>PUFA01000116.1:1462591-2925182 GCA_003508835.1 Eonycteris spelaea | reverse complement strand
AAGAACATGACACATAGAGCTCAAGTGGCTGTTGTTGTTATAATTATTATGTGTGTTTACAATGAGGGAGGTAGATTAGACGCTGGAAAGGTCTCCTCAAGCTCTAAAATTCTGTGCATCTGTGCAGAGCTCATTTCCAAATGATGTCAGATAAATGAGCTTTCACTGTATATTGGGCAAGAAATCAATATGGCCAATTTTCAATTGTGCACAGTAAGGTAAAGTGAGCAGAGCATGACTTACTCACCATTTTGGTTACACTCAATATATTTCTATTTGATCTTGGAATGCATAGAACTTTTTAAAAGAATATTTTCTATCCCTCTCATATTGTGTTTAATCATTAAAATGAGTTTGGCCTTTCAGTGTTTGCCAAGGGAAAAGAAATAGAACAATGCTAGATACTGTATATATGGCATCTCCCTTAATCACCAGTGATTGAGATGAAATCATCCAGCAATTGATTGGGTTATAGAAAAATAAGGCAGGATAATACAGTTTTGGCTCAGATGATGGACATGCCTGTGGTCAAGAGCCAGTAAGCATGACGCCAGCTCTCCACAGAGCTTTTTTAGAATTTCAAGTAACCCTGGTCTATATGCCCCTTGAAATCCTAAGAGTGAAAAATGACTACCAAGTGTTTTTCCCATAGATATCTTAATTTTGAAAATGTCCTTACCACAGAAGTGATGTCTAATTAGAAATCTCTGGCACAATGGCTACAGCCCAAAACTATAATAGTCTAATTATCTAGACTCTCATTTATCATTTAAGAGTGCTTTCCCACCTACCACATGCTTTATCATTTAAAATAGATAGATATCTTTTTCCTCTTTTTTTTTTCCTTTTTTTAGTGAACTCTAAAAATATGAATTCTTCAAAGGTAGATAGCTCCCCTAAAGCACATAGGACAGTAGGAGCTTGTGCTGGTCAGCGTAAGTGACATGACCTGTGAAGGCAGAGTCCCTATTGGAATCCAGGTTTCCCCTTATTGACAAGCTGTATGACTTGGGTATATTGCAGCACCTTTCTGAGCCTTAGTTTATTCATTCATAAACTGAGGATAATCAGAGGGAATCCCCTCCGAAGTTAATAGACTCAAAGCTTTAGAGCTCCTCACTTGCGTAGTGTACGTTCATATGGTCATATGTTCACGTACGATATATAAAGATGAGACCTCTCAACCTCAGCAAGCCAAGACCATCACCCCTCTCACTCTGTCTTCCTCCCATCATATGTCTGGGTACTTCAGAATGGCCTGTGAATTTTTGGTGTCTGGCTGAGGGTAAGTGGCTTTGGGGATATAGTAAATTTGAGTTTAGTGACTCTATGTGTCTGTGATCATTTCTGTATGTCGTTATTGCTGGTGTCCTAGTCTAGGAATGACTGCCGAGCATATTCCCACTGCCCATTGTCATACCACTGTTTTCATTTGATTTGAATATCTCTTTTTCCAAAAGAGAACCTCCAAAATATATTAATGTCAGGGCCCAGTAAACCTGGATCTGCGCCTCGGGATAATGGCACTTACCTCATACAACTGTTATGAAGATTAATATGGAAGTTTTTTCTCTGCTTTCTTTTTTTCCATTCTTTTACCTTCTCGCTTTCTAAAATCATTTGCCATCAGAGTGGCAAAAAATACCTACTATTGGTGGTAATAAGTTAAAAGGATATGCTCATCCATTTCTGGTAAAAGAAGAAGGTTTCAGAAAGCAGTCTTGAAATATTATTTAGACAAAATACACAAGCCCTATTTCCAGGCCCATAGTATAACTTTAATAATGCACCCGAGAAATTTTTGCCTTTGTGGGTTTTTTAAGCACTAAATACACACACACACACAAAATTTACTCTTTCATTAGACTTATCCTCAGTGAAACAGACGCCCTCATTCTTCTCCACACTATCCTTCCATAAGAACAAAATACACCTGTTTGCAGGATGAGATTAATGTAAAATATTTCGCATAATTTAGGAGCAAAGACTCTGTAGCCAGAATTCCTGTGTTTCAATTCTGGCTCTTCCTTTTCCTAGGTAAACAGTCTTAGACAAGTGAACTAATTCTCCTTTGCAAGTAACAGAGCACTGAGGACAAACATCAGAGAATAGCTCCCTCTATAGGTCAGGAGAAAAAAATGCCAGTGCAGGACATGAAAAGAGTGGTCAGGAGCAAAAGCAGGCAGACAATGTAAGGGCACAGAAACCTAGAGAAGAATGAGTTTCAATGTGGGGATGGTCAACAATGACCAAGTCTACTAAAATCACAGAGAATGAGGACCTAGTAAAAGTCAGTGTAGACATCAGTGTCATCCTTGAAAGTGAGACAGAAGCGACAACTTTCTTGCTTGAAAAGATTAAGGTGTTAGGGGTAAA
Source organism: Eonycteris spelaea (assembly GCA_003508835.1). Classification (NCBI taxonomy): domain Eukaryota; kingdom Metazoa; phylum Chordata; class Mammalia; order Chiroptera; family Pteropodidae; genus Eonycteris; species Eonycteris spelaea. Next base: position 2,922,806 of record PUFA01000116.1, on the reverse strand, counting down.
GAAGCTCCCCTAAGTTGGATAGTTAAAAAGAACTAGAGAGAATCATGCATATTTCCTTTCTTTCTCTCTCTCTTCCTCCTTCTCCCTTTCCCCTCTCCTTCTCTCTCTCTCCTTCTCTCCCTCCCTCCCTCATCACCTAAGATAGAGGAGATCAGTGCAGATTAACAGAGAAGATGGAGCCAGTGGAAAAAGAAAGAAGGAGAATCAAGAATATAATTGTCTTAAAACACCTGAGGACTGGCCTGGAGTAAGGTAGCTGGGAAGGAGAAGTAAGGGAGAGGGTCTTGCTCTCCTCCTCCTGGCAAACAAACTCTCCTTCATCGTTTAAAACCCAGCTTAAAGTGAAATCACAAATGAAGGCTTTCCAAACTGTGCTAAGCCAGTTTACCAATCTCTTATCTAAAGTCTCCCAGTACTTAGTTTTTATATCTCTTTTATGACACTTAACAAAATTATGCATTATTTTGTCTCTCAACATGTTTGCCCCATATATTAGATAGCAAATTTTGTGGAGCCAGGATCTATGATTCATTCATTTCTTTTTCTACTACAAAGCATAGCACTACATTATCATATTAGTAGATATTAATAAGTAAATTAATTAATTGACAATAGGAGAGGAAAGAGGACCTGTTCAGTGCAATTATATTGAAGGAGGGGAATATAGGTGCTAACACATCTTGAGTCAATATTTTTACTCTCATTATTGAAACATGGTGAAAATGAGAGCGAGATGGTTAGAGATAGGAATGAGGGATTAAGTAAATGGAGCAAGAGACAACGTGGGCAACCGCTCTAGGATCTGAGCAAGTCATATTAGGTTGCCGAGTTCCATTGTAGAGACCTATTAAAATGGGTAAGAATGAGTGCAGTATGTCCATTTTATGGATTTTTTTTTCTTTCCTCAGTCTTCTATAACTTAAAAGTAATAATAAGGAAATTCAAGTAGAGTTTGTCCAGAATGAGTCATAAAATACAGGATAATTTGATGTTCTGTGAAGTTCGTGAAAGAATACCAGAAATGGATGTTGACATCATTAAGGAATATGACAGTCATGACAACATAGAGATAAAGAGCAGTGCTTTTGTGGCTAGCTTTGCTAAAGTATGGATTATGGGCTCCAGGGCTCCCGTGTGAAGATGGGAGGGACTTGGGATCAAACAACAAGTGAAACTGAGCTGGGGGTGAGGAGGAGAGTAGAAAGGAAGTAAGGTAGTTTGCTCTGAAGTACAAAACAACCTTTATTCAAAAGACTTGTCAGATAAGAGAACTAGGAGCTGCTTTTTGTTTTAATAGGAAACCAAAACTTTTTTTTCTTCTAAATTACCCCTTTCCTTTGAGACTTGAACAGGTGAAAGAACTCATTAGAGGACAATAATAAATAACATCTCATACAGAAATTACATTCATGGGAAGATTATGACATAACATTAGCACGCAGAATATCTGTTTTTAAACCCACACTCTGTCGACCACCATCATTTGCTGTGTTCCAATAATGAGACAGTAATTCCTAGGGGAAATAATGTGGTTTACTCAGGGCATTTATTCAAGCTTTAAAAAAAATTATCCAAAGAGACAGAGAACATACGAGGTTAATATTCAGGTGTTAATGAGGACTTAGTTATTGTGAAGCTTATGTTATGCTAATTAAAAATAATTGCAGGGTCCTAGAATGAGGAGCTCTCGCAGAGGAGGGTCTCAAGGCCACGGCTGCCTGTCCGGGTTTCCAGCTTGGCTGTACCTCAGCAGTTACCTAAAAAAAGTAATGAGATTCAGAGAAAGCTAGTTTCTCCAAATGTGCCAGAGCCTGATTGAGATCAGGAAGTCAATTTCATAGTTTCAAATGAGAAATATCTCTTTCCAATGGAGGAACACTTTTTAAAGACAGATCGAGATCAGTAGATGGCTTCGTGATTATAGAGATCAGAATAAGGAGGGCCTCAGATTATCCTGTTCTTAGTACCAGCAACCCAGATATTCCCAGGGCCATTTCAAGGGCTGAGAACTACTGCTTTGCTTTTTCTGTTATGTCCACATTTGCCATTAAAAGGCCTCTTTTTAATTCAGGGGTAGAGTCTCCAGCACACAAATCTCCCTTTTTGGCATCTTGTCACCTGGTCTCTACAAGTCTATAGTAAGTATGTGGTCACCTTGGATATAAGATACCAGGAAAGTAAGGACATTCATAAACTGTTGATACTCAAATGGGATGTTACAGCATTTATTAGCAAATGAACTATAAAGTTATGCTTCTTTCCAGTTTTATATCAGCTTACTAGAAGTGACCTGTTCCTTTCCTGTGCAGTTAGGAAGAGACTAGTCGTGGTGTTCCAAAGATAACCTTTATATATGAGTTCATTTTTGACTTCTAATTAATATTCTAACGTTTCGGCCTTGGCCACTCCTAGAGACCCGTGTGCTTTTGAAGGTAATAACAGGAGGATGTACCCCACACGCGTAGGACGTAGCAACGGGCGAGGATTGCCGCCTCAGCAACCCGGGATCAGCGGGGCCTGGAGGGCTGTGCTTTGCAGTATGCAGAGCACCCAGCCTCCAGCCTTGCACACAGTGTGCCGAGAGCAACTAGTTCATCAGGAAGATATTTGTTTTGTTTTAAATCACAGTTTAACCAGTGCTGGTAAAGATTTATTAACATGCTAAATTGTTGGTTTTAGATTCTCAAGAATTTAAAATTGACTGTCAGAATATAGACCTTATTTCATGGTGGCAAAGAGGGAGAGGCTATATGTGATTTCATTTCATCTTCACAATACCTTGTGAAGGAGCTATGGTTGCCTTCATTTTACAGTTGCGAAAATGAAGTTAAGGGGATTTTTCAGGTAGTAAATGACAGAAAGGCGATTTGAATGGAAATCTCTTAATTCCTTATTCAGTTATAAAACAAATGCGATTTTACTGTGTTACAGCTGTCCTTGCCAAATATTTTACCACAGTGCCATTGTTCTAGATACATGTTTTGCAAGAGTATTTTTAATTATAACATAACACATGCACAATATAAAGTCATGTGAAAAATACAGAAAACTATGAAAGGTTTTAAATCATCCACAACCTTACTACGCAAAGATAACCATTGTTGCCGTTTTAGTGTACTTCTTTCCAAATATTTTTTCTGCGTATTCCTCCAAGTTCATTTCTTTGACATCATGTTTCTATTGAGAGTTTTGTATCCTATTTGTTTTTATTTTTTCGAGTGAAGTGAGGTAGCATTCTAGCTTTATTTCATTTAAGATTTTACTACATCACCTTTCCATGACCTATTTTCTCTATATTTAAATAGAAAGAAAGAATTAGTTACTCTTCTAGAGTTAACTTCTTTTCGGGATTAGAGTCATGCCTCTCAACATGCTTTCAGGACCAACAGCATCAGCAATCACTTGGGAGCTTGTTAGAAATGCAGATTCTCTATTGAGTCAGAGTCTTTGGCGTGAGGCCCAGGAACCCCTGTTTTAACCAGCACTCCAGGTGATTTTCACACATGATAGAATTTGGACCGAAATACTCAGTTTTCCATTTATGTTGATGAGTCAAAAGCAGGTGGTAGGCCTGTTGTAGGTTAAAGATAAGCAGAAGATACACCCACTTATCTAACCCCAGTTTCCCTCCCCCACATGCCTTCAGCGTCTACCCTTAGTCAATTATTTGGGTTAAAGTCTACAGTCCTCTTTGAAATGTGTGCGTGCTCACTTAGAAATGCAGTGCATCCTACACTTCTTACCACCCAGTCGTGTTTTCAGATGCACATGCTTCTCCTGGCTGGCCAACTAATCATTTATCAAAGTCAATAGGATAAGAATAGATACATTTTAAGTTTAGTTCTAAGAGCTTTTCTTAAACTTCTACCATATTAGATTATATGGAGTAGAAAAGAAAAATACATTTTCTAGACCCTCCCATCAAGATAATTCACACTCTTGTTATGAAATAAAAATTATATATATGAAATTCAATTAACAACAGTTAATCAAGTCCTAAATTGACTATAATTGTTACAATACATGAGCTGAGCAATGAATGCCCTGGATTGTACAGAAAGACATATTAACAAGGGTGAGTCAATCTATGAAAAGACCTAAATATTAATTATAATATTATAATATTGTTGGTATTACATTATTATTATTTACATTAATCATAAAATTTCCACCTGTTAAATGTTTATCATGGGCCAGACACAATGTTAAGCAATTGATGATTATTTCCTTCAATTCTCATAACACCATGATAATATACTTATGATACCTATTCTCCAGAAAACACTCAGTGAGGATAAGTAACTTTGCCACTGTTTATAAGTAGCACTTTGTGGAGTCAGAATTTTAACTCATCTGTTTTCCTGCAGAGCTCTGTCTCTTACCACTTTTGCCTCAATAGTTAACTCTGACTGAGAAGGGGATTTGTAGTGTATTGCAGATAAAGGCAACCAACCCCAGAAAGGGTGAGCAAACTCCTGTGTCAAACCCACTCAACCAGGTTTACATGTAGTTGCTAAAATCAGGAAAGATCTCTCAGTATAATAGAAAGCCTTCCATGCTTAGATGGTGATCTGGGATAGAATATCACAGGTCTGAAGAATTCGTTCTTTGAACACTGTGAAAATAATGTTCTAGGACCAGAATAGCATTAGATCAAAAAGCATAATTTCATGGAAAGTGAAGAGATACTTGGGTAGAACAACCAGTTAATAGGGTGCTTGTTATTAACCGGATACTAGATGGATGATAAGGGAAATGACTAAGGTGCTGGCAAGGGGAAAAGAGAATGCCTAATTATCAAATATTAGAAAACGAAGGCGAAAGGTTTTAATGGCAAATTGGCCAAAGGGACTAAGAGGAAAACTTTAGAATTTGAACAGTGACATGTTGGGTAATTTTGAGCTATACACATAAATTTTAATAATCTGGAGAGAGCTTGTCAGAGATTACTAAGGCAGTTAATTTATTGTCAGAGATTGTTGGTTTAGGTCTTTCTGGACTCCTTCTCTTCTTATCTGCGCTCACCTGGTCTCTATGTCCTGTTGCTTTTAAAAACACATGAATCAGTCCCATCTACTTTATCCTTTCTCATATTCTCATATAGTTCTGGTCATCTTTCAGCTGCCCTGTGGCAGTAACAACCTAACCTCTCTCCTTACCTACTGAATCACTTCCCTGAAACCTGTTGTTTCACTACGAGGAGTTTTCTTTCCAAAACCTATATCTAATTATGGTATCTTCCTGCTTAAAGTTTTAAAATACTTCCTCACTGCCTTTTATTGCAATTTTCTACTTGTTATGGTATTCAGAATTAGAACAGCCACAGTTTATTATCCAATAAGACAACTGGGGTAAACATACCAGTCATTACCCTGGGACCAAAGGTGTGTGGGTTCTGCATAACTTGTAACCGCATCCTCTTCCAATAGTGCTTTATGTGTGAGCAATATCAAAATAATCTGTGAGCAAACCCTACGCCAAGGGCCCTTACTCTGTGGTGTTCACAGCTGTTCTTGTGCTGCCTAATCCACCGCTCAGAACGTCATAGGTATTCAGTAACTATGTTCAGAAGGAAGGAAAAGAGAGAAGAAGCATTCAGTAAATCACAGAACTTTAGAATTGTTTTAGTCTAGTATGTTATTGTTGAAATGAAATACAATATAAGGTCTAACATCTTTGGAGAGAGGAGATCATGGAAAGACAAATGGAGGCACAGAGAAGGTCAAAGAGGAAGGTAGAAAAGGAGGGCCCAGAGTCGCAATTCATAATTTAGCACAACAGATCCTAAAGGGTGAATTCAAGCACACTTTCCCAAAAGACTCCACCACTTGTATATAAAATAAATTTTTACTAGAAGTCGTTCTTAGTTTTGTAAGGAGAACTTTCAAATTCGTCATAGGTGTCAGTGTGGAGCTGTTTTAAAAAGTTTTCGCAGTAATATTTTAGAAATTCTAACTGTAAAGGAAACATGTAAATGTCCATTTTGCATTTCTGAGCAATGTGCCAGAGCATGGGAAAGAAAAGGGAAACAGTGAAACAGAACCTATAACTTAATTACATTCATGTCAGTTTTCTGCACAAATAAGATTCAATGTCACATAAAAGCACCTCTAACAAATAAAATGAAACAGGGATGTTTCTTTCCTCTTCCTGAAATAAAAGAAAATTAGAAATCTCAGCTAGTTGAGGGAAATTCATACTGTCTATGCAAAAAGTGTGTGTGTGTGTGTGTGTGTGTGTGTGTGTGTGTGTGTGTGTGTGTCAGACACAGAGATACAGAGAGAGTCAAACACAAAGACAGAGATTTTCTCTGGTCTCTTAGTTGATAGCCCAGCAAAGCAGCCCATTTTTGTGGCCTTCAAAATAACATCCCTTACAGTAAAAAGATGGTTATCTATAAACTGTAGATATCTATAAACTGTACAATCACTTTTTCAGTGATTGTAAATCCCAATGAAATAAATGTTAAATTTATTTACAATTTATTGATTGCTTTAGACTTTTTCCCAGTAAAAACCACTCCCTGTTTGTCTGTTATGTCAGAAATGCTTATGGAGTAAGAACCAAAACATGAATTTAAATGTAGAGAAAAGAATGCTCATTCTAGCAAGAGGCCACACTCCTCAAAAGGTTGCCAGGTTTGGTATGTTGCTGGGGCATTGATCTGGGGAGCCATTTGTTTTCCCCTTTGCTCATGTAGGACATTTCATTCCAGCTATCTATGAGCCTTCCTGCGAAGCGTACAAACACCTCGGCCAGACGTCAAACTACTACTGGATAGATCCTGATGGCAGTGGACCGCTGGGGCCTCTGAAAGTTTACTGCAACATGACAGGTAACTATGCCATGTTTATGTTTCATGAACACTGTTTTTCTATATGTTGAAAGGAAGTGGTATCACTGAAGTTTCTTTCTTCTGGGCTGTGTTTTTATCACAACACATAATGAGCTAAATGTTGCTAGATTTGTTAGGTAAATGGTAAAATGTGTTTCTAAAGCAATTGTACCTTCCAACACTGTATCTTTTAGAAAATCTTCCTTCAGACTAGAACAATTAAAAATAAACATTAAAAAAAATCAGTATGTAGGGGGAAACTCCAGAGAGTGAAACAGCGAGGTTGAAGTCCATGGAAAGAACTGGCCCATGAAACAGCCTGGACCAAGGGGACTGAGCATCACTACCCCGCATCCAAGCATCACTGCCCATGGCAGAAGGTGCTAGCACACTATCCCGGACTTTCTCCTGCTCCCCTGGTTACAGAAGGATCCCTTCTGGATGAGAATATTTGTCTTCTGTTGCTTAAGGTAGTTATGAACGTCAGTGCATCAGGGGCTCCTAAAGGCCAGCAGGCACCACTTGGCCTTGTGCCACCTCTCATCCCTTCCTTCATCTGGAAAGAACATGAACTAGACATCATTCAGAGAGCATGGTGCATACCACAGAGCTTGACTCGGGCTACTCCATTTCTAAGAGATGTATGTTGAAGTAGGGGAGCGAATGACGGTATGAGATAGTCTACAAAGTCTTGATATATCACTCTGTGTCACAAAAAAATGGTACATATGCCTTATTATATAGCATTTCTATTAAACAGTAGAGCTGTCCCACTTCTCAGTGACCCACATGTGATTCAGTATTTATCACAGTTGAATATGTCACACATTTCAAAAAATGGGAGGAACACATCTTCTTTGGGAAAGAAGCAATGTCTTGGCAGTGATTGGTCTCTTTCCGTCTTCCCATTAAGATAGTGTAGAATGCAGGAGAGTTTGTCACTTGTACAGACATAGTGAAATTTTTAAGAAAAGGAACCTCACTGGAAGCTCATAGCTGATGTGAATTTGGGTAGAAACTAAAAAGAATAAAGTATGTGAGCATAACTCTAGGATAGTTTTTTTCTAAGTTTTTGTCTCTACATTTACTGTGTGCCAGGAACTGTGTCATGTGAGAATAAATGGACATGGTAAATGCCTTCACAGTGATCACAACTAATAATAAGGAGAAACATTTAAAAGTAAACAAATAATTTTTCTGTAAAGAAAAATATTGGCATTGTGAAGAGTGATTTATTTTGGATAGAGGATGATATGAGAAACCTCACTAAGGAAGCAACGTTTTAGCCAAAATACAAAGTGTAAAACGAGACAAAGCACTCACCAAGGTGAGGGAGGGAAATGAGGTCTGTGAATGAACGCCACAGGCATGAGATTGCTTCCTCGCAAGGAGCTGAAGCCCGAGTGACGGGAACATAGTGAGCTCGTAGAGGAGCCTAAAACGCAGAGGGGAGACAGGAGGGGCCAGAGCAGCCCAGGCGGTAAGGATGGCAGTGAAGCAAAAAGGTCTGGCTTTTATTTTTTCAATTATTTTTTTAAAGCAGTGGGTGGGAATCCATGGAGAGCTTTTAAGCTGGAGAACGAAAGGGTCTCGATTAAAAGTACCACTTGTGTGCATGATTGACAGTGAAAGCACTGGGACCAGTTCCGAAGCTAATGTAAAAGGCCAGAGAGATGGATTTTGCCTCTGTTTTGAACGTAGAATCGAAGGATTGATGCCAGATTAGATAAGCGTGGTTAAAGAAAGTTATCAAGAATACCTCCTGAATATGGGGAGTGGGTAACTAGGGGAATTACAGTGCCATTTGAGAGATGCGGAAAAACAAGGGAAGAACAGATTTAGAGGAATTTCAAGAATTCAGTTTTAACCTAGTTAATTATGAGGTGCCATATGCCATCTAAGTTGAGATACAAACTAAGCCCCCTAAAGGATGTCTGTGTTAGAGATATAAATGTGCTAATTGTTGGCATATAAATATGAGAAATACAACCTCACTTAGGGGAAAGGCATCTCAGGAATAAGCTCATAGGAACTCGATCAGGTTTCTGGTGATGAAATAGTCTGTAAGTGTGTAGGAGAATGTGACTAAGAGTAATGGGGAAAAGTCTCTAAGAGCACTTTGGGGAATGGTGAGTCATCCATGTGGAAGTTGAAATGACTTCTTGGGTCTGAGAGAATGTTAGAGATTTGGAAGATGGAGAGTGACTGTGAGCCGATGCAAACACACAATGTGCGGCAGTGAGCCAGGAGTTGGGCAGGTTGCAGCGAGCTGGGTGCAGGGCATGTGGCATGCCGCAAGTGACAAACTTCCCAAAGGACCTGCTCGGACAACTTTGGGGATCATGGAATGGGAGGTTAACCTAAACTCAGGGATGAGCAAAATCTTCCATGAGCTGAGTCTTGAAGAACAAGTCGGTGTTATGGGGCCCAGAATTGGGGAGAAGAAAAAATAGATCAACTTATGAAATGCTTTGTGTTGGATGAAAAGTGGTTGAAACTTGATCTTGAGGGAAAGGCAAGCAATTGATGATATTGTGTTTTTAAAGCATGACTTCATGGCAGTGAATAGGATTCTCCAAAGGAGACCCAGACGTGGGCAGAGAGACAAGTTAGCCCTGTTGTTGTAGTCCCGGTGTTGAAACAGATCAGAGTGGTGGCCGTCAGGAAGGAGAGGCGTGATTTAATGGATACTGAGAAAACTGAGTTGGCCAGACCGTGGCTGGTGAGATAGGAGTCTTAAAGCGTGGCAGCTTTCTGCCGCGGATGATCCCGTGTGGTGGGCACCGAGGGCAGGGACACATCGGGGCAGGACAGGACTTGGCTCTGTCGCCTCCCATGCCTGGAAGTCAGCCTAGTGGAGCCGCTCTGTGGGCACGTACTCTGCAATTCCCTGTAGGATCTGAGCACATCAGTTAATCCCGCTCTCTCAGTTCCCTTGAAGTACAGAGTAGAAATTGGAATGGGTTGATGATCTCTCTGCTGCCTTCCATTAAAAAAAGAAAAAAAGGAAAAATTCTATTATTACCATGAAACATGAAAGAAGGCTATCACTACTTACAGTCAAATAATTTAGAGACAAAATCCTCTTGCCTCGAAGCAGCCTGAATTTACTCGTTTCTTGGCCGGGTTTGACATAAATTGGCAGTTTCCACTTTTTTTCATAAGGCATTTCCTCTACTGTGCACTTCTTTGGACTGTCTACAGTTCTGCGCTACGCACTCATAATTTAGAGGGGTTCCCTGATGGCAGAGCGCCTGAGGGACTGTACGGTTGACACTGAGGAAAGACGATATTCATTGGATCTTTTAGAGAAGAATTCAGCCTTCTGCGCAAGTCAAAGCCTGGTTTCCGTTTTTAGATCTTCGGGCACATTATAAAATGTGGTCGTGGTTACTCTTGCCTTCCTTCTTCGTTTTTATCATCTCCCTGAAAATTTGGCATTAAAAATATAAGTTTTATGCATGTATACGATCATATATTACTAATATTTACCTGTTTTATTTATACATATTTCTAACATTTCAACTTCTTGTTTCTAGTTCCTTAAGATATTTACCAATATTTTCTAGAAACCTTGAACTTTTATATTGAAAGCTTCATGTAGTCTTTTCTACCCAATGATTAATAACAACAGTAAATGAAGCTAGATCCAGCCATTATCTTTGGAAATTTACTGCTTATCCCTAAATCAAAAACAATGTTTTTCTTAATATTCTATACTCTAATTTATGTCCTTTATCACTCTCTTTGCATTCATATTTGATTTTAAAAATTTAAGTAATCATGTGTGCTGCACCGTGTGAAATTCCAAGTCCAAATAAGGAGCACCTCCTGCATCCTTTCTAGCACTAGTTTTGTAGTTTTATCAAAAAGCCATTAAGCTTGTTTACATAATTTGTGCTCTATAAAGCCCTGGGATTTAGCTGATCAAATTCTATTATCCTCTGTAATGGTAAAAGCTATTCATGCCTTTTTAATCTAATATTCATAGAGAGCGCGTTACTCAAGTTCCTAAGCACTTGCACTCAGTAATGTTTTATTTATTAGTATGCTTCTCAGAAGTTTCAGTCGCGGAGTGGGCTGCTGGGGTGCTGGTGCACTAGAGTTCTAGTGGATGGGATCATGGACCTACCTGCCCCACTCCTACCCCCAGCAAAGCAATGCAAGCAAAGCAATTCCTTCTCTAGCATATTCATTTTCTTAGCAGCTTACAGTAACACCTCTTCATTACCTCACAGTGTTTTGGGGTCAGGAGTTTGGTACTGGTTAGTTGCTCAACTGCTCAGGGTCTCACAGGCTGAAATGAAGGGGTCAGCAGGGCTGTGATTGCATCTGAGGCCTGGGTTCCTCCTCCACGGTCATCCGGGTTGTTGACAGCTTTCAGTTCCTTGTGATCTGAAGACTATAGGCTCCACTTTGTGGCTGGGTATTACCTGTGGATTGCTGCCACTTGCTAGAGGCTGCTCCCAGTAAGATGCAGTAAGAGGACCTCTCTGACCTCTAGACTGTCTTTCCAGCGCTCACCTGATTAGGTCATGCCCATCCCAGATAATTACCTGTTTGATTGATTCAAGTCAACTCATCAGGAACCTTACATCTGTGAAATCTCTTTACCTCTGTCATATAGAGTAACCTGTTCACGGGAGTGATAGCTCATCCACCTTTGAGTGTGGACACCAGGTAGAAGGAATATTGAGGGCTGTCTTTCTGTTCTGCTTGCTGCACCGACTTATCCACCTACATTTATTTTTACCTTTTGATAACAGTGTCACATTTAGTTTGAAAATAATTAAGCTTTATTATATTTGTCCTAACAGTTTTTAACATATTATTTAATTTCGGAAATTAAAATGTAATTAGGCAAAAATAAACTTTGCTTACCATCTAGAAATAAGAATTACTAACATGTTAGGAAATGTGTGATAAAGATGTTACATTTTATACTTGAAGCCATAAATATATAAATATACTACCATAACATATATATGTAGTTGAGGGCAAACTAAATGCCAGGCACTGTTGTCAGCAGGTTAGATATATTAACTCATCCAATAATTCACAATAACTCCATGAGATAGGTAATGTTATTCTTATTTCCTTTTTTTTTTTTTTTTTTGGATAAAGAAACTAAAGCTCAGCGAAATTAAATCCTAGTTCACATACCTTGTAAGTTATGTGGATTTGCTTATTGGACAGGCTTCATAGTTACTATGTGTGCGTACATATATATACATTCATGTGTGTACATATGTGTATGCAAACATGTGCACGTGTTCATCTGCACAGTCACATGCGCATACAAACAGTACTTGTCATTTTGGATTCTGTAGTATGATTTGTAATATGATTTCTAAAATGAGCGTATCTTATTTATACCTTTTTATTATCATCAAAACTTCCTTACATACTCTGAATTCATTATCTGTGTTTTGGATATTTTTGCTATAAACTATTTACTTGTTAATTGTCCAACGAATGCCTTGGGGTTTTTAATCAGAGAATAGATTTGAAATCAAATCAGTATGTAAACCATTAGGCAGTTATTACCAATTTTAGCTATTAATTTAACTACAAGTATTTTCTCTAATATAATTTCTATGAGCTTTGTAGAATAACTTGTATAATTCCCATGTACAAGGTTAATCATCTCTTAGGGTTTGTACCCAATTTTTAGGGTAATTTAAATTCTGTCTTTAATATCTACTTACTCTTTCAGTGTAAAATCTTAAACTGAATCCAACAAAATCTGGTTTGAGACTACAACAAGATTGAAAGGAATTCTATTAGGTATCACCTGTAATATTTAATTTGATTATTCTTCGCTGTTTGAAAGAAACACAGCTAGAAATGAGAACACCAGCTCTCCTCTGTTCGTGCTGATTAATGTCCACAAGTCGGCCCCCAACCCCTTCACGTCCTCGGTGTCCTCACTGTCTGGTGTGTTCCTGGCCTACAGTGTATGCCGAAAACCGTGGCTTCTTCCACTGTGTTCCCTCCGCTCACTCCCAGTTCTCATCAAAGGCGTTCTCGCTTCTCTTTCTTCGTCCTGACCTAGTTTACCTCCTCTGTCGTTAACCCGCGTGCGGGTCAGCTCTCCTCTGCGTCGTCCCACAGCCACAGCCCCGCCGGCTCCTCTTTGTCCCTCCTCGCACGCTGCCTTTGTTACACACCTGAGCAGCCACTCAGCGGGTCCTGCTGCCCGCGCTCAGCCGTTTCAGCGCAGCACATCAGTATAAATCTTTGAATTCAATTCTGTTCTTGCAGCTGCAATTGAAAATCTAAGAACCGGCTCACTGATCAAACACAGCCCGAAAAGAGCTCTTTCTCGAAACTGATGACCCACTCTCCCAAGTGTCCCTTCCAGATTTACACTCGTATGTCACCGCCTGTCTACCGGCCAGGCTTTCTTTGAAATCTCATTGTGTGTCAGTCACAGCAGTAGGCTCATACCACAAAAGTTCTCAAATGGCTTTCAAACTTCAAATCAAGAAAGGTAGAAGGAAACCAGGGAGGGCGGGCAGGGCGCCATGGGCACTTCCGAGGAAGCGGCCTGAGACCACCGGCGCGCGCATCTCAGAGCCGCCCCTGGGGCCTCCAGAACGGTAATGGTTCCCCGGTGCAGGAGCCCACCTTCAGGTGTGTTTACATACCTGCCGAAACAGTGTTTTAAACACATTGCCTTTTTGGTGCTTTAAAAGCACTGCCTGTGTTATGTGATTTCCCTGCTCTAGAGCTGAGAAGGCTTTCCATTGTCTCTGGCTAGGGACTATTTTTTGTTTTTGTTTTTTGTTTTTTGGGTTTTTTTCTGACATTTGAGGTCTGAAACTTGTCTGTCTGTCAGGCAGGAGGGAAAAAACACATTTTGGTAAATGCAGTTGAGATCAACTCATGGCCTCGTGATCAAAACCAAAAAGCACAGGAATAACCTCAAACTTTTTCACTAGGAATTCCTCTCTCCTGGCTAAACGTAAAGCCAGAATGCCTGTGTTTTTGCCTCTCCAAACCCTACAGTGTTCAGGTTTGTGGGTCACCTTCCATTCTTTCTGAGTAAATCAATGTCCACATCACGAGGTCCCTGGCAGTTTTGTTGGGAGAATCTCATCAAGTAACTAGTCTCTCTTATTTTGAGTCTTGGTCTAATCAATACAACCAAGAAAATGAAATAATAAACCACACCATACCACACGTTGCCTGAATTGGCACATATTGCAGTCATATTTCCTGGGACTGACTTAAACTAGAAGTCCTAAAACTCCTCCATGCCCCACAGAAAGGACTTCCTTGAGACAGTGTTTGTCTCATTTGTGAAGAGTGAGGAAATGACTTATCAAAAAGGTGTGCCTGTGGACGAGGTTGTCAGAAATCTCTTTATTGTCCTCTGTATAGAGAGGGCTTTATTAGGGCTGACCTCTTTTCACGTAACTAGTACTTTAATATCCTGTTTTTACTCATTTTTAGCAAAAAAAAATTTTTTTAAATCAGTATTAAAAAGTGAGGCTCGGAAAAAACTTGCTATGTCATCATCATCATCATTATTATTATTTCTTTTTTGCTTTTATATGTATCTACTAATTCTATCTCCGCTGGAGCCACATTTGCCCCTTGTGCTTCTAAGCTCACTTGGTGGCCCTCTAAGTTTCGAGACTAAGACAAGGCAGCATGGTGCTGAGAGGTGAAGCGAACACCTTCGCTGACCCAGGCGGCAGGGCGTGGAGGTGAGAGCAGGGATTTTGTTAGGATATCGTTGCCACTTTGGCTTTTATAGTTGATACAAGTCACCAGCAATAGTTAGAGATAGATGAGTAGGTATGAGTAATGTCTCCATCTGAGCACTTATAAGAAAACAAGTGAGAGACAAAAGTCCGCCCCACCTGCAATTTGATGAATGTTGATTAGCAATAGACTCAGAAGTTGTCTCTACAACCTGTTCTGTTACCTTGGAAGTCCAAGTTCTGTCCTTTCAGGAGTTCCAACTGCTCCTTGTATGGATGCTTTTTTCACAGCAAATACGAAAACACTCTAGAAGCAGGATTTCATTTACTTTATAATTGGGGTCAGGCAACTAGAATCCTCTAATTCAATGGGCGAGACAGAACTGTTTAAGAATCCAGCCTCAGTCACCAATATGAAAAGTAAAACGGGTAAGGGTTTCTTAGATTCATTTATTCTTTTCATATGAGAGTTAGAAGAGTCTCTGAATTATTTTAGCCAGTCAACTAATATAAATATCATTAATTTCACCAAGAAAAATCCATTTCCCATATGTAACTAACAATTGCATTTATTTATGTCAGTTATCAAAACATGAGGTCCTGACACAGATAAATATAACTTACACACTTGTTGTATCCACCTCTGAAATTTGATCTTTTAATAAAATGTTAGCCAATCACCTATGAAATGTGTTCTTGCTTAGTTAATCTTTGGATGTAAATGAACTATCTGACATGCATGCAGTACATCAAATTGTCCTTGTGTATGTATTTCAAAAGTAAATTACAGACCACAAAACATATTCATTGAGTAACTATCCAGGTTGCCTACCAAATATTTGTAAGAGGAACTCTGTTACTTTAACATTATTAATATGTTGGTTATTTGTTGTAAAGTGTACTAGTTATTGTCCTAGTAATAATTATCATTTATTAATCATGCTTCTGAATCACTCTTGGTGGTTATTAACGGCAACTCTAGACCAGCTTGGACAATGTTTTCCTTTACATTTAGTTTTGTTTCCTTCCTCTTTCTCATGTCCTCTTTTGCACAGCCTTCTCCCAAAATTCTACCTTAGGTAGGAGAGATCTGATATGCTAAAATATCGATGTGATATGTTACCTCTCCCAGCAGTATTTTCATTTCAAAGAGAATAACAAGAGGAATCAAAATATGGAGAAGATATTCTTAAACAGAGCCTTTTCAGGTGCTCCCTAAATCATTTCTATACATAACCCCAGTTCTGCCTGTATAAACAGAAAAATAATAGCCCACATGATTTTTAAAGGCTCTCCCATGTGAAGTTTGTTTCTCTCTCTCAGAGCTGGTATGCCACTATTCCTATTAGCTACTCTTACTTTTGCTTCAGCATTACTTTGCATGTCTTTTTTCCCCACTCCCTTACGATCCTATTCTATACACAAAGACTAGAGGAAGGTGAGATCAGAGAAAACATTTAATTAAATATGACATAGAAACAAAATATGAAGGAACACACAATGCAATAGAATGCTTACTCCCTCTAAAAAGAGGATTATCTGTTAGCATCATGTTCCCACCACCCCCACTCCCAAGTTCTACCTTCCCTTTGAAAATTCTAGATTCTCTTTACCTTATGTGGCTCACATTCCCCATATACAGTACTCATTTTTAATATCTTGAAATCTTAATCTTCATTCCTATTTAAAAGTAAAATACTTTGACTTCCACATAACATTTGGGCATTTCTTCCACTGTGGCAACACACTGTTAGGGTCTGTGAATAATTAGAGGTAGATAAGAACCCAGCTAGCTCAGAAGCGTCTGTGGATGCTGTGGATTTTTTGACATCATGTTGCTTGTCTGCATGATACAGTTTTGGTTGTCAATCATTATAATTCCATTTAGATAGTTTTGGTTAGTTGTGGAAAGTAAAAGGAAATAATTTTAGCTACTTAAAAGAGATTAGAAAGAAGCTGGATTTGGAGGAGATTCACTGTTCAAACCAGTGATGTTTCCTTTCTTCCATTTCAAGCCCTGGGCAGAAACCTTATGAAAACATGTGGATGGACCATCTTGGCCCCCTGAGCATCTGACTCTACTGCTGTGTCATTAAAATGAATTTCTGGTGCCAGTTCAATTTGCCTTTACCTCCACAGATATAGTCCTGTTTTCATTGATCGCTCTCCCTGTCATGACAGTGTAATGGTAAGAAGAGAACAATGTCCAAAAGTGGTCAATGTGTTAAGGCTTTCTTTGTCAGTATTCCTATATCATGATGTTTTAATAGATAGCGAAGCTGTTGAAGATGTCCTTAGATGATAACAGTCGCGCTTTAAGGGGATATATATATTTTTTGCATCAGTTGAAAAATATATGTGTAAACAATTTCTAAAACATAAAAATTTTATAAGCATGGCAAATTCAACTTTAATAAAATTTTTAAAAAGCATTTATATCACAAAATTATTATTTTAAACACAATGTAACTTCTATCTTTTGCTGTTGCTAAGCTTGGAAAATTTATAAGGCTTATGACCTTAAAATCAAATTCAATTCTAGTTTCTTAGTTTCTTGCTGCAGTTATTTAAGATTACTGAATGTTCTTAACAAATATGCAAAAAAAATCAATTCTGAAATATTCTCACAAATCAGGTTCTTTTATGATAATCCTTAAGTCAGCACTTGGACTTCCCAGGTACTTTAATAGATCCTTTACTGACATGGTTCCAAATCTCTAATCCTGGTCATTATCCCCCTTTTTTTGTTTTTTTACATTTGATGAACTCTATGATTTGAGTAGCAGCAACTTTAATAGCAGATATAATATAGTGAGTTGGGCATCTTCATAGCATGAGCCCCAATAATGATACTTGGAATACTTCCTAAAAATATTTTATATTACTGTCTCTTTTTCAATCAGCTTGCAAAATGATTTTGCTTATGTTATTTATTTATTTATTGGTTATCTTAGTCATTCGTCACCCACATTTTGAGTATATAAACGACAACAATAATAAAATGCTAATATTTAGCAAGCACTGTGCGCTGGGCTCTGCGTTATGTGCATAACCTCATGTGAGGTAGAGAGTGTTGCTGTCCTTTTTATGTGTGAGGCAACGAAGGCTGAGGGGGATGACTGGCCTAAAGGCAGGTGGTGTTAAGTGGGAGAGTGGAAACCAGGTTTGTGTGACTCTGCAGGCCGCCATCGTTGTCACTGCATTATAGAACCCACTTTATTCCCGATGCCATGCTGGA
Organism: Eonycteris spelaea; assembly: GCA_003508835.1. Lineage (NCBI taxonomy): Eukaryota > Metazoa > Chordata > Mammalia > Chiroptera > Pteropodidae > Eonycteris > Eonycteris spelaea. The sequence goes on along the minus strand of PUFA01000116.1, from coordinate 2,905,021 downwards.
GTCACAAGACACTGGACAAATGTATAACACACATCCATATCTTTAACAGACATTCAGACATTCAATCTAATTCAAAAGACAGAAATAAAAATATTATTAATCATATTTAGATTTGAATAACTTTTGACAGTTGTCAAAATTTAAAGCTAATTTTTTTATAGGAAAAATGTTCATGATCATTGAAATACACGTCACCCGTGCTGTATACAGTATGCATCTAAACTCTTACACATGCTAGGAATCCTTAAATATTTCTGATTGATCACGGAAAATACAATAATGAAACACAGCTATTTAGACATATAAATGTGTTATGGAATATGATGTGAAAATATGTTCTTTTTTCTCCTTGTAATGTAAAAGATGAACTAGGAGATTTAAGGGGGAATAAAGGAAGATATAAATAATTTTGTAGCTTATTAAAAACTTAGAAGTTTATTGAAGTTCTTTGCTGATAGACTTGGTACTTGCAGAAAATTTTTATAATAGCTTCTAGTTCCAAACAAATGAGAATATATAATTGACAGCCAACTGTAATAATGAGAATTGTGGTGCTGTAAATTAGCTTTGTAGCCTCTATTCTTCATCCTGAGCAGGTTTACACTGGCACTCGTAGATTGCATGTTCTCATTGCAAGTGACATTGAGAGATTACATTAAGTTGGTTATCGATCATACTGTATGGGTTCACTTTACTAAAATGTAATCTCTGTTTCAACAAATCTAAATCTGACAAAGTATGCCATTTCATGCCATATACACTCAGCAAGAAGTTATAAGAGAGATTTAGAGGTTAGCTGAGGCCCCAAACTCTGGGCATTTCATATCTAACCCATAGTTGTTTGGAAGTATGGAATTAAGTGATTTACACAAAAATGTTTTTCATATGCTAATATGTAAGTATAAAACTATAGTACTCTGAAAAATACAGAACAAGTGTCACTAAACATCTGGTCTCTACAGAGCACTCTGGAGACTACCGCAGTGGGTAAATGTTCTCTAGGGATTTAGGAAGAAAGGGAAGCCTCTGTGATAACAGTGGCTTGTATGTAGTAACTATGACAAGAGAAAAGAAAAAAACAAATAGCTTACACGCTTCCACATTTACAGCTTCTCTGATCGTGTCATCTTCTTTACACATTTTTCCTTATAAAATGTGAGTCAGTCTGGTCCCATTCTTTCTGAACTAACCCTTATCCGATCCTACTCTGCCACACATGCAAGAGGAACTAGAGCCAAAGGTATTGATATTAATCTAGACTTCTCCATGCAAGACAATTTTATATCCATTTAACTGCTGACTCTAATTCCTATAGCCTATTAATCACTATTGCTATCTGTTATTTTTCTTTTAAAAATTTGTTATGCGGGGAGAAAAATACATTTGTGTATTCCAGGAAGCTTTAACAAGCAGATCCCCAGGATGTCTTATAAGGTGGATAATCAGTGCACTACCTGCATTGTTATTGTCTAGAGACCTTCACTGTTGAAGAATAAGAAATGGTAAGACCCTGGGAAAATGACCCATTAACTAAAACTCAGTAGATGGGTGTATAAAACTAAAGAGCCATTAATGTGATTTATAATGAAAAATAATTATCCAGAAACCTTGCTACTCAAAATTTATATAACTATTGCATCCTCTCTCTGTTGGCAGTCTTACATAATCAGATAATTTTGGGGTTTGTAATTACATAATTTGGTACAAAAGGAATTACATAAATTACATGAATTGATGCCATCAGGCTAGCCTGTTTGTTGCTTTTTTTTTTTTTTTTTAGAACTTTACTCTATTAATTAAACTTCTCTCTCCACTGCATAGTTTTTGACAATCACCAACTGCTTCTACAAATCTTCCTTTTTATCAAGCTTCCAAGGTTGAACAAATACTATTCTGGTCATTTCTTCCTTTACATAAAAATGATGTCACACATTAAGATTCATTCTTCCAGACCTGCAAATCATCCCATCTCTTAAGATTAGTTTATGTTTCCCCACTCAGATCCACGTGTCAATTGTAAAGTTTAACTCATTGAGAGGAATTTTATTCCTCACATAGTCACATTTTTAGGGTCCTCTTCAGTGATGCCCCAGAGTAGTCTTATGTCCTCCAAAGGGAGACACTCTGTGGGGTAACATTCTGAAATATGAACAATTATATCTCTTGTCAAGGTTGCAAGGATTGAGTTTCAGATACACATTTTTCCCCACAATTTAATGTCTCTGAAATCAGAGTGTATCTCATTGTCGATAGCATCGTACCATTTCTACTGGCCAAGCAATGATAGTGACCTAGTGCCTTTGCCTGTGTGCATCTGGCCTTAGCACCAAAATTTGCATATTATGGCCCAGTGGCTTACAAGAAAATTCTGGAGACAATTGAGGAACCCTCTTTTTAAGAACTTCTCTTCCACCAGTGCTTTTATAGACACAGAGGACTGCTCAGGGGGACATCGATAATTCCAGTTGCTTGTGCAATGTTTTGGGAGAGTTGGAATATAAATGTGGAGAAATTTGAGGATGCCCTAACCATTTATTTCACTTGTTTTCCTTTTCAAGTATTCACCAAAGCGATATAATTAGCATTAAAATAGCTATTTTAAGATGTTTTATTTTTTTCTCAATAGTGCATAAAATAGTAGTGTATCTTGCAATCCATGACCTCCTAAATTATGAAATAAGATCATGTATATTTTCAGTGATAGTCCATCAAAAACATATATTGGCTATTTTGGAAATGTCTGTGAGCTGGAGTCAAGTTGTTTTTTCTTTTTTTTTATGATGGAAAAATCTTTATTTATTTACTCCCTGTGAAAGAGGGTGGTAGGGGGTCATCTCTCTTATTCCAGAAGTTGTGGTGGGTACATTTAAGTGATATTTCCAAATTCTGTTCAATAGTAAATGAAAAAATTAAAGTTTTTTTGTTTATGAGGTGTGATAAACAGATATTTTATTATCATATAGCCAAACCTATTATATAATTTGTATATTAAAAATAGTAGAGAAATATAGATTTTCTAAATGAGATAGGGGAATGAAAATGTCACATTTAAATCTGTAAATGGAATTTTCTAGAAGACCAGGTTGGCAGCACCGCTGCTATTTGTATGAACAGTTCAGGGCTTCTTGCCTCTTCCTCTGCTCTGGCAGGTGCTCTCGGGAAAGAAATGACACAGCTCTGATGAGGCTGCAGCAGGCGAGCATCTTGATGCTCACACCCGTGGTTCTGCTGGGGCGGCCTCCGCGGGAAGCCTCAGAAAACCCTGAGGCCCATCCCCAGCTCCAGGGCTTAGGGAAAGAGGCAGATCCTGATGGCCGGTGGTGTTCTCAGGGCACAGGAGAGAGAATTATGAATCGGGTGACCCTCACTGGGGATCTCAGTGACACTCTGGGACCTGCGGGCTGGCTAGCACACAGCAGACTTTGAATCTCTGTGCTCCCCTTGGCTTTCTGCCTGCACTTTCCTCTGTGACGGAAGCGGTTGCATAAAGTCACATTCCTGTGGTCTGAGTGAATGTCATACCCCCAAATGTCACTCCCAGATTAAGAGCTGTATGTATAGATTAGGTGGTTTGGCTTACCCAATAAAAAACGGTAATTAAATTGTGTTATTTTAAATATATATTATTATTTATTAGGTTATTTTATATTGATCTAATTATTTGACACGTAGAGAATAAAAGTTATTACTGTGAGTTAGGAGTAAAATAACTTCAGTGAGGAATGTTTTATATAGGCAAAATTTTATATGTATCATTATAATCTACAAAATATATTTTAACATAAAATAGATAATATATAATACATAATATGTATGTAGTGTATAATATATAATATATACTAACATATAATTATATGTGGCAACTATATAGAATATATAATTTTGTATATGATATAAAATTTTATGTATATATAAAATTTTTGTGTATAGATATACACAAAAGTTTATACATATAAATATAAAATCACTCACCAGTTATAGATAAATAATTGGTTTATAAATATAAGTTTTACATATTATATTTTATGTTCTTATATATTATAAATATGAATATAAAAATCTGGCATTCTTGAGGGGTTTAGGCAATGAGCAGAGATAGTTTGAGTCCAATCTATGCAGTTTTTAATCTCCTGCCCTTAACAAGTCTAGGTTTGAAATAATTGACCAGTTTATTTTAATCATTTTCTATGAAATTCTTCCTGTTTTTCTCATTTGAAAGAATATACAGAGTGAAGGAAAGAAAGGGAGGGAGACGAGGTAGGGTAAAGAATGGGGCAGAAACATCACAGAAATCACAGCATAACCTGCGCACACGTGCGGGTATTAAGCTGGTCATACAGTGGTCCAGGTTGTTCCCTGCACAAGGACAGCCAGTCACAGCTGAAATCAGTTCATGCTCTACTCAGGAGCCACATGCTCTGACTCATGTCCGCATCACAGAAAAAAAGGGCATCTTTTTCTAATTCACACAAAGGCACCATATGGGAAAATGTGGCCCAAGTGATAGAAATATACTTTTTCCCATCAAGGCAACATAAAACTAAAATTACACCCACAGAAAGTCAAGCTGTCTTGTTACTCATTACCTTTTCCAGGCACTGTCTTTTAATATCCAGTGACACTTCAGCGTGAAGTAGTTTAATTGGTACTTTTTTTGGTGATAGAATAGGCACTGGCAACACAAGGCACCCAAAGGGATCCCAAGGAAAGTGTGAGATTGGGGGAGAGACTGAAAGCTGGCCTACCTGCTCCCTCCAGATCACCTGAGCGTGCTGAGCATCTGGGTCACAGCCTCATCATCATTAGACATGCACCTTCTGTTCAATTTATAGCACGAAGGACCAACATTTGGGAATTAGCACTATGATTAAAACATCCATAGAATCTTCAAAATTCAGAAGTGACATTGGAACAACTCTCTCGTTAGAGCTCCTAAGGCTAGTGACGATTTCACTTATTTGTGTCAAGAGCAATTGTGCACCTGCGCTTCCAGCGGCTCAGGGCGGGAGCCTTCCTCCTGCAAACCTCGTCCGCTGGATGCCACAGGCCGTTGTTGGAGACCCGAGAATTCCCAGTTGCGGTTTCTGCTTGCTGCTTATGCCTACATTGCAGCATATCTTAAATTTCCCGGCTTCATTTTTTAACTCGATATAGTTTGGACTTTGTGTAACCCTAAAAATTACCTAAACTCCGCTGTAACATAAACCTGTGACTAAAAGCCAGACTTTAGAGTTGGAAGTGTTCTCTTGAAGAATCATTCATCTAAAAGCAACAACAAAGAATTATTGGTACTTGGCAAAATCCAGCCAGTCCATTCTTCACTGCCCACCTCTCTCCTGAAGATAAGACACCCTTTTAAAGACAAATTAGAGTCATAGTGGTATTTCAATTAGAACCTCATGATAGAGAACTCAATATATTTGAACACTGTAGCATTTGTGTGTAATTATTTTACATTTCTTGTGTTTCTTTCCTTTCATAGCAGAATTAGAAGAGAAAATTACAGTATTTAGATGTATAGCTATCAGGAGCAAGAATTAGTCTTGAACTATATTTCTCTGCTCTCTGAATAACTATGAGATTATGGACAAATCAATTTGCCTCCCTGGGCCTCTGTTTTCTTATTTATAAAATGAGACAGTTGAACTAGATCAAATTTAAGCTCACATGCATCCATAAGTGTACCACACTGTTAATGTGGTAAATGAGCTACTCAGAGCTATTTCTGAAGAAAAACATGAAACCATTTCGTAAACTGTAGAAGTCCTTCGTATAGTCTCAGACTTTATTTAAAAGAGAACGAGAATCAGAAAGGAGATGCTCGGTATGTTTAGAGCCTCCTTAGTCTAGAACACTATCTAAAGGAAAGGGGGTACTTTATAAGGACTCTAGTATATTTACAAAGGACTAGAGCCATTGCCAGACCCAGGCTAGGGACTTAGAAATCTTAGGCCCTCGGCAGAGATGTGACATGGTTTCCAAAACCCAATCCCTAATTTCCAGGGGCAGAGGTGGCGATCAACTCCAGCCGAACTTGGGTCAGGATTCCCTTCCCTGGACAGTCGGCTATACCCAGGTCGCTGTGGTCATCTCGAACAAACAGCTCGAAAGTGCTGCAGTGTGAGCAGATGTACCGGAATCTGTCCCCAGATGTGCCTGTTCCTCACCCTTTCCAGCTACAGTGCCCCAAAGATTTGAATATTTAAAAATACAAGAAGAAATAATGCCCTAGGTTTTAATTTTTGGCTACCTAAGAAAATCAATCTGTGGATTACTTTTGTCTCTGTGGATACAGTAATTAGAACTTCGCTAATCGAATGTGCCATTATGTTCTTTCCCTCACACCATGGCACACGGCTGTGATGGAGGGACAGCTGGGACAGCCTGGCACCAGAAGAGAGACACTCTGAGCCTCTTCAGGCAACTGGCGTTTATGGGAGCTATGGTGCAGCCTCCATAATTCACAGCCCCTCATGATGCGTGCTGGCAATCAGCTGGTCCGTAGACAGGGGCCTCGTCGCTTATTTATGTTTGAGACGTTTTTCCTAGTTCATTACCTTACTTTAAACCTTCTTCAGTTGTAGGGACCACGAAAAGGATGCCACGACTAGCAATTAAATCAGGAGTGCCACCCTGCATCCTAAGGGGCAGGTCAATTACTTCATGGGAGGGGAATTGGCTTTTTAAGCTCTAAGTAAATGTTTAGAACCAAAACCTAATATTTTAAACGATCCATTTATTTCTGTTTAACATTTGCTTGTACTGTGACTTGAAAACAACTCTTATTTTATGGACTTTAGAATTGAATGGCTCCTTACAAATGATCGAGTCCTCACTCCTCATTTTGTTTAAGAAACAGATCTGGAGAACTAAAGCAAATTTCTAAAACCCACACAGCTGGTGTGTAAAAGCGCTAGGACTGGAACTTAAGTTCAGTGGGCTGGACCCCCTCACGGGACCTCACATGCGCACAATTCAATTCATCATAATCCTTGGATCCTGTGATTCTCTCATTATTCATCACTAATCAATGTTTATTTAATAATATAATAAAGGCCTGCAAACCCATCATCCCCCCCAAAAGAGCTAGAAAATTGGCGTACTATACTAAACTCAGGGTCCCTCCCATTCCACTCCCTCTCCCTCCCCCCACGAAGTGGTGACCATCAACCTAAACTATACATGATGTCCTGTAATTTTCTTGCATGTACATGTAGTCCTTAGTAAAACATGGATTTCAGTTTTTTAAGGTTTATAAAAAGTATGTCATGCTGTGTGTAACTTACTATTATATTACTAAGGTTCATCCACGCTGTCGAAGGTGCCCATGCTACACCACAGAGCGTTTTTTACTTTCCCATCATGGGCTTTTGGACTGTCTGTAAGTTTTCCTGCTGTGAACAGTGAATATTCTTATGGCTGTTTCTCGTTCTAAAGGTTCAAAGGTGTCTCAGGGGCATATACTCAGCAGGAATTTCTAGGTGACGGATTATACAGATGTTCAGCTTTGCAAAGTAATGGTAGATTGTGTCCGAGATGATGGCACCAAAATGCTCTCCCACCATCAACATCTACAGTCCTGTAGGTAGTGCCTTTCAGGGATCAGAGTCTTTCCTGTAGAGGGTTGGACAGCAACCATTTTCGGCTTTAGGGGCCACATGCAGCCTCTGTGGCGATTATTCAGCTCCGCCGCTGTGGGTGAAAGCAGCGATGCACAGCACGCAGATGGATGAGCATGGCTCTGCTGCAGTGACACTTACGTTACGGACACTGAAATTCGAATCGCATAAATTCTTCACATTACAAAATGTTTTTCCTTTGTTTTTGTTTTTGTTTTTTTTTCAACCATTTAAAATGATAAGTAAACATTCTTAATTTGTGGGTCATACGAAAACAGATGGCAAGCTGTTGACATCTTCTCTTCCTCTCCCTTCCTCCCTTATTTCTTCCATTCTTTCTTTTTGATTCATCTTAATATATATATATATATATATATATATATATATATATAGAGAGAGAGAGAGAGAGAGAGAGAGAGAGAGAGAGAGAGAGAGAGAGATAATCTCTTAAGTGTAATACACTGTTCCAAATACTGAGGATTCTGTCCGTAAATGAAGTGTATAATGATCAGATGGCGATAGGTATTATAAAGACAAACCAAGGGAAGTGAATGTTGGTGGTAGGATGTGATGCTTTAGACAGAATGATCAGGAAAGGCCTAGCTGATAGAATGACATTTGAGCTGAGCTCTTATTTTTAAATGAGAGATTGAGACATTGAAACATCTGAGAGGAAACTGTCCCGGTGAGAGAGGCTAGCAAATCTACACACCTCCTCTGAGACTCACTGCTCTTATTTCTGTCGCCCTGCTGGACTTCTCTTCCCAAGCGTGCCACAGGCTCCTCTGGCTCCATTTGCCAATCTGAATTTATCATCTACTACAACTTTGGGTTTCACAACTCAGGGAAAGTCTCTCTCAACCCGTCATCCTGCTCAAACCCTTTGAGCTTGCTTGCCTTTATCTTTCCCTTTGACCCAAAACACCTATTTATTCAAATACCATTATTCAAAATTTTCTTAGTATCTTTAGTTGCTAAGGTTGCCATTTAAAAAAAAAAATACCACATACTAGGTGACTTAAACAATAGAAGTTCAAGATCAAGGTGTTGCCGGGATTGGATTCTTCTGAGGCCTCTCTCCTCGGCTTACAGAAGGCCGCTCTAGCCATGCCTGCGCGTGACCTCTGCTCTGTGGGTGTGCATCCCCGATGTCATTCCCTCTTCGTATGAAGACTCTAGTCAGATTGGATTAGGTCCCCCCCTGGAACATCCTCATTTTAACTCAGTCACCTCCTTAAAGGCCCCGTCTCCAAATACAGTCATATTCCGAGGCACCAGGGGCTTAGGACTTCAACATAAGAATTCTGAAGGGACACATTTCAGCCCATAATGTTATCTTTTAATTTAATCCCTCTTTTCTTCATTTTTAATGCCATTTCTCACTTAAGTTTCCCCTCTTTTCATTGGTTTATAGGTTTCCTGATTCTGGTTCATACTCTTATGATCTGTTCTCCCCAAAGCTAGCAGAATAATCATGCAAAGATGAACACTTGATCATGTTTTACTCTGCTTGAATCCTTTACAGGCGTCCCAGTAGTCCTCAGGTTAATGCCCACTAGCATATCATGCTCAAGGAACTGTACCTGTCTACCTGTTTAGTCCTGTCTCTCACCAGGTAAACTCTCCCCCTCTTAGGTGCAGCAATAGTCAGGGGCCTTTGCAAATTCCCTTTAGCAGATCGCAGGTCTCAACATTGTCTAAGGTAGCAGTTGCCCCCAAATGCTCTCCTAGCATCGTGGCGTCTGTTCACTGTAGACGTAATGCTGTGTCATTATTTTTGCCTTGGATGGTGAGTAGGACTGGAAGTGAGGACTGTATCTTGATTTATTCTTGTATCTTTAGTAGTCAAGTGCCCATTCCTCTTGGCACTTAGTAAATATTTGATACATAAGTGAATGAATAAATGAGGAGATAAAAAGATTAGCTAGAAGGAACATTTCTGTATATTATTTCAATACTGTATTGCCAATGTTATAAAAGTTATCAATTATAGTTAAAAATAAACCATTGTTTTATTACACAAAAAGATGACTATAAATGGCATACATGGTATAATTATGACAGCATATATATTGCAAAAGACATGGAAAAGTAATAACCAATATTTAAAAGTCTTTGTTTTTGTATACAGGCAATGAGTCTGTATTTAATTTATTTCCTCTTTTCTACATTCCTGCATTTTTCAAATAACATTAGTTCCATGAAATGTCCTGTGACACTACTAATTTTCTTTCCTTTACATTTCATTGTGTTTGGAAAATAAAAAGTGGCCTCTGCAACAAATTATCATGCCACAAATCCATATTTTCATGGGAACCAAAATAAAACACATGGCAACGCTTGGAGGACACATTTCTCCAGCCCACTGTGAAATTTCCATTAAGCCCTTCATAACTTCTCTAGCTCCGGGCCCTGAGGACAGATGAAAAGTCTAATCTTTGATCAAGGGTTACTTGAAGCTAAAATTATCTGCTGTTACAAAGAAACTCTTCCAAATGGTGACATCCCGCCGCTGCGAAGGTGAGAGTCACCCTCACAGCTCACGTATTGCAGAGCCGCAGGATGCAAGGCAAAGACCTGGAAAAGAGATTAAACCTTGCTCAAAACATCATTTCCATTCAAATCACATCACACGAAGCATTATCACCTAAATGTTTTTATTTTTCTATAGCGCTCACGAAACAAATATTGCCCCTTAGGCAAAGTTGTGGAATACCTTTCATTTAGGAGAAATGCAAAAAGGAAAAGACAGTGTCATTTTAGGAAAAGGAAAAAGCAATAATGGTATGGTTTCTGCAAGTGTTCCCTCTGATTGTCTTTCATGTCCTGATTATCTTCATGTAGAGTTTCAGAGATGGAAAAGTCTTACAGATTACCTGGTACATATAGCCTCATTTACAGTTGAGGAAATTAAAGCCCAGAGAAACCAAGAAACATGGTAAACATGCTCATCCTCCTTCCTGTGGGAGGCCCTCAAGAGGAGTCGCATGGTGCACGACATGCTGTTATCAGTCTCAGTCACTCCACTCACGCACAGGCCCTGCGCTCAGGAAAGACCTGGGTTCTCCTATCACCACTTACTACTGTGAATCAGTGCAATTATTTGGTCTTTCAAAACTTTACTCCCTCAGTTATGAAATACTAGCTTTAAAGGACTTACCTGTGTAAAGTCGTGTGAGAATTAAATGAGCAACTGGTTAGTAGAATGTCTGAGTTCATAAGTAACACCGATGTTAGGCTGCTGTCGTCACCGATTCTACATGTTTTCTCACTTTACGAGATAAGGCATTCTGAAAGATCAAGAGCTAAGTGTTGATGAAAATGGCAACCTTGTCACTTTTGCCTCAAACTATTATGCCTCCAGCTTTAATATCCCTCTTTCTTAGGACTTTTAGAGACTGACGAAGGGAGGGAGGGCCCCAAACAACAGTCATTGACACTGAGTGAGCGCTCAGCTGAGACTTGCTCTGTTCTAAGTTCTTTGTGTATATTTTCCCATTCATTCCTCAAAACAACTTCATGAGGTAGGCAGGCACTGTGATAATCCCCATTTTCACAATGTGGAGACAGACACAGAGGGACTAATTTAGACTTGCTGGAGTGTTAGTTTATCACTGCCTCCCACATCTAACTCCAGCAGGCACAAGCCAAGAGGATTTGCTGCCCCCTTGGTGTCTGGGGTCTGACCTTTGGCTTCTGAAGCTGAAAATGGCTTTCCTGGTGGCATGAAAGGTTCCCACCAGTCCCCTGGCTGTCAAGTCACACATCTCACCATACACCCCAGTGAGCGAGGATTTATAGAGCAAAAGGGGTAGCCTTTGATGAGGGACTTGGATACCTAGTAACAAATTAACACAGAGATGTGTAAGTCGTGCCACTGGTGCAAGAAAATGCTTTAAAATACCACCCAAAGTGTTTCCAGGTCATCCCAAGGCTGCCGCCCCAGAGAAGGGACGGGAAGGTGGATTATGCCATCCAGCTGTCAACCAGTTTTGAACTTCCGGTTAGGCCTTTAGAAACTCTCATAGCAAGATAGCAATTTTAGAGGACGAAACTTTTTGTGACTCCTAAAGTTAGTCTTTATCACAGCCAAAAGCAGAGATTAACAAAAGTTATCTGTAGCGTAAGAAAAAAAATGGTTAAAAATAAAGTTTTGCCACAGAACAAGGAGAAAATCTTTTCTCTCAATGGTGGGTGGAAAGAGGGAGGATTGCTAAAGAGGAGTAAAAAAGAAAAAGCATGAAAAGGAAAGAGAAATAGAAGAAATGAGATTGAGGTGGAAAAAGAGACAGACAAGACAAGACAGGGAAATGAGAAAGAAGCAAAACCCCTAAGTTTCCTCTGCTCCCTCCTCTTCTGCCTAGTGACAAATTCCAAGTGTAGATGGAATGTAAAAATACCCGGATTGTTTCAGGGAACTAAGATAGGGAGACAGGACCTGACAATTCACAGGCATCTCTTTAAATAAAGAGATTATAAATGTTCCTATAAATGTTCTCTATTCTTAATGTGTCAGTTACTCCTGTAACAGCTCTAGTCAGTAAACTTTTTATGTATTCCCTTCTTAACTTTGTGACTCATGTCTAGATTTAGTAACCTTGATGTGTATTCATCATCTGTTAACTTTAGCATTCAAACGATTCACCAATTTATGCATGGAATCTTATTGTTACGCCTTATTTTTCAATCTCCAAAGAAGCGTCATTTTGGAAATGTTATGCAGGTTTAGATATAAATGTTGCTCTGTCCAATTTGTAACTCATTCTTATGAATTGAAAAGTTTCAGGACTTTTATAGGGACATTTAAAGATGTCAGGTGGCTTGAAATATTCCCTACTGATGTACATCATCTCGTTTGAAATAACGTATTCGATGGAAGCAAACGATCAGCAGAACGTTCTTCATCTTGCTCCCTGCGTTAACTTACAGCCTCATCTCATCTCTCAAAACATTTTTCCAATTACAGCCAGCACCTGATCATTTGAGATCACAGCACTTTCCCTGAACAATTCTTTTGGTGCTTTTACCTTTTTGCCTTGTTCCCTGCCCTGACACCTCCTTGGAACTCGTAGCTGCTGGGGATGAAGTAGAGAGGACAGGAAGTGATGATGAAATTAGGGTATGCCGCATCCATGGAGAATCCTGCAGGACTTTGTTGTCCTCAGTCTCCTTGGAAGTCGAAAAGTTGGACTTTCCCAAGTCTCGTCCCAGGCTGTCTTCTCGTCGCTGTCTTTCTCAGCGTTTCCCTCGGTTCTCTCACTCATTCCCATGGCAGTAAGAGCGGTCGCCATGCTGCAGCTCTGACACCCACATCTCCAGCTATGACCTTTCTCGTAGGCCCCAGATGTTGATATGAAACGGGTGGCTCGATGTCAGTATTTACCTGTCTCTCGGGCATCTCAGAGCCGGCTTGTTACAAGTGGGCATCTTGATCACTCTACCAGCAGCAGTGCGTTTTCCCATTTACCTGCTCAGTTGAGCAGAAAGCAGGCGGTCATCCTGCTTCTGTCTGTCTCTGCTTCTCCCTGGCCCTCGCCCTCTCCCTCCCTGTCCACCATATCCAGCCCATTAATACAGCTGTTTCCCTTCTATCAGATATATTTCAGATGCGTCCGCCTTACCTTCCCCGCCACCACCCTAGTTCTTGCTGTCCATGTGCAATGATGTTCTCTTCTCCTTTGGATTTTTCCAGCCATTTAAAACTGTAAAAAGCATTCTCACCTTGAAGACCGTACAAAGAGGCGGACCAGAGTTTGCTGGGCCCTGCCCAGGCTCGTCCCCTCTTTCTGGTGGCCTGTCTGCCTTCACTGAGCTCATTCTGCACACCGTAAAGTAGTCCCTGTCTTTTTTTCCTCTCAGTTTTTCTTCTTCTTTCTTTTCCTTTCCTTCCCTTCACTTCCTGTCTCTTTTCTTCTCCTTGATTCCCTCCACACTCTCTCTCTTTCTCTTTCTGGTTGCTATGTTCCCAAAATAAATACCCACTGCCTCTAAATTTTATTTGAAAATTGCACATTAATTACTTTAATCATTTTATATTTTCTAAAAGCCGAGGGGTAGCAATACAGGTCATGTTGGTACTCATGTAATAGTCTTCCTTATTTAACATAGAAAATAGGCTTCAAAATCCCTATGTAAAATTAATATGAATTGTAATAATCCCTTGATTATTATTAGAAGTGTGGATTTTCTTGGCCGAGCAAACAGCTTCCAAACATCCAGAATTAGAGAGCACTGGACCAGGTCCTGTGTGCCATTCCCCAGCTTCACCAAGTCCCCGCTCTCAGCAGGTCTCGTTTCATTTGTACCTCTCCCTCCTGCCCCGCATGGAATTATTTTGAAGCACATTCCAGTCATCAGTGGATATTTTAGCATGTATCTCTTCAAGATTATGATTCTTTTTTAAAAAAAGCTTACCCACAATCGCATTATCAGATCTAAAAATCAGTTCCTTAATATCTTTAAACATCCACTGTTCATTTTCCATTTTTTCAGTTTGTCTGAATTTGGATCTAACAAAAGTCCGCACACTTATTTGTTGATATGTTTCATAAATCTTTTAATCTCTAGATTCTGTCTCTCTCTCCTTCCCCTGCTTTCTCTATCATAATTTATTTGCAAGAGAAACCAGTTTGCCTGTGTGTTTCCCAGTCCTATTAACTGATGTCTTTCCAGTGTCCAGAGGTTTGATCAGTTTCAGGTGTGATTGTTTGCCAGTAATACTTTATAGCCGGCGAGGTCTCCTTCCATCCGGGACCCACAATGTCTAGTTGTCTTCCTTTTGTGGTGGTAAAGCCATGATGACCATTGATGCAGTCACCAGTGATTGCAAAAGCATGGTGTTGTGATCTTAGCATCATTCATTCTTCAAATACGTGGACTACTGGGAAGGAAAACTTCCTGTTCAACTAGTTGGTTATCCTGAGATTTTTATAGGAAAAGTAGAATAAGTGTTTGATTATCTCCCTTTATTTACAAGTTTTAAAAATAAGCTTGTTTTCTAATATTCTCAAAAGGTGACTAATGAAGCCTGTTTTTCTGTTTGGTATCCTGGGTTATCGTTATGGATCAATCACGTTGTCCCATCTTTGGCCAGTGGGGGTACCTTCAAGTTGGCTTTTAAATCTTTTTAACATGACCTTAGTAGTCTTTGTCCTTTCTTACTTTGGGGTAAAACAAGATGTTCTAGGCTAATTTTTTGCCCCAGATCTGGAGCCACTTTTCTTTTTTCCCCTTTGCTTCTCCTGTCTTCATTTGGAACAGGACGCACGAACTGCTTACCTCTCAGGAAACCCCGCTGTTTTACAGGCGAGAAGGCACCTCTCTAGCAGTATCGCCACTGAGAAAACAATGGAAGCAAATAATCCAGCAACTCCAGTACTCCTGAGCTTAGCATCATCGTGTAGGTCGTTTTTCTTTGTGCGTTTGGCGTGCAACTGTGTCACACTGCAGAGGGCAACGCAGGCACATTCTGAAGACCAGCTCACCTGTGGCTTAGCCTGAGGCCTGCAGAAACATGATCTTTGGGCTTCTCATCCACCACTACGCATGAGCAACCAAAGATGTTATGCTCCTAATGGAGTGTAATTCATGCTTCTTAAAATGAATGAATGAATGGATGGATGGATGGATGGATGGATGGATGTATGGATGGATGAATGGCATAGTCAGCTTTTAGAGTGACTGGAAAGCATTTCTTCTGATACCACATTTTTACTCAAAGAAACTAAGGCCTTGAGATTTCAAGTGGTTTGTCCAAGTTCTTATTGCAAATTAATGGAATAGTTAAGACCCAAATCATCTGAGCTTTAATGCATTGTTTTTCCACCATCCCCCACCTCTAAACTATATTAGATAACTGAGTATACATTATTTTAATCATTATCTCTTTCCTTTTTTTACATTTTTGCTATAAACTTTTATTATTTTAACAATAATCCATGTATATTCTAGGAATAAGGAAAAATACAAATAAGCAGAATGTTAAAAATCACTCAAATCTTACTACTGATGGTACTTTTTTGTCTTTATCCTTCACACAATTTTTTGTGTATATATGTAATATACAAATGTACTTTTCCCTTTAAAAAATACAATATTCACATATTACTTAGTAATGTTTTTTCACTTTATCTCCTGTCAGGAATCTCTTTTTGTACAAATGAGTAAAGCTCTCCTATTAAAAGGCAGCCGCTTGGAGATTGGTTCAAAATATGATAAACAATGAGTTGCAGATAAGAAGACATGCATCTAAAACCACTAATAATAACAAGTAGAAAAATGGACAAAGGTTTATCAGGAAAATGCAGATCAAAAAAATCTGTATGGCAACATTGATATGAGAAAAATAAAAATCAAGGTAAACTACAGTAAATAGGGGTAAGGATGGTTTCGATGAACTTTCCTGCACGCCACTATAGTTTTGTTTCTTATTCTCTTTATCTCATCTGTTTCATTCACTCCCTAAACAGATCGTCCTCGCTGAGATGCCTCTTGTGTATATCTTCTTTAAATTCCTGAAGATACTGAATCAACCTTTCTCTAAAAGCCCCGTCCGCTTTCTCCTCCCCCTCTGGCTCTTCCGCAGGCTTTGGTTACCTCTCGTTTTCTGCTTTTCTTTCAACTCAACAGGGTTTCATCTTGTACACGTCCTTCTTCCTTTCCTCCTTTCTTTTTCTTTTTTTTTTCTGCTTATTTCTCTTTGAATACCATTACTTCAGTACTGATCCTGGTGTGAGTGACAGACCTACACTCTTTCGGCAAACTGGCTCCTTCTCCGTCCCCTGGCCTCAGGCCTTGCCAGCGGTGCAGAAGGAAGCTGGTCCCTGACAGGAACAGGGGTCAGACCCCAGGGCTCTGCACACAGCGACACCTGCTCCGGTCAGTCATTCTCCATTTCAGTCATCTTTTGCTTTAGAGATTCTTCCTTCTTTCCTCCCTTTCTTCCTTCCTTTCTCTTTCTGTGTCTTTCCGTTTCTTTCTCCCTGTTGTCTTTCTTCCTAATGTAAATAATAGTGGCGTTTATGTGATTGTCATTCCCTTAACAGTATAAGTAGCAAGTCAGACAAATGTCATTAAACCCTCAGGGCTGTGGGCCTGCTGGACAAAATCAAGCTGTCCACGAAGGGTATACAGTAATCCCGATACCCAGTTCAAGTCTTGGATGATTGTTTTCCTGGCACAATTCAAAAATTACTTTTTAAAAAAATAATGATAACTCAGAATGTTCAGTATCTCATTTGACCTAACTCAGGGTGGTGACCCTTTAGGCCACAGAAATAATCATGACTTATAAGCAATCGCTTTGGCATTGTCAGCATGCTGAAATGGAAAACTAAAAGGCGTTAGTATCACTTCATTGTCTTCTGCAAGGTACTGAAGAACTGACTCATTTTCTTAAACATTCCCTCAAACAACCAGACCTTTTAAATTTCCAAATCAGAGAGATTTGTTAGCTGAGCATTTGGGGAAATGTTGCTGCTCCTTATCTATGCATTAGACATTGCCTGTGCCTCTTGGGGTTTCACATGGCTGAGCAAGGCACCTGTACTTGTTCCATTTTTGACTATTACCTGTCTAATGACAAAACTAAAACAACTTAGTAACAAGTTCAATGTCCTTTATGAAGAGCACAGTCCATGGATTGGGGGAGTGCAGTGCTCACAGGCAACGGGCAGTCTTTCCAGGGGCATGGAGCAAGTTTACTGAGTGTCAGCGGGAGTGATGTGGAAGCCGGGCAGGATCAGCTAGGAGGTAAGAGATTTTTTTTTTTTTTTTGCAAGGCCAGCAGGTCCTGTTTTTAGGGTGAGATAAGCCAGCCAAAGCCAAGTTGGAGGGTTGTGATTATTGTAGTAAGGTTTCCTTGGCAGGCTGACTTAGCTTAAGATTCATGACATAGGTTAGGCCGTTGGGTTGGCCTACATTTCGTGGGTCCCGATACATGAAGTAACTTTGTCATGCCTAACAGTACTTCATTATTTCAGCAAGTATTTATTGAGCACTTAAATATCTATACCAGGTACACTGTTAGACAGTAAGAATTAAGCAATGACAGTGATGCCCCTATGCCACCAGTGACTTAACAGAGTTGTGGCTACAACAACTGTGTTACAAATATGAGAAAAGAAAAATGCAAGCCCAGTGGCGAACATAGATCATTAGTGAGCAGAGGAAAACAGATGGATATCCAGTCTGAATTGGGCATGGTATTAGGGGTTAGGAGTGGGCGACATGTTCTGGCGAAGTGCTCACAGCTGCGTGAGGCTGGCTGGACTCAGAGCTGGGGCAGGTGGTGTGTCCCTCCCACAGGGTCAGAATGTGCTGGGTTTAGAGGTGCTTTAGTGTCTCTTGTAAGACTCACAGAAGCCTATGTATGTATGTATGTATGTATGTATGTATGTATGTATGTATGTATTTTTTAAATTTTTTAGGCAAGGCAACCTTTGGTTTACCTCACAGGTTGCAAGGATCTTGTCAGCTTATGATCCCTTATTTTTAATTGTTTTATGCCTACAGCACCTGGTCTTCCTAGGTGGTCTCCCATCCAAGGACTAACCAGGCCCGACCTTGCTTAGCTTCCGAGATCAGACGGGATCGGTCTTGTTCAGGGTGGCGTGGCCATAGACCAGAATCCTTTTTAAAAAGTGAAATTCCAATAATACATTTGTACTTCTGTTAAAAAAAAGTGAGAACACTAGTTTTAGGTTCTTTAAATATGTTAACTCTGATATCTTAAAGGTTTTCTTTTCCTAAAATATTATTTTTAGCTAATTATCTTCAGCAATAATCTGTCAGACTGTCTTGCTAATACTGCTCACAGTGGGGGCTGCTTCAGTGACTAGAAACTGAGTTAATGGGGAGAATTAAATACTTAGAGGAATTGATTATTTGAGGATTTTCTTCCAAGGTACTAAAGGTTATCTGTAGCATCCAAAAACAAAGCAAAACAAAACAAAACAAAAACAAAACAAAACACAAGCCTCTAAGCCTGGTGCCTGGGTCGGAAGGATGGAGGAAGGGCCACAAGAGCTGTGATGGGAAGTCTCTCGTACCTCAGCCCTCGTGCCCCCAGAGAGGAGGGTCTGGGATGCATGCGACCTGCCAAGTTTCTGGGCGCAGACAGCGATGTAGCTAGGGTCAGCATGAGAGGAAGGTCCATCTTCTAAGATTCTGTCTGTTAATAGCGAATCAAACTGTCATTTTCAATTGTATGTTTTCTGCTACATCAAAGCTCTTTGGATAGAAACTTCAGAAAGAATATAATTTCTCAGGTAAGTCTGTTACAGCGTAGGTTTAAACTGAGTGCTAATAGAAAATGAAATTCTTCAACAATAAAAAATTATATGAAGTACAATACTAGAGAATCTAAAAGTTATACATGCATACATATACATACATATATATATCTGTGTGTGTGTGTGTGTGTATAGAAAATGGTGTAGGTTATAAGTGAGTTTATGATTTATATCCTAAATCTCATAACTTGGATTATTCTCATAACTTGGATTAGTCTCCTGAAAATTAAGTTACTTTTTAAGGTTGTACTGTAATTATTTTGTGTACCTTCTTCCCAGTAGCTCTTTGGTGGCATTAAATGGATGTTATTTGTCTTCATGTGCCAGGGTCCTGGAACAGTGCCCAGAGTAAAACCAGTTGTTCGTAAATGAGAGTCCTTATGCTCGTGACACTCTTCCTCTGAAGGAAACGCACACATGCTTACCTCAGGGTGACTCTGATCTTCCTGCTCAACCCAAAGAAAACAGTGGCTTTAAGAAGCTTGCTGCGCCTTAGACATATTTTTATGTTGTTCTTTTAAATATCCTTACACTTTAGTGTCTTGTAAACATTGCAAATATAGTACTAGGAGTCTGTGATTTCCATTGTCACTTCGTTTCACTTAGTAAAGACTTTCTAATTGTTTATATTTTTGAAGGTTAATATTACAGAGCTATCTGTTGGATCTATAACTCATTAACTACCTTTCAAATGGGTATCTTATAGGAATCATTGATGATATATGATAGAGGTTTGTTGGAAACTAAATGCAGAAAGGGTCAAGGTATATTATTAGCACAATGTTATTGAATTTCTG
Organism: Eonycteris spelaea; assembly: GCA_003508835.1. Lineage (NCBI taxonomy): Eukaryota > Metazoa > Chordata > Mammalia > Chiroptera > Pteropodidae > Eonycteris > Eonycteris spelaea. The sequence goes on along the minus strand of PUFA01000116.1, from coordinate 2,885,314 downwards.
CAGACTACTAGACACTATTCTTCAGTAAACAAAATTTATTTAAAGATTTATCTGCCATTTTGGAGTTTACAGTCTCTGAGAAAAGTGGTAAGGGGAGCAGACAATATAGAAGGAAAAAAGCAAGTAAGTAAATTACATACTACGTTAGAAGGCCGTATGTGCCATACCAAAGCGGGCAGAGTGTGTAGTGGGTTTGAACAGGACAGATGGGGTGGCCTTAATGGGAATATGCCATTTGATCAAGACTAGACGGAAGTGAGGGAATCAGCCCAGGCCGTCAGGGAAACGCCTTCCAGAGCTAGCAGCCAGGTCCCTACAGCTGAGGGCCGGACGCCCTCCTGCCGCAGGGTGGGGGGCGTGTGCTGGAACAGGTCCTTAAAGCGGTTTTTGTAACTGACTGTTTGCAACACATTTTAAAGTATATTTTAATAAGAAGAAATAAATGTTATCTTTAAAGATCCACAGGAATGATCAGTCATTGGTCCAAGATGGCATTTACTTAGTCTCCAAGTTTTAATTCAGATCAAAATCGAATTACTGTTATAAGCAACAATAATCAGAGTAGCTTTAACTTAACTACAGAGGGTAAAAAACTCCTTACTGCCCCAGAAATGAACTCCTGACTGTCAAATACACACAAACTCCATCTCTACCCAATGTGAGGGAAAAAGGAAAGGGAAGACGAGCTTGTCCAAATATCAATATAAATGCAGTCAGTAACTCCAGCCATATTGTAAAAGAATTTTAACATCCCTCCAGTGGAACCAAAACATTAACAAATATCTTATTTTCCAGAAAATAACAAATGTAGTCCTAGGAAAAAAAGACACACATAAGCTCCCAATTGTTCTTCAGGTGGGTGAGAATGAGGCACCATTATTTATACTTGTTCACAGCACTCGATTTGTCATCCATCTTAGGGTTGGAACTGCGAGCGTAAAAATAATCAACATTTCCCACCACCTGCAGAATGTCGTCTGTACTTGGCGCTCATCTCCTCGCTGCCTCCTGCAGAGGCTCTGTCTGCTTCGCATCCCTTATTTCTCTGCGTGTGAATGAAGCTGCTCGTGCCACCTGAACAGCGTGCGGTGCTCAGGCAGCCGCAGCCCGCCGCGGTGGAGCGGCTGCTGTGACGTGAGGGCCTTGGCTGCGGAGAGGCCTGGGATGCTCACGCAGTATGCGTTCAGGGAGAAAAAAAGGGACACCAAATTTTTAATAATTTAAACTGTGTCAGTTGGATCATGGTTACTGAGAAACCTTCTAAACAAAATAATAACCTATAAAATGTATGGTCTTTAAACTTGTCTACCGGGAAGACTGATGAAACCATCAAATAGATACTCTTACAAATGACTTAAAAAGAAACTATTATAACCTAACATTATGCTAGGTCTTTCCATCAAAAAATTTATAAATAATTTTGTAGAAATTAATACTTTAAAAACCTAGGAGCGGTAACTGCTTAAGAAATTATTTTGTTGACTTATTCAGTAAAGCATACATAGCTCACATAAATTGACCAATATTTCCTAAATTATTACTTTTATAAATCTGGATCCTCACATGAAGTTTATCTGAAATTAGGTACCTCTTAATTGTTTGTTTTAATTTGAAATATTTCTTGTTTGTGTACAATACCCAGATCAAGAAATATAACATTAAATATAAAATTAAAGCCTATGCCTGTCCTTAATCCTATTCCCCTAAGGCTTGTTGCTGATCTTAGTGGAAAGCCTTTCAGCTTTTCACTGTCGAGTATGTGTTTGCTATGGGCTTGTCATATATGGACTTAAAGAAATAGTTTTCAAAATATGAGTTAATCCCTTCTCTTCAAAGGTTTCAACAGCCGCACAGATGACCATCACCAGACCTCAACTAATGCACGATTGTTAGGCTCCGCAGTCGTTCACTCTGCTATTCCAGACCCTTCACGTTCTAATCCACCCAGATCCTATCTATTAAGTCCTTTTTGTCTCCAACAAATTCGGTCTGAGCTATAAGAAGAATGAAATTGCTCTTATCACCTTCTCCTTCTTATGGCTCATTCCTTTTTAAACTTCGTGATTCACTGAAAATGCCACACTTACTTGGTCACTTCATGGCTTTCTTCAGCTTGGTGATGTGGACTTTCTCTGTGAACTCACAGTGCCCAGTGCATCTCTCTGTTTTAGCACTTGTTTGTAATTTGTAATTTCAGGCTAAGTGTTTTCTCACCTCCACTGGACTACAAGCCTGTTGTGACAAGAACGCAAGTCTTTTTCAACCATCTGTCCCCAGAGCCTAACAGATCAGGAACTTGATAGCTGGTTTATGCATGCCCACATGATTGAATTACATCACTGTCTTAGGACATTTCTCTTGATGCAATGGGTTATATATTGTTGTCACTTAAAAATAATACTTCAAAAGTCTAAAGTAGTATCTATATGTTTCCCCTGTCCTCCGAAAATTAGTGGGATGCTATGGGAAGGCAGTAAAAATTCTGATGTGTCACCAAACATATCACCACTGGGTTAAAGAGTTGGGGAGTGGAGAGAGAGCACTAAATCCAGGATTGGGAGAGAAAAGTTCCATCAGTTTGCTACTCTTCATATTCACATGGGCAACTGTTTATCACTCCTGAGGCTGGGTTTCTCACTCTCTCGTGAAAGAGTGTCAAAGTGGATGCTCTCTGAGCATTATATTGATGTTATTGGGATTTAAACATGGCCTCCTTTAAATGGTAGGCATCTTCCCTTGGATATGTGCTCCAATAAGGCTGCAAATTTTTAAGTGTTGAAAAAGTAATTTTTATTAATTCTGCTGTAGCATTTAATTGGAGACCTCATATTATTGCTCATTTCTTACTCATAGTTGATGGTCAATTGGCTAATTAAATCAGGGTAAAAAATTTTAAGATTTCTGTGTCTAAAGAAAATCAAAGAAAAGTTATTGAAATGCAGTTTATAAAACAGAGGAAAAAATTAAGGATATACAAAACTGAATTCACTAGTTTATCCAGCATGGCAATATGGAAAATCTTAAGATAAGCCTTACAATTGTCCATATTGCCATGGGTTGTAAAAATCTTGGGTGAGGCATGTATTCTAGCTCAGGTCTTCTTTACTTGTTCTGCAAGTGAGAACCGAAGGCCTGAAGAGCAGCGAGAACAGGCAGCACAGCCGCCAAGGGATTCGAGCTGTGCGCTGGCCACACCCATCTGATGCGCAGTAGATACCATTGTAAATTTAAGTAGTTTACAATATAATACTCCTTCGTTTTTAAGATCGTTTCAGAGTGAATAGAATAAGATGAAAAAAGCTCTCAGATTAACAAACGGGGCATTCACCAGTACAGTGATATTGTTGAAAAGCAAAAGCTCTTAACTGCATATGCAGACGTAGAGGACAGAAAACTTTTTTCCACTGGACTCAATTCAGGTTGGACTTTTATTACAATATACTCTATACAGACCTGCTCTGTGCTGTGAACTTGAGATTCTGTATGGGTCATGAAAAAAGAGAAAGAACAGCATGTCTATGATTAAGAAGCTAGTCGTATTCTGGGAGGAGTTATTCTTTGCCTTTGTTCACTGGTCAGTTCCTGGCTTTGTCATCTGGTCAGAACTCCAGCCATGAAAGGAATTGAGTTCTCAGGAAGTGAATTACTTGAGAATTACAGAACGGGCGAGGATACTGAGTTCCTGGTATAGGCAGCAGAGGGAGCTTTCTAACGTATTCGCATCAGCATAACTAAACTGAGTGATCTCAGACCCCATTATTGCCAAGGAGAGGGGTGTGTTCCACAGTACGTTCTGTGTGTGTCCCAGCATGTGAAACACATAATTAAATCACTGTATTTTAAACAATATGCAGTGTGACAGTTTTTAAATGTGTGATTGCATGAGACAAATACTAAGCTCTCAGTAATCACAGAGGGCATTTTCATAACACGCTAATCCAAAGAGAATATTTGAAACATACTACTTTATCAGTTGCTTCTTCATGAAAATAGAACAGTGACAGAAATTTAGAATTTGGCTTCACAGTAGTTTCTATTTGCATTACACACATATCTGATAATTTGTGTTATATAAACACTGTAAATATGGGGATAAGATTCTTAATTTTTTCACTATGATACTGGCAAAGGAAAATCCATACAGCATAACCACTTTCTTTCTTCTAGATGCTAGATCCTGCAGAATTATTAATTAATATCCATTCGTCACTTAAGATTTAATGTCTCCAAAGGAGCATTGCAATGTGTGATATGCAGGCATTAAAAACTACTTTGCAAGATGCATCAACGGTATTTGTTATGTCATCGCAATGGAGCTTACACATTACTTTTTATGATGCTATGACACTGTAAAAAGTTTTAATAACTCTTGTATGGATATATATATACACATATATATACATATACATATATGTATATGTATATACATATAAACCTTAAACCTTCTGAAATATATTTTATTGAAGCAAAGGATAGTTGTCAAAGACTAAGTTAAAGCATGCTACTTTAACTTTCTCCAAAATTTCTAGTGCTAGTGGCTTTCCATCTTACCTGAGGTCACACCCCACCCATTCCCATTACGTCTCTGTCCTGCCGTCCTTCCTCAATCACGGGCCTCCTCATACTCTTACAGGGTACCAGGAATACTCCAGAGTTAGAACATTGGCATCTGCATTCTCTCTGTCTGGAATGCTTTTCCCCATTCACATGGCTTCCTGGATAATTACCTTATTTAGTCAAATGTCACTTCTTCGGTGAAGGCCTTATGGTTTCCTCTGTGTACAAAAACGCAGTTCCCATACACATGGCCTGTTCTTCCCTTCCCTGATGTAGTTTTTCTTCTGCTATTATCATTTGCTTACGATACACACACACACACATACACACACACACACACAAATACACACATACACATACATATATATAAAATTTTAATTTTTTGCTAATTATGTTTTTCCTTTACTAGAATAAAATGTAAGCTGAAAAACTACAAAAACATTTTTTTCTCAGTAATTTCCCCAGGGCCTATATCCATATCTGTCATAGAATAGAGAATCAAAACTATTTATTGAATGAATGAGCCATAAAACAGATACAGTTTACCATTGAACAACACGGTTTGAACTGTGTGGGTTTACTTATGTATGGAATTTTTCCAATACTGTAAATGTATTTTCTCTTCCTTATGACTTTCTTAATAACATTTATTTTAAAGTAAGCTTACATTACTTTAAGAATACGGTATATAATACATATAACATACAACATATGTGTTAGTCTCCTGTTTATGTCATTGGTAAGGCCCCTGGTCAATAATAGACTGTTGGTAGTTAAGCTTGGGGGCATTGAAAGTTGCACATGGATTTTCGGCCGCACGGGGGCAGCACCTCTAAGCCCCGTGTTCATCAGGGATCCACTTTATGAAAAAGCGTGTGCAGGGGTTAGATACTGAAATGTTTATGGTGAAATGGGTAGAAGTAGCGTTTAGGGCCAAGAAGTCACTAGGACCAAAATGTTAGAGACTCATCAATATTAACAAATTGATTAATTTTTTAAAATTAATCAGAGACATAAATGACTGACTATATCGTTGCTTAATATTTGCCTTTATGAATTATTTTGTGTATATTGAAAAGGGATTTATGACCCTTTAAAGAGGGCAGATTAGAATGCTATTCCATCATGAGTTAAAGAGAGTTCTGTAATACTGCTGTAGAACAAGGTTATTGGTAAGGATACATATATGAATGAAGTAGCATCAGACATTTTAGAATTCTATGCCAGAGGCTGATTGTAACAGAAAAGACATAAACTTCACCTAATTTAACTAATGGATCTTTAATTAGGTGAAGGTAAATCTGCAGGTCTGGGTATAAATGACAGTTTTTTGTCAGAATTGTGTCAGAAAGTGACAGAATTACTAAAATATATTGTAGCTTCTTTGCTGTATCAGAGGAGCTAAAGAAAGGCAGTTCTGATCAGGCCAAAGGTGAAACTAGGAAAAAAAGTGTTCTCTAGAAAATGCATTAGTGTCGGGGGCGCCATGACTAAATTTGGTTTAATTGACTTAAGAGCATGCTGGGAAGTATTCTAATATGAATGTGTGTTACAGCCAAAGGGAAATTATCACTTAGAGGAGTGAAGAGGCTCATCCAGAGTCACAACAGAACTAGGACTTGATCTGAAGTGATTTTAAGAAGTTCCTAGGTCACGTATTTATATTCTGCTTATTTTTTGTTCATTCATTCTTGTAGTCAACTAATATTTTTGAAGGCCTCCTCTTTGCCAACCACCATTCTAAGCACTGTGCATACAGCACTAAAAACAATCCCAGCCTTCTTTCCTTCTATGGGTAGACAGACAAAAAGAAATTAAAACGTGCACTAAGTCTGATAGAGAGAAATGCTATGGAGACAGACAAAGCAGGCTAGGGGAATAGAAAGTAGTGTGTGTGTTGGCGGGGGCGGGCGGGACTCAGCAGAGGAAGAGCTAGCATTGGAGTGGAGCTTGGGAAGAGAAGAAAGCCTGGGCCCTGAGGACGTCTGAGGGAAGATGGCTCTAGACAGAGGAAAGAGCAAGTGCAAAGGCTCTCTGGAGACACCTGCTTGGCATGTTTGAGGGATGCAGGGAGGTCAGTGTGGCTGGAACCAAGTGAGCCAGGGGGAGTTCAGCAGGGTGAGAGGGAACAGTGGCAAGGAGGGGTCAGGTCGTGGATGGTCCATGGCTATTTTAAGAGCTACATTGTCACTCCGAACCAGACTGGGTGCCATCTGAGGGCTCGGAGCAGAATATCAGAGTTGTGGATACATTGTGATGCTTTCAATTCAACATATTAGGGTCTTAATTTCACCACATCAATCTTATATCTGCTTTTCCTTTTCACACATTGAAATTTCCAGGGTCTGGAACACCAAGATAATACGTGTATTATTGCGCGTGTGCAGAGCATTTCAGTAACAGAATGTAGTGTCCCGTGTCACCTGAAAGGTCAGGTCAAAAAGAACATTTGTTGACAAGGCAGGATGCATATTCTGTAGAGCAGGCCGCATGTGCAAAGACCTGGAGCCTTGAGAGAGCCTGCTTCCTTCGGGAAGGAGCAGGTGCTGCCCCACCGGCGGAGTGACAGCTCACAGAGTCGGGGTCGGAACATAATGGGCCCCACGTTCGATGCGAGGGATGTCACAGCATCAGCCATATACCCAGGCTATTTGTTTGCATTTTCAAAAGCTATCTTGCATTTGTTTTTAATTTTAAAAATATGAACTCAGGCACGAGAAGAGGCGGGGCTTGCTTTAAGAATCCCCACCCTTTTCTCTGCTGTGCGTCAGTTCGGGGAAGGCAGCGGTGGGAGAGTAGCTCAGTTACTTGAAGAAGTGCCTGCATGCTAATGGCCCGTCATGGTGGCTTCTCTCCCCACAGAAGACAAAGTGTGGACCATAGTGTCTCACGACCTGCAGATGCAGACGACGGTGGTGGGCTACAACCCGGAGAAATACTCGGTGACGCAGCTCGTCTACAGCGCCTCCACGGACCAGATCAACGCCATCACCAGCAGCGCCGAGTACTGCGAGCAGTATGTCTCCTACTTCTGCAAGATGTCGAGGCTGCTGAACACCCCAGGTAGGCTGAGGATGGAATGTTACTTTTACTTACTGTCTGGCTGGTGCTTGGAATTACCTAAACAATCCCAACAGGTGTGGCTTGTCCTCTTGGAGTCTAGTCTGCAAAGTGCAGACAGCTGTGAAAAAAGCAAACGAGAATTACTTGCTTTGTGTTCTGGGGAGTAAACCTAAGAAAGTATGATTTAAAGACTACACATCCTCTTGTTTTAAATTCACAGATTTTCAGTTTTATATACATATATGTGTGTGCGAGTGCGTGTTTCTGGTTCTTAATTATCAACAGTTGCTTTGGGCAAAAGTTTATCAGGGTTCCTTGTGAACTTTTGAGTCATTCTCTTTGAGCTCTTTGATTGTCTTTAATGTAAGGATAAGAGCATGCTAAAGGCTGTCCGCAGGTGAGTAGCATATAGAATAGTGATAGAATTTAGAGCATTGTCGTCTGTAGTCATTGAACAGTATCTGTTTGTCTCAAGAAGTCCAACCTGAATGTTTTTTTCATGATTGCTTGCTTCTAGCAATGCTTCAGGATGTGTATTTGTATGCACATGAGTGCACATATGTGTATGTTAGAGTAGAAAATGGTTTCCCAAAAGGATTTGGACGTATCTTTACCACGAAAGCTATCCGCTCTGGGGTTCTTGGCAGTAAGTTCAACATGTTGATAGAAAAATCAGTGTTCCAGTCTATGGTGTAACGTAGTGGGAATAAGGATGTACTTTGAGTCAGAGAAACATAAGGTTACTCTTCTTAGCCTTACTGCGCCCTAGGTATGTGACTTTGGGGGAGTTAATGGAACTCATAACTCAGTGTCCAGTGTCTTTATCAGTCAAATTGGAATGATAATTCCTATATTTTAGGGTAAGTGTGAGAATTTAATGAAGTAGTTTATTAAATGTTTATTATTTGAGGACTTAATAAGTAGCAAATAGTATATTGACTTTTTTAATATTAAGCAACTTTGGAAATGGTATTCTGGCAGAGACCAGTAGGCTGTTCAATGCCGAAAATCAGTGTTGTTTTGGAACCGGTGTTACAGGGAGTAGCTTACAGAGAAGAGTTTTAAGCAAAAGGGTACGCAATATTTTGAAGACTTGAGTGCTTTTTATGTACAAAGCCTTCCTGGTACTAAAATTACAGGCAAGTATAAGCTATGGACTCTAAGAAAGTGGTGTTGATGTTACTGGGCTAGAGACCACTTTTTGAGAACCGCCGCTGTAGGCAATGGAAAATCTTTATGGTCCCTACAGCCCAAATCGTTTTTCTGTGCGCCTTCACTTATAGCCTTTTTCACTGGATTCTGTTTCCAGTGCTAAGAGAAGTCAATCAAGAATTATAGAAAATCCAGGGCACGAGGCACAATGAGTGAGTCTCATCAGCTTGTCTGCACTCAGCTCACGAGTGCGTACTCCTTATTGACGTTCATTCCAAGATTTCCATCAGTTCATCTCTAATCCTGGGGTTGGATGGGCTGAGGGCAGATTGCTGACCCAAAAAATAACATGGTAACATCAGTTTTCTTCCTTTCTTCAATTAAACTCCAAAGTCAACTTTCACTTTTTGAATTTTGCTCTGGTGGTTAAAAAAGAAAATGCAACTTCCAAATGAGTTTAACTTACAATTTAGACGTGAGGAAAGTTTACCTAAAAGAAAAGCAATTTACCTTTGGAGCTTCTAGTCTTGCAGGTCATTCCTCTCTTCCCTCACTGAAACCTCTGTCCTTTCCCCAGCCACTCACCCTCCTTTGCAAAACATGGGATGTTCAAAACATCAGGAAAAGTAGGATGAATTTGTTATTAAACAATACTTCCATTACATTTTCCAATAGTAAGCTAAACACACTTCAACCTCCAGACAGCTTTTCAGGAGAACTGCTAAATTGAAATCGTGCATTGCCCGTCTGCACACTAAGCACACTATTTTGCGTTTCCAGACATTCAGACATTGTGTCACCAGACATTTGTAGGTTATTATTATATTTAATAAATGTACTTTGACAATCAGTTTATCATATACTTCTTGCCTTTTTGCAAACTGTGTATCAAACTTTCACTCACATAGCATCAGTATTTAGTAAATGTTCGCTGTTGGAATGAAATGAAAAATATATCGTTTTAAATGTGACCTCATCCAACCATCAGGCAGTTGCTTTTAAACAAGTGTGTACCTCAGAATTTTTAGGTTGCTTGTCAAAGTGCTGATTTCCAGAACTTGGTTGTGGCCCACGAATGTTTGCTTTTACCAAACATCCCTGGGTAGTTCTGTAAACCAAACATTTGATAAACACCATCTCTAAATTATGGGGAGAGCTTTTCTCATTTTAGACTTTAAGGTGTCAGTCTTCCATGTGCAAGAAGATTAAAGGAAGTATTAGAACTTGTCTGGTTAATTGAAATAAAATTGCATACATAATTACCTGCTCATTCAGGTAAAATAAATTGACATTGTAATTATAAAAATTAAATCTTGTTTATAGACCACTCTCTAAAAATATTGTAAAGTGAATTTCAGCCTACCTTTCTGAGTCATTTTTCATGTTCCCAATTTCCATTTTCCAGGCTAACTAACCTGTAGAACAGCTGAGGCTAGGAAAAGGAATGCTTGATATAACGAGTTTTCCTGTATTATTGTTTCTGTATATGCCCCAATAAGAAAGAGCACAATTTAATAAAAATCTTTATTAATTTGCTCTTTTAAGGAGCTAATGTTGCTGTAATTTGGTTTTTTCTCCTTCCTGGTAACATTCCATTTTAAATATCCATTTGCTCGTTCTTAACTAAGACTGAATTATAGTGGAACTTCTGTAGTCACACTCAGGACATCTGTTTGAACACAAAGTATATTCATTACAGTCATGGCAACTAAAATGAATATCAAATGAGCTTGCAATAGCTATGCACTTAAAATGTTATTCTTTGTTTTAAGTGCCTTACCCTAAAGAGTTCATTTGGGGCTCTGTAGTTCCTAATGACACTTAGATAAGGAGTTGAATTTGTATGCTTGTGGACCTCATTTTTTATTTTGATAAATGTTTGGTTATACCATACTCTTAGCTAACAAATATATAATTACTCATTATCGGTTTCTCACAACTTTTACAAGGTTAATATATGACTTACAGTGTTATCAGTGTTATCAATTTTTTTATTACATAAAATTTTTAAATGGAATCAATTTTAAAATAATGATTTTGCCATGCTTTACAATCATATCTGATCTCACGATGTAATTATAATTCAGTTGTCCATGATCAACTTTATAAAAGATATAGAAACAAGACAAAGTTATTTTATTCCATAGGAGAGCCTGTTTGAAATGAAGCATACCGTTTTGAGAATGAACAAATTAATGGCTATCCAAAACCAAAAAAATAAAATAAAAAGTTAGCATGTTTATATTTATACATCAGAAACTGCAAATGTAATTATACATGAACTGATGAAAGGCAAAAATCATTACACAGTGAAATCTACTTCTGAAATAAATACCTAAGAATTTGAATTTGATAAATAGACACCAAGAGAAAGTTGCCTTGGATCCCATTTGAGTAAAGTCTTAGTCAGCAATCCTGATGCTTTCAGGTGGACGAAATATTTTTCTATTTGGATAAGGTCGTAGCCTGCTTTTAAATGCCTGTTTGTATATTTTAGGTGCACTGTAGTCATGTATGTATTTTACAGATCATTATACTTATGAATTTTCTGAAGTATTTGTTTCCTACATATATAAAGATTTATTTAACAGTAGAGATATAAAGTTGATATTTCCTATTTTCTGACTATATTTAGTGTTGTTTTCATTGTTTTCCAGTGTTTCATTCCTTTTAATTTCTCAATGTAGTATAGTTCTCATAAGTCATAGTTTTATTACTTCTTTTGTTGAAAGAAGCAATATAAATTATCCATCCTTTTGGGTAGTTTACTATTAGATTTTGTATCTATTGAAAGAGTTATGTTCACAATTTTTTGCCTATAAAGTAGGCTGTGTAAAATTCAATATACTTTTATGATACCAAACTGTGATTTAGTGGCATCCAAAAGACAAGAAAACATGACTCTGACATTGTAACTTATAACCTATTTGTAGAAAAAAAAAAATTTTAGCTTTGGAGAAGTGAATTTTCCACGTTTGTGCTATATATCATAAGAAACCATGATGTTTAACTTTTGAAAAACATAAATAAAAACATGGCCCATCTGCAAAAAATGATTAGCATTTTCAGTAAATGAGATTTATTGTGACCTGTTGGTCTATTAATCAAAAGATTAATCACTTATCTAATTAATTATTATATTAAATAACTCTACTAAAATTGGAGAATATGATTAAATTGGACAAGCAAGGAAGGTGGTAATAACGAAAAGATAAAATTAGAAAATTTAATTTCACACCCAGGCAACTGGAATCTTCATAGAGGACACTGTAGTTAAAAGGGACAGAATAGTCACAGGGAGACTAGTTAGAAACTATTTCACACTATGGATAGGAGTTGATGAAAGTCTCAACTGGAATAATGGATGAGATAATCGATGCACAAATATGTATTATTTCTGTGCGCCAGAAATTAAGTCCAAATGCGCAGTGATTCTAAAACGGGGGTCGAGGACACAGCACTCTGAAGGAAATGGAGGGGCCGGAACGGCTGGAGAGCTCGGGGGCGGGGGGGGGGGGGGGGGGGGGGGGGGGCGGGGGGGGAGCAGGGAGGGGCGGCCGAGGAGGACAGTCCCGAGACTGCACCATGCTCAGGGTTTCACTCCAGGGGCACAGCGGTGACCTGTGTCGGAGGATTCTGGCTCTTATGCAGAGATCAGAGACCAGACAGAGGAAGGGCCAGGCAGGCCTGTTTGAAGACATGGTCCCATCCGTGCGTCAGGAGCATACACGAGACCAAATAGCTGGAAGACGTGCTGGGGATCAAGAGGAAAGAGTCCCTTTTTTAAAGCTCAGATAGCAGAATCAACAGGATTAGCCATATTAGTGGTGTAATAAAATGAGGATACACCTAGTCAATCAGATTTTTTTTAATTATGTTTAAAAATACCTCTCCTAAACATGATAGTGAAAAAAAAAAAAAAGAATCAAAGTTTTCACTATGAAAATCACTTGGAAATATCTAGAGTACTATTAAGGAATTGTTCAGTTATTCATTCAGCAAACATTTACTGAATAAAAAAATACTCTGCTAGGTGCTGTGAGAATACAAGGAAAGCAAAGATGATGTTTTATAGTAGTGTTTGACTTTTAGAAAAATGGACTGAAACTTTTTTTATAATAAAAATAAAGTCATTTTGTATATGACCTCTATAAAAGCTGAAGGGATTTTACTGGTACATCTTGGGTAAAAGATTAAGTAAGTCTAGAATTCATAGTGATTTTTAAAATTTGTATTATGTGTATTTTGCAGTATGTCATCCCTCCTTCCTTGTCTGCAAGGATTATGTCTGGAGGGAAGATCAGGAGTTTTTTGGGGATGCTTTAGGGACAGGGGGAAATAGGGGTTCAAGTTCTTTTGGCTACGGTTTCAGCCTGGGCTCAGCCAGAGAAGCAGAACCAGCAAAAGACACCTGTTCAGTGGCTGATTGTTTAGTGCTGGTTCGCGCAGGCGTGAGGCGTGGCAGGGCGAGTTGGGGCCTGGGACACACGGTGAGGAAGGGCAGCCCGGGATGCAGCGGGGCGCTGGGGCTGCTGTCTGCAGCAGCTCAGCTCCGCATGACGCTTCAGGCCTCTCCACTGCCTGCGCCAGGCCCGCCGGAGTAATTGGCACAATCACACTTCCTCACCGGCAGCTGATGATGGACTTTCATGACGTCTGCCAATACCTGCTCAGCAGCACTGAGGTTACTCTTCGGTTGAATAACTGGATTAAGTCGACACATGAAAGTAACCATCAGAGCCGGCGAGGGTTATCTTTCAAATGAACAGCTGAGAAGTCCTAGAGTAGCAATGATTTATCCCCTCCACGGTGCAACAGTTTGTGTGTCAGCGTAGACGGGGGAGCTCGACCTGTCAGAGGTGTTGAGGGATCTTCCATCCTCTTATCTCTCTCTCCATTTCTGATGAGGGTGCACTTAAGCCTGGTGTCAAATTGCCAAATAAAATATTATTTTAAATGGTTATAGCAGTGGCAATTTGAATGAACCGAGTAAATCAACTTTACTCAGAAAGATAAGTCAAAGACAAAGATTTTTCTTTTCTCTGTGTTGTTTAAAAAAATACTGTAGACAGCTTTACGCCTCATCTAAACCAAGATGTCACGTGTCTGCCAGGAACACTGCCTGACGAGCTCCTCATTCACTCAGGCTTCTCCCTGAGGGGAAGCGTCTCCCTGGTCCAGACAGGAGCAGCCCGTGGCCGCGCCTCAAGGAAGCTGAGGAGAGTTCTGTCACCCCATCAGCTTCACTTTGCAGTTTTTCTAAAGTGTCCGTAATTGGTTCCAATCCCATTGGTATACAAAATAAAAAAGCTCAGAGACGTAAAGTAGAAATTACTCATTTTTATAGAATACACCTGAATGAAATAACATAAATTTTACTTTAAAGACTGCATGTTTTCCAAATTGTTTCCCCATCAAAGAATGATAGAACTTCTCCAAAATTCTAGGTCACCCAAATGGCAGCTGGATTCTGTTACTCTGCGTGTTTACTTACGATTTGCCAGAACCAGCAATGGGTAGTTTTTATGACAGTGAACTATGTGGCAGTGTTAGTCAACTAGGAATGCCACAGCCACTTTGACCTTTACCCCAAATCTTAAATCCTCTTACAGGGAACAATGACTCTTTTTCTCTTGGTATTGGATCTGGAATTCAAGCTAAAGATATTGATATCTATATAGTTAGGTAAATGAATACTTAAAAAATAATTATCTCCAAATTAGATTGTGATATAAATGAGGGGGAAATGGCATTAGTATTAAGTGCTTATCACAGACATTTACATATATTGGCTCATTCAGTCCACCCCCAAAACTTTGTACATTATACATCACTACTTCCATTTCCTAACAGAGGAAACAACTTCAGAAGGGTTAATTAACTGACCTAAAGTGGTGTTGAGGGTCCAAACCAAGGTTGAAATCTAAGCTTATATGCTTCTAAACCGCATTTATTTTCTACCAAAAATGTCAAAACAGGGAAGGAAAAAGAAAGGGAAGGAAGGAAGGTGGGAGGGAGAATGAGATCAAGGGAAAGAGGGAAGGAAAGAGATAGGAAAGGAACAGGGAGAGAGAGAAAAATGGAGCCACCTAATAAGCTAATCAATTGGGAAATTTTTAATTTCTTCCAGACTGGGGCATTAGTATGTGCTTTCAGCATAAGTGAAAATGAAGGCTAAAGCATTTTTGTTAAGCAGTAAGCCAAAAGAGACTTTTAGAAATGCTACAAAAGCTTCATTTTGAAATCCTACCTCTTTTTTCTAATATTCCTTATTTGGCACTGGCAAGTATATTTAAAAATGTGGTTTAGATGACAGTATTTTTGGAACCATATTGAAAAACATTTGATGTGAAAGAAATAAAGAACATGTTTTTCTTTCTATAGAGCACTTGACTTTCATGTTTTTAATATCAAGGTATTTGAAATAGAGCAGCCGAATTGTATATTGATGAAATAGAAGAATGTTGCAAAAGGTTATCCACTTCTTCTTAGGCATAAGATATGAAACAAATGTTGATGTTTCCTTTTTTCCTTTTTTTTGATCTTTTCAGAAGAAACTAGCATACTTAAGCCATGCACCTTATCATTTTCCTATTGACAGTTTGTTCAGAGATCCTGCTAGAATGAAAAAGAGCACAGATGACCAGTCTGCCAGTGGGTGGGCAGTCCATGAGAGACCGCACGGGGATCCTGACACCAATATTCATGGAGATGTGTTCTTTTGGGACAGAGAATTGGTTTCTGCCAAAAGAATAAAATAACTCTCAGTTAGCTCTTGTAGGCAGGAGGAAGAGAAGGCAAGGAGAAGCGGCTCCGCACTGGTCACAGGAGGGAGGGGACTTGGCATGCAGACTGAATGTGGCAGGGGAGAGGGCCATGGGCAGGAGGGCCAAGCTAGAGGGCACGGGGGAGAATGGCTGGAACAGGCAGCTCACTCTGCAGGACTGTCCAGCCAGACCATTTAGTTCAGTCTCATAATTGTTATAAAATCATATTAATCTAGCTAGCCCAAATATTAAAAAATAATTTTCCTTTTGATAAGGAAGCTATCTAAAGGTCTCTAGAAACCAAATTTTTAAAAACATTTTTTTCATTTCAAACCATCAAACTGGTAAGGTGATCAAAGCAACCAAAGTAGGAAAGCCAATATTATGAAATGGTCCAGTCTCCTAAATGAAGCTTAATCCATAATCATGGACAGAGGTTCCGCTCCTTTACCCAGTTATGAGTTTTCACGAAGAGAGCTGGTGGCGTAACTGTTAATGGAGAAATAGGTAGCGTTGATGCAGTAATGTCAGCCACAGCAGAAAAGACGTATGTGCTTCCCAGTGGCACAGCCACTGCACATTGGTCTCAGCCTTTCACAAAACTTATATTTTAGAATCACCAGATACATATTATTCAAAGCTAATAAAATTCAGCAGAAAAGGTGCCTTAATATAGTAGTTAATTTTAAAATGAATATTTGGCATTGCATATTTTAAAGTAAGTTTTTAGATACGAGTGTAACCAGTATCTACAAATGCATTCCGAACACGATAATGAAGTTGCAGGGTTCTCAGTGGCAATGACTTCTTTCCTCCCTCTGTCCCTCGGCAACTTATTATTATTCTCTCTTCCATTCTTGGAATAAATACTGTTCAGCTGTTCAAATAAGCAAGTACCAATCTTCATCATGCATATGACATATATAGGAATGTGTGTGTGTATTTATATGTATAAGTATGTAGATATAGGTATATGACCTGTTGGGATATGTACCAGAGCATATGTCTCTGTGATAATGTAATTTACCTGTATGTGTTTTAAAATATAAATACCACACACACACACACACACACACACACACACACACACACACTTTCATGATTGCAAAGTAACCTACCCAAGCAGAACTGCCCCTGAAAAGAGAAACTGTTAGTACCGATAGACTTCCGTACCATGTGTCTCAGCCTTCTTGAAAGTAACCAGAGCTTATTTGAAATACCAGCAAATCATGTTACTTATATGAAATATGGGTTTGCTATTAAATTTGAACACAGCGTTAGTGGGGAAAATAATCAGGCTGTAGACAACTAAAAGTTGACCGTAATTCACTAAATTGTCATCTACAAGTGAATATCAGATTAAAAGTGACAGAGGTGGAAAAAAATAGAACCAAATGTAACTTGAAACCAGGCTATTTTACCAACAACAGGTACATATTCAGTAGGGAGGGGTTGGCTCCGTTCCAGTGTGAAAGAGGAAGATGTAAGGTAACATAAACTGACTATAAATTAAAAATTATCTTGGATAAAATATTCTAGAAATATATAACCCATTTTTTTCTTTAAGAAACGGTTTTTCCACTACCACTTGGTATTGCTGTTATACGGTTTGAGTATTACCTTGAGGTAGCCATAGTGCATCTCAGGTAAAATGTATACAATATATGTAGGCGTGGTGTAGGGAAATTTTTTTTTAATCTGAGGACAAATATAGTTGGGGTTATATATGTAGGGGAAAAGTCTGCAAACAAAGTCCTTATGAAAATAAAAGTAATGTTGAACTGCCTTGGAAATTCCATTTTTAATGAGAAAATAGAAAAACAAAGAAATTTGGATTTACTTGTATTAGAAAGGATCTAGAAGAGATTTTATCTGAAGCAACTTCTTCGAATAGTGCAGATGAAATACTTACCCATGCACAGAAGTTTCAGAAAGGAAAAGAAACTTAGCTTTCTGCATCAGATTGTGGTGACTGAAATTGCGTCACATGGGGAAGTCTCGAAGGCTGACTCTCAAGATACCTTACATGACCTTAAAGAGTTTTCCACGATTCAAAGTCATATTCTTTTGATGGAACTTGATTTATCAGCACGCTCCAGTTTGATCTTGAAATATAATCAGAGTCTGCAAGATTGAGATATACAACCAAAATGCCACGATATGAATTTAAAATGAGAAGAGCAACTGCCAACTGGATGGGATGGTCTTGCCGGCGCCTTCTGTGAGGGCCAGCTACGTGGAGCACCAGCCTGTAAACCCGGATGCCGATGTGTCCGTTTGTGATGACAAAATATAATGCTGAAGGGACTGGAGGCTTTCGTCCTCTTCTCTGCCCAGTCTCTCCCGGTAGGGTTACCATGCGGAGAGCCAAATTAGAATCAGAAGCCTGCTTCTTGAGCATGGAATCGGAATATGAGGAGCAAATTATGATTGGAGAATTCAAGGCCATAGACTCTTCGGACCATGGAGCCCTGTTTGTTAGGCTACAGCTGGGTGGAACGTTCATCTTGCCCACACTCCTTCTGCCTTCATGGTGACCTATCTTTCTAGCTCCCTTCTCACCCTCTCCTTTATGGTTTAGCTCTGGTAATATAATCAGGCAGGTTACAGGAGCAAAGGAGTAACAACCACGCCAGGGCAGCAGCACGCTGAACACACGAGTTGGAGACAAGCATTTACTCCTGCTAGCCCGGGAGCCATTTAGTCTCTTCGTGGTAATTTTGTTCCAATCCTTTCATTAAGTATTGATATTTTAGTTTAACTTACAGAGGACAATCTTATTTTCAGGGAAGTCCCCAAGACCCCAACACTAACAACATAAGACAACAGAGATGATTTCTTAAAGTTCTTCCCAATCCTATATTTTTGTGGGGAAAGGATCTCTGCTGTTATATTATTGCATATAGATAACTGAATTTCCTTTCCAAAGAATAGGAAAGACAAAGAAAATGAAAACTAGATAGACTTAGAAGATGAGGCTTACACATAACTAAATCCTTGATGTTTTTTTTAGTACTGAGAAGAGAAAGAAATAATGAGGATTGAGATGTTTCATTCATGTCCAGGAAACTTGAATTTTTGTCCCCCATGGGGACCAAATGGAATATGCAGATGTAATGCTTTACTTCTTAGTAGCTTTCATAGATATTTTGAACATTTTTTTCATATTAGAGCCTTTAAGTTGGAATTGACTGTGAAGAAATACGACCTCAGCAAAAAAAAAAAAAAAAAAAAAAAGGAAGAAAAAAAAGAAGAAAGTCTTATGTAAGACATGTGAAACCATTTACTCCCTGGAAAGCTTTTGTGATAACAAATCTTACCAAGATGGAAAAACCACTGGGGTGAATAAACCGTGTTATCTATCCATGTGTTATTGTTGAAAATACTAACGGCAAGCCGCGCACATTTCATGGAACTCCACTAGAAAGCTGTCCTGTGATGATATATAAAAAAAAAAGCACAAAGGAAATACAAGTGGCAGTGACTGGAGAGTGATACAATTAATTTATAGCCAAATATGTTAAATTTAAGACTGACAGCAGATTTACCCCCAAGAAGGAAAAGGAGAGAGCAGAATGGATTTTCTTTTAAAGAACTTCAGAAACCTACCAGGATGTTGCCTAATGAGGTGATGTAATACAAAGCATCACTTGATGCTACATTTTCATAATGCTTTTTTTTTCCCCTAAGAGATTGCTTTGAGAGAATAACAAAGAAACTGAAATGAGGTGGAAAACAAAATAACAAAACAAATATTTTCTCAGTGTTTGCAAATAATAAAAATAACTTTATCCTCTGATTCATTAGTTCTCCTGAGAGTCCACCTGGATGTTTTCAGAATAGGAAATGATATTTAAATTAATTAATACATTGGGATTTAGATTTCTTTATAACAATGCCACTCATAAATAATATTCATGTCTGTTTATGAATCACGCAAAGCAGTGGTCATGTAAGTTATGCCATGTTGCTCAGCATCAGACAAGCTCCTAGAAACGGCTCGGATTTATGCACAAACTATTATGGAAAATAAGCCAGCCCTTAACAAGATTGTTCAAAGGAGCCTGTCCTTGCTATTTATTCCCTTCAGTCAACACATTTTCCCTCTTAATGGGGAGCTTCCTCTTCCTTTGGGTCCCTGTTTTCTCACCAACTCTGCTTCTCCAGAGAGGCAAAGGTTCGGGCGCCCTTGCTTTTAACGAGTCTGGTACCCGGGGTCCACATCTCCTTCCCCCCTTGCTCCTGCTGTGTGGATTCCATCTGAGACCTAATGCTCACGCTGTCTCGCTTTAAAATCCCGGGATGGGGAAGACTCTGCTGCCAGACATTTTACATTTATTGCTTAATTAAAATCTAAGATAAAAAGGTTTTCGTTCCTATACCACTTTGTACATGTTAGTTTTGCATTTGAAAGTCTTCATAATTAATTTTGAAGTTGTTCATTCATTTATTAGTTCATTCTCTGAACCAATGTTTAAGGTACGATACTAATTTCTCTTGGAGGTTACAAAATGAATAAGGCCGATTCCTTAAGGTAGTGATCTCCCATTAAAGGTCTTCTAAATAGTTTCTGCCTAGAGCGAAGTAGGAGGGTGGGAGACTGGTGAGCCTCTGAAGTCGCATTGTACCAAACGATGGCCCTATACGCCATTGAGGCCCTGTCGAGGGAGGTCTGAGACCTGTGGAAGCCTCATCCCCCACGAACATACACATTAATACGTAAGTGCTTGTCTCCAACTCCTGTGTTCAGGGTGCTGCTGCCCTGGCGTGGTTGTTACTAACCACTTATAAATCTACTTCCGGACGATATCGTGTCTGTCCCGGGCCCCTTTCCTGCCCTGGTCCTGCCCTCCTCTCTCAGCCATATCATGGACGTAACACACCAGTTAAACCAGCCCTAAGCTTCCATGTTTTCCCTCCCTTTGTCTCAGGAACCTGAACGATTTTATTGCATATTTCATGCCCTTTTCTTTCTGTAACTTTTCTAACATTTCGCCTTTTAACTTCAAGCTATATATTTTTATTTCTGGAAACAGAATTTTAGCCAAAGAGGTGTTTCACCCAGTGCAGTCAAAGTCAGCCCCTCCCTGGTGCCTGCAGCCCACGTTGGCTCGGGCGGCCTCGCTGAGCTCTGCGGTAGTGGAATCCGGTCGTACTGGGCACTGCTGCTGGGCTTCGGGGGAAACGGCTCTGGCCCTCCAAATGCAGCTGTTCCTTCTGGTGATCTCTGTCGATATGTAGCCCTCTAGTCTTCCAGCTTGTACCGTGGTATAACACTACTCCAGTCAAAGCTTTCACTGACATCTCAGTCGCCAGAGCCATCTCTGTTACTAATATAAGTACCAAAATGCTCTCCCTAAGTGATTCGCCATCCTAAACTCTCAGGGGATATGCCTGCGTCTTGGTGTTCTTGTGGGCTTACGAGAAAGGCCAGTCCTTTCTCAGAAAATTCAATACCACTTTCAACTTGTTTACCATAATACCCAGATGGTACATACATTAATTAAATATGCAACCCCCAAATCTGATTTACATGAAGTAAATGCAGTATCATACACTCTTCCCAGTAAATACCCTCCCTTTATCCTCTACGAAGCGCGTTCCGGGTTCTGCATCTCCATCGCAGCCTGAAGGGTGACTTCCCAGTGCTGTCAGGAGGGCTTCAGCCCACCGATGGCCTCAGTCCCTGCATCTGCCTCCAGGTCAAGGGCTGATGACAGTGCAGTGCAGCCCTCGGCAGGAGTTAGAGTGGGGAATGAAATTAAGGTGTAGGGGTTAGGCAGGAAACTCAGATAAAACTACTTGGAAATGTAGCTGAGCAAGACATAATTACCTGACTTATAATTAGCCTAGAACATCAGGCCCACCATCCCTAAAGGCTTCTCTTTTTTTGCAAAGAGATAAGTGATACCATCAAGGAGCAGATGGTACTTGTATGCGAACGAGTGAGTAATGGGCACTTCTTACCTTAACAGTAGCCTGCTCGGAACTTGGTTATAGTAATTCCTGTTGGCGGTAACTCGTTAGCTTAATAGTTCATTATTTCCATGTCTTCCATTCCTTCAGGCTACTGCAATTATTACATTTTAAAAAATGTTCTGGAGAACTTTAGTAACTTCCATGTAAGCTTCTTGGCCACCTAAAATACCTAGCAAATTAACACAACCAGGGAAAGCTGACAAATTCGATCAATTAAACATGACTCCAACAGTTGTTGATACATTTTGATTTTATTTCTTAAAAATTCTATGATATATTTTAGTTTGTAGAAAAGAGAAAATTATTCAGGTCCCTACTGAGTGCTCATGCTTCAAAGGCCTTTCAAGTGGCTGTTTAAGTAGCCCTGTTATAACAATGTTGCTGAAAAGAAAAGAAAAGAAAAGAAAAAGAAGCAAAGCTAAATGAAGTCCCCTTGGTTCAAAGAATGTACTGTGGAGAGAGGGCGAGCCAATACCAGAAAGGGCTTTTGCTTTTGTTTGTATAAAAGGCAAGGTTAAGTACGACAGAAGGTCTAGTCCATTCTTGCCCTTGGTCTGTAATTTACAGGCCCCTTAGGCTGCTAAAAGCAACCTGGCCAAGAACTCGCTGCCTGTAGGAAATGGTTTTCAATTGTGTTTCCCTCCTGGACTGGTGTCCTGGAATTACTAGGTTATATACTGTTTGCAGTTATAACCACAAAAGCAGTTTAGCTTTTAAAAGCCTTTATTTCTAAATATGGACATGTTTATTTATGCATTCATCCATCCTGCAACTCATTAATTCTTTGTACTAACATTTCCTGGATATTGACTTTATGTAAGTGGCTTTGCTAGGTTCTGTGGAGAATAAAAATAGAGTCCAGTTTTCTGTGCACCAAAATCTGTGTAATCGCCAAGACATTAACAGAGTATTAAACTAATAAAAATTTTCCATTTTATTTAGCAGGTAGAAATGCATAGTATTGAAATAATTTAAAACAAAAGTTTTATATAATTATATGTACAAATACATATAACATATAAATATGTGTACATGTAATTTATAGAGATGCAATTTTAAAAGTAGTAAACATGACTTCCCATAATTACTTCTTTAATGGGAACAAGTAAAATGCCTTAATGTTCATAGATAACTTGGAAGATATTCATTTGTAAACCAATCGAGTAGGGTAATTATTCTGTTTAAGAATACAAGGAGAAACCAGTAACAAGGAACCTTCAGCTTTAGATTTGTGCTCTCCAGCCTCTTTTAGGTCAAGAATGTTAGCATTGTGAGGACAGGGCTGCTGTCTTTCTAGTTCATCTCTAGGCAACCAACATGTGAACCTGTGTTTGGCACATGGTCGTAAGCTCTGCCGTAATAAACATTAGTTGAATGAATGGAGGACAGAACAGAACCCTTTCACTGCTCTGCGAAGACGGGCGAAGCATCCCCACAGGGGAACAATATGGCTTCACACGCCATTTAGGGGAACCCTGGGCTCTCGCAGCACTTACAGCAGCTTCCGGGTCAAGACCCCCAGCCTCAGCAAAAAAAGGAAGAAGATG
This sequence comes from Eonycteris spelaea, assembly GCA_003508835.1. NCBI lineage: Eukaryota > Metazoa > Chordata > Mammalia > Chiroptera > Pteropodidae > Eonycteris > Eonycteris spelaea. The sequence continues at coordinate 2,862,249 of PUFA01000116.1, read as the reverse complement.
TCATATGTTCAAAAGAGCATCTCCCCAAAGCAGTGAATGCGGCCAGGCCACCCCTTTGACCCTTCAGAGATAGTGTTGCCTACAGCAGAGTGGGTGTGGAGGGACTCATTTTATAAAAATCATCTGTAACGGACACTCTTAAGATTATTCCAAGTGTTCAGAGTGACTACAGTGGGGGTGCTGGGGAGCTCATGCTTTAAAGGGCTGGGGGACAGAGGGTGAGTGATGTTTAACGTCGTCTTCCCTAGACATCACTTTTGACCTTTGTCATTCCATAGGGAAGAAAATTTCTCTACTAAAGTCTCATTTTGTTTCTTGCTAGAATTTAAATCATTTAAATAATTGAAAATATGGACATTTTTCTATACCCCACACACACTGAAATTTGTGTTCCTGTAATTATGTCCCTCCAAATTCATCTGTTGAACCCCTAACCCCTGTACCTCAGAATGTGGCAGGGCCTTTAAAGAGATAAGTTAAAATGAGGCTGTTAGGGTGGGCTCTAATCCAATCCCCTGGTGCCCTTGAGGAAGAGTCCGTTAGGACGCACAGAGAGACAGCAGAAATATGCACAAAGAGAGAGAACCTGAAGACACAGCAGGAAGTCAGCCATCCACAAGCCAAGGACAGAGGCCTCCGAGAAAATTAACCCCGCTCATGCCTTGATCTTGGACTTCTAGCCTCCAGAACTGTGAGAAAATATATTTCTGTGATTTAAGATACCATCCGTGGAATTTTGTTTTGGGAGCCTTAGCAAAAAAAAAAAAAAAGAAAAAAAAACACCATTTTTCACCTTGGAGGTCAATGTGGTATCTTCAAAACACAAAAATCTGAGTCATCGTCTTCCTTCAAATATGATCTTAGTGCCCAGTTACTAGGGCTCAACCTAGAAAAGCAATTACTTTGACAGCACCATTGGTAAATACATGAAGAAAAGAAGGAAAATAAAATTTGCATAATATCAATTCTTTGCTAGACAACATGTTAGCTGTATTTTTGTTATCTGTTTTATTGTTCAAAGAGTGTTGGGAGGTAGAAATAGGTAATCACATGGATGAGAAAAATGAGATTAGGTGGGTTCGGACATGTTTGTAGAGCCCCTGATATACTAACTGTAAAGCCAACGCGCACAGCCACATTCGGACCCTAAAACCCACATTTTTTGGGAAACCACACTGATCATCTCTCTGGATCATCACGTTCTGAGGTGTACTCAAAGTGTTTCTTTGCAAAAGGAAGATGGAATAGGTAGCTGTCACTTACCTTTAATGTGTGAAAGGGTGATGCTGGGAATGTAAAAGCAGGTTTTCTGTTCCATCCGTGATGTCACCAAAGTAATAACACTTTCCTTTCCTCCCCCTCACTGAGAGAAGAAACCAGAGTTAATGTGAAAAAGAAATTAGAGTGACTGTCAGGATCTTTAGCGCTTTCCGTTCCTGTATTTTTATTAAAAGGTCAGATAGCATGTAGTCAAGACTAATAAGTTGTCCAAACTGCTCCTAAAAATTAAGAAATGTTAAGTTCAAAAAAGTCAGTTTAGCATGAGACACTTTTCTTACTGAAAGGATACAGGCTTAGCATATTTTATCACTTTTATGTTTATATTTTATATCACTTGCAATTTCAGTAGGGATATTATCTAATTGCTTATCATATTCTCTGAGATCAAAAGTTACCTGTTTATAAGTATGTAGAAGTAAAATCTAATGGGTTTACACAAATTCCATACACTATTTTTTGTTAATACAGATGTCAGAAATTCCCCAAAATCAATGTAATGATTGGTTTTCTTTTGATGTGATGCAAAAACAGCTCCAATTTATTTCTCTGGAAAACTCTTTATATATTTGTGGAATATTTTTTAAGATATAATAACAGTTAAACTATTTGGCAAAGTTTATCAATCCATCTTACTCATTTTCCTTTAATATAGTGATTTTTCAACATGTTCTAATATTTGCAGTTGTCAAATAATGGCAAAAAATTTAAATTTTGTACTTTTAAATTGCCACCTTTATTGTTAGTTTCAATTACCTCTTTATTTTATCAGTAGCTTTTTTTTTTTCAAAGTAAGCTTTCTACTAGAATTTAGGAGATTTTATCTCATTTTACAATATAAATATTTCTATTTCCATGATTGTTATAAAACCCTATTTATTTTTAAGTGCGTGTCATCAAGTTAGAACATCGCATTTCTCTTAAATGCATTTCTGGCCAAGGAATTATGCTAAGTGCATCAGCCAGCATGGAGAGGAAAATACGGTATTTGGATATTTGTCCGTGGCAGTCGTTAGAGGGCAGTGGAAGAATTTTTGTGAGGAGTGTTCGTTTATGGAGAGCGGGGGGCAGGGAGAAAGCAGGGTCTCTGGCTAAAATGAAGGGAAAGGTATTTACTTTCACCCCCAAATAACATTTCACCTGCTTCTAAACCTGCCACTGAGTCTGCGAACTCTTACATACAATGAAAAATGTGTCTCAAGATTGTATAGTCTTGTTGTCCCTGCACCCTTTTTGGTTTTCGGCCACAATTTTAAGAGTTATCCTCAGAATTAAGTTCAGCCCTTTTTCTTTCTTGCAAGATAAACCTGTGCTTTGGCTGGAGCAGGAAACAGGGCACTTTGGGATGTCACCCCTCTGGCCCAGCATGGCACAGCTCCCGTCTTGCATTCCTGTGAACTCTCTCTAGACCTGCGCTGTTTGCATGAATGGCTTCTGACCTGTGCTATTCGTATGAATGGCTTCTGGTCATAGAATGAAAATCAGCATCCTTATCTTGACTTCACGGGGTCTTTCAGAGTCTGGCCCCTGACTACATATCTGGCCTCATCTGTTGTTTTTTCTGTTGCCTGCATCACCAGGAGCTGAAAAACAGGGATTCAGATCTGGTTCTGTCCGGCTCTAACAGCAGTGCCCATAGTGCCTCTGTTAATTACTCACCTCTCTCCCATCCACTGTACATGCCAGGTGGTCCCTGGGTCTAACTCACTCCTGTCCCCAACCAGCAATTTTCTTAAAGTCAAATTTTGTTAAAATATAATATCTGTAGAGGTATGTCTAAAAATCATGATGTAAAGCTGGATTACTTTTCACAAAATAAATATACCCAGGGAACCAGGACTCAGACCAAGAAATGAAATATTACTGTGCCTGGCAGACCCTTGACGACCTGTGTAGAACCTGCTTCCCCAAAGATGACATTGTCCTGACTTCTGAAACCAAGGATGTATTTTCCTGTTTTTGAACTTCATATCAGTGTGCAATATGTACTCTTTGATGACTAGCTCCATTCGCTCAATACTAAATTTGGCAGATGTGTCTATGTTGAAGGCAGTATATATAGTTCATCCTCATTTCTTTGGATGTGTGTACACTGCAGCTGGGCTTGTATCTTACTGTAGATGATATTTGAGTTGTTTCCAGTTTGGAGGTAATCCAAATAGTGTTCCCATGAACATTCTTATGTATGTCTTTTGGTGAGTATGTATATACAAATGCACACACACATTTCTGTAAGATAGATGCCTAGAGTCTAGATTTCAGCGTATGTGTATGTTCAGCTTTAGTAGATGCTGCTAGTTTTCCAAAGTAATTCTAACAGCAGAGTGTGACAGAGTGTGTCTGTACCTTTTCAGCCGTTCTCATGGGTATGTAGTGATACCAGGTCTTTCTAAAAACATTTTTTTTCTAATAAGTAATTTATCTTAACTCTAGGAAAAAGGAATAAAACTCAGATAAACAAAGGATAGATATTAAGTTTCTCAGAGCAAATTGAGATGAGGTAAAACTCGCCTGCTGTCCACCACCCAGCAATAACTACTACTTACGTCTCCATTGTCACCCTATTAGACTTTCCCGTGCTTATACATTATAATATGAAAGTAAGACTGTGCTTAGGCTAGTGTTACTTAATTTAACAAAATGCAGTGAAAAACTTTCAATACAAATAAATAATTTCTGCAGCATGACTTTTTGTATCTAAATATTTTATCAAAAACCTTTATGATAATATTAAAATTAATAGCCTTGAACCATATCTTTGCATAGGTCCCTCATTAATTTTCTTAAAATAAAGTCCTAAAGTGGGATTACTGTGTCTAAGGCTATGTATTTTGTTAAGGCTTTTGAAGGATGTTGTCAAATAACATTGTGCTCCAACCTGCGTATGCTGTCAGCTTCCTGCATCTCTGCCCACTCTGGGCGTGAGAATTCATAGTTAGGGCAGCGTGACACTGCTTTATAGGCTTCCCTGTTAGGGAAGCAATGCCTCAGTTCAAGGAGCTCTTAGCTCTCCAAGTTTTGTCCACCTGGAGAGAGTCTCTTCTGGGTGCCTGGGTGCACCCCACTCTCTGGTCTGTGGGGCTCAGACAATTCAGCATTGCTTTGGCTCCCAATTTTCCTCTCTGTTGTCCCCTTCTGGGATTCATCTGTTGGCCTTGTTCATCCTTCTGTCACATCAATGCCGCCTCCGGGTTTTGACTTGATCCCTAAGCTTTCCTGATAGCCATAACCTAGACCTTGTCCTCCCCCTTTAAGTGTCGTCTAACCCACATCATCTCTTCAGGAGGCAGGAGTAACAACAGGTAACCTAGGGTCCTGTTTACTTTCCTCCAGAAATCTAGAAATTTGGATTCTCCTTATTATCTGTTTAGAGATGGTGTTGATGTTTTCTTATTCCTCTTTCTCATTGGGAGGTCGTCTTCTGTTGTTGATAGCTTCTGACTGAAGTGAATGTGGTAGTCAGTAAAATATATGTGAAGACATGTCACCCAGTTCTTAAAGATCTGAAACAGTCTTCTGAGATTCTGAATTTTCTGGGTTTTTTTTTCTCCTGGTTCTTGGGTTCATGCGGCCCAAGCCCACTCTCAATCTTGAATACTCAGCTGCAGTGATAAAGAAGAGGCTTGCAGCCAACGTCCTAGGGTGCAGAGTGTGAGTGCCACTTGACGTTCTCTTGGGCACCTGGAGCAGATGCCTCTGCCACCATGCAGTGACAGTGAAGGAAGCCAGGGGGGTCGGGAAGGACCTGGCCTCCTTCACGAGGCTGTCACTCTCAGAACACTGCTGAGAAAGGAGCCCGCCAGCTATGACCAGACTCAAGAGCTTCATTTTTCAAATTATGTCTCATGAAAGTGAGTGTCCAGTAATGTTTATCTGGGGAAAAAATAAGTTATTTGCTCAAAATAACTAGGTCAATTTACCTTACACCTTCTGATAAGCATTTTAAATCCCTAAAAGTAGGTTGTGACAGAGATTGTTTCTCAGATTGTCGTCATAGAGTAGCTAATGATGGCATGTCCTGCTGACGATATGGACAGACCAGTTTGAATGGGATGGCCCCAAAATAAATGGAACAGTATGTACTTGTACCAGGATGTGTTTACAGGTCTGTCTATTCAGTCTTCAGCTTATCAACTATCATAGATAGAGGAAGAGCCATTTGAAAAGGGCTATATTGCTCTAAATTAAGTGGAGCCCTCTGGGATTCTGTATCTCCCTTTTGTACAGAATTCATTAGAGTGTGGAAATGTTGGTTCCACACCGAAGAGATTTTTTTTTGTTCAGACGTACTTTTAAAATGTCAGGATGAAATCATTTAAGGGAATCCTGAGCATTAAAATAGGCTAAATTTCTAGACAAGGTATTATAAATGGAAATGACATGTCCAATCTGATTTTTTTTTTCTATAGGAAAAGTTGTGTTACAGGAAGATATAGTTCTGACCCCATTCCTAGTAGCCAAAAGTTAATAGGAATTACCACAAATGATCTACTAACCAAATATAAATAACACACAAATACCCTGTTAACTTTCTAAATACAAACTGTTTAAATAGGATAGCATAATAAACAGTCACAGAAAATAATATTTAATATGATCCAATATTAGATGCTTCTAGTCTTTCTAGTCTTCTCCTTTTTTTTTTAGGTGGGCATGTGGCAAAGCAATTAGCATAACAGGAGATATCTTTTAGGGGGTTCGTGTAATTCAGAAAGTGACCCAAGTAGCCAACTTTTTGGTATTTTTTAATACATATTCCCTGTTAAAACATAGATATCAGACATACCACATTTTTAGATGCTCTTCAGACTTCAAAACATGACCTTCCTGCATTCAGAGACCTCTTCCATCAGCGTTCCTATGTCCACAGTGGACCCTGCTGTTACGTAAGGCACCATTATGGCTTACAATTCACAAGACCATTCTTATCTGCATTTTTTTTTTAATTATTATTTGATCCTTCACAATGTTGCTTCTGTTTCAAAAAATCGCCTAGCTTTGCTTTGAATGTAGCTGGATTCAAAGCTACCCAAAGCCAAGTTTGATCTTAAACCCACAAAATCAAAAGTATTTCTCTTTCAGCATACAGTCTTCATTTGGCCTTACAATAATGGACAGGAATGATCACTGGAGGCAGCATTTTTTTTTTCTCATCAGTCATTTTTATAAAAATATAAGAATATTTCCTATTCTGGACTAGGAATCAGTGGATTTGATTCTACTACACATTTGTCAATAACCAGCAACGTTACCAAACAAAACAATTGGTATATGTCTTTAAAATTTTCTTTTATTCTACAAATTCCACATGAGGTAAATCCGTCGCACAGCCAAATGCCCAAGCTGCTACTCTGTTGTAGTTCTGAGGTTGGGATTGTTTTATCTAGAAGGAAAAAGCAAAGTTGTTTGAGTGGAGGAGCTAATGGAAGGTCATTACCATGTAACAGAGCAGCATTCATGTTCTAATCACTGTGCTATCTGTCACATACATTATCTTATTTAATCCTTTCAACTGCCTTAATCCCATTTTTCAGCCAAGTGAAAAATGAGGCTCTGAGAAGTGAAGCAATTATCCCTGGAGAGGGCAGATCAGTAATTTGGATTCAGTCGGAAGGAGTCTGAAGCTCTTCCTCCTTCCGCTGAGCGTGCTACCTCCCAGCTATCCCCAGAAAAAATAACCTCACCACCCTGCTGCTCCATCCAGGAGCTCCTGTTGCCTCTTCGTCCTCCTCCAGCTGCCTGCTTTGCATGGCTCCCATTGAATCTAGATGAAAAGCCTGCTGCTGATGCTGATGATGACTGCAGCCCTAGAGCAGCCCCAACCATGGCTCCCAGGAACACACAGGAAGGATGACCAAGGCTGGAGACGAGGATGGTGAATTTCCAGAGGCAGACCAACTGAAATGAGACTGCGTTCAGTTCATAATATGGATTTAAATGAATCACTGAAAAAAATCAGAGGAAATGGAAGAGACAAGAATCAAAGGCAATCTGTATTTCTTTATGACTCTCAAAATAAAAAAAATAATAATTTTCAATACAAGTAATACAATAATCATTTGAAGCTTTTAAAAAAATACTTCAAGCCTTACGAGCTAAAATGATAAAACATGTTCCAAAATTTATCTGAATACTGTTAAGTATAAGTGGTGTATCATTAACAGCACTGGCTTTTTGGGAAAGAGTTAATAAATAAGAGATATACTGTAGCTATGACTATTTCCTTTTATTATTTTTTAATTCTGAAGGAAATTTCAAACAGTGAAATACATAAGCAGAAAAGAAATGAATAATGCATCTGAATAATTAGGCGAGCATGAGATGTTAAGCCTCACTCCTGTTGTGGGCAGATAATGTGGAAGAAAGGTTTTGGTGGAAAGATGTAGATGCTATTTAAATGGAGGACATTTTTTTATTGAAAACATATCCAGCAACATCTGAATACCAGATAAAATACTTTACAGTTTCATCTCTCCTTAGAGGTTTTGTTGTTTTTTTTTTTAGTTGTTGTGTTGTTTGGAATAAAATTGCAGTTTAAGATTTACAAACCACTTCATTTGCAAACTGCTATTACTGTAGTTTCTGCCTCTGAAAATGTTTAAAGCTGCAGGCAATGAAAAGACATGGTATTAGAGTTTTTCCATATAAAGAAAGCTCTCATTCTATTGAAAAAAAAAAAAGAGCAGTTTAACAATACAATATTATTTATAGAGATTTATTCATATAAAGAGTATTTCAATGCACTTTGCTGAGTTTTTAAGATATTACATAGCATAATCTCAGAGAAAACATATTTTATGTAGTTGTTTAAATGCAATCGAGTTCAAGTAATTATCTTCATCATAAAATCCAAAGAAATTTGCATTGGTAGTTGGAGCTTGTACATAAAATTCACTCCTTATCACAATATAAAATATAGGTTGTCACTTTTTTCTCTCCTTAGATAAGGTAAGGCTAGATTTTCCCTATTTAGAGTTGAGATTTTCCAGTGATAGTTGGAAGAGACCTTGTAGACTTCAATTTATTCTGTAAAGATTTTTCTGATTTTAGTGTGTCTTATTAAACATATGCAAAATCCTAAAATCCTAGCATTTTAGCCCATCCTGAATCCAGAATGCTTTTATTTCGAGGTCCTTGAACTTAATGCCACCTGCAAAGATCCTATCTCCGGATAAGGCCACATTCACAGGAATCGGGTGAGGACTTGGTCATACCTTTTGGAGGGATACAGTTGACTCCATGCAAGCAGTCAAGAAAAGATTCTGGCATTAGGCAAAACCGTTAGAAGCTGGCTCTGCCACTTGCGCTGAGGAAGTGTCATCATGTCCATAACTCCTCAGAGTTTCTGTTCTCTCCTCTGTAAACACAGGTGGCGGGATTGGCTTCACACGTGTGAGATAATCGATAGCGTGTGTTGGAAGATAATATGTGTAAAGCAGTTAGCCCCATGCCTTGCTAATAAATGGCTGTTGCTATTGTTCTGGATGATACTATTTTTCCAGTGGCTTCAGCTTGCAGAGAGTTCTTATCTTTTCCTCATACAGCAGAAGTTACGTAACAGAAAGTTACATGAATCATGTCTGGATTGAAAATCAGAAGTACGATGCCTAATATTGTCCAAACAGAAGGCTGTTTCCTCATGGAATTTTTGTAAGGATTAAATGGAATAATGGATTCCAAGTACTTAACGCTAGTGTTTAGTGTTGGCTACACACAATTCCCTAAAACCTGCTGGGTTTATAAGGACCATGGCAACACACATTCCTTTCTTAAACCTCATCATCCTTTAGGGCATACAGAACAATTAATAAATGCACAGGTATAATTTTGTTCCTTTCCAAATAGACCACGTGTAGTCCAAAAATTGATAACCAATCATAGTTTTATTCACCAACTGGTGGTTCCCTTCTGTCTGTGTTTTTTACATGTAGTATTTCAGGATCGCCCAGGAGTCTTCAGAGAAGCCCACAAAAACTCAGCTCTCCAAAAGCCCTGACCGCCTCCCTGCTCGTCATCTGACACCAAGGCCTGACACCAGGCTGTGGTCTCGGTGGCTCTGAAAATGTTCTGATAATGTACCGTCTCCATAGAATATTTCTGGAATGCTCTTCCCAAATATTATTTGTGCTAGATTATTTTACTAACAATTGAACCTTCTTCTTCCCTAATCGTTGTCTTTGGTTTCTTTTATGGCATTAATAGAAAATGTTGGAGAGCTGAGTTGATTTTTGCTATATTAATAATGTGTCTTTAAAATATTCAGCTTTATTAATAATGTCATAAGAGATTATAGAACAAAGACTTCTAACTTGTAGGTAAAGGCTCTGCCTTCTTTATTCAGGGCAGGATCCAACAAGACGGCAAGCTAAGTGCACGGAGTATGTCATGCCTGCTGGCAGCGTGCTTGAATATTCTTCCACAGTTATCATATACCCGTTATAATTTGCATTCTAATTTTTATGTCTTCAGAACCATGAAAACGTATTTAGGTAAACATGCTAATTAGATTTTTTGTAAACAACCATATGTTATTTTGGTTCATGAAATTTAAAGAGCAATTATAAACACATATATTTTACTGCTTATAGGCGGGGTGGGGATGAAGGCAATCTTCAAAGCACGAGTGAATCTGAGGACAAGCTAAGTTAGAGACATGCTTAGTGACCATACAGGAGAAACTCAAAAGAAGTTTGAAACTTTTCTTCAGAAAACCTCAGGGCCAAGTGACGCTACACCTTAACTTGCCATAATTAAATAGAAATGTTTGAAAATTATATATCAAATCTCTTTCCAACTAGTGTATCTACCTTAGAGGGATTTTCAGAAGAACTTTGTGTTACGTCTGTTTTTGATGAGAGTATGCCGTTCCTTCTCTAGTGACTTCTCCGTTTTTATCAGTTTCACTGTGAAGAGCAGAGTGATGTATGAGTGTGATAACTTGAGTTGACATCTTACAGTGTGATCCATTATCTGAAGGATTTAGGGAAAGAGCTCTCTGAAAAACATAATTAAGGAAACAAATGTTTTCAAAAACATAATAAAGATTTTTTTATGGTTTTAGTTCAAGAACATCCATTTCTATAATATCATACACTGAGGAAATAGTCTGCCAATAATCAAAATAACACTTGTATTTTGATTTTTCTTTGTTTTGCTTTCCCTACAGAGAAACTAATAAACAAATCATAAACAAAGAATAAGGGGGAAAAGTGTCTAAATTTTGCTTGAAAGTTATTAATTCAGAAATAGTTTGAAGAAGTAAATTAAGAGTGGACTCAGAAAAAAATGGACGGTGTTTTCCAAAAATATGGCTACGTTGTAAAGGTATATTTATTTTCTCACCAGTAAAAACAGGCAATGAAAATGCATTGCTAATTACCTGACAGCCTGATCTCCTGATGGTTTTGACCTCTGCTTCTTAGTCTTGGTCTGTGGAACCAACAAAAAATTTTTTCATCTGCTTCATAAATACCCTCTAGTTGACCTCATTTGGGGAGCTAAAGAATTTCTTTTTTCTTTTTTTTCAATGAATGCCCTTGTGCTTTACTGTGAAATAATATTATTTCTTTAACGTGTACCTTGGTTGATTTGAGAAGTCCTTAGTGTCCAATCCAGAATCATAGTTTGAAATATAGAACTCATTAAAAATGAACCCGAAATCTCAAATCAGGGTTGTAAAAATGACCTGAGTTAAATACACCAAGGTTAAAGTTTAAAAGTTGCATTTACATGTTCTGATTGTAATTGGTCAGCTCTGAATATCCTAGTTTGTTGTTGTTTTTTTTAATTCCACTGGGTACAGATTCTAAACTTCATCCATTCCCTTTTGCCATAAGCTGTGATCTGTAACCTGTACCCCCACTCTAAGCCCCACTCCAGTTGCTTTATACAGTGATCACTCATAGCAGTGGGTAATATGGATATTCTGTTAGACTTGCATATGTCAGGAGCAGATATCTGCATGGCTGGCTCAGAGGACCATGTGCCGCGTGTTTGTGAGGAAACAGGAGATGTGAGATATAAGAGAAAACTTTCCCATCACCGAGTCCTGGACTCTGCAGAACTGCATTTATCCTAGTCTTGCTCCTTAAAAGTCGATGGGCTACTTTGCCTGTTTATATTGCAACTGCAGTGCCTCTACGGGGCAAGGCTGTAGTATCACAGGAATATCTTCTGTTTTCTGATGGTGTTGGTTTTAATCAAGCATATTGGGACATATCAGTATTTAAAATATTCAACCACCAGTATGCCACAGGCACTAACCATTTAGAATGGCAGTGGGTCCCAGGCTGTTTCTGAGATGTGGAGACGCTTGGGGGGTATTTTTGCAGAGGACACAGTACAGCTGGTATAGTGCGTATCAGGACCAGATTCAGGGAGCTTCAGCAATAGCTGTTTCCCATTTTTACCAAAGTATTTCTATATTTTAACCTGGTTTGGTTAAGGCCAAACCATGGACCATGTAAACCGAAGTAAGTAGACATGTAAAGAAGCCACTTTGAGGAAGTGAAGTCTGCCGTGTTATTGCAATTGACTTCTCTCCCTCTCCCTCCCTCCCTCCCTTCCTCCCTCCCTCCCTTTCAATGTATATGTGTGTGTGTATACATATGTCATTATATATTTTATACATTATGTCATTATATGCATATATATTATAGAGAGGGAGGGCAAGAGAGAAATGACAATATTGGAACACTGTATTAGTATATTATATTCTTTCTTGAAATTGCTTTCAAAGTCCACTTTTGCTCAACATAAAAAAAAAAATCAGTGTCAGATTTTCGTAAGCATGCCTCACATGTGTAAAAGGACCAGTTTTATGTGTATGCAATGAGAGACAAAGGGCCATATATTCTTTACTGTCATCAGTTGTTTGTGTTTGTTTTATTTGGTTTTTATAGAAGACGATTGGATTTAGAAGTTTACTATAAACATTGTGACATGGTGAAGACTTAAGCAGCTTTAATTAAACCTCTAAACTGCATAGAGCGTCCTCGTATGACTGAACGGTGCCCTCTTTTCTATGGAAATGAATACTACTGTTCTGTGAAGCGCTACAGGACATTCAGGGTGCTACATTTGTGCTTTGGGGAGTATGATCCCAAGTAGGAGCACCAAGAATCTCCCAGGACTTTCTGAACTGTAAGCCCAGTAACCCCAGTACCAGGTGGAGCTGTACTGTGCCTCCACTTCTCTTCCCAGGGAGCCTCAGTTTAAAGCTCGCCGGGGCCGTGAGCTCCTGGAGTCTGCCTTGCATTCTGAGTACTACACCTAGTTTCTAATATGTAGAAGTGACTCAGTAAATGTTCTCTGAGTTGCTATAATTTTCTTCCCGAACATTATCACCTAGTGATCTGACAAAACTATATTCTCAACAGAAAGTCATTCTTAGATCTGCTTTTTGGAAGAAAGGTAGGATATTGGAGAGAGTCTCTGAAAGAAGGTAATGGAAAGGGTCTGTTGGAGAAAAGCAGAAATTATTAAAACCATTCACTGAAAGCAAAGGTTATTATAAGGCTTAAAAATTTTAATATAATGTAGGTGAGTGTGTTATAAGTAGAAAAAGACCTGTAATTAAAGTAAGGAAATAGAATTTTTTAAATATTCTAGCCATTGCTCTAATATATAAACTGCTAAAAAAAATGTATATCGAAGCAATGTAGTAAAGGATTACAATGATGAATTTTTTGAGATTAAGCTGCAGTTAATTTCCATATACATTTAAGATTAATAAACTGCTAATTAGAATATGCAAATAAAGGTTTCTGAAGCCTTAGAAATATTTTCTAACACCTTACCCATAAATCTCCTAAAGTAACCATTTTATTATGTAATCAGGAAATAACAGATTGATGAGCCAATCTAATTATGTGAAATTTACATGTGCACAGTATTTTATAATAAAGGACAAGAAACTAATGTTAAAGTAGGGAAAAATAGTTGTAACAGTCGTTGCAGTTATTAGTTGCAGATTTAACTTAGTTTGAAAGTGTTTTGTGCCATGCAAACTCTAAGCCACGTCAGGTGACCTGTGCGACACACGACGCATGACCGCGGGCGAAGACTGGGCCCGTCCGCCGCTCTCGCGGGCATGGGGCTCCTGTGTTTCCATCTCCTGTACCTCACACCCAAGCACATATTTCAGAAATATTGCTGGTCAGGGAGCTAGATAATAATCAATTGCCTCGTTATGTAAAGTGAGGAAAGGTATTCATATTTCTTAAATTGTCAGGTCTATAATAGAGATGCCTGTTTGATGGCGAGTACTGCATGTAAGCAGATTAGAATCATTCTGGTGTTCCGTTAAGGTTGGTTGGTTTGCTTTTAGAGTAAGCATCCTCACAAGGAGGACAAAAAGCAACTTTAAAACTATCATGGTTAAAGAAGTTTCTAAAAGGTTCACACATACACATACACACACAATGAAAGAATTAGATGGCTCTAAAGATCATATTATTTACTTCTTTGGCGAGATCCCAAACAGGATCGGAATTCGAACCCTATTGAAAATTAATTCAACTGAATGGCCAGAACACCACAAGCCTTTTGGACATTCTCTTTCATTTAATATCTAACATATATTAACATATACAATATAAATTACCTTTGTACCATTCATCTGTATTCTGTGTATTTGTCCAACATTTCCCATGAAGAATAAATGTAATTAATCTCAATTTGAACAGGTGAAATTATGAAGCTTTGAGAAATACAGACTGTGATTTGTAATTCGTAGTAAGAAAATGGAAACTGAAGGCTTTGTGATGAAGTCCTAAGAAGAATGATTGTGGGGAGTTTCAAACACACCTAATGGAAAAATATCAGGAAGTCTGCCATATTAGACTGCTTTTTCTGATTTTCCTTTAATCAACATTTTATTAAATTTCATTTATCTTTCTATATTTATGAAGACACTGGTATCAACAGCAACAGTTACCTTGTTGATATTTTCTCTTTCCAGTGTTCTCAGAGCAGTTCAAACAAATGAACAAGGACTTGAGAAGCATAAAAGATGCCTAACAAAACGTTTATATGCATAGCGACTTAAAAAAGAAAAAACTCCCAAGTTCTGTGTGCACATTCCAGCTTTTTTTGAGTATTCACTTAGCATAACAGCCCCACAAAATCTACACCATCCAGCCCTCACCCAAAACAATGAATGAGGTTTCTCTCTCTTCTTTGTTGTTTTTCACAACTGCCAAAATCATGACACATAATAGGCACTCAGCTAGTGTTGATGAACAACTAATTATTAACATTTCAACAGAGTAAATTAGATCCAGATTTTAAAGGCACAGATGAACCGAAAGCATATTGTTTCATTCTTTGATAGTTTCTCTAGGGATAGATGACACAAAAAAGAGATCATGACGATTTGAAATTCTTGGGAAAAATTTTACACTGCTTTTATCTTGTACGACATGTTACTCTTTTATCTTAAATGTGAGAAAAGCAGTAATAAGATCATCCTATTCAACTACAGGTGCTTTAAGGAAAAAAATGACAGATTAGTTTTTCAACAAATTAGTCTGTTTTATAAAAGATCAACCAAATTTGCCATTTCAGAATAAAATGTTGCAAGAGTTGCTGTTAGCCCCTAATGTGCCCTTATCAGCAAATATGTTTTTAATGTGGCAAGGTTTAACCTTAACTTCTGCTTCACTTAGAGGTTGTCAGTATGCTTTATCACCATGGATCTTAAACATATTGAAAAAAACAATTTCTTCTCTTAAAATTATTAAAGTTCCCAAAAGGACTTTAAATCTCCAAAGTATCGTTTTCATATATAAATAGTTTTGTGTCTTGATTTTTAGATCCCTATAAAAGTCAGTGAGGCAAATTTGGTTTAACAGTGATTCTTTAGTATTAGCAAACTTTTTACATGGATACACCTATTCACGTTTCTACATCCTGAAATACCTCCTAACTTATTTATGGACAATAACAAAGTAGGCCATTGTTATCTAAAAGTATGCTACCTATTACTTTAGCAAGTTCTAATAGAATGACCATTGATGGCGCTGAGATACTCCAATATCTTGAATTGCTTTCTGTATTATTAGTAACATTCAGGAAAGTTATGTTAACTGCATTATTCTCTATTCTAAGTTTTAGGAAATTGGTAATAGAACTATGATAAGTATGATATTTGGTCATATATGACAGCTGTTGGATGAGAGTTTACCAGACTTGTTTTTTAACAAAAGAAAAAGTATAGAGTAGTTAGCTATTAATGGGAGCTCCTAGAAGAAGTTGTAACTTACAAGTTAAAATTTAAAACCAAGCCTTTGAATGAGTACCACGTTAATTCACCTTGATTGTCTGTTGCTCAATAAGGATTCTGGCTTTTTTTATTCATGGCTGGATTGTTTCCTTTTCATGTAGTTTTTAAACACAATCATGAGTATGAACTGGATGGAAGACATTCAAAATACAATTTATTTTATATTGTTGACTTATGAGGATCTGAAATATCA
Organism: Eonycteris spelaea; assembly: GCA_003508835.1. Taxonomy (NCBI): domain Eukaryota; kingdom Metazoa; phylum Chordata; class Mammalia; order Chiroptera; family Pteropodidae; genus Eonycteris; species Eonycteris spelaea. The sequence goes on along the minus strand of PUFA01000116.1, from coordinate 2,846,494 downwards.
TTTTTTCACATCCTATTTCACCTGTCATTTGCTGCCTCAAAAATCTATTTTCTCCTGCATAAAACCGCAGTGTTTAAAACTGTAAAAGCAAACACAGCAGTGAAGAAATTTTCCCCTGGGTCTGTTTGCCATATGTTTTAAAGAGAACTGTTTGAATACCAAAAATTAGCATTCCCGAATTTGAAGATAGAGACTGTTTTGTTTTGTTTTGTTTTACCACCTGCATAAGAGAAACTGATTTGAGAAATATTCTTGGAATTTTAATGGCTTGCTGAAAAATCACTGTTATGCTGCAAAGTGATCATTCTTGCCACATTTTTATGTTTGGAAGAGTTTCCAAGAGCAGCAGAATGAACTTGACTTCCTTTGAAAATATAATCCAAAATGTTTGAGAGACTTAAAAGTGTGTTCTCATTCTGTGACTTTCCAGGTGCTCATCCATAATCCGAAGTAAAATATGTTTCAGAGCCAAACAGTAGTAACCTCGGCTTCATCCTTCCAGTCATTCCGCAGCGAGTGTCATTAAGTGCTCCCTCTGTGTCAGAAACAACAATGAACAAAACAGGAAAAATCATCACCTTAGGAGGCTCACTCCGTCAGAGGAGACAAGCAAATAAACAAATAAACAAAAGGAGAAACAAACAAATATATGCAGACATACATGCATATATAGTTTGTAGAAATAAGAAAATCCAGAAAAGAAGACTATAGCCAATGAAATAAGAAGAAAACTAGGAGAAAGGTTTTCTGGCAGGAGGGTGGAGGTTACGGTTGGTGTTAGGCGCTGGAGTTGTGGGTGTGATGTATCTGAAAGGCGCAGGAGAGGAATTGGATGCAGCGAAGTTCTGCTTCACAGGAAAGCAGGGGCAAGGAATCGGAGCTCGAGAAGGAATAGGGTAAAAAAAGTCTTGCGATTTTTAAAGTTGGGTGCAGTTGCACCACTTTTCTTGGAATGAATCAGCAGAGAGAACAATAAATGACGCTATATGAGAAGGAAAGAATTTCTGGAGGATTGACCTTGACTGTGCAAGAAATGTTGAAACCTAATGCACAAGCAGATGCATTGCCTCATGTAGGACCACGGAGAGCTGACCCAGTGATAGGAGAGGAGGCAAAATCGAAGGCTCTCTTCCAGGTCGGTTCATGGGTATTATGATGAAAGCCTTGGAATATTTCTCCTGATTCCTTATATTTTCCCGTTGAAGTAAAGAGCTACGTTGAGAATCTGTAGAAGCCTAAGGAGAAGTTAGAAGGTAATCATCCCAGGGAGAGGGAGACGAGTGAACTATGTGTGTGTAGTGGGCTTGCCAGATAGCAATAGAGATGTCTCCGATGAGTATGTGGCCATGAAATTGAACTATTTGGGAGATTGTGCAGATGTGTGCGACACGGCAAGAGAGCAAGGGAGCCGTGCACAAGGCAGTGAGTGTAATGAGCTTACGTATGGGAGAAGTGTTGAGCGCGTGAGGAAGGGAGAGTGCTAAGGTGGCAGAAGCGGCGCTGCTGCGATGCCGAAGGGAGAGTCCTGAGAAAGCGACCCGTCGCCTGCCCAGTGAGGAAGCCCATATTTCCAGGGAAGGGTCTGCGTGTGTGCACGTTACGATGCAATGAGAGCCTTTTCCATTCTCCATTGAAAGTGATTATCATCCATTTGTGCTGTGCCTCATTCTGCAAGGAAAGCGTTCTCTCGTGCAGGGAAACGTCACGACTAGGAATGCCCTGCAGCCGCGCAGGCTGACAGAGGCCCGCTTCGCGAAGGAAGAGTGTGTGAAATAGCGGAGGAGGGCTGCATGACCCGCCTCGGTGTTTCTTTTTTTTAATCTCTCGCTTCGTTAAATATTTTGCCTCTTAAAGCTTTCTTCTCATCATTTGACCTATGAAAGCTCCTGGGAAGGCTGTTTGTATCATGAGATGTTGCTAGAGATAGAGGAGGGGAATTACAATAGAGCAGTGATTAGAGAACAAAATGTCTGCAGCCCAAAGGGGAGATCTAATTTAAAAAAAAAAAAAAAACTAGAAAAGGATAAAAAGCTATCAAAACCCCTAAAAATGCATAAATGCCTAGAAGAGTATTTTTTAACAGAACTCACGCTGGTTTTACATGGCCGTCCCAATTCCTCTCTCCCTCACACCAGACTCACGGCTCACATGTACCCCTTTCTCCTGAGCGTGAGAGCGAAGTTCCCTAAACAGTCTGTCAGGTCACAAAACGTCATTGGTCATCGTCCTGTGCTGCTTCTGGCATCAGCTTCTCTTTCTTATGTTATTTTTCCCCCTCAGGAGGGGAACGAAAGAGAGGAAGACAAAAACGTTAGCCTAAGGCAGATGAATGAAGATACCAGTGAGCCTAGCACCAGGCTGGGCGTGAATCTTTGGGAAGTGGTAGAGACCTCATGAGTTGCTGTGGTTATTCTGTTTCAAAGAGGGGAAATTTAGCAGAAAGCCTCTCACAGGAACCTCATAAATGGCTCTACCTTCTAGTAGTTGGTTTAGCCCAGTTATAGCAACTGTGATAACTATTATAAATATCAGGTCATCAAACTTAAGCAAATGACACCCAACTCCTAAATTTTCTACTATAAACATATCAATATATTGAGGCTTTAGTGATTTTTCTTAAATAATAAAATACCATCAGAAAGGCCATTCAAAATGCATCATGCTAGGAATGCTGTAAGAAACTGTCCCCTCATTTAACCAAATTTTCTGTCACAAGCTGTATAATTCCAGGTGTCTGGATCTTATTCCACCTTTGGGGAAAGCCAGCATTTAAGTCAAACTTAATGTGATTCCTTCAGTGTTATAGGATATTCGTTTTTGATTCTTTAAACAGCAGAGTAGTAGAGAGAATCATAATTGCTTTGATCTACCTCTAATATAATTAAGGATGCTATTATCTTGTCATTCATATTTTTGTCTTTGTACGTTTCTCCACTTCTTTCTGCTCTGCTATTTTGATCTATTTTAATCCTCATTTGTCATTGTATTATTATAGTGATCAAAAACATTTACAAAATCTACTTTATGTAAACATCTTACTGTGTATTCAGAATGATTGTATAAAAAATTAAAAACATAACTTGGTTCTGAAGGTGTGAAAATCTAGACAGATGTCATATGATACATATAAAGGAATATGACTTTGTGAAAACCTTGTGTTGTAGAATATACATGATTAAAGCTGAGTGAGATTGTTGAAATAAGTAAGTTTTCCTAGACGAGCCAGTATTTGAATAAGGGGATGCTCACAGAAAGAGTGAAAAACAAATTTCAAATTGGAGGAAAGGTAACATGAAAAAAGCTGGACTTGGTCACAATAACTTGCTCCCCCTGTTATTTCAGCAACAGTTTCCCCTCAGACCAAAGAAATGCTCAAACAAACCTAGTGGTTGATGCAATTATCCATGCTGTTCCTCTCTCTAGATTATACGATGCTAGAACTCAATTGCAGGAAGCAATTAATGCAAAGCTTCTCTCACCAAACTCACCCTCCAACCTCCCTTCCTCTCCTTCTTCACTGTCTCCAATGGGTGCTTCAAGAAAAGATCTCATATCATTCTTCTGGATAAATAAACAGAAGTAGGATTGCTGGATCATGTGGTAGTTCTATTTTTTAATTTTATGAGGAACCTCCATACTGTTTTTCTTAGTGGCCACACTATTTCACATTCCCACCCATAGTAGTCAAGGATTCCAGTTTCTCCATACCCTTGCCAACTTGCCGAGAGAGGAAAAGGGCCAACACCCTTAATAACTGCCTGTAACCTCATTTTAAAAACCAACTTGATAAAGGAACAAATATGTGTGCCTTAAGAAAGCCAAGCAGGGGTCACAGCTTATGCCTCCTCCCCACTAATTCTATTTTTAAACATAAAGATTTTCGTAGAATAAATTTAGTCTTACAGAAAAATTACAAAGATAGAATTCCTTTTTACTTTTTAGAATTACTTTTATAGAGATAAAATTCTCACAGCATAAAATTGACCATTTTGAAGTGAACGCTTCAGTGGCATTTAGTACACATGTAGCATTGTGCAACCACCACCTCTACCTAGTTCCAAAACGTCCCTGTCACCCTAGTAGGAACCCCATCCTGGTTCAGCCATTAGCCACCTCCCTCAGCTCCTGACAACCCCCGGCTGCCTTCTGTCTGCATGGATTGACCTGTTCTGAATGTTTCCTTTATTCGCAGTCACGGGGCATGTGACTTTCTGTGTCTGGCTTCTTGCACTTAGCAGAATGTTTTTGAGGTTCTCTCATCTCAAAATTTGTTCTTAATGGCTTCTCAAGTTCTGACGCAAACCGATTGGAGAATTTTTGTTTTCCTGCTTCAGTCACGGACGTTCTTTGCTCCTCATCCTGTGTCGTCCTGGTCTGAGTCATCTCTGCTCCTGAGGAGGGTGCTTTTCCCTTCACGGGCCTCTTTCTTTCAATTCCCTAGTTGTATCAAGAAAGTAGATGTAGACATGTCGAGGGGTGCTGGTGTCAGTAGGAATACGATGGTAACACCTATCATGGACTAGAATGACTGAGCAAACTGCCCAGCGTTCATTGTGAATTGCTGACACTTAGTGGACACGACCGAGGCCACCGCTGTGCACCGCGCAAGAGGCCACGGTCACAGGACACCCGGGCCAGTGCGACCGTGCTAGTCCGTCAGCCTCACCTGCAGCCGTCTCGCTTTATCCATCAGGTTGTATGACTGTGCGCTCACATCCGCGCCAGGAGTTGCTCTCACCACCTCCCACTTTTATTCTCAGAGGGCAAGAAGTTTCAAAGCCACAAAACACATGCCTAAAAGATGAAAGAATCGAGTCATAGTATCGGCGCTCAATTGAAGAAACATCAGACGGAGAGACACAAGCAGAAGTAAAGTGACCAGAATTCGGAAGGTTCTAGGTGTTTCCGGAGGAGCCCTGATGCTCCCACAGCCCCGCGCTGGGCAGCACCAGCCTCGGATCGGGCCGGTGAACCCGGACAGCGCGAGACCGGCGTCGAGAGCTTCGCCTGAGAACACTGCTCGAAACCAGAGAGGTCCCTATGCTCCTAGTGTCATTTAATGTGTTTACTCAGAACTGTGACTCATCCTCTGGCCCCCGGGCCCCCGTCTGTCCCAAGTGGCTCTGCTGAGTGGCGAAGGCACCCTGGGGGGAGGGGCTGTGTGTCTGCCGTGGAGTCTGAGGCTCAGAGGACGATGGCATTTAGTCCAGCACATCCCCCTGAGAACCCTCACATGAAGAAGACATTTAATTTTTATAAACATCTCCAAACTGCCATGCGGGTCTCCGCGGAGCTCCCGAGAGGTGCGCGTTGTCAGCGAGGTCTCAGTGTGTCGGCTCTTTGCGTGTATGTGGAGACGTTTTAGACGTTGGATCATTGTCGCTGAATATTTTTCTTTCTTTGCCCTCATGGAAAAATGAGCCTTGCGTATAAAGTATAAACTAGGTTGGTTTGCAAGGAAAATGCATTGTTCCGTCACATGTTTCTGGGTGAAGGAACCTGCCAGGCGCTCGCTGCCTTTAGTGAATAACTAACTGTAGCAGAATCAGCATAAAAGCCATAAAAATAAGTTATCAGCTAAGAGGCACTTCAGTTTTTTAGCAATTCACTGAGTAACTTGCCACAGAAACATTTTATTAAATTGTGTATCCAAATAGTATTCTATGAAATCGGGTTGAAAATTTGTCTTCTAACAGTTATTTTTTATTTCCCATTAATCTATACTGAACTTGGTTTCTTATTTGAGATGGAAATTTTTTTTAGCAGAATCAGATTATACACTAATCTTGCCTTTTAATTATGAACATATAGGTTATTCATTAACAGGAGTACTAAGATTTTCAATGAAATAAACATGGTATATTCGGTTCAACACAAAAACATTTTTTATTTTTGTCATGGAGCCTAATTTTTCTTAAACCTCAATATCTAAAATCATTTGGCACTCACACTAAAATATTCAGAGCCTAGCAGTTGTGGTATACTTTGATTACTACATTGACACATCTAAACCAAAATTGACACTATGATAAATGTTTTCTCGTGACTATGTATATCTGAATTATCTTCTATTTGTCATATTTTCCCCTGGACTAACAGATATGAAATCAGTTTGAAAACTCTGAAACTGTACAAAGGGCTCGGTCAGGAACATAGCATACCTGAGTTTTGAGTCCAGCCCTAACTTCCTGTGTGAACCTGAGCTTGTTACTACACCTGTCTGGGCCCCGTTTTCTCATCTAGGGGAAAAAAGATTTGCAGTAGGATAGTAGTTCTTTACTAGGAGACTGTCAGATCACCTTGGGAAATTTTTTCTTTTTCTTCAAAATAAGTACACATGTCCATACCTCCCTGCTTTCCCCCCACCCTCCCACCCCCTGCCCCAACATCTCCACCAGCTCTTTTGACTCAGTGGAATTGGGTGGTTCAATTCCAGTAAGATTCCTTTGGGGAGGTGACATCCAGCTCTCCAGGCTGTGACTCTGCGTTCGTGGCTGCCTGGAGTAGCGGCGGCATCCGCGGCGTCATCAAAGTGGTCATAGCCGGTTCGAGCAGAGAAAAAGTCGTGATCCTATGAACTGTCCTGATAAGAAATGGATTAGCTCTTCTCAGCCTGTTATGACACCAAACCAGTTTCTGAACCAAAGATCTTGATGTGTGGTGTAAGATACGGCCCAGCATGTGTTGTAACAAGGGTACAGAATGGTGTCCGCTCAGCTCCTCCCCTGACCAGAGGCTGAGACTGAAAGGGAATTTTGTAGCCACTGTGTTCACTGGCAGCCTCCTCTTCCCAGAGCCCAGAGGGCTCACAGGTCAGACCAGACCAAGGGCGAGGACCAGGAGCAGGACGTTCTCAGCTTTACAGAGGGGTGTCAGTTTGTGATCTCAGAGAAAATGCTTCATCTCTCTCGCAGTTATCTTTCGTGGCTGTAGGCAGGGCCAGCTCCGTAGACATGTGACAGGGACCCAAGCCCAGAAGAGCCCCATGCTTGTTTTAATGCTCTACTGTCACTGTCTTGAGGTTCTTAATTTTTGAACAAGGGCCTTGCATTTTCATTTTGCACCAGGAGCTGCAAATTATGTAGCTAGTTCTGTTTGTAGGAATAAAACCAAGCACTTCCTACCATTTTCTTTGGGTCTTTTCTTTTTCCTTTGAGGCTTACACTTTAAGGATATAGTTAATTCAGTCCTTGGCAAGAAACATCGCCGTCCCTGGCTAGCATCCACACTTCCAGCCATGTGGCATCCTCGTAGTTCTGATGGCGGCCCAGTCTGGTCACTAGAGTTTTGTCCTGGAGAGGGGCCCTTCTTACCACTTGTCCATACACCAACCTCATTACCAGTCCTCTTTCCCATCAAGAGAGGAAGATTTGCTTTCCCGATGCCCACATCACAGTAATTAGGACACTTCAAAAACTGACAACTAAGGCAAGTGCCTGCCAAGTCGTCCTTATGTCTGGGTCTAGCTGGCAGAAGTGAATTTCAGAGTGATCATTTCCTTGCTAATAAAGTGCTAGCAGGAAAAGGGGGAAAGCAATGAGCTTCCGGAATTTTATTTCTTCTATAAGCTTTTAATAGCCAACCATGGGGCCCTGGGCACCTGCAGAAAGGCATTGTCAGATGTTTTAGTAAATCGCTATTTAAGACAAGAGATTAATACAACTCCACAAATGATGAGATTCATGGTTCAGGTGTTTATAGGGTCAGAACACATACACACACACACACACACACACACACACACACACACACACACACTCAGAGGAGTTAATTGATGGCTTGTCACTTTTGGGTTGGATTGCATTGGATAAGGCCTAAGCTAAGGATTTAATGTATTCCAATTTGCAATATGATCCATAATGGGATCCTGCAAGTCGGCTGCAGGAAGGTCGTTCTACTTTGAGATCTAGTCTTATGTGCTTTCTAGGTAAAAAAGGAAATCAAAGAGAAATGGATAATGCAGCAGTTATGGCATTAGTATTCGAAACATATTTTATGAAATGCTTCGTGCTCCCCATGAAGCTCTGAGCTTCTTAGCAGACAGTGCATAGAAGGAAAGCTGACCAGCTACGTGGATGATGGTGCCCAAAGGCAGAAGCACGCCCCGTGTGCAGGCTGTGAGCAGCTGCTCCTGCTGCCCAGAGCTGCTGCTCCCACGGGGCCTCAGTAACAGGGCGTTGCGTGACGAGCCCCCGGGACCTCCACGGTGGATGCAGAGATGCACCACTCAGATCCCGCTTTGAGAGAGGACTCGCTGCCCAGCTGAGAGGAGTGTGATCAGCTGATCGATGCTACATCCAATGAGACACTCGCAGTCCTGATCCCATCTCAGCATCTGTTTCCCAGAGAACGCACCCTGCGCATACCCTTACAGTGAACGCAGAGATGGATTTTTCAGCGCTCCTTTTTATTGCGATGCTGATAGTCTGAGCACATTTCATGGAACCAGCATGAGAAGGAAGGAGCGTGACAAAGTGGGACATCACACAGCTTGGATTTATTCTAGAAGAAAGGACACCCCACCTAACTTTCCAGCAGTTTTCTGTAAACACACTTGCTCTGGACTGAGCATTTAATACATTCTGAATAGCCTTGAGCTCAAGGTTCGAATCTCCGGTAAATAGATGATGTCCAGAGACTGGCCCACTAGGTATCTAGAACTCTGACTTTAAGTCTAGTTGTCATCTTAAATCAAGCATGTTGGTGGATTCATATTTAGACATCGAAGAAGTGTTTCTTACTTTGTTTTATTATCTTTACAAATCACTGAAAAGGCCAAAAAGCCCATATATTTAGTATCAAAATTTGTTACTCATTTTTTTCATTAGCCCCTTATGTCCAACTAATCACTGAGTTCTGTTCCTGTTTTCTTTGAAATCTGTTGTCTTCCTCTTGAACCTGAGTGAGCTCTCTTTTCACCTAATTCCACTGCTGAGATGAGCTAGTTATACACCAACTTAGTTTTATTTTTTAAATACTTTCTTAGCATTTAATTATGATATTTACATATTGCATCTGTCTAAGTTCTTGTGAGTTACATTTACAGCTCTTTATTGGTGTTCTGATGCTGACCGAGCTGTGGCTCTACTATGGGCCACAGCTATGTGCCCTGATGGTCGAACTGTTCCCTTGGCTAGTGTTTGTTATGAACTTTCAGCTCCTTAGCTTAACACTTAACTCACATCCTGATTTATGTCTTGCTTCCCCCCATCACCACCCGTGCAACCCAACTACACAAACGAGTATCTCAGCTACTGGCAATTATAATATTTTGTGCTGTCTGTGCTATTTGTTTTCCGTAGAACCCCTTTTCTTTCTGCTGAAAGATCACTCCTACCATTCTTCAAAGCTCAGCTTAAACATCACTTCCTACATGAACTGTGCCCTGATCCCCTGGTTCAGTTTTTTTCTCTTGTGTATTTCCAATGTACCTCAATAGTACTTCTACCGTAGCATTTGCGATACTGTTCCCTAAATGTTGCTCCACCCTAAATATATTGTAAACATCTTGAGAACTGTAATCCTATATAATTTGATTTCATATCTAAATGAGCCCGAAAATGTTGAACACATATGATTCGTTTTCTGTTTTGACATCTTCATCTCTCTCTCTCTTACTTCAGGGCTTAGAATTAGCTTTCAGAACAGATGGCTGATAGGAACTAGCCTTGAGTATGCTAAAAAGTAGGTTTAATTGTGGTTGTGGACATGTGGCTTTCTCAGGGGTTCCATTTTTGAAATGGAAATTAATTTGATCCTTCTCTAGAGCGATGTTCAGATTAATGTTATGCCATTTGTAAAGGCCTCGAGGACTCCCGATGAAGGGCATTTGATATTAGCCTCATTGTTACTTGAAGCTGTTTGTAGACCTCATCTCTTTGCTACTCCGCATGACATTTGACATCCTCTTAATACAGCATGTCCCAGGATTAATTAACAGATCTCTGGAAGGCTCGGGACCACACCTACTTTAACATCAGTGCACTTTGAATGTTATTTTGACATCTTTGTTTTAAATCATTATGAGGTGTTTCAATGATAACATACAAGTAAGACTCCCTAGTCCCTGTAAGGATTCTGAGTATCTATCACAATGATAGATAATTCTCCAATTTTATACTGAATTTGAGAAGGAACCCAAGTTATTGAGCTTTAGTCACATAGCTCCAGTGACATCTTTCTAAATAAAGACCATTACCTAAAACCATAGAAGAGAGGGCTGAGACCATCACAAGCACAGACTTAGAACTGCACCCCAATATACACCGAAGCCTCCATGTAAGAATGGACGCCCTTTCTTCAGTGACTTTATGGGGGTCAAAATGTATTCGAACTCTGGAGCAGAAAAGTGCTGGTCTGTTGGATTTTCAGAGGTTCATTATTTATGAGATCAGGAATGGCTTGAGCATGTGGCAGTCCAGACAGCTGCAGTCCCCACAGTCCTAAAGGAGGACAGCCGTCGGAACAGCCGTTTCTGTGTATGAAGTCTCGTGCCCAGAAGCCATAGAAACACACTGCCAGCAGCAGCTGCACTGCCTTTTCGCTAAACATCCACAGATTCCATTTTTAACACAGGAAATCTATTATTAAGACAATCAGCTATGATGTCAATTCAACAGGGGAATCTAGGTCTGCCACATAAACACCACACCGACTCCCCTTTCCTGCTGTGACAGAACATCGCTGCTTCCCTAGATCTCGAGGGGACACCGCTTCCAGAATAATCATCTGAAAATACTGCTTTTCATGATGGCGCTTCTTTCAAGAATGGACTATCATTGTGTTATGAGGGGCTATATTTAAATTTAAGACCCTCTGCAATCTGGGTCCCTCATCTTTATCAGACCAATTTCTCATTACTCTCAACACTAGCCCGGCTCCAGGCAGACAAGACTCCATTTCTGCTCAGTGTTTGTCACTCACATTCCTCCAGTCCTCTGCGCCCAGCCAGGCCTATTTACCCTTTCGATGTTGACATTGAAGCCCAGTCTTTTCCCTTCCACATTGATCAGTGATCTCTTTAAACTCAGTGTACGTCTAGTCCTACACCTCATAGTTCAGCAACAGATCACATGCCACCAGAGCATGTGTTTCTCTTGTGTGTGCTGGTCTCCTCTCTCCAGATCCGGAGGCACACGCAGCAGCACGATCTGGGCCCTTCATGTTTCGGCTACAGTTCTGTTCTTTCTCTCTTCCTTTCTTCCTTTCTTTCGTTTCTTTCATTTCTTCTTCCCTCTTCCTTCCTTCCTTCCTTCCTTCCTTCCTTCCTTCCTTCCTTCCTTCCTTCCTTCCTTCCTTGCATTAGATAAAATTCACCCCTTCAGTGTATATTTCTACAAGTTTTGGCAAATGTATAAAATTGTGTAACCGCCACTACAGTCAAGGTACAGAATAGCTCCAAGGCCCCAGATATTTCTGTCACGACGTTGTGCAGTCGACCCTCCCACCTGCAGTCGCTGGTGACCACTCTCTGTTCCCTGTCCCTGCGGTTTTGCCGATGTGGGATCACACCGTTTGCAGACTTCCGGGTCGAGATCCCCTCATTTAGCATTATCTGTTCACAGTTCCCATTGTGTGTGTCTCAGGGCACCTGCCTTGGCCGTTCTCTGCAGGATTTTGCGTGGGCACCTCCACTATGTTTACGCACTTAGCAGTTGGAAAACATTTGGGTAATTTCCAAGGTGGGACAATGAAGCTGCTGTAAACATACAGGTTTTTATTTGAACATCATTTTCATTTCACCTGGATAAATGCCTAAAGTGGGGTTGAATGATGAGTGAATATTTACGTTTATGAGAAACTTCCAAACTCTTTCCCATAGTGGCTAGAGCATCTTGCATGTGTACCAGCCAAATGAGACCAGCTCGCTCAGCATCCTAGTCATTCCGATAGGTGCATAAGGTATTACATTACGGTTTTAATTAGCATTTCCCCAGTGACTGATGGCATTGCTTTTCATGTGTCCATTTATGTTCTATACTATACTTATTTTCTGGCTATTTCATAGTCCTAGCAAAGTGCTAAGAATAGGTTGATGCTTGATGAATATTCGTGGATTATTAAATCGCTAAACCCCGTTACCTATCTCTCGTGTGCCAGTTGCTCCCTTTTTCGAGCCGCTACCATGCATCGAGCACCTATTGTGTGCTAAACACCGTGCATAGTGCTTTAGGTATGATGTATGATATCTCTTTAAAACTCCTGGTGACCCTATGTGTGTGGTACTATTATTATCCCCACTTGGTAATGAAATGGGCAAGCAGTACTGACTTATCAATATTTAATCTTTCTTTTACCCAAGAGGCTTTATATCCACTTATTTAATTTCTGGAGCTTGTTTTGTGTGACTGCTTATTTATTTTACTTTGACCACAGAAGGACAATTGTATTAGCCATGGAATAACTGCCTCAAATACTCTTCATATGTAGATAGGATAAAAAACCACATCGCACAGTAGTAAACTCCAGCTTTCAGTCATTTGAATGCACATGCCACGCAGGCGATAGATAAAACTGGCTATTTTTGTAAGTGAAAATGCTCTTAAGGAAGATTATTAGCTTCCTAATTTGTGGTGCAATGTATGATCATGTCGAAAAAAAATGTATATTCTGCATGATGTTTACTGACTGTAACATTATTTTACCATTTCAGTTTTCATATAAGAATCAGACAACTAATATCAAAAAAAAAAAAAAGACAAAAAACATTTCAGTGTTCAGAGAGTTAAGTAATAGACACTGCACATTCAAAAAGCGGGATTTGAGATCATTTTTGGTGAGACCTGTTTTGCTGACTCTTCTTGTATCTAAATGGAGTTTGCCCCCTCTCCTGCCATGAGTATCAGACAAATGGATAAAGAGTGATGAGGGCCGTTCACTGAACTTATTTAGATCAGCTTCTGTTGGTTCCTGTAAAAAGTAATTACTAAAGAAAATCACACAGCCGTTTACAAACATAACTGCTAGTTTCGGCTGCCAAGCGGCGCTTCTGCAGCCCAGGGCGATAGCATCGTAATATAGTCGCGCACATACATGCTTGGAACGCACGTCAGCTTCAGCTGGCAATGATAACGTTCCGGGTGTATTTCAAGAGCTTTAGCATCGCTATTGCATTGAGACATAAACATTTTTAATAACCGTCCCTTAAGGATTTTTATAAAGAGAAAGCTGTGGAAAAATCCCTAACATGGAGTTCTTCTTAGGGAAATAAGGAATAATGGGCATAAAGAGATGCTAATATTTTGAGGTCGTCTCAAAGGAAAATTTTTATTAAGAGATAGTTAAAGAAGTTATTATTTCACATATGCAAATAAAAGGCATGTTCTTGCCACCCTCCTTCAATGTTCTGCTACCCACAAGGATTTCAGTGGGCCCGTTCGTTGTGGAGATTCAGGGTGCCTCAGCACGGCTAAATGCTCCAGCCAGGACTCTTAGCTCCCGTTTAAACAGGTGTGGGAACAAACGTTCCACTTTTCACACATTCGGTGCCACTGCTAAGCCTGCTTCTCTCTGGTAAACATAACTCCAGAAAATAGTGATTGCGTTAGCCTGCCACTGGAATAATTAAAATTATTCTAATCCGGCTGGTATTTTTGTTAATTAACATTTCACATGACAGTCTAGCAGAACGTGGGTGAATCTGTAGCTACTTACTATTCACAGACCTCTCACTGTCTCAAAATTACTCACCTAACTGCTTGTGGTCATCAACATAATAGTAATAACAATAGCAACAGCAGGACAGAATTGAAATGTTTTACACTGAGTAATATTTTAGTTTGCCTGAGACTGTCACTTAAAATCATAAATTATCTCACGGGGAGTATGACAGTCCAGCTCAGATTGGAACTAAGTCCAGTCAGAATAATATTAAAAACCAGAGTGAAGCCCTTGAGCATTTTGACTCCCCGCCATGGCCCGTGCAGCCGCCTCTGGAAGAGCAACGCCCACACGTCCCAGGCTTCCACGTCCTCGTCACCACGAGTGTAACTGGAAGTGCCTACCCCTAGAGTCCCAGCACCCAGGTCGCAGTTAACGTGTCCCCTTCTCTCACAGCCACCTCGTGCACTTGAATTGAGGCGACGCCTGTGTTCCTCGCACTCGTCACCTAAGCCTAACTCACGCCCTCCTCCTTTCCTTTCGGTCGTTTCCATATAGCGAAGGCCTATTATCACTCTGCCCTCAGCTTCACGTATTTTATGAATTTCCATTTTTTTCAAATGTCAAATGGCATGTATGTTCCTTCCGGCCTAACCTGACCTGAGTGGTAACAATTCTTAATTTTATTCTAAAAGGAAAAAATAAAGGAGAAAAAATCCTTTATGACACGTAAGCTACGTAAGCATCTTCACTAGACATAATGCTATCACATCTGCGTAGAGAAGTTCTAGAAATAACTTCTCGAAAGCCAGCAGCAGACTAAGGAAGGTTGGTGTCGCGTGCGGGGTGTTTCCCTTTCCTTCCTTCCCGTTGTGTTGGGGATCGCCAGACAAGCTCATCACCCTGAGCCGTGGGGTCATGGGCGACACAGGAGGATGCTCCAGGCTGCGAAGCCTGTCCCTTCCGAAGCTTGATGCCGGGATTCGGGGCTGTGCCGGCCACCCACGAGGGTCCCGAGTGCCGGGCTGCAGCCTGTGGGCTGTGACATGGCTTGGTGACTTGGTTATGATGGCAAATCTCAGTAGTTGTCAAATCTGCTGAATTTACTAATTAACACGTCAGTTCAACAAGTACTTACCCAGTGCTTTTTCTCTATGCTCAGCACTCTGTTAGACGCTGTCTGGTCAACAAAAGAAATCTAAGACATAGTTTTCTGCCTTAAGCAGAGTCCTAGGGACTTTGGCGGGCACTCATAATACCCCATCTGAGACTGGGCTGGCATTACGGTTAGTGCTTTGGGGTCTGGGGAATTTTTATTTGTTTTTTGTTTTGTTGTTGTTGCCTGTATATTTCCATTTGAGTAGTCATGTGACAGCATTTTTGGTTTTCTTTGTTTTGGGATTCAGGTGTCAAAATAAAATACATGTGTTTAGGGTTTGTAGTTTTCAATCTCTTTTTTTTTTTTTCTAACACAGTTAACTTTATTCCCAAGTAGAAAAAAAATCACTAAGATGTCTCTCAATCTAAGTAGAGTCACCGTCAGGAAATGGTGAGGTCTGTGGTGTTTGCCCTTTCCGCTGCCCTTTGCCCCAGTATGTGGGGCTTTCCTATGTCCTCCATGCTGATGTCGGTCCCCAGAGAAACGAGGCTCGTCAGTAGCATTACTTTCTTCTGTTTCATCAAAATTTACCTTAACTTTGTGCCATTTCTTCAGGGAACCTTTAACATCTAGAAATTTATCAACTTCTCTCTGATTTTATTCCCTCCTTATTCCTTTGCCCCATTGGGTCCTGGGGAAGGAGTGCGTGTGGTGTTGGGGGGAGGAACATCTGTAGGAAATCGAGCATGGAAGTCAGATATTAACTTAATAAAGACTCAGTAGCGTCCCATGAGGCTGGCTGTATTTTGAGAGGGACGCTGGTTCAGGGGTCACTTCTGACGCTGTAGTCATCATGCTTCCCTGACGTGGAGTGCCGTTGTATAAACTCAAGGCAGCTGTCCACCAGAGCATCACTTGTTCCTAAACTTTGAAAGTTACTCCAAACATTGTCATCCTGGATGGGGCATGCCCTCCCAGTCTGCACACCTGTTCAGTTACAGACCGAGAGGCCATAGTGCGTGAGGAGAACGAAAACAAAGGTGGACGGGTATTTTACGAGATTTTCTCTAAGTCCAGTGATCAGCTGTTTCCCACTCTTGGCCATGTCCGTTTATGGAATTGGGACCAGTCTTGCGACAGCAGGCTGCCTTCTTCTCACAGACAGAGCTGAAGGCCTGAGGACCGGCCCCTCCTCTGGAACTCGATTTTATGCAACCGGCACCCTTCTGAGTTCATTTGTCAGCAGTGTGTTCCAGGTTCTGAGATAACAATTAATCTTACATCAATTACATTTTAAATGACCCACAATATGCTGGTACAGTAGCACTTAAAATATCATCAGCAAGACATTGCATATATCATTGTTGGGGGTGGTTTGCTTTTGAGATTCATGTGACTGATAATTCCTTGAAAAGCACATGGATTCTTAAAACACTCTTTTTATAGTATGATATTTATGGGTTTTGACCATAGTTGCAGAACTCTTTAATTATACCAAGAAGAATATGGAAGAAGATCTACGTTCTTCGGTGGCTGTCTTTTTTGTATATTGTCCATTTCAATAATCTGTCTTCCAGATCTACAAACTTTATATGACAGTTATGTTGGTTAATTTTGTGTGTCAACTGGGCCACGGTATGCCCAGATTAAATATTATTTCTGGGTGCATCTGTGAGAATGTTCCCAGGTGACATGAGCGTTTGAATCCATAAAGCAGATTTCCCTCCCCAATACGGGCGGGCACTCTCCAGCCCCTTGAAAGTCCGAATAAAACTAAAAGCAAAGGGAGGGAGGATTTGTCTCCGTCCTGCCTGCCTCAGGTGGGACATGGGTCTTTTCCTATATGTATATCCTGTTGTTTCTGTTTCTCTGGAGAACCCTAAACAGAGACCTATTCCAACCCTTTGCCTTTCAATTCCTCCAAACCCCTAATGACACAATTAAGAGCTTTCTCATATAGAGTTGTCACTTGAACTATTAAAGTCTCCAGAAGCTCATAGCATTATTTATAAATATATAATAGGGCAAATCACCATGTGTAGTTGTGTCACGGGCCATTGAAACTCTGTGGCCATCAGTTTCCTTGAATGTCAAAACAAAGGTGAGCTAGAGACACAGTGAGATCCTTTACAAGTCTAAAATTCTGGTATTCTATGAATAATGCTGTAGATATTCTGCATTTTTGCTTTACTCAAATCACACCGACTGGCTGATGTTGATTTTTATCTCAAAAAATAAGATCATTAGCTCTGGAGGGACCTTGAAGATTATCAGCTCCAACACCTTCATTTTGAAGATAAGAAAACTTAGGGTTTGAGATATGAAATTGCTTCTCAGACTTTCCACAGTCAGTCAGTGGCTGACACTGGGTGTCAACTTTCCTGCCGATGTAGTTCTCGCTCCTCTGTGCCATGAATTGTTTTTCTTGTATTTTTTATTTAAACCAAAGATGTTTTAAAGTAAATCCGATCAATGAGATGCAACTCCTAAGCACAGATATTTCAGAATTCTAAAGCCAGAAAATGGGCAAAGGGAGATGAAAAACAGTGTTGTGTAATAGCACCCAGACAGCCAAATTAGCGTTGATCCACAGTACTGGGGACCAAAATGAAATAAGGACAAGCCTAAAGAGATTCAAAGGTTTGGGACAAAGAGGAGATTTAATAAAAATGGAAATAAGACCTGGAAAAGTGCAGCTATGCTTTTGTCATTGACATTCAATGCCATTAAATTCATCTTTATTGGGACATCGGGAAAGAAGGGGTGTGATCTCTTTGTAGACTGAAAGACTTTTTCACCCCAGAATGACAGACCTCATCTTTTTCTCTGTAACTGTAGTTTCAAAACTCTACTTATAATACACATGAAGAAGGAACAATCTACATCTGTCACTGTTGCTCATAGTAACCACTTTCCCTACATTGCCAGCTTTTCACATCACATAAGCATTTTAGTCTGCTTCACTTTACCTCGTTCAGGCTTCAGTACTCAGTTCTACTCTCTACCTTGTCAAGTGGTTTTGCAGCCTCCAGGAATGCTTTTTGAGTTCTCTCCCTGTTCTGTGCAGTGCGTTTTTCTCATCTCATCTACTGCTTCTCTTATCCTTCACATTTCTTCACAGCCATCCTGATGCATTTCAAGATCTTTAAAAGCATTACTGGTAGAAAATAATGGGGTTGTAACATTTTCCATGTATACCACAGTCCTACAAACCAACTAGTATATAGCGTTCAGGAATTTTCTTAAAAGAAGGCCTACTAAAACTGAAGCTGCAGTTACATGTTAAATTACATCAATAATATGTTGTAGAAATGCCGGCAGGCACTAGTTTAGAGGCCACGCGTACCAATCTGGCGTTCATAAAGTTACTCTCGCTCTCTGTACAGTACAGCCTTTATCCTCCAAGGTTTCCATGGAGTCTTGTAGGATCATTAAAATCCTGAGCATGAACCAAATGGGTTGAGTGTCAGCGGATGATCCAGTAAGTTCAGGTAGGCGGAGTGACCGTCTGGTTATGAGGGGAAAAGGCCCTCAAGCTTCATAGTGGCAGATTCTGTTTTTCAGTCTCATATCCTGGTTCGTTCTCTTTATCATTCCATTGCAAACCAACCCACCTCATCCTCCTTAAGCGACAGAGTCGAGCCCTGCTGAAGAGTTGGCCTTGTTTAAAGGCTCTCTCCAGAAGATTTGTTCCCTGGAAGTTACCACAGGAGAAAATAAATTCGTGTGTGTGTGTGAACATTATTTAGTTTCTAGTCCTGGGTAAATATACTGAATGAAATTTCTACTTCCCATGTTATAGTTCAGAAGCTAGAATTCAAAAGTGTAGCCCTTATTTACCTTTCAAGGACAAAAAACTTCAAAACAGTTGCAGGGAGGAAGGTAGAATACAGAAAACTGTCACACTAGATACCGCTAATTGTACAGTTGTTGAAAAGGTTAAACGTCAGAAACAGACATAACTAGGTGGCTTAGAAGTAGAAGTGATGCCGAAGTGTTTTCTCTAGCGACCAGATCTTCCTCATATCGCAAGGACAAGCAGCACATGGACCCTACTAGACCCTCCAGTCAGGGCTAATTAAGTCAAAGGGATGACCGGTCCATTTCCTCTTCCCTCTTCTCAGAGGAGCAGATAAGAAACAGGAAGGCTGGATTTGGGGTTGTCATCCCTGCAGAGACGGCGGTTTTAACACCCCCGACTTCAGCAAGGGGAGGACGCTCGACACCGCTCCCTTGTTTTCTGCTCCGCAGCAGAAATCCAGAGACGAACCTGTTACTAAATATCCAGCTTCCAAAGAGTCATGATCTTTTCCATGGTTAAAAAAGGGATCATTTTGAACCTTCACACTCATATTTAGCATGATTTTCACACAAATATATATAATGATGGCACTAAAATATAAACCAAGGAAACTAGTAAAATCTAATCTTTGCGTTTTTTTCTGAGGAATTAATACTATTTTCCTCTAAGGGGCAAAAGGTAGAAAACATAGATGTGTTAAATGTAGTTCTTAAAATAACCCTGTCCTTTTAAGGCTTCAGAAATTCTTTATGATCATAGAGGCTTCCTGCCTCTCTGTCTCCAGGTCCCATCTTGGGCAGGGAGAGGGGACCATGTCACAACTGGTAGGAAGCTCCTCTCTGGACCCCAGCTTCAGCTCTGACTGTGGCTCTGAACTGAACAAGGAGGAAGGAAAGTTTGTGCCCCACCAGAATGTCACATGTGAACAGTCTCCGTTGCCTTCTAGATCAGAGCTACCCACATTGGGCATGTGCTTTGAATTATTTTCAGGTTAAGGCCAGAGGCTTCCACTGAGCCATAGCCTGGAGTTGTAGACCCAACACAGGACCAGACACGAGCATTCGTATGCTCCCATAGCCTGTCTGCCAAAAACCAATTTTATGAACTCAAGAAAACCATGCATCTCCTTTAGGCCTCTTTCCCCTCTCTGCCAGATAAGACTTGAAGCAGGTGACTTCTAGTCTTTTCCACTTTGTGAGTGTGTGAAAACGACATCATTCCTGACTGATGACAGCTTAACATATTGTCCCTCACAAGGGACATTTTCCTCTGAAGGAGAGGACAGCAGGAGGTACGTAAGTCCTGAGTGTCCCCCAACCCACCTAACCCCTAACAGTCTGAGCTCGATGTGTGTCCATGGGAACCGTCTTTCCCCTCTGTCTTCCCAGCAGGTAGTGCACTGGGCGCTCTGCAGGTGTGAGTTACAAATGTGAGTCACTGGTCTGGGTTTGGATTGGGCAACTCAAAGAAGCACGTTCCCAGCAGGAGACCGTGAGACCCAACTCGCAGGTAGAGCAGCCGGACCAGGCCTTGCTTCCCCCATGCGTAAGAGTAGCTTGCTCCGGCCCTGTTCACTGCAGTCATTCATCAGCTAATCCAGTGAGTTTGCCGTCAGCTGTAGAACTTCTATCTGATTATTCCAATTCATCACATTTAATTACGTTGTTATTTCTGCCTTACATTCATGAGGAAGAGAAAACGTTAGCTGAGAATTCTACGTGGTAGGATGCGCTAAGCACTTCACATACCATCTTATTTAACAGCACTCTCAACAGTGGTGAGATAGGAATTATGACGCTTATGGCAGGTGAGGAAGCAAACTGTAGAGTTTAAGGAACTTGCCCAGATTCTTAGCATGAAGCAGCAACACAGCTGTGACGGGAAATCAGTCTATCTGTCTGTCTGTCTGTCTGTCTGTCTCCGGAGCCCATGTTCTTTCCACTACACTGCGCTTGCCTTTTCTTCCCCTTCTGAGTAATTCAGCATTAGTTTTGAGGTCACGTAATGCGATTATGGGGGACTTGGACAGGAAGCAGAGAAGGACTGTCCGAAATGGCTTTTTCTATGGTGATAGATGATATCGATCCAGTGAGAACATCCCGCTGCCCACCCCGTGGTCACAGTGTGTATTTTGTTATGTGTTCAGCTCATGATATGAATAGCCCCACGGGTCACAGTCCTGTGCAGAGTGGCAGGCAGTGTACGAGGCCACCACTCACGTCTTTTGTCTCTTTAGGGCCACATTCTGCTCAATTCAGTGAGCAAACTACAATTAATGCCTTTTTCAGGTGTTAATGGCTAATGCTTTTTATAAATATATATATATATATATATATATATATATGTAATCAATTCTTGCCATTTTTTGTTAAAAAAAGATTTTTTTGAAATTTTTTTGAATTTTTTTTGAATTTTTGCACTTAAGATTTTTGACTATTATAAAGTTAAATGAATGACTCTTAATTCTTTTTCTCAAGTGAAGCCAAATACAAAAGTGGTCAGGTACTGATCACTAACTGAACTAGCAAGGAAATGTGTTTAATATGTAATTCTGGAGAAAGAGGATCTGTTATCTAAATTTTTAAAGATATAAAAAAAGAAACCGTGATTTATTTCCTCTTTTTGATTACAACTGTAGGAAGACACAAATCACTTAGTTGCCATAAATATTAAATGGGGATCATGGTGGCCCCAAAGCGATGCTGTAACACGCCTTACAGGTTTCTTCTATCCTGAAATTAGTGAGGCTGGTGACACAGCTTTTCTCGGCAGCCCCTTTATTGCATGATTAAAAAGGACAAAAGAAGGAAGGGTCAGGAACTCGGTGGGCAATGTACACTGTAAACCCTGGTCAATTTCCTTCTGCAGATTTTATTGCAGTGAGACTTCTGGAGAAAGAAATTGATTGGGCTTATTCACCTGGGAACCTTTAACGAAACAAAGCGGTTCTTTTAGTTTTCTGTCGCAACCTATTTTATGGGCCTAAAGCTAAGGAAAAATGAATGATCCTGCTCTGATCAGTTACTTTATTCTGGTTTTTGTGCAAAGTTTAGAGAATTGACAGAATTGAATGAGAGGGAAAAAGTTATGAGAAAACAGTACAAAACAGATTGAATTTAATATAAACAAAGATGAAAGAAAAATAGGAAAATATATTTTAAAGGAGATGATTTAATTTCATCTCCCCTCAGACAGGCATATGTTTATTGAGCACCTACTATGTGTCTAGCCTTAAAGTAGATTCTGGAACTTCAAAGAGGACACGTAAACCATCCTAACCTCTGGCATTGAGGGCCCCCCACTCTAGTAAGAGACAGAGAGACAGTTATAAAACAACGGGGCGGTTCCCTGCCATGGGCGCAGTGGGGAATGGTGACAGCGTGAGAAGAGGGTCCTCAGTCTGCCAGCCAGGTCGAGGTGAGTCTTGTAAAGGAGCTACGGTGTGAAATGAGTCTTGCAGTGACACAGAATTAGGTACAAAGGTGTTTGAGGGAAGAAAGCAGAGGGAACAAAAAAAGAAAGAAAACAGAAACACCGTATGGAGCAGAAGGATTTTGGAATTGCTTGAGCGCGTTGTACAAGGCAAGGAATCTCAGGTGATGAGCTTGGGGATGGGCACAGCCAATGACAGAAAACCACGAGTGCCGTGCAGGCGAAGCAGGGCGGACTCGGGCACTAGGAAGCCACTGCATCTATGTAAGCAGAGGACGGTGTGGTCAGATGCATGTTTGGGTAGATGACTCTGGAGTGATTATGGAGCATGGATTTTAACAGGAAAGAAACAGGCGACCCGCGAGGATATTGGAGTTTACGCTTTACACCATAAATGGAGTGCCTCTGCCATTCTGAGGTGGCTGCCGTTGCCTGAAGTGGTCAGTGAATGATGAAGACAGGAATTATGTGTATATCCAGCCATTAATACCTGTGGAGATCGACTTTATTTATCATACTGGAATATACCTTAAATTTTGGCTATTGAATTAGCACATCTGATCCATCATTTATAATTCAATATGCACATGGAAGATCTTTCAAGGGATGCTATTTTAGCTGCTCTGTTGGAGTTAAAACATTTCTAAATGATGACTCCACTGCAAGTGTTCACAGGTACAGACCAATACGGCATGTCAAGATGGTCATACAAAACCCCGTTAACTGCCATGGTTCAGGCTCGCTGTCGTTTGTAGCTCCTTTTGGCCAATCACTTCAACACTGAATCTTTGTTTTTGTAAAAAGCGTAGGAGTATACTTCGTATCCTATTGACTTTGTGGGGCCATATTGTGATAGTGACACGAGACACTTTAAGAGAAAACCACATACTTTTACAAGTCTAGGTTTTTATTGCCATTTGCTGTGAGTGTGCGTGTGCGTGTGCGTGCGTGTTCTGTTACTGTCAATGTCCTTCTTTACTACTTTCCCCACCCCCGTGGGGCAACCCCACACATCCTCAGCAACCTCGGGTGTCAGGTCTTCCAATGCCTTTCCCTCCGCAGACGCGAAGTGTTAAAACATGATGCTCGTTACTGATATATGGAATAAAAACAGTGACTTTTTTGATAGGAATTGCAGACCTTGTCTCAGGCCCATCAACCATGAAACTAAAATAGATATTTTAGCGTTCTTATGAAGAGATGGGTTTGATGGTTTGGGGCAGGGTCCTACATTTAGGTGTGACATCAAGCTTATTAATTATGTGTGTCAAATTTTTGATATTCTTACTTTTTTGTCAGGGAACAGTTTTTACATTATTTTTACACTGGCATGTGGCAGTGGGGAGGCAGTAATGCTGTGATCCACGCACTTCGTGATGCGTGATTGGAGGCTGCGCCACGGAGAACCAGGCTGGGGAAGCCCAGGCGTCCTTGACTCTCCCCCGGGCTGGAAGGCAGAGCCTCTCTACCCAGCAGGGACAGCGCTTCAGAGCCCCAGTGTCCTGCAGCCGGCTCACTCCCCCTCTCTGCCGGGCCAGTTCCATCCAGTTGCCGTGGCCTCCGTTCCCAAGGTCATCGCTCTGCTTTTCATTCTCTCTCCTGCTGTCGTGCCTTCCTGAAACCTGGGTCACTGCTCTGTCCCCTTCGAGCTTGACAGAATATATAAGAAGAAGAAAAATGGCCATATATTTATTCAGCGTTTCTGGATTCGAAGCTAGCTGCGAGCACAGTGTCAGCTCAGTCTTCCCCGTTGCCCGAGGCTGGCCAGCCCTCGCGTGGTCTTGGGGCCTTCTCTGCCCCTCGACTCGGGCGCCTGTGGAGCTGTGGTTGGCATCTCTGCGGGCTGCACTGCACCAGCCACGCTGAACTTCCTTGGAGCCAGAACAGGGAGAGGGCTGAGTGAGGGACTGAGGAAGGATCCCGGTGCGTGCCTGGAGGGGAGGGGGACGGCTCTGGGCTCTCCGTCCTGCCTCCGTGCCAGCCGCGCTCCACCCTGCGGCAGCTTGCAAGGACACCAGACAGTGGTTAACTAACCGCCATGCTGCGCGTTCCCTCCCTCACCCTGTTCATCTTGTAACTGAAAGTTCGTGCCCTTCACCGAACGTCTCTTCATTTCCTCCACCGCTCGGCCTCCTGCAACCACGTACTACTGTTTCTGTGAGCGGACGTTTTCAGATTTCATATGTAAGTGAGATGGTGCAGTGTTTGTCTTTCTCTGCCTGACTTAGTTTCACTTAGCACAATGCCCTCAAGTTTCATCCATGTTCTTGCGAAGGGCCAGGGGATTTCTTTCTTCCTCGTGGCTGAGTAATAGTCCATTGTGTCTGTGTGTGTGTGTGTGTGTGTGTGTGGTGTGTGTCACATCTTTAACCCTTCATTCACTGAGGGGCATTCATTGTCTCCATATCTTAGCCAGTGTGAATAATGCGACAATGAAAAGAGAGTACAGATATCTCTTCGAGATACTGATTTATCACTTTTGGATAGATCCCCGGGAGTAGGACTGCTGGATCATGTGTCTGTTCTATCTTTAGTTTTTTTGAGAAACCTCTATACTGTTTTCTGTAGCGACTTTACCAAGATAGGTTTTATGAATAGAAAGAAATTTGTAGTTCACTGTTTGTGTAGACAAGTAAAGTATATGAATTTAGGGTAGAATATCATAAGAAGCTCCCTCGAATTATTTTTGGAAGTAGTCAAATGTCAGCCATATTATTTTGTAATAATCCTGTTATTTAACGTTTCCCCAGAAACAAATCTTGAGATGAGATTTGTGTACAAGAGATTTGTTAAGGGGAGAGAGGAAAGGAAACAAGGAAGCGGGGCAGGGAAGGAGTGGAAGCGAAGTGAAGGGGAGATCTTGGACAAAAGTCCTCAGAAATGAGTGAGTGGGCCTCAGCCAACCCCACAGGGGACCTCTAAAGTATGAGTTAGAGTTGTCCCAACCCGAGACAGGGAACTTGGCTCTCACCCTCCCACACCCAGCAGGCATTGACCACCAAGTTCTAGGGAAGATGGCAGTTCCCAGGCACTTCTGTAAGAAAAGACAGTCAGCCAAAGAGTAGCCTAGATGGTGGTCACTGAAAGTATTCCATGTTGAAATAGACCGAATGTTTGTGTCTCCACAAAATTTAAATGTCGAAACCTAATCTCCAACGTGTACTCAGAGATGGCGCCTTTGGGAGGTGATTATGTCATGAGGGTGGAGCCCTCACGAATGAGCTCAGTGCCCTTGTACAAGGGGCCCCAGGCACATCCCTCAGCCTTCCATGTGAGGACATCCGTGATCTAGGGAGTGGGCTTTCACCAAACGCTGAATCCCCCAGAACCTTGATCTTGGATGTCCAGCCTCCAGAACTGTGGGAATAAATTCTGTTGTTTATAAGCCACACAATCTGTAGTGTTCTGCTTTAGCAACCTACACTGGCTAAGACACATGGGTTCAGATTTTCGGACCTGGTTAGAACGGATGCAGAGGGTCCGTTCTACAACATGCCTGTGGTACTTGTTGTCCACTGCAGTGGGCCTAGAGCTGTTCTTCCTCTCCAGACAAGAAATCTAGGTGACATTTTAGACATTGACTTTACGTACTGCCTGATCACAAAGGCCAATCATCAGGAATATAATGGAAAATAAAATAGGTTTTGCATGAAACAATTTACTGCTGGGTCACAGTTTAACCTGTGACCCCCTTTTGCTTAAATGAAATCTCGAAGGAATGTTAAATTGAGAGTTATCTTATATTCTTACATGAGAAACAAATAATTTACCGTAACCTAGATATAGAATATTTGAAACTTGCTACATCTGTTAAAATAAGAGTTTAACCAGAAACTAATATGCAATCTTTTTTTACAAAACTCTTAACCAGTGGTGTATATGTGATTTCCTATTAAGTCGTATACCATAACTATAAAATAAGACTGAGGGGAAAGCATAATACCAAAGGAAAGTGTAATGGCCAGATGTTGGACTCTTCAAGTCATGTGCAGTATTATAGTGAAGTTGTCCCCAAAAAACAGTCTTGTGTTATTAGAACTGACATTAATCTAAATTAATCTCTCCATCTTTTTATGCTCATCGTAGCACTTCGTTGAAATCTCCCTATAAAACTTATCCCATTCTGTTTCATATTATCATTATCTTGAAAGCAAAAGTGAACATTTCATCTTTAGATCATATCTTATCACTGTACCAGCTCATAGTAGGTGTTTGAAAACATTTGAATGAGAAAATTAGCCTACAGTTCTCCTTCTTTGAAACATCCTGTCATTTATTTTAATAGGCAAGTACATTTGCTCCTTGAATAATGATTTGCCACTGAGTCTCCTAGCTGCTCGTTAATTCTGGCCTTCCTCCCCCTTGCTCATTTGGAATCCGTCAGCGGTGTTTCAACAGGATGTGGCAAGCATCGGAGCATGTGTTGTCTGCATGTGTACCCAAGGAGGCGTAGCTTTCTTTCCTCTTCTCTCCAATAGTCTCTTTAACATAACTGTACATTCCCAGAACGTACATCCCATTTGAAACCAAGATTTAAATAAGACTGCTCAAGAAGAGCAGGATTCTAGGTATTCAGTGTAAATGCAGAAACTTAGAATTTCATGCAACTTTTCCCACTACCTCTAAAAATAAATTTTAAACTAGTCCTTGGCTATGACTTTGCTCCTCTCAGAAATAGAGTATATTTATATAAAACAAATGCACAGCTTTTTCAAAGATAAAACGAGAGAAAGAAGAAGGCTTTCTAATAGGCTTTAATACACTAGTGAATTTCATGGACTTATTTCAGAGCAAATCATCCCAGATATGATCCCACTATTGTCAGAAGCCTTGAGAAGCTGAAAATTGGGAGGAAAGCTTGGACAGTATATATGCTTATCAGAATTCTGTTTTCACTACAACATTAAAAAGTCCATGCTGCCTGTCAGATATTTCCACAATAAAATTTATCATCACAATATTCCAAAAAAAATTGCAAAGTTAATGTGCTCATGATCTTATATATCTTTAAACATGCAATAAGGTCAGCGCCCATAGTATAGACAGCTGTTAGGGTGTAGAGTAACACAAGGACCTGCCAGCCCCTAATAGTTCTCCCGTGATCTGGTCATGGTGAGATTGCCATATGATAGTCATTTTGAGGGGAAAAGTCTCCATCAGAAATCTCCTTCAAAAAAAGGGGAATATCAGCTGGCAAAGGGAAATTGGTAGGAATTAGTCCATTGGAATATCACTGAGTTGAATAAAGGTCCCAATTAAATGAGCTCAACTTCTATCAGGTGATCAGAATCATAAAAATTCTGGAGCTGATGGGAAGGGATCAGTCAAGGCTGCAAGATCAGATGCCCCAAAACTAACTTGTTTTGTTTTTTTCTCCCAGACTCATGCCTTCTATTTTCAGTTTAGTGGTATCACCATCCTCTCTAGGCACCAAAGCTAAAAACTATAGCTTTTATCTGGACGCCCAGTCTCTTGCCTCCTTGTCCATGCAGTCACTATGGTCCAGTAATTCATCTTCTCCTTTATTCCTGCCGCCTTGGTTTTTGGTTTCTCCCATTCACCCCAATGCCATTTTCTTCCTCCTGACCTCTTAAATGTCTCTGTGCTGCTTTGCAATGATAGTCATTTCTTCAGTCCTAGGTTTACGCACATCCCCGCCACCTCCACCAGCCCCATGGGGTTTCCTCACTCTCAGCTCCTGCCTTTGCCATGGGGTGGCTGCTGTCAGTTAGGGCCATGGGGTCAGAAAGCTATGGCTCCAATGCCCAGCCCTGCCTCTTACTGCCTCTGTGACTTCGAGTTATGTCATCTCACCACCTCTCACGTTCCTTTTTTGTAAAAGGAGATAGTATTATTGCCTAAGTAAAAAATATGTTGGCAATATTAAATAAGATAATGCTATTAAGAGTTTAGTACAGAGCCTGTTACAGAGTTAAATATCCTCAACTGACATAGCAGCAGTATCAATGATTAGTGTTTGATATCACTGAAGCTATAAGATACTGCAAGAACTTCACTGAGTGTGGGAAAAATTTAGGTAAATGAACAATATTGACTAAAATAGATGAGATACCTGCCTTTCTTATAAATGAAAAACACTTTTAAAATTAATATAATAACCAAAATTCTTTGATATAATTATAAATACCTATGTTTCAGAGGACTTAACCATAAACCATCTATTTTGATAGAGAAACACAACCTAAACTTCCAGAAGTAATACCAACATCTTACTTTATACATCAGCAGCTCATTTTTCTAAAACCTGTGATGCTTTCTTTCATGCTATGGCTAGACCAAGCTGGCTGTTGAGAATGTCAGAGGACCAGACATTCATTTCCTTCCCTGAGAAAACTTTCTAATGAGAAAATCAGGAAAATAAAAGATCACTAACAATATACTGCAATGAAGTCACACCTAGCTGAAGTCTTTAGATGAACTATGCCCTTTATGAATTAACATTGAAACATTTCTGAAAGAGAAAAAAAAAAAGCAGCATTATGTTGGTACTCTAATTCAAAGATCCTGGGCTGAAAATCAGGATGTTTGGATTCTAATCTTCCTTCTACAGTGAAATTGCACTTTAAGCAAATCAATTGCAGAAGTCACTCTGCCTCTCTGTGACTGAATCAAATACAGCCTAATGATGCTTACAGAGTTGTCGTGAGACATGAAAGAGCTCTACAAGGGTCAGACGCGTGATTCTCATCACTGGCTCCAGGCTACATGCCGAACCTAATGTATTTTTGCCATTTCAGAGAAGGCAGTCTGTGCCTCCAGTTCAATTATGTAGCATAATTTCAAAGACTATTGATGTTAAAATGTGAGCCTCACTATCGGTGCATTGATTAGATATGATTTTAAATATGTTACAAGAGAAAACTTCAGCCCACAAGCCATGGTCAACCGTCAAC
This sequence comes from Eonycteris spelaea, assembly GCA_003508835.1. NCBI lineage: Eukaryota > Metazoa > Chordata > Mammalia > Chiroptera > Pteropodidae > Eonycteris > Eonycteris spelaea. Next base: position 2,817,648 of record PUFA01000116.1, on the reverse strand, counting down.
AAACCCCAATCAAGAATATTTTTAATAGAAGACTGAATCCTCCTTTGTCGAAATTCCATGTGGTGTGTTGCTTTATTTCAATTGCAGGATGTCTGAACATGAAAACGTGAAGTAATTTCCATTCAGGTCTTCATTTCAAATAGCCAGAGTGTATTTCTTTATAACTAATGGAGAAGCGTGACTATGGTGAAGTCAGTGCTACTTGATAAAAAGAAAAAGAAGCTTTTTCTCTAATGGGATACCCTAACACCAGTCAAATTAACACTCTTATGCATAGTTAGAGGGCACTGTTAAGGCGGTCAAGGAAATGCAAGGAATAAATTCAAGAGTCTGCAGTGGCACAACCATTCTTTTCTTCTGAACCAGAATTATTAAAATCATTTCCTGTCTTCACATGTGTTTGTTTTATAGTTTCCAAGCACAGGAATCTTTACTATCTATAGCTATAGATGTGTAGATAAGAATGCTATATTATTCAAAGGACACCTCTTTCACAGGGCATAACATGTACAGATTGTTCTATACAAAGAAAAATGTAATAAAGAAATCACCCCTATTCTCTGGGGACAGAGCATAGAAGTACACAGGGTCAAATCGGCAGGTTTATGTGTGTGAGGAACATCGGTAGGGCACGTATCTTACCTTTACGTGATCTTTCCATGAGAAAACAAGCTCCTTGCTAATCTCTAGTCATGACAATAAGTAAAACTTGAGCATAGAACCGAAGGAGATCTGAAATTTTTAAGAAAAAATTCTCTGGTCCCCACTCTGTTTCCTCTGCTGCATGAAAGATACTGAATTTATCGACTATTAAACCAGCGCTGGACTTGAACACAGAATAGTCAAGCTTCACAACTTAGCTTTTTATTTCTAATGCCTCTTAGATTATAGGCCATCACCAAATATTTCCTGAAGAAATGAATGCTTCATACAGATGGAGCGCAGTTGGGCGAGGTTTATCTCATACTTCTGCTGGGAAAGGGAGAGAGGTTTGTAGGCTGTAAAACGTGAACCCTCCCCTTCTTGCCACCATCTCCCTTCTTCCTGTAGCAAAACAAAACGCCTTCCCAGCGCCTCCGCTTCCTCCTGGTCATCTCATGTTATTTCTCCCGGGAAACCTGCCAGAAAAGGAAAGAATGTACGGAGTTCTCCCCTGACACCAGTGGGACCAATTGTTCCTTTCCCTTCTCTGCTGTCGCAGCCACCCAGCCCCGACTGCTGCCTTAAAGTGCACATAGCTTATTCAGGGCGGTGGACTCTCAGTTTTATGAGCTATTTATAATCCGGACATGGCACAAGTGCACAATTTTACCATACTGTGTGGGGGAAAAGAACAACAACAATGTAATATTAAGATGTTTCCAAGCCCGCACTAATTTAATCTCCTTCTACTAGGCTCAGACTTTTAAAGTCACTGAGATATATATATATAGTTATTTACATATAAATATATTATATATGTGTGTATGTTTGTGTTTTTGCCAGTTCACCTGATATATATTTATAATTTTTTTCCCACTTCACTTTAGCCTCAACTCCAAGTCCCCACTGATCACATACAGATATATAAATAGAGGTGGTGAGAAATAGCCCTTATATGTTCTACAACAGAGCATCACTTTTGGCTTTTAGTTGCAAATATCCTATTTTCAGCTAAAACAATTAAGATAACATCCTATAAATTCTATCCAGAGTAATTCATGGACAAATCGCTTTTCTGTACCGGAAATGCAAAATCTTCCTCAGTTCCGCAGAGATGATTTTAATTCTTGATTAGCACATCTAGGATTCTCCCTACTTCTCATCATGTCTCAGTTTGGGTCATTTTTCAGTTCGGGTCATTTTTCTAATAACCTAATCAGTCCTTTTCTTTCTCTCTGAGTTACATCAAATTGATAGCTCTTCAGTCTTTCTCTTTATTTCTTTCTAGACTTGAAACCACAAGTCTTTTCAAGATTCCAAGTTTCATCAACTACCCCACAACTGCTCCCAAGTTCTGCAAAATTGAATCTCCATACAAAGTTATTTTGTGATTGACAGTTTAATTACCGTGTTATGTCCCTTTTCCAATCAGTGTGGAGACAACTTGAAACCTGCAGTAGCTTTAAGGAGATTTCCTTGAGAGCAATTAATTACTGGTTGACCCACCCTGCCCATTTTGAGAACTAGTTTATCCTGCATCGTGGGGCCCTCAACTGGCCAGTGCAGTCCCAGAATGGGGAACACCACAAGCGAGCTGAAGCAGATGCCAATCATTCATGTGGCGGCACCCATGCTGAGTGCTTGGCCGTTCAAGAGCAGTAATCACATCGAATGATTTGCGTGATAGAAAAGAACATTTCTCATTAATTTTGCAGATTGAATCAAGGCATGTGGGGGAAGGATGGGGATATAAACGTAAATGACCTTAACAGCAGGCCAAGAGAAAACTAGTCACAGCTTCAAACTCAGTGGCGTTTAATAGAGATGTGAGTTACATTGTACATCAGAACATTTTTCACAAGTAAGGATATATAAAATAGTCATTTTCTGAGCATGTGTATTAAGATGAGATGAATGTTGCATAAGAAAATTAAAAGGTAATTCTAAAATGCCACTGTTTGCTTGGATCTTTTATTAGCATTCTCAGTGATAAGTAGCAGAATTACACTCAAACTCGCTTAAAGGAAAAAGGTGATTTGGGGGCCCACATAAATAAGAAGTCTGGACTGGCACTTGCTTCAGGCATGGGTGAATCAAGGATTCACAAGATACTGCCTGGAACACATTTCCCATCTTCCTTCTCAGCTCCACTTGTCTCCTGGCTTCACGCTACTTTCATGCGGCGAGCTTGTTACTGCCCCACCTACCTGGAACTCAGAGCGCGTGACCCCAAAGCTTCTCTACACCCAAAGGGCTCCGATGGGCCCACCTTAGGTCCCATGCCTCTTCCTGGACTAATCATGTGTCTAAGAGATGGGATGTTCCATGGCAAGGCAGACAGTATCTATCACCTGATTAAAACTTCCACAGCATCATGCAGAGAAGGGGAGTATCCTACCCAAAAGGAAAGGGAACTGGACAGACTGAAGCTAAACAGGAAGGGGCAAGAGAAAGCATTTCCTACAGACCCTCATTAGGGATCTTGATTCAAGGCATGAAGTTTTTGAATAGATGTGTCACTTAAATGGTTCATAGAACTGACAATGAGTGATGTTTAAGTGGGGGCTTTTAGGTTTTGCCATATGTATCAATGATAAGACAAAGGTGAATTTTGAAGAAAGTTGTTTGTTTTACATGAAAAATGCAACTGAGTGTAGAACATTTAGGAGGGAAAAGAACCATAAAAGTCCAAAGGAGAAAACAAACATATCCAATAACCACTACGAGCATGTTGGACAGATCTCCCTTGTGTTTCAGACAGTAGCACGTGTTTGCTCATCAGAATTATTCGTCCTTGCACTGCATTTTTGTTCATTGAGAACATTTTGGCACTGATTAAAGTAATCTACAAAGATTACTAAGGTTTTAATGGCTAAATAATAGCTCATTTATGGATGTTTCATAGTCTATAATCAATGTCTATTTTTCATATTTAAGTTTTCCAGTTTTACTTTCATAGATGATAGTATGAGAAACATTTTGGGGCCACATTGCTTGTCATTTTTCTAAGATTGAATCCTTCTATTGAATTACTGAGTCGTTGCACATGAACATATAAAAATTCTTGGTGTGTGATGTGACATTTCTGTGCAGAATGTTAATATTTTTACCAAAAATATGTGAGGTGAGCCTTATTACTGCCCAAAGATGGTGATTTTTCAGAAATTAATTATACAGTTTATGAAGCAAACATGCTTATTTGTTTCCCTACTGTGCCTTCTTTAAAATCACTTAATAAATAATTATTAAATTTTAAATAATGGGCCTATAACCATAGTAAATGTGTTTTTGATTCTGAGTTTGTGTTAATGAAGTAAATTTATGCTAATTTGAATATTGGCAACACTTATTGTCATTAAGGATGTAGGGAAATGAATATTCTATAAAGTTAGTATTCAACCTGGCAATAAATGTCAAAATGAAGGCATGTATGTTTTAACCAAGAAATTCTATATTTGGAAATATATCTAAGAAGTATTTGATCATATACACAAAAATATATTTGATGATCATCAATAGTTTTTAATAAAATCAGACATTGAATCTAAGTACCTATCAGTATTTATTTAAAATAAACCCTGTATCTTTACTCAATGATGCAATGCAGCCATTGTAAAGGAGCATCTTGATAGAATTGGCTGCATTAAAATCGTGCCCCACCCCAGCAAGAGCAAATACCAACTTTGTGCCCTTGAGCAAATATCTTATCTCTGACTCATGTCTGTAAAATTTATTTTGAGCATTCAAAGTGAAATTTTTATATAAAAGGACCTTCTAAGCCCTAGTTTTATAATTTTTATAATTTTTATAAAGTAAAAAAAAAAATTAATGTTGATATGAGCAAATTATGAAATAGCATGGAGAGTAACACATTTATATAGAAATATATATGTGTGTATGTCTGCATAGGTCCAAAATGACGTGAAACAAAATATTCATTGTGATTATATCTTGGTTGAGAACATATGGTGATTTTTACTTTCTTCTTTATATTTTTCTCAATTGCTTGAATTTTCTATGCGATTATGTTATCTTTATGATCAAAAACAATCAATTACGTTTCTTTAATCTGATTTTGTAAGAAATTTTGTTGCATGTTGTACATTTTGTAGGTGTCTTGCCCAAAGCCAGGTAGTTACAGGACAACAGGAGGACAGAGTCTACTTAATCCCTAGTACATAGATCAGATGACTACTATTAGCTAAAATGATCAAAAGGAAAAGGAGCCATCAGTGAGATTGGACTAAAACAATTAGGCTGTAAGACAGAAGCTAAAAGTTATGCCATGATTAGCTATGACCTTGGACGTGATTCATGGACTCTCAGATGCTGAGACCTGGATGCCAAGACGTGTTCCTTTCGGAACATAAAGGAATGAAGCTCATGGCACAGTGGAAACTGATATATTTAGTTAGTAGTTAGTGGTTAGTTTTAACAAAATCTCAAAAGGTAATACTGAATTAAATAGTTGGATTGGAGTGGAGGAATGAGGTGGTTGATTCTGCACTTAAAATTCAGAAAAAGCAAATTTAATAAAAATTTAAAATAAATTCTTCTTTAAAATTATATAGAACCTGTGACCTTGAAAGTTTGTTCATGCCCGAAAGGTAAATAGATTTCATAAAGTTTTGGATACATACGTGATTAGGTATTTGCCATGGTTACTGGGAATTTATTGCCACAGCTAATACTGAGTTTGAATCATGAGAGGCAGTCGTGACCCCTTCGCACTGCTGCCCGGTCAGAATAAAAATGGCGGAATGCGTGCACACACAAGCCGTGCACCTTGTGCTCTGTGATCACTGCAGAAGCTGGACTCCTTAATTAGGAAGAACACATCAAAAATATGTAGTGTAGTCTAAGATAATCATGGGCTGAAACTCAGCTATTTCTCTAATCGCTTTCCTGTTCTCGTTTTACTATGAAAATACTGAGAGAAATGCCCTTGAGTGCATGCATTGTACCAGTCACCAGGCCTGATCGTGTTACCTCATTTACCCTGACCCGTGACTGCTGGGATGGGGTGCTTCCCGTTCACTCGCAGGAGAAAGCAGGGCCTGAGAGGTGGGTGCACACAGCAGTGCTAGCGGTCGGAAGCAGTAGGTCTGGATCTACCCACAGGTTATTCTGGCGAACAGAACATTGTCCCGGCTCCTGACACATTGCGATATTGCTGCTTAATGGAGATCATGGGGCCACAGTGGAGCATGAGAGAAAATGTAAACCACTTCCCTGACTCAGTGAGTCTGCTAAACAGCAGAAAATGTTCTTCAGACCCAGATTTGACTTCCTTTTACCCTTTTTTACTCTAACTTCCTTTCCAACTAAAGGGAAGCAACGTGTTATCAACTCACATAACAAAGGATATCTTCAGAATATATAGTAATTTGTTCTACATACAAAGACAACCTTTTTTATTTTCTGAAAGTATTTTTTTCCCAAGTTATTTCCTTTAAACCTTCCTTTTCTCTGCCAATTTTACAGGATGCGAAAAGATTGAGATGAAGCACTCCTGCTAGAAGTTATGATGGCAACAGATGAGCAAGCTTAATTGTGACAGGCAGTGTTTGGTCTCTTTCCCATTTCTTTCATGAAAATGGGACAGTTATTCAGTCAGCTGGGAGCCTGGGCAGCAGGGCGTGCCCCTGTGCGTGATGTGTGAGGAAGGGTCCTTCCGTGATTGCATGAGGCGGACATTTGTCTGGAAGCTGTAGAAAATGACAGGGGGTGAAATGAGCTCTGAGTGTCCATCTGGCTTTTGAAAAGTGGATATTTGAAGATATGGCAGGCTGCTTTGTAATTAAATCAGTCGCTGAGGTCAGTTTTCCTAGCAGCTCAGGTCCAGATGTGATCATAGCATGATGAACTATGCCTTTATAAATGTTACATTTCCCAGGATCAAAACATCTGCCAGGATTTTCCTCCCAATTTAAAGAGCTTAAATACCACATTATTTTCAATAGTGCTTTGCTCTACTGGTGTTTTTTTGTGTGTGTCATGGAAAACAGTTGGAGGGCATGGCATGGACTAACAGATAAAGGAAAACCTTCCTCCTGTCTTTACAAAAACAGAATTTGCTGTACTCGCGTCTTGCTGTCCAGCCTTGATTCACGTGGACCAGTTTCTCTTTCAGTTTCTAAGATAAATGTAGTATTTACTGACTGAAGGTGATCGTATTTTCTACTCCGTCATATACCAATCTTGAAGGGTCAGAGGCACTTGTTATCTAGATACAGAATCCATTATAAGTAGAGGTATATGACCCTTCTGTGATTTGAACCTCGTTTTTAATTTATTTCTATTTGCAACTGAATTTAAAAGCTGATTACCCATCAGAGAAAGATGCTGGCATAATCAAGTTAGACAAGGGCAAGCCCCTAGGAGTCTTTCTTGGGTAGCTTTTCTAATAGACTGAAACTAATTCCGAAACTACCTGTCACCAGGAACAGTGTCTAATTCTCGTGCCGTTGTATTGGTTTGTATGAAATACTCCCTCTCTAGGCCTCTCAGACAGTTGGAATTTATCTCAGTTCTGAAGCAATGACTGTTAATACCCTGAACAATTGTGGAGACATATAATACTAAAAATTATATGCAGATTGACTCACTCCAATTCAGTTGTGGTAGATGCAATTAGAATAAATTATGTAAATGAACTGTGAGAGTAATTAGAACCGGAAGTGTTGATGAGTTCATCACCATGTCTATCTATGTATCTACGACACTGACATTTTTAAAAATTAGAAAAATTCAGTTTTTTTAAAGGGAAAAAAAGTTGGAAGCATTGGAAATAATTCATAATGGAGGCTTAAAATTCTCTCCATGACATTCATTCAAGACTTTGCAAGAAAAATGAGGATGTCGGAATTCTCTGGAAATATTTTAAGACTCGACTGTCTGAAGTTTGTATGACAAAAAGGAGCATGAGTTCAGTCTGAACTAATGGATGAATTAGGAGTCAAAACAGAAATAGCCTTATCTGCTGCATAATCAGAACTTTAAGAGGAATCTGAAAGTAAAGTAAAGTGGATTTGTAAGTATAAAGAAAACAGTAGAAAGGACAGGTAATGTAATATCAGAGTGAACACATTGTTCTTCTCTCTCTTTTTAAACATGTGTATTTCCATCTGTGTCCACTGAAAAGACCTAGAAGCACTGGCCACTTGCAGTGAGAATGTCACTGAAGCCCAGTGTGTGGCTCTACGTCCAGTGCAGAGAGGTTAATGATGTCACTTCAGAGGGACCTAGAAGTCAGCTGAAAGAGGCTCTCACAGACAAAAGATGATACAATTGGAACATCGGAAAGAATAATGGCTATAACAGATTAAAACAAATTATGTGTATAGAACCATTGATAAATAACTTATCAAAGGACCAAAAACAAAGGGGGAAAAAAGAATTGGAAAAACAAAACAAAATGTACTGACAATATTGGAAGTTGCTAGAACACCAGCTCCTATCTTAAAATTGATAGTTGGGAGGAAATAGGCATTTAACCTGCCCTTCAGGTGGGAACTGCACTTTAGACTAACCAAAAGGCCTTCGTAAAATTTAGAAATTAGTGAAAGTTTCTAAAGAGGGGGGAATGATAGGGATTGAAAGCATCATCTTTCAGCCCCTCCTGCAATCATTGATTTAGGACACCAACAAATGGCAAACATTAGTGAAGTGTTGATGGGGATTTTCAGGTGAGGAGGTCAGGCAGATCAGTCTTAGTAAAGTTCGTCACCCAAACTTGATGTTGCCCCTGACATTATATAATATAATGTATAGACTAGTACTGTGAAGTATGCTCAGAGTTAAAAAAAATAATAATAACTCAAATATAATCAAACCTTTAAGTCCATTTGACAGGAAATAAGGGAGATAGAGATCCAAGCCAAGCTTCAAGAAGCAATCATCCAATGCAGAACTCAAAGAAGTAACAGAATAATTTCTATGGTTCTTTCAACAAGTCAATGGAAGAAAAGAAAATGGAAAAAAGATGGAATGCTGTACTACTTTAAAAAGACAAATGAGATATAACAATGACCAAATATAATGTGTGGAACATTTTTGGATCCTGACTTAAACCCACAAACTAAAAAAATACATCATTAGACAACAGGGGAAATTTGAGTATGGACTAGGTATTAGGTGATAATAAGGAATTATTTTTTACTAATTTGAGTAAAAGCAATAATGCATTTATTATATAAGAAAAATGTTAATGTATACTGAAGTGTTATGGGGAAAATAATTGATATTTGGATTTCGATTGAAAATATCACAATAAAAAAGGAAAGGAACATGGAAAAACGATGACAATAAATAAAACAAAAGTAAAAATAGTGGTTGTTGAGGCTTAGTGAGGGATCCGTGTGGACTATTATTCTACTTTTGGCATGTTTAGAAATTTTCATAATAAAAAAGTTGAAAATAAAGTAAAAATATTGTTCAGGCACAAAACAAGACAGATAACAGAAGCGTAATGCATGAGCTTCATTTGCAGTTATCTATCCATTCGTAAGTGTTCTCCAAAATCTTTCTATAAAATAGAGATTACGAACTCTAACTAGATGCCTACACTTGTACTGGATGAAATGAAAAAAGAGAAGTACCGGGGAGTTGTGACCTCAGGCAGAAAAATTCACCTGAGAGCTTGGATGGTGACAGCTTAGATTTATCTGAGCAAAGAGGATTGGCAGGCAGACTTGTTTAGTGACTTTTCAAACAATGTCTCTCTATAGGTGAGTCAGACAAGAGGTAGATTTGAAGAATAAAATACAAAAATGTATTTCTTGGTGATTTGTTACAGATCAGATGTTTTTGTTCTATTTTGGTTTTGCTTTTTAAGGGTCACCAGTGTTAAGTTAATAGCAGATGCCAGCACTGCAGCCCAGGGCAGGGCCAGCGCCACAGTCACTGCGGCCAGGGCAGTTGGACCGGCGCCGTGCGAGCTGGTCCCACAGCGGCTTCACCGTTCTGCTGTTGCATTCTTGAAATTCTTCGTAATTTTTTAACAGGGAGCTTCACATTTTCATTTTGCAATGGACCCTGCAAATTATGCAGCCAGTCCTGGTTAAAGTTTATTATATATAAAGTGTATATGTTGGGGGAGAGTTAGTGAGCTTAAGTTTATAATCCGTTCCCCTGAAGGAGAGACATATTAATCACTTCAGAGTCACTTGGTAGCACCTTTGTTTTTTTAACTTCCCAGATCCTTTGAGGACAACTAAGTAAGCACAGCCCCTAGCACTGTATTATTACTTGGGACACTATTACCTTCATGAAAAATGGCACTCAAAATTCAATTTCAAAACCTGATTGCTATCTAGATCGATAATTTTGTTTTGAAATGCAATTTTCAGATACAGGTGTGCTTCCTGATAGTTCTAAAACATTGAACTTAATAAAAGGTAAACCTATATAAACATATGTAAATCTTCTGTCAGTCTTTGTTATACAAGCAAACACGTTTTCTGAGTGCAGCTTTTTTTTTTTTCTGTAATAAAAAAATATTTTCACTAAGAGAGTGATAGCAAGACTGGCAAGGTTGCCAGTCGGTATGTACGTGGGTTGACAGCAATGCGATACCCAATTAATAGCAATGTATAAATGATCTCCATAGTGCAGAAGTCTTCACTGAAGTCACCCAGAAAGTCACTTGTCGTTGTGCAGCCCATATTCTTGCATGCTTGAGATCAGGATGACTGATGTTTTGTCACAGTGCCAGAGTTAATCATGGGCTAAGAACACTGAAGAAAGGCTGAGATACGAGTGAATTAATCACCATTAAAAACTGATTTAAAAAGTAATCCTGAAGGGCAACTTTTAAAAAGAAATATTGTTTTGAATAATTCAGAATTCTTTCACACCAAAAAGGTGCTTCTAGAAGGGAGCACTTTTTCTAAGAAGTTGGTATTATAACTGTAGGCAGGAAATGATGTTTTAAACTTTCTTGACAACTCCATCAGGCCAGAAATTTTTATTTCTCCAAAGACACACATTTTCCACCATATCTTTAGGTGGGTTTTCATGTGATCTTTGACATTCAAGAAAGGAACCAAAAGAGAAATGATACCGCAAGTCATGGCTTCTCAGTCTGATGCAACATATTTCTCTCCCCCTCTCTCCCCTCCCTCTCTCCCGCGCCATTCATCTCTCTCTCTCTTTTTCTTCAAATAATATTATCATAGCTAGTATATATAAATGTATTTCTCCTTTTATAGATACAATGTAATTTCTATGGACATCTCTCACTTGAATAATTTTATTTTTTCTAAATACTTACTGTTTCAAATACTGCTCTATTATACATCCTTAAAGATTTTTCCATGTTTGTCCTCTTGTTTGTTGTAGGATAGATTCCTAGAGGTATACTGCTGAGTTTAAAAGGTAATGCATTTAACGTTTTGAAACATGCCTCCAAAAGTTATGCCAGTATATATTTCTGCCAGAGCGGTTTTAGACTGTCTGCCATCAATGCTACATATTCATATTTTTAAATGCCAATCTAATGGGCAAAAGGTATTGTTAATTTACATTTCTTTTTTTTTTTTTGAGCTTCACTAAGGTATAACTGACAAAATTCTAAGATATTGAGGTCTACAACATGATAATTTTATATACGTATACAATGTGAAAGAATGTTCTCATAGAGTTTATTGACACATCATCTCTCATATTTGCCTGCTGGGGAAGATAAAAACATTTAAGTTCTGTTTTAGCAAATTTAAAGTGTTCCATACGGTGTTGTAAGTAGAGTCATCATGTTACACATTAGCTCCTCAGACCTCTTCATCTTAAAGCTGAAAGTTTGTACCCTTCACCAAACCCTCCCTGCTCCCCTCACCCTCAGCCCCGGGCAGCAACTTTCCTACACTGTTTTTGAGTTCAACTTTTTTTTTTTATCCAACATAGAAGTGATACTGTGTAGTATTTCTTTCTCTGTCTGGCTTATTTCACTTAAATAAGTGAAACAATGCACTCCCACTTAATCTGTGTTGTCAAAAATGACATTTCTTTGTAAAGGCTGAATAGTATTCCACTGTGTGTGTGTGTGTGTGTGTGTGTGTGTGTGTGTGTGTGTACATGTACATATCACAGTTTCTTCATTCATTGTCAGTGGACACTTTGGTGTTTTCCATACCTAGGCTATCGTGACTTATGTGACAGTAAACACGACAGTGCAGATGTTTCTTTGAGGTAATGACTTTGTTTTATTTGGATACATATCTAGAAATGGTATTGCTGTGTCATATGCTAGTTTTATTTTTAATTTATTGAAGAACCTTCATACTGTTCTTCATTTGCACTCCACCAACAGTGACAAAATCCATGTCTGAACTCTAAATGTGACCGGAAGAAATTGTTTTAGCCAGTTACATTTCTTGGATGTCAGCTGAATTTCAAGGACTGTATTTTTGTTCTTTTGAAAAAATTCCTTCATTTAATTACCACAGCGAAGCTGTTTGTTGGCTGTAGTTCTTGCCTGCCTTGCTGATGGTGAAGCCCAAGTTCAGAGTCCTCACCCTTCCCAAGGCTGAGAATTGTCCGTGGCAGAGCAAGACCCGAAACCCATGTCTTATTCAAAAGCCCAGCTCCTTACTTTCTTCTATCCTCACAATTAACACCTTTGCAAGGCCACATGTAATCATGCCTTTATTGTGGTGCAAAGTGTTGTGAAAGAAAGACATTTTAATCAGAGGAGGGCAGAACTTCCCAGAGAAGCCAGTACCTGTTTCTGAGGAGGCCGTCACCTGCTGTCAGCAGACTGCCGGGTCCTGTGTGGCCTGCGCAGCCTGCTGAGATTTCAGGTGGAGTAATGATGCCGTCTCCTCCCTTCAGGAGAGCTACTTGGGTGGTCCTATTAGGTAGTGAGTCAGACATGAATGACAGGGGGAACAAAGACATGAGTGGCAGGGGCCCAGCCTAAAGACCGCCCCAAGAACACACCGATGACAGTAGAATTCTGGGTGCGCACATGCCCACTAGGCAAAGTTATATAGCAGCCAGGTGTCAATCAAAATGACCTCACTTGCCAATCACCTAGGAGTGCCTTTGGAACCACCCCATCGTGGCCCAAATTTAAGGCAGACATTCCCACTTCTGGCCCTTCTGGCCCTTCTGGGCCTTTGCCCTCTTGTGGTGGTTGTACAGTGCTCTGTTGCGGCTCTCATCGCTGGGACCATGTGCCTCCTTGGGCCTTTACTTCGCGTACCTCCTCGGGGCATCCTCTGTCTTTCTAAAACATGCTTCCAATAAAACTATGCAATCTCAATGACCAGTGATCCTTCACTGCCGTCACTTGAGGAAGAACCGAGGGAAGATGCAAGCTACACGTCTGTGCCGCCGTCGTCCCTCCCCCTCCCCCTGCAGGTGGGGCCACACGCACTCGATGTGCCCCGGTGGTGACAGTTCACGCTGGCGACAGTGCTCCTGCTGCTGGCGTGGTCCCGGCCTGCCAGTTACCTTCACAGCTTCCACCTGAGACACATGAATGTATGAATCGGGTTCTGGATTCGAGTCTTTTTGGCATCATCCCGTCAGTGCATTCATCAGAGAGAGCCAGACAGCCTTAGTTCCAGGACACTCAGAGGGGTCCGTCTGAAGGGAGGAAGATGGTTCTCTGAGTGGTCAGAGTATTGCCACACAGAAATACGTTGTTAAACCCCCTATGGGATGACGGAACCCACTCATCCGTTAGCTCTGAGACCAGGGGAGTGCTGTCATCCTGGCTTTTATGCTAATACTTGCGAATGGATGGAAGGACGGAACATTAGCGACTTACCTCCTTCCCGCCTGCTGCAAGCTGCCTAGTGACTTGTAGTCCCAGCCTTGCCACTGCCCTTCGCCAGTCCTCTGCCCAAATACCTACTTGCTCCTCCAGTTCTGACTCCTTGCTCCCTGACTTTTCCTGACAGCGGAGTTTATTCCCCTTTCCTTTATCCCTCCCCCCACCTCCATTTTAAAGAGTGCGTATTTCCGAATAAGCGATTTCCTTAAATTATGCAGGGAAATAAACTTCCAGGCAGAAGGAAATCTGCATTCAGTTGTCCTTTAGAGTTCGGGGGACGGATGGCTCACTGCCTTCTCTGCAACTTTGCCCAGCCACTTCAGCCCTACCTGGCATTTCGTGGCCTGTCCTGAAAAGCCTCATTTGAAGTCCTACAGGTTCATCTGTACCCTCATTGTGACCTCTCTCAGTGTACATAGAACAGATCAGTGTGTGAATTAGCATGAAATGATCATGCATTGTTGTTCTTTCTTTCAATGTTATGAAATTAAAATCTACTCGTATTATTTTTCTCTTCTCTCTTGTGCTTCTAGATATTCTTCATAGTGGTTTTCTTCAAACTTCATCTAAGCCTGGGTCTTAATAATTTATTATACCCAACAAACTAAGGGCTGAGTTCAGTCACATAAGTATTGTAAGCAGTCAAAAGCCAACTTATTAACAGTTTTTTTTTTTATGGAAAATGAAAGGTAGCAAGTTGCTTAGATACAGTATGGTTATTGTCCTCTAGCTGCCTGTTCTTGGAGGGCATATGTGACACTTATAGGAAAAGTCTGTTTAAAAAAACTAACTCTGGAATGATAGATTAGCACAAAATAATTAGGAAAGAGGAAAATTGTCATTAAAGAACATAGAAAATTTATGTACGTATCTCTCATAGTCTCAGCATACAATAAAGTGAAGCTGGAAATGACTCAAACAAAGACAGAAATTCTTCATAAGATTTCAGAAACATATAGTTTCTAAGGTTCATCAACCTGATTACAAAACTGGTTATGAAGGCAAAATATAATTGTAATGAGGAAATTCAATTTGCCTGACATCAGCTGAAAGTCTGTTTCTTGGAAAATTGGGACATGTCACACTGAAAATTTCTCTTAGAAGATTATTGATAATGTTCCTCTCTGTTCTTTAATTCCAAGAAGTCCACAGGAGCCCATGTGCCAGGCACTGGGAGGCCACTCCCGATTTCTCTCCCCTAAGCCCTAGCTGGGGTTCTGATGCCCAAACTTCAGGGAGTAGCCAAAGAGCCCGTCCAAGGCTGGGTTGGCTCCAGCAGCTGGGTGGGGAGAGGAGGTACAGCAAGGGTCTCTGTGCTTGGTTTGCAGTAGGTTAATTAAATATTTCACTTCTGACAGCACTTGCTCTAGGTTACTCTCAAGGAATGCTATTTTTCTCCTTAGATTTCCTTTTAATAAAAGAAATTCTTCATGTTTCCAAAGAATTACACTTAGCAGTGTAATAAGGTATTTTCATTATCTTATTCATTGAGTTTTCCAGATAATAAGCTCTTCGTAAAACCTTGAAGAAAAAGTTTTTTAAAAAAATTTTTTTACATTACATCCACTTACTACTCTTTCTAAAGACAATCCAGTCTCTCTTCCTATATAGAAACCTTTCTTTTAGTAGATTGTGCCTTTGCTCCCTGATTAGCTCTCAGTTGTTACTAATAGACAGGAAATTATTTTTGGAAAATAAATTATATTCAATGTAAATAGAGTAATCCATTTAAAATCCCTTTAGTTCATGCAGCCTGTTTGTCTAGACTAGTCAAAGTATTCTGAATCCCAGAAGACAGTTCCTCTGAGTACAGCATTTTTTTAATATGAAAAAAATCTTGGACATTCTGAATAAAACAAGGGAATTACTAACAACCCAATGCAATTTGAAGTAAGCCCCCTATAAAAATGCCCATTATTCAGTTAAATTAATTTCCACACCTGAAATAACACAAGAGCCAGATTGTCAACTCAGACTTAAAGAAGCAGAGATCTTACAAGTACCAAACTATGCTAATATTTCACAGCATAAAGATGAAGACAGAGGTAGTGCATGGATGCTTCTGAAACCACAGTAAAATTCCCGGGTCCTTCCACATCACATGTGTGTTCGAGATCTCTAAGTGATGCCTCTCTCTGATGGCTGGATAATTACACAGCTGACCTAGCACTTCCGGCTGGGCCGTATCCCACAAATCCAGAAGTGAAAAACCTGGACAGACTGTACAGAGCCAGCTAGAAGGATTCCACAGAAAATGTTCTCATTACCTCCCCACTAGTAAATACCATCGGAACATCTGCTAGCATGTTTACAAAGCGTCTTCACTCGGTCATTTATTTTGTCCCTCTCTTTCCTCTTCCTGGGCATCCCCAGGGGAGAGAAGAGGGGTTACAAACAAGCTGCTAATGCATTCCTTCCCAAGGCCCATCCGTACAGCGAATGCTGTTGTATTATACATATGGGTTCAGGTATATGCCACTCCCCCCATAATGGTTTATCATTTGTAGCACGTTCACACAGCACACACATAAACCTTCAGAATCACTATCTGACACTTTGTGTCACTGTTGACAATGAGGAAATTTGGGCTTCGCAAAGAAAAAGAAAGAAATCTAGAGAACTTCCAGATAGTTTTCTCCTATCATTGTGACCGGTCACTCTCCCCATCCAAGGCATTAAAGATGCTTTTTCACTTTAAACTTCAGCCTTAGGGCTACTGCTAAGTCTTCTACTAATCTCTGTGGTAAATCTTAAACATTCTCACATCCACAGCCATTTATAGTATAAGACGATACATCATTCAAGCATGGGAGATAATTGGAAACAAATTATATCCATTTAGGAAAATTATACATTTGTGCCAGAGTTACAGAATCTTATTTTGAGCAAAATTAAACAAATTGTTTGGCTGATTTTCACAAGCGCTTTCCATTTCATGTCAAGACATCTAGATAAGTGTTCCCAGCCCTTTCGTCCTTGCTGGGTGATGAAGTCCTTTGTTCTTCCTGAATCTCCAGGCGAACCTCTCGGTGGAAATCAAACCAGCTGACCTGGGTAGTTCTGGACCATTTACCCACTAATTCAACAAACTGCTCTTGGACCCCTGCCACGTGGAAAGTATTATCCTAGATGCTGAGGATACAGAGACAAGGTTCTGACCTCTTTAAAAAGATCTGTGGAAGAATTCAAGAAATCAAAGTCAGATATAATGATTACAAGCCAAAGAATCTATGAATTGGACTTTTTATGGCTGTTATATTTTTATGAGGTTATTCAACAAAGATAACTAGCAAAACAAAAGAAGATTACATTATGGATTCCAGCTGCTGACATTATGCTATATGGCTGAGGTTAACTTTTCACTAGACTCAAAAATGAAATGAATCATCCAGTATCATAGAAAATCAATAAACTTCAAGCTGCTCTGAAAATACTAACTTAAGAATGTTAATGCTTTGATTACAAAGTTATCTGAATGATAGATAATGACGAATGTCTTTAAAACACATGCTGGGAACCTTCTGAATTCATATAAAAACTGACGTGATTTTTTTTTCTTTTGCATAATTTAATCTTTACACAGTAAGTTCAAATGAAAGATTTTCTATTCAAGGCTTAGGGAACCTATACTACTTTCTTAAACCCAATCACCTTTCTCTTTCCTGCCCTCCTCTTCCTAACCCCAGACACATGGAGGTTCTTGTCCTTGGAGCTCAAGTTACATGTAAAAACATCATTCATTTTCTGTGTTGACTATATTGAGGCTTTAGACATTTCCTTCAAAACAGTAAAGGGATAAAAGACAGGTTTTTCTTCTAGGTTCCCAAACTGCCTCTTTCTAAACATTCTCCAGTGCTTTGACAGTCATTACTTTAAGTACTTGTAATTCCCTATCCAGCTACTGGGTTTCAGGCCTCACCCCTTAGAAGATCCATGATAGGTGATTGGGAATTATTGACATAGATCCTTTATGCAAAGAGGTTGTAACTTTACAGGGGAAATCTAATCACAGTATTGTGAAGCTGTACCTTACCAGACACTGGGTTCTAGAATCAGAGAAGAAGGCAAAATTGTGTATACTCAAAATAACACAAACATTTTTTAATTCATCCACATAATACAGAATATATGGTCATACTCAAAGGACAGCTTAGAAACAGTTTAAGGATCCAACACAGCCATATTGTCCTTTATGATTGGAGCAGATAGCAGAGTCTTCAGCTGAACATCAAATAAAGTGTATGTTTTATGGGCTGTGGTGCATGAAAAAACATGCATGTTAGACTGGGGACAGCGTTATGCTCATGCTGTGTGAGACATAGAAACAATGGAAAAGCAAGGCAAACACAGATTCGGGATTTCTATCTGAGACTCACTAATGCTTGGGGTATATGTACACTGAGTGAATACTTAGCATAATTGCCTGGTTAAGTCTGTCTGTCTCTTTCACTCTCTCTCTCCCTTTTAAACACAGACACACACACACACACTATTCTGGTCAACAGAAAGCATAGATTATGTGATCAATGGACCAAAGAATATATGCAATTTTTCGAATACAGTAAAAGTAAAATAGCATGCCTGGGGATTCATTAGTAGAAGACCATGAATATTAAGCAAAAGACTATATTTGATAGGCTATATAAAGCCACTGAAGATTTTTGAGACAGATAGTAGTAACATTATGCTTTTGCTGGAAGGCAAACATGAGAAGTTCAGTTATGAACCTACTGAATATAAGCTGTTCCAGGGCTATTCAGAAGCCATTGGACACTCACATCTAGTTCCTGGGAAGGAAGTCTTAACTGGAGATAGAGCCTAATGAGCCATTTCTAAAGATATCTTTTTTATTGCTATCTCTTCTGCACCTCGAATGGTTCTGGGCAGTGTGGTATACCCTCAGTAAATAATTACTGGATTAACAGCGCTTGATTCTATTGAGGTGATGATGACTATATACCTATTTAAACACTGTTTGGATAGCTGGGTGGATACAGGGATGGATGGATCCAGAGATGGATGGCTAGTGGGTGGAAGGCAAGAAGATCAATTTTGTTTTTTCTAGCTAGATTGTCTCTTGAACTTTCCTAGTCTGAACATTTCCACTGAAGATCTATTATGTTCACAGTTATTTGTAGACATGAGGTCAGAGTCTGGACAACTTCGAGCAACCCTACAACATTTTTTAAGTGTTATCAAGGGTAAAGGAGCAGTGCCTGGGCAGCCAATGATGAAGAAAATAACTGAGAAGAAGTGAGCACATCAAGGGTCACAGCTGTGATCGGTGGGTTTGCTGACTGGATGGATGAGCATCTTGCTGAATAACTATGGCCATGCAATGCAGGCCAGGCTGTTCAGGGATGAAAGCAGTGGTGTTGGAAGAAATGAAAAAGAGAAGAGAATGCTGTACTCTGCTTATTTTTCTTCTCTTTTTCTGAGACCAAAGAGGCAGTAGGGATTAGAAGAGCATCATAACAGGCTTGCTTTCTGACAGCAAAGAAGAAAGCAAGCTGTAAGGAGCCTGAAGATAGAACAGCTCTCCTGTCTGGGGGGCAAAGAGCCATTAAAAATGTCAGTAACTTCTAAGGCTAGCACTGTGTTTCTCGAAAGACTTTTCATACATGGCAAGTTCTACGGAGTGGAAAGGAGAGTCAGGAAATTACTTGCTAAAAGGGCGAGGCAAGCCCTTCTCACTTCAGTGGTGTCCTGGGGCGTGACTCTATTGAGACAGCTGAACACTTCACACTCCACTCTCACCGCCCAACACAGAGCAGCAGTGTAGTAAGCTAAACCTAGTTTAGGAGAAGATTCTTGCCTGTAGGACTATGAGCACAAGCCTCAAAATAGACCCCAGAGGGTGTTAGCACGTGCCCGTCCTCCCTGCTTCCTGTCCTGCAGCTCAGTCGCATCAAGGTCCATGACAGTCCAGATTCTGTGATCAATCCAGTGTTTAGTCAGAAGGGAAGGGTCCCGACTGGGTTCTGCCCTTTTTCTTTATTTTTTTTTTAAAGTTATGTTTATTTTTTAAAAAATTAGAAAATACAAATAAACCAAAAGAAAACTAAACCATAGTTCTATTACCCAGATATAATCGCTGTTAACATTTTGGTATATATCCATATTTACTTTAAATTCCATTTATGTATTCATAGATTTTTTTGTAGCTTTATTGAGATATTATTGACAAAAATTATAAATATCAAAGGTATCTAACATAATGATTTGATGTATATATGCATTGTAATCACCACAGTCTAGCTAATTAACATTTATCACCTCACATGGTTACCATTTGTTTTCTTTTTCTTTTCTTTTCTTTTTTTTTTTTTTGGACCTACCTTCTTTCTGTGATCTTAGGTTATACTTTGGCTCTTCAGAAAGTATGTCCTTAGCTTTTTCTCTGATAATGTCAAATAGCTAAGATGTCATGATCATTGGGAGCAAGCTTCATATGGAAATTGCTAAAATTTAGTGTGAACATTTGAGCAGCCGAACCAAGACATTTTAAGAAAGGATGCTGAAACAGCAAGCATAAACCAGAACTGTCCCAGGCAAATAAGGACCATGATCACCCAAATGAAATATACTATCTGAAGAATGTCTTTAACGTAGGCTGACTCCTAACCCTGGACTTTTCATGTACTTGAACCAGTGAATTCTGTTTTTCCTTAAGTTAATTTGTGCTGGGTCTCTATTCCTTGGAATAATTCTGTGGTATAAAATTCAAAAGGAATAGAACTTTAATAATGTATTAAAAAATACATGGAATATGTTAAATTTATTCTCAAAAATGCTGTGACTTATCCTTTCTCCTATATCAGTCACCCATTCCAGATAATCAGCTGGTAAATTATTTTTGGATTAAGAGTTAAGTGTTTCCAACCTTTATTGAAAGATTTCAGGTTGCTGAAAATCTGACAGAGAATGCTAATATAAATATAAGTTCTTATTCTATGAAAGGTGCCAGTATACATCAAAGAGTATTATTTATCCATTGCTAAATCATCAATTTACTGTACCAGATAACATTATTTACTTGGCAGTGAGTTGCTGACGTTTAACTAATTCGCTATACTTAATTCTTCTCTACCGTAAACATTTACTACATTATTAACCAGAATTAATTTTAAAGCACTCATTAGATGTAAAAATATTTCCTCCATATAAAATAAAGGATACTTACAGATTGTTTAAATTTATAGAATGCAGTAAATAAAAATAATTTTGAATGGTGAAGAACAATATTTGACTGCAATACCTTAAATCACTTCTTAGAGTTGTACTTTGAGCTAAAATAATCTTCTCCATTTTCCTGGATCACTGACAGTTCTCAGCTGGCTCCAAGATCATTAGAAAAATTATCACGATACCTATAATCTTTTAAGGTACAAAAGTTTTGAACTAAAGTGCTACAAATATAAGTCAGTCCACTCCTATCTTTTTTCCCTTGTCCTTCATCTTCAGATATGTGATTATTTGAGACTATATATATTTGCTTTCCAGAAAAGCTCTTTTTATTTTATTAGTTCTTATTACTACTGCTAATTACTATTTATTGTGCCTACAGCTGTGTTTTATACTTTATACATGTTATCATGTTTAATCCTCAAAACATCCATCAGTGTAGGTGAAGGCTCCTGGGGCGCCCAGAGGGCGAGAGATGAAGCTGGTTCCAAAGTGTTCTCAGCATCCCAGCAGATGAAGGATCCTCATACAAGAAGGAATTTGTGTACTTTTTTGAGAATCGAAGCTTTCTAGTAAGAAAAATGAGCCACAGCTATAATTACATATTTCATCGTGAGATTTTTAAAGAAACTTTCAAGAGAAGGCGTGAGAGAAAGGGAGAGCATAGAGATTATAATTTGTCTGTGGGAGCACGGAGATAGAACTGACATGAAACAACAGAACGGAGCATCTGGAGGCTTCACCCTAGTCCCAGACAGCTTATCGCCTGTCCCTAAGCAGCCAGAGAGCTTTAACTATCCAGTGGAGAAAACCGTGCTACTCTTAACAATCCCCACTAAGTGATAGCGGACAATTCCCCATTGACTGTCAGGTCCTCAGTGTTTTGGAAGCAGAAGGTTTACCACCTAAAGCCTCATCTGAAAAGGCTGAGTCTCACAGGGAAGGCTGAGTGCAGAAAGTACAGGAAACGCGTGTGTGCGGCAGGGGCGTGGTCATGCCGCCTTTGCCCGACTCAAGCCGTGTGGGGCAGACACGAGGTCACACCCTCAAATGGAAATAGCGAGTTGAGAGGAATTTTATGGTTAAACAAGCCATATTAAAATGCATCTTTTGAAGCCAAACTTGAAAAAGTCATCTACTTTTCCCTTATGCTTTACATACTGATACTTTATTTTAAATACTCTACTTATACTTTAAATGCTATTTTAGTGGTAGGCAAGTAACTTGGACTTAACATGAAGATTTAGTGAGTTATCAGATAAGTGGGAAAATACTATTGTTTTCTATGGTTTTTCTGAACTTTTAGCACTACAATATATATTTGTCTTGTATCCTTCCATTGTCTTGAAAGTAGCATTTCTTTAAAGATAATTAATTTGAGACTATTTTGGAACAGAGCAAAACAAGCAGCTGATGGCTGATTTGATTGTTAATGGTCTGGGGGTGTCACAGAAACTGACCAGTTTCAAGGGAACATCTCTAATGGCATTAATGATAACTCGGAAGGAGCAGTTGCTACTGTAAAACCATAGTCAGTGGCTTATCGCAGTGTTTTCTTCAGTATGAGCTACAAAAATATCAAGAACCAAAATAATAACAATAATAATAACTTGAGAAAGCCAGATACTCTTAGGATTAGCAAGCAGTTTTTGCTAAATTATAATATAGGTCATCATTAGAAAAGACACACGTTGAATTCCGCCAAAGACAAGATTTTCTTTCTTTTTCTTTTCCTTCTAGTGTAATGGGAGCAACATTAATACTCTTGTATTATTTTTTTAATTAAAATTCAATTATTCACAGAAAAAAAATTTTTATCTTAAACTTCTTAAATGAGTACTTTCAGAAATTAAAATGAAGTTGTACTAGCAAAAATATTTAATTAGTACATGTGGAAATTTTTTATATGAATCTTTAATAGATTTCATGACTGGCATCAATTAATGCTAATTGATAAATAGTAAAATCAAATAATGTATCATCAGAAGAAAAAGGAATAAATATTCTAACAACTTATTTCCCAAGATTCTATCCAAAACATCATTTTTAAAGAATTCTCTTCTTTTGAACAATACACACTATGTTCCTTGCTATGTTTTGAGTAATAACCTTCCCAAAAGAACCCATTGCAAGTATCATTTTTCTTCTGTTTGATTATTTTTTGTATAGCGTGCATACTTCATAGGGACTCTAGTGAAATGTTTGATTAGGCAAAGGAAAAGCCAATATTTGAACAGGTGTTATTCACCATGGAACTAAAATAGATATAGGGTAAAATTTTGACGTGGTAACATGGTAGAGAGGGACGTTCTTAGCTACAAAAGGGTGGGCACCTGAAAGTATCCCTTTGGATTTAAAGGGAAAGAGCCTGGGAATGAGCACTATTCATGTTTCTGTGTGAAGACGCGTGTATAAGTAGGGTGTCTGGCCCCATACGATAGCCATAAAGAACACTGTTTGGCTTGCATTAACATTTTTGTTTACATAGTCTGGACTTGGGGAAATTTTAAGACATATGTAAGAAATGCTTACATACTGTGGAAAGTCAGAGAATAGCTGGAGGACTGACAATGGGCAGACATTGTCTTAATCTTCAAAACTAGTGGAGCTCTGCCATATAATCCACAGCCCCACTTCTGGGTATACACCCAAAGCAAACAAAATCACTGTCTCAGAGACGTCTGCTTCCCATGTTCACTGCAGCGTTGTTCACAGTAGCCAAGATATGGAAACAACTGAAGTGCCAGTTGGTGAATGGATACTTAAAATGTCACACACACACACACACACACACGCAATATTAAGCCTTAAAAAAAGGGAAATCTTGCTATTTGCAACAACATAGAAAAGAGAACATTATTCTAAGTGAAATAAGGCAGACAAAGACATACCACAAATAAGTAGTATCACTTTTATATAGAAAAGTTTTAAAAGGTCAGACCCAGAAACAGGAGAATGGTGGTTTCTAGAAGCTGCGGGGGTCAGGGGAATAGAGAGAAGTTGGTAAAAAGAATCAAACTTTCAGTTATAGGATGAATAAGTTCTGAGGATTTAATGTATAACATGGTGACTCTAGTGACAAGAGAGTAGTGCTAAAATGTCCTCATCACAAAAAATAATGATAATTAAAAAGGTAAATGCATGAAGTGAGGGATGTATTAATTAACTCAGTGAGGAGGAATTCTTTCATATTGTATATGTATATCAAATCATCACATTGTACACTTTAAATATCTTACAATTTTATTTTTCAGTTTTACCTCGATAAAGCTGGAGGCAGAAGTAGAGTTCTAAATACACAGACTAGTATTGACTTACTAATATTGACCTTGGAAATAAGCCGAAAATGGATTTATAAAGGGACAGAAAAAAATGACAGTAAACACACACACACACACACAAACCCAAGAGCAGACAGGAATTGGCTGTCCCTGTTGTCAGGGTACTAGCGAGCAGGTACACACAGCAAGTCTGGGAGACAGAGGTGACACAGAAGCCTAGTGTTAGTCTCAGCCCTGAAAGCCAGTTAGCTACCCGTGTACTGCGTTACCCCAGAGGTGCCGCTTGTTAGGCAAGACGCCGCACGTGGAAGAAGATGGTAATCTCCAGACGTTTGGGGTCTGGGAGTTTCTACGTGGGCACCCCCTCTGTGCGTAGGACACTGAGAGCCCAGGTCCACACGCCCTCTTCACCAGGCCTCCGAGCACAATGACAAAAGCCTCCAGCACCAGTGTGGGCTTTTGGAAGGCGCTTGATTTCTGCTCACGAGAACCAGTAAGAACCAAGAGGAAACCTGTGCTTGCATGGAAGTTCCGGACACACAGAATGAGGACTGAGGGAGCATTGAATTTCTTCAGCTTGAAACTTGAAAAGTAAAACATTGAAAAGAGGCCACCAAGCCGGTGAACGGAAGGAGAGCATGACGTGAAAAGGGCTGTGTCTTGGGGGACAAAGTCAGTTGTGGTCATGGTGCCAGGCATAGTAACCAGGACGGGCTCTGTCTGGGATTGGCCGAGCGAGAAGGTTTTGGCTCGGGACCCTCACAGTTAGAACTGGCCTGGGGGCAGAGGAGAGGGTTCGTTGCATACTTCCTGCTTCAAACGCAAGTTGAATCAGGATGCGGAGCCCTACCTGTCCTTCCATAAATGGACCGTAATCTTTTATTTCTCCACACCTTTGCACTGATTGTTTCCTCCGCCTAGAATGCATTACCACGTTTCATCCTCGCAGTGAGCTTCCTTGAGACTCAGGTCAAATGTTAGCTTTCCTGTGAAGTCTTTTCTGCCCTATGCGTGGGGAGTTAAATATCTGTCCTCTATATTCCTTAATATAGCACGTAAATAACTGGATTTGCCTATGTGCCTGCCTTTTAAAATAAGCAGCGCATAACTCAAGCTCCAGGACTGCGGGAACAGATCTAGTCACCCATAATTCCCCCAGAGCGTGACTAATTTCCTGGCATAAGTTGAGTGCTTAAGAAACGTTTGAATAATAGATGATGAATGAATGAAAGGAAGAAGTAAAGAAGGAAAGAAGATAGGAAGGAAATCACTCTAAGCTACTCATTTATTCACATGGAAAGGACTGATTGAGAAAGAGAGGAAGAGGAGGAAGAACAAAAGGAAGCCGGGCTGTGTCTTCAGCGTCCTGAAATTCTGAAAGAATGGAAGGAGGTAGAATATCCATCTTTGTCTCTCACTGAAAGTTGTGACTTTGGAAAACAAAGCAGGATATTTGAGGTATAACAATTGGGCCCCGAAATGGAATGATGTTAGCAGAGCGATAGACTCCTGTGATGCCAGCGCCCCTGGGGAAGATGCGGGAACAGGCCTTAGGGGGACCTGCCACCTGCCGAAGGTGGCTCTGGATGGATGTGTGAGGCGTGGAAGGAAAGGGGCAGATTCGAGCCGTAAACCGCAGTGCTACAAAAACACAGCAGCCGCATGGGGAAGAAAAACATGGAAGCGATGCCCTATTGTTTCAAGAAGAAGTAGCTGGAGAAATGATTTAGAAATAAGCCTTGGGACTCAGGTATAGATATTACAACTTCAAGAACATGAGAAATAAAGAGAATACTTTAAAACCTATGTATTATTACAGGAATAGCTTTTGAAGCAATAATAACAGAAATAAGATAATTATAATCTTCCTAACCTAATAAATCATTATCCTTTTTAGGTAATTTTTAAAACATAAATAACATTATCCTGGTGTAAAAACATTTGGAAGATGGAAAAATGTAAATTTCAAGGTAACCTTTTAGGTAAGTGTATATATGCACACACACACACACACACCCAACACACACTAGAACATGCTTTTCTTACACGGAAGACACGACGTTTTCATCTTGCTCTTTTATTTCACATTATGGTAATCTTCTCTGTGAGAATATTCTTTGGAAACGTGTTTTGATGTAAATAAAATATTTTGCCGTAGAAATAAACCACAATATATTTAAACTTTAGTTTTAGATGTTCAGAATTTTCCCAGTTTTCGTTTTTAGAAATAAATTGCTTATATGCATATAAGTAAACCTTTGAAGTATTCCCTTAGAATATATTCAAAGAAATGGAATTACTGGGGTAAAAAGTATGAAAAATGTTTAACATTTTCACATTCCCTGATTATAAGAATAATATGTATTACAGAGAATTTGGAAAATATAAAAGTTACAAAACAAAATAGAAACTTCCAGTTCTGCTCGTTATTGGCTCTAATGCATATTTTAATTCCATGATGATATTTTTAGCTTCTTTGAAAGCTGTTCATCTTACTCGTCCCACTCGCTCTGTGGAGCCAGCTCACACTGGTCTCTCACCTGATGACTCTGCTTCCTCTCTCAGGGTCTCGTCCTCCTGCCTCTGGTCGGGCTTCTCTTTCTTCTGTTCTGCAGCATGTTTTCCTTTGGGTAGAGAGGTGTGAGGACTTAGAGGTTCAGAGCTCATCCTGGAACACCCCTGTCTGGTTTGAATCTCATCTCTGCCATTTCTGAGCAGTGTGATCTTGGCCACATTATTTAAAGTATCTCTGGGCTGTAGTTTCTTCAACTGCAAAATGCAGATAATAATCATAACTAATTTCCAGAGTTGTAGCAAAGATTAAATGAACTGGAACATGGGAATCATTTAGTATACACTCAGGAAATGTTAACTCATTATTTTAGCTCTGTAGTGGCTTTTTAAAATTTATTTTCCCTTACCGAAGGGATATCTTTGAAGATGTCTTGATCGTCAGCACGTGTGTGAGATGCTATATACCTGTCCTTTGGATGTGCGTCAAATCCCCATTGAGGTGAAGTTGATGGGTGTATTTTTAACTTAGTTCCTGATTCACAGCTTCCTGCCATGGCTCTGCCACACCAAAACAGACTCACTTGCTGCCTCCGTTATGAGGCGGGGTCACAGGGTGATCACAGGTGCTCCTTGACAGCCCTCAGTCTATAGTGCACTGCTTCCAAGATGGCGTCCATCCTTCCCTGCCTGAGAGTTTTATTCCAAAGCTGCCACTCAGCAGCGTCACCCTCCCCCCCACTTCCTGTCTAACAGAATGAGATGAAAGAATAAAGAGGGCGGGGTGGAGGATGGATAAGACAAACGGTACTCCAAAGAAACTAAAGTCACCACAGAATTAAAATATGCTTTCAAGATGAGAAAGACTAGGACTGGCACTATTTGTATTTTTGCTTCGTAGCTTTCTATATATAACAAATTCTTTGGTTTTCTATCTCAGAATAGCTTTAGAAAGAAATGTAATAAAAAGAGCAAACAGAAAATGAGATTTCTTAAAATACCATTTATAATAGTATCAAAAGTATCAAATAATTCTGCATAATCTAATGGGTGGATTAGTACTCCGGAGGAAATACTGTAAAACTTAGAGATATAAAAGGAAATCTAAATGAAGAGATATAACATGCTCATGGATTGCAAGACTGGGTATTTTAATGCTGTTTCCTGCCAAATCGATCTGTAGAGTTAATGAAATAGCAATCTAAATTCCAACAGGCTTTTCTTAGGTAAAAATAGATAAGCCAATTCTAAAGTATATATGGAAAAGCAAAGGGCCAAGAGCAGCAAAACATTCTGAGAGAACAAGAAAGTGGAAAGACTTGCTCTATCATCTATAAAGACTAGTTACAAAGAAAAAGTCACATGAAGACTGTGATTTTGGCATTAAGAATAAACTCGTAAATCGATGGAATAGAATCGAGAACCCAAAACTTTACATAAGCATTTACGGATGTGAGATTTATGGCCAAGGTGGTGACAGAGTGGCTGCAGTAATTATACTGCGTTTTTAACGAATGGTGCTGGGATTATTAGGTCCACATATTTTAAAAAATGAAATCATATTTCTGTATCACGTATGCAAAACCAATTTCTAGTTGATCACAAAACTAAATGTGAAAGGTGAAACTAAAGCTTTCGGAAGACAATATAGGAAAATGTCTTAATAACCTTCAGATAAAACATATTTTTACACAAAGCACAAATCATAAAAAAAATTTAAGACCTGTGCATGAAAAGATGCCATAAATAAAGTGGAAAGAAAAGTCACAGAAATAAAGAGAATGACAACATGTAGCTGACCAGGAACTCTCATCCAGTAGATGACTGGGTGGACACTTGGTGGTCAATTCAGGTATGCCGTTTCTAAGGTGGGGAGGCCATAGTTGAAAGAACAAGGTCCCTTTCTGTTTTGCTAGGCCGTTGAGTCTGCTTTCTTTCTAGTTGTCATCCACATAGAGGCCACATGGGCATAGTACTTAGCGGAAATTCTGTTCACGTTCTGACATTTTATAGAGAGAATCATTTCCTCTTTCCAGTGTTGTCATTAGTTTTCACTTTTATTTGTGTCTTCATAGGTATTTTAAGGGAAATTTGAAGTCATTAGGCCCAAACTGAGGCTAGAAGCCATCTTAACCCTTTTTTCCTGTTCCCAAGACTTTTTATAATCTTTATGATTCTTTAGTATTGCCATAGATTTATTATTTAGATATGTTTTATGTTCTTCCTGTATTCCCTTAAAATTACATCAGTATTTTTCCTGTTGAAATATAGCCCTACATAGTATTTTTAACTGAATAATTATAATTTCTTCTGGTTATAATCTAATTAATCTATCATTCCCCATCATGGGGAATTTTAAATTACTTTCACTTTTTCATAATGACAGAAAAAGTCAGTAAGGGAACCTCTTAGATGGAATTTATAAACTCTAGGGTTATTATGTGTAGGTAAATTCTCATGAGTGAGACAACTAAGTCAATGAGTGTATGTCATTATGTGTTTTTAATATATTATTTTAACACTTATTGTTACCATAATTATTTTGAAAGTACCAATGACCTTGAAGTTTTTTAATCAGAAGAGAATATATAACCTTATTTTTAGGACTGGAGTTTAATAGTTATGGGAGTCTGGCCTGGATGTCCCTACTAGACATGATTTTTTTTTCTTAAAACAAAACTTTTTGTCTTCCTCTTTCTCAATTTATAGAGTTTGCACAGCTACACACAGTTAAGGCATCTGAATTGCCTCCTATTTAATTTAATTCCTCATATCTGATTCAGCTGGTGAACCTGTCAGCTTTGCTCTCAGACGTCTCCAACACCAGCCCCTTCTTTCATCCCTGTTGTTGCCTGCCTCTCAAAGGACAGAAGTGACAGTAGCCTAACTGGCCTCTAGCCTTTCTAACTGTTCCTTAGAATGCCTCTGGAGATGTTTTCTACATCGCAGATATTGCCAGGTCATTCCACAACAAATAAGCAACCTTGCGTGACTCTCAGGCTGCACACAAAGTAGAGCCGGTCCTTAGCATGTCAGCTCGGACTTCCATGCCTGACCCCAACCACACAGCGGTGTTATGCCCCTGCCCTCTGTAGCCTGTGGTAACAATAGGAAGTTAGCTATTTCTCAAAAATGTCTTTATTACAGACCACATCCTGCCACCTTCATGAGTGTACCCAGCTTTTCACCGTTTCTTCAGGAGAACTGTAGGGGAATGCCTTCACCCCACCACCATGCTTACACCTAGCACAAGACCTGGTACCCATGAGAGATGTTTAGCAATAACAAACTAAAATGAAGAAAACTGAGTTGAACTCAGTCGGGTTGATTGATGTACAGTTGTTACTCAAAAGATATTAAATGATCAGCATTTTAAAGTGAAGGTAATTTGTGCTAGTACAGAGGTCCAATCATGATGTGAGCCCATTTGAGATTTGATAGGAACATTTAGGTGATAGAAGGCATGTTAATTATAGATGCTAAAAACACAAACTGGAGATCTAATAAGTTAGAAAAAAATAATTGGAATTGAAGATGAAGTTGCTAGGTCTAGTCAGATGTACAGAGCCTTTAACAACAGCAAGCTGTGCTACCCCTGTCTTCAAGCTGTTGGACTAATTTCACTGCCTTCCAGCACCTTCACCGCGCCACAGAAGTTCAAGCCCTCATTTCTCACCTAACTGGTCCCTCTCCTTATTCCTCGCTCCCTCCAGACGATTTCAATGCAGAGTGATCTTGTTAGAACATGAGTGTAGGTCCTATCCCTCTCTCAGTCTAAAACTTCTAAAGGCTTCCCATGATGCTCACTAAAAACAAGTTTATTACTTTTATGATCAACAAGAATCTTCATGGTCTGGATCCTGTAACCTCTCAGCCTCATCGACTACTAAACACCATTCACTGTCTAGTCATATGACCTTCTTCTGTTCCCTGGACAGTCAGCCATGCCCTACCTCAGACCCTTTGATACCTGCTGTTCCCTCTGCTTACAACATTCTTCTCTCGGACGGCTACTTCTGTCACTTTCTCTGCCACCCAAAATTCCATTCCAATATTTAATAACCCCTTTTCTTGCTTTACTTTGGTGCCTTAACTCTAAATAATATCTAGAATATTATGTTCTTAATTATTTTCTGCCTTCCCAGTAGAGTACAAACTCTGTATGAAAATAAGTTTTTAGAAACAAAGCCTGTAAGGGTTAAAACAATAGAATTCCATGATGGAAATTACCATAGACTGAATGTTTGTATTCCCCCAAATTCATATATTGAAGCCCCAGTCTTCATTGTGACTGTATTGGGGAGTTTAGGCCCTTATAAAGGTAATTGAGATTATATGAGGTCCTAAAGGTGGGTCCTGATCAATTGGATTAGTATCCCTATAGGAAAACGAAAGAGAGAGCTCTCTCTTCCTCTCTCCCCACCATGTGAGGGAGGACACAGTGAGAAGGTAGCCATTGCAAGCCAGGAAGAAAGCTCTCATCAGGAACCAAATCAACCCGCACCTTGATCTTGGACTTCCCAGCCCCCAGAACACGAGAAGGAAATGTCTGCTCGTTAAGCCTCCAGGCTGTAATGTTTTGTTAGGGCAACCCAAGTAGACTCAGGTAGAAATGTGCCTCAAAAGTCATCTGAGCTAATTTCCTTTTTCAATAGATAAAGAAACCGAAGCCAAAGAAGTTAAGTGACCTTTCAACGGTCACAGTGTCAATATATGGCAGAATTAGACCCATACTCAGGTCGCAGCAGCAGCAGGTTTCTCCGGTTACTGTGCTGACTCTTATATCACGGCACGTGACACATAATCAGTGTGAGTCAGGGCTTCTCAGACCTTATCCTTATGGAACTCTGCTCTTCCGAAGGCTATACCAGGAGTTTTGACATTAAAAGTTAGTGATGGTGATCTTTTTGCAGTATCTTAAGAGAGTGAGCAGGATTTAATTTATTTTTTTCCACAATTTTATGTTGTTGTCAATACATTTTTCTTAACCCAATAAAAAGATAAGAAAGGGAAGAAATAGTACTTAAAAACACTGAACCATAATTCTCTAAAAGTAATTCTGTCCATGGGCTATGTAGAGGGCTACATACTTTTAATATGCTCATATTTTCTGCCAGTACAGTTGATCCTGGTTCAAAAGATAGAATGAATGCTACACAGAATGACACTATATTCCAAAAAAAGTCCCATGACTTCTCAGAATCCTGGTTCCCGGACATGTTTGAAAGGCACTGATTTAACAGCAGGACACAGTTGCTCAAAAAGCTATTATGAGCCTAGGCTGAATCAATAGAAGAGAAATGTTTGAATCAAAGCGATCCGAGTCCCTCTGTGCTTGGCACCAATGCAGCGTATATGTGGTATTATACACATTGTCGACATACCCGGGTCCTGTATTTAAGATGTCATTGACTAGCATGCAGAGGTAATGGTAGATGAGTAGGGAATGGTTACTTTGGGAAGTGAAGTTTTAGGGGAACACGAATCTCCATTCTCAGAATTTTGAAATACTGCAATAGAGATGAGGGAGTCGATTTATTTGGTATTCTTCATATACTTGAGACACTCAGAGACTGTTCCATGTGCAAAACCAAGCTCTGTGCACAGACACTTTCAGGGAAGTAGGAGTGTGACTCAGTGGAGGACGAATTACAGTTGTTATCCCTAGGGAAAAGTTTGAGTAGAAATTTTTAAAAATGTATTGAAAAGTACTGGACCTGTTCCAGTCGTCACCCCCGAATATGTTAAAGAAATTCTGTTTGGGAAGTGATTTCAAACAGATGACTTCAAAAGGTCATTGTAACATGAAAGTTCTACAGTTCTATGAATGCAAGGCCCTGGATCATTATGTGCTATAATGAGGATGCTACAATCAGTGCAGATGGCTGATTCCTGCCTTGTCTCAGAAAGGGGAAAGGAATAGAAAGCTGAAAGGCCTTGGATGACTGAAATGAATATGGAGAGAAAAAGAAAAGAAACTTTAATTACTTCACAATTTGCCTAAGTCCTGGCCTGTTTTTCACAAGGAGTCCTGCACTAAGATTAATTATGTTCTTGGTGGCTGTGCATGAGTCACCTTGGCTTGCCTACAAAGTCACCTACAGTCATTGAGACCCTCAGTTTTAACTTATCTCCTGAGTGTTCAAGAATGCTATAAATTGAGAAAGAAAACCACTAAAGATATACCTTTAAGGATGACATTTCAAATTATTGCTTATTGAACTAAATATTGCTGTCTTAAAGAGATAACGAGATAGGTTACTAAAAGCTTGGAAAATTCCTTTTACTCTAGGATAAGATAGAACAGACTTACCCTTAATTACCCCCTTTTTCTTTTAATATTATCCTCTTAGCAATGGGATTTTAACCTTTTTTCTTGATGTTTCCCCCTTCTTTAATAATCATTTCTTTAATGAGTCTTCTTCCTGATATTTTATTTCTAATTTGTTGAATTTTCTTTTTATTGATGCATATAATATTCTTTCTTCTTTTTGTAAAAGACTTTATTTCGTCCCCCCCCCCCCTGAAAGATTATTCCTGAATAAAATACATATTTTTAAATATATATATATATGGGGCATTCTGACTTTTATATTTGATTCCTTCACTTTTTAAACATATCGTGTTAAGAGTATTTCTGTACGATTCTTAAGTATTATTTTATAATGAC
The DNA here is from genome assembly GCA_003508835.1 of Eonycteris spelaea. NCBI lineage: Eukaryota > Metazoa > Chordata > Mammalia > Chiroptera > Pteropodidae > Eonycteris > Eonycteris spelaea. The sequence goes on along the minus strand of PUFA01000116.1, from coordinate 2,784,581 downwards.
TATGCATGAGCCGTTGAATATATTGTCTGAAACCTAAAAGCAAATTTGCTTTCTGTACTTTGGGGAATTTATGGAGGAGGAAAAGGGAAAATTTTACCTTCTGTAGGCCTAAAAATCATCATATTTGGAACATATTAACCTCTATATATCTGTTTAGGACAGCATAGATTTTTAAAAATTGGAATGGAAATGTCTAAAGTAGTGAGAAAATAAGGTCACCTTGCCCTTTATTTGGAAATGAAAGATGTTCATTTAAAGAATACTTTCAAATGACAAATGTTTGCCATTATAAATTCCCAAAGAGGTGCCTCTCAAATCTACATAAATGGCATCTCTAAGGAGGGGCCCTGAACAGAGTGATCTCAGGGACTTGCTTCCCAGCACTTTTTGCCCCCAGGGCCAACCTCCTCCTGTCCCCTGCCCCGGGCAGTCCTGTGTGCATGAGGCCTCTGCCCTCCGTCCTCTCCAGCTTGCTTCAGTGAATTCTGTTATTCTTTCAAGGGCTTTGTAAGTGACAGGAAGAAAACTGATCATCTAATCCATGCCAAGGTATTAATGGTTAATAGTGGACTAATATGTTTTCCCTCACAGTTTATTATTGGCACTATAAGGGCTTTTTATGACTTAACCTAAAGTGGTAGTGGGAATGTAGGCACAGATGGATATAACAAATTGTTTTCTCACAGCAGTAATATACATTGACATTTTATTTACTTCCTGCAATTTTTGTTAGTACATCCCTTTGCTCTGTATTTGGTGCTTTAAATAATACAGTTTCATCCTGAATCTTTCAAATATTTGTGGATTTAATCCCATCTCTATTATAGAGCTAATTTATACATACACATTTATCTTTTTCTTTCTACCTAATCCCTTTAGTTTATTCTTCCTTTGTTCCAACTTACTCTTTCAGAGACCTTTTGTCATTTGATAAGATTAGATATTTTAAAGAAATTTGAAGGTAATAGGAACTGCAGAAATATTTTCACCTGAGTCATGCTTAGCATAAAGTCCCCATGCTCTTCCAAACTCACCTACATATTTCGTTTTCAAAATTATGTTACTGCCTTTTGATTACTATGCCACTGAAATGTAAATTTATTCCTTTATCCAGTGCTTTCTAAATGCAGAGAAGTGTACTATCATATTTTTCAAATGTGGTAGCCACAATTTGGAATAAAGAGTAGACAGGTTATTCGTTGAAGAAATAAATGTTGAAACACAATTTACTTTATTGTTAGCATGCTCTGTTCTTCATGTACTTGAGACACTCAGAGACTGTTTTGGGGTATATACAATTAAAACCAAGAAACATTTAAAATGGTTTCTCAGCATTTATATTCTGGAATAATTATATGATATTAAGGCCAAAATAGAAAAGATGAGGCTTTTCTCTATGGAACGTAAGTGTGGGAACAGAAGTAAGTGATTATTGGCCCACAATTACTGAGAGGGCACAGGTCCTGCTTCAGCGGCAATGAGGCCACAATGACAGGACACAGAGGGAGCCTGGGTTTCCTGATGGGAGAATTAAGCTTTGATTTGCAAATGTTCCCCAAAGGAAGAAACATATTATGAAATCTAAGGAGCTATTACATATTTTTCTTTTGCAACACATATAAGAATTCCCTTACTGCCACAGCCCACGGTGTGCCCCTCAGCGTATGTGGAGTGGGGAGCGTTCCAGTCACACACAGTCACTACGAAACCTTAAAGGTACGCTTCCCAAGCATTTCAGTTTTCGACAACCTATTGCAAATCAGATATTCAATTAGATTTCTCAAAACTTTGTATATTGGTGCATTGCACCACCTTTTACAATCCAAACAGAAGATATTCACAAGAATAGCTTCAGTAAGGCTAGCAGGAGAATTAGCAAAAGCATGCTTTTCCTATTATGAAATTAGCAGGCAACTATTTTTTCTTGTAAATGATGCAACCCTTCAAAGAGGGTGCATCCTCCAGATACTAGTGAATAAAATTCTGTGAAAAAAGTAAGCTTATAGCCACTATAATTTCCCAGACCCATTATGTTTCCTGCTGTAGCTGGCTTGGTTGGCACTGCTAAGTACATCCTCCTGGGCCCATCGAGTAAGGATTAAAAGAAGGAGTTGAGGGTGAAAATTAAGTGAACATAAGATGTTGATGAAAATTAATAAATATTGCATGAATGTCCCACATGATTTAAACCAATGGTAATTTTCACGTTGGTCATATATGTTAATAAATTTGGGTATATAAGTAAAGGAAAAACCTAAAGTAGGAGAGAAAAATCTTATGATTAAAGGGCTAAAACAGATAATAACTCCTTATACCTAATGGTTTATGTTTATACTATGGTTAATGTAATTTCGTTTTTTCATATTTTTTGATAGTAGTCCCTAAGTGTAGGAAGACGGGTACTCTTATATAACTGCTAAGTGATGAAATCAAGACTCCTAGCCAAGTCTTCTGACTCTGGGGCCTATATTTAAATTCTTTGATAATCCAGACTCAGGAAAGTTGATGTATTTAATTGAAAGTAAGCCAGGAACGTTTTGGCAGAGTAGCAAGTGTTTTAGCAGAGTAATAGCTTTTGAGAAATCTGTAAGACTGCCTTAAAACTTGCTGTCTCCTTGCAAGTAATCAGAAGTTCACCAAAAATCTACTTTTTTAAACTGGTTTCCTACATGGGATTTTTTTTGAATGAAGAGACAAGCATCACATTTTACTTTTGAGAAATTTTAGAGGTCCTTGATTTAAATTTATCTCCCCTTACATATCTCACCATAGTGCCCTGTGAGACTACACAGAATGATTTTAGGTGTGGTTATTTTTTTCTTTCATTATGCCACAAATTCTGTTTTCCATATAACTTGTGTATTCCTACAAATAATTTTCAAGGGGTCTTGGCATGTGCAGTTATTTATCATTAGATATTTCTTAATGGAAGTGCTAGGTGACGAGACAGCATATAGACAGCTAATCTCAAGGCTGCTGTGAATGACAGGCAGAGAGGCAAAATGGACATTTCCAAAGGAGCAGAATGTCAGTCTGCAAAACTGCTTTTCCTCGCTTCATACTGGTCCTCACTGTTCAAAAATGAAGATGGAAACCATTGCAAGACTTCCTAAGAAAACCGGCAACAGCTGCCTCACTAGATAACAATTAATTAATATTTGCAGCATAATTTTTTAAAAGCTACAAAAATTTTTAAAGATTAACATGTTTATTAAAAAATGTTAATACCATATGAATATTTCTGAAGTCTTTATTTAATCCTATACAAATCTACATCTAGCCAATGAAAATCCAGATACAATTTACTGTGGAAATAAAATTGCTTATCTATTGGTCTTTAAGAGTAATTACTGGTTTCAGTTTGAACTGTTGAATGATAAGGAGGACTGAAAAAAATTAACTAAAACAAGTAAACAAATAAACTACACAAAAATGCTTTCACTGCTACTGTCAGCAAGTGAATGATTCCGTTCAAATTTGCCTCAAGTTGTCTTGGAGACCACCTGTCCCTCCGCTTAGCAGATGCCTGTTTGGTGCTTTGCTGTGTTCTTCTAGCAAAAAATTGAATTTCTAAGTCTATCACCTGGAATAAAAGTATGAGAAGTGGGATCCGCTAAATAATAAGGCTTTGGGGCATGTATCCCAGGATATGTGTTTTTCATTGGCTGTTTTTGAGTGTGAAAGACAGTCAGAGGAGATACCATTTAATGAGTTAACAGTAATTTTCCAGATTCTGTAATAGAAGGTGTTATTTTCTCCAGCTTTAAAATGAAGAAACAGAGGCCCAGAGAAGTCACTCATTATCACTTTCTGAGGCAAACTGTGTCCCCATTACTCCATGGATGGTTACAGAATATTCAATACAGCAAGGCCCCCTGAGCTCCAGCGACTAAGTTGCTAACTTTGTCTTTTCTTTCACCATGATATTAAGGTGAAAAGAATGAAAAATACATATTTTTATATTTCTCTATGATATTGCTGATGATTTCTTCCTTTGCTTCATTTTTTAATATATTAGGAGCCCTTTAGATTATCTCCATAACTACTAATATTTAGTTTCCTTAGTGACTGCCATTGAAAGAAAACTGGACACTAAGATCTGGTAGCATGTCTCAGATCTGTCACTTTTGCTTGTGGTAATAGCAGACAAGTCACGTAACTTTTCTGGGGCTCAGTTTGTCTGTCCTTAAGAGGAAGAGATTGGACTCTAAGCTCCTCCAGAGGCAGTGAACAGGGTCCAGGTCCAGGCAGGGGAGGATGCATCTCTGGTGACAGTGCAGCTGTTTGTCCTTGCACCCCCCCGGTGAGGGCAGCGCCCTGAAGAGAGCCTTCTAGCATCTCTGGTTTTGCACTTAATGAATGACTGAAAAGAAGAACTATTAGAATAATAGATGCTTCTGCACATTGCTCAAATCAGAACAGATGATGAAATCACAAGGCCAGAGATTCTTCACAGTGGAGGTAGCCTTGTATGTATGTACCTGATAGAATCTCCATCCAGCTTTGAGTGACACAGCTACAGTTCTGACTGAGGCCAAGTTGCTGGTGTTTTATCAGTATGCCCCACACCCCATTGGAAGAGTATGGACGTTAATTTTACCATGAGAGTAAATTCGAAATGCAAATATATTTGAAAATAGATAAAATGAAGAGTTTAAATTTAGTGAGTTCTAATGTCTTTTTTAAGGTCAAACATTTTTGCAAGCTAAGAAGATGCAAAAGCAAAATAAGAGTCTCTAACCCAAAGTTTGGTATCCCTTGCAGTCAAAGCATTCTCTTTGTATTTTGCCTCTTTATGTTACTTCTTCTGTGAATCATAACCATTGCCCTACCCACCCACTCTAGTCTCTCGTCTACCCTCTCAGGTACCTGTTACCTGGTTGTATAGTAACTGTATGTGCTGACCATCTCTGATTTTTCACGTAAACAACCCTCATGGTGTATTCAAAAATAATACATGTGTTACAAATTAATACTGAGATCTAAATTATAAACCTATTTTTAGGCAAGTTGGGGTTGTGGAACTATGTAACATCTTTATCTGAACGTTCAAGGCTGTACAGTGCCAACTACATTAGCAGCCATCCTGCTATTTGCCAGATAAGTATATGACGCAAGGAATTGTCAAAGGAAGAAACTTAGTTTTCATTTGAACATCTTAGGTTGTAACCAAGAAAAGGCATAATCTTATAAATTAATACTGATGTAAATATGTCCTTTTTTTTAAAGGCAAGTTAGATCTTGTGGGACCATGTAATTAGTAGCAAGTTCACCAACTGTATTTTAATTCATTTTTCTTCGAATTATAGATTTTTTAGAGAGTTTAGTTTCTATTGTTTTGGTTCGGTTTGATTTATTTGTTGTTTGTGAATATGCAGTCATATTTAAGGTTTTAATTTAAGAATAATTTTTTCATAGAAATTTTAAAAATTTATCTCAACCTGAGCCTCTGTGTGATTCGATTCCCCCCAAAAAAATACTAAGGTCAAAATCCTTTTTGGTACTTGTTTAGTTTCCTGGGTGGCTTAAACAACAGAGATTTACTCTCTCAGAGCCCTGGAGACTAGAGTCCAAATCAAACGTCCCAGGTTAGTGTCTTGTGCGGCTGTGAGGGAGAGTCTGCCTTGCCAGGCCCCCCGTGGCCCTCGCCTTCTCTGACATTCCTTGGCTTGTAGCCACAGTGCCCTGCTGTCTGTCTTCATGACAGCACTCATCCTTTCTGGATGAGTGTTTGTCTCTATGTCCAAATGTCCCATTTTATAAGGACACCGGTCATTGGTTAGAACCCATCCTAATGACCTCATCCTAAGTAATTACATCTGCAATTAACCTATTTCCAAATAAGGTCACATTCTCAGGTATTAGGGGTTAGGGTTTCAATATATGAGTTCTGGGGCAATACGTTTCAACCCATTACAGTGCTCTTTATCATAATAAAACCAAACAAAAAGAAAAAGGTACAAAGGAAAATTGCCTCTATATCTCTCTAGAAGCTGAGAATAACAGTCTAAAATTGTGACCTTTGAGAATATTGGGGAGAAGATGACCTTTGCATTTTGTAAAAAGCAGATGATTTGATATCAATGCTCTATGTATGTGATCATCGTGTCTCCTTCAAGGAACTTGATTCACACATTATCTTTTGCCTGGCCACATACATCATTCCTGTATTCACACACTGATACAGCAGGTGCCTGTTGAACACTCATAGTGTAGGCATTGCTATGGGTACCGCAGACGCTATCGGGAGTTTAAAGAGACTCTGGTCCTGTGGATTTTATAGTCTAAGGGAAGAGAGATGTTAATTAAATAATCATATTATTGAAAGTAAACCACCGTCCGAACGGTGATATAAAATAAACGAGGGGCTGGTGCTACGAGGAGGCATACAAGGTGAATTTAAGTTCATGGGTTGCTAAGCGGGGGACAGTCAGTGAAGGCAATTGAAGAAGTGATGCTCGAGCTAAGATCTGAGGTTGCATAGGCATTACATGTGAAGAGAGGGGAGATATTCCAGGCAAAAGGAACGGTGGGTCCAGAGGCCCAGAGGCATGAGGGAATATGTGTGTTCAAAAACCCCCTACTCCCCACCCCCAAAAAAACTGTGGCTAGAGTGCAAAGCTCTAGAGTGAGCAGAGTGGGCAATGAGAGGAGAGGTGAAAGGTTCTTTCTTTTAAGAGGCTAGGAAACCACTGCAGAGTTTCCAGTAGACAAGCGGCACAATCGAGTTTATATTTGAAAAAGATGACACGACAGCAGTGGTGAGAACCAGCTACAGCCAGGCTCGCGTGGTCGGCAGACTGTCGCAGGAGAGGCGGCTGCGGCTCATGCTACGGTGGTGATGATGCTTGCGGATAGAAATTCCCACCTCCAGTAGGTATTTTGTGGGTGAAATGGACAGATACTGTGACTGAGTGGGCGTGGGGACTAAAGATGAGAGGATCATCAGAAACGAGGCCTTGTTTCTTGTTTACATAAACAAGAGCAAGAGCGCGAAGGAGGACCAGCTTTGTGAGGTGAAACTGTAATTCTGTGTTTGCACATGTTGAGTTCGCTGTGGCTTCGAGACACGCGATGCAGATGGCAAGTCGGCAGTTGTGCTCTTCCGTCTGGAGCTCAGAAGCAGGTCTGGCAAGAGGTGCACGTTCTGGGGTCGTCTGTGTGTAGCCGACGGAGCTCTGGATGTGGATGAGTTGTCACTTAGAGAGAATAAGGTGAGGAGAGAAGTGTCCTTAAAACTCGTCTTTGAGACACTCCACATTTAGCTCCTAGACAAGAGATCACGTTTCAACAGGAAGAACAGTACAAGGAACTGGAGCAAGTGAGGCTGAGAGATAATGGCAGCTCAGGAGAGGAGGAGCCAGGTGTCGCTGAGAGGTCAAATGAGATGAGAAACAGCGGGATCCAGCAAGTTCAGAAGGGGAGGACAGGGAAGCCTCCAAATCAGAACCAGGAGGCCATGACAAGAGCTAGAGATGCTTGAATTCCAGAGTTGAGAGGTGGAGAAAATGCAGTGACGATGAGCTGTCATAAGGATGGAATGATGTAAGACGGTTACGCACTTGAAGTGGACAGGAAACTGTTAAAAATGAGGAGACGTATCAGTAGAAAGTGAATTCTTAAATGAGTGATCTGCAGTCACGAGGACGGACAGGTCCAAACAGACTGGGAGACTTTAATCAGCGTGGAGGAGGTGGGAGGGGCCGGGATGACATCAGGGAGACGGCAGAGAGGCTCATAGCCTCTTACAAGCATCATAAGAGCAGATTTTACAGGAGTTGGCCAGGAGTAATGAGGTGGCATTGGAAACTCAGGTCTCAGACCCACCAGCAAACCTAGGTCACCAGGGGAGACGGAGAGGAGTAGCCGCTCCTTGGGAAGGCGTCACCCCAGCAGCCTGGGCAGTGCGTTAAGGCTCAGACCCAGAGGGAAGACTCGGGGGAAAAGAGAGTTTAGATTTCAGAGAGCGCAGTGGGAGGATTTCAGGGGTGATGGGCACCAGCTGGGTTCAGGGCACGGAAGAATGAACCAGAAGATAAGGACAGTGGTGTAGCAGAGGATGGCTGTCTGAGGGTGGGGCCTTCGCTTAAGTATCAAATGATGAAAACAGGATCGCAAAGCCTGTGGACAGCAGCAGGGGCGCTCTGGTGGCTGGAGAGTGCAGTCTCCCTCAGCTGGGGCGACAGTGGTCCCAGGAGTCCAGCGGCAGCTCAGGGCGACCTGAGGGATTCCGATTCAGCCAGGTGCAGGTCGTAGGAAAGGAGCAGAGGGGCAGCTGAATTTCCAGTTTTGCAGATATGATTTTGTACATACAGTTTTCATGACCAAAAAAAGGAAGGGAGGGAGGTGGTCCACGGTCAAGTCCAAGTAGTGGATTCCGTGCAAAGAAATTCCAAAATAGTCACCTCATATCAAATGCTTAAAATCATTAATGGCTTGAATTATTCATTATTTGTAGCTGTTTTTGTATCATGTAATTTTAGCCTAGAGCTGTGCTTTAACAAAAAGCCACAATATTTACCTATTTGAAGTAGTTATCGGAAATGGTGGTCTGAGATAGTAATTTTTAAAAGTACTTGAAAAATAAGCTTGTAAAATGGCAGACTTCATACACATACACACACAGAAAACACTGCAGAGAAAGCTAGTTATTAACATCGCATTAGCAAGACTTTTTTTTCATTTTATAATAAGTAATTAGCCAGCCACATTAGGCAATAATGAGAGCCAGTAATCACTTTCTTTTTATTAGAGAAATTAGACTGGACTCGTTTAAAAACATTTAATGTATATGTTGTAATGAATATGTAAAAGGTATAAGTTGCTTAGGCAAAAAGTTTAAGTTTTCCAACTCCAACCAAAATAATGACTTAGGATGGGCTGAAATGCAGAATTACTTTTCTCAACTTATGCAAGTACATCTGTCTGTAATTCCTGAAGGGCTGAGTTTACGTTACCAGGCAGATAGATTTTGTATGCTTTGGGATAATATTCCAAACAGGCTGCATTTTATTTTCATAATACTTTGCCACCAGGAATGAAAACAGAAATTATAGTATCTCAAGTTATGTACAGTATCTCAGGTTGCTTCAAATGTTTGCTGCATGTTTAAAAAAACCCACAAGTAACTGTACAGTTACAGACATATACTGGAGTGTAAATGGCTGTTAACTGTTCAATTTGATGTAAACCGAATTGTCCTAGTCAGTTTTTGTATTCTTCTAAAGACCTTAAAGAAAGGAGATAACCTTTTATAGGAAATAAATATCTTCTATGAAGTTAGATAATTATAATATGGCCCTTTCAAGCTGTGTGAGGTGTGGCATAGACGTTGGCACTTACCACTTGTTTTCCACATAAGCTAATGAATGCTTAGAGAAGTTGAGAGACTTGATTGCGTTCCCACACCCAGACTGTGCTTCTTTGATACTTAGGCCCTTTGCTGTTAAGAGCCCTGATATGAAGATATTCGCTGTGAATTGCACAGTAGATTATCTCTTCATTTCTAGGGCTTTAAATACCATCTATATGCTAATGCCTTCCAAATTTATAGGTCTCACACACCCCTCTTCCCGGAGCTTGAGATTTCTATATCTATCTCGCTATTAACATCTCCCTTCAGATGCCTAATACTCATCTCAATATTGGCATATTGGCCCTCACCCCCTCAGCCTTGGCCACTTCAGTGAAAGGAACCACCATGCACCCAGACGCTGATGCAGAAAACTCAGATGTTCTTCCTTCTTCCTTGCCCCACATCTCATCGAGACCCTCATGACTCATCCAATAAGATGTTTTTTAAAATTAGAAATGACGTTCTACCACGGCCAACTTTCTGACCCATTCTGCATCTAAGTTCTCATCATATCCCAAACCTCTGTCACCTCCCACTTAGACCAGTGCAGTCACCTCTTGATAGGTCCTTCTGCATCCAAGCTGGCCTTTCTTCTTATGACACGGCAAGATATTCTGTATTTGTAAAATACAAATCTAACCACTTCTTTGTTCATAATTCTCCAATGGCTTCTCATCACCCTTAGAATGAAACCTTAACTTCTCGCAAGCCCCTGTGTGATCCAGTCACTTTTGGCTGTTGTTAATGCTGCTATGAACATTCGTGTATAAGTATTTCTGTGAATGTTTTCAGTTTTCTTAGCTGCATACCAAGGAGTTGAATTGCTGGCTCATATTGTTATTCTACATTTAACGTGCTGAGGAATGCCAAACTGTTTTCCAAAGTGACTGTACCGCTTTACATCCCCACCAACATTGTATGAAGGTTCTATTTTCTTCCACGTCCTTGTCAACACTTGTTAATGTCCATTGTTTTTATTATGGCCTTCCTAGTGGGTGTGAAGTTGGTATTTGTACTTTTGACTTTTATTTCCCTGATGACTAATGATGTCAAGCATCTCTTCACATGCTTATTGTCCATTTACATATCTTATTTGGAAAAATTTCTATTCAGATCCTTTGCCCATTTTTTAAATTGGATTAGTTGTCTTTTTACTACTGAGTTGTAAAAGTTCATTAGATATGCTAAATACAGTGTCCCTTATCAGATGCATAATTTCCAAAAACTTTATCCCCTTCTCTGTGTTCTCTTCGCACATTCTTAATGGTATCTTTCAAAGAACAAACGTTTTTAACTTTGATGATGGCCAATTTATCGATTTTTCATTCTATCGTTAGTGCTTTAAGCATCATCTAAGAAATCCATGTCCAAAGTCATGATGGCTCACACCTGTGTTTTCTTCTAAAAATTTAATAGTTTTACATGTTATATTTCTGTCATTAATTCATTTGAATTAAGTTTTAAATACAGATATGAGGTAGGGGTCCAACTTTATTCTTTTGCATGTGGATATCCAGTTGTCCCAGCTCCATTTATTAAAAAGACTGACTGTCCTTTCGCCCATTAAATTGTTAAACACTCTGGTTGAATATCAATTGATCATGAATGTGTCATGGTGAAAACCTCCAGTAAAATGTTAAACCCACAGTGGCAAGAGCAGATATCCTTGTTTTGTCCCTGATTTTAGAGAGGAAGTATTCAGTCATTCACCAGTCAGTAAGCATGATGCTGACTATGGCTCTTTTCAAAGAACCAAATTTTGGTTCCACTGGTCATCTCTATTTTTTTTTCCTATTCCCTGGTTTGTCTCCACTCTTATCTTTATTGTTTCTTTCCTTATTTTTTGCTTTAGTCCTAGTTTTCTCTTCTTTTTCAATATCTTAAGATACTCTTTGCATGATACGTCTTTTCACCCTGTTACTTTTAACCTCTGTATTTTTTAATCTAAATTATATCTTCTCTAGATAACATCGTTCAGTCATTTGTTTGTTTATTTGACTGGTTGGTTGGTATTTTGTTTGTTTGTTTGTTTGTTTGTTGTCCAGTCTGACAACCTCTGCCTTTCGGATTGTTTGATCCATTCACATTTAATGTTATTACTGATATAGTTGAGTTATGTCTGCCATTTTATTTTTTGTTTTCTATGTCTCATGTTTTTTTTTCTATTTTTCTTTACTGCTTTCACTGCTTTAAGCAAATATTTTCTAGTTTTTCTTTTCTCATTTTCTTTCTTCACTTTGGTTCCTTTCAGGTGGCAAAGAGAAGCAGAGGTCTTTACTTTCCTATTTTAAACCGGGACTTCTCTATCTTGAGTCTTCAAGTAGCAAATATTTCATCATACTCTGCTTCACTTGTGGTAGACTTGTTTGAGTGTCGTCACAAATTCCTCTCCCCTGGACACCTTTTCAGTTTTGTTCAGTTACTGAGTCATGGGTAATGATGATTTGGCCCACACCACTGGCCAGTGTCCCCTAGACTAGCCCCTTATGTGTGAGTGACCATGATTTGGAGATAGGAAGAAATACAGACTATGAAGTTTGAAAATTCTTAACCTGTTTGTTTTAATGTTAATTTTTTAAGAGGATTTCCTTGTACTATCAGGAAGTGAAGGTAGGAAACAAGATGTAGCCTTCATAGCCCAGATATTTCTCTCTTCACCTTCATAAGTTTATGTTAGGATATTGCCCCCAAAATGATCACTTTGAAGTGATTCTAGCTATAACCTAGTCCCAGTTGCCTCATTAGAATAAGAGCTTTGGGTTAGTCCTATGTCCATGTCCAGTAATTTTATAAAGATACTTTGTTAGCAAATCCATTATCTGTTGACTGTCTACAGCACATATACCTCTTGAGGGTGGCTGTGTGCTACTATATAACAAGAACTCATGGCCCCTGCTCTAATAGGCCTCATTTTAAAATGAAAGGCAGAATAAACACAGAGAGCACTTTTAATTATTAATGACAATTAAAGGGAGCCTTAGCACAAATAATTCCAAAGACATTTCTACTTGGCTTAGAATTTTAATATGATTTTTGACAGATCTATTTACCTAATTATAGTTTATCTAGGATAATATTAAAATGAACTTACATTCTCTAAGCACTTACTAACAGCCATAGAAGACATGGCAAAAAGCCTGTTACAGCAGGAGGCTGGCCCAGGATTAGCAAATGTTTTGTAAAATATACATAACAAGGAAAACCTTCGTGTAGATAACCAACAATTGAATATACATAAAGCCACAGATGGCAAAAAAAAAAAAAAAAAAAAAAAACACCTCTCTGTGAGCACAGCTGGGCAAGGACGCACAAAGGCACTGAAGGGGATTCATGGGGTGACTGGAGCCAAGATGATTAGTCTGTAAAAGCTCTGTGCTGATGCCCTCCTGCAGCATATTTCTTTAACATCTTTAAAAATGTTCCCGGTCCAGCTGTTTCTTGGAACAAGCGGACTTTTATGACCTCTCTTTTTTAGTCCCATTCATTATTTTATTAGCATTAATAAAGAGTGGATCTTAGACAACTGAACGTTCTAGTTACTTAATGACCAAAATCACGGAAATATTTTCAATAATTTAATAGATTAAAGAACCCAGAAAAGTATCTGGAAATTGATGTTTCTAGGCTTATCTGCTCACTGATTGTGGGTCCCACTCAACTAGCTCTCACTCGTTCCCACCCTGAAGCCCTGTTACTTGCTATTAAGTTACAAATTGTATCTTCCCATTTACAACTCTAGTTGGAGGAGCACAATCTCCCCCTGATTTCATCTCCATAATTACTTTTGTAAGAAATTATCTCGGGGAGACACTTTCATTTAGTCGTGATCATGTGTTATATTGAATGGCTTTCATCCTCCTCAGGAACAATTTCTGTTCACCTTTTGTTTTAAAACCTGTTCAGTTTAATACTTTGCATTTCAGGTTTGCTGAGAACAAACCAAATGTGTGTTTATTGACGACCTGTGGAGAAGGTATTTAACAATCGGTGGCATTTGATTTAACACATGTACTTAGTCAAACTATGTGCTTGGAGGGGTAACCTTTCCATTTTTAAGCTGCATAATGACAATAATGTCTAACATAAATTTATAAACATAAAGAGATGAATATTTGAGCTATGAAGACTAGATCTTGTTTCATACTCATTTGCAGATAGCATAAAAACTCGTATCAAAATTTTAATATTAAAACAAATAGATTACGAATTTCAATTCGAGATAAAGAATACAGGAATAACATAAAGAAGTAAATTAAGTCTTGTGCGCCTATAATTACCCTTCAAATAACATTATATCAGTACTATAAGTATTTTTGTGATCTTTCTGTCACTATCCAAGAAGTATAGCTGTAACTTCTCTTTCTACATAGAAAACAAATATTAAACTAATTGTAAGTTAGTAGGACATACAGTAATGTATAGCATGTTTCTCTAGAAGATGCTGCCATATGCACAAAGCTCTGATTTCACAAGAGATTATTTAAGGTCGGTTGTATAAATTTGGGCAGGTTTGACAAAAGGAGTGTGAATATTTCAGCAATATAATTATATCATTTTCCCTTATGGGTGCCAGTCACAATAGATCCAAGGGCTAGATGGGGAATTAAATGCAGTACCAACTTTATTTCTGGATCAATTAGCATAGTTTTGCATACAAGGAATGAAAATCACCAAGTAAAGCTGACTGAAAAATAAGGTGATTTATTATCTCACGTCACAATAAGTTCATAAGGAGATCTGCTCCAGGACGTAGGGGCATTGGCGTTATTTCCGTTATTCTGTGGTTTCTGTTCTCTGTGTGTTGGCTTCATCCTCAGGCCAGAAGTAAGAGGACTATGTTAGTTACAGGTGTAAATTCAGAAATATCCAGACACAAAACACCCAGACACAGAAACATTTAGAAGAAGAGGAAAAAATTCTCTCTTACTCAGGAGTAAGCAGGTTTTCTGTGGAAGCTAGTGACTTTCCCTCACATCTTGTTGGCCGGAACTGGGTCACATACCCATCCCAAATCCCGGCAAGGGCGATGGGATCACCATGATTGTTTTAGGTAAATAAGAATATTCTGCAGCTAAGGGTAAATCACCTTTTTTTATTATTATTTTTTTAGCTGCATGGAAGGAATAGGTTTTGGGGAGAAGGAAAAGGGAGAACAGAAATGAATATTGAGTTGTAATCAAGGGTATCTGTTCTATTACCCAACATACAGGGTCCCTGGTAAAGTCAAGTCGTGTTTGCCACCTGTTTCCCTCTGTATTGAATTCGCCCCCTCAGAGGCAGGCAGAGAAAGTGGAAGATGGTAAGCCTATTGAAGTTAGCCTTTTCTCATCTGCTGACCATGTGCAGAAACAGCCATGAAACTCCAGCTCTTCCTGCGGTGTATGTGCCATGCACCAGAGAGAGAGATCCAGGAGTAACAGGAAGCAGAACAAGAAGATGATTTTTGCTCTTATCTCACCAATAATATGCCCCTTCTCATCAGGGAAGAGTAAATGAAAGGATTAAAAGAGCGGTAGATATTTACTTCCATTTTACTTCCCAGAACATATTGATAGAATTTCTCGTTTAATTGGTGGAAATTCTAGAATGAAAGACAAGGGTTTTCTTATTAATGAAGAACACAGCAGGGGCAGGGGAAAGGCAAACTAGCTTTAGGTCCTATCTACAATCTTGTAGGCCTTCATTTATCCTGCGGTCATTTAGCAATTCCTAATCTTTACGTGCAGGGAGCTGGCGACTGGATGAGGACTGTGCAGAAGGCCTGGTCCCAGCCCTGAAAGGACTCCATGTTCTCTGTGCCCACCGTGGGTTGGGCTAACAAGTAAATATAATACCTAAAAGAGTCACTCCAGTACTTTCCACTACAAAGTGCTATAAAAAAACAAGGCAAGAGAGATTTTTTTCTGCACACTGGATCCAAGAAGACTCTAGCAAAGACATGAAACTAGTTTGGGATTTGAGAAGATGTATGGGTTGTTAATAGACAAGCTACAGGAAGAAAAGAACGTAGAGCGGAGGGAGGATCTCGGTCGAGGCGCAGACGCCTGGGGCCAGAGGCTGTGTTCAGGGTAAACCTCTGTGGTTCAAAGATGGCGCCCACAGTCGGGTGCGTCACCGAGGCAGGAAATCAGCTGATTAGGGTGGTTAGGGTCAGGTTAGGATGGGTTTTATCCACTCAGTATTCTCTGGAAGCAGAACACTGTTTTCGTCTCTCCACCCTGACCTTTGCCGTGATCATTCAGTGCAACATAAACACTGTATGATGTACGCGGTTAGAAGACAATAATTACAGCCCTTCATCATGAGACTGGGGGCAGGTACAAAAGCAATAGAACACATAAATTCTTTATAAAACAAATATATAGCACGTGCCAAAATTGAATTCAATAATAATGCAAGACAATGAGGCAGTAGTGCCATTGCTTGTGGCAATTGTTAAACTATATTAGGAGCCAATAGCACCTAATTCTGATGTCTTCCCAAGTGTCTAATTCAATCATACTGTCATCAAATATTTATGGTATGCTATGTGCTAGATAAAAGTCTCCATCGCTAAGGGAGGATTTGATTTTGGGAACCTTCCCAAAGTCATTTGTATCAAAGTCAGCTGAATAAGGTGGCCGATCAGGATAAGAAACGTGATTATGGACTAAAACTCTGGTGCAAGTATGAAATGAGATTCTTTTCCTTTTTTTGACCTGTAAACTGTGAAGCATAAAATTAGAACTATAAAGTTACAGCACTTTAAAAAAGAGAATCACAACAAAGCATTTTAAGCAAAGGCAGCATTACTGGAAAAAAAAAAAAAAGTCAAACTTCCTGCAGAGACGCCTTGAAGGTCACGCCTCATTTGGATGTCTGAGTCTCCCAGTGCGCTTTACCACAAACCTTAGTCCATCGCAGTCATACCTCAGCTTCTCAAGTCCTGTAGCTTCTGGAGGGGACAGCATTCCTTCAGTGGTGCAGAGGGCACTGAAATCACTGTGGCCTGCAGCAGCCCAAAAGCAACTTTAAAAAGCTTCAGACCCAGCACAGACCTTCAAAGCAAATATTGGAGAACAAAATAGTATTTGCAGAGTCAGGATCTGTGCTCTGTTTAATATTACCTTCAAAGGAAAGCCCCAGATTGGAAGAACTAAGATTTGTATAAAAAGGTCTCAAATACATAGATAGAATATTCTGTACACTTATGTATCATTAATAGTTATATATTAATACCCAATTATATTTTATAAGCATATAATGTATTTGCGTGTGAAATAGGTGTACAGCCTTGGGCAGCCTTGTGACGTTTTCAGCCTGCCCCTTAAAGTAACAGCTGTGTAAATCACTATTCACATCTCAAAACCATCACTCACCTCAGATAGGAAACAAAACGGCTTTCTGGAAAGAGCAGCATAATAATAGTAGGAGTAACAATAATATAGCCTAAATAATTGAAACGAAAACCTAATAAGGAGAGAAAGGAAGTGATACTAATGGAATAATAATGAACAAGAGGAAAACGTCAGATTGCAAAAATTAGGTTGCAAAATGGCTTTAGAGAAAAAGCACTTATAAGTCACATTTCTCTACTTATATGAGGGAAAGTGGCCAATCGGGTTAGAAATGTTTACTGAGAATTAAAAAGGAAAAAACACCCCCTAGGTGTAGATTTCCAGTTCTCACCTTTATTTAGCAAGGATTAGCCAGCACAAAACCTGCCCAACGAAATGTGACCTCTCGCCTTGCGGTCAGGCCAGTGTTTTCCACCCAGAGCCAGGCTCGCTCCAGCAGTGCGCGCGTGCGCAGTGTGTTCACAGCTGTGCTCACGTCAGCAGAAACGCATCCAGCAGACCTGAGTGTTGCAGGGCCCGGCACCTGGCCGCTCTGCCCTTGACCCTCTGGCAGCAGCATCCCAGACTAGCGCAGACCAGTCCTCAGCCGAAAGGTGAGAAGCTGCCAGCTCTGTCCTGGGCGACAGCCCTACCATGTTCTCCAGGAGAGTCTGCGTTGTCATTTCTAACAGTCACAGAGTTGGACCTTTGCTGACCTTGGAGACAGTAATGTAATTCAGCTCTCAAGAGGTAGAAATGACACGAGACAGAGGGCAGCCCTGGCCCCCTCTGTGGCTCCAGAGGGCGGCTCCTCCTGGTTCTGGGAGGAACAGGTCCCGTTTTTGTCCCCTCCGTTTAGCTCCCTCGCCTTGGGCTGTTTGGAGGCTGTCAGCGGGGGGCCCATTACTGCCATTTAGAGAAGTGGGGGGTTTCAGGTGGATACCTGCTGCAGGACCCCAGGGAGACGGGCCGCAGAAGCCCTGCCTTGATGCCCCGCACACAGCTCCGCACTGCAGCGAAACGAGCCCGGTTCACCCCTCTACTGCCGGAGCTTTGACTCATTTACGTGTCAGTCTTTTCACCCCAGATGGGAACGTGAATGCAGCCCTCTGCGGCTCAGCCGCTTGCGCTGTGCTTCCCGCAAGAGCAGACAGCGCAGGATGACGGTGCCGCCGCCTGTGCAATCTTTCCGAATCGTCGAGGTTCATTTCCAGCCAATTTCAGATGAATTCTGATCTCATCTAGTTCCACGTCAAGGTCTAGTCGGGCATCACGGTCTTTATAAGTACCATAAACAGCAACTTGGAAATCTGCCAGATCTATAAAGGCATCTGCTAATATTTCTCAGGGATTTTAAAAAATAGAATAGTCTGTTTCCATAAATCAATAACCTAATCAACAGATTCTCTAGGAGCCAGTCTGTCCCTGGTTTAAAAAAAAAAAAAAAAAAGTCTGATAGCCGTGAAAACTAGTGCTGGCGGCTGCCTGACTGGCGTGTTCCCGCGGGCAGTGTACAGTCACACAGAAGTCCTATGCCTCTCCTCATCCTCCTTTGGGTCAATGAAAGATTACTACTCGATTCAAAATCTTACCAGATTGCACTCCTCCTAAAACCTCCCTGAGACTTCGCACTGCATCTGGAATAACATTCAGAAGCCCATCTCATGACCTCTCCACCTCCTACTTCGCAGGCTCTGCCCCCAGGTACCCTGGCTGTGTTCTCGGAATCCTACGCTGATGAGCATCTCACCTGATAACCTAGTTAGCCTCTGCAGAAGAAAAGAAATCTGAGAACTGGAGTTTCCTCTTGGTCAAACCTCCTTTTGTTCCTGTGCTCATGTCTTCTGGAAGCTTCCCCTGATCACAGTGATAAACAATTCAGTACCATTCTTGATTAATTAACTGCAACTTAAAGGGAATGCATTTTGAGTCTCCACTGTGTTCTCACAGCATTAATCATTCTGTCCATCCATTCATCCATCTGTCAATCAATCAAGTGCTGTGTTCCAGAAAAGTTTTTAGCCCAATACTTAATCATACTTTAGAGTGATTATTCTTTAGTAAGCATATGTTACCTACTGGAGATGGAAGTTATTGTCTATGAGCATAGGTAGTTGAGTTCAGTCTATACTTAATATGCTAATAGATTAGAATGTGATGGAGGAACATTATCGGTTTTTTTAGAAATGTAAGTGAGGGTCGCTAACACACCCTGGTTGGTAGTGCGGGAGTTAGAACGATTTCTCTGAGAGTTGATGTGAGCTAAGTGTTAAATCATGAATAAGAGATACTGCTTTGGTTTCTGAAAGAGCCTTCTCATGCTCTCATTAATGCACCCTTAACACTTCCTCACTCATACAGGGAGTGCTCAAAATGTTTGAGAGTCATTCTTGAGTGATTCATCCGTCTTTTGTTTTTTTAAAAAAAGGATTTAAGACTTTAGTAAGTGGTTGTAAATAAATTTGGGGTGGACATGTCTGGGACCTTGGCACTGAATCTCTTGGGATGTCTCAGTTCTCCTCCAGGTGGCTTCCCCTTCCGTGCGATGTCCCACTGTCCTGGGCCTCTCCATGTGTCCTCTCTCTGTAGGATGTCCTGGACCTCCTTATAGCTTGTCAGCTGAGCCCCATGAGAGTGAAGCAGGAACTGCCAGGACTCATATCTGAAGGGCACAGCTTCACTTCTACAGTATTGTCCTGGTCAAAGAAAGTCACAGACCAGCTGAGATTCAGGGAGGAGGCATTGGTTTCATCTCTCCTACACATGGGAGGAAAAGGAATTGCTGGGGCCGTCTTTGGAAACTACTGCATTTTCCCCGCCTCCCATCCCCATAGCCTTTCCATCCTCCCAAAGACGCAATGGGTATATTTGAATTTATTCAGTATGACACACATTGGTTGTCATTAATGACTCTTGCCTGTGTCTAACCCCCAGCCTCATTCTATGATTCTCCCTGCATCCTGGAATTAATCTCTGTGTTTCCAATATTACCTCTTTGTTTGGTGGTACAATCTATGGCCACATAAAACTGCTGCTCAAATACAACTTCTTTGTTAACAGAATTAGCACTCTAATGTGTAATTCTTTCTCATCCTTCAAGACCCAGTTAAATCCGACTTCTTCCATAAAGTTTTTATTGATCATCCCAAAGAAAATGGGATTTCTCTCTTTCTAAAATTCATAGCAATCTATTTCTAGAACATAGGCCGGTTTCAATTATGGTTAGATACAGGCATGCCTTGTCTCTCTAATAACATAGAAAACTCAAGGCAGGTAATAGGATCTGCTCATTTTTGAATTCTCAAAGCACCAAGATGAGTCCATTCCATAGAATAGGATGTGTTTTCATTGAGCTGGCAGAGGTCAGGGTAGAATGGCCAGACTTCTGGATGAGGTTCCCACCCATGGGGTAGCGGGGTAGGGGGGCAAAACATAATGCGGGCTTATTTAGAAAGTATTTACTTTTGGAATCCTGCCACCCACTACAACACGAGCAGTCACTCGCTTCCTGGGTGGGCCTGAATGAGGGAGTGTGCTTGGGAAGGTCTCTAGTGCTGTTTTCACATGTCGTGTTTCAGATAAAGCTGGTTTTCTCCTTTTTCTAGTTACAGCAAACACTGGTACCATCTTGAGACTCACTTTCCCTCTCTGGCACTCAGTTTATAGCAAAAGCTACTCTTTATTGAGAACCTATGTTAACGCCAGGTATGGGGCTGGGCATTAATGCTCATCTTCATCATAATACTGAAAGCTGCATTTCTTCTCATTTCCTCCTTTTAAATGAAGACCAGATATGGAAAGAACTTAAATAACTTCCCCAAGTTCTCTTGACAGAACTGGGTTTAAGCTCTTATCTCACATGGGTCCCAGGCAGCCGTATCAGGAACATGACTGATAAGCTCTGAATTCCCTTTAGCTCCTGCTGTGCTTCTTACCAGGGATGTAAACCACAGTCTGCTGCCTTTATTCCCCTTCTCCAGTAGTTCCCTGGTACTGTTTTTATTCTTTTTATCTCATTCAGAACTTCAGCTGAAGTTTCCCTTATCAGTTATAGGCTCCTCAGCTAGCTGTTATCAGTTACATGTTCTGCTATGTTGTGCTACAGTTTGTACAGAGATGGAGACACAGTGTCGTTTGACCAGGCAGGAGACCTCCCACGGAGCCAGTGCAGAGCGCCTTCTGACTTTGCTCTCACAGGGTCACGTTTTGATTCCTGCCTCAAAGTCCCGGCTGCCACAGGGTGGAGTTTTACTGGGAACTGCTGGCCTTGTTTTGGGTGAACACTCCTGAATATGACCAAAGACATAATTCTTCCGAAGCTACTCCATGTTTTTATTCAGTGCGTGCTTAAAAGCAATAAATGTGGACGTTGGAAAATATTCCTTTTATAGAACTATTTATGGCATTTGCCAAGTATTTGTAAATCCAATTCTTGAGTCCTCTTCCTAAATAAACTTTAATTACTTTTGATTTCCAGAAAACCAGCTAGAACTTAACATAATTATATCTTCCAGCCATTGTAAACAAGTTATTTTGGAAGATCACAGAACTGTGGGGACTTAAAATTTGTGTGATCTTAGGAAAGTCTACTTTCTCCCTGAGTTTTAGTTCTCTGGGGCTTGGGGTGGGGGGAAGCTCTAATAACAAACACGTACCTCATAACCTCATAGGTTCTATGTCAAGAACAAAATTAGTATGTCAGACCTTGCCACATAAACAGTAGATTTTTTCTTATCATGGAAATACTCTCTAGGGATATGTCCCAGACAACGTCTTGCATGTGGATTTAATATGGACAGGAAAATCTAATATTCATTTTTTATTTTGTTGACATTCAAAAAAAAAACTGTGTTTTCCCTTCGTGTGAATTTTAGATAAGAAAAAATAGTATCTTAACTAAGAGTCTGTACTAAAGTCATGTATCTGAATAAATGTTAGAAATTATTTTGTAGAAGTGTGAATATAATCAGATGACAAGTGAACGATGCTCTCCCAGTCATCATTTATCCTCCCAACATGAATAAACATTAGGGACCATGTCTTCTTCTTGACCCTGTTATCTTTCCAACTTCAGAATAAGTGAATGAAAGAGATCACCAAAGTCAGAAGTTGTTTTCAAGTATTATTTTGATTGTTATAATTTCAAATGCAATTTCATCTTATTGCAAGGTTAAAACATCCAGTTTTGTTTCTAACTTATTTGAGAGTGATATGTGGATGATTGAATACCTAAATCAGCCTTGAATAAAGAATGACAAAATTTCAGTCTATAAAGAGAAGCAAGAACCAGCCCCCAACCCACCCCATCCCCGCTTTCATGGCATCATAACAACATCAACAAAGGCCGAGTAAAAGAGTCAGACTTTTGCTGGCAATCTCATCAAAGAGGCACTCAGTTACAGGGTACATGTTCAGAATTGATAAAGTTTCCAGAAAGAAGGTATAAACTCTTAGCTGGTCTTGTTCTCCAGTTATCAATCTCATGTGGACCACAGCATTTTTAAAGGGCAGTTTCATGGTGCTATCAAATCCTGGACTCTTCGTTTTCCTCTATCTCAGCAATTCTCGAAAACATAATACTTCAACAATGTTTGGCCTAAGAAGACTCTCTAAAAGGCAAGCAAGACCCAGAGAAGAAGGGCTGCATTGACAATAAGTAGACATCACTGTATTATGGACTGAATAAATGTATAATTATCAAATAGACTTAAATCCTTCAGAAAGACAGAAGTTTGAGATCATTGGCTCTATCCTTGGATGTATCCATTTTGTCTCTTTTATGGTCCACTGACGCACATAGATTTTTATTTCATCTTGATCGAAATAATTCTGATTACATTTGCAAGTATATCAGTATCCGTAGTACAAAAGATTTTTCTTGATTCTTTTTCTAATTCATTCAACAAATACTTCAGAGTACTTACTATGTTTCATAGAAATAAATAAAGAAGGAGCCCCCCTTCTGGGATTACATTCTAACACGGAGCCACAGGCTAATAAACACTAAACACAGTAACATAAAGTGTGTGCTGTAACAGTAATCAAAAAAAATATATATTGGAAGGGCAAAGCAAATAATACCAGGATAAGGAAGCAAGGGGGCTTGGGAATGTGGAGATGGCTTGAAATTTTAAGTAGAGTTCTAGGAGCTGTCCTCAGTGAGAAAGGGATGCTTTATCAGACACTTGGAAGAAATGTGGGAGTTTGCCTGGGGAAGAGCACCCAGTAGGGGCACAGCCAGAGCAGAGTCTCAAGGCAAGTCTTCGGAATGTCCCGGAAACAGTAAGGAAGCCAGTTCTCCTGCAGCAGGATCGTACCTTGTTTTTTCTTTTCTCTCTTCCAATACATAATTTATTTTCTTTTAGAGGAATTTATTTTCCCAAAAATGTAAAGTATTTGGTTTGTAATAATAGCTTCTATCATAAAGTGATTACTAACCTTGATATAGGCATTCATTTCTTTCTCTCTAGGAAGAAGGACAGTTCCCCTGAAAATATTATAATGAAAAAAGAAACTAAGGAACTGCCCCTGAAGCTTCTTTTCTGTGCTCCAGCTGGTTCTCAGAGAGGGGCTGGTAAGACATTAACTTGAAGGGGTAAATGACTAATAGGACAATATATTTCTCCTTAAAAGAATGAGTGTCTAATAGGAGAATTTCAGCTGGCTCTTGGAAATTAAAGAGATTTTATATTTAAATTAGTTCTCTGTCTCATAAAACAAAGGAACATCTGTTCTCATCATGAATCAAAGTGCCTTGCTGGTATAAACTAGCGTATATTAATATTATATGCTACATATAATACATATATATACTCACATACAAATCATATATATTCAAGAACATATACTATATATATTAAAGAACTTAGAATATAGGACAAAATTAAATTTCATTATAGTCACCAGAGCAAGAGAAATTTAATTAACTCAGAGAGTTTGAGAGAACATTCAATCTTCAGTTGATGGAAAAAATTAGATGTCTCACTATACTAATTTGATAAAAGCTAACGAGGTAGGAAACAAACTCATGTCTTACACTGTTTCATACTGCATCAGGAGGGGCTAGCTTGAGATTTCGTAGTAATAAATAATTTCATTAAAAATTACCTTTATAAAATGCTAGTGTCGCCAGGGAACTTCAGAAACGTCACTATATCCTTCTCCAGGTAATTGATATAGTCCCAGAGCAAATCAATGGGATAGCATATGACCGGAATCTCTAATAACATGAAAGCCTCTTTAGGGAAGAAAGAGATGTATGTCTTTAGACTTTCATGTGTATGTATATGGTAGAGAGGAAATTAATTGAAGTAGAAGGTAGCTAGAATTCTAAAATATAATCATTAACAGCTTCACAGTTATATTGATAGCATTCAACAGAGTTACCTTCTGGGGCAGAAACACATCATTTCCTACTGTTCTCAGAAAAAGAAAGAAGTAAAAAGGAAGACATGTTCACCAGACCTCTTAGCAAAATGAGTCCTCTGTAGAAACACGAGGTCCACTCCCAAACTTACCCTTTAACTTTCCAACATCAGTCGTGTAAAATAGCAGTCCTGTGAAATTACTCATTAAACTGATGAAATGAAAATATTTTTATTCTGCACATGCACACATGTAGGAAAATCTCACTTCAATTATAGCTGTTAAAAAGTCTGAAGTCATTTTCCCAGCTAGCATTTGGCCATTCCACTGAGACTGAAGGAATCTGGTACAATAACTGTTCTTATTAATTCAATGCTCTTCATTTTAAAAGAATATTATAATTTCTTTGTGATGTAAATTGTTTGGGCAATATGATGGTATGGTGCCTTGTGACTAAAAAGTTGATACACTAGAAGGACAAAATATTCAGAAACAATAGCTAACATTTACTGTTGGGCACTTTTTAAATGTTCTCTGCAAGATAATTTTTATTTCTGATTCACTTTTCTTTTAGCCTTTCCCAGAAGGGATTTAAGTTAATTACTTTTTCTAATGTGACTTTGATATTTCAGTTCCCCAAAATCTTCCAAGAAATATGCAACTAAAATGTCATTCTAGTTCTTTTATTTTCCTAAAGATGCTGATATTAAATATGGGTGTCACACTGGAAAATTCCACCAGAAGAAAAAGTTAAACAAGGCATAAAATTTACATTAGTAACATCCCATTAACCCATCATCTAAAAAGCTTTTGTTACATGATTTTCATCATTTATGAAATTATTTTGGTGTCTCTTCCAGTCCTTTTGCCTATAGGAATGAACCTTGTTGTGCATTTATCTCCATCAAAATGTTGTAGCTGCATTAGGCATTATTCCTTCAACATTCTTCCCTTTTTGCAAAAGGATGAAATTAGCTTTGCTTAATAATAGTCATTCTGCATTACTCTCTCTGTGGAAAACAACTTGAAAGGCACATTATTTAATTAAAGGAAGTTTTTTGAATTGCCCTTTAAAATCTTCATTTTATATAACCTATTGATTGTAAAACCAATTAGTCTTACATGTTAAAGTTTTATTGCCTGTAATATAACCCCTTACATGCCATTGAGAGAGTCATCACTGTAAAATGCATGTAGTTCCTAAATTTTAAACATGGTATTCTAAAAGATCACTGCTCAGTGTTTAAATCTGAAAAAATATTTTCTTAAATAAAAATAGTCCTGTAAATGATGATTGGTTTTCTAGGGTGACATCTAAAGAAAAATATTTATAACACTTTTGTTAATAATATATTTAATAATAATAATATTCTTAAGAAAATAATTGAGAAAATAATATTATAGCCCTAAACTACATGTTAAGACAAGGTCAAGAAGAGGGCACTGAGCTAGGAGTGATAACATCGTGATAACTCAGATCCTGCAGGTAGGGGCCACAGGTAGTCATTAATCAGAGAGGGTAATATCTTCTACGAATGATATTGTAGACCCAGTGTCAATGTTGATTTAACTTTCTATTTCTGCCACACATTACCACAAGCTTAGTAGGCTTAAAACAACCCAAATGTATTATTTCAGTTCTGAAGGTCAGAAGTCTGAACTGCCTCCCGCAGTTTCTCTGTTCGGGGCCATAGGAGGCTGCATTAACCAGATGGACTCCTATCTGGAGGCTGTGGGAAAGAGCACTTCTCAAACTTATTCAAATGAGGTTATAGGACTAAGGTCCCTGTCTTCCTTACTGGCCATCACCTGGGGGCCACTTACTGCTAGTGGCCTCTCTTGGATCTTGCACGTGGGACCTTGCATCTCAGAGCAGCAAGCACAGAATCTTTCTCAAACGTAGTATCTCTGTGACTTTTCCTTCTGCCACCTTCTTCTACCTCCAGCTACTGAATGTTTTCTGCTTTTAAAAGCCCATGTGATTCAATCAAGCCCACCCACATAATCCAGAATAATCTTTTACTTTAAAGTTTAACTACTCACATCTACAATATCCCCTTTTCCTGACGAAGTAACATCTTCACAGGTTCATAAATTAGGGTATGGCCATCTTTCAGGAGACATTATTCTGCTTACCACAAATATGATATGATTTGAGCTGTTCTCCCAGAATTGAATCCATATGTACGAAAGATGGCTGCTCATGCTCCAGGAGCAGCCAGCATCACAGAATAAAATGACACCCACCAGCCTCACAGGTCAGAGCTGACCCATACTCTCTTCAGCAGTTCATAATCTATCTCCACAGCGGAGCACCCGGATAATTCGCTTGTGCTCACATACTCTCAGACTCCAGCTACTGCATTGATAAGCTGTGTTGTGCCTTGTGCTTAAGTTCTAGTGAAAAAATTAGAGTTTTATGTAAAAACAGAATGATGTTTCACTAATGTTGCCTAATGCATTGGTGTAAACAATAGTGTTTCAGATCACTTTAACAAAAATTCTCCCCAGAACAAGAAAGGACCTTCTTTCATCGATTTTTCCTTAAAGTAGGGAGTATCTTTGGCATCCCAAGTTGTTCCAGCGAATCCTCAGCAGCTCTGCCTTGCATAGATGCCAGTACACATGTCCGGGGGCTGGGGAGATATTCTGTCAGGATGGTGATGGGAATGTCTTGTCTATTATGAGACTAATACGTCAGATTGATCATTTCATTTATTTAAGACTTATATAATATAATGTGAAATTGATAGAATATATAAATCTTGTAGAAAATAAGAGTAAACAAAAGCGTTTGAAACTGAAATTATCCCAGAAACACTTCATAGAAAATTTGGGTCTTGAACTAGACTAAAAAAATAATGGAGATGGTTAGCAAATAATTGAGTTTATATTTGGAAATGCTTTTTTAACAACCCTTTGGAAATCATTAAGACACCAACTGATTGCTCTGAAAATTGACAGATAAAAGGAAAAAATGTGTTAGTCCTGTCTTTATAAGAACTGTATTTTCCAGTAATCAAAATAATTGACTGAATGAAGAAAAACTCTTCAGAAATATTACAGTTAGTAATGATGGAAGAGATAGAATTAGAAGAGTCACTGTTTTGCAATGTTAATGAAGTAACTAATTTAGGCAATGGTCCTCTGTGACTAAACTCATTATTATAGATATTGAGGAAGAACTAGACAATAGAGGGATCAGGTTTTCATTATGACTGACAGTGAAAAACCAGGATTTTTTTCCTCCTGATGTAATGTAATTTGAAGTTGTTTCTGTTACAAGTTAAACCTGAATCTGAGTATCAATTCATAACTTCCAGCCAAAAGGAAGTTGAGGGAGAGAAGTAGTTAACTAACAACAATGAAACAGGGAAATCTGGAAAGAGGGACGTTTTATAGGACAAGTGACACAGTTTCTGCCAAAAGTTAATGGCATGGGGAAAAAACAGGAGAGAAGGATTGGAATGCTTTAGAATAAAAAAAGAGACTTGGGAGACTTAACAAAGACAATATTAGGATCTTTAATTGAACATATCAACTACGAACAAGATATTTTTGAGACAATTAAATTTTTTTAATATGAACTGGATATAATACAAAGACATTAGTGTTAATATGTAGGTGAGATAAATCACTTATTTTGTGAGAAAGTGTATTTTTAGAAGTGGCTTCTAAAGTGTTTAAGTATAAGATTGTATGCTGATGGAATTTGCTTTAAAAATCTTCAGCAAAGGAAAAAAATAAATCCAAGGTGGTAAAACCTTGATAATTGTGGACTCTTGATGATGGAGATTCATTATACCGTCTGTCTTTTGCCATACTTTGATAGTTATAAAACTTTTCATTAAAAATTTTTAGATTGCTCATTTCCACTTAATTATATGCCTTAAATCTGTTGATACATGTTTTAACAAAGAGGAGTAGTGGTATTGTGTTATATTTCTGTAGTGGCATGAGTGGATATCCATATTTATTAAGTATTGTTCTCTTAAATTGCTGGTTTCTTACAGTGTTAGTCTAATCTCCTTGAGGCTCTGTACCTCAAAGCCTAGGTTAATTGATAAGGCTCCTCAGGCTCCTTTTATTTTATTTTATTTTTGAAATGTCCATTAATAGGCCATCTTCAATCAGAAGCACATTAGTTCTGCTAATATAATTTGTGTGTAATTTTACCCTATTCCAAGATTCGAAGAAGCTAATCGTGTTCTAACAAGGGAACAAGAACAATAATTGATCACATTTGCTTGGCCTTAGAGAGAAGGGCAATGATCAGTCTTGGAAGGCTGACTTAATGAATGGGAAGTGATGGATGCCCCACACTGTCACGCTTGCTGCACCTTCTCTGGGTACACTGATGAAGGACGTGGTCTGTTGGGAGGTGCAGCATTATTTGACAGTATTAGGTGTAGCTGCTGTCAGGGGAAGGTGCTTTCTCCATTCCTATAAAAATTGCAATTCCAGTTTATCCTTGCCTTTTCTCAAAAAAAAAATTTAACAATGCTAATTCCATATATTTTTCCCCAGTAGTTAATTATAATCCTTTCCCTTTATTAAGTTTTATTTCCCAGTCTTAAAGAAAAAAGCAATTAACAAAATGGCTTAAAGGCCAAATGAGAGCAAATCTCATTTTCTTACTGTCATTTTCTTATAGTTAAATTTCTATTTTCAGAGGAGGAGAAGGAAGAGAAGGTAGCTTGATATTAAAATACTATCCTTCAAGGTACATTCCATAAATGTTAAGTTGAGCAGAACTCTCAATTTTTGTAGTATTCTTGAGACTTTGAATCCAGTTGCTTGGTGTTTCTTGTTGCATTTCCTACTCTGTTCTATAGAGCAAATTTACTTACAGGCAATTTAAGCTTTGGATGAAGCTCTGGTTAATTCAGTTTCTGGATAAAAGGAGTAATTCATTTAAAGTTCACCATAGAATTTTAATGACAGAGGTAGAAAGCAAGGAAAGGCACAAACCTCATTAGTGATATAATGGGGAAAGAATTCAGTCTCAGATAAATGGTGCTAGCTCCTAAATTTCTGTTGTGTGCTATACCAGCATTAGAAAAAAGGGTAAGATTAGTCACAAAAGACTTTTTGCATCATCCTAATGGTGCTGTTTTTTCCTCAGCTTCCCAGCAACTCCACTTTTTCTTGCTTTCTCCAGCCCCAAACAAATCATGAATCCTCTATCCCAGGTCTTGATCCTCATTTTTCAAATTAATTCCCTTTCATTTAAATTTTAGTTATATTGTTACTATTTTATACTTTAAATATTTCATTTTATTATTTTTATTGAGATATTATTTTCATATAGTAAGATACAGATTTTGAACAAACACTTTAATGTTTTGACAAATGCAACCTGTGTACTCCACACCCCTATCATGATGATCCAAAATTTCCATCAGCCTAGAAAGTTCCTTCATGACCCTTCTTAGGCTATCACTGCCTTGCAATCCAGAGGAAACTGCTGATCTGATTTCTATCAACCTAGATTAGTTTTACCTATTTCAGAATTTCACATAATAGAGTAATAAAGGATGTACTATTTGAAGTCTGGCTTCATCATAATACATTTGCACTTTGTTTATGATGCTGAGTAGTATTCTATTGAATAAATATACTTCAATGTATTCATTTATTTTCCAATTCATGGGCATTTGGGATGTTTCCAGTGTTTTACTATTATAAACAAAGTTGCTATGAACATCCTTGTATAAATCTATTAGTAGACCAATTTTTAAAAGTTCTACTTGGGAGTGGAATTGTCGTGCCATGAGATAAGTACATGTTTAAATTTTGTGAGAAACTGCTAAACAGTTTTCCAAAGGGCTGTACCATTTACACATACGCCCGGCAAAGGAAGGTACAGTGGTTTCCCTTAGCCTGTGTTTTGCTTTCTGCGCTTTCAGTCACCTATAGTCAACTACGGTCTGAAAACATTAAATGGAAAATATCAGAAAGAAACAAGCCATAATTTTTAAATTCCACGCCCTTCTGAGTAGCATGATGAAATCTCGCGAGTTTCGTTCCCTCCCACGCAGGACGTGAACGAGTCCTTTGTCTTGCGTCTCCACGCTGTGGACGCCCCTGGCGCATAAGGTGCTCGGTCGCCATCTTGGGTTATCGGCTGTGGCGGTTTCACCGTACTTGTGTTCAGGTAACCCTTACTTTACTTAATAATGGCCGAACGTGCAAGAATAGTAACGTGGGCAATTTGGAAATGCCAAAAGAAGCCATAATGTACTTCCTCTAAGTGAAAAGGTGAATTTCCTTGACTTAAGGGGGAAAAAAAATATATGCTGAGGTTGCTAAGATATACAGTAAGAACGAATCTTCTATCCATGAAATTGTGAAGAAGGAAAAAGAAATTCGAGCTATTTTTGTTATTGCACCTCAACCCGCAAAAGCAACAGCCACAGAGCATTATCACGTGCTTTGTTAAGATGGAGAAAGCATTGAATTTGTGGGTGGAAGACGTGAACAGAAAGCGTGTTCTGACTGGCAGCATGTTGCACCGGAAAGCCTTGAGCGTGTACGGAGATCTCAGTGAGGGACCCCCTGAAAGGAGTGGCACACCATTTACTGCAAGTAAGAGATGGTGTCACAGATTGGACAGAAGAATATCGAAATTACTGGAAAGGCTGTGCCTGCCAGTGAAGAAGCTGCTGCCACATTTCTGTCAGTGTTGAAGAAGTTGATTGAAGAAAAAGGATACCATTCAAAACAAGTCTTCAATGACAGTGAAACTGGGCTTTTCTGGAAGAAGATGCTCAATAGAACTTACATTCATAAAAGTGCAAAG
The DNA here is from genome assembly GCA_003508835.1 of Eonycteris spelaea. NCBI lineage: Eukaryota > Metazoa > Chordata > Mammalia > Chiroptera > Pteropodidae > Eonycteris > Eonycteris spelaea. Next base: position 2,753,743 of record PUFA01000116.1, on the reverse strand, counting down.
GAGGCACCAGGGCATAAAACATGGAAGGACAGATGAACTGATTCTCTGTGGCAGCGTCCAGGCCATGGGAGAAAGCCAGGTGTAGTGTACGGAGTGAAGAACCCACACGCTCTCCAAAACAAAACCAAAAATGATCTTGCTATCGAAAGCACGGGTGGCAGCCATCTTGCTTATGGAATAGTACCACCGATGCATCACAAGAAAGGTGAGGACAGTACAATAAGAATTTGGGGCGGGGGGGGGCGGGTAGAGGGGGAGACAGCGAGACACCACACTCACCTAACTTCTATTACAGTATATTGTTATAATTGTTCTATTTCATTATTAATCTCTTACTGTGCCTAATTTATAAATTAAACTTTATCATAGGTGTGTATGTATAGGAAAAAAAGTATATATATACATATAGGGTCATCCACTAGGAGTCCTAGAACGTATGCCCCATGGATTGGGAGAACTACTGTAGTTCCAGTTGCTCCACCATTACCAGAATTTGGTAGAGTCGGCATTTTAATTTTAATTTTACCCATTCTAGTGGATATGTAGTGGTATGTCATTGTGGCTTTAATTTGTATTTGCTTAATGACTAATGATTCTGAATACTTTTTGTGCTTACTGCTATTACATGTCTTTCTTTGCTAAATGTCTGTCTTAGTCATTTGTCTACTTGTTGGTAGTTCTTTATTTTTGAGTTATATAAGTACTTTATTTTGGATCTAAATTCTTTGATATAGGTGTATTGATATTGATAAAACTATATTTTTTTGCCAATCTGTGCCTATTTCTTAATGACATATTTTGCTGATATATAACTTCTTTAAATTTTTATTTCGATGAAGTTCAATTTAACAGGTTTTTTTTCTTTCATGATTACTGCTTTCTCTATATTAACTAAAAAATCTTTCACACAACAAAAAATCAAGGACACAACAATATTCTGTTTTCTTCCAGATATTTTATAATATTAGCTTTCAGGTTTGGGTTACTGATTCATTTCGAATTAACTTTTCTGCATGCTGTGACCTAGAGTTCAAATTTTTTTTTCTTTAATTATTCAGTTCTTTCAGAGATATTCATAGACAACCTTAAAATTCCCCTCCCTATTTAATTCCTCAGACACCTTTGCTGAAGATCAATTGACCACATAGCTGCGAGTTATTTCTGGACTATCCTGTCCCATTGATCTGTTCATATATCCTTATGGCAATGTCATACTTCTTTAATTGCTAAATTGTATACTTATAGTAAGCTTTTTATGTACCAATATGGAAATATTTTCAAAATAGATTTTTGAATAGAAATGAGTTTGCAGATCAATGTGTATAGCATATATTACCATTTCTCTGAAAATAAGTGAAGATAACATATGTTCATATATGTTTGAATGTGCATTTAAAATTCTGGATAGATACAGCATTACTAATAGTTACCAATGGCAGGTCGAAGTATATGATGACTGGGTTGATATGGGACAGGAATATGAATAATTCTCACTATTTTTAAGCAATGTGACTGTATTACTCAAAAATTTAATTTTTAAAAAGAGTAAATGGTATGAAAAACATCTTCTCAGAGCAGACAAAACTTTAAAGTGGCAGTTCATTGAAGTAATATCTTTAGGTCAAATTATATTTTTTTCAGGCCTCAAATTTTGTCGATATCTGACTTATTTATTCAGCAAATATTATTGAGTGCCTATTATGTGTCAAGCAATATCTTATCCCTAAGGACTGTAGAAGTGAACAAAATTGACACGTTCCTTATATTCATGGTATGTACATTTTTTCTAAGCCGAGACCTGATTGCCAAGAATGATCCAGAGGTGTGAGGAATTGAAGTCACCAAGGAGTAGATGTTTTCAGTCAGAGTAAAATGCAAAGGAAAAGACCCTGAAGCTGGAAATGGCAAAGAAAAAATAAGAGGGAGGCAGGCAGGGTGGTAGGCGCGGTGAGAGCGAATCAGGATGAAATTATGGAGGTAGGCAGGGGTTCAATCAAGCAGAACTTTATAGAAAACGATGAGTAATTTGGATTTTATTCTAAGTGCAATGGAAAGCTATTGAAGGCATTGGAAAGTTATTGAAGGAATAAAACAATCTGCATTGAAAAAAAACACATTTTGTTGGGGGAAGAAGAGCTTAAGTAGGAATTGGCAGAAAGGAAGAAAATCAGGAATTATATCACATAAACTAATGAAAAATATTTGAAAAACAAAAGTGCCCAAGTGTTTCATCTGAGGACAGAGAACTGTACACTAGATTTAGTGACATGAAGTCCTCTGTGGTCTGACAAGAGCAATTCCTATGAAGTGGTAGGCACAGAAGACAGACTAGCATATGCTGGAAAGTGAATAATTCTCTATATGTTATATTCCTGTCCTCTCCTCCCCCATGCATACACTCAGTGAATAAGAAGTGCAGGAGAGGAGAAAAAATTTAGACAATTCTTTCAAGAGTTCTGTAAAGACAATAAAAGCACGGATATATTGTGTGTGTCCAGAAGGGCTTTTCTATGTGTTAGTTTAGCACATTTGGTACATATTAAAAATATAAGGTAATAAAATATAAGGTAAACTGCTTTATAACAAGGTACTCTTACTGTTTTAGTGACAAATCCTCATGATTAAATCCCCAAAAAGTTTATTTTATATAATTCTGCCCTGTTGGAAGTAATATTATTGGAATTTCATGTAAATTTTTGGTCTGACTTCTAGGTGTATTTTTGGAGCGTTGTATGTCTCTCCAGCATATCAGACTGTTCAGTGTCCATATATAATGACAGAACACCTCGGGCTTGGCTGTATTAACTGTCCTTGACTGATTAAGCTGTGTTGTTATTACTGTTACAGGAATTTTGCCTTGATCATTGATGCTCCTTCACTAAGTGGACACCAAATTGGTGTTTCAAAGTTCAATCCTGATATTTTTCACGGGATTTATAGAATTACACAAAGACAGCATTTTCAGTCAAATATATGACTGTCATTTAAAGTACAAGGGTTTTGTTTTGAGGCTGGGGCTTATTACTTATAAAGATATTGCTGTATAAATTTAAGTATTTTACCACTCTACTCTTGTTTGCTGTTTGTCACCTGTCTAAGAGATGAAGTTGAGCACAAAATATTATTTTAGTGTAAAGACACTTTATCTCCTACAGCGGGTAATACCTCGCGAGCTGATTCTGGATGTAAAGCTTGTTTCATAGTAATCCAGAGTGTTCCAAACTGTATATTTGACTCCCTCTATTTATACCATCTGCTGATATGCTTGTGTGCGTAATTATTATGAAAAACTGTAGGTCTTTTTTTCCCCAGTTTTACACATTCCACTTTCTTTCATCTTCTACCTTGAACTCATGTGTGTTCCCCCAGTTTTCTGCCTCTGAGGGAGCCTTCAGTTCTTTCTCTGGTCTGTAGCCAGGATTGCAAGAAACTCAGTTGTAATCAGCAAGCTGTCCTGCTGCTCAAAGCTATTAGTGCCAATTGTGTTAATGACCTACCGGCTTGAATGTGATGATTTAAGAGGTAGAGTTATTCCTTGTCTCTCCCTAGGGCCTTGTTCTTAAATGAAATTCCTAGGCTGTTTACTCCTTTAACACAAAGGGTATTAACCAGTACACACCACACTTCATGCATCAGCACACCGAATTGAAATAATGGAGAGTTTAAAACACAACACGTTTCAGGTATGAAGCTGCCCACCCTGAAGAAACTTGGCACCTCTAATTCTAGCCTAAGAAAGTTGAATAACACCATTTGTTCAGAAGTTATAAATATTATTTTCTTCTGGGGAGTAGAGGATGAAGGAAGTACAGTTAGATTTCTTTTAGGAACTAAACACATTAGAAGTAGCCTACAAAATCAATACCAATTACTTGCAAGCAAGGGCTAAAAAATCATTGAAACTATATTGAGTGTGCACATAGGCGAATGGTTTAAAACAAAAAAAATACTGGCATGGCTAAAAACTCTCACAAAGTAGGATGAAGTAACAAAGTTCTTCCCAACTTTTTTTTGACATTTTGATATTAATTCATAATATCCAACAATTGTTACACTTAAAAAGAAAAAAACACAGCAAATAACTCAATATAAGAAGGATATTTTATTGACTCTGGCGTGACTGAGGTTCGCATTGTCTTTCTAAGTAAACATCAAGGCATTCAGAAGGTGTGTGGGAAGGCTTATCTATGTACACCAGCAAACCTTTCCATTCAAAACCCGGGCTTTCTGCTTGCCAGTGTTATGTATTTAGTGCCTCAAGATTGTATTTAGCAGAAATTCACTTCGAGCAGCTTGGTGAAGCCTTTAGAGGTTTAACTGCATAATCTCTCTTTTATTCAAAAGACTGAAATACTGCCTTTCAAATTCCTGGAATCCCTAAACTGTTTCAGAGTGAACAAAGAATAGAATTTCTTCCTTTTTCATTGTATTCTAATCCTACAAAGGGGCAGAGGTGGGGGCACATGTCTATTAAGATGTGGACCCAGAAACCTAACCGCCTAGCCTAGTCATGATGGAGAAGTCCTGAGAATCTATTAGGTCTCTCTAGCTTACTTGTTCAAGTCCATGATCAATTGTGTATGAATGTGTGAGGGTAGATAGAATGAGTGACTATAGAATTTCCTCATGGTTTACAACCCTACTTCCTGCACAAACGAGGCACTGTGGAGAGAGGCATGTTAGAAGAGTGTAGGGACATCTGTATCACCAATACGAGCACCGCAAAAGGTATCTGGATCCTCTCGGACTGTTATTTTGCTGGACTTAAGACTTACTGTCTCTAGGCATAGAATTACCATCTTAATACTTGTTAGATCTATCTGAAAAATACTTTATCACCAAAAAACCTCTTCTTACTAGTTTCCTCCTTCCTTGTTTTAATTGCAAAGCCTTTAATTAATATCTAGGAAGAGAATAAATGGCTGGCCGTACAACGTCTGAAAATGAAAGCTCTTGGTAATTGCTTTGGGGAGAATAGAAGCAAAGGCAGCGTGTCACATGATCCCATAATGGCCATCCAGCACTTTTCATAAAGGCAGAGGCAGGCAGGGAGAAGAGAATTTTGCTTAAGGTGAGCTCAGAAAGTGTCAGAATTAGCTTAAGGGAAGTAAAGTGATTTTACAGTACAGACAAAGCACTGGTAAATTCACTTGCTGCAGAATGCACTAAAGGTGAAGTGCTGCTCAAAGATTCTAATATTTTCTGAATCTAATAGTCACCTAATTTTTTATGTTTTAAAAACGCATTAAAAATATTGGAGTTCGATAGTTATCCTTTGAAACAAAATAATTCTAATTTCCATTTCTCATGCTCAGTCGTTAAAAGGAAATCAGAAAAGGCAAGCAGTATACACACTCTCGTCTCTACAGGTTTATGCAGTTTATAGACAGACACAGCAGTGCTTCTGATGAGTGTTCCTAGCTGCAAGAGGTTGGCTGTTAATGGAGTGTTGACCTGACAATCTATTGAGACAAGTCCTTCCGCTTCACTCAGTTGATGTGTTTTATATTATAATTGTATCTAACACTTCACAACTCAAATTAGTATAGTCGGGTAGAACTCTAAGAAAGCTTATAATAAAGCTATGAATAGAATTACTAATTATTAGAAAAGTGTCTTTTGAGAGGAGAAACTGGGATTATTGTTACTCAGGAAGAAAATTCTGATAATAATAATCTTCAATAAAATTTAAAATGAGCATCACAAAGGGCTGTAAGACCTTTGCTGGGACATAGAAAGCAGTGAAATCATGCACTCACTATGTGCAGACAGGGGCATAGTATCTTTCACAAAGGCGAAAATATATATGCAAAAAATCAAGAGAAGGGGTGGCAGCTGCTAGACGGGTAGTTGAGGTGAGGAGTGCTCTGAGGCACCACAGGCAGCAGAGGGCTCTGTGGGCCGGAGAGGCCAAGAAAGCCTTTTGGAGAGATGATATTGAGGGCATTATTGAAGGTGGGATGTAACATACTAGAAAAGGTCTAGAAAAGGCAAAGTTTTAACCTGGTAGCTCGAGATGGTCATTTGTACTCAGCTCTTGGCTTCCGTGCCATGATAGAAGAACCGTGAGGCCAGATCACGGGGGAAAGCTTATCCGGGGCTAAGGACTTGTCAGCGGTCTCCTCTAAGCCAGAGAGTGGAAGTTTACAAGCTGGAATATATTATAATGAGTCCCGCAAAGAACAATATGGCAGTCACGTGCAGGATGGATTTAGAGAAAGACCAAAGCCTGAAAAGCTAAGAAAAGGTTTTAACAGTCATAGAAAAGAACTAATTGAACTTTTTTACCTGAGATTTCTAATATGACTCATGAAAGGAGTACAAAAAGATATAAGACATAGTTCAACAAAGATAAAAATTTGTAAATTATGCTATAATCCTGTAACTTATCCAATTGTTAGAAATCCATAATTCTGATTCTATAATTGGAAAAATTCTAGAATTCTGCATTTTATTTGACATTACTTTAAAGATTCTCTTAAGTCTCAAACCAATCAATTTGATTGTGATCAAAAATTTTCTATTAATTTACAGTTTAATAGTGGCCAGAGAATGGAAACTGAAAACTATAGCCCATATTCTACATTTGATCCATAGCAATATTAAATTCAAATTTGATGATTCTAAAATAATCATTTTGTGTTTCGACTCCAAGGTTTTCTTTTAATATTTTATCAATATCAATAAGACATCAAAACCAAATGACTGACTGCTGTACCCGGCAGTCTTCAGCTGGAGGGATACTCTGGGTGAATGGAAGCTGCTTGGAATTTTTTCTTAAGTAAAATTTAATGAATGTATTTGGTTCTTCCAACATCATTATAGTCTTTTCAGGAAATAAAAGAATATCATTAAATGGACATGTCTTTTAAGTAAAATCTGAGTGAATTTTAGGGGCTACAGCCTTTCTCAAGTAATAACCTCAGTAATTACTTACTCCTGATGGAAAATATCCTCGTGCCAAATGTTTTCTTCATTTGCCCCATCCTTGGGGGGGAAGTGAATGGGGCCGGGGCCTCTAAACCAACCCGACTTCCCTCTGAACCCTGGCAAGCCCTCCACAGCTGAGTGGCTTTGGCAGTTCACTCAGCCCCAGGAGAAAAACTTACCAGTGGGTGTGTAAGTTGTACATAGTAAATGCAGCATGCTTAGCATAGAGCCTGGCACATAGTAGGTGCTCAGTAAATATTTATTAAATAAATGAATATTTTTTCTCTAAATAAAGTGGGCCATTAGTTTACTAAAAAAAATGTGATTGTAAAACTTTTCAAGTGCTAACCTCTGTGTATGTAGTGGAGGATGGAGATTAAATATGTTATTTACATTGGAGAATTTTTTTTCTCCAAGCTTTGGGTTGAGATCTTAGATCCAGGGGGGTGGGGTGGGTAGACAGGGAAGGTGGGGGGAAGTAGCTTCTGTATTTCTGTCTTTACCCTCACATTGCCAGGGAGATAAAACGAAGATGAATAAGAAAGGACGAGGGAAATTGCAGGGGAGGTTGTGACCAATTGTCCTCCAGGCTAAGGCAAGTGACCAAGGCCTCCTTACTTTAAATTCATCATTTATTTAATTAAAGATAAGCAGATTTCTACTACCAGAGCGTAAAAGGAATGGGAAAGATTTCCTTAAAGAAAGTATCTGTCCTACTATTCTTATGGTTTCTGGTGTGACTTATGCTTTCAAGACAGGTTATCCACATAGAGGAAAGGGAAAGGATTCATTTGACAGGGGAAAAAAGTGTTTTTTGACTTAGGTCATTGATGAATGAGGAAAGAAAGTTGAAAGAAAGAGGGAAATGGGGAGTGTGTAGGGTACCTGTTTCAGAGATGGACATGTGCTTCCAGGTCCAGCACTGGGAGCCACAGTTTATTCTAGAGTTTTGCTCACTGTTATTTCCTACAGATCACACTCAGTGAACGGCCAGGCCATTAATGCTCAAGGTAATACAGGTGTTAGGGAGCAGACAAAACTGGATTCAAGTCCAGGTTACCTTGTGTCCTAGCTGAGTGGGCTTAGACATTCATTTAATATCTCTAACTTCAATTTCCTCATTTGTAAAATGAGCATCACAGAGGTGATTGAAGGAATTATGGATTACTGTATTCTTCCATATTATGGCACACACACATTTCCCGTTTTAATTGTGATGCTTCTTAAAATCAGTGCATTTTGGAGGGAAGTGGCACATAAAATGATGGACAACATACAATAAATGGAACCTTAATTTGATGAAATGCATGAAGGTAATAAAGGCAAAGTGCTCATCGCAACATCTGGGATGTAATAAACAAAAAGCGAACGGTTTGGGGGGTGGACGCTCATCCTGCTGTGCTGCACCACACAGAAGAAGCATCCCTCTGCTCGTAAATGCTCACTGACGCTCCAGCTCGTGTCAGAGCCATCCGGAGCACATTTCGTGAAAGATTAATTGGAAGTCTCAAATATCCCAGTTTCTCTAATCATCTAAAAGTATCATAATCTTCTAAAGTGAAAAATCGAGCCTGTCCATGCGTACTGAGCACTCTGCTAGGCACAAGTTTTTATTATTTTTCTAACACGACTTTGATATGTTTTAATTTCACCACCAACAACAGTACCATATGGCAAGTTCCCCATTTCCTCTAAAATAATATACTGAGACTTTAGTGTGTCCAAGAGACTGAACACTCTGTGCTGAATTTTTCTCAAGGTTCCTTCAGGATATCAGAACGTAATGGAGATATTTTTTAGGTGGCCCTCCACCAATTGGATGTGAAATTGATCAGCTGGAGGCAAGAACAGATGGGGTTGAGCAGCAGATGGGAAGACCCTGTTTAGGATATGCAGAATCACTCTGGCAAAATCAATCATGCCACAGGAGTTAGTTTCAGTTTGGTTAAAGAAAATGAACTGAAGTAGACAATTGAGTTTCTGGGAAATTAATATGGGCCCTCACTTTAGAAACAGTCTTGATTAAGTGTCAATAAGATAGATGAGCTAATAATGCTGAAATTAGGAGCCTTAAAATCATGTTTGTCAATGATGATAGTTCTCTTTGTTTGGTGCTTACTGTGTGCCAGGCATTTTACCTACATAGTTCATTCAGTTCTCACACACACAAAAAAACCCATGAGGTAGGCATTTTCTCCATTTTACAAATGGCAAAGCTGAAGCTTTAAGTAAATTGATCAAGGTCACGTAACTCTTGGTAGCAGACCAAGATTGGAACTTGTCTCTTTGCCTCAAAAGCCCACACAAGTCATAACAACCATTCTTCTATTCTGTCTCCCAGTGTTAAATGATGTGTGTGCAGGAAAAATTAGAAGAGCAAATGGTCGATTTGCAGGAATCCAAAGGTCCTTTCCACAATTAGAGCTGGCCTCTGACAGTCAGAATGATGCCTGGGGCACTGGCCTGAGCCCAGGAGGAAAGTCCAGAGCAGCTCCAGTGGCCACATGGCCCCAGCGAAGGGGAGGCTCCCAGGGACCACGCACAGGGCCTGGTGAATCATGGGGGCTCCCTGTGGAAGTCTCACACTTGCCTTCCCCCTAGAAATTCTCCTAGAATTTGCCCTGATCCAGAAGTGGATCATCACAGAGACCTCGGGCAAGAGTCCCGGGTGCCCCTGCTAGTTGGGATGCAGCCCTTCGGGCATTCAACAAATGTGTGGGTCTGAGGTGGTAGGTGACTTGGTCTGCTCACTTTCTTCAGACCTGTAGATAAGCCATAAAGAAGAAAAGTGCAGTTCAGCCCAAATATTTGCCCTGCTCTAACTTTGGAGCAAGATTAGGAAAGAAGGGAATCATTAATTGACGGCCTACAGTTTGCCAGGCACTAGGCAGACCATATAATTGGTGGGAGAAAAGAAAAGATGGGGACACACAGCAGATGGGGGTGTATCTGCAGGGCGGCACACTCTTTACGCGTTATTTCCTTCCGTGTACCGGTCTCTCATATCGGCAAGTTCCTGTTGACTACTAGGTTATGTTTTCTGCTCAGGCGAATGTTCAAGAAGCAGGTTCAAGAATAAGCAGAACGTGAGCCCATTTCCTGAGAAAATAGCAGAGATGGCAAGTATATCCCTTAAGGAAGTAAATTTCTTTCTGTGTCTTATTTCCCTCAAACAAAACAAGATTTTGCCATTTCCATTACCACAACCTGGCTATTCATACACTGATATCACAGAAATCTTTGAGCCACAGGAAGGTATTGTAAGAGTAACCTCTTCAGATGTAGCTGTGCCTGGTAGTATGAGAACAATCAATGTCTATTAGGTACAAACATGAATTAAAGCTATAAGCGTTATGTATTATAGACATTGAATTAATAATTATCGGTAATTAACTGGTTGCTTTAAAATAATGGGACTAGGAATACACAAGGTATAAGTTTCAGTTTAAGGAAAAATGATATAACAGTCTACTGTTATGCTTCTCTTTTGTGACACTAAAAATAATTACATGGTATGAACTATACCTTGAAAATATATGCATACTGAACAAATAGAACTTAAAAAAGAAGTTAATGAATTTTGTGACACAATTTTTAATATTGTAATGTTTCTGAAATTGGGATGTGTATTATATTCAGTGACATCTTACAGTCTCTTTCATCCAGGTAGCAGTTATGTTAGTAGTAAGTGTCGCCTACATACGTGTAAACACCAAAACCTGCAGAATGCTTGTCAGCATTTTGCAGGAAAATTCCAGAGACCATAATGGAAGGCTCATATTATTCCTAAGAACCAGTTATTTGGGGAGGGGATAGGTGACATGGTGCAATAGATATGTTGAACAATATTTTAGAAGCAAGATTTAAAAAGAGAGTCTAGCTTTGTGTCATTACAAAGTGGATTAAGAGCCCAGCACCAAAACCTTTTAGTTGCTTAGTAGATTGTTTAAAGAAATATTTATCATGTTAACTTTTGATGACCTAGAGATTTATATTTTAAAACTTGTTATATATATTTTAGTAATACTTTCTTATTTTTCAATCGGTTGGCACACAGTACCATATTAGCTTCAAGTGTACAACACAGAGATTAGACATTTATGTAATGTACGAAGTGATCATCCCAATGACTCTAGTACCCATCTGACACCATACATATTTATTACAATATTACTGGCTATATTCCTTATGCTATACTTTACATCCCCATGACTATTTTGTAACTACTAATTTGTACTTCTTAATCCTTTCCCCTTTTTCACCCACTTTCCCAAATCCCCTCCATCTGGCAAACATAAAAATGTTCTCTGTGTCTATGAGTTTGTTTCTGTTTTGTTCATTTGTTTATTTTGTTCTTTAGATTACATATGTAAGTGAAATCATGTGGCATTTGTTTCTCTGCCTGACTTACTTCCCTCAGCACAATACCCTCTAGGTCCATCCATGTTGTTGCAGATGCCAAGATTTCATTCTTTTTTATGACTAATATCCCATTGTATGTATGTACCACCTTTCTTTATCCATTCATCTATGGTTGAACACTCAGGTGGCCTCCATATCTAGGCCATAATGCTTAGTAAATATCTTGGTAGATAATGCTGCAATGAACATATGGATTCACATGGCCCTTTCAAAGTAGTATTTTCGGTTTATTTGGCTAAATACCCAGAAGTGGGATTGCTGGGTCATTCTTTATCTCTTGTTATATCCTTTGTTTTAAAGTCTGTTTTATCTGATATAAGTATTGCTACCCCGATTTTTTTTTTATTTCCATTTTCATGAAGTATTTTTTTAATGTAGGCCTCTTTGGGTTCATCTTGTTTGGGACTCTGGGCTGCCTGGGCTTGTATGTGTATCTGCTTTGCCAGGTTAGGGAAGTTTGCCATCATTATTTCTTCGATTAGTTTTTCAATTTCTTGCCATCTCTCTTCTTCTGATACCCTGGCGATGTGATTGTTGGGACACTTGATGTTGTCCCAGAGGCCCCTTAAAGTCTCCTCATTTTTTTTAGATTCTTTTTTTTCTCATTGCTGTTCTGACTGGGTATTTTCTGCTACCTTATCTTCTAATCACTGACTCGATCCTCTGCTGCTTCTCATCTGCTGTTGATGTTCTCTGATGTATTCTTCATTTCAGTTATTGTATTCTTCATTTCTGACTGGTTCCTTTTTGTGTTTTCTATCTCCATTTGTATATTTTCATCCTCTTTGGTAAAGTTCTCACCCGATAGTTCATTGAGCATCCTTATAATCAGTGAAAATTTTGTTATGTATTTTTTTGAAAGGACGTTAATGATTTCAAGTCAAAACATGATTCAAAAAGTCAAAGTGAAGAAAGTTTCAGAAATATCTTAACCAATTATTGTGCTTATATATTTATGTATATTTGATAAATGATGTTAAAAATTCACACAGAATGAAGTCAAAAATTATTTATATTTTTATTATTACTTTTTTAAAAGTATTTTTATATTTTCAATAAGTGTAAAATGTTTAAGTGATAAAATATGTTGAGTTAATTTATTTGGTGGTGTTTCCTTAGTTTTTTCACGAAACAATTACAATTGCTACATCATAGATACAATAAAAACTGATAAATAAGAGGATGTAAAAAAATTAGGAGATGGTCTGTAAACCCAAAGAGGTATGATACAGTAGAAATAAGTGCCAGCCTAGAGGTCAGGAGACAGGGATTCTTGGCTTGAATCAGTAATTAAGTGGCTAAGTGACCTTGTGCAAGTCACTTAGTCTCTCTGGACTTCATCTGTGAAACAAGGAGCGATGCTGGTGATTTCTGGGCACTGAAGAGACAGTCAGCATCAGGAGACAGCTGATTCAGTCAGGAAAATGAAGCCTATTTTAGATATTCCAAGTGTGCTGCAGACGAATGTCTGGCACCAGACGGTGATTCTTGGCTTTGGGGCTGTGAGTGATTGTGAGCAGTGCAAGTGAGCAAGAAGTGAGGTGCCTCATGAAGGCACGTGAGAAGTTATGGAGAGGAAAGTCCACGTCTGAAAGATGCTTCAAAGGAAAAATTGAAAGATTGGATGTGGATTACTTTTTCCTTTCACACTAGCAAGTCAAATATAATCTATAACTCAAGCTACTTTACCTCTTCTACTGACTATAATGTCCTTTTTCCCTGGCTTTCCTATAACTGGGAACAATACGCCTGCCCCCTCATAGTGCAGGAATAATGATTTGCTGGCAGAAACTCTGTAAATCAGCCTTTGCATTGAACATACTATATTGTTTGAAAACCCAGCTATATTTTTCCATAACTGCTTTAAAAGTGATTTTCATTTAGAGCTAGGTGGAACAAATTCCTGCTGCTGGCTAAACCTTTTTCTTTTCCTGTGAAGAGAATCTCAGAAAAAGGACTATTGCTGTTTTGTACTTTTTTATGATGCATTTTGTGTTGGGGTCCATGAAGGAAGCCATCTAAAAATGCATTGAGTGTTGTAAAAATATCCTCCTAATCCTACCAGAATTCAACTTTTTAATAGTTGTCTTTCTTCTCTTTTTATGTCTCTTTTTCAGTTATTTCTTTCTTTTGGTACACTGCCAGACTGATATTTCTGGATCTTTCAGAGACACTGACAATGCCTGAGAGTCTCTGTCTCCCACCTTTGAGATCCTCATTAAACACCCGCAGTTTGATGCCAGCATGAACTGAAGCCCCAGATATAGGGAGAGATAATTACTTTCACTAGAAAATGTAACATTACCAGTAGTTGAATTCTAACTACTTTTTACAATAAATAAATATAATTGGCATCACTCATAGTCTATTTTGGGTCTTTATCTATGCTATATTATGTCAGACCTTGGCTAATAATGCTGCTGTCGAGTTAGAAAGGGTTCGTAGCTTATCTCAATGACCTTTTAGTATTGTCAAGTTATGTTTATCTTAAACTCTACAAAGGTTCTTGTTTTCACTATAATTCGGCTGAATCAGAAACTTTTTTCCCTGTTGGCTCACACCTCCTTCTAACCAACTCACATTTCTTTAACCACAAGTGTCTAAGTCCACCTGGGGATTGATCTAATAAGGATGAAAAAAGACTTGTCCTAGATACCATACTGTTTCATTCCCCCGTGAAATAAGTCCCTATAAAAATATCTGTCTCTAATCAAGGATTTGGTGAGTCATGGATAAGAGCCGACCAACTGGGACATAAGAGTAGGAATCTAGCTGCAGAGGTCACAGAACACCCTGCCACCCTCTTCACTGACCCAGAGGAGAAAGTGTAGGCATTTTAAAGCAGGAGGACCAGAGGCCAAAATGCCAAAAAAAAATAAGCAGAGCCATGGAGAGCGGTATGAAGTTATAGATCTGTAGAAGAAATGTTCAGAGGAGTTATCTATGTAAGAGATCAAGTGTAACTCCTCATTTTAAGGATGCAGAAGCGAGGCTTACCAGGGTTAAGTGTCACACAGCATATAATGGCCCAGGCGGGACAAGACCCACCTCTGGTAAAGTGTCCAATGCCAGCCTTCCTGTAGCAGCCATTCTTTTTACTGGCGGTGAAGGGATGAGGAGCATCGATATAAATACTCCAAGAAATAATACAGCAGTAACACACAAGTCCAGTAACTTGCTTGAAATTAACATGTTAGTGGCTTAATCGCGTCCCTAAAAAGATAGACCTGAGTCTTAAAGCCCAGTGCCTGTGAATGTGACCTTATTTGGCAGCAGAGTCTTTGTTGATGTAATTAAGGGTCTTGGGATGAGCTCTCCCAGGATTGAGGTGACTGGTGTCCTATTAAGAGAAAAGAAGGGGAGATTTGACACCAAGAAGAAAGCTATGTGATGACCCATGTGAAGAGGGAGGCACTGATTGAAATTATGCTGTCACAAGCCAGAGTAAGCCAGGAGCCACCAGAACGCGAAGGAGGCATGTGGATGCTCCTGTCCTGCCCATCACACTCCTTTCCCACCCCACACCTCGTCCTCCAGCCTTGAATTTGCTTTTCTCTGAGAAGCCCCTGCTGATTCTTTAAAATAGATCAGCTGTACCTTCCCCCACCCTTTGTAAGACTGCCATACACCTTTCCCTCTCCTCACAGTAATTACCACTGTTTGTAATTCTACATTTACACCATTACTAGATTCTTGGTCTTTCCCATTAGACTGTAGCTCTGTGAGGGCAGGCACGGGGCTTTTTGCTCATCTTTATATTCCAGTACCAGCGTGGTACCTGGCATTTAGCAGGCACTGACAAATATTTGGTAAATAAATGAATAGTAATAATTAGCCTTGGATGAAGCCACAGTCCATATTTACACTTCAAATTGTCCATTATTTACACTTCAAGACATCTATTATTCTAACACAGAAAATTGAAACTAGAAATATTAGTACATAGTCATAACTTCAAAATTAATTTATTTTAGTAATGTCTTAATTTCTCCTCTGTGAATTTCTAAATAGATGAAAGTTTTTGCTCTGATCTGAAGGCATCTTATAAATAGGTTAACATAGCTAAAAAAAGGAACTCAAACCTGTTACAACCATTTCACCTTGCCATTGACTTTCATGGATGGGACGGTTTACTCTCATTATCTTTCTTCATTTATGTAATCAATAAACATTTGTTGGGCACCTAATAGGTTCCAAAGATTATATTCCAGAGTATTCTTAAATCTTTAAGGGAGAAAAGAAGATAACAAGAACAGTAAATAACTAATGTGAGCTGTGACAGTGGGTCTGCAGGATAGTAATGAAAGACTGCAGAAGTGACTCGGAAGGAGACCACGTGGTGTCACAGGGATATTTCCAGAGGCAGTAACTTCTGAGCTGAATCTTGAAGAGTAGGGAAGAGTGAGGTGAGATGTAAAAGCTGGTCTAGGATAAGTTTCTCATCCTTGGCATTTTGGATGGGGTAATTCTTTGTTGTGAGGAGCTGTGCTGTTCCTTTTAGGATATTATCAGCATCCCTGACCTTTGCTCATGAGGTGCCAGTGTGAGAGCCAATATCTCCTGACATTGCCAAATATCCCCTGAAATGAAGTATCCCCAAGTTGAGGACCACCAGTTTGGGGCACAGGAGAGAGCCTATCCATATAACCCTTGCAAAAAGTGTGGGTGGGAAAGTAGAAGGAGGGTGAAGAAGGTGAGATGTGGGTCTTACACAAAGCGTTGTGCAAGTTAAGCTAAGGAGTTTAGAACTTCATCCTGAAAGCTCTCATAAGAAATTAAAGGTTTTTAAGCTCAAGAGAAATACGGGCTAATTTGAGTGTAAGAAACAGCATTCTGATCATAGTGCAAAGGAAGAATTGAATGGAGATGAGATAAAGGCTGTAGTCTAGGAGAGAAGTACGAGTGAGGCTAGAAGAGCTGTTTCCGTCAGATCTCTAGGATTTGGTCCAGGATGGCAACTAGGTTCCTGGCTTGGATGATCAGAAGTTAGTATCATAAACATGGTCCAGTATCAGTTGGAAACTAAAGCCCATGACATTATGAGAAAAACTATCTGAAGCTTGATCTCAAAAAAAATTACTTGTAAAGTTTTTTAAATATAATGTGGGTGTACTCGTGATATAATAAATAAAATATAGCACTATGTAAGGCCTCAAATTCAATCAGACCTTGAGCAAATTGTCAAAAAAAAAAAATACTAGTTTAAAAGTAACCAGTACAATAGAAACCTTAGTAAATTTCCACCTCCCATCCCCTTCAAGCAATGTCTTAAACAAGTGAGGCAAAGAGACAAATTGAAGAATTGAAGCCTTTTTTTGTTTTGCCTGATTGTCCAGAAAATTGTCTCATTTCTTTGCTCTACTTCCTGAGTTTATATTGATAACAGAAAAAATTACATGTTTGGATATTTTTAAATAGCTGAATCTTTGAAAATATGGAGAGAAATAATTACCAAGAAAGCTTCTGTTTTCATTCACCCATGAGTCAGTATGCATATAGGGCCTGTCCTTTATGTGAGAGCTGACCAGATAAAATTTCATAAGCACCTGCCACGAGGGAAGAACTGGACTGGGATCTCAGCCGTAAAGGGACTTCCCAGCTAGCGACTGCTGCACATCACACAAAGGCAATTAACAATTCAGGGCAAAGCATGGTAACTTTTATAGATTGTGCTTTGCAGAAGAGTTCTGTGCTCCCTACTTCACAAAGCTGTGAACATTCCTTTCCTCTTCAAAACTAGGAGCACAGGATATTCAGTTGCTGCTCAAGGATTTGAATGTGGGCGGAGTTAACAGCAATTGCTTTAGCTAAAAACCCTTATGAAACTGAGTAAGGTTCACTTAAGATATTCCCTGCATTCAACTGTATGCCCTCATCCAGGTTTCAACTAAGAGATTGTTTGAGCGAGTCCCAAATGAAGAGAATTCAAATTGAAGTTAAGAATTTTTCAAATCAGAAATTTTGAAGAATACAAAAAAACATGTATTCATAAGTAAATATGAGTTATAAATATAATTTTTATGTGTTAACAAATTATGTATTTTCATGTATTTGGTTTCATTGACAGCATTTAAAAAATAGAAATCCTGGGTAAAAGTAGACCATGCTTCCAATTAAATTACAGAACATTAAAAAGGTCAAAGCAATAGAGAGGTCCTGTAATTCATAGAAAACACTAAATTCTGATTTCTCATACTTCTGACAAAGATTGTAATTGCAATTAGAAAGGAGTAAAATATTTATCTAGTCCTTTGACAAAGATCAAAATGAGAATGTGACTGGTCACAAATATAACCTCACAAATGTAATGCAAAAACTAATTTTTAAAAAAATAAAGCTAAATCAGTATTAAAAAAGTAGAAATTTTTACTAATCATATAAACGATGTGTGTTCTCTTTTAAAAATCAGCAACCTTTAAATCACTAAAACATCACACATTTAACAAAAGAGATTACGAATCATAAGCCAAACTATTAAATTAGTAATTAAAAATTATAATACACAGCTCACATTAGTTAATATACCATAAATCTTTATTACTGCTAAAAAGAAACTTATTTTCCATTTCACATGTGCCACACACTGTTCTTGGTGTTTTACATGCATGTAGCTCATTTGTTCTTCCTAATCATAGAGGTCAATAAATGATGACTCCCACTTTACAGAAAAGGAAACTAATATCCAGGTGAAATAATTTACCAACAGTCATACCATTAGTAAATGGGAATCCTGCAGCTACGGGTGAGCATTTTCTCTATTTTTAATGGGGAACAAAACAAGCAATTAATCACAGATTTTGAACAAAATTTTGATAAAGACAACGTGATAGAGATACATGAGACAGTATAACCAGTTCTCAGATGGAAGGAGGGCAGTCTAGGTAGTAAAACAATGCTGTATGTATTTCTACATATCCACATTACTAATAGTGTTACTTTTAATTTCATAACTGCTATCACTCTACTCAGCTCTGAGAACAAAGAGAATAGTTTAAGCAAAAGAATGAAACTAAACTGTTGTCTATCACCACACACCAAAATTAATCAAAATGTATTAAGGACCTGAATATAAGACCTGAAATAATAAAATGCATAGAAGAAAACATAGGAACTAAACTCAAGGACCTTGGACTAAAGAGGATTTTATGAATTTTACCTAAAAGCAAGGGAAGTAAAAGCAAAAATAAATGAATTGGACTGCATCAAACTAAAACAGCTTCTGCACAGCAAAAGAAATAGTCACAAGGTAAAAAAACAACCATCCAATGGGAAAATATATTTGCAAGCAATGCCTCCGATGAGGGCCTAATATCAAAATATACAAAGAACTCATATGACACAATAACAACATAAAAACAAACGATCCAATCAAAAAATGGGCAGAGGACCTGAACAAACACTTCTCCCTAGAGGACATACAGATGGCCACAAATATATGAAAAGATGCTCAACATCGCTGGCTATTAGGAAAATGCAAATCAAAACCACAATGAGATACCATCTCACACCTGTTAGAATAGCAATAATCAACAGGACAAGTAATAACAAATGTTGGAGAGGATGAAGGAGAAAAAGGGACTGCAACTTGATACAGCCACCTTGGAAAACAGTATGGAGTTTCCTTGAAAAACTAAGAATTGATCTACCATATGATCCAGCAATCCTTCTACTGTGTATTTACCCCAAAGACTTGAAAACCCATATCTGAAAAGATATTTGCACACCAATGTTAATAGCAGCATTATTCACGGAGGCCAGGACATGGAAGCAACCAAAGTGTCCTACAATAAATGATTGGCTAAAGAAGCTATGGTACATAAATACAATGGAATATTGCTGAGTCATAAGAAGAGGTGAATACTGCCATTTGCGACAATATGGATGGACCTCGAGATAATCATGCTAAGCGAAATAAGCCAGACAGAAAAAGTTGAAAACCACATGATATCACTTATATGTGAAATATAAACCTAAAAGCAACAAATAAACAGGACAAACAAACAGAGATTCATGGACATGGACAATAGACTAGTGGTTACCAGAGCGGATGGTGTACAGGAGGAAGAGGGAGGTAGATGGGGGATAGGGGATCAAATACATGGTAGCTGAAGGAAACTGGACTTGGGTGGTTAACACTCAATAGAATATGTAGATGTCAAATTATAGTGTACACCTGAAAATTATATAATTGCATTAACCAATGTTACCCCAATAAACTTAATTAAAATTAAAAAATATATATTTTTTATATTTATACTTAAATATTCAGTTCCATTTGAAATATCTTTTTCATTTTAAATATCTGCTTAAAATTTAGCCTGCCTGGATTCTAAAAGGCATTTGGGCTTAAAATTTTATTTAGTGTTAAGGAAACATTACTGAATATTTTCTGAAATAGTTCTAAATTATAGAAACATAGAAAAACTTAAGTACCAGAGAATGAAAGTCATAGAATTTAAGGATTCATGACTCATACACAACACACTAAACCTTTAAATGAATAACTGTATTGTTGCCAGTTTGAAGGAAATTTTCATTTTGTTTATATTTCAAAAATAATACAATTAGAGTCAAAAGAGCTTTAAACATCTCTATGTGAGAAATTGTGAATCACATCAGTCATGTCAGTCTGCCGTTAAACCTTCTGAAAAGTATATTAAATCAGGATGATAATTGTTCAATAAAATTTATCCTCTAAATATAGTAAATATGATTGATTTAATATATCATTGAGATTCTACTAGAAAATGGCATAAAACAGCAACATTCTGTTGCTATTTTATAACTTGCATTTTTGTAAAGTGACCATTAGCATCATATATATATATTATGACAGTCTGCACAGATGAGAATAACTCAAAGCCAGTATTATATTTTCATCAAGTAAATGACTGTGTGTTTCAATAAACACAATCATGAATGTTAATATGCTAACCGATTGAGTAATTTGATTTTTCAGCATTGGTGTTTGTAGTGGGGCAACAAATTAATCATCTTTTTAGGTAGCACTTAGGAACTTAAACCTTTAAAGGATATAATCTGTTTCACCCAACTATTCTTTGTTTGCTGAACAGAAATCAAGATTATGTGTCTGACTGCCCCATTCTGCAATCATCTTGTCATTAAATATCCTACACAGAAGCATTATCAATGTGGGGCTGGAGAACCCGGAGTGAATTACATTCTGTTTCGATAAGGGTCCACAGGATACCTGGTTGTACAATGGAAACATCCAGGGAGACCTGTTTCTTTTGCCTGTTCTGTCTGTGTAGTTAATTCCTGAGCAAACTGCTCTGTACCCCTGCACACCGGAACTCTTTGGACCCTCACCCCACCTCATTTCCATCATAAGGTCATGTGCATCACCAAGAAGGCACATGAGACAGGTCATCCTGCAAGCCACATGGAGCTCAGCCAGGTTCACAAAGCTTGTGACCATGTCTGCATCGTTGAGGGAGGCGCTGTCCTTCCTCACGTTGCCCACAGTAAAAAGACTGTTTCCCTGATTATAGTGTTGCTGCAAGTGTGGGTAGTAGAAGAACGCGTTTTCCTGGCTCGGGTCCCAAAACATGGTTTCTTAGGAAAGTCCATATCATGATCTTACTTTTCAGTCTTTTTATCTTTATCTTTTCGTCTTCATCTTTTAGTTAGCCTCTTTGCTAACTCCAGGACTCTAGAATGAAGGTGTGTGTGTGTGCACAAACTCATGATCTTCAGGTCGGCATCACAGGTTGAACTTTCTGCAGCATTAATTGGTTAATCAATAGTTAATTAATAGAACAGCGCAAAACGACTCCGCACTTTTCATCAGTTCTCTTATTTATGTTCCCACTACTTCATCTGTCATTTAGTAATTGGTATCAGTGTCTGTCTACTCTTCCCATCCCCAAACTAAAATTACAAAAGAGATGTGAATGAAAATTTTTCTGTGTCCTTTCAAAAATTTGTTGGGATATTTTGAAAAGTTATGACTCCTTGATCTATGAGTGATTTAGCAACGTCATTGGATGGAGCAAAACCCATGCCTATACTTCTTTCTCTAGAATTCTTAATGTTGATTTCTAAAAAACATTCAGATATGTTAAAATTTTAAAGTTCTAATTTTGAGATTCAGTAGCCTATGGTATGGCTTCTTTATAGATCACATTTTTTTGCTGAGATTTGGTTTGAATTTTTATTAATTTCATGCATGTTTGTAATTGTTCATTGAAGCACTTTTAGAACGGCTGCTTTAAAATCTTTATCTGGCATCTCATAATGTTGGCATTTATTTTTATTTTATTTTTTAACGTTTTGAAATTTTTTCAATTACATTTGACATTTAATATTATGTTAGCTTCAGGTATACAGCATAGTGGTGAGACGCTTCTATAATTTATGAAGCAGTCCCTCCTATAAGTCTTGTAACCTGACGTACATATTTGTTACAATATTATCGACTATGCTACCTGTTCTGTTCTTGACTATTTTGTAACTACCAATTGTACTTTGACATCTATTGATTTTCAGTTTTTCATTCAGTTTGAGGTCTTCCCGGTTCTTGGTATAATGAGTAATTTTTTTTATTGAAATGCAGACATTTGGGGCATCATGTTATGAAACCGTGGATTTGCTGCTGTCATCTTCTCTCTACTTTTATTTTTCTTTTCCTCCTTTACCCAACCCCTTAGCGTAAAGCTCAGGTGGGACCAGGAGAAAGTAAAAAGCTGGCTCACAGATGGAGCACTGCACTTCATGTGTCACACTTAAACTCTCCAGGAAGAAAGGACTTGCCGTTAAAGGGCCTTTATGAGTCACAGATGGTAGTAAGGCTGAGATGCCATCCCCACCTTTTCCTTTCGGTCATTGGTTACTAATGTCACTTACTTCCTTAAGTACCTAAGCAAGGCAGCAGCACTTTCCAAAACTCTGTCACACTCTGTTTATATTCAGTCATAACTCACTAGTAAACATTGATTGGGGCACAGGCAACTGTGGATTAGGAATCACCAAAATACTATTTTAAAAGAAATGCAGGTATATTGACTTGAGTTGTAGGCTTAATTCAAAACCATGGCCAAATTGTTACTAAGTAAATGTCTTAAAGGGCCCATTTTAAAACAGAGCCAACCCATTTGTATGTTAGCAGAAAGTAATGTTTTAAATCCTTAACTATCACTTGTTTCTTGAGTAGATTAACCAATGCTTTTAAAATCCCATTCATTTATTCTGTTAGCAAATCTCAAGTAAATTTTAATTCAACCTTTCTCTGCATTTTCACAAATTCTAAAGTAGTAGAATTAGAAGGTTGAGCATGTATGATATTTGTTTAAAAGAGCATTAATTAAACCGCTTTGCACTATGAGCACTAGAATCTGGTTTGGCACAATTGTTTCATGATCTCAAATCTAATATGATTATTTTCTGGATGAATCATTTACCATAAAATTTAATGGTCTATAGTAGCTGTTGGTTTGAGTTGATGATCCATAAATACCAAGCCTTAGCTCTTTGAATATTTCCTTTTCTTTTTTATGGCTAATTAGGACTTTAACTGATTAAGCATCTGGTTGTACAAAGTGCTCCCTAATACCAAAGGCTCAAAACACTGTACCCTACACATTTTGACATAATATTATTGAACATGTTTATGCTTAAAAGTGATTGAGAGTACAAAGTTAGACTTAGAGTAATACAATTGTTAGACTGTGGAAGCTACATTAAGAAAACCTAAAACAATCCTGTAGAAAAATTGGCTCCCTGTTTTACAAATGGCATTTGAAATTCAGAAAGAACAGTTCAAGCTTGGAGCAAATGGAAAATCAAAGGTAATTTAGATCAGTTATACACACTGTGCAAGATGTTTATGGGTTGGTAGCTTGTGTCCCTCCCCCTCCAAGATCAATTTGTCTATTTCACCAGCTAATTCTTACATTTATGATTCATAAAACACTGACATGCTTCCTCTTGCCGAGGGAAAGTAGAGCATGGGTAGACAAGAGTTGCTCTCATTTCACCTGGAAGCCTGGCAGTATACTCTCCTTGTGCAATGAAATAGTAAGTTGATTGAAAATCAAGATTGCTTGTTTTTTGAAAGCAGAGGCAGTTTTATATTTTAATTGTATAAAGATTTAGAGATTGACAATTCATCCTATCCCTTTGTACTCTGAGGGCTGAACCAAGGAAAAAGAGACACAAGGGTCAAGTAGAAACTAAAACATGATTCCAGACTGTGTTTGTCTAGGGGTATCGCCCCTTCAGGACCTGCTTTATCACAGGACACATGAAGTGATCACAGCACCAACTGCATACCCACAACTTTTAGAAAATATAATCCCCACCTGTTCCTGCATGAATGCTATGTTCTCAGGACCCAGTACATAGTCCAGTATGGTAGTCTAGTATGGTAGCTGCTAGTCATTTGTAATTGTTGAGTACTCAAAATGTGGTTACTGTGACAGGAATTAAATTTTTAATCTATATTTGAATCAATTTAAATTTAAAAATTGATCCCCATTTCACTTATTGGAAGACATTTAAGTCTATCGGAAACAACATGGGCATATAAATCTACTTTTTCAACTGCAAACTGTGTCAAATCTAAGTATTAATCAATTATTTCTCATTAAAATGAAGGGGCCAAATTGAGATATGCTCTAAGTGTAAAATACAAACAAGATTTCAAATACATATACAAAAAAACAGTATTAAATAGCTCATTAATAACTGTTTACATTGATTACACATTGAAATAATTATTTTGCATACATGGAGTTACATAAAAGGTTCAAGTTCATTTTTTAATTCGTCTAATTCTCTACCTTTTTAATGTGACTATAGAATTTTAAGTTACATGTGTGGCTCACATCATATTCTTATTAGACACACTCTGCTAGAGTGTGATGGAGACCCACACTCTAGTTGGCAGGTAAAAGTCCTGGTAGAGCTTAATTATGTCTGGGGGAAGGAGAATGAACTAAAAACAGTAGGGAGACAGAGAAAATCTTCTGGCTTTTGGTTTCCCTGGAGACCGACTGGTCTAGGCCATTTTGTGTCCCTGCATGGCTTATGAACCTGAACATCAATAGAAGAAATCTCCCATCAAGGGGTTATTTATGCTGTCAGTTGCCTGTTTCATCCAAAACTGGAGATTTTAAATGCTCTGCTTGGCATCTTTGCTTGATGCTTCTACCCCAAAATTCGTTTTCGTAAAGCTTTTTTCTCCTCTAGGCTTTGATTAGCATTAACTGTTCAAATTGCAGTATAAAAATCCTCCTTTACCATCTGTTTTCCTATTACAGCATGACATGGCTTTTCTGGAAAGACAAAGAATAAAAAATGAAACATCTACAACATCCAGCCCTCTAAATATCGTAAACTCACAGTCTGGTAGCGATACTGTAAAAGGTTGGATGTCTGGTGTGTGAAAAGTTCAGCCCATGTTGATTTGAAAGGTTCCTTCTCTAACAAAAGCCTGGCCTTTCCACATGGCCTCTGAAGCCCCACACAAGTGAAACTGCCTGTCCCGTCTAAATTCCCTAGAAGCTGTCCTGACTGAAGGAGCAGTTGCTTGCTCTGCCCAGTATCAAACTCCGCTTGATAGTTTGAGGTCCAGGAAACCATCTGGGTCACCAGGGTAAATGCTTTTCTTGGTAAATCAAGGTGATGTCCTGGTACTTTGCCCAGTTCTGCACCTAGTCCACCCTGCTGCCTCCAGTTCAGCTGTGGTTCTTAACCTTGAGTGCATATTGGAATCACCAGAATAGACTTTAACAAAAAACAAGGCCCTGGGCCTAGGCCAAACTAACTCCACAGGCATCTTAGCTGCTAAAGGGAATTTGACCAACCAGATGACTCACTGGTGGTTTAGTATATTTGTCAGCATGCTTTATCTTGGCAAATATACTTAAAGTCTTCCACCAAAATAAAATTATATGAAGGTAAAAAGGGATGTTTCCTGCATTTCTGACACAAACTAACATGAACAATTGCTTTTTTTAATTTATGGGATTATTACACGTTTCTAAGATTCATGTTAATGTTATTGTTTTACTGTGTTTGAAATTGAATCTTAAAATGGATTCTCTCTAGTCTTTATGGTTAAAAGATTCAGGTATCTAAATATCTCATTATTTAGACAACATATTTCAAGCCCATTTGCAAAACGTTTCAAATGCTGTGTACTTAATTTAAAATCTTTTGTAATTTAATAAAGTTAGTATGAATGTGACTTCAGTTTCCTCACCAATCATATTATCAAAAGGAACCTGATAGCCATTAGAACTAGATTACTGAGGACAGCTGGTTTTGTAAGGTCCAAATTAGCTAAACAACAAATAGCCAAGAAGTTGACCTCATGGGAACAAGTTCTGCTTTCAGCCTGCTTGATGTTGATAGCACAGGTCCTAAGAACTGACATGGATATTTACCTTTAAGAGACAAAGCCCACTTATCATTTAGAAGCTAAAGTTCAGACATAGAACTTTGACACAATACAATAAAACTTCAGTAAAGCCCGACAGCACTAGAAAAACCAGTGACTCCCTAATATGAATGTACTTCTCTCAGAAATCGCAGCCAAACGGCAGTGATTTGTGTCCGCCACAGACAGTTACTGTACCCGTTATTAACGTCGAAGTCGCGTGAGTCACAAGAAGAGCATGGACAATATTGATTTTACTCAGAGACTGTACTCTGAGAAGTCCTTCCAGTCCTAACCATACAATGTGATATTTTTTAAAAATTAACTTTGTACTTGTTTCTGACCCAGGTGCGTTGAACCGAATAAAGTATTGCTGTCAAGGAAAAAGAATAGACATTAATCAAAGTGAAAATACTTCCAAAATGGAAACGAGGGCTTTCCAGTGTTGATGCATTTGTTTCTTAGACAGAATAGTTTCACCAAGAAGAAAAGTGGGCATCCTTGAAATGTGGCTTAACAAGCTTCTGGGTGTAGAGGTTAAATTGCATCTCCCTAAAAAGATGTGCCGAACACCTTGGAACCTGTGAGTGTGACCTTACTTGGTAATTGCTGATGTAATCAAGTTAAGTTGAGGTCATACTGGAGTTGGGTGGCCCAATCCAATGACTGGTGTCCGTATAAGAAGAGGAAATTTGAGTACAGGCACTTAGGGAGAATGCCATGTGAGGACAAAGTCATGTGAGTCACAACTTGTTTTAAACCACCAAGCTCATGGTGATTCACTAGGGCATCCCTGACAAATGAATGCAAACTACTATATAGCCAGACTCTTCTTATCTCTTCAAAAACAAACTTCTATCCTTAAGAGAGTGTAAGATAAAATGTAAAGTCATGAATTACTCAGAATGCCCTCCCACTTTTTTGAACTAGTCCTGGGTTTATAAATGCTGTAAGATTATTTTTTAAACCGTATGTTACCAAGAAGTAGGCAAGTTTCTGCATTAACAATCCAGAGCTTTGTAACAATTAGCCATCTGCTTAATACTGTTAGGGATCAACAGCATCTCAATGGAAGCAGGGAAAACAACAGAAATATCATATCTGCCAAGTTCCAGTCATTCGTTATCTTACATAGTCATTTGCCGTCTCATGAGACCACTAAGGAGAGAAAATCATGCCGTGCTGCAAAATAAACTTTGTAAAGCAGGTAGTTTAATAGCAAATTAATGATGTGCTGACAAGATCAAGAACAATTAAAAAAAGATACAGTTACGGTTTCTGCAGTGCAGCCAATGGTACAAGTTTGGAAGATTTCTCATAAGAAGGTAATATTTATTTTCTCCAGGGAGCTATTTGGAAAACAGAGGGTAAAATATTATAAGATGATTTTTCTCAGTGCCAGTTTAAAAAAAAAATTACTGGAATTTGGGTATCATTATCTTCCTATCTTTCTTGATAGCATCCTTAATAATGACTAAACTCTATGTGGTGACATCTAAACTCTTTCAATCTCACTCTTGGCTAGATGACTGTATTAACAATATGTTAATACAATGGGGCTATTGTAAAGAATAAAGTTAACTTTAAATAAACAAAATGCATGAAAAGTAAAAGAAAATAGATGGGAAAAATTGTCATGGATTACATATAAATACATGATACATAACTGTGATTATTACAGTACAGGTTTAAAATGGAACTAGGGTAACTGGAGGAAAAAAAAAGAAAAGAAACTTACCTGAATCAAGAAATTGGATGAGTTTCATGAAATCCAGATGGAATCTTAAACAAGATTTCCCATTTAAAAAGTAGTTACTTTTGTCATAACATGTATCCTACCATGCCTCACCCTCCTTTGTAGTATTTTTAATATGAGCACCAGTGCCAGTGATACAAATCACTAGTCATTTGTATCACTTTCAACCCTACTCCCAGTAATCCCATTTATTTGGCTTGTTCTGTATCCAAGATAACTTTATGGTGGCTATCTAAAATCACATTTGCTATAACATGCATCTTTTGTGGCCATAATAATGCATGCCTATAACATTTTATATCTCATCAGTTTACCTATTTTAATGATTATTGTATCCTTTTTTTTTTCAAATTATCCGATAAATATTTATTCAGCATCGAACCTGCACTAATTACTTCGCTAGTACTAAAGGAAGCATAAAAAATAATTCACAGCTATACTATGAGATAGGCATTACCCCTGCTTGACAGATGGGGAGACTGAGGCAAAGGCATGTTAGATCTCAGTCACACAACTAGTAAATGGCAGAACTGGTGTGTTAGTTCACATCCTCCAAGAAGCAGATGCCAAGACGAGATTAGATGTTCAAGAGATTTATGGTGTTTGCCTGGGAGTAGAAAGAGGGGGAAGAGTTAGAGGAGGCTGGGAGAGTCTCACCAGGAAGCAGGTCTGACTCTGTAGAGGAGAGAAGGAAGGAAGGGAGGCTGGGTAGGGAGATTCTCAGGCACTTGACGTCAAAGCCAAGGGAGAGCCGCTTGTCTTGCAGGGACGGGCATGCCTGTGCACCCCTGCCGTGCCCAGCTTTGAAGGGAGGCCCAGGCACCAGTGCGGTGGTGGCGTCATCAGTCAGTTATACTCTCCGCATGAGGAGAGCCGAGAAACCATTTCAGTAGTGCCACAGCTGCGCCCCAGCCCCAAAATCTTGTGCCAGAGTGCACATACTCAACCATTATGCCCCAGTGAGCTTTGTACTCTGTACAATCAGAAAATGCAAATCTTAACATATAGCAATCTCTATTCTTACGCATTAATTCTTTCCATTCTTCTATTATATTGCAGCTAGAACATCTAAGACAAACATGATGCTTCTCTTCCACAATAATAGGTAGAAATCACCTAGACTGGAAAATGGAATTGAGGAGGATGGGATTCCCACATGGCTTCACCCATGGAGGGTAGGAGGAGATGGATACTGTCTCACCCACCCTGGTCTGAGGATGGGGTCCCTTTCATAAGACTTCCTTGCACAAGCCCAATCCTGTCTAATCTCGGAAGCTAAGCAGGGTCAGGCCTGGTTAGTGCTTGGATGGGAGATGACCTAAGAAAACCAGGTGCTGTAGGTGTAAAATAAATATATAATAATAATAATAATAATAATAATAATAATAATAATAAGGGACTGTAAGGTAGCAAGGTCCTTGCAGTCTGTGAGGTCAACCCAGGGTTCCAAGGGTTGCCTCGCCTAAAAAAAAAAAAAAAAAAGATCTTCATTTGCATAAAGCTAATTGACATCCCCTCCTCTCCCCCAACTTATTACCTGAATCCACACAAGAAAGAAAGGAGGCTCCCCAGCAGAGCCTTGCCCCTCGCCATGCTTAGCAAAGAGGACGTTTCAAGTAGGCCCAGGGCCCTGCGTCAACTCAATCAAGGTCACTGCCCTCCCACCACGTGATCTCTTTGTGAACAGTTGTGATCATCTCTTGTAAGTTACACTCATGTAAGGGGGAAAGAATGTAAAAATGTTTTGAATATCTATAGGAAAAATTTCCTACGCATTTTAATTGTTTTTTTTTTAGTTGAGGTATAATAGACATATAACATTATATTAGTTTCAGGTATACAATGTAATGATTCAATATTTGCCATATTATGAAGCAATCACTAAAATGTCTAGTTAACATCAATCACTTGGCATATAGTTTCAAATTTTTTTTCTCATGATGAGAACTTTTAAGGTTTACTCTCATAGCAACTTTCAAATATACAACACAGTATTATCCACTCTAGGTCCATGCTACACATGACTCCCACAGGACTTATTTATTTTACAATGGGAAGTTTGTGCCTTTTGACCCTCTTCACCCATTTTGATCACCACGTGACAACTTCTGGCAACCCCACCTCTGGCAACCAGCAATCTCTTCTCTGTATCTATAGCTTGGGAGTTGGGGTATTTGTTTATTTGTTTGTTTGATTCCACATATAAGTGAGATCATATGATATCTGTCTTTCTCAGTTTAACTTACTTTACTAGCATAATGCCCTCAAGGTCCATCCATGTTGTCACAAATAGTAAGGTTTCATTCTTTTTATGGCTGAGTAATATCCCATTGCATGTGTATATGTATGCACATATTCATACCACATTTTTTATCCATTCATCCACTGATGTACGCATAGGGTGTTTCTTTATCTTGGCTATTGTAAATAATGTTCTAATAAACATAGGGATACATATACCTTTTCAAGTTAGTGTTTTTGTTTTCTTAGTACAAATACCAAGAAATGGAATCCCTAGATTGTATGGTAGCTCTGTTTTTAATCTTTTGAGGAACCTCCATACTGTTTTCTATAGTGGCTGCTCCAATCTACATTTCCGCCAATAGCGCATAAGGGTTCCCTTTCCTCCACATCCTCACTAACACTTACCTTTTTTTTTGATAACACATCCTAACAACAGGTGTGCGGTGATATCTCATTGTGGTTTTGATTTGCATTTCTCTGATGATTAGTGATGTGGAGCATGTTTTCATGTACCTGTTAGCCAACCTTATGTCTTCTTTAGAAAAATGTCTGTTCAGATCTTCTGCCCCCTTTTTTTTAATCAGAATGCCGGTTTTTCTTTTGTTTTGTTTTTGCTATTGAGTTATGTGAGTTCTTTATGTATTTTGGACATTAACTCCATATTTAGTAGGTTGACTTTTCATTTTGTTGATTGGTTTCCATGGCTTTGCAGAAGCTTTTTAGTTTGGTATAGTCTCACTTTTTTATTTATTCTTTTGTTGACTTTGCTTTTGTATCAAACCCAAAAATAAATCATCACCAAGACCAATGGCAAGAAGCTTACTGCCTATGTTTTCTTTTAGTGGTTTTATGGTTTCAGGTCTTATGTTCAAATCTTTAATCCATTTTGACTTAAGTTTTGTGTAAGATGTAGGATAGTGGTCCAGTTTTATTCTTTCACATGTGATTGTCCAGTTTTCCCAATACTGTTTATTGAAGAGACTGTCCTTTTTCCATTGAATATTTTTGGTTCCTTTGTTGTAAATTAATTGACCATATATGCATGTGTTCATTTCTGGGCTCTTTATTTTGTTCTGTTGATCTGTGTGTCTTTTTTTTATGCCAATACCATGATGTTTAGATTATTGCAACTTTGTAACATAGTTTGAAATCAGGGAGCATGATTCCTCCAGGTTTGTTCTTCTTTCTCAAGATTTCTTTGGCTATTTGGGGTCTTTTGTGGTTACTTACAAAATTTAGGATTGTGCGTTCCATTTCTGTAAAAAATGCATTGGACTTTCGATAGAGATTACATTGAATCTATAGATTGTTTTTGGAGTAGTGCGAACATTTTAACAATGTTAATTCTTCTAATTCATGAGCATGAACTATTTTTCCATTTATTTGTGTCTTCTTCAGTTTCTTTCATCAATATCTTATAGTTTTTGGTGTACAGGTCTTTTGCCTCCTTGGTTAAATTTATTCCTAGATATTTTATTCTTTTTGAGGAATTGTAATGGTATTGTTTTCTTAATTTTTCTTTCTGATAATTCATTATTAGCATATAGAAATACAGCAAATTTTTGTATATTGATTTTGTATCCTGCAATTTCACTGAATTCATTTATTCTATCAATTTTTGTTGGTCTTATGCTTTCTGTATATAATTATATATTTATACACACACACACACACACACACACACACACATACTTTTTTGTTTTTGTCATTTGCATCAGAGGAAGACTGTCAGTGAGATTAAGTGACTTAACCTAAAGTCCTGCAAGTTGGGGCAGGACTTGAATGAAGTCGGTCTGACCTGAAGGTCATGTTCTTTCTCCTACATAGTCCCTCACACCAGGTATTTATTGTGCTTCCCAAGGAGCTTTTTCATGTAAAATTGCATTTGAACCATAATATTAACTCTCACTTTACAGTAGAACACTCTGGGACTTAAAGAAGTTGAGTTGACGGGAGGCCTGTTGGTTCTTTCCTCCCCGCCCCATCTCACACTCTCCACCCCCTTCTTCGGCTTCCCAGCCGAGGTTACTGCAGCAGGTTGTCACCTGCCACCGCAGTATGCAGGCTGTCCCTTCTTCAGTCGTTCTCCTCCATTCTCGTTTTGTCTCTTCCATCACCTTGTCTCCATTCTTGAGTTCATTCCTGTCATATTACTCCTCCAAAGCTCACATGTGTCCCTTGCAGCATTCCTTTGCCTTAACCCTGAGGGAGTAGAGTATTTTAGAGATTTATTCAGCCCAAACTCCACAGACCGTTTCTTGTCACACCTGCTTCTGCAGTCTTTGCCTTTATCCTCCAAGTTCTGGTGTCTCTCCTTCAGCTGTGGATTTCTGGATCAACTATCTTGACATGTCCCTGTGAATTTTTTCTACATTTTTAAATTCTTTTACTCACAAAAAGTGAAACTGACTTTTAAAATCACCACAAGTCCTAGGGGAAAAAGCGAGTGGCAGAGCCAGGAAGAGAACCCATTCCTGCCTTGCCCACCCTACGCGCTTTACAATCACAAAAGAAAATGGAGAAATCATCCCACTCTGTGTGTCCTAATTTATTGAACTATTATGTGAGGCATTACTTTGACTCTTTCAGACCTCTGTGTTTCTGAGGCTCTCTATCTTAACACAGAGTATTTGGACTCTTTCAGGTAGTCACGTATCAGACACAATTTTGTAATTCTTACTCTTAGCAACCGATTACATCTTTGAGGCCCACAAACACCAACTGCAAGGAAAATGTGAGTCTTACATCATTTATTATTAATTAGGAAACTACAGAAATGAATGAAAGTAAATATTATTTGATTAATGCTTATGATTTGATGTTTTTATTCTTTTTTAAACTGTGAAACACATTTACATTTATCTAGAGATCTAAAGATTCACTAATCTAGCTTCTGAAGGTAGAGGGCAGGTTTCACAATAAGCTTAGTAAATAAATGTCATAATAGGTTTTGGGGAAGAATTTTGGTATTTTGGCTGATATGTCTAGTTCAAATGCTCATGCATTCATTTTCACAAAATTATGTACAAAGAAGAAAAAAGTAAATCTTGATTCAATTTATTGTTTATACTATGAAGGTTATTATTTATAAATTAGTAAAAATAAATAAATTTATCCAATAAACACTTTTTAACATAGATCCCTTTTTCAGTTCCATCTCATTACAGAATCAGATTTGAGGATGATTTTCTGTCTCCTAAATATGTTCATTAGGTTTTCTTCTCATTTGAAATCCATGCTGTGAATATCAAACAAAGAAGAAAAAGTGAAAGAAATAATACAAATATGTAATATATGTTAGCAGGTATTATCTGCATGAAAAACATATTTCATATCTCTTTAGGTTTATACACAGAAGAAGAGATGATACCCAAGATATGTGTTGATCAAAGCCTAAATATATGAACATTAATACAACTAACTAACAAAAATTCAAATTTTGCATTAGATTATTAATTATGCTAATAATTGATACTTATTGGCATGCGTAATAAAAGAGAACATTCTAAGTCTATCTGGATAGACAGAATTCCTGTTACAAAGTGAGGTCTAAATGATATAAATTAGAGACACTTATTGGCCTTCTTACAACCAAAGGACCCTAAGCACAACCTTTGTTAATATAAGAGTCAGGGAATATTCTCAGCATGCCTTAGACATTAGCTAAGAAAAATGTAAAACATAAAATTACCTTTGTTTCAAAATCCTGTCTCTGGATATTTCAGGTTAACAGAGTCAAAGAAAGAACAAACAAAGTGAGTAAACAAATAAATGCATACAGTAGTTTCAGCAGCAGGAACAGATGTACATATAAGGGTGTTTGTGGCTTCAGACTCCTCTAGATGACTTTACCTTTAGAAGCAGACAGAAGTGTCAGCAACACAATTAAAATGGATTTGCTAGTAGAAAAAATATGTGAGAGTAGAGTATAGAGGTTAAGAAGAAAGCTCCAGGGTCCATCTAGGGCTAAATTTCAGCACAATAAAAACCATAGTATATCACTTGGTCACGTGACCACAGAACAGAGCATAATTTCACTCATTCTATCCATACTTAGACCCAACCAGATTCCACCTTCTACACACACACACACACGCACACACACACACAATCCCAGCAACCTAGTGGAAGAGATCACTCTGCCCTGTGTTATCCATTCTCTTTTGTAGACTTCCTTGTCTCTTTCATGTCATTTTTTCTCCAACTTTCTTGTCTCTATGTTTTCTTTCACTCTCCTTTGGTGTCTAATTTAATACTGAAGTTTATTGGGTTTTCTTTTTTTATATTATCTTTCTCCTCTTATTTCTTATCGTTGTCAATGCTGTTGTACAAAGCTTTATGTTTCTTTTCCTTAATTTGAAAAGAAGATTACAAAGTCAAAATCATTTTTATTTGTAAGAAAACTTCAATTTATGTGTGTATGCGTGTTGCGTGTGTCCCACCAGAGAGGGGGCAAAAGCCATTTTCCCCATTATAGAACAAGAAAGGGATTAATCACTCTTACTTCAATAACACAAGATAATGTAAAGTGGCTAAACTTAGTTATTACCTGCTGAACCAAACTTTAGAATCAAACTGTAAAATAAATGTTATTGGCATTCCTTTGCCACCTCAGTCATAGTTGTTTTTTTTTTTAATAGCAGCTGTGACTGCTGATATTCTCCTGCTTTGCTCTATTAAGTCATGAGATCAAAACAATACCGTCTAAAAACTGAATTTAGGTACTTATTACTCATATAGTGTTTGGTTGGGTGATGCCCACCAGCTGAAGATCTCCAGGAGGACACCAAAGGAAGGTGGGTTCCTGAGATTGCTGCAGCGAGGAAGAGCAGGCACCATGATGACCCAGGGGGCCCCTGGTAAGAGCCGGCTAGGAGGGGGACAGTACAGGATTTGGGTGGTAAGTGGATGCAATGTGATGGCTAAGCCACTTAATACTTGTTCCTATGAAGCAGGAGGAACATGCACACGGGGCTGTTTGTCACCTCAAAAACATTATGCCAAGTGGAAGAAGCAACGGGCACTCCTGTTAGCCAGAAGGGAACTGTTGGTTATTTTTGTGGTCACACAAGGTTCTTTTTATTTAGACATAGTGAGATTGACTTTTTTTCGTCTTGTTTCACCAAGGTCATGGAATGACCCTTTTTTGATTATTCCTGACATTCTGTGAAGACTAGCTGTAACTTATACGCTGCAAGCTGTCTTTTTATTTTTCTTTCTTTCTCAGGTCCCACAATTAATGAGAAGTAATCAATCAGTCAATTCTTGTAAATGGCCACAATGTCCAGTTGTGAGCTAAATGGTAGGCACACCATATGGAGAAATGCTCATTAATAAAGCGCCAAGAGTAGAAAGTAATGTAAAAGGACATAAAAGAACTGGAGACTATTTAACTAGGATTTGAAACTGAAATTAATATTTTATCACACATCGATCTTATTCCATAGGAAGTTATAAATAAAAAGTTTTGGTAAAGCTATTCATTTATTTTATAGCTATAAGAAATGTTACAGTTCGAAAATTAATTTTTATAAATAATTCATTGAGTTGTTCCTCCTCCTAGCTATACTCAAGACATTTTGTTATTTGAACAGTTGACAAGGGCTTTTTTTTCGTAATTACAAATTAGAGACGTTAGCTGTTTCTTTTTCCTCATGTAGCAGCTCAGAAATGTATGGCCTCTGATTCTGTGTGTTAGTACATTTCCTCTTTAAAGATAGTAAATCTTTAAAGCAAAGTTTAGAGGGAGTCTTGTCTTTCACCTGCATTATTTTCAGCACTAGCTTTCTCATCACTCAGTTCAGTAGGGCTGAACTGAGTATGTCAATGCTACTTGCAGCTGTAGTAGTAAGATTTTCTAGCCATCATTTCGTTGTATTTTCAATGGAAAGTTTAGGATTTTTCTTTTTCTGTTTTAGTAGAGTGACATGTAGGGATGGTCTCTTTTTCTTTTAAAGAGTAGAATCTCTTAAGAATTATAGGGTTGTTTTTTGTTTTGTTTTGTTTTTGCGAAAAAATGAATCACCTTTAGGTTTAAAAATTATAGTATAAAAATAATTCAAATGTCCACCAATAGGTAAATAAGTAAACAAACAATGATATATCCATATAATGAAATATTAATAATATGAGGGAATTAACTATGGATATATGCCACAGTGGATAAACCTCAAAAACATTATGCCAAGTGAAAGAAGTCAAACTCAAAAGTTTACATATATAATTTCATTTACCTGAAATGTCCAAAAAAAAAGCCATTCTGCAGAGATGAAAATCAGGTCAGTGGTTGCCTGGGTCTAGGGGCGCAGGAGCAGGAATTGACTACAAACGAACCCAAAGGGGTTCAGCAGATGACGGATGTTCAAAACTGGATCGTGGTGGCTACATAGCTCTATAAATCTACTATCAATCACTGAGTTGTGTACTTAAAATGAGTTAATTATATGATCTGCAAATTATATTTCAATAAATTGTAACTGAATTTTTGAAAAGTCATGATGTTTGAGTATATACAGAACATACTTTTGTGGCTCAGTTTTCTTTTTTATATTTCATTTTTACTTTTATAAAAATATGTATTCATATACATATATTTTGTATGTACATAATACTATGTGCTGCATAAAGTGTATTAATCCTAAGAGTAGAGCCTAATAACTTGCTTACATACATATGCGCCAACCATTCAGACCAGCTACGACATACTTCCAGCATGCCATGGGTCCCCTCAGGCCCCTTCCCAGGCAGGACCCCCAGAGGGGAGCACTATTCTGACCTCTAGCACCATGAATTAGTTTTGCCTGTTCTTGAAATGCACAAAAATTGAAGTGTTCAGCTTCTTCCCTTTTTGTGTCTGTCCTTTTTCACTCAGCATTCTGCCTGTGCAGTCCATTCATGTGTGAAGTGTTCTTCTTTATTGATTTGTAAAATTCCACTTTATTAATGGGCCTCACTTTATTATTGATGAACATTAAAATTGTTTCTAGTTTAGAGCTGTTATGAGTAAAGCTACTGTGAAAAATTTTGTACAGATTTTTGTGGACCTAGACATTCATTTCTTGTGTGTATATACCCAAGCGTGGAACATTGGGGTTACAGAGCAGACATGTGTTTACTTTTGGTAGATACTGCCAACAGTTTTTCAGAGTGTTGATCAATTTACAGTCTTGTCGACAATGGATGAGAATTTCAGTTCCTCCGCATTCTCACCACCACTCAGGATTGTTAATATTTTTAATGTTACCTATTCTAGTGGAAGTATAATGGTATCTACCTATGCTTATAATTTGCATTTTCCTAATAAGTATTGAAGTTGAGTACCTTTTAATGTGTTTATTGGCCATTTGGATATTATCCCTAGTGAGGTGCCTATGTAAGCATTTTGCCTGATTTTCGATTGGAATGTTTATCTTTCTCTTATGGGAGCTTTTAATATATTCTGGGTTGTAGTCCTTTGCCACATATATGTATTGCAAATATATCTCTTAGGTCTGTGACTTGCATTTTTCACTTTTTTGAAGGTAACTCTTTATGGACAGAAGTTCTTAATTTTGAGGAAATTTGTCTATTTTTTATTCTTAAAGGAAAATTTATCAATTAGTATATTTATAGAGCTGCATAACTATCACTACGATCCAGTTTTCTTAATGCTACTTAGAAAATCTTTGTTTGTCCCAGGGTCTATATGAAATAATATTTTAATAAAAATTCTCATTAGAAAATTATCATTTCCAGTGCTGCTCCTTGACATAATAAAAGCTACTGCGTCTCCCCAGCATAAATGTTATGCATCCCTCTTTTGTAGCACATATCACTCTCCATAATAATCTTTTGCTTATCTGACTGCTCCGCTAGCTGTGAAACATTCTTATATGGAGTTTAAGAGCCTAAATTTAGGAATCAGTTAAATCCCAGCTCTGCCATTTACTGAGCCTGTCTGGGCCTCAATGCCCTCATCTGTAACACAAAGATGCTAATATATATCTCCCAGGCTATTTCTTAAAGACATAAGGTTTTTTATATCAGAGCTGGGTACATAGTAATGGGTCAGTAAATATCGACGATGATGATGATAATGACAACAATGATTTTATCTTCAAATCAAGGACAATATCAAGTTAATTCTTGTCCTCTAGTACCTAACACAGTAGGTATTTGACTCAGTCTTCCCATAAGCCTGTTGCCCTTGCTAATCATTTATGTTTTAATCGTTTAGTAGTAATTTGATTTTTTAAGTGTCTTTGTAGTGCTTGAAAGGAAGTCACTGTTCATTATTTGTCCAAATTTATAGCAGTCTTTACTGCTATACATATACAAAACTGTTTTTTGTCTTTTTCACAAATACTTATGCAGATTTAGAGAGTAATTCATTCAAGTTTAATGAATTAAACTCAGCCCATTATTGTCACTCTCAAATATTTCTTTGTTTTTTATGGGCAGAAAAGATTATTTTAGAACCTTTTTAAATCACTCTGATTTCATCCTGGAAAGAATAAAGCAACATATGTCAGATCATTTTGAGAACATACACATTAGATAGTTTTAAGTTTGTTGGTGACAGGCCATAATATTACTGAATAATTTCTTACCGAACTGAAGCTTCTGGCTCAGTTTCAGTGTTCCGTTTAGTATTATTTGCTCTAACTTTCTTCTAACAGGGCTCAGTCAAGATGTTAGTTATCCTTGCAGATTGCATTCTGGATGGGTTCACTGTCCTTGGCATTTACTCTCTTAAGCCGCTCACAGTAGCACACACTTGTGATGGTTTATTACTGACCTTAGTTGTTTTCGAAGAGACCTTCCCTTTTGTCCTCAGTAATCTAGTAAGCAGTAATTTCACAATCCTTAGAAGTTCACCCTAATGCAATGTCTGGTACATTTCTGAACATGGTAATTTTTAGGTGCTTTTTCCTTGCAAAGTAGCAAATTGATATACATGGAGATTTCTGACAACTTTCCCAGAGTGAATGACCCTCCTGGGACCGTGGTTCCGTGTGAGAAAACAAGGCCTCCAACACTGGCTGGGAGCTGCCAGCCGGACGTCACGTCCTGATGAGGACGGTGTCATCTGCACTGGGCTGGCCCAGACTCAGGGTCGCCAGGCAGCTCTCTCCAGGAGCAAAATGAAGTTGTCAAGAGAATATTTGCTGTGACTCTGACAGGCGCCATTCAGATATGACAAACTCGACTTCCAGTTTTTATTATGGCTTACTAATTCTGGAGAAAGATAGAACTTTTTTTTTTTTTTAATATCTGCTCATCCAAAGGTCAAAACAATTTTGAGCAAGGCCAGGCATGATTCTGCAATAAAAATGCAGCAATTTAGCTGTGCAGTAAGTCGTGTAGGGGCTGAGAGAAGTGTAATGTTTACCTCTCTGGAAAGGGCACTTTAATCAAAAGACTGATGGCAAGACGAGCTTTGAATTTATTCTGTTCCTCTTGTATCTGCATGAAATTGTGTCTTTGAAACCATGTATTACTGAGATGAGTGATACCTGGGAGAAACACATGCTCTGAAATAAACAGAAAAATATAGCCATGGAATAGAATGCTTTGCCCACTTTTACAGCCTCATAGTGGTCCATCCAATAGGATGTGCCAAGCACCAGAGACGTGTAGGGGTTTGGAGGGATAGTTTTCCCCATTACGACACAGACACTTGCTTCTTTCCTTAACTGTGTATTTCCTTAGGTGGGTAATGACAGTCAGAGGAAAAGTCAATGCCTGCTGTTCAAACACAGCATGAAAACTGAAGTCTGAAAGTTTATAGAACAGTGGTGATAAGATCCAGTTCTCCAGCTTCCTCCCACAGATGGAGTAAAAACCTTCCTCTCCCACAACTTTAGTGCTTGCTCTGGCCTCTCAGCTCCACAAAAGAGGGAGTACTTTGGGAAGGGGTCTGCGTTTTCTTGGTGCAGGGGCTGGACCTCCTCTCTTCTCTTGGGCTCCATTTGTCACTGCATAGGCACATCGTCCCTCCCAAGCCCAGTGTGCAGAATGTGGTTGATGATGGGCAAAGGAAATGATAGGCAGGTTTTGTGCATGATCACCCTCCACAGCATCTCAGAGGTGAGAGCTGGTTTCCTTGTCAACACGAGTGAGCCGTGAGCCTGTGAAGGCCTGAGTATGACTGAAGTTGCACAGAGAGCATGAGGAGAGAGAGGCTTGGAGACAACCAGCATCTCATGCTGGCGTGAAAGCTGTCAAGACTGCCTGGAGTCAGAAGCAGCAACCGGCGTGGAGGGAGAGATCTGCACCAGTTCTTGTGACGTGAGTTAAGACTGTTTCACAACAGAGGGCGGACACCGTTGAGCACAAAATGCTGCTGAGGGAGCTGGTGAAATGAGGAACGACGAGTATCCATTTTATCTGATGAGATGGAGTTCGCGGTGGCCCTACGGTGGCCGTTTTAATAGAATGCTCGGAGGGGAATCCACATAGGAGTGATAAGGAGGAGGCAGGAGGTGAGGAATAAAAACATCCAGTACCGTGCCTCTTTCCAGAATTTCTGCTCCTTGAGGAGGAATAAGATGAGGGCTGTAGGAGGCCGAGGCGTTGAAGGGGTCCGGTTTTGTTTCTGGTTTGTTTTTCCAAATAGACGGGATTATCAAGTTTCAATGCCAGTGGGTAGAATCCCAGAGGTTTGCTTTACACAAGGTAGAAAGAGTAAACAAGAGAGCCAGCTCCTGAGAAGGTGGGGAAGGGATACCCCGGATGAGACCAGAGAGATGCCAGAAGTAGGAGGAGAAATCCTAACAGAAGGGGTCAGGGGAGGGTGGTACCTACGTGGATAGGACTGTGTTTGGTAGCAGAAAGCTGAGGGGGTTCTCGCTGATGTCTTCGATGTCTCTATGAAATAAAGGTGAGTTCAGTTGTTGAAGAGGGAGCACCAAGCTCCTCAGGTCACAAACACAGTGGTTGCATGTGTTTGGCAAAGGCAGAGGTGAGTTCAGCTTGAGGAGACAGACTAAGAACCAAATGCAGAAATCTGTGAAGTTTTTAAAAATACAAGCCTGGAGTTAAGGCAGGAAGATGGGCTAGGCTTACATGGCATCAGCATTACCACAGGTGTGCGTTAGATTCATGCAGTCACTTAATAAATATGTACTGAATGATAATTATGAACCTCGCAGCTGCAGAGAACATGAAGATAAAGCAAAATGGCTCCCACCCTCCAAGTAGTCACAGCCTGGAAGGAAGCAGATAGTTAGGCAGGTGGTAATCACACAGCATGTGAGCGCTCATAGGCAGGGCAAGGATTCATACATGTTCACATGGAAATGCATCTCCCTTTGCTAGTGAGATTCAGGGAAAACTGGAGTGGAAAAACAATGTTTATGTTCAGATGTGAAGACTTAGTAACAAACCTAGTGGAGAAAGAGGAAGTATATTTCTGAGAGTGGGAACAAGTATGAGTAATATTGCTACAATATATGATATTTTTGGAAAATAGGGATGCTGCAATGTAAACCGATTAGATCACTTCTGAATATGTAGACAGGAAAACCAGAGAATCATGCTCTAACCGTGCCAGACGCAGAGGAAGAGCCCAGGAGAGGAGGAAATGGAGCATGCAGACAACGATGGAGGAGGAAGTAGGATCCAGGCCTCCAACACCCATTTAGTGCTCGCCTCATGGTGATCTCTGTTTCACCATTAAGCTTCCATTTGCTGGACCGTGCAAGGCCAAGAAGTCTGCGTGGGAAGGGCCTGGACTCCACCGTTTCCTGGGCTCCACTCCCAAGCAGCAGGTGTCCGAATCAGCTGCTTCCGCACTAGGTGATGCTTAGTCCCCCCTTCATGCCCACGGTTAGGGCAGACCTACGTCATGAGAGTGTCCAGGGCTTTCGCCACTGCCCTTGTGGATCTGTAGGGTATACTTACACTGAACGTGTGACTGCTACCCTTACGGCACCTGAGGACAGCCTGGGGAAGTCCGTCTTTGTAAAGCCTTTGGTGGTGGGCTAGGTTTTAACTGAGTATTACTTCACCGCCTTCACACGGGTTGTGCCATGTGTCTCTAAAATCTCATAGGAATCTGTCAAGGTATCAGCCTTAATTATCCATTAACCCAGCCCTAAAAGACAGTAGAGGATAGAATCCAGGAAATTCAGTGTCCCCATAGGTGACACTGAAGTTTAGTAGGCAACTTTTTTTTCAGTAAATGTATTCAGCAATCTTTTGTTTGTTTAAACTAAGGTTTGCCTCCTTTCATAAGTGTGACAGACTGCATACTACTTCTTTCAATAAAATTGTCCTCAGATGGTGATTCTGAACATTGATACTAACTGTACAGTGTGACAGATTCAGCAAGTGCAGAAAATT
The DNA here is from genome assembly GCA_003508835.1 of Eonycteris spelaea. Classification (NCBI taxonomy): domain Eukaryota; kingdom Metazoa; phylum Chordata; class Mammalia; order Chiroptera; family Pteropodidae; genus Eonycteris; species Eonycteris spelaea. Next base: position 2,711,666 of record PUFA01000116.1, on the reverse strand, counting down.
GTGCTAAATTGCCTTTGTCTGTTGGCTATACCAGGGTCTCCCAGAATGTAGGGAGCCTGGTAATACCTAGAATGGGCACCCCTTCTCTGCACACCAATTGGTCTTGCTCAGCCTAGTGAGCCAGGGCTGTATTTGACCCCCACTCTTGCCCCTCAAGTCAACCTACACAGCCATAGCCTATGACAAACTGTCAAAACAAGTCCCTAATTTACCATTTTGTTTTGTAAAAGCTACTTAAGATACAAGTAGATTATTAAGCTTCCTGAAAAGCCAGATTCAGAATTCAAGTTTGATTCCAGTGCTGCTGAGAAGAGAATAGGGATATGTTATAAAGTCAAGATTTCATACAAGATTTGCATAATACCGACTGCAAGGCCGTGGTCAGGGACAGTCACAGAGGTGGCAAAATTGTTATCACTTCACAAACAAATTCAGTATCTCTAACATCTCCTGAGGCCAGGAGAAAGTGTGATTAAGTAGGATAAAGTTGCTCCAGGTGAAATCAAGTATGAACTGATAGAGCAAAGAACAGTGAAGTCAAAACAAAACAAATACACAAACCAAAACAAATTTAAAAATCCCAAACACCAGAATCCAGACTGTGTACATGACTTTTTATTTTTCCTCCTTTCTTTTTTGAAAAACATTTGTTGAACACCTACCTTGGACAGGCACTATCAGTAATCAGAAACAGAAGCTGGGCCTTAATTGATATTTAACTCTAGTGGGAGGATACAAAAAGAAACAATAAACAAAGCAGGATGTATTGTATCCAGCAATGATGAAATGCCAAGAAGTAAATAGGCCAGAGTAGCGGATAGGGAGGAAAGGGATGATGCTGCTTTAGGTGAGTTGAGAGAAAGCCACTCTAATAAGGTGACGTTAGGGCAACATCTGAGGGAGGACAGTGAGGGATCTAGTGGATATCAGGGGGAAATGATTCCAGCTGGAAAGAAATAGCACCTGCAAAGTCCAGAGGTGGGAGTCTGCCTGGGTGTTGGAGGGGGCAGAGGGAGGGCAGCGCAGAGTGGCTGAAGCAGCCTGAGCACGGGGAAGGGGGGGACAGACGAAATCAGAGCAGGGTGTGCACGTGGGCAGGGGTGCGGATCCGGGGAACGTGGTAGAGACTTTGCCTCTGATCCTGGCTGAGCAGCGGCGAGCAGAGCAGCGGCCGTGAGCAGAGCCGGTGCCGTCTGACTGACCCTTGCGGCTCGCTCCAGTCTAGTGCAGGAACGACCCGAGGAGGCCGTGCGGTGCAGTCGCCCCGGCACGGCCAGCGCTGGCCTCCAGCAGCCCGGTCCTCCGCCCGCCCACTGACGGCTGTGGAGACTCAGAGCATCCCAGATACAGGACAGCGTGAGGGCAGGTGGTGACTGGCGAGTCAGCCGAATCCCTGCCCACAAGGAGCACGCGCGGTCCAGACTGAGACGCCTCCGTGCACAAGGACGAGACCCACTGACGCCTGCTGCCTGCCCCTGCCTACCTCATCTCGAATGGGGCTGCAGCAGCTAAGAACGCAGGGACCTTTGTGGTCTGTCGCCATATGTCCTGTGAGGATAGCACAGAATAGGGCACCAAGAAGTGTCGGTTGCTTCTTGCAGTAAAGTGCATGTCACTTAATCCGGCTCGAGTGAGTGAGGGAGAGTAGAACAGGCATCAGAAAGACTCCCAGCGGAGGTGACCCGGGACCTCAAGGTACCCACAGAGACATGGCCATGGGGACAGCAAGAGCCAAGACTTGGAGATGTGGGGAGGTGCGACGTGTTGGGAGGGGGGACAGTTCTGTGTGTGGAGATCGGTCAGGCTCCGGCAGCAGGCAGAACCTTCGCTGTAAAGGGTTGGGCTGAGAAGCCTTACTGAGGCAGCACGGAGCTCCTGAAGAACAGTGTGGTCGTTTCGAGAACGCTCCCCCGGCAGGGCGAGGCGAGGTGTGCAGAGGGTGCGCGTGTGCTAAGGAGACGTGGAGGAGAGGAAGGCGATGCTGATGCTGCGGATCGCAGGGAGGAGGCGGCCATGCGATGTGTGGGCCAAACCGGAGAGCTGGGCAGGGCCTGAGAGAGATGGAGACGGGAGCGGCGGAGTAAAGGCGATGAGGAGAGACGGGAAAAGCGGGGCAGCTTGACTGCCAGCCTAAGGGGCGGGTCATGCTCCGTCCTGCTGAGGTGGGCAGCAGCGGGTGGAGCAGGTCTGGAGGGAAGACAGTGCATGCCACTGGACAGAAGGTGCTGACCTGGGTTAAAGATCCAGTGATAGGCTCGAAACCACCTTGGTGACTTCTGTAATACCAGGAGGCCAAAATAATTGTCAGTCTTAAGTTCCCCAAATACTTATTGTGCCACATGGACAGCAGAGGACGTAGTGGTCATGTGAACAGCATTGTCCACTTTCATGGAGCTTCCACTCAGAGAAGACAGTCGACAAGAGGGGAAGTGACACAATTACAGATAGTAGATAGCATAATGAAACGGAACAGGGTGCCCTGAGAGAGAAGAGCAGGATAGAGGCGTCCAGGACATGGTCCCCAAGGAGGTGGCATTTAAGCTGAAGCCTGAACACCAAGCATGCCCCGAGAAGGAGTGACGGGTTCCAGATGGAGGTAACAGCAAGGACAAAAGCCCTGAAACGAGCAAGAGGTCAGCAATCGACGAGGAGTCTGTTGTTAATAAAAAGTGGGACAATATTTCCAGACAGGTTAAAAAGAAAATTGACATTTAAAATGGGAGAAGCAGGTGGCTTTGCTAAGCTTTGGAGTTGACTTCTTAATAGACATCTTAATAAAATTATTCATCCAACGCCGCCAGGTAACAGTTACCAAAAATTGTATCTAAAATTGTATAATTTGTTACATTCATTACAATCAGACTGAAAATCAGTTGCCTTGCCAGAAAGAAAAAAAAAGTGAATAATTGACATAATGTGAACGTCTTTGAAGAATCTCATTTAATATCAGCAGGTTGATCAGCAGGTTAATCGGCAGGCTCATAAAACAAATTTTAGTTAACTACTTAAAAGGAAAAATTTATTCTATGCTTCGTGTTCATTTTTTTATTCTAAGGGGAAAAAAGAATAAGGGCAAATTTTTAAAGTTTTGCTATTTTAAGTTTCCAGTTACCCACTTGTAGAATCTGACACTTATTATTGTTATTGAATTTTTTGACATCTCACTGCTCTTCTGTGAGATTGGGAGAATTTGAATCCGTGCCACTTTTATTAACTGCTGTGCCATTGAGAAAAGTTTTAGTATCTTAGTTTCCCAGGAGAAGGGCCAGGTACTGGATGGACGAGACGGGACTCTGCTGGTTTGGTGTGCGAGGAACAAGAAAGGGGCTCTTCCCCGTCGGAGAGCAGGCGTGGTATGCGACCTTGGGTCATGTGCTATGTAGGCAATGTCTTGCTCTCCTGAAATTTCAGATAGTAACACATTACTGTCTTGAGAGAAATAAGTATGACAGGGTTAAAGGTCAAAGCTAATTATTTTAATGCCATCAGTTTTTTTTTCTTTTTTAACTTGTTAAATGGTTGAGAAGGAATTAATTCAAAAACCTTGACATTAAGGTTTATCCTTCCCTCTTGTCCTTTTCATGTGTCCCTTGGTACTGTCCTCGTCAGCGTGGATTGGAGACTGCAAACTCAGACTGAGACCATCTCCAAGGCAGTGGGGGGGGGGGTCAGGCCCCCACACACTGGGAAGGAGTAGTAGGTAGGAGTCAGAATAGCAGTTGTAGGGTATTGATCAATATTAGTCCACTCATCACAGCTTTTATCTTTTCCTGTCAATTTCTCTTCTTCTTGAGCACAACTATGTTCAAGTCCCCACTGTTTTGTCAAATCTGCACTTTCTCCTGGTCACCCCCTTGGCTGCCCTGTCTCCTTCCCCACACTCATGCAGCTCTCCTGTTTGATCATTCCCGTTTGCTTCCTCATTACCCTGACCTTCTCAAGCTTGGAAACGCCTTTCTGGTTCCTCAGTGACTTCCTAATTCTCAAATCTAGTGATGTCTGTCAAGCTTTATCCATCACCCTTCTGGAACATTCAGTGCTCATTTACCTGCCATGTACCTAGGACTGTGCTAGAAATGGGAGGTATATAATCAGTGTCCAGTCGGAGCTGGGCACTAAAGCGATTGCAGTGCAACAAGATGCACGCGCTAACCAAGGTCTGCATAGACCGTGGCTCGCCACAAAGAGCAGAGGATGACAGCGAGGGCGGAGCTCAGGGAAGTAACCTTTCTCCAGACTGCATCACCCTGATTCTCCTTCCTAGGTCATGGGGTCATGGGCATACCATCCCATTGTTCATACCATTTCCCATTCTCGGGGGCCATTATCGCTATGGATCACTCACAGATTACAGCTTGGCTCTGACCTCTCACTACTGAAGTCACAAACTGTGTCTCTCGTACATCCTCACCTCAGCATTGCTGTATCAGAGGGCTTCTCTCCCAGGGTGCTGTTGGCGTTTGGAGTGAGACAGTTATTTGCTGTATCAGACTGTCTCACACAGTGCAGGACATTTAGTTAGCATCCCTGGACTAAATGCCGGCAGCACCTTGCAGATGTTTCTAGATCAACCCTAAGGAAGAGTAACCAGCCTAGCTGATTGCACTATCACCTCAAGTTCACTCCAGCTAAAATCAAATCGAATCTCTTTCCCCCTAAACCAAAACTCTCTTCTGAAATAGAAACTTCATTCAAAATGTTCATATTTGCTTAACCTTCAAACCAAGGAGTGTCCACCAAATCCCATTAATTTTCCTTTTCGCCCATTTACCTCTGCCTCTGTTATGTAACACACCATGTGTGTGATACTCCATCACCACATTCCCAGAATGGATCCTCTCTTTCCAGTCTCCTTTCCCTTGCGGCACGTTCTAGAACATCACACTGACTGTGCGGCTCACTTGCTGTAAGACCCACCCTAACAGACTGCTACTGCGGGAGCAAGGCTCATTGGTAACATGAAAGCCCGGCTCGTAAACATTTTTAAATTCATGAAAATATGTTTTTTAAGACTTTGAAATGTGTAATCAAGCATGAAGGTGAGGAAGATCCTCAGAGGCTTAAAATGAAGCAAAACCGTGGACCACCAGCAAAAATGAGTCCTGCAGCCAGAAGCTGGCCAGACGGCTCCGGCCGCTCAGCTTCCTGCAGCCTCCAGATTCAGTTGCTGTGACTGGGGAAGCAGAGGCCAGGCAGGCAATGAGTTGGAATCATAAATATCCCTTTATGGAAAACAGAACCCGGGGTCTAGACTCTCAATTTAAAAAAAAAACAAACAAAAACAAACAACAAAAAAAAACCTAAAAACTAAAAACCCATCCTGCAAAAGAAGATAGCATGGAATTTTGACTGTCTGGACCTTGGCTTCAAGTAAAAAGAAAAAGAAATTATCCCTTGAAGTTATTTAATGAAACAAAAACAAACAAACAAAAAAAACAATACTGATGTATGATTACAGGTTAACTTCACACTATTTACATGGTTGAAAAAATTCAAGCCAAAAAAAAAAAAATCAAGCCCTATGTATCTGATAAAAATAAATGCAAATTATATGAGACACAACTTCAACTGCAAAGAATTCCCACAGGTACATTTCTAAGGAACATGATCTCAAAGGAAAAAGTAATCATGAAATGTGTAGAGAAACAAAGTACATATAATTGTGAGTCAACATAAAAAACTAATAGCATTTTCAGTACTGCCAAAACTTAAGATATTGAAATTTTTTAAAGGAGAAATTAAAGATATATTAAGGAAGACATTATCAAATATAATTATTAGTATTTTTAAAAAGAAACAAAGTTATAGAAAGCAAACTATAATGGATAAAATTAAAGGCTTAATGCTGGAGCTAAATAACACTTTCTACCCAGCCTAAGTGAGAATAGTAAAATGGAAAATACATTCTGAAGAAATTCCCCAGAAATCTGCCCAGTGAGACAGAGTTGTTAAGTATGAGAGATTAAGAGCAAGGAAATTAGATTAATAACATCTAAAATATATCTAATTGGAGATCTGGAAGAAGAGAAAAGTAAAAGGAAGAGAAGCCCTGTTTTAGGGCATATTAACTAAGAATCCCCCAGAACTGAAGAAAATATGCAGATTTGTATTCACGTTAAGGAGTCACACTGGATCCAAATGATATGAGAAAAATCCCTGCCTGGACAGAGAGAAGATACAGATCACCCACACACACAAAAAGTGCTATTAAACTGATTGTTGACTTCTTGACAATGGAAACCTCAAGACGTTAGAATCATATTTTCAAATGATCATGAGAAAATAACCATTGACCTTGACTATACCACCCAGAAAAACTATTATAAATAGAGTCTGAATAAAGTCATTTTTAGACAAAAATCGTAATTATAGATCAGGAAAAATTTAAATCATTAAGTAAATAGAGAGCAGCACTATGCAAAAGAACTTTCTGAGGTGATGAATTGTTTGCTGCCCAATATGTTAGCCACTAGCACATATAGCTAGGGGACTGGTGACTTAAATTTTAATCTTACTTAATTTTAATTAATTCTAATTTAAAGAGCTGCATGTAGCTATTGGCTACCTATGGGGCTACACAGATTGGATTAAATAGCTAATTGACAAGTGTGAGTTAATGAATACATATAGAACAATTAGAGAATAAACTTTTTTTCCAAATACATGTAAAAGACTTTTTAATATTGGCCATGAATGACTCTTTAGAACAAATCTCAACAAATTTTAGATTATTGGTATTACATCAATTCTGTTCTCTGACCATGATCATATTAAATTTTTTAAATCAGCTAAAAAGATACCTTTTTAAAAAGACAGCTTAACATACAATTAGAAATGTTAAAAGAAACCTTTAAATAATTTGAGTCATAAAATAATAATCAAAATTAGATAATACATGTGACCAAATTAAAATGATAGCCACACAGCTCAAAATGTGAGAGATATTCTTTGAATGGTATTTTACTAGAATTGATAGTCTTAAATACAAATTTGTGGTCTTAAAATAAAAAAATTTGAAAGACTGAAAATTATTGAAAATTAGACAAAGGACCCTAGGATATAACCAAAGAAAGTAGAACAGATAAAATAAATGTAAAAACAGGAATTAATAAATTTCAAATCAAACATACAAAAAATAAAGTTGATTATTTTAAAAAATCTAGTAAAATTAATAAACTTATGTCTAGACTGGTCAAAAACAAGGAGAGGATACTAGCAGAAATGAAGAAGGGAACATAAATACAACTTTTTACCAATATATTTAAATGTTCATGTGTAATGGGCAAATTCATAGAAAAATATAACATGTAAATGTTATAACAGATATGTGAGAATGTAAATGGATATGATCTTATAATAATTAAAGATATGAAATAATGTTAGCTCAGATAGTTTACACATGATTCCAGTCTTACACAGTTCTCAAACCATTCTTTGAGGCCAACATAAACTTGATACCAAAACATAGTAATAGTACAAAATGGGGAAATGTCAGGCCAATGTCATTCATCGACATAGCAAAATCCTAAACAAAAGAGCAAAGCGAATCCAACAATATATATAAATAATTGTTTATCACAACAACGTTTCTTTTTTTTTTTACAAGTACTGTCATTTAGAAAGCTATAAATGCAATTCACTACAATAACAGCTAGAAGGGGGGAAACATTAAATTCAGACAAAGCATTGAATAAAATTAAATATCAATTCATGTTTTAAAAAAGGCTTAGCAGAAGATAAATGGAAAAGAACTCCCTTAAAATGATGAAATGTTTTAAAAAGGTGACAGTAATACTTAATGGTTAAACATTAAAACATTTCCTTTAAAATAAATAAACACATAAAGAAGACCCTCATCACCAATCTAGTTTAATATTAAACTGTCAGTCATAACCACTGGGTTAAGACAAGGAAGAAAATATAAAGGCATAGAGATTAAAAGGAAGAAATAAAGTATCATTATTCATAAATAATAACAGAAGCTTGGGAAAATTAAAAATATAAATGTTTTAACTAAGCTAGTGAGAGGGTGTAATGATATACCTAGATACAATATCAATATAAAAAATTCAATTGTATCTTTATACATACCTGGCATAAAGTGTTATAACGTGTAATGTTTAAAACATACCATTTATGACTAAGTGGAACAAATATGTAAAAGAACTTTGTCAAAAAAGTTATAAAGTTTTTTGAGAGATGTTTAAAAGCATCTAAATAGACAGATTTATCATAATAAGATAAGTAAATAAGATAAGTTTATATTATAAGCATGGAAATTTTCACCAATTTATCTGTTGATTCAGAGTAATTCAGTACAAAAGTTCTAGCTGAATTTTTTTTCTTTTTTTTTTAATTGAGGTGAAAATCGTTAACATAGCGTTAAGTGACAATGTCTGTGGTATTTAGTGCATTTGCAGTGTTGTACAACCTCTACATTTATCCAGTTTCATTATCCTGAGAGGAAACCACATGCCCTGTAAGCAGCTGTTCCCTTCCTGCTTCCCCACGGCCACTGGCAACCACCAGTCTCTGTTCTATTTCTATGAATTTGCCTCTTCTGAACATAAAGTTGAGGGGGGGAAAAACCAAATTGGATTCCTGCATTATATCATTAACAAAAATTAAGTCCAGTTAATTAAAAGAACTAAGTGAAAGTGGTAAAGCTTTGAAATTATTAAAAAGTAGAAGAAAATATTTTTATGATTTCAGGACAATAAACCAAGAAAAAAATGTTAATAAATTCAATTAAAAATTAAAAACATTTTCTTATTAAAAATACCATGAAAAGTAAAATTTGCGTTATTATAAGTATTAAAGGATCATTCTCTTAAGCATTTTCTACAAGGCCGTAAGACACGAAATAATCCAATAAGAAAATAGATGAAAAACATAAGCAAATAATTTTTAAATCAGGAAATATAAATGAGGAATAAACATAGAAAGGCAAACAATCTTATAAGTAATCAGGGAAGTATAACTAAAACCAAAAGGAGTGCTATTTCACCAGTTGTCAGAAGTTAACAGCATAATGCCACAGGTTGTCAAGGACTTTGATCGGCTGAAAGTGTCATCCGCTGCTGGTGATGTTCTACATTCATACAAGTGCTCTGGAAAAGCAGTTTGAAAACGTACAAACCATATGACTTAACAAGTCCACCATGGAGATGTGATCAAACGTCTTACACATCTCAAAGAACACATTGAAATAGCAAAAAACTAGGCACAGTCCAGTCTCATTAGTATTAGAATTAACAAAGTGCGACATACTCCAAGAGCAACATAACATATAGCAATGGTAATGGATAAACTAAGCACAAGGCTATCTTTCATTATTATTCTTTATACCTTACATAAACTTACATTTGTTATTTGTAAAATATTTCAACATTTAAAATTTTTTTCATTCAACTCCCCATTACTTAAAAACTAAAGTGCAAATACCATGAAAGTACCCACAACCATTGTTCCAGCCATGAATTCTGTTTCTCTCCTCTATCCCCATCAGCCTAACTGATTACTCCATAGTCTCTGAAATAGTTTCCTGGCTTCACCCTGGCCCAGCCATTCAGGAGATTCCAAAATGCTCAGTGTCCTTGGTCTGGTTTTCGAAACCTGGTTTTCTACCTTCCCATCAATGCTGCACATCAGATCCATCTCCCCGTGGAGGCTCTCCAGGCCACCTTGGTCCTTGGCAATCCCCACTCCCCGAGAACTAGTCCTGTGACATCCGGTGTGTATTTTTTCTTGTCGTCTAGTGTGCATGCCATATCCGATATCGAGGCATAAAGCTTTCATAATTATAAATTTCTAAGTATAAACTCAGAAACTAACTTAGGCATTCCATTCACTCAGCACCCAAAAAAGCAGGAATCAGATTTTACTCCTATTCCCCAGATTGTCTCTCTGGTACTAAGAAGGTGTTTATTGATGATTTAGTATGCCATTTCAGTTGCAAAACAATATTTTGCTATCAGTTTTGAAAAGTTATAACAATCCTTTAGATATAAAAGAAGCCAAGGTATATCCATTATCGATCAAAAAAAAAAAAAAAAGGCCAAGGCTTAGGATATTGTTACAGTCAGTATAAATGATAGGCCGGGGTAAGGCATGTTTTATCAAATACATACAGTTTTTAATGGCAAATAAAAATAAAGGGAACAGCCACCAACCATTGTCCCTGAGATCCAGTTAATTCCCTCCTCATTTGTTCCGTAAAGAGGAAAAGGAAATATTTGAAGTAATTGGCTGGGGCCTTTCCAGTGAAAAAGGACTGCAAAGTGCGTATCACACTGTCCACGCAGCCGGTGGCTCCACCCCATCACTTTGGCGTCATTAATCGCATTGGTTCCTGAGGCCATGGCACAAAGGAATTGCCAGCTACTGAGGGGGCCATGCCGCCTCTGACCTCCGCAGAAACGGAAGCCACGGAAATTAGGGGGACATGGCCTCTTTAATACTGCTCCGGATGATGGACTCCCATCTAATCTGTCACTTCAATTCCATTCAAATTATTAAAATCTAATGCATTTGAATAGGATTCAAAGTGATTTGATTCGACTCAATCAAATTGTGCTTAGTGAAATCAGTCTTTGATTGGAATCTATTAAGTTCAGTTCAATAAAATAAATTTAAATATGCAGTGAAATTAATTTTTAATTAATTAACATTTCAGTTCAAGTCCATTTTGATCTGAACTTCAGTTCTCCATTTCTAAATTTGGACCCCATTCAAATTAATAAAATACAGTAAAATCCAATGTAATTCCAGAAGATACAACATGGGGCTAATGAACTACAATCATTTCTATTCAGCCCTAATCAAATGAGTTTAGTGACATTCAGTCACAGAAATAAATGTTCACCTTCACCACCACATTGAATGTTTCCATTATAACTTCAAAATGATGAGTTTCCTCAACTTCACATCACTCCACGATGAGCCCCGCAAGACGTTTTGGGATCCATTCTTTGGTCCTTATCTTAACATAGGACAATATAAAATTATATGGTTGAGAAGCCATATAATATTATTATCCAGTTGAATAAGCTGATTTCAGAAAAATTATGGGAAGCTTAAGATATAGTCTTTTTTATCTGTGAAAATGCCAGGATATATGATTTTTAATTTTATTTTTAAAGCTCTTGATGTAAAGAGTAAAATACAGACATTTGGACTCAGGATCATAGTTATGAAATTGCAAAAGAAGTTTTTACAATGACTAGATTGTCTGAAATAAATAATTGGGACTTTTTAAATGGGGGTGTTACTGTAGTAAACACTGTATCACCTCTTTGTGTCTTAGAAAACAAGGTCCTGGACTGGCACCCCAGTGGGATCCAGGCCCAGGGTCCTCTTTCTGTGAACTAAACCCGCACTGTCATTTCCCAGGTCAGTGTATGGTGATAAGGATCACCGCGGCATGAGTGACCAAGTCTCAAATCTTTCTCTGAGATTCTTATTATGTAGCTCTTATTCCTTAGCCAGGAGTCCCCCAACCCCAGGGCTGCAGACCAGTACCAGTCAGTGTCCTGTTAGGAACCGTGCCACCCAGCAGGAGGCGAGCAGCAGGCAGGTGAGCCAAGCTTCATCTGTGTCTGCAGCCACTCCCGAGCGCCAGCATCACTGCCTCAGCTCCACCGCAGATCATCGGGCATTGGATTCTCACAGGAGCACCAGTCCCTGGTGCCACAAAGGTCGGGGAATGCTGCTGTAGGCCACACAAGAACCTCAGATGTCTCTTAGAAGTTGGAAACCCTTCCCTATACTGGCTGACCAGAAGGAAAAGCGCAAAAGTAGTCACTCCGTGACTTCACCTCCCAGCCCTCCTTTTTCTGGAGGATCCCAAGGTGGGCTGCCATGGTCCGGTTCTTGGAAGTGATTGCTTAAGGATGAACTCCACACGTTGAACAGAGGCTGCCCCTGTTTAAGCCAGAGAACTCGAGGACTGGTGGCCTGGCCCCCTCGTATGCTTGGGGCCCAGGCAGCCGGCAGCTTTAGCCTTTAGGGCCCTGGAACTGTGCACATCTCGTCCTGGAGGAAAAGGGAATTCTGTGCTGCTGGGTCTGCCACGTTACGGCTCTCAGGTTATCTGGAAGGCCCAGTCGTAGCTACAGCACCTCCAAATTTCTCATCTTCTCCAGCCGGGCCAGAGTTTATTACAAGGTCTTGCCTTCTCTAGGGTGTTCGCATGGGAAAGAAGATTCTCACAGGAACTGAAAAGCTTTGCACATACAGCCTCAAATCACACCAAAGATGTCTTTACTTAGTAAGCATATTATCACCATTCATACCTCGGGATGGAGTATTGTAATCACATCAGAGGGATCAGCTAAAATTGACTGACGAAGTGGAGAAACAATGATTTGGTGGTAACGTGGTAAAAACGGAAAGGAGGAGGAAATGGGAGACTTTTCGGAGTACAGTCGCGGCTCTGGAAGGAGGACCCTGGCGCTTCAAACAGCAGGAAAGCTGCCCGCCAGCCGGCGCACGGGAGGGCTGTGAGGAAGCTGCCAGCAGGGGGCGCTAAGCAGAGCAGTGAAAGGCTGGTATCTGCTGCGTTTGTGCCCGTTCTATTTCCTCTGCTAAACAGACCCCTGCGAGTCTTTAACAGAATTCGTAGATAACTGGATAGGAGTAGATATAATAAAACTAGGCTTTATCAAGCTAAAATGATGTTTTAAGTTTTCATTTTAGAGACTACAAACCCCTGTGCTATTGTTTTTAATATCCTCTCAAAGTGGACGAAGTGGAACTAATTAAATGTCCCAGTGACCCTGCTGGGTCTTATCATGTAGTGTATCAGGATAAGTATTTGTTTAATCTGACTGTTAAGTTACTTCGTGTAGCCCAGAATTTCCAAAGAACACATTTTGAAATCACAGGTTTGCACCAAATTTCCAACAAGAGGTCCCCATGCATCTGCGCTTGTGTTTCTGGAAAAACTTGTTACTGGAAAAATAACAGAAATCTCTTGGTTCCTTTAAGTCTTGGGAAATAAGCAGCCTCTTTTCTTTCCCCCTTTCCCTGTTTAATCATCCAAACCATAATAAACCCTTCACCGTAATAAAGCTTGATCCTCAGTGAGTACAAACAGTGTAGTTATTATATTTAATTCAATCCGCATTTGGCTGTTTTGATGCAGTATGCCTCACTTGGATAACTGAGCTTCTATTTAACTTTGAACATGGTCCATCGTTACCTAATCTTGTTGGAGTGGTTACACTAATATATAACAAAAATCTTCATCTTCAGAGGTTAGAGAACTTCTTGAACTCTTGCCACTAGATAATTAAATTATTTCTGTTCTCACCACTTCTTATTCTTATCTTTTTAAAAAAATCTTTCTTTTTTATCACCTCGAACTGCTTTCTCCCGAAGCTAATTAACAGGTAAATAATGATTCTTAAAGGAAAAAGTAGCTCTTCATTAGCATAGCAGTGGAATGAGGCAATTCTCTGCTCAAAGCAAATTGAATCATTCTCTTCTTGCTGAATATAAAACATACACCAAATTAATAATTTATTTTAATGATAGTGATTTAAGTTAACCAAATTAACCAATGCTAATAACAAAGGATACAATTTGCTTTTTCCCTGGATTATGCTTTTCCGACAGGCATTATTCTGTTCATGGTAGATGTGGAGACAGCCCAGGAATACATTGTACTGCGCTTAGCTGCTTTTCCTAGGAAGGAGAACAAAATAGCATTTATTTTGCATCACCCTCACTGGGAATATTAGCTATAGAAGACTAAAGTTTTGTGACTTAAGAAAACAGTTGCAGGAAGGGGGAAATTGGGCTACTCTTTGCTAGTCACTAGTGCGTCACCTCCTTGCAATGAATAAGGAAATGTCACTGCATATTTTCCACTCGGATCCCGTCCTGGGGTCTAATAAGATCCCCTCCCTACAGGGAACTGAGGGTCTGCCATGTGAGTTTAGCTCAGAGCCTGGGTCCCGTGCAGCGCGTAGGGCTCCTGCTGGAACCCCCACAGCCCGAACATCTTGACAGTGAGCCTTCCTCTCCCGGGCATCTTGGGACTCCCAGAAGGCACTGCTGGGAACCAGCTGCTCTCTTCCCCGCGTGCCCTGCAGCACGTTTCTGTCTCCTGCTAAAGGAGAAGCTGAGGATTTTCCTGCTCCTTTTACTGACTCCGTTCTGATTTTTATAAGGAATACTGAGCCAGCTCTCTGGTTTGTACAAAGTACCATCACTCTCTGTAATGGAAGTGTAACAGTGTTGCGTTGTTTCTAGTCACTGGAAGGAATAATCAGAAATGGAGCTGAGGTTCCGAAATTCATACTGCTTCATGGGCGTCCAAGGAACAGACAGAACAAGGGAGCTTCCTACCAGACCAGCTACTCACTCCAGCTCTCCAGGTGTCCGCTTTGTTTCCCACCCTCCACTAGGTGTGCCAGTGTCCCCTAGTTTCCAAAAACTGACAGTAACCAAAACCCCTTCGAGAAAAAGAATTTAACGTTAGGTCAGCTTGAAAAGACGCCGTGCAATGAACGATGCAAAAACCAGTCTAGGTCGTGTTTCTGCACTTTGGGGTCAGGAGGTGGCCCCTGGGGCCTCTGCAGGCTCAGCGTGGCCCCATCCACCTTTGCCCTTCTCCCGTCACACGGCCACAGGGGGAATCAGCAGAGACCTAGTGCAGCTTAAGGGTCAAGTGACCTGGCTCAGATTTTACAGTTTCCTTAAATGGGATTTTTTTTAAGCCTTCTTAAAAAACTCTTGACTGCATCAAAAGAAATCAAGAGGTTGTTATTGATCATGGTTCCAACATTGGAGAGCATCAGAAGTTGGTGCTTTACTCTTTACCGTGATGGAAAAGAAGAGAGAAGCAAAATAGCTTGAATGTAGAAAGCAAACACAGCCCCCTCACGACGGGACGAGGCCCAGGCAGGCAGAAGGCGGGCTGCAGTGCGGACCCTGTCACAGCGAGCCCGCTCTTTCCTCCCCTCAGAGCAGGGGCCCTGAATCTCCCTCTCTGCTGTTTACAGGGTCGAGTCAAATATATATTTTGAAAAATCCAAGTTCCTTAAATGATCACGCCAAAAGAAAAATACTGACTTTTCCAAATCAGTTCAACACAACTGTAAAATCTAGAGATTTGTCCGAAGGAGCAGAATGCCTAGATCGCCCCTTCCCATTTTCAGAGCATTGGCTCATCCCTTGCAGCGGGAACCTTAAGCCCGAGCATTAGTCCCAGCACCGTCCCGTGACTGGAATTTTCCGACCTTTTAACACAGCTGTCCTTAGGCAGAGCTGCCAGGGGATCTGAGAAAGTACAGCGCAGTGTTTACACAATTCCGGGATGGCCCTTGCTTGCTGTTTGGTTTCACTGGCTTAGATGCTCTGATGGTTCACATGATAACCCGCCGAGTACGAGACTTTTCCTCATTTTATTTCTGCGCACTCGCACAGATACGGGACACGTGGACACCGAACGTCCTGAAAGGGCGGAGGGTTGTTATAATGGGATTTTAGCCGTAGCAGCCCTGGACATCCTGACTGACTCGCCTGCTGGCTCACGGGCCGGCTCTGCCCCCGCCGCTTCCTCAGGAGACACTGTTCTCGGGCTCCTCTTCGCTCCGTTCTCCCCCTCTGCCTGCTGCTACCTGATGCCTCCTTCCACCATTCACCTGTGACCTCCCATGACCTCCAAGCTGTTAAATTAATAGAGAACGTTCAAAGCCTCATCTTAACAGACTTCACTGTGAAAGTGGACAATGCTGAACAGACGCTCTTTTGGAAGTGCTGTCTTGTTTTCCCTCCTGCTCTCTGACTGCTTCCTCTCTTGACCTCCACTATGGCCATCACCCTCTCTTTCTGTTCTACCAACACCTTCCGGTTTACCCCGATGGTTCCTAAAACGGGGTTTCAGCCCAGAAAGTACTCCTGAGATTCAGACTTCTGTAGCCAGTTGCCTGTTTCGTGTATCAAGCTCATCATCCTTTGTTCAGCATTCCCTAAATGTCTCATCTTCCTGCCCTGTTGCCTACTGTGGTGAAGCACATTGCCGTCGTCTTAGGCACCCACGCCAGAAACGTCGGCTCAGTCCCCAGCACCTTCTTCCTTCCTTTCTGCCCACCCTCATCCCAACTGTCCCAAGCCAGGTGTACCGCCTTCATCTCTTTCTTTTCTCTTCCTCTCCGTTTCCACTACAATTTCATTATCTCTTCTGTGTTAACACAGAAGCATCACTTTGGCTTCCCTGAATTCATCCCCCAGAAGTCTGTCTCTCATCCGACTATCTTTTAAACCACAACTTTGATCATAATAATCCCCTGCTTAAAATTCTTTGTCTCCCATTACTTTCAGGATGAAGTTCAACCTTCTTAAATAGGAAATCAGCAATGAAAAGTACAAATGCGCCAATGCAAAACAACTTCTTATTTGGAAAAAGATGTTTTGTGACAGGGCTTCTCATCTGCTACCCTCTCGAACTTCTCTCCCCAGCCCTGTCCTACCACAGTGCACATTACATAGGACTTTGCCATTCTGCCTGCTCCACCTTGGAGCCCTTACCTCTTACATCCTTATTCACCCAGGTGACACCCTCCCAACCTTCCAGACACAGCTCAAATATTTTACCTCTTCTAGGAAACCTTCCTTCATGACCTTCTTCTTTCCCTCACTCAACTTAATCTGTGTCTTATTATAATGTATTCTCAATATTTATCTCCATTATACTACTGAGTTTTCTAGTGTTCGACGCAAAATGGAAACTCAGTGGATGTGTGCAGATTGGATGGATGGATGGAATGAATGAATAAATGAGTGAATATTAGGCCAAATAATAAAGAAAAGAAGATCATATGAAAAGCACTGTACAATGTCTTGTGATATAGTGTCAAACTTCCAGTTTTGGAGCTGATCTACTGTGTGCTTGAAAGAATCCCTTAACCTTCCTAGACGTAAGTTCCTTACCTGTAAAGTAAGGAGGTTGTACACAATGAAAATCCACAGCCCTAATAGTCTACAATCTCCACGACTGTCATTTCCCAGAAAATACGACTAGTCATGAACTGTGCTGTAGATTACAGAGTCAGCGTGTGGCCTCTATGCCTTCCTCGTGGACGTGCCCCATCTGGGCGGCCAGTTTGCATAATGCATCCCTAAATCACAGGAGTTTGACTGTAAAAGTTTCTTCCAAGGAAAGAGGTTATATCCTAGTGGGAACGCTTGAGCTTTCCATTCCTTCCGCTATGTCTGTTAAATATTCCTGTTATGGAAATACGTTTACTTTCAAGAGGGTGCGTGACGTGCCGTCTGTCAGGGAGCAGTGCCACTCCTGGAGGAGGCGGGTGCGAGTGACATCGCAATGACGCATTCCTAGCCCCAGCTCAATGTGCCTTGCCCCTTTCTCGCAGATGGAAGCCCGTACACCTGGTGGGTTGGCAAAGCCAACGAGAAGCACTACTACTGGGGAGGCTCCGGGCCCGGGATCCAGAAATGCGCCTGTGGCATTCTGCACGGACCCCAAGTACTACTGCAACTGTGACGCGGACTACAAGCAGTGGTGAGTGCCCCCCGCGCCCTCCGCGCAGCTCCTCAGAGAGGAAGTCTGCGACGTGCTGAGACAATCAGATCACAGGGTAGAAAGGTTTGGAACTGACCCGGCTGACAGATGTCAGGAGCGCTTCAGAAACACGTGAAGGCAGGACGAGGTCAGCGCTACAAGGGTGTGCATTTAGAAACGGACACATAATTGATGTGTTCATATATTATTCAGAGAGGAAAATAATGAGCCATGTAGCTGACAGTGATTTGCATTATAAAATGTGCTTTGGGCGGCGGAGGGGTGGCCGAGGGCGGGAGTCCACGTGCCACGTGTGAGGGCGGCCGCAGCAGACAGTCTCACGGTGAGTGCCTCTCCCGCAGGGCTCGCTCCGAGTAGCTGGACAAGAAAGAAAAGGGGGACGGGGGGAATGGTTCCTCCTCTTGTCTTCAGCAGCAGTGCTTAAGGCCTCCTTTCCTTTCATGCCCGAGCCATTTATAACTGTGATACAAATCAGTTCCAGAAAGAGCTATTTTGGGTTTCTTTCATCTCTCCATTTGCTTTTGTCCTCTTCACAGTGAAGGGCTAGGTCTGTGTCAGTGATAGATAAAGATAAAATCAGCCTTCATTCCGTGTGAAGAGAGAGAGGCCCAGAAGTTTAGGTGGAAGGATGCAAGCCTAAGTGAGGATCTTCCTAGGAGCGCACACAGCCCCAGAAACATAGAGACGCTCTGCTTGCTTCCCGCCTCCGGAGAGCAGCAGAGAGCAGAGCCCAGACCTTCCTCAGGTGGCTCGCCACAGCTCACTGCGATGGCCTGTTTCGCACTGTGTAGGAGGCCATTCACAGAGAGCTGATTCAACTAGTTACCTGAAACTGATCCTTCCTTCCTTCCTTCCTTCCTTCCTTCCTTCCTTCCTTCCTTCCTTCCTTCCTTCCTTCCTTCCTTTCTTTTTAAGTTATACATGTCATCTGTAATGAATCTCATACAAGGGGGTCTCATTCTCTTATGAAGCACTGCAATTTACAATCTTATTCTGTTAGGATTTGAACAATGACAAAGAAAAAAAGCCCTACCCTATGTCAGCGCTAATCTTTTTTAATGCTCACAACTCTGTATTGTTGTGTGTGTGTGTGTGTATACATATATATGTATATGTTGTACTATTTTCAGGTGTACAGTTCAATGGTTATGCATTTATATAATTTACAGGGTAATGCCCCCGATCACTCTAGCACCCACCCGGCATTACACATAGTAATGACGATATTATTGACTATATCTCCTGTGCTATGACTGTTAGTTTTATAACTCCCCGTTATTTTGTAACTACTAATTTGTACTTTTTAATCATGTCATTTTTTTCACCAACACCCCCAATTCTCTGCCATCTGGCAATCACCAGTTTGTTCTCTATACCCGTGAGTCTGTTTTCATTTTGTTTATTTTGTTCCTTAGATTCCACATATAAGTGAAATCATCCTTCTCTGTCTGACTTATTTCACACAGCATAATACTCTAGGTCCATTCATGTCGTTGCATGGTAAGGTTTCGTTTTTTCATATGGCTGAGTAGTATTCCATTGTATATATGCACCATAACTTCTTTATCTGATTGTCTATCGATGAGCATTTAGGTTGCTTGCATATCTTAGCCATTGTAAATAGTGCTGCAGTAAACATAGAGGTGCATAAATCTTTAAGAATTAGTATTTTGGTTTTCTTTGGATAAATACCCAGAAATGCAATTGCAAGGTCAAAAGGTAGTTCTATTTTTAATGTGTTTTAGGACCCTCCAAACTGTTTTTTGCAGTGGCTATATCCATTTGCAGTCCCACGGATAGTACATGAGCGTTCTCTTTTCTCCACTCCTTACCAACATTCCTTGTTTTTTGATTTGTTAACAATGGCCATTCTGACAGGTGTAAGATGATATCTCATTGTGGTTTTGATTTGCATTTCGCTGATGGCATCTTTTCATATGTCTATTAGCTATTTGTATGTCTTTTTGAAGAAATACCTATACAGGTCTTCTGCCCATTTTTAACTGGATTGTTTTGGGGTTGGTTTGTTGTGTTGTGTTGTTGTTGTTGTTGTTGTTGTTGTTGAGTTATATGAGTTCTTTATAAATTTTGGATATTAACCCCTTATCAAATGTATCAGAGCAAATATCTTCTCCCATTCAGTAGATCGTCTTTTCATTTTGTCGATAGTTTTCTTTGCTGTGCAAAAACTTTTGAGTTTAATATAGTCCCATTAGTTGATCTTTTCTTTTGTTTCACTTGCCTGAGGAGATAAATCAAGAAAAAAATTACTAAGAGCAGTGTTAGAGTTTACTGCCTGTGTTTTTTCCTGGGAGTTTTATGGTTTTGTTAAGTCTTTAACTCATTTTGATTTTATTCTCTTACATAGTGTAAGAAGGTAGTCCAGTTTCATTTTTTTTTTTTTGCATGTGTCTGTCCAGCTTAGTTTTCCCATTTATTAAAGACACTGTCTTTATCCCCATTGTATATTCGTGCCTCCTTTGTCATATATTTCTCTCTTGTGTTCCATTGATCTCTGTATCTTTATGACAATACCATTGCTGTTTTGATTATTGTAGCCTTGTAGTATAGTTCGATATCAGGTAGTGTGATACCTCCAACTTTGCTCTTTCTCAAGATTGCTTGGCTGTTCAGATCTTTTATGGTTCCATATAAATTTTTGGATGATTTGTTCTAGTTCCCTGAAAAATGCCATTAATATTTTGATAGGGATTGCATTGAATCTATAGATTTCTTTGGCCAGGTGGATGTTTTAACAATATTGATTTCCTACCCATGAGCGTGGTGTATGCTTCCATTTATTTGTATCTTCTTCAATATTTTTTAAATTATTTATAATTTTTTGAGTACAGGTCTTTTACCTCCTTGGTTAAATTGATTTATAGGTATTCTATTATTTTTCATGCAATTTTAAATGGTATTGTTTTCTTAATTTCTCTTTCCGATAGTTCTTCTTTGGTATATAAAAATGCATTCATTTTCTGATATAAACTTTGTATCCTGCTACTTTACTGAATTTATTTATCAGTTCTAACAGCTTCTTGGTGAATCTTTAGGGTTCTCTATATAATGTATCATTCCATCTACAAATAATGACAATTTTACTTCCTTTCCAATCTGGTTGCCTTTTATTTCTCTTTTTTGTCTGATTTCTGTAGCTAGGGCTTCCAATACTATGTTGAATAAAAGTGGTGAAAGTACATCCTTGTCTTGTTCCTGATCTTAAGGAAAATGCTTTTAGCTTTTCTCCATTGAGTATGATGTTAGCTGTAGATTTGTCATATATAGCCTTTGTCGTGTTGAGATATGTTCGCTTTATTCCCAATTTGCTGAGAGTTTTTAATCACAAACGGATGCTGGATTTTGCTTTCTCTGCATCTATTGATATGGTAAAATGATTTTTATCTTTCAATTTGTTAATATGATGTATCACAGTAATTGATTTGTGGATATAGAAGCAACCTTGCTTCCCAGGAATAAATCCAGTTTGATTATGATGTTTGATATTTTTAATGTATTGCTGAATTTATTTTGGTAGTATTTTGTTCATCAAGGATATTGGCCTATAATTCTCTTTTTTTGTATTATCTCTGTCTGGTTTTGGAATCAGGGTAATGGTGACCTCATAAAATGAATTTGAGAAACTTCCTTCCTTTTGAATTTTTTGGAAAAGTTTGAGGAGAATAAGTGTTAATTTTTCTTTTAATGTTTGGTAAAATTCACCTATGAAGCCTTCTAGTCCATGACTTTTGTTTTTTGAGAGTTTTTTGATTACTAATTCTGTTTTCATTGGTGTGATAGGCCACTTTAGATTTTTTTGTTCCTTGACTCATTCTTGGGAGATTGCATGTTTCTAGGAATATATCCATTTCTTCCAGACTCCATTTTGTTGGCATAATTGCTCATTGTATTTGTATTTCTGTGTATTCCTTTGTCACTTCTCTTTCATTTCTGATTTTCTTTATTTGGGTCCCTCTTTTTTTCTTGACAAGTCTTGTTAAAGATTTATCAATTTTGTTTATCCTTTCAAAGAACCAGCTCTTGGTTTCATTGATCTTTTGTGTTATTTTTCTAGACTCTATTTCATTTATTTCTGCTCTGATCTTTATTATTTCCTTTCTTCTACCTAACTTTTAATTTTGTTTCCTGTCCTTTTCCTAGCTATTTTAAGTGCAAGATTAGATTGTTTGTTTCAGATTCTTCTTGTTTCTTGAGATTAGACTGTATTGCTGTGAATTTCCCTGTTAAGACTGCTTTTGCTGTGTTCCTTAGATTTTAAGTTGTGTTTGTATTTTCATTTGTCTCTAGGTATCTTTTGATTTCTTCTTTGATCTCTTTGTTAACCACTCATTGTTTAGTAGTATGTTTGGCCTCCATGTGTTTATGTATTTTTCAGTTTTTTTTTATTTCTTGTAGTTCATTTCTAGTTTTGTACCACTGTAGTCAGAGAAGATGCCTGATATGATTTCAGTCTTCTTAAATTTTTCAAAACTTATTTTGTGGCCTAACATGTGGTCTGTCTTGGAAAATGTTCTGTGTGCACTTGAGAAGAATAAATATTCTACTGCTTTGGAATGAAATGCTCAAAAAATATTAATATAATGTATCTGGTCTAGTGTGTCATTTAAGGCTGCTGTTCCTTGTTGATTTTTTGTCTGGAAGATCTACCCATGGTTGTCAATGGGTGTTAAAGTCTCTTACTATGACTGTATTACCCTCAGTCTCTCCCTTTACGTCAGTATTTGTTTTATACATGTAGGTGCTCCTATGTTAGGTGCATATATGTTTAGTAGGTTATGTCTTCTTGTTGTATTGATCACTTTATCATTACTAAACGCCCTTTTTTGTCTCTTATTGTAGCCTTTGTTTTAAAGTCTATATTGTCTGAAAAGGTATGGCTACCCCAGCTTTTTCATTTCCATGTGCATGAAATATCTTTTCCCATCATTTTATTTTTAATTTGTGTGTGTCTATTGATCTTAAGTGTGTCTCTTGTAGGCAGCATATGTATGAGTCTGGTTTCCTTATGTCTTTTGATTAGAGCATTTAATCCATTTACACTGAAAGTAATTGTTGATAGATTTGTAGTTATTTTCATTTTATCATTCATATTTGTAATTTTTTTTTCTTGTTGCTCTCCTCTTCCCTTTATGCCTACTTCTCCTTCTTTTCCTCCTTCTTCATTCCTCTACATTTCTTGTAATACTGGTTAGGTGTTGATGAACTTCTTTAGTTTTTCTTTTTTGCCTAGAAAGCTATCTGTCTTCTATTCTGAATTATAGTTTTGCTTGGTAGAGTAATCTTGATTGTAGATCCTTGTTTTTCACCACTTTGAATATTTTGTGCCAATCCCTTCTGGCTTGCAGAGTTTCTGTTGAGAAATCAGTTGACATTCTTATGGGCATACCTTTGTAAATAACTAACTGCCTTTCTCTTGCTGCTTTTAGGAGTCTCTCTTTGTCTTTAACCTTTGGCATTTTAATTATATCTCTTGCTGTGGATGGCCCTGTTTGGGTTCCTCTTGTTTGAGACTCTTTATGCTTCCTGGACTTACTTGTATGTCTATTTTTTTTAATTTTTTTATTTTTTGCCAGGTTAGGGAAGTTTTCTGTCATTTCTTCGAATAGATTCTCAATTCTTTTGTCTCTCTTCTCTTTCTGGTACCCCTATGATGCAGATGTTGCTATGCTCGATGTTGTCCCAGAGGTTTCTTAAACGTTCCTCATTGTTTTAATTCTTTTTTCTTCTGCTGTTCTAATTAGGTGTTTTCCGCTCCCTTGCCTTCCAAGTCACTGATTAGCTCCTCTGTGCTTCCTCTAATCTACTGTCGATTCCTTCTAGTGTATTTTTCATTTTAATTATTGTATTCTTCATTTCCGACTGGTTCTTTGTTATGGTTTCTATGTCCTTGTTTCTGCCTACTGTCTCTCTGTTGAAGTTCTCACTGAGATCATCTATTCTCCCCTAAGTTCATTCAGCATCCTCATAACCAGCGTTGTGAACTCTGTCTCTGGTAGGTTGCTTGCCACCAGTTCTTTTTCTGGAGGTTTCTTCTCTTGTTTCATTTGCAGCATGTCTTTGTTTTCTCATTTGTTGCCTTTCTGTGTTCATTTCTATGTATTTGGTAGATTTGTTACATATCCTAGTCTTGGCCACACGGCCTTATACGGTAGGCATCCTGTGTGGCCCAGTGGCACAGTCCCCCGATCACCTGTGCTGGGAGCTCTGGGAGTGTTCCTTGTGTGTTCTCCTGTTGTGAAGCTTTGATTGCTCTTAGTATGTCAGTGGATGAGATGACTCTGGAGTTGACTGGCTGTGGGGTTGGCCACACCCACAGGGTATGAGCTACTATGCAGGGGCTGACCCTATGGAATGGATTTGGCCCAGAAGGCTCTTGTACTTATTGATATCACCCTTTGGGTATGCCACTTGTGGAGCTAGTCAGGTGGTGCTTGATTGTGGTCTAACACTAGCCTCCAGGTGTGTTGGTTCTGGGTCTCCTTAGGAGAGGCTCCCAGGCCAGCCAAGGTAAGCTGCTGCATTTGGCTGCTAGGGGCTACCTGGTAGGAGATACAAAGTGATCGCAGGTGGTCTCTGCCCATGCTGGACCTGGAGGCAAGTGGGAGAGACCATTCTGTAAACCAAAGGCCGATTGTCACCAGTACCAGGCTAGAGGCAGCTTAGCAAATGTTCTAGGGATCCCCAAAGCCCAAGGCTGCCTGCTGGTTGCCTGTAAGGCTCAGCAGCTGAAAGTGCCTTTGGGTGGTACACAAGTTGGATGGGGTGGGGACCCAGGGAGTCACCGGGGTAAAGCAAGCAGATTTCACCTGACCCATGCAGGTTCGGTTTGGTGCCAGGGCTAAATAAACCTATGGCCTTCTGCAGTAAGGCCAGCCACTGCCCTCTCTGGGCCCACAGTCATCCAAGATTTGTTCAGGAAATGCTACAGTTGGGCTGGGGCTGTTTGCCCATCACTGGGATTGTCTCCAGAGGTGCATGGGCAGAGGCCTATTGATTGTTGCTAAAAGAGCCTCCTGCCGAGATGGCTGAGTGGAACTGGTTACCCAGTCACAAATATGCCTGCAGTAATTAGTGAGCAGGTGGGCAAGGTCTCAAGGAGTCACCAAGTAGAGAGAGGGGTGGGAGCCGAGACCAGTGGATTGCTGTGGAATGCGCCACCTGTGTGGAATGCTGGGTGGGGCTTGTTGCCAGGCAGTCAGTTCGCTCCAGGCAGTTTGCTCGTGGGCAGGGCGGGGGTCTCAGGGAGTCACGAGGTGGAGCCAGCCAATCGCGCTGGGCCAGAGCAGCTTCAGAGCTGGCCGTGAGGAGGGAGAGTTCAATAGACAAGATAGCGCTTGTCTGGAGACGGTCCCAGGGAACAATGGCGGCTGGCCCTCCAGCCCTCACCCCGGCACTACACAGCTCAGCACCACACAGCTCAGTCTTTCTCATGTGTCTCTGGAGCCTCCCAAGCTACTGACCCTCTGCGGGAGCCCAGGGTGACTGTCTGCGGATAGGTGAGTCCGTGTGGGCCCTTTGAGGGACGTCTGGGTTTTCAGGTTCCATCTCACCCGGACGGTCAGTATTTTTGCTGATTTACAGTCAGATTCTATGGGAACGCCTCTGCCCAGCGCTGGAACCTTGGGCTGGTGAGCCTCTGTGTGGGGCCCGGGCCACTTGCTCCTTCAGGGGCCTCTGCAGCCACTACCCCTCCCGGCGCTCAGACGCCATGCAGTCTCGATGTGGCCTTTTCTCTATATCTTTATTTGTATGTGACATGTTCAGCAGAGACTTTAGGTGGTTCTCCAAGTTAACTGTTTTATAACGTGTAATTTTAATGCAGTAATGAGAGGAAGCGAACCCTGCATTTACCTAGTCCACCATCTTTACCTGCCTCTTAAAAACTAATTCTTAATGGACAATGATATAATTTTTAGGTAGGATACCTACCTACATTGAAAAAGCCATTAAAAAATAAAATGAA
Organism: Eonycteris spelaea; assembly: GCA_003508835.1. Taxonomy (NCBI): domain Eukaryota; kingdom Metazoa; phylum Chordata; class Mammalia; order Chiroptera; family Pteropodidae; genus Eonycteris; species Eonycteris spelaea. The sequence goes on along the minus strand of PUFA01000116.1, from coordinate 2,686,131 downwards.
ATGAATTACCAAAGCTATATATTTCAGTGGCTTCGACTTCCTCTCTTGACGGGGGGTGTACATATCATTATTCTTTCATTGTGGTTTATCGTGAAGGGAAAAATTATGGCATCTAGTTTTTCAGTTTGTTTGAAAGATGTACCTGTATGCACACACACATTCACACGCTACACAAAGACCAGAAGCCAAGAGAACGGAACCAAAAGGACACAGGCTTTGAAGTTAATGCTTCATTCATTCAGTCAGTCATTCAGTCATTCATTCTGTCAGTCATTTCTCAACAAATATCGAATGAAGTCTTATGTGCCAGGGACTCTTCTAGGAACAGGATAAAATGGTGGATGATAATAATGAGAACCCCTGCCCTAGCTTATGTTCCTGTTGACACTTTTTACTCGTTGTGTGTCCTTAAGCAAGTTCCAAGGCACTCTCAGATCCATTTGTCTGCTCAGCATTGACTCAGGGCCCCATCGGGTTTCCCAACCCCATCAACCCACAGGGAGAAGTGCTAGGGCCAGGCTCTTGTGTGCTGACTATATCAAGGATGTGTGTTTCAATGTCCCTTGCTTTTCTCACTTCCCATAGGGCAAGAAGGAGAGCAGCTCTGTCAGTGGGGGAAAAAATCAGGCTCTCAGGGCACTGGGCATAGGGGCTGGCTATTCACAAGCATTGTCTGGGAGTCCTCACACAGGGAAGAATCCAGGGCCCCTTTCGGAAGAAGACTTTGAGTGCGGCCGCCCTGACTAGGAGAAGTAGGGAGCACTTCCAGCTGGTTTGCTGTCCCCGCAACCTAGAGTGTGTGTTCCCGTGGTTACTGGTATTCAGTTACTTCTGCTCTGCCACAGAGAAGAGCTGAGAGAGATGCAGGAATAGGAAAATCTGGTGCAGAAATCCAAGTGAAATCCACATATGTGAAACCACACTTGTTGTGATGTGTAAAGATAAAGGTTCTATGGAATCTCATGCTTTTAGACTCTGTCCAGCTAAGAAAATTATTTTTTCTAATAATCTTACTTTAATCACAGCAAATCACTTGAATAAAACGGGCTGAGACCTAAATGGATACAAAGTTCTCCTATGCCATTTCCCCTACCTGTGACCTACGTCAGGGCATCGGACTCCCCTAAGTTTTCATATCAGCAAATACAGATAGATGGTCCTTCTCGATTCATGTAAAGATTTGGCAGAGTGCTGTTGTAAATGAGTGTTTAAAATTACAGTAGGGTATGTTTTTATTATTTAATTCTGAGTGGAACTCTAGCTAAAATCGTTGAAAATTTCTTAAATTACAGATGTGTAAATTGGGACCCAGGAAAATTTAAACTAATTTTCAAAAATTAAATTACTTACCAAAAAATGAGAAGCAAAGAGAAGACTAATAAGATCCAGGTTTCCAAACTTCCAGTCCAGTGTTTTCCTATAATTATCAAGGAAGATTACTAATGTTATTTTATCTTTGTAATGATTCATGAATTTAATATTTTCACTACTATCTATAGGTTTTAAATTTAAAGCTTAAACAATAGACCGTATGTTGTATGTTACTTTTTTAAAGAATTCTAAGCAGCTATTCGTATTTACTAGAGTAAAAATACACAGAAACGAAGCAGGGATTAATGAGATTGTAGCTTAGAGCGTGGCTAGGTCTCATGGCAAAGTAGCAATGGCCTACGAGAACTCTAACCATCTCAGTAATTGCCTGATTATCTATGCTGTGAGAAGTTTTTCGCAGTTATTTCTGATATTGAATGTAATTTAACATTTACGACTTACTATTCACAGAACTAGTAAATATTCCCACCTACAGGGCCAGAATCCTAATTAAGCGAGCCTTGGTCTCAACTAAGTGTCCGCCACTGGGTAATTCCTGGTCTCCTGTCGCCCAACTCAATGAGCTATATCATCACATCTGAAATTGGCAATTCCAAAATGGAATTACTCGTGAAGGCATGCCCGTTCACTGCTTGAGTGCCCTTCTCTCATTGTACTTGTAGACTTTGTGGAGACTTGTGTCCTGGCCAAGAAGAGCAGGTACGTGAGGGGAATCAGTGAGGCGAGAGCCTGTCAGCAGAGTCCCTGCGTCACCGTGAGGGGGCAGCTCCACCTCACCATTAGGCTAGTCAAACGCTCTCCCGTCGTGCCCTGTTCCGCTGACCCCCAGATGGAATTCGCTGTCTACAGGGCTTTTCTTCCTGGGCTAGAAATAATCCAAGACCACAGTTTACAGGCTGTAGAACCTCTGCAGGGTTTGCGAGCCAGAAAGTTACGTTCGGTTGGGTCAGCTCACTATCCCTCAACTACCTGCTAAATATTTTTGAATATTTTGAAAAATAATCATTATATATTTTTCCATTGTTTATGGAGAATTTCATCTAATCTTAACGTTTTCCCATGAAAAGTGCTCACTTTTGTTCAAAATGAAATGCTCACATGTGCATTCTCATCATGTTGTTTAAGTAATAATAGTGAACATGCACTGAGTGTTAATTACCTGCCAGACATTGCTCCAGGTGTTTAAATGTATCATGTCATTTAAACATCACATTGACCCTTTATTGAAGGTACTCTTTTGTCTTCATTTTACACATGAAGAAATTTAGCCCCAGAGAGGTCATTACTTTCCCCAGGTCACAAAGGTAAGAAGTGGAAGAGCCGGGATTCAAACCCAAGGTGGGCAAAGTCTAGATTCATGCTTAGATGCTACACAGCAAGACATAAACTCTGTAAAATTTTTAACATTTACACTATATACAGTACAATTGCATTTTTCCAGTTTTTTATTGTGATAAAATACATGTAACAAAAATTTTACCATCTTGCCATCTTTAAATGTGCGGTTCAGGGGCAGGAAACACGTGCGTTTTGTTGTGCGGCTCTCCCACCCTCGTCTTCAGAAGCTTTCAGTCTTGCAGCAAACACCACTAACCACCAGCTCCCCATCCCCCCCACTCCCCTCGCAGCCCCTGCACACCCCCTCTTTCTGTCACTCTTGAGACCACTCTGGGGAGGACTCTGGTCCCCAAGTCCCTGTCTTGCTCCCAGCAACCCTTCCCCTGGGCGCCAGCCCTGCTCTCACTAGTGATGTCCCTCAGGCATCCCTGAGCATTCGAATCTAAGCCGGAAACTCCTCCAGAGCCCAGAGGAACAGGAAGTTCTTCCTCCCAGTCCAAAGCCCTACCTCAGTTCCCTCAGGAGGGTTGCTTGCTTCTCAGGCGTATTGATAGCATATATATTAATTTCTTTTCAAGAGAAAATTTACATTTACGACAGCTTAAGACAGAGAAAGAGCTGTGTCGATCACCATTGGGCCTAGAACAGACCATCACAATAGTCTGTTCTAGGCACTTGGGTTTGTTGGGTATGTTTTCCCAAGTCCAGGTTCAGTCTCTGTGCCAGCAGTCTGCCCTAATGTGTGCAGTGACACATCAGCCCAGTTTTATTTCACAATGTCTCCTCATGAGGGAAAGAGAAGCCAAGGATCCTTTTTTAAGGCATAATAAAGTAATATTAAATTGTCCTCTTAAGAAAAAGCAGATGGATAATTTCAACATCAAAAAGACATCCCAGTGTTGGGATGAGTTTCTAGGAAAACTGGGGGGCGGGGGGGGCTGTCTCTCATTTAACATAGGGAAACTGAGAATGTCCCTGCCGTTAGCCACATGGTCACGTGCAAAACGTGTGTGTTCTCATTGATCTGAATTCTGTGGAACTCATGTTTGTGTTTTCAATCCTTCTGGGATCCCGCTTAGAATAGCAGTCCCTTTACATCCCAGGGTAACTCAGGATGGAGGACAGTGGTCTGAGTCATGTGTGTCGTAGGAATGTGATAGAATGAAGACTACTGATATCGAGCAAGAGGCATTCTCTTCGAGTTGCTGAACTGACCAGAACCTCGTTGCTATTCAAGGGCATGTGTGTATTAAGATAGTAAAATGGGTAGCTATTGATACATTTCCCTCTGAGGTACATTAATGGATATGTCTTCTTGATCTAATGACATCTATCTTCCTTAGGTTAAAGTTTGTTACAAAAACAAAAGAAGAAAGAAAAGGAACTTTTTATTTTTACTCTGTTTAGCCCCAAAGCATGTGTTTCGGACTCAGAGCAGATTTCAGATTTCAGAAAGCTTCCACAGCCCCATGCATTGTCCTCCTTATATTTACTCTGCTGAAGTTCTCTGGCCAGATTTTCTCTACTGTAAAGCTGCATCTAAATGGGATATTTCCTGAAAGTCTAGCAGCTCAGCTCATTTAGAAGGGCAACTACTTTTCAATAGGTGGGTGAGGGCCAAGAGCCGAAGGCAACGGCTTCTGCCCTCTCATTAGAGAGTCACCTCAGGGCATAAAATAGGGAGTGCCATGGAGGCTCACCCAGTGGGTGCTAGACAGCCAAGGATACAAAAGGCCCATTGGCCGTGGGGGTAGGGAAATGTCTCCTGGTTTCAGAGGAAGCATAAAAGTGACATATTATGATCTGTCTCAGCGATATTTTGGTGCCAACTTACTTGGCACAGGATAGAATCCTCCTGTCACCTCATGGATTGTATCATGACAGGAAGATAATTGGGCACCGGAGAAGATGTCAGCAAAGTGTCAATATGGTTTGACCACTGCCCCTAAATAATATTGATGACAGCAAAGGGAGAGGGATTAATCAGGTATGAGCCTGTCAAATGTTCAGAGGATGCTGCAGGTTCCCGAAATAGATACAACCTACTAACGGAATGCTAAATGGACTTGAACAGAATAGATTAGTTAGCGATCTTGAGAAAAAATGGAACTAAGACCCAAGGGAGCTTGCCGAGAAAGCACAGTTCATTTCCCACCAGCACTGCTTCCCCCAACATGCTTTAAAAAGAGGGGTATCTATTATATTTTCTAGACAAAAATCGCATTCTCCCTAAAAATCAGTAATGTAAAAAGGATCACATTAAAAGGCATGGCTTTAAGTTTAAAGCAAAATCCAATGAAGCAGTTTTGAAGCATGTCACAGTTGTGGGTCATGGGGAATGCCACACATGACACAGCCCGTTTGTTTGTTTACTCTGTCCCACTGAAAGATCAAATCCATCACACCTGACACTCATCACACTTTTCATACCACACCAACCACCTCTCAGTGCCACTCACAGACGCGTGACCCTCTGTTACGACGCCTTTCTCTGAGTTCTAAGTCTAAATTTTGAGCATCAGCCTTCCACAATCACTTCCAACCTGGAAGCTGCCCCCATCCTACAACTTTATAACCATGATTGTCTCTGTCTGGCTTCATATATATTAGAATGACTTATGAAGCATTAAAAATTACTGGTCGGCAGGCCCTGCCTCAGAGTAATTAAATCAAAATCTCCATGGATCAGGTCTGGCCACCCTGGTTTTGCAAACTCTGGAGATTTCAAGTGTGTAGCCAGGATTGACAGCCACTGATTTGGGGTTAGGTTGAACTGCACATAATAAAAATAAATAAAGAGTGGCTTAGGCAAAAAGAAAGTTTATTTCACTTTTTGTAAAAGAATCTCATGCTCCTCCCACCAATCTACTCTGCCATTTTGAGGGTTTGACCACATCCTCAGGATCCAGGAAGGCTTCTAGAGCCCCAGCCATTACATTCACTTTCCAGGTAGAAGGTAGAAAAGCGTAAAGAAAGCACGACTTCTCCCTCTGAAAATGAATTTACATACTTCTCCCATTTTCATATCATTAGCTGGAACTCAGTTGCATGACCACATCTACCTGCAAAGATGGCTGGGTCATGTAGCCTTCAACTGGGCATGAACGTGCCTCACTAAAAATGGGGTTCTGTTACCAAAGAAGGCAGGAATGAGCCTTGGGAGGCAACTAACAATTTATGTCCCAGTATAAAAGGGCCACACTTTTGAATGTCCTGTTCACACACCTTCAGAAGCTCCCAGTTACCTCCATGATTAAAGCCAAACCCCTTCAATCACTGTCTGGAGAGTTCCAACCTCTCCTCTCCTCCGCTCCCCAGCTTTACCTCACTCTACATCGTGACCATTCTGAGCACATCTGTGCTGTCTCATGGCTGGCCCTTCTGCCTTCTACTAATATGCCCCATCACTCATCTGCTGGTGAAGCATTATTTCCTGCGGAAGATCTCCCTTCTTGAGGAAACTCCCTTCCTTTGACCACACCCCCAGCGTCTAGTAAAAGCCCATAGCTAAAAGTTTGCTTCACTCGGCTCCCAAAGCAAATTACATTTACCATAGAGTTATTTTGTGTCTTGCCCATAATATTTGCCTATGTATGTGTCTTCTCTCTCAAACTGAAAGCTTCATGAGGCTAAATACCATGCCTCATTCATGTGTGTAAATTCTTTGTGCCTACCGCTTAGTAGCTGCTCAGTAACTATTTGCAGTCTGAATTAAACAGATCACCTTAGAGATTTAGATTCTTTTTTCGGGGTTTGTAAACTTTATTTTTATCTTGCATCATAAACATACACAAAGGCACAAACTTATACTTGAGCCTTTATAGATTTCACTATGTGTAGCAAATATTGAATGGTTATTTTGTACTAAATAGTAAGGTAATTTAACTAAGACAGTTTTTAATATGCTAGTATGTGTGTACTAATATGCATATCTATACTCACATACACATATATATACATATATTATCTATAATACATTACTCTGGTATAGAATAACTTTATTCTTTCATAATAACTAATGAATTAAAGAGGGACGTCATGGGCATTAGGGTATTTCCAATTGTAATAGCCCTTTTTATGGCAGATGCCATTAGCCTTCATTCCAGGACGTTCTTAATCTGGCCTCAGTCTGTTATTTGCAGCCTGTTAAACTCCTCATGATCCAGATAGCCTCAGCGTCATTAGCTCATTAGCAGTGAAGTTTCATAGCAAGGACAATGCCTGGAAAAATAATAATATTATTTTCTGTTATTATTTGAGAGATATTTTGGTCAGCTCACTGTATTGCACAGAAGCTAGCCTGTTTCCTAAGGTCCTTGATATAAGAGTTAATTATAAAATAGAATTTCGTAGAGTCATTTTATTCATTCATTTAACCAATTAGTGAGTCTCCATTATGTACCCCGCTGGGACCAGTGACAAAAAATTATGCAGCCTCTGCTGTTTATTAGCTGTGCGACTTTGGGAAGTTACTTAACTTTTCTTATTCGGTTTCTTCATAAGATGAGAATAATAATATTATCTACCTATAGAATTTTATAAAGATTAACATTTTTATGCAATGTTTGTATTTTCTTAGACTTCTGTATTTCAGAACTTGCAAGCCAAATAAAGGGGAGCAATGGGCCAAATAAAGAAGGACTAAGACAGATTTGTTTAATAAATGTTTATGAAGGCCTACTATGCACAGAGGTGTAATACAGATGTGGGAAGGGAAGTCAGATCAAAGAGAACTCGTAAACCCTTCTGGAGAAAGAAAACCATTCAGAGAAAATTGTTAAGAATGATCCTGTCTACTCCCAATTAGCCACATACAAATTACCCCCATTGTAGACCATCTATAGTGTATATTTCTAGTATAGAAAGCATTACAATAATCACATTTAATTCTTGTTACATTTTAATTGTGCACGTCAATGCAAATTACAAATGTCGAAAAGAAAATGAGATCAAGAGGAAAATAAATGAGGAATCTGGTGAGAGAAAGGAAAACAATGATGTGAAACAGCCAATCGTCCTTGCTAGGAGCATTTTTCTCCTTTCTAAATGTATGTATTGGTTTTGTGTTGACCGTGCTCCAACCTGCTTATAATTCAGGGTCAATATTAGGAGAAATTCATTATTGATACTAACATGGTCTGGAGAGCCACTGCCCAAGCTTCCCTGCCCCGGCCTTTGAAGGACTCAGACTACCTCGTAGTCTTCCACAAAGACCCTGATGACTTCTCAGGGACTGTTCACTATAGGGTAGGAACTCTAAAGGGAATGCGATAACATGCAAATGTCAGCTTGGGTTTTTTTCTAATGATGGGCTATTTTCCACAGAAGGTCAATTCTATCACTGGTTTGTCCCAGAATGTGAGATCCAGGCTGCCACGTGTAGAAGCCACTCAACCCCCCACCCCCCCCCCCCCCCACACACAGAATTTCTTTGGACTGCCCATCCATCCTCTTCCAGACCTTCCAACTCTGTCAAGACTGCATTCAGAAACAGAGAAGTAGGGTAAAGGGGCATGAGAGATGGTTATGAGTTGTTAATAAAGAAGGGATGCAAACAGCAGCACGTTAGAATTTATTCCAAAGTCAGAATGAGGTATCATCAGTGTGATGTGACTACCAAAATACAAAACAAAATACTCTGTTACTTTAATCAAGTATCCAGATTACAGGAGTCTACAGCATCAGTTAAACCACACCTGAAGTATTATATCCAATACTGAAAAACTAGGACATGGGAAATGAGGTCAGAGAATTTGTCAGGTATTCTATATGAGAAACAATTGAAGAAGAGAAAAAAGGGAGAGAGGGAAGAATGAAGGTAGGAAGGCAGGCAGGCAAGAAGTGAGGGAGGGAGAGAGGGAGAAAGAAGGGAAGGAAGGAAGAAAAAGAAGGAAGGAAAAAAGGAAGGAAGGAAGAAAGGCAGGCAGGCAGGCAACTATCCAGTGGTAGAACCTCTTCCCTAGTGTTATAGGTTGAATTGTGTCCCCTCAAAAGGTATGTTTAAGTCCTAACCATGGTACTTGTGAATGTGATCTTATATGGGCAAAGGTTCTTTGCACAATAATCAAGTTAAGATGAGGTCATCTGGGTGAGCCCTAATCCAGTATGACTGGTGTCCTTGTAAGAAGAGTAGAAGAGACACAGAGACACACACAGAGAAGAGAACACCACGTGAAGACATAAATACACACGAGCCCTGTGTAGGGGCAGAAGCAGAGGTTGGAGTGATGGTTCTACAAGCCAAGGATGCCAAGGATTGCCAGCAATACTGGAATCTAAGATGAAGTCTTGGAACAGATCTTCCCATAGACCCTTCAGAGAGAGCATGATTTTGAAGCCACTTGATTTTAGATTTCTAGCCTCTAGCATTTTGAGAAAATTGATTTATTTTATTTTTAGCCACCCAGTTTGAGTTACTTCATTACAACAGCCACAGGGAATGCATACATCCAGAAATGCTGTTTCCCAGGCCGGTGCGTTTTCGTGTTGGGTAGTTCTGGGCATTTGCTGAGGGCTTCCCGAAGGCTGAGCATCGCTCTCAGCACTTTGTCTGCATTTCTTCATTTAGTCCTTGCAACAACCCTATAAAAGTTGTCACTGCTTTTAAGTCCAGTTTGTAAATGAGGAAACCAGGGCTTAGAGAGGTGGGTTAATTTTCCCAAGACCACACAATTAGTAAGCAGTGAGTGGGAGGAATAAAGACAATCTAATTCTGGAGCCCAAGACTGTAACCATCATGCCCCCTTCCTCTGAAGAGAAAGGGGACCTAGCGTAAAGGGTCGGAGAGCTAAAACTAGGTAGGACGCTCCATCAGAAGGCATGGATGGGTGTGCCGCAGGAGCCCTGTGGGAAAGGTGGAACACAGCGCCGCCTGAGGCTGCCCTCGTGTGGGAACTGAGTCGTGCATAAGAGCAGTGACAAAGGTAGACTAAGGGAGAGTTTTCAGTGCCTCTCAATCAGAAAGAAACAGACTGTGTGGAAATTGGGACTGATAAGGGAGATCCAAAAAAGTTCCCAGAAAGAATAAGGAAAGTGAATAAAAATGAACCATTCAGTGCCGAGCTCTTATTAAACCAAGATATGTACAATTGCGCCAGGGTTGTCTTCACAGTGCCAATATATTAGTGTAAAAATATGTACACTCACTTTTGTGAAGTGTCTGTTTTCCCTATTAATGCTCACGCTTCTGCCGTATTTTTGCAGCCCCTAGTTGTGACTGGTACATATGTGGCATCTCACCAGTCTCTTAATCACTTTTACCTGAAAAGTACTAAGCTTCTTTTCTGGTCCCCTAAGTTTTCCTGCACAAAGCAGACTTAGCATTACAAAGTCTCACTCTACCATGAATTTCCTGCCTTTTAGAAATAAAAAGAAACCATAGGCGCCATTGTTCATTTCCAAAAACCTTTGGAAATATAAGTAATTCTAAGAAGTTGATCGTAAAGATACATACTTCACATAAACTACAAACAAGCTAATTTTATTTTTTAGATCAGTTTCAGGTTCAAAGCAAAATTGAGTAGAAAGTACAGAGAGTTCTTCTACACCCCCTACCACACACACACAGTCTCCCCGATTATCCACATCCCTCACCGATGGTACATTTGTTACACTGGTGAACGCACACTGACACATCATTGTCACTCCAAGTTCGTCATCTACACTGGGGCTCACTTAGTTCTGTACATTCTGTGGGCTTGGATAAATGTATAAAGACACGTATCCACCATTAATTTAGCACACAAAGCAATGTCATTGCCCTCAAAATCCTCTCCACTGTGCCAGTTCATCCCTCCTTCCCCACTTAGCCCTGCCAGTCACTGACCTGTCTCTTGCCTTCATACGGGTGCCCTTTCCAGAATGTCATATAGTTGGAATCATAGTTTGTCACCTTTCAGACTGAGCTAATTTTATTTTAACGATGGAAAAAAATGTTAAATTATACATGGAAGAATTTAGGGATGGTGACATTATGGAAACAAATATATTTAATTTTCCTCTAATTGAAATTTAAATCAGATGTAAATGTACTTTGAGTGGACTGTACTTTCTTTAAATGAGATCCTAGTTGAAAGTCCAATATGAGAAAAGATTAAAATGGAGCATCTTGAGGTGGACGAGGGCACAGTTACGAGTGCCACACCTACGTGCACCCCCACCCACCCACCCAGAACCCGTAACAACAGACGTTACGGGCACATGAAACCTGCAGTGCTCCGTGAAGCACAGCATTAAAACCACACATTTCAGGGACTAGCACTTTAAATGTCCTTGTCTTCCATAGCAAAGTGTGAAAAAGCAGCCCACACGATCGTCATGGTCTATTTGCTCTGTTTGATTTACGCTTTTTAATCCCTTGGCATGTACTACCTTGAGTTTGCTGAAGATCTGATATTTGTAGACCAAAGGTATTACTAGTAGTCAAAATTCAAATAAAATTAAATTAAACATCTTTTTACACATTGAATGCATTAAATCACTATGATCTACATATAATTACATCCTTTCCAAATTAAAATTAAGGTTTGATGGATTGACATACAGATTGTAGTCCAAAGTCTCTGTAATCTTTGTACCATATTTTATCTTGTGAACATTTAGGATAAATTTCCAAAAATGAGAAAGGGCAAAGAAAGATTTTAAAAGAAAAACTGAGGACACGGGATATCTACATGAAGAAAATTGTGTTTTTAAGATACTTTATTCATTAAAATTTATGTAATAAGGCAATGAAGTTTTTGACTCTTAAGACAGGTTGACATATTTAAAAGTAGTTTTGATGATTTGGAGATGTCTGAAGACTATATTTCCTCTCTAATTTGAATTATTTATAATTTCATGGTTAATTACGTAGAGTAAAATTGAATTACTAATAAATGTCAGAGAAACCAATTTAAATTGACATTCATCTTCAGAGTCAGCTCCTATGTAATCACAGTAGATTTTTTCAAGGTTTAATATTTACTATAATAAGAAAATAAAACAACTAAACTGTATATATTAGAAGGGCAGAAAAAATCTTTCAAATAAATAAAATGTACATAAATTATATTTATTAAATTTAGATTTAGATAAATTTTTTAAAAGATTTCCACTTCTTGAGGATAACTTTTTTCAGCAAAAATAAAAAGGATAATGTTCTACTTCCTCAAGTAGCTATTGTCCTTCCCCCTGGACCTCTCTCAGTCATATCCATCCTGGGTGGGTGGCAGTAGCAGCCTGTGTTATATGGAGAAACTCTCTGAAGGTCTGGTTAGAATAGATAAAACACTGTGTGGACATCAGTCACTGAATCGTTTTTTCAAAAGGCTTAGAAAAGTGGAATAAATATGACTTCAGATATTGTGGAATAAGTCAAACAGCTTTTAGAGTCAAAAGACTTGAGTATAGGCTAGTAAGTTGGCAAATATCATTCTTTCAAAATAAATTTCTAAACTCAAGTCATTCCTTTGCACACATGCAATATCTTCAGAATTTCATGGAATGAGATAAGCTGTTTCACCAATAGATTTTGAAATGTTAAACTAAAGCCAGAAAAGCTCTTTCCCGATTCAGAAGTAACTAGTGACACTGTCACTATAAAACGGTGTAGCATTTGTCTGTAACCTGCGCACACCCCCTGGTATACTGTAACTCCTCTCTACATTACTTACAATGCCTGAGTAATGCACCTAAATGCCTACCTTACAATATAATGTAAATGCTTTGTCAATAGTTGTTATACTGTATTGTTTAGGAAATAAGGACAAGAAAAAAAGTCTGTACGTGGTCAACACGGATGCAACCATCATAGGACTAACTACGTAATACACATCTGCAAGAATGTAACTTTTTTCCCCTAACGTTTTTCATTACCGGTTGGTTAAATCCACAGATGTGGAACCTATGGATATGGAGGGACAATTGTATTTTTCATCTCATTGTCGATATGTTTATCTGGAAATTGTGTGTGTTAAGCATGTAGGACATCAGAATATTAGACGAGACGCAGCGAAACTCTTGCTATAACCAGCGGGCCCCAACCCTTTTGGCACCAGGGGCTGGTGTTCCTGTGAGAATCTAATGCCTGATGGTGTGAGGCGGAGCTGAGGTGGTGATGCTAGAGCTGGGGAGCGGCCTGCTACTCACCTTCTGCTGTGTGGCCTGGTTCCTAACAGGCCACAGACCAGTACTGGTCCCTGGCCCGGGGTTGGGGACTCCTGCTATAAACCCTTATTTTCATTCCTTACTTAGTTTCATAAAACTCTTCTAACCTGAATCTAGTGAAAGCTCAATTGAAAGTATGCTCACTGAGAGGATAAGAAAATAATTTTCAAACAAATTAAATAACTGCTCCTTTATAATACTCTTTAAAACATATTTTGAATTTTTTAAACAATTGCACTAAAATAGCTAAACATAAGGACATTATCTTAGCGTATTAAGGCTCAATAATAAATATTTAAAAAGCAAATTTTGGGGGGAGGAGCAAAATAAAACAAAAAGATGTGATTTTAGATGCCTGATCTGGGCATACAGATTCATTCTCTTTTCCAGGATTTTATTTTTTTACATTTTTTTATACTCACGTATGGTGGATTAGTAGATCTTGACCTGTTCCCACGGGTGAGTGGGGATGGCGGAAGGCTGGTCCCTCAGGTGTGGCTTAATCTGAAAGGTAGAGAGGGGCTGGTTGGAAAAGAGGGTAAGATAATAGAAAGGTGAGGGTTTTTGTTTGTTTGCAGCATCCTGGGATATGAAAGCAAAAAGAATAAATAGTTCAACATCAGGAATGATTAAAGGTACTGCTGGGAGGGTCTCCTAGAGTAGGTTTTGCTTCGTTTAACTATAAAACAACTCCATGTATTTCTCCCCTCCCTCATTTTGAGGATATAATAAATGTGTTTCTCCTTTTTCTCCTCTTTCGCCAAATCTGTTTTCTTGAATCAAAATAAACAAAACAGCAGTGCTGCACCCCTGTGCCCCTTGATGATCAACATGAGTCTATTCAGTTAAACACTTGACGCTGAAACATTGATTTGAAGGGCTCAGTTACTCAAAAGAGGAAACACAGTGGTCGACTTCCTGTTTCCTTCCCTCCAGCTCTGGGTGTCATAGATGGCACTCTGCAGGTTGCAGTACTCCTTTGCTACAGAAAACGAAGCAAAACCAGAGTGAATGGGTTAGAACAGACCGTGGGTAACGTCAGACCCATTGCTGTAGGGCGGAGGAGGTACCAGACCACAGAGCAGGGTCTGCCTGTAATTCTGTGGTGGTCAGCAGACACCTCGCCCCTTCCTTCAGCACCGGAGCAGTGATTCCCACCCACCTAATTCTGCTCCAGGGCTTGATTCTTAGACCCCTCACTGCTTGACTTAAGGGAAGGAGGATGTGGCAGGCCAGTCAGTCTTGCCTGGATTGTGAGAAAAGTCAGAAGGCAGAACCTGATTGGTTGGTTTATGAATCCTGTGACCAGCTAACTTAAGAATTTTTTTGCACTTATTCAAGTTTCTCTGCCCTTCATGTTTTCTCACAAAGATCTTTAAATGGCCTTCTCCAGCTTTCCACCTAGATACATTTATCCAACTACACATTCCAGATGCAGGGGTCACCTGTGTTTTGACCAATACTGAGCAGCACACACACAGATCCCATTGGGGGTGACATATGTATGGGACAAAAAAAGTATAATCAATGAGATAGAGTTTGAGGGCAGCTGTTTCCTAAGGCCTCTGGCCATCTGAACCCTCAGATAGCGTTCGGGTACCTTATTTCTGTCTTGTGATACCCTTCTTGCAGGCACCTTATGCTCTCTGTCTCTTTCCGTGCTTCCACGGCCACTCCCTTTTAGGAGGTAAGCCTCCCTCACTGGAGCAGACTCTCCTGTTTCAGATCATGTCTGAATCCACGGGGTAAAAGCAACATCTCATGGCTGTGTGTCTCAGTTCCCTGGATGATACTGAAAATCAGCCTCAAACTCTTATTTCCTCAACCCCACCTGAATTTCCACCCTTTGTAGCAAACTTGTCCCTAACATTCTAACCAGATACTCCAGGAGCCTACTTGGATATCTCAGTATCTTTTGACGCAGGATAGAGCATTGATCAAAAGGCTTTGTAGCACCTTTGAGTCACAACTGTGTTCCTGTAACTTAGATTCAGTAATTCTAGCTCTGCCCTATGCAGGAAAAAATATAGAAAGCTTATGCTTTTTATTTCCCAGCCTTTTGAGTATATGAAAACCACCATCAAGTCTTGACACATCTCCAGACTGAAAATCCCTAGTTGTTCCAGCAGTTCTGGATTTTACTTTCCTTTGACATCATCACATTTATCAGTGCTCTCCTGATTATGACAACCACAGATAAATACAAACATTCGTGTATGTCCTGACTAGGGCCGAATACAGTACAACCAGGCACATCCTGCTATGTTTTAGATACCAGATCCTTCAGTGGTGTGACAATATTAGATTAACTTTTTATGTAACTTCATTTATTTCACTGCTGGTAAAGATAGCATTTTTGTGTAAAGTCTTCCAATCATTTTCACATGAAATCATGTCCAGTCATATATTTCTATTCTCTACTTTGATTTTAAACTGGAAAATTTTCTACGTAATCCTAATTCATTAGTATATTATTGTTTTATTTTTCCAATCTATTTCTATCACATTAATTTTGCTCTGAAAGCTGTATGAAAATGTGTTGTTTGGCTCATCTGCAGACTTCACGAGTTTGCTTTCCCTTGCAAGTTGTTGCTCACAATATTAAGCAGAAACAGGCGAAGAACAGGCATGTGACACACACACCAACTGAAGTCTCCCTCCCGCAGTTCAGTACATGGAAAGTGCACCTGGCTAGCACCTCTGTCACTCAGCCGTGTCCAGCAAGGACGTCACGATCGGCTCCATCACATGCCTTCCTGCATGAAGGTGGGCGCGCTGTGGGACCTTCCCAGCCCGTCCGTCTCCATGTAGAGTAACTTCTATAAGTCCAGCCTTTCATTTCCAAATGACAGTGGATCTTTTGTTTAATGGGAGACCTAGCATGCTGGCTTCTCATTCTTGTTCTTCATCCAGCGTAATAACTTAAGTCTTCAGAAATATTGAATGTGGAAATCTAAAATGTTGCCCGTATTGGTTATTCGCAAGCTACATGCACTCAAATAAATACCCGTTTCAGAACACAAGAAACGCAGTTATTTTACATTGACACCTGATTTTCCAGGATGTTCATGATACAGAAAGTAAGGATGTCATTATTTAAAAATAATTAAAAGGGCATGACAATAAAAGCACATGAAATAAATAATATTTCTTGTTTCTAACAAGAACATCTGCCTCTGGGCAAGTTTTGTTTTGTTTTGTTTTTAATCCTAACTGAAAAGAAAATAATGTTGAGACATATGCTGTCTTTGCAAGAGGTATTGACAAGCGTCCTTGGCCAGCGCCTCCACCGGCGACTGTTCCACACGGTGGGGAAAATTACAATCAGTAATTACTTTTCGCGTCTGCCTTTGTTTTAAACGTGCTTAGAATTTCTTAAAGAGCTCATTCCATATAATTACAGGTGATGGGCCAGAACGTTTAAGGGTTGTGGGGGGTGGGGCATTCAACAATTTGCTAAGTGAAATACTTGGATGGTGACATTCTCTCTTCCCTTGCAACTCCCCAGTGGTGGTGACATTGTGTTTTAGCTAAATTCGTAGATAATTTTTCAAGCTACCCTTTTTCTTAGGCACAACTATTACAAATTTCTTCTTCCATTTAGCCTTGTCACTGCGTGGAACTTGAAGTTGCTATTTGCTGCCCAGCAATTACAGGGTGATTTAAGGTCTGATACTTCCAGTCATAGTTCTTGAAACACACCAAGGGAATATACGAAGGTGGGACACATGGTATTTTCTCTGCATTGTGCACTTTTAATAGATCGTGTAGAATTCTATCTAAATTGCTAATTCAGTGGGGGGAAAACTCTTTCCTCAAAGGAGGCGCGCATGATGGTTTTACTCTTCTCTCTCCTGGCGGGCACACCGCACGTGTTTTCAGACAGATTCGTGTTGTTTGCCACTGACCAATCTGGATCTGTGCAAACGTGATGGATGTAAATACAGATAGAATTTTAACATGAAATTCAAATTTCTAGGAAACAAAGCAAGATGTGATTTTTAAATCAGTTGGGAATCATTGAGAGGGAAGATCGTTGAAGTTTCTAGGATCTTTTCAAATGTAATAATTTTGCTTCTTTGTGTATTTGTGTCTAAATTATTTAGCATTTACAGTGCAAAGCAGAGTAAATGTGTGATTTAAAAGGGTCAAGTGTAAATTGAAGGACTCAAAAAGCTTTTCATTTGGGACAGTAGAAGGAAATATGCTGATTACTGTGAGAATAAGACAAAGAAACATGAATTATTTATGGAAGCCTGCCATCCTGTCTGCAACGTCTGGAAGGGTGTTAGGCACAGTTTATTATCTTTCTCTCTCTCTCTCATATGCACGCACACACACACATGCACACACTTCCTCATAGCCAATTACAAACATGCTCAGATTCCAAAAAATGGTTTTAAATTTTTATTTTCTTTAGTCTTCCCACCTGGGTGCCTTGGATGCACTCCCAGGAGTCCCGTTTCCAACTTTTCATATATTTCTAATTCACCCTCCAAACACACAACACAAACACACAGCAATTAAGGTCTGCAAACCTGGTCCTCGACTGCTTCTCAGGAAGACCACTTTCTTCAGAATAGAGCACAGTGAAGTCAGCACATCTAGCAGTTGGCTTAACAGTGTGACAAGGCTCTAGCCGTGGGGTGAGGGGGGGTGGGGAGTGGTGGAGAAGTACCCAGCCAGCCTTGTGCTGCTACATTCGCCTTTTGAGTTAATTTGAGTCTTGGGCAAAAATCCAAAAGTGTGACTGAAAACTCAGGGGACAGTGACATGGGGAGGTTGCAGACCAAGAAGCAGCAGAGAGTTAAGTACCAAGACATTCCCTCACATAAACCAGAAGACTTGGATTTGTGGAAGGAACCCCGTCAGAGCACCACCACACAAGCCGTGGTGGAAGGTGTTCTGTGGTGCTGTAGCAGGAAAGGGTCCCAGTTTCTGCTGGTTTCGGGAGTAGTTATAGAGAAGGAAAGGTTTTCCCTCTACCCTCCAGGTGCAATAGCCGGATCTGTGAAATAAACTGACAGTAGGAACCCTGACAGGAGAGAGGTACATGGTTTACTAATTTTTAATATTACATGCACGAGGCCTCACAGGAAAAAGTGAATACCTCCAAAATGATGAGATTTGAGAGCTTATGTACCATCTTAATAGAGGAAGGGGAGGACAGGTGGCAACAAATGATTTCTAGGGGAAGGTGAATGGACCCTTACAAGAGTAGATGGGAGACATAGGGGTCTTTGACAAAGTGTGTCTGGGTATGGTAGGACTTTTAGTCTCCTCTCCTGTGGTAAGAGTCTGTCTTCCCTGGGGTTGACACTCGTGGGGAGGGATCTGTGACACCGGTTCCTTATGGGAAAATATCTTTAGGTGGATAACAATAACGAGTTCGGAGAAAGCCTCTCCCTGCTCTTGCCCTTTTTCAGGTGCCTTTCACTCAAAATAATATTCCAGAGTGGCACTTTTGGGGGCAGCATGTCCTGGACTCCTTCAGTGGTTGAGGACGGTTGTCCAGAGGGCAGATTGTTACTGACTGGCAGCTGTCACATGGGCAGTGAGGTGGGAGAGAGAGACAGAAGCCAGCGTCATGTGCAAGAGTTGGGGTCAGGGACGTCATCCTGAGAGACCAGGACACACTGAGGCCACAGCGGGACATTCTCAGTTCTTCTGGGCCTCTCACGTCACAAAGGAAAACATTGAGCCTTCACAGAATGCAAAACGAGTGCCCTGCATATGGCAAGGAGCTCAATGACCTAAGTTGGAAGTGGCTTTCTTTTTTTGAAGGGACTTATTTATTTTTAAAATAAAATGGGATTTGTTTGGTCTCCTTAATTCCTGGACATCTCCAGGTTCAAAAGGAAACATGGTCTCTATTGGCTTACTGACCAGTGACCAATTAAATTCCAATTCTATACAATTTTTTTATTTGCCTCATTATTTAGGAAGGGAGGAAGCAACATATCTTAAAAATTAACTCCTCTTTCCAAATTCATGTTCATGCAAAGTTGGTCATGGTTTATTCAAAGTCCGTTATAAATGTTCTTCTAACTATGCTTAGTGATGAACTAGGATTTCATTCTAGCCATTCCAGGGGGATAATATAGCCCCAAGTTTACAAAAAAAAAAAAAATGATTGGAACCACACAGAACAGAATGTATATAATTAGGTCTATTGCAGGGGGAAAAAATCCTCTCTCCAAACCATGGGTTGTATGAGACTAATCCTGTACGGCTCAAGATAGCCTTCCTTCTCAATTATTCCAAATTGATTTACACCTAGAAACACAGATGTGAATGAGTTATAGCCAAGGTAAGCTAGTTGTTCTCCTAGAAAGTAGGAGTTTGAAGGAAACTTAGCTCTTAGTGAAAAATAGAATTAGTGACCTCAGTGACATTCTAATGGATGGAAAGATCCGGGAGGTTTGATGAAACTCTGTGACCAGATGGAAGTCAGTTGGGACTTCCTTGAAGCTTGACTGTGGGCTGCAGGTCAGGAAACCCAAGCATGATTCAGGGAACTGCTTCAGAAGAAGCTTCAAGAAAGTCTTTCAGCTGGGACTGAGGGTTGAGCCAAGGTCCAGAAAAAAACGGACTGTGCCCAGGTATTGAATAAGTGGTAATAACCAAGAAGAAAAATGGCTGTTTACTGTGGGTGTGGGGTCACCTAGCCTCCTCTCAGAAGCCAAGTACCAGTGACGTTTTCCTGTCAGGGCCCAATTCCCACCCATCGCTGAGTTAAGGAGAAAGGGAGTGGACTGCAATGAGCTGGCTCTGTGGATGCCCGCTCTGCAGAGTCCTGAGTGGATCCCAGGCCAGGGTCCAGGACGGCTTGTGGAAAACGATTGAACACCGAGTGCAGTTATGAAGGCGTAATAACTTCCCAGGAGCTAACTTTGTGAGCTGAAGATGGTTTTCAGCTGTGACCATGTCATTACCAGTAATGCCGTCCAGACAGTTGGCTGTCACATCAAATAAGTCCAGTGACCCACCCTCAGTCCCATTGGAAATGGCTTTTATATCAGGGCTTATGCTGTTCACCTGGAAAGACTAAAAAAAATGCCCTTACAGTTTTGTTTATTGTGTTTATCACCAGTGGTGGAAGCTCACATTTGTATTGCTAATTGCCCTCTTTCAGAGCTTGTTGACATTTCAGCCTTCTTTAATGTGCTTTAATGTTACAACAACCTTGGGCAAAGTCCGTTCCCCAAAGGAAGGTAGACAGCCACGTGTCCATGGAAGCTGCAAGGACACACACAGACCTATGACATACCCTAGTCCAGAGGTCCCCAACCCAGGGCCGCGGACTGGTACCAGTCCATGGCCTGTTAAGAATGGGGCTGCACAGCAGGAGGCCAGTGAGCAAAGCTTCATCTGTTGCTGCATCTGCTCCCCAGCACTAGCATCACTGTCTCAGCTCCACCTCAGATCATCAGGCGTTAGATTCTCATAGGAGCACCGGTCCCTGGTGCCACAAAGGTTGGAGACCGCTGCCCTAGTCTCCCTGGACTGTAACCCACCAGGGCTGGGTGAGCCCTGCTCTGCCCAAACCACACTACCACTACTCTGGAGCCCAAAAGGTGAACAAATGGGTCCTTCTAAATAGAAAATAAGAGAAAGCTATGTATATAGGTTTGTAAGGAGAATACGAGGACATGTAAGAGACTCAAAGGACGGTAGTAGGAAAAAGAGCAGAAAGGCAAATTTATAACCTATTCTGGAGAGTAAATCAGGGTATTTTTTCTGTAATAGGGAAGGAGGAGAGAGAAGATTCATTACTAACCATCAATAGGCTTCATAGTGGAGAGAGAATTGTTCAATAAAAGAAATAATAAAAGAAATATCCTGCTTTTCAGAATATATGTCCTAGACTAAATTAAAGTGTGATGCTCTTAGGGAACAGGTACTAAAATCTGGTACCAATAGGTTAAGAATAGTTAGGAATGAGCAGTTATGGTTTGGGAACATATGTATGAGCAGTTGAATTCAAAATGAGGACTCTAATAGAAAATGTGAAATCAAAAAGCAATTCAAAAGTTTAGAGCAATATGTATCTTGAATGTTGTTATGAGAACTCACAGTGGTATGGCCCCAACTTTAGAAACTGGATTTAATATAGGTATTTAGGTGAGATTTAGATGAAGACCTAAAATTTAATGTTGATGTCAAAATTCAGTTCAAAATATGAATTATATTTATATCTCAGTTAAAAGCATATACATTTCCTTCCCCTTTTCAGTGATTATAGATCCTAGTACATTAAACTGAATATTTTTAAGTAAGTAAATAGATGCCTCTAATAATGTATTTCACTTAGTGATATGTTACTTAATTATCGTAAATTATCGGTAGTCCAGCGCTGAAAGGGAACTCAGGCAGAGTATTTTTAAAACTTGGACTGTAACCCACCAAAAGAAAGTTATTTTATATTGACCAAATACAAACACACAAACACAGACACTTGACATAGGCAACCATAACCAAAATTAAAGCATCATGAAACAATTCCTATACTTTGTTCAGAACCCGATGTGCTTTGTTAATTCCTAGTTTTTGCGTTTTTTTTTTTTCCTTCTTGTAATGCTGATCAGGGTTCCAAAGAAACAATGAAATTCTTAACTGTTGATCAGAGTAAAAACCTTTGAAAAATTGACCAAGGAACACCAAAATTCTTCGGTCACTTTGGTTTCTGATTACTGAGATCCTACGAACATTTCCAAACTATGTTCTGAAGTCCTGAGGAGATGTTAGCAAGTGCTCCAGGAATAAAGATTTTGTGATTAAAAAAAAATTAGAAAAAAGCTACATACTGTATCACCTTTGAAAATTCACGTAGAACAGCAGCATACCAGGTGATCAAAGATGATTTGAGCAGTTCATAGTCCGTCCGTTTGGGGAAAGTTGGGAACAGGCGCTGCACTCTACGAAGATACTGCTCCCCAGGGCAGGCGTCAGGTATGTGTCCCTCCTTCAGACAACGAGTGCGTGTTCATATTTAATAAGGTCTTGTGTGTCAGGCTGTAGTGTAAGTTTGTTTATCAGCACCTTTCAGCAGGCCCATTATTAGAAGCTGAAAAGGGACTCACATACCTGAAGCTCCGAAGTAATGAGGGGCCCAGCGGCAGAGAGCACAGGGCAAGTTCAGCAGTGCGGGCTCCCCTAGTTTAGATTCCAGATTTTGTTTGTTACTTACTCTTTTCTCCTTGTGCAGGGGACATCGCTGGCTTCTGATTTGTAGGTGGAAGCTCTAGCAGAATCAGGAGAAATTCTGCTTGTTTTTACATTTTAGAGGGACTGAGAGGGAAAAACATGAGATATCTCCATATGTTTCTCCCTTTTCACCCAGCCTCCAGACCTCTGTGAAAACAGCTACTTCCACTTTATTCTCCCTGTTTGGTAGATTCAAATGTTAACAGAGTTGTGTATCTGTGACTGAATTTCCCACCCCTAACAAAATGGCAGAATTGCTTCTCAAAGTTCTAGTTAGGGACAATAAGTGTTGTTTGACATTTCTTTTGCACCCAAGTATATGGATTAAGATTAATTCCTCTGGGACCAATGGTTATCAAACATTTTTATATCAGGACCTCATTACAATCATAAAAAGTGAGGGCCCAAAAACTTCATTTACATGGATTTTATATATCAATATTTAATGTGTTAAAATTAAAGCCGATGTGTTTTAAAATATTTGTTTATTTGAAAAAAATAGTTTAAAAAACCCCTGCTTGTTAATATAACATGCTTTTATTAAAATATTTTTTTTCCAAAACAAAAAATGGTTAGTGAGAAAAGTGGCATTTTTTCACAATTTTGCAAATCTCTTTAATGTCTGGCTTAATAGAAGCAAAGTCAGTCTGTTGTAATCACATGCATGTAGCCTCTAGAAAATTCCACCATACACTTTTGAGAGCATGACAGTGAAAAAGGAAATTAGCATTTTGGTGGTGTTATGGATGTCGTTTGGTCCAGCAGTTCATGGACCCCTGGAAAAGTCTTCTGGAGCCCCAGATGTCACCAGGCCACACTGAGAGAATTTCTTCCTGTAGCAGAGGGAATGGATTTTATGGTATGGAATCAGAGGACAGGACAACTATCTGGTGGGCTCACCCATCTTGCAATGTACAGTCCCTGGCCAAGTGGAGCAGAAATCTCTCTCATCCTAGGGAAAGATACCCCTGGGGTCCACAAGCCAAGATACAGATGAAAGGGCGAAGCACCCGTACCAGAATTTGACCTTGGCACAGCCAGTCCCCAAGGCACATTTGACCTGAGAGTCACTGATCGTAATCGAAGCATGAGTTAACACAGGAGCTATTTAGAGTGAAATAATTTTCTCCAAGAAAGAATTCCATAGCAAAATAAAATTATGTTTGCATGTTGCAAATTTTGAAAACAATTCAGGATTTATAGCCCACTTAGCCTATTTAGATGCTTGTGTTGCTCATAAATACTAGTTCTTTCAACTACCATAAACTAGTAACTTATATTTGAATCAACTCAGTAAATATGCATTATTAAATTTGAATTTTATGACAGAATTTGGTTACTTTATGTTTAAGAATTTGGTTACTTTATATGTTTAAGAAGCTCAAAATACATGGGTGAATATTGATGTTTATATTTCTCAGTAATGTTTTCCAAAGGTCTGTTGGAGAATATCTCAAGAGGATTATTTCTTTGGTGGGAGAAAAAAAAAGAAAGAAAACCCTCAATGAGATAAGCAGAACATATCAGAGGATCTCTTCTCCTTTGAGTTGTGTTTAAATGGGCTATGACCAATATATTATATATATATATATATATATATTATATATATATATATATATATATATATATATATATATTTATATATTTATATATTTATATATTTATATATTTTGGAAAATTCAAAAGAAAAGTTTACATCTCCTCTGATTTCTCCCAAATCTGCATAGAGTCGGCAAGAGAGACACAAATGAAATCTTGCAGTTAGTCTGAGACACGCATTAAGAGAGCGAGCCTGTGCTCTCTCCTCTGTCTCACTGGAAGGCTAGCAGGCTCAGACCGGAGCTCGTTCAGACATCCATCCCTTCTGTGACACACTGTGTCGGCCCCCACCCCCAGGTTCATATATTGAAGTCCTAACCCCCAGTACCTTGGGCTATGACTGTATTTGGAGACAGGGTTTTAAGGAGATGTTTAAATTGAGGTCCTTAGGGTGGATCCCAATCCAGTCTGACTGGAGTTTTTATAAAGAGATTAGAAGGAAGCCCTGGGGATGCACAGAGGGAAGACCAAGTCAGGACAGAGTGAGAAGCCAGCCATCTGCAAGCTGAGGAGAGAGGCCTGGGGTAAAACATATCTGGCGACCCTTTCGCCTTGGACTTCTAGCCTCCAGAATTGAGAAATTAACTTTTCGTTGTTTAAGCCACCTAGTTTGTGGTATTTTGTTATGGCACCTGTGGCAACCTAAGACACTTTCTTAAACCCAGACCCTGAAATGACCATGGACCACAGGGCTCTAATGTGAGATTTTAGTTTATCTCCTGTTTTTTCATCTTTATTGAAAATCAGATTACTTTTTAAAAAGAAGTAACATATTTACTTGTTTCAAGAACCAAAAATTATACAAATATGTACAATGAAAGCTTTTACCCCCAACCTCCATCTGTCCCATAATACCTGTTATTAATTTATTTTCACAAAGCCTCTTTGTTATGATATATTATACACCTAGAAAAGTAAGCAAGATCAGACTTAGATAACTCAGTGATTCATCACAAAGAATTACTCATGTGAGCACCACACAGATGAAAAAACAAAGTGGAAGGTTAGCAGCAGCCTGGAAGTACCCCTCGTGTGCCAGCCTGGAAGTACCCCTCGTGTTCCTTTGAATCACCACTGCTCCCTTCTCCCCAAAAGCATCCCCTGTCCTGACTTCTGATACCATAAATGTGGCTTGCAAGTTTCTTCATTTTATATAAATGGGATCCTGCCTGGCTCGCTTTTGTTCAATATTAAATTTGTCAGAGTCATCCATACTTTTGTACCCAGTCGTAGTTGATTGCATTGCTACAGTGTTCCGTGGCATAAATATTCTACAATTTAAGCTGTTGATTGACACTAAGATTGTTCTCAGTGTTGAGCTGGTCAGATAGTGCCATGAGCATTCTTGTTCATGTCTCTAGGTGCATATGAGCCCGTTTTTTGTTGGAGCTATTCTGTCTAAGAGTAGACTTGCTGGACCAAAGACATTTTTAAAGAAATTTTACCTATATACATCTCTGCAAGAGTCATCTAAATTTGGCTGTTCCATGTAGTCACCATCAATGGGTAATGTCAATTTTTTTTTAATTAAATATTCTGGTAGTTGTGTAATGGCATCTCATTGAGGTTTTAATTTTCCATTTCTCTGGTGCTAGTAGAATGAGCATCTTTTCATAGGTTCCTGGGCCTTTTGGATTTCCAAAAAAAGTGGCGGGTACAATTTCTTTCTCATTTTTCCAATGATATGTCCATCATTCTCATTAATCTATAGTTATTTATGTATATTATGTGCCTTTTTCCACTTATATCTATTGTAAATTTCTTCTCTCAGTGTTTTGTCTTTTTATTCTTTTAAAGGTATCTTGAAATAGTATCTTGTAATTCTTGATTTCAATGGAGCCTGCATCTTTTCATTGGAGTTAGTGCCATAATTTATTTGTGCTGCTATAACAGAAAACCACAGACCAGGTGGTTGATGAATAGCAGAAATTTGTTTTTCACAGTTCTGGAGGCTGAGAAGTTGAAGATCGAGATTTGGTGTCTGGTGAGGGTTCGCTGACCGGTTCGTAGATGACCGTCTTTTCACAGTGTCCTCGTAGGGCAGGAGAGGCAAGGGAGATCTGTTGGGGGAGTGGAGGGCACTACCCCAGCCCTGCGGGCTCCACCCCCATGACCTCGCGTCCTGCCGAAGGCCCCACTCCTGACACCCCCACAGTGGAGGTGAGGATTCCAGCCCATGAGTTTGGGGGACACACACTTGCAGTCTATAGCAGTGTCTTTTACTTCTCATTTCATAAGGTTTTTTCCTACTTGGAAATTGTGAAGATATTCTCCTCTATTGTTTCCTAGGAAAGTTACTTTGTCTTTCATTTTAAATTTACATTCACCTGGAATTGGTTTCTGTCTATGATATAAAATGGGGTCAAACATTTCTATTCTCTCATTTCTGAGCACCATTCATTGATACCTTCCCACAGCGCGTTCACGCACCATCTGTATAATAAATCCAGGGGCTGTAAATGTGAGTCTCTTTCTGGGCTCTAGTTTTTATGGTATCCTATGGCTCTAAATTTTTCCTATTCATGAAACAATATTGCTAATTACTGTAGCTTTTTCAAGCTTTGACATCCAGTGGAATTAGTCATCTCAACTATGTCTTCCTTCAAATATGTATGTAGATTTACATACCAGTTTAGATAGGTAATGGTTTAAAAAAAATTTTTTTAAAAACACTATTTCTCCTTCTCTATGGAAAAATGATATTATGTAACAAAGTGCATTTCTCTAGTTCCACCTGAATTAGCAGTCTTGGAAATTGAAGCCACACTTAGACTCTACTCAGCTATTTCAGAGTTCCCAGCAGTTGACTCAAGTGTGACTGAAAACACAGGGTTTTCACCTGACCGTGGCATCGCCCATGCTCACCTCTCCTCTAACTGCCGCTCAGAAGTCTCTGGTGTTTTCCTCGGACAGAGTTGGGGCGTCCAGAGCTCTGGCCAGTGGGCTTGGTTTGGGCGCCTGCCATCGCTTTATGTGAAGAAATTCACCTAAATCCATTTTTGATTGCATCCTTCTCAGCAGTAACTTGAAATCATTTAAAATTGTCTTGTTCTATTCAAAACTGCCCCTTTTCCCAGAACGTAGTTCACTCGCTAGGACCCAGCTTCAGCCCATCAGCTCTCTTCCTCCTTTGGGCTGAGAAGATGCTGACTCCCTCATGCACATACCACCTTGATGAGCCACCACCCTGACCCATCATCCTACAGCACAGGCAGAACCGTGAGAATCAGAGTGGTTATCAGGTTTCGCTCTGAAGCTGGGATTCTAATGGACTATATGAGCGTCCCTGTGTGGGTGACGGCAAAGTGAGGGCTGGAGAGGCGAAGCATTTCCTGTTGGAATGTGTAAGTCAGCATCTGTAACTGATGAATGAGTAGGACAAGTCAGGGTTACACGAAGGAGCTTTATGCCACTACTGGCAGAATATGAAGCAGAGCAAAGCAGAGAAACCGAAGCATGGCAATATGATTAACCAGTGAGGTGGCCTGGCTCCTGGGAGCGGTGTTAGTAAAGGATTAGCTGTTTTTGTTTAAAACACATATCTAAATATGAATTTCCAGAAATGAACCTGTCAAATGAGGACATCCCAGATAGACAAAGAGAAGAGAGTGTTAATAATGATGCTAATACTCAGTGTTTGACCATCATCAACTGGAATGTTGTTTCCTGTCCCAAGGAAGTTGAAACAGGACAGGCTCAGCATCCTGAGGTCAGTGGAGAAAAGGCAGCTTCAGGTTAGGGTGTTCTGTGGCACCCAGGGGCATGCTCTCTCTCTGCAAAAGATGCTGTATATCTGATTACTTTCGATAGGCTCTTTATTATTTTTGAAGCCCTAGAAATAAGGCTTTTTTCTTCTTTCCTGTAATTTATGGTTACAAGCAGCAGCCTACATGCAGGTAATCCTTGAGTACAACAAAGAACATAGTTGAAAGGTTAACTAAAGACACAAATTATATGCAGGGAAGTAACTGCACATAGATTATAGAAGTCCAGTGTATCCCTTTTTTGTCAAAAGCCTTCTGAATCACGTATTTTTGGATTCTATATATTTCTGCCTCCTCAAACCTGACCTATTTATATCAGAGATTGTCTCCCTGACTCCTTGAGAAGGCTGTATTTTTCCTTCTAGAATTTAATTTATATTCCTTGTACTGAACTTCTCTCTTCTCCCTATCTTAACATTCTGTCTCTTTTTATCCCTAGAATGTACTGACATGAAAAGATCCACTTCTCTTTCTCTCTTTCTTCTTCCTCCTTCTAAATTGTTGTGCTTCCATTTGATCTATTTTACTTTCTAGTTCAAGGGTATTTGATATTTTCTGATGAAGTCAGAGAGAAGTACCTCTTGTATGCCTATCTGAAATGAGCTAGTGTGGTCACTTAACAGATAACACAGAGCATCAATGTGCGCAGTGATGAAAAGATGCACACGGGGAAGGGAGTTCCCCGTCCTGCACTGCTGGTTTATTTTCATCACTGAGATCTGTGAACTATACAGAACTATATGGTCCACCTTCTCAGAGGGTCACTATAGCCAGCAATGGCATTATTAGTAATATGCCCTCCATATCACAATAAGAAAGGGGAGACATTTCAATCAGGTAATATTAACACATTTTTTTTCATATGCAATTGTTTTAACTAGCTTGAAAAAATTAGTTATTCCCAGTGGGTTATTCTCATTGGTAACTCTGTAATAAAGAATTCAAGATATTGTGCATTTTAGTCACTGGCATTATAATTTTTATTTCAGAATCTCAGTAATCGAATATTCATTATCTACTTATAATTAAAATGCATGATTCCCTTAAGAATGCTTATAACTATTTAAATGAATTTGAACTTAATTAAAGGAGTTAAATTAGGAGATTAAAATTATTCAAAGGGGGTAAACTTTATTCTTAAAGAACTGTAGAAATGGAATACTAAGAAAGAAAAAAAATAGGGAAAGGCAACAGAAATTTAGCAAAAGGAAACAAACGAAACAGACAGATCCCTGATGTGCTATGGTAGAGAAATATTGTATTAATTTAATCACTCAGTTAAGGTAAAAATAAGCGAGACATGAATGCGTAGTAAGCCCTGTGCTCTTTAAAGACTAGAGCTGGAACTGATTAATGTTCGCATTCCCCACCAGACCAGTGCCAGAGCCTGGAAACTTACTGATTCTCAATTAATATTTGTTGAATGAATAAGGAAGCAAGTCCTTTCTGAAAGTTTTAACAAGTTCACCATTCCTCTTCCAAGTGAGCTGTAGATACAATGTTAAAGAAATCCACACTCGGATCCAGTTAGAAGGAGTGCACTCGGGGTGCAATGCTAGCCTCCGTGTCATCGGCATTGAGTTTGCAGCTGAAGAAGCTGCACAGGAGGCAGCCAAGCTCGGGAGGAACTGGGGACTGTCCAGTGTCCTTCTCTGTCTTAAACTCTTTCCTGCTGCAGGCAGACATCATCCCTCATTACCTGAGAGAAAGCATGAGCCTGGAGCAGATTTAGCCTTCTTTATACATGGGTTGCATTTTTGTTCTAGTCATACTAAGCATTAAAAAGGAAATGATTAGAGCCATTTGTTGAACAGTGTTATAAAAGGAAGTGAAAATGATGATTTTAGTAATAGTTAACATTACATTGAGCCATACGAAACTGCCATTTTTGAATGTCAAATGCAGTTAAACATTGGCAATTTCATGTGGTTTAACCTGGTATTTATTGAATGCTTACTTTGTGATAGGCACCGTACTAAGTAATCGACTTATTTAATTTCACCCCCCAAAATTTTTACCAGGTGTGGAAATGGACACTTAGGTAGCTAACTCACTCAAAGTGGAAAAAGGACATAAAACTTGAACACAGTTAGACACTTTTTTCTTAAAAAGAATACTATCCTGCCCAGGAAAAATACGGGTGTCGTAATGGTGTTATCAAATCTTGCCTTCTGATCACTTATGTCAATAACAATGTGACAGTAAAATATACCATGGTAATCCACGATGCAAATAGCTTTTAGAAAGGTAAAATTTCCTTATAATACACAGATGATTGACACTGCAATGTCAAGGTCAAGTCCTGTGCTACAGAAATGAGTAAGACAAGGAGGTCACATTGAAGAAGGACAGAATTATAAAACCTACTGTATCATTAGAGTTATATTTTCGTTTGGCCACATGCTGCAATTCAGAAATGAGATTACTTGGTAGGAATGTACTATAAAGACAAAGAGCTAAATATTTGAAACCGGGCAAGTCCCAGAAAATTCCTAATCTCTGTCAGCCATAACCAAATTATCTGTGTAGATAAATTGCCATGGGAACCCATAGGAAGAGTAATTAATTCGTTTTGTGATGTCAGGGAAAGTTTCACAGAAGAGGTGACAACTGGAATAAGGCCTTAAAGATGAGTGGATTTCCATAGTCAGGAAAAGTAAAAAGGACGTTTCAGAAAAGGGAACAACATATGCAGAGGATGTCTGAAAATAAAGGAAAACACCGCCGTGTGGCGAAGTGCGTGGAATGTTGGAGGTGAGGGGGCCAGGATTGGTAATTCCAGCTTTGTCCCCAAAAGCCATGATAAGCCACCAATACTTTTCTCTCTTAAGCTATAACTTAGAATACAAAAGTATAAAGCGAAGTGTACAAATCATAACTGTTCAGTCACTTTCCATGTATTTTTTCCCCATGAAATCATTACTCACGTCAAGATGTAAAACATGATCAGGTCCCTAATTCCCTTTCACCCCTTTCTATGCAGCACCCCCAAAGGGTGCTATTCTGACTTCTACTACCTTACATTATTTTTGCCTGTTATTTAACACCGTATAAATCAAAACATTCAACATGTGCTATTTTGTATCTGACTTTTTCTTCAATGTTATAGTTTGAGATTCAGTATGTTTTTGTGTGTAGCTGTGGTTCATTTTATTTCATTGATGTATATAATTTCATTATGTGAATATATCACAATTTATCATTCCTCTGTTGATAGACATCGGGGTTGAGTAAACTTCTCATTTTTTCCCCCAAGGAAGGAAACATAATTTAATGGGCTTTATTACAGAAGTCCAAGAGTTGTTCCATAGTAGTTGAATCAGACTCTCACTAGCTCTGTGTAATGGGAACAAGCAGGCAACTGCATGCACAGCACCCTTGATTAAGATGTTAGATGCTCACCAGTGTTCTCTTCTGTCTCCTAATCTCACCTGTTAAGCCCTGTGACTCGCCGTTAAAGCTGCATTTGAGAAGCCATAAAATGCCAAAAACATGTCTCACAGACTACTACAATGCAGGACATTATTTCTTAAGGTATTAATATAGTCGCTGGGAAAGGAGTCCCTTCCCTGGGATGCTAGATAGGGATTCCTGTAGTCGTTATTATATTAATTGGTGCTTTTGTTCTCCAGGAGTGAAATATAGAGTATAGATGGCATTTACCACATTTGGGAGACCAAATATCTTTTTCTCCCTCAGAAAACTTATTACCATCTCCCAGAATTAATGCTTCCCAAAACCCAACTTAAAAATATACACAACCATGTGGACTTAATTGTGATTATGTCCTCCCTCATGTCTTTATGAGAGACACCAGTGTTGCTGTGTGTGTGTGTGTACGTACGTGTACATACAAAGAGAGCCACATGAGACATAGTGAAGGGGTGGCCATCAGCAACCAAAGAGAGTCCTCACCAGACAACACTCCTGTCACTTTGGCTGTCCACCCTCCAGAACTACGAACAATAAATGTCCGTTGCTTAGGCCACCCAACTCATGGTATTTTGCTAAGGCAGCCCAAGCAGACTATACAACAATCTCTAAGTGAAGTTAGATTCAGTCATCAAAATTCTGTGCACCTCGAGCAAATAAAATGACCACATCCTCCTCAGATGTGTTTGCATCACTTTCCTTTTCCATTTTCAGATTATTTAAAAACTGGACACTCTGCCCTATAAGAAGAATGTGGCAGTTTCCCCTTCTGGGTTCTCACCAGAGCAAAACGAATCCACATAAACAAGACACTCGTGTGCTTTAGTCTCTCTGTAAAACTGACACTGAATTAAGTTCTGCATCATTCAAGATTTACACAGCCCCACACGCTCAGGCCACTCCTTTCTTTGATGGTATTTGCTATCCTTCATTAACAGTGATGGACTCTTATTGCCTTTCTTCTGAGGGGGAGGATTTATATGTCTTTTAATTTGTATAAGTCGGAGTGCATCATAAATGCTTCACCTCTAAATTACAAAATACGCTTGCCAATAAGGATGACCTTGTTTATTAAAATCTAATTAACTGAAGTTTTAGAATGTTCCTGAGAGGGTTACTGAATTTCTGCTTTTCTCCAAACTCAGTAAACATCAAAGACCGAGCTGGCTAGCATTAACCACAAACCTCTAACCTCACTGCGAAATTATCTAGTTAGTTCTTCCAGTCGTTTTCTCCAAGAGTCCAAGCCCAAGAATCGTTTCCCAATAATGTTGGCTATTCCATTTCAGAAAGGCCAGGTGTTGCTTTCTTGATTCGTTATGATTTGAAGACAGAGACCAAGGTGCTCTTTGCTCTCTAAATGTGAAATAAGAGGATGCTGGCCTTGTTTATATATCCCAGCAATGCTCAGAATGTCCTCATTAGATGCCACTTTAAGTTATACTCTGGACAACGTTATATGCTGTCTGTATACATCTAAAAATTCCTGGAGAAGTCTAGGAGACCAGTGGAAAAGATTTATTCATGTGGAGTTGTTCGCGTATTAAGTCTGCTTCCAGCCGTCACCACCATTATGAGAGTGGGAAGGGGGGACTTCAGTCATGACTGCTGGAGTGAGCACAGGACTCCACAGCAGC
Organism: Eonycteris spelaea; assembly: GCA_003508835.1. NCBI lineage: Eukaryota > Metazoa > Chordata > Mammalia > Chiroptera > Pteropodidae > Eonycteris > Eonycteris spelaea. The sequence continues at coordinate 2,653,676 of PUFA01000116.1, read as the reverse complement.
CTGGAGCGCCCTGCGTGGATCACACCGATGAGCATGGGCGCGTTGCCAGTGACCTCCTCCTTCAGAGTTCAGTGGGACAAGAAAGCACTGTGTGCCCTGTGGGCCAGGTACAGAAGCTGGGGAATGCAGCCAGCCAGGAGCAGCCTTGAAAGAAACCGCCCCCCCAGGGGGCCCGAGCCGGGAGTGAGACTGGCTTCGGCCGTGCAGATGCAGAGGGGAGTCGTGAGTGATCAGATGCCTTTGGCACGTTAATTTCTGCTTCTGCCTCTTGGTCAGAAACAAAGCTTCAGGAGCACTGAGCAGATCCAAAGCGCCTTTTTTTTTTTTTAAGATATATAGGGCCAATATAAGTAAAGATTTTCCCATTGACTACTTTTGAGATACGAGGAATTGGCCATCAGTTGCTAGAGATGAAAATACATGCAGACGGGAAGGAGGCTGCACATCAAGGACTCCCTCTTGTTAGTCATGCAGTGTGTGAAGCACAGTTTTCAAAAACACCAGGAGCCCCTGCTCGGGGAAAGTACAATGGAGACAGACAGAGTAACTGTGAGCATTCCACACTGGCCTTCAATCCAGTGAGATTTCCTGTATGATTTTAAAACAGATTTTCTTACCATGTGAAGGAAAAAGTTAAAATTGTTTTAGCAGAATTTGCGAAATATAATCACGTGTCTTAAATTCTAGAGTAGTGGAGATGGGTCTGTTTTTTCTAGTTCAGCCACTAATTAGTTGAGCGTCTGTCCTAGACCAGGCACAGTTTTTTTTGAAGTATGTTACCTCACCTGAAAAATGAGGTAATAACTAGTCTGTCTCTTAAAACATATGCAGGGTACTGTACTAATAGCTTTTGGGAAAACTACATAGAACTACAAAGTCCTGCCCTCAAAGGACCACCAATAACTTGACCCCACGAAAAACAGACCTAAGATTTACTATATTTTATGCCTCACATTTCAGCATGCAGGATTTGTTCAAACACTTACTGCTTCTTGTTCTAGAATTGCAAACACAAAGAAAGAAAAAAATATAAGTAGAATCAAAGAACTGTAGGGGAGGAAAATAATATTTTCTCTACTTTTCCTGTGCCCATCTTAAGTTCTCCAGAGGGTGGGGGTCCTCTGAATGAAACTGGCCAAAGGCAGATTAGCAATAGATGAACAAACAGAAGTTTATTATATGAACATCATGCATGTGTACTTGGGAGCACCCAGTGATGAATAACCCAAAGGGGTTGTTAGAACTTGGACTTGTGTACCAACCTAAGCCAGAGGACAGGGGGTTGGGGCTTCCAGGTGCAGGAAGCAAGTTGTGAGAAGGTAACTAGGAAATTTATGGTAAATAAGGGTTGTTTGGTCAAGATTTGTCGTGCATATTTAAGCCAAGGATTCCTCCATTGAGAAGAGTTGTTAAGAGCCCTCCTCTTGCTGGTGCAGGAAAGGGAGAGGTCTCTACCAATGGAAATTTCCTTTACAAAAGGAAAGCCTGGGCCTTGTTTTTAGAGCTTTTCCTAAGTCTGTTGATCCCAATGGCCTTTAGCTCAAAATAATCTATATGCTAAAGAGGCATTTTTTGGAGTTGCATGTTCCAATACCCTTCAGAACAAAACATACTATAACTTATCTATGTAAAAAGAAAAAAATGGTCCAGATAAACATAGCAACTTACTTTGACATCGAGGTAGAGTTGAATTAGGACTCCAGTCTTTAAGATCTAATCCTTGTGTCCTTTCCACTATATTAATTATATATGAGGCTTCTAATTGAATACTACTTTCTAAACAAAAAAAAACTTCATTACAGAAGGAGAATAATAAAAGTGTTTCAAGAATTTTCAAGAAACCCAATTATAAGAAAGGTTTTCTTATCTCACCATTGATAGTAACCATACTGGTTACTATTTTAGGATTGTGCCTAGTTAACTTTTATGTTTATTCAATCATGAAACATATGGAGTAAGCCACTTTTAGGGGCCTACCAGTATTTGCTTTATAAAGTTACATGAAACAATATATCTGACCCCAGGGAACTTGGATTCCAGAAGAAAAATCAAAGAAGAACATTTTGCATAGAATCCTGAAATGGTTACAAGGGATTTCTAAGAGATTCTAAACTGCACAGATAATTATCTTGCATTTATAAAAGGCCTAAGCTATTCCCCCTGAAAAGGAGTAATTGAATCTGTAATTACTTTCATTTCATATGGGACATAGACATGGATTCTAAAGATCTAATTGTTATGGTTGTTTTCTTAATTACTCTAATTGCTTTGTAGAGAACACTACCTTACATCCATTGAGGAAAGCTCAGAAGGCAGTGGTGACTGAGGACACCATTAGACGCATTTTAAAAGTTCTACTGTGTTGTGTACTCGGCAGTTTTGTTGCTCATTTCAGCTGCTGATGACCAGCCATGCTGAAAAGGCCCCCGTGTGTACTGTGACCAAAGACGTTGACTTTCTATCCCGCCTTCTGTGAATGAACGTAGAGGAACTGGCACCCTGTTCCATGGCGATGGTAGGGCCACCCTTTTAGGAACTAGTATCCATGTCTGCATCGTCATTTCGGTGATGCCAGGAACATTGCTCCCTCTCCCCAGTCCAGTCTCCACCAGTCATATGGATCTGGCTTCTAAGAATAGCCCTTTGTCCCACTAAGGCATTGCTTCTATGAAAATGAATGGGAAAAAATGGTTTGTCACATTATTCTATGAAAGCAGGTTTTACTCGGGCCAGGACAAAGGAAGAATGAGAGCAGTAATCCCCTGTTAAGGGGAAAGGCCATGGGGGGGGTGTCTGCAGGCAGAGAAGCTGTAGAAAGATGGAGCTGAGGACCAAAAAAAAAAATAAATAAAGACAAAATAAAAATTTTCATTTACTTTAAAAAATGTTTTAAATAGAACTGGTCTTGACTTGAGTTTATAGGCTTGCTGCCTTTTTTATGTACATTAGGTATGAACTAGTAAAGAATCCAGTAGCATTTGGTATTTGCCCTGGAGAAGCAGCGCATTCCCAGTTAGAAGCTGTCTCGCTTTGTGTAATGGGTGTGTTCCTGAATAATTATTTGGAAATCAGAATTTGTCAGGTTCAAGTGTATATCTCAATTTCCTTGTACCTACAACGTTATAAGGAATAAATGAGATTATCCATGAGAAAGCACTATGAATATTTTAAAACTCTGTAAATTATTTATGTGCTTTTTGATTTAAAAGATGGAAAGAATAAGAACAGTCTGTGCTAAGAGCCTTTAATTAAAATAACCACTAATGAATCTAACATCCTTAGTGGAAATTTCTTATAGAATAATAAATTTCCAGGAAAACTCAGGAAATTCTCATAGGTTTTTACCTTTTGACCTACTTTTCTACTTGCTGTGGAAAAAGTACGGTGTGGCTGGGGATGGCTATGAGGAGGCAGAAAGGATGGAGAAAAGATACAAAGACACGTAAGTAATGTGAACGTACAGTTTGGACCGAAACTCACACAGAAGATTTCAAAAGATTTAGAAACAGTCTTCGAGATGAAGATTTGATGCTAAAAGGTAGTTTCAGATACTGCAATTGCAAATGGTGACAGGTGAACAGAATTTTATGTTAGGCATATGCTAGAAAAGCAAGGATGTTTGGTCAATGAATGACATAATTCGTATTTTAAAGATAGTTTGGGAAAGTGACAGGCGTAGAGGGTTGGGGTAAAGGGTACAAATTCTGAAAAAAGAATGAGGATGAGACTGAAACATGGGTGAAATTGGTGGAATGTTCTGTGCCATTTTAAAATCTTGACTCATATTAAATAATTTTTTTGAGGTCAAGGGCGGGGAGAGCAGACTGGATACAGGTATCCCAGGAAGGGTGTTCTGAGATCCTATACAGGAAGCAGGGTCAGTGGAATATGTTAACATTGATTGATGGAAACTTTAAAACAGGGTAAAGCCCCTATAAAAAAAAGGAGTCAGTAAAGATTGTATAGTCCCAGGTTCATAGTCACAAAGTAGAAGATTCTGAAGCCAGAAATGCACCGCTTCGTGACTCCGCATGCCCCTGCTGCGCTGAGGTCCGTGGAGGGACCTGCGTTCTCCCACCGCCCACTGATTTTCACAGCTGTTCGGTTCTTCTTTTAAATTACTTTGTTGTGGTATAGTTACATACCTTAACATTTACCCATTTTAAGTATACGATTCAAGGATTTTTAGTAAATGCACCAAGTTGTACAACAAATCACCACAATCTAGATTTAGGCTGTTTCCATCACCCCTGTAAGATTTCTCTTTACCATTAATCTTTGTTGCCGTTCGCAGCTCCAGGCATCCACTAATCTACTTTCTGGTCTCTAGATTTGTCTTTTCTGAACATTTTTTATGTAAGCGGAATTATAGACTATGTGGTCTTCTGTGTCTGACTTTGTCTACTTAACGTAATGTTTTTGAGGGTTATTTATTTTATACTTTGTATCCATATTTTATTTCTTTTATTGCTGAATAATGGATATACTACACTTTGTTTATCCATTCACTAGTGGAAGGAATTTGGGTTGTTTCCACTTTGGAGCTTTATGAATAAAGATTCTATAAACATCTACCTAAAGGTCTTTGTGTGGACATTTGCTTTTATTTCTCTTGGGTAGATATTCAGGAATGGAATTATTGGGTCATAGGATAAATCTATGTTTAAGTTTTAAGAAACTGTCAAACTATTGTTAAAGTGACTGTACCACTGCAACCCCACCAACAACGTGTATGATTCCAGTTTCCCCAAATCCTGCCAACAGTGTTACTTTCTTTTCTGTTATAACTCTTCTGGTAGGTATAAAGTGGCATCTCATGCAGTTTTAATTGTATTTCTCTAGTAACTAGTAATATTGCGTTATATGTATTTATTTCCCATGTCTTCATCTCCTTCTTATGCTTCTATAGCTAAAACTTTGACTCCATGGATTCTTCCAGAAATGTCTAGTTTAGGTGAAGCCGTGAGGGAAATGGATGAAAGCTCACCGACTATAATTCTGTTTTGGGTTTGTTTGTTTGTTTGTTTGTTTGTTTCCTTAAGTAACCAAGTACTTCAAAAACCTTACAGAGGAGAAATTCCGCTCTGCTGGAATTATATAGTACAGCCTCAGAGTGTGGTCACTTCTAGAACATCTGGTAGAAAAGCAGGCTCACAATTGTGGAAGCTTGGGATGTTTATCTTTAGGTTTTTTTTTTTTTCTTTTTCACTGAACTAAGGGCAAGACTGGACTGCATAGAGACATTTTGTTTCTCAGCAGGGTAAGAAAAAAAGGCAGGGGAAAAACAGCAGTGTAAGGCAGAATTCCTCAGGAAAATAGTACTGATGCAAAGTAACAGTAATGCCAGGTTAAAGAAACAAAATCCATAGAATCGAGTTTTCCTTTAATAACCATGCTGATAAAAAAGATTACGCAGGAGTCAGAGTCCAGAGCCTCTTCGAAATGGATGATAGAATTTTTCTAATGTGCAAACCCACTAACAGATGTAATTAGATTATGCTAACATGATAAAGAGCCACTGATTATCTCCCTAAATTAGATTGACCCTGATCTGTAAAGATCATCGTAACTTTCGACAAAGGCTTGTTTTGCTTGCTATGTAATTTTCACACAGGCCCTAAGATGGACGTCGTATAGGTGTTTTGAAGGGTCCCTCCACAGATCTCAGTTGCTTTTCTTTTCACCCACGCACCATTTTTTAAGAGTAGGTTGTGCTGTAGCATCAAAACCCAAAACTTGGTACTCGTCCAAGTGCCTTGTTCCCACTGATGAATGTGTCCACGGCCAGTTTGTTCCCAGTACAGTCCACTGCCCTGAGAGTCCACAGGTGGTTGTTAGTGTCTGCAAAGTCGCTGGAGCCTTTTTAGGTCTCTTATCAAAAATGACCAAAAGGTAACTTCATCTTTTTTTTTCAGCTAATAATTACTTTTTTGTGTTTTCTTGGTTTGGGTAAGAATATCTAAGTGTTACAACTACTAGCTGAACTTCATCCTTCTGTACACTTTAATATGTTATTGGAATCGGTGATTTGGAGTTCTAGACTTCTGCCTTACTGGGGATGTAAATGGAGGAGGGATGTGTACGAGTAAAGTGTTACAGATATCTTTAAACTTACTACTTACAAAAAAATAACTTCAACATTTTAGAAAGGGAAGCACATCTAAAGCAGTATTTTTTTCACCTCATCTATAAGTGAATTTAAAAGACAAAGGCTTTTAACTGACATAGTGGGTTTTTGGGTTTTCTTCTGTTTTTGCTCGTTTGTTTTTTAGCGAAAAGTCCTAGATTGGGATCCTGATCATCTAGATCTGAATCCACACTCAATACTTGTGAGTTGGTGACTTTGTTCAAGATAAATTCTCTGCTTCTCATCCTTCGCATCAGTAAAATAGAAATAGTGATGCCAGTTTCTTCTATAAGGAAAGATTGATCAGATTAGATGTTATATACATAGATGCTCCATGATGAGTGTCCTATTATTGTTATTGTTTTATGTGACTTAGTGTTCTTCATATCTTTTGACCCTCACCCTATCATTAAAATTTTTCAAATGCACAAGTAAGTATTAAAATATGTAGGGCCTATGAAGTAATATTTTAGGTTCACTATAAAACGGTCTTTTAAATATTTTTTTCAAAAGTTGAAATTAATATTTTCTCTAAAATGTTAATAGAAATTATTTTTACTCTAATTTTTAGTAACTGCAGTGTAATTGAATACACATTTTAAATAGTTTTGGATTAGTAATTTGAATATCTGCCTCTGTTTTATTCATTTTGATGCTTGACTTAATTGACTGTCATAGTTAACATTCAAAAAGCTTACCTAAAGGTACATCTATCATGATAGGTAAAAGTATATTTGATCCACCTAGCGAATCGTGATGTTAATTTTTCATTTTTATTAACCAATAATTCAAAGGTTTTGATAAACTGTGGCTTGTAAATTTCTATCCTCTCTCATGCTAATCAATTTTATTTACAAAATAATTGAATAATGACCCATTTTAGTATTAAAAAATAAGTTCAAAACCCATTGGAACTCTACATTTATGATTGCAAAGATTTAAAAATGTCCAAGTTATGAAAGCATGTAGATGTGTAAATTCTTATAAGGTTATGTATGACAGCAAGAGAATGTTCATCCTCATTATCATGTAGTATTATATTTTTTATTAATATAGCACAATTTTTTTTTCAAAATATTTTTTGAATAAATTCCATGGATGAATCTCAGAGAGATAAGGTTGAGTAAAAGGAGCCAGGCACAAAAGAATACATACTGGTTCTGTGTATATAAAGGTCAAGAACAGGCAAAACTAACCTATGACAATACAGATCAAAATAGCAGTTACCTTTGAGAGGGTATACTGACTTTGAGGGTGTATACTGATATATATAAATTCATATATATATATATATATATATATATATATATATATATATATATGAACTTTGACATATGACAATATAAATTTATCAAAAAGTACCCTTCAGATTCTCATGATCATACTCATTTCATTACAGAATATCATAGTGATTCTCCCATCCAAAGATCTTACTTTTATAAAATTAGCCATATCATCTTATAGCTGCTGGGACAGTTAAACAATGAGAGTCCCCACAACTTGTAGAGCACACATTCTTCATTCAGCATAGAAACTTGTTTTACCAAAGGTGACACATGGCTGCCTGCTTTATAGTGCAGTCAAAAAGTTAATTATTAATCAAGTTTAAGTTATTCTGGTGCCCCTACTGCCACACTTGACCATGGAGAGGAGTTGGGTAACAGTTGCTCATCATGATGGTCAGTGGAATATTTGCTCAATAAATCCCCAAAGGTAGGAGATGGAAAGTGATGATTTAGAGCATCTGCCTCTCCCCTCTCCCTCCCCGCTCCCCTCTGGTAACCACTAGTCTATTGTCCATGTCCCTGAATCTGTTTGTTTGTCCTGTTTATTTTTTGCTTTTAGGTTTGTATCCCACATATAAGTGGTATCATGTGGTTTTCAACTTTTTTCTGTCTGACTTATTTCACTTAGTATGATTATCTCAGAGTCCATCCATGTTGCCGCAAACTTTTTCTATAAAAATTCAGATAAATGTTTTAGGCTTTAAGAGCTATGTGGTCTCAGTTATAACTGCTTAACTCTACATTTACAGTGTGACAGCATCCTAGACAATAAATATTTTTAAAACATTGGTTGTATTTCAATAAAACTTTATGGACTCTAACTTTGAATTTCATGTAATTTTCACATGACACAAAATATTTTTCTGCTTTTGATTCTTTTTCAACCATTTAAAGGTAAAGATCATTTTTAGCTCACGGGTCATAAGAGAGCAGGCAATAAGATAAATGGCCCTCAGGATTTGGTTTGCAGACCTGTGGTTTAGAGCTGTGCAATTTTAAGTGATAATGAACTTTAGAGACTCACAGCCCGAAGTTCACAGGAGTACACAACATCATTTCTAGTAGGCTGTCAGATTACAGTATGTTGTCTAAAGGTGCTTTCATTTTTTGTTCCTTTAAGAAACACATCAAGCTTAATATCAAAGGCTTTGTTCCTTCCTTGACATGATTTTAATTGATAGAAGTTCAAATATAAGAAGTTGGGTTTACAGAAGATTCCATTGAGATATTTGAGGCTAGTCATCCGTAGCTACAACATCAATAAGAATCATAGTGCTTTTCTGCATGGTCTCAGTTCTAATTTGATAGACAAGTTTTTAAAATAATCTTTATTTTGGAAACCTCAAAGCAATGAAATACCTAAGGCACTCAAACACTTGTTTGAGACCCACTGGCGAAATTCTTTGACTCTTTCGTGGGTTTCCGTGGGTCCTGACCCATGAGGGAGTGTGTGTTCACTGACATTCTAGAAGGTCAGAAGGATAAATAACTGCCTCTAACAGCACAGCATTTTAAAGGCAGGCTTCTGAGTTGGTTCTCCTCAGTTCCCTGCACTATTTGCCGAGACGTGTGAAGCAAATCTTTAACCTGATTATTGAATTGTCTGTCTCATTCCTCTATCCAAAATTAGTTTTCTTTCCTATGATCAGTTTTATGTACAACTTAAAATTTGTTATTTATATTCAGACTGACTGAACAGTGCAAACAAATCATGTAAAAGGGTAAATTTTTGGAATGACTTTACACAGATTTGTGCCTCACCCCCATCCAGCCTTAAATGAGGGGATTCCTCAGCCTCAGCAGCATGAAAAGAGGATGAGAGGGCAGGGCTTTCCTGTCAAGGTCGTATCTGTGCTGTACGTGACTCGCCTTGGGTCCATCCCCACGGACCTCTCCTGGATGTCTGTGCTCCATCCCAGAACCAGTACTTTGCCACTAGCCTCATCCTCTTCCTTTACTTAGGGTGGGTACGTGTAGAGTTAGGAAAGCAGAAACAAGGTAAATATAAACAGGAGAAGGAATCTAGGCAGAAAACCAGGTCGGGCTTGAATCTCAGCTCCATCCTGTATTCTAGATAGCAGCAGACACTGAGTGCGCACCTGCTCTGTGTTGGAGACTTCACGTAAATGCTTTTAGTTGTTTAAACAAGAAGAGATAAAGGAACAAAAAAGCATCCCTCATTTAGCTGATACACAGCAAGGAAGGAAGCCTCTGAAGCGCTGCTCCAAAGCAATTAAGGAGACAACAGGTTTTTAAAAATTAATAATAATAAGTTTCTGGTTTATATATTATGTAAGAAATAAGGTTGACTTTGTTGAACTTTCGATTTCACAACAGTGAACTCTGCTCGGTGTTTGCGGTGTGTTCTTCAAGCAGCGCCATCGTCTGCTCTCAACCTAAAGCAGCGTGTTGGTTGTGACCCTCTGGGAATCAGGGTGTCAGTTTTCTTTTTCCAGAAGGTGAAGATGTCACAGCTGCTTCTGAGCAATGCACTGTGAGGCCACCCGAAGGAAGAGTGGAAACAACTCGTTAACCGTGGTTCTACTTAGTGAATATCTGAACATTTTTTGGAATGTGTCAATTATTAGACAACTTAAGCAGTGATCAGAAAAGGCATTTCTAACTCAGCCTCTTGATCCTTTTCTGTCTTTCCCTGTGATTCAGGAGGAAGGATGCTGGCTTCTTATCCTACAAAGATCACCTGCCAGTGAACCAGGTGGTGGTTGGAGATACTGACCGGCAAGGCTCAGAAGCCAAACTGAGCGTGGGTCCCCTGCGCTGCCAAGGAGACAGTAAGTTTGCCCAGCAGCTGTGGGCTCATACTTTCTTTTCAGTTTTAAATGGTGTTTCCCAGCAAATCAGAGGATGGCAGAAAACAGATTGCTCTTCTCGAACTCCTAAAGAAACATCAGGCAATGGGAACAGCCAAAAGGAGAGCAAGGAGGACTTAACACACAGAAGAGGGGACAGGAGCTTAGGTTTGGGCCTAAAGTGTGGATATCCGTCTTCTTTGTATATTCATATGTAACGAGTTTGACTATTTGAGTTTATGGTGATATATAAATAGCAATTCTAGTAACATAAAGGCAGCCCTAAACATCTGTGATTCCACTGAGTGCTGCTGTTAATGCCATTAGCATGACTATTTATATCACCGTAAACTGAGTTCATGGTGATATAAATAGTAGCATTATCATTTAATGTATTGCTGTAAACTTGGACTATGGTCATATAAAGTTTGACATTACTGCTATCAAATTTCATCATCATCAGAGCTTGATATTCCCTTGTACGCCAGAAGTTGTTGCAGGAACTATGCCGTGCCCTCAGGATTGAGCACCACAGAGAGGAATTTGGGACTTCCAGTGTGGACTGTGGGAGGTCGGGAAGTCGGTGTGACGATCCCACCTAATTAAGGGCACCACTAGGCTTTTATGCTGTTCGATGCCCTTCGGTGTGCTTTACGTGCAGGCAGAGGGAAACGGCGACGGTTGCCATGGGGACGCTGCAATGCCCGTCCTGGGTGTCGTTTCCCCTCTTCCTGTCTGCGGCCCGTGTTTCGGTGTTTCGAGCAAATCCCCTGTGTGTTCTGCGGTTTTGCGATTGTGCGCCGGGCATCAAGAGACCCAGATTCCGTTCCCCGAATGACTGACTTGCCGGGAGGCCTCAGGCAAACCCCTGCGCTGTCTGGGCTATGGTAACGGGAGTACCGCCAGTGTCCCGACTCCTCCTGGGGAGACCGTAAAGGTTTTAGTGCCCGGGTCTGGACCGCTCCTAGCAGAGTCCTGCGAGATGGGCTGTTACCACCACTGCCATACATCAAGGGAGAACTAGACCTGCTCGTGGACTGAGCTGCTGCGCCCACGCAGAGAGGTGTCCGAAGCACTAGTGACTGCTTAGGCCCACGAGGCTGTCAGCAGTTAGACAACTGTGTCCCTGACGCCAACGAGAGATGGGGTTTGCACTGGATTTTCTCTTCTTACGTGGAGAAAATGAAATGCTGCCTTTAAAACGGAGACGGGGCAGAAGAGCTTTATTACGCACTTATTAAACAATAACGCTTCATTCGTCCAGTCAGTCTTAGTAGAGCTACACAATAAGAAATTTAGTAATAAATATGCATTTTTAAACAAAAATTTTGAGATAGGCTACAGTGTCACTCTTAAAATAGGCAGGTTCTCACATGTCACCTAATGAAAATCAGTTTCATTACGTCATACTTATTAATATGTATAGGTAAAATATTTCAATCAGTTCTAATTCTGAAGTGAGCTTTGAATTAGAGATTTCCATTAAGTAATTGATTTGGTGAATATAGTTATAAAAATCTGATTTCTGCAAACTTTTGCCATTCTTAGAAGATTCTAGCTATATTAATATAGTATATCTTGGGAGCTTTAACAGTTTATAGCTAATATTAGCTTATTTTCTCTTAATCAGTCCTCAGGAAGAATTTATTATGTCTATTATTTGTCCAGCACTTTACTGGATACTCTGGGAGAATAATAAAAATAAGTTCAAACCACATTTTGAGAAATACAGATGAAAAAATATTGGAAAACACAAAATGTTTTTTAATTTAATATTAGATTTTATATAAAATTACTACAACTGATGTTCAAGAAAGGAGTGGTAGTATATATGAGGCAGACTTCATGTTTATAAAGGGAGCACAGGAAAAGTGTGGGGGGTCAGTGTTTATTTGCATTTCTTTCTCAAGACTGTTCTTAGAGGCTTTGGGGGCTATCGATAAGACAAAGAGCTATCTTATTCCTCAACTCTGCATGGCTTCAGCATTCTTACAGTCTCAGCTTCAGAGAGACTCTTTGAATCTATGTTTTACCTGATACTTCATGAAAACAAAAGCACAGGCAATATTGAATGGCGGTTACGTGGAATACTTTTGTGTCTGAGAGCGTGAGCAAGCGTGAGCACGTGTGGGCACATGCAGCTAAGAATATCACACCTCGTGCTTGACTGTCCAGGCAGCAGGAAGCAGTTTTGATGCCCACCTTCCCTTTACAAAGGTCCTAACATGGATGTAGTCATGATGACGTGTTCAATGTCTTAGCATTTTCCAGTACTTAGACATGTATGATTTCCTTGGATACAGCCCCCACCCCCATGAGGTGGGTAAGGTCAGCATTAACTCTCTGTTTTACAAATGAACAGAATCTTTCTTTTAAAATGTCATTTACACAACAAATTTCTGTGGACCCTCGCAGCCTCTGGGAGTCTCCGGGAGGGAAGACAGAAGCCGGAATAGAAACCGCTCTGTCCACACACAACCCGGGCTGCTTCCCCAGCTCCTGCCTTCCCCGATCGAACTTTTAATAAAAATAAGCCATTTGAGTCTTATTCCACCACTTCCCCCACTCATCTGTGTCCAGTCATCACTATTGCCATGGGCGGTGCAGGGATTAAGATCCAATTTTTATAAGTTAAGAGTGGCATAGTGCATTCATCCTCTTGTTTATAGAGATTAACTTAGTGTCATTTGCTGAAGTCTGTGCAAAGCTACAGTTTAAAAACCCAAATCTGTTGTTGAAAAATGTCTTTCTCTGTTTGAGGAGTTGAGTGATGATATTGTAGCCGCCAGCCCCAATAGACACACGGACCACCAGAACTCAGTGAGTTATAGGAAACACACTCTTTATTCAGCCAGCTGGGTCTGCCAGGGGTGCACAGACCCCAAATTAAACAGCCCTGAAATGCACAGGTACAGGGTTTTTAAGTCCTAAACCCCATTCTTCATTCTATTTGAATACACAAGTCTATTTTTCTTCTATTTACTAACCGTCAACCCGCAGGTCGGTTGTGCAAGCTGGGGGTACAGAAGCAGAAAGCTTATTGTTAGAATGTTATGTTCCCATGGGCGATAGCCAGGCAGTAATTTTCCAGCCAGCACAATGACAGCCCCCGGAAGCTGTCTCTTGAATTAGGTCCTGGATCTATCCCTCAGTCTTAGACAATGAAACAGTTTTTGTGGGCTCTGACCAACCGTTTCAGCAGTTTCGGTTGACTTCATCATGCCTGCTGAGTTGCATTTTTACTTTGATTCATCTGAACTCGTAGACCCATATAATCAAAATGCTAAAGAAAATCAGTGAGTTCCACTCAGGTCTGTTGCATTTCCCAATAGTGCTGCGAAGTGCTTTTTTTTGTTGTTGTTGTTGCAAATACATTCAAATGGAAACCTCAAATCTAAATGAAACTGAAAGTGTGACTGGCGATGGATGGTTAACTACGATAAAAAGTGCAGTAAAATTACAAATGCCCCTCTCAAACCACTGCCCTCACCTAGGAAGAAGCAAAAGAGTGATTTAGAAGGGTCAAAACCATTGAGAGAGTAGAAATTGTCTTCAAATTTAAAATATAATTATATTTGACGGGCATTGCTAAACTTCATGGAATAAGTTGAAAAATAAAATTTCGGGTTTGGGAGGTAGAAATCTTATTCATACTGTATCTAGTGAATTTAATAATCATAGAAATAAAGTATTTGCTAGATAATTGGCCTGTTCTCAGCCATTTGAAGTAAAGATTTCCCGTTTCTTTCAAGAAAATAAGGGACTTAAACAGTTCATTAGGATCACGTTTTCTACAAAAGCAAGTGTTTCCAGGCCCCCACCCCACCCTGGGTAGGAATAATTTGGGAAAAGGCATTACTCAAGGACCTGGGAATTCATGCTGAAACCCGCCCCCGGGCTGATAGGCAGATGCTGAGTCAGCTGGGGGCTAAAGAAGTAAATTCAGATTTTTAGATCTACAGAGGCAACTCCAGGGCCCAGAAGAGAAAGTGAGGCCAACGCACGACCAGATCAGGAGCCCTCGCAGAGGGGAAACCGCGTGAAAGAAGTGAGGATGGTTCTGGCGCTCCGTGTGCACGTGACAGTGGACGTCTGTCCTCCGGGAATGTGGCTGCATGGACCACAATAGCTTAAAGCCCGGGCTGTCTTCACTGCCAGACTTTTACAAACCAGGACTGCAAGCAGCCGGGAAAGACAGGCAGTGACTGTCTACACGGCGTGTCTCCACAGACAGGACCTGTCCGGTGGGGGTGCAGACGATGTCGTTCTCCATGGGGTGTGCGCTGGGGCACACACAGGCCCCCGTCGGCCCGTGAGGCGTGACTGCGCCGTGCGTGCGTGAAGCCGTGCTCTGTGCACCGAGCGAGGGCTGGACGAGGACCGAGGAGCAGCGCTCCCCTGAGCCCAGGAAGTGATTTCGATGGTGGAGAAGAAGCCACTCCCTGGGCACAGAGAGGGCCGGAGCTGGCTCCCTCCACTCCCCCCCGCCCCCAGGCTCGGAAGAGGCTGGAAGGGGAAGGGCCCCGGCCGGTCGTAAACCAAGCCCTGTGCGTTTATCTCCTGTCCTGCTTCTCCCACCATCCTGCATGGGGCGACGTCTTTGCCTCGAGTGCGCCGGTGTGAGAATAGAACCAGGCTTATCAGGCGGTTTACCAAGAAGCTTCAGAGCAGGGCCAGAAGGTCTGTGGTTGCCGAGAAAATCCCCCAACGGATAAAGCTGCATCACTCCCGGTAATTCTTTCCTCCGTAGGTGCTCCAAATTCTTTTCCTTTCTCTGTTTCTTCTCAGAAAATGTAGCTGCGTTCACTTGTCTCAAGAAGAGCTGAAAGCAAGAGCAGGGGATGACAGCACCCTAACTCCATGTCTTGGAGACCGTGCGGTGCAGGTCTCTCATGTGTCCGGCTCAGGGACTGGGGTCCAGGGCAGTGACGCAGCCAGCCTGGGGTCCCCCAGAGGGTTCACGGCAGAGCACGTGGGGAGAGAGCTTGACACAAGCCTCCCTATCTAGTCATTCCCCATGGCCACGCTGAAGGCTGCTTTGACCTGGAACTCTGACCCGCGGTCCCTGCGTGTCAGCAGCCGAGCAGTGCAGTCACCTGGTGTCACCTTCCCGGCTCCCCCCTTCAGGTGCCAGGGATAGCAAACCCGCAGCCACAGGGGAGAGGCCATGGCAGAAAGGCGTGACTTCTGGGTTTTGGAGGTTTTTGTTTGTTTACTTGCTTGTTTTCACTTCTACTGCTAGGCAATTTTTTGGTTGATAGTAGAAGACAAGGAAAAAAAGCTAAAATGATGTGTAGAAACCATTAAACTATTTTTTTTAATGTCCCAGCCTTCGCTGCTATTGCCAAGGGCAACTAGCGACTGAGAAATAGGGGTAGCTCTAAGAATAAGCAGAAACAGTGAAATTCTCAGGATCAGAACCTAGGTGAGTTCCCATTGATGGACAGAGCCTCCTGGGCATATCTGAGGGCGGCTCCAATCACAGAGGCAGCAGCAGGAGAGAGGAGGGAGCCTTCGCTTCGGTCTTCGGGTTCCAGAGTGACTTTAGACAATGAGGAGAAATGGACAACTCCCCGAGAGGGATCAGCTCTCCATGTTATGTGGCCCTTCAACTTTAGCTGTAAACTCACTATGGAAATGAAAGTAAATTAGTTACAGTCTGCAGGGGGTAAAAGGTGTTTCTTATAATAGATACAGTATCCGTGTGCCTGGGTGTGACTGATTCTCCCAGCTCTCCCTTCAGAATCCGCTTATCTGTGGAGGAGCCATCACATCCCCCAGAGGATCTGTCTGGCTGAATGAGCCTTGCTCCTCTTTGTCCCCTCCCTGGGTGCCTGTCCCTTCCCTGAGTTTGGCCATCTGTAGAAGTGACACGCCCTCTCGCCCTTCCCGTGAGCCTTTGGACGAGCTCCTTCGCCTCTCTGGGCCCCCTCCCACCCACAACCTCCCCTCCACAGCAAGGAGAACGACCCTGCCTCCATCACTGAGGTGGTTCTTAGCCTGACTCCCCGCAGTCCTCGCACACGCCGATGATCTCTAAGTGTGATGGCCTCATCATTATCACGCGAGTTCATGGTGGAGAGACTGACAGGCTTGCCGTGGGAGCAGCTCTGCCTGCCACCCCCCCGCATCCCACTCTCTCCCCTGGCCTCCGTACCTGTTCTTGGGGAGACCCGCCTTGGCTCACAGCCGAGAGCACAGCACCTACCCATCAGCCTCCTTCCTCATTTGGAGGCGGTGGCCACGTAGCTGCTCAGGGCCCGGCTGCGTTTGCTGGCTTCCAAGGACAAGGCCCTTCCACGTAACAACCCCCGTCCCTTCTTTCTCTTCCCCTTTGCCCCCTGCGAGTGGGAGCCCACTCGTTTGCCTGCTGCCATCTTTTAAAACTGCCCTTGGAGAACCTAGGTCAACCCTGCGGAACACACCGAGAGCCCAGCCACGTAAACCACGTTGACCATCCCAGTGGCAGCCACAAAGGAAGTCAGCAAAGTTCTTTCTGTCAAAGACCAGACAGGGAGTATTTTAGGCTTTCGGCCCGTGTGGGTTCTGTCACAACCACTGAACCCCGAAGCGTGAAAGCTGCCATAGACGACACGTAAACAAAGGGGCACAGACGGGTTCCAGTAAAGCGTTCACGGAAGTAGCCGACGGGCTGGATTTGACCTGAGGGCCATAGTTTTCTAAGCCCTGACCTAGACATATTTTTCAAAAATTTGGGAACGTATATAAGATTTTTTAAATGTATGTATTATGGTGGGACTTTTGCTGTTTTAATCCAGATTTTATGTTTTTTAAACTCAGCCGTAGTAACCTTGCAGCACGCCCGCCGATGGCAGTGAGCGGGATTCAGCGCCCTTCAGCGTCTCTGCTCCCGCACACTCCTCTCTCAGGCTGCGTGTGTGCAGGGCGCAAAACAAAACAAAAAAAAACCTCTTTTTCTAAGCGCTTATATTTTCTCTGGCATTTCTAAATTACAATGCATGTGAAGTATTAAATTTATAGAACTGTTGTTTAATCTAAATTAGATTACCCCCGGGCCCCTCAGAGACCTAGGCAGGCTGTTGCACACTTTGTTTATCCGTGTCTCAAGGTTATTACTGACACAATCACAATTAGCCAGTACTTCAGACTTTCTGTTAGGGGGCCAAGCTGTGCGCTACAAACCCCCTCACTCCGGCATGATTAAACCCGTGTTCCAGCTCAGCTCTTTTGCGATTCCTGCTTGGCTTTCATAAAGCTGCTTTTCACCATCCTAACTACATGCAAACCGTGGAAGCTCAGGAACTTTGTTGAAGAAAACTTTTGAAATGGCTTCTTCTTGAAGTTCCCTACAGTTCTGTCATAGCAACCCTACTGCAGTCATCAGGATAACAAACGGATTGTACTAAACTATTGCAAACATCACGTAAGGTGGTGTTACTGGCATTAAAATAAATCCTGATTCAAAGCTCACCAGGTGTGTGCATGGGAAACAGTACGTCCGAATTCATATCCACCCGTGAGTGTGGAAAGCTGCTCCGTGGAACCAGGCATGAAATCCCCAGTGAAGAAGTAAAGGGGCCCCATCCCCTGTCCTTCCTCGCCTTTTACCTCTGAGCCAGTCCTAGAGCAGTGAGTACCTTCCGGCTGCCTCTAAGGGGGAAAATGCCAGTGCTAGACCAACACTTAATCAAGAATCTCTCAGTCCTTAAGTATGAATTGAAAAACCAGATTCAGCAAGGATAACTTGGTCTTTTGAGGAAGGAGAGGTGGTTTGCCCATTAAGATTCTATCTGTGCCTCTTCTGTTCAGGGTTTTTCTTGACATACTCAAGCTTTAGAGGATGAAGTGGCTTGACAATCTTTTCTGTAATTTCTGTGTCTGATACTTTAAGTATCCCTTAATTCCATTCTAGTAGATTATACTAATCAAGTTTGTTTTAAGGTATTTAAACCTTTAGAATTTTATTCTATTTTACTGAATAGGATGCAGATTAGGACTTGAACTTCAAATATGGCCTGTTATTTAACAGAAATGTTTTTGCTCGTTTTACCAGAATCATGATTAGACATATGTCTTAAATATACCACTCTGGTTTTCTTCCTCATTGCCTTACCTGCGATGATAGTGTGACTGAAGACATCGAGATGGCTATGGGATCACCTCATCTTCATTGGGCAATTGGTTTCACTCTTACAGTTTGGCCAAAGTTATTAAGTCATCCCCAATTGCCTCATTGTCTCCACACCAAAAACAGACAACACCGGAAAGTAAAAAGCTAGCACTTTTTATTAATACCCTAACTGATGGAAGCAAGAGTTTCCTGTAAAAAATATGTGCATGACACAGAATAAGCGTTTGGGTATTTGCTGAAATGAATAAAATGAGACCTGACCCGGAACCAGAAAACCACAAGATGCCAGGCCAAGAGCCGAGTAAACCCCATGGGCAGTGGGGGGTCCGGGAGCCAGAAACAGGGGGGGAATAATCTTTGGAAGGTTTAATTAGAACATTAAACTCTTCATTTATGCTTAGCTTCAAAGATCTGTGATCATATAGTTTCTCTTTCTCCAGTATGTACTTTAAAAATAAAAGGAACATTGCTATAAAGAAAATGAGGTAATTCAGTAAAGGGGTGACAGTAGGTCTCTACCCAGTATGGTGTAACAAACACAAATTTAAATGCATTGTCAGATTCTCAACATAGAAATCTTTCCTTAAGACTTTTTAAAGCTACTAATTTTGGACAAGCCTTCAATGGTGTGAAAACTCTCCAGAAAAG
This sequence comes from Eonycteris spelaea, assembly GCA_003508835.1. Classification (NCBI taxonomy): domain Eukaryota; kingdom Metazoa; phylum Chordata; class Mammalia; order Chiroptera; family Pteropodidae; genus Eonycteris; species Eonycteris spelaea. Next base: position 2,634,692 of record PUFA01000116.1, on the reverse strand, counting down.
ATAGTATTTTGATATTTTTAATAAATCTGTAAAATTGTTGCTGGCACCATGGAAACATTGTGACAGTTGTGGGCTGACTTGTTCAGAAAGATGTTGCAGCCCTAACCCCCAGGGTCTGTGAGTGCGACTTTATTTGGCAAGAGGGTCTTTGCAGATATTCAAGTCAAAATGACGTCATACTGGACTTGGGGCGGGTGGAGGGAATCCAGTGCTATATGACGATGTGCTTATAAGAAGAGAAAGCAGTGCCACGGACACGAGCAGAGACAGAGGCCGTGTGGTGACGGAGGGGAGACAGGAGCTGCCCTGTCACGAGCCAGGAATACGCAGGCTTGCGAGCAACCCAGACGCTAAGACAGGCGGGGAACAGGTTCTCTCTCAGAACCTTCAGGAGGAACCAGCCGACCCACATCGGATTTCAGGCTTCTGGTCTCCAGAATTATGGGAGAATAAATCTCGGTGCTTTTAGCACCTAGCTGTGGTACTTCATTACCGCAGCCCTGAAGACCTGGGACAGCACCTCATTACCTGGTGAGAGAAAAAGGCACAGTTCAGGTGGCCTTTCAGCCCCAAGAGGACTAGGCTGTGTTTATTACATAAAGCAGGGGTCCCCAACCCCTGGGCCATAGACCGGTACTGGTCCATGGCCTCTTAGGAAGCAGGCCTCCCAACAGGTGAGCAGCGGGCCAACAAGTGAAGCTTCATCTGTATCTGCAGCCGCTCCCAGCACCAGCATCACCCCCTCAGCTCCACCTCAGATCATCAGGCATTAGGTTCTCATAGGAGCACCGGTCCCTGGTGCCAAAAGGTTGGGGATCTCTGAAAGGACAGCTGAGAATGGTTGAAAAGACACAAGTAAAGATGATTTCTACACCCTACAGAGCAGTTCCTATGAGAGGAGAAAGTTCTCGTCACAGGAAATCCAAGCTTACTTCCTGGCACTCTTCTGTATGATGGGTACAGCTCACCTGTGCCCTGCTGAGGTGATGAAGCCTTCGTGGCGAAACCCCAGAATGATAAATGTATCATATAATAAAAATCTCATAATAGTGATTATAGATAACACTCATTAAATAGCTACCATGTGTCATGTACAGTTTAAACACTTCAGAGATTAGCTCATTTAATCTCCAAGTGTTCTGTGAAGACAGTGCTATCAGGATCCCTGTTGTACAAACAAGACAGCTGAGACAGGGAAAGGTGCGGTAATTTGCTTCGAGTCACACAGTAATGACTGGGCAGGAGTCGAACCCAGGAGACGGGCTCCAGAGCCCGAACTCGTAGCCTTGGCAGTCCCGGCCTCTTGCCAGGAAGACCCAGTCCTTTGGCACAATGAGAGCCGCCTCCCTGGCTGCATTCACGCGGACTCTGGCTTCCAGAGCATTGTGGGGAGCCGAGGCCTTGCAAACGCACGGAGGAGGTACAGCTGCACTGGGTTCCCGGGGCTGCCTTAACCAGTTACCACAGACTGGCGGCTCAAACAGCAGGGCTTCATCTTCTCACCATCCAAAATCAAGGTGTCGGCAGGCCCGCTCCCTCCACGGCTCTACGGGGGTCCTTCCCTGTCTTTGCAGCTTCTGCTGGTCGCTGGCCTTCCTCGGCACGTAGCCGCTTAACTCCAGTCTCCACCTCCATCTTCACATGGCCTTGTCCTCCCTGCGTCTTTGTGTCCTTCCCTGTCTTTCACAAGGATGCCGTCATTGGATTTAAGGCCCAGCCTAATTCAGTATGATCTCATCTTGATTTCTAGCTTAATTACAGCAAAGATCCTGTTTTCAAAGATAGTCACACTCTGAGTTTCAGTTGGTCCTGAATGTTAGAGAGACACGATTCATGCTACAACAGCCAAGAAATATCTAGCTAGTTCAGCAGAGAAGAGGGTCTACCCAAGAGCCTCTGTATTCTTACACCTCCGGAACTGTGTCTGGTGGGCCGTGACCTTTCAGCCAAGCACTCAGCACAGCTCTTTGCACATGACGTGGTCCTAAGTATGTTAGGTTTCACTGGAGTGACTCACCCCAGCAGAGGTCCAAGCAACCCGCCTGGAAGACCCAGTCACACTGCTGTCATTGCCAACACCAAGTTCATTACAGTTGAAATTCGTAGTTTAGTATCTTGTAATCAGTGTGCTTTGACGTTTAAGAGAATTTGGTGGATGATGTCACAATTGCAGTAATCAGAGTCACCAGTTAAAGAATGATGATGTAAAAGAATCAGGACTTCTTTTATTCAGAGTGCTGTTTATGTAAAGCTAAATTGAGACACATGTTCTTGGGTTGTAAAAAAGCTATACATTAACGTGCATCTGAGTTCATGAGGATTTGTTCTCTTAATAAACAAGTGTATCTACTAAGCCATCTACATACCAGTTTTCAGAAAGATTTTAAAATAAAGTATTTTTATTATGGCATATAGAAGAGTTACAAAATATTTCCTGTAAGATTCTCTGGTCTATTTTTTAACTGGTAATTTTAATAATTCTGCTGTTAAGTAAGTTTCTTTCATCCGTTAGCTTATGTTAAGAAATAAGCTTTATTATTCAATTCACATCTTTATATTCATGGTTTTCCAAATAGATGACATTTTCTATGTCTGTACATTTTTATTAAACATAAGTTATTTTATGCCTATAAAAGTCTATTCCTGAAAAGAAATGATTTTGCTCCTAAAAAAGAACATTAAGTTTACAAGATGGCTTGATGCCATCTTCCTGTGCTATAACAGTTGCATGTCTGGTTGTTCATTATGAAAAGAGCAGAGCATCTCCAAATTTCTACAAGATACTTACAATTCAGTATTTATCAATTGACTTCTTACATAAGTTATATAGTTGTTAAGTAGAATTATCGCCACAGATTTTTTTAACTTGTGATAGAATTAAAACAGCCTTTTAAGTCTTAAAAACATTAGTAATAAAAGCTCAGTTATGTGAACACAGCTAATACATGCCCCATGAGCTAATATATGCCCCGTGTTTGTTCTGGCAGGCATTGTGCAAAGTTTCCAAGGAACATGAGTACCTTTTATGAAATATGAGAAGTTCGTTCACCCTTTAGACTCAAGTCCCCTAGTTTCCTACATCAGTTGCTTTTTATTATTCTTTTATGTGGAGCCTCTTCCAGCAAGCTCTCATAAGACAACAGCTGACCCAGGGGAGTGTTCATTTAAAACATTATAAACAAATAGGGCTTCTTTTTGGGCCCCTGTTCTTTAAAATTTAATTAAAATGCTTCATCTCTCATCACAGAAATGTATTCCATTTAACCTCTTAGCCTTGTTATTAATAATAGTTTGGTTAGATTTTTAAATAGAACTCAATTTTTCTCAAGTGTTTTAGGAAGAAAGAATGCTCCATGGAGTACCTGTTAGCCTTTCCCAGGGAAGAAGTTTTCGTTGAACGTCTATCTCTTCTTCTTTAGCTAATCCAGATAGCTTGTGAAGCAAGTGTATAGGAGTTGCAGAATAAACTAAGATGCTGAATTCTCCCTTCCTGTTCTGAGGGAAATGCTCCTAGCTGACTGGGTTCACTTCTTCCTCAGGTAGACCCTCACTGCCCACTGACAGATTTTCTTGGTAACCTACCATCCTTGTAGCCCTTTCCATGTATAAATAAATGCTCTCCATTTATTTACGGGAGGACCCCACCTTCCCAAATCGGCCCGAAGCTCTCCTGTAGTTCTCCCTGCAGAGTCCACAGAGATACGTAGGTGGGACACAGGTGCTGCTGTGCTTTCTCATTCATGTACTCGTGGAGACTAGTAAAATGCAAACAAACGTCACCGTCGTGGCTTCCCAAAGCTTGCTGCTCCCCTGCTCACTCCCCCTGCATGCACTCAAGGAAGGGGAGATGCTCAAGGGCGTTGGGACAGCTAAATGGCATCAAGAGAGATGTGCAGGTCTCATAAACTGGAAAATTGGAGCCAAAGGTGAAACAGTATCTTCCTTCAAAGAGCTCAATCTTCTTTTAAGAACATATGATCCGTGGAGGACTTTATCATAAATTGATCTGAATAAGCCAAAAAGCTTCTGAGGGTTCTCATTTTCCAGTGAGCACGGTGTTTTGCTGATTCGATAGTCCAGCACATTTAGAAGTATTATTGCTTAGTTACTGAAGAGACCTTTGGTTGGATTTAATTGTTCCTGAAAATGGATTTAACCTGGGCCACTATGCTTTGGTATAATCCTATAGGGGTGCTTTTCCTGAGGTTCATGGTCCCAAGGAAACTATCGCTTTCAATAGCTTCTTACAAGACTCTGTGACCCTTCCAAGTAGCACTGATCTAATATCTGTCTGTATCAGTTTTTTTTAAATCCTGCATGCATTTGTGATCTTGGGGAAAAACGAACACAGGATAGAACACAACAAGATGAACGTATTACTAACAAATCTCCACATACCCACTATGTCTGAAACACCCCCTCTGAGCACAAAGGCTTTTGAAAGCGTAGGCGGGGAGCCCAGGCATCGAGAGAACAGTGCGACCAACTTCTGAATGCGAGAACATTGATGTGGCCAAAGAAAACCGTGGGGGAAAAATTCTAGGAGAAACAAGCCTGTGCTTTATGCCACGAGCTTCAGAGGGACTTGTGCATCCCAGAGGAAAGAAGGCCGAAGTAGGTTTACAGATTTGATACCAGGGGCTAATGCTAAAGATTGTCAATTTTTTTGTCTTTGGTTTGTTTGTTTTGACATGTATATGCTCAGAAGAAAAAAAAAAAAGAATGGGAGAAATCTTAAAACACGTCCTGTTCTTTCCTGAAAGTGAGCAATTCAAATAATTCCGCTTCCGTCTTGAGCAGATATTCACCGTGATTTGCACATTAAAGCCAGACTTAAGCTTCATTGAGCACCAGGTCCTCACCTCCTTAGAAGGTAGAGAAGATTCCAGCCAGTATTTCATAAGCCGTTATGTCTCTGGCGCACATAGTTATGAAGACTCATCTGTGCCTCTGGTTTGCCTTAGATGAGCAGGAGGACAGGGCATTCCTGAGAGCGTTTGTACAGAAAACTTACATGGCAAAGGCTAAGAGCTGAAGGCCTCAGGGGTTCTTGAACAGCACATTTGAACAACACGCAGCCCACATGCTTCACACATTCCATTACATGAGCTCTTGTCCCCGTGAGTTTTGTTGGAAAACATGCCGTGTTATGTACACACAGATTTCCAAAAGACGTCTGAACACTCTCCATAGAACAGCAGATTCAGAAAATACAGGCTTTTCCCCCTGGCCTTGGGGGATTGCTTCAGTCGCCTCACCAGTCTCCTCGAGCAGAAGTACCAGATGCTCTCAGGTTCCGACGAACAGGCGGGGCCGCCTGCGGCGTGAGCGTGACGTTCCCCTCTGGGAGCAGTCCTTCGCACCTACGGCGTGGGAACGGCCTGCCTTACAGTGAGCGCGACGGCAGCTGGAGCCTTGAACTCCCGTGTTCGTGGGAACTTCTGGCTGCAGATCATATTGACACGTGAAAACGAAACCCCCAGCACGTCTCTGAGCCTGGCCTCAAGACTGGCTTTGGTAACACGGAAAGTTCTCCTGTTTCCCAGCGTAGACTGAGAACCGTGAGAATGGACCACGAGGCTTACGACTGAGCCTGTGCTCCGGGGTTGGTTGTGTTGGTGGCAGGGATGTAGTAACACTGATTGTGCTGCTCTAATTATTTTATTTTAGCGTGAGATTCTAACTTCCAATGTATCACCACTCAAAACTGCAAAGATTTATGCTTGGTTATCAACCCTGAGTTGACTTGCTTTCCACACTCGTTATCAAATGTCTGGGTCCTGTACTGGGATCGTGAACTCCTGTGCGGCGGCTGACCTGCAAAAGATAGCTATAGTAAGAAGAAGAATGCCCCACACCCAGAGACGTCTACATCCTCATCGTCAGACCCTGCTCATGTGTTACAGGGAGAAAGGAACTTTGCAGACATGATTGAGTTATGGATCTTAAAATGGGGAGATTATCCTTGTTATCTGGGTAGGTTCAATCTAAACACATGAGTCTTTAAAAGTGAAAGTGGGAGACAGAAGATGAGAGGCAGAAGGATGTGCTTTGAGGCTTTAATCCATCTCACTGGCTTTGAAGATGAAGGAGAAGGGCCGTGAGCCAGCAGTGCAGGTGGTTACTAGAAGGTAGAAAAAGGCAAGGAAGTGGATTCTGCCCTAGAGCCAGCCTCCAGCAAGGAATGCAGCCCTGCCAACACCTTGATTTTAGCACCATGACACCCGTGTCAGATTTCTGACCTAAAGAGCTGCAAGATAATACGTTTATAGTGTCGTAAGTCACTAAATTTGTGGTAATTTGTTACACCAGCCATAGGACACTAATTCCAGGTCCAGCAATTTGTTTTACTAGATTCATAAGAAGGAGACTATGCTGAAATGTTTCCTAGGATAATGGGAACTTGCCACTCAGTGCACAAATTCTCTGAGAAGTTTTAAAGCCAAAAGGCATCTTTTGGTTCTGGTGTCTGAGAGTTCTTTATAACTTTTTTGTAACCTAGCAACAAGTACTAAAATCTTTCTGCTGCCCTCACAGGGCATCCCTTCACAGCACCTGTGTTAGAGACCATGACGTCTTTGTGCTTCTGAGTTCAAACAGAGTGAGTTCTTGAATCATCTAACAGCCTGTAAATTGGATAGAACGGGTTAGGTGAGCACGAACAGTTTTATTTCCTTGCTATTAGCAACTTGTAATCAAAGGATAGTGAGCTTTCTGGAAGCTGCTATTTTCCCTTCAAGACTTTGCACTGCATTTATGAGACTGACAACCCAAGTCAAGGGGCTAGTTGTATTTTCCAGGATTCCTGTTATCGCTTGCATTTTCTAGAAAAGCATTATTTCTTTTTGACATGGTTATTTCTTTTCCTTCTAAAATATTTCAGACTTATAAACAGGCATAAAGTAATAAAATAATTTTCAGATGGCAACCAACAGCTAAAATATAAAACACATTATACTATACACTGGTACCTGTCCTTAATCACATTCCTCTTTCCATATATTCTAAAGGGAATATAACATGCGGAACTTGTCATTCATCATTCGCTTGCATCTGTATACTATTTATTTATTTGTTTATTTATATGTAGGCAGTACACTCTGTACAGTGGTGGGACATAAAAACAAGTACAAAAATAAAACTAGTCAAAGCAACATTAATAGTTAATGATGAAAATTATAATTGTTCTTTAACCTTTAAGGATTTTTGCCAAAATATTTTAAAACTCTTTTACCATCACTAATGAATACGGTATAAGAAATGAAAAAGTTAGTCAAACTAATATTTATTTAGTACCCTATAATTTAAGACGTTAGAAACATTGCAGATTAAGTGTTTTTTCTTTGTTACCAAACCTGTCAGGGGTATTCCGAACAGTGCTTCCCTTTCTTACTGTATAACCTATGCTGTGGAGCAAGGAACCTTTTCGAGTCATGCCCTTTCTAAGTTTGGATCGGCTCCTGACATTTTACCCTTTGTTCTTTCAATGTCTTGACGTACTATCTGAGAGTTCCTTTAATAGGAAGTTTCGTGCCAAGGTTGCTTCCTCTGAAACATCTTTTTTCTCCTCATTTACTAGCTAAGTTCACTTTGCCAAGTTCCTCTGACGGCAGAGCAGCCAGGGTCTCTCAGACAATGGCGTGGTCACCTGTTGCTTCTGCACCTTCTCTTATGTTCAGCTCGGGCGTCCCTTCTGGCATCACCACCCTTCCTTTCCTTGGCGCCCTTGTAGGGTTGTTGTCCAAATCCCTCTTTTCGCTTTGTTCTCTGTGTGTGGAAGGAACGATGGATGCACAGGGGCCAGTCGCCAGGCAGACTTTCAAGAAGCTACTTGGCTGGACAGCCATGGTGACACGCGTCTGGCATTGATAGTGTTTGTGGGCAGAAGAGCTAGTGATGAAACTTGGGCATTACACACCCATATCATGAGATCTGTGTATTAGGCAATTGCTCACACTTAATATGCCACGGTAACTGAAATTTGAATAATGCTTTTGAAGACTGTTGTCTGTGAGTAAACCATAGTAACTGAAACTATGCAAAGCAGACTCCGTGTGTGTGTGTTGCATATTTTAAACTTTAAATAAATATCATTAAAAAATGCATATTCTTTCACAAACTAACTTTTTCCATTCAACATTGTGTTTCTGAGAGTTATTTATATTGATATATACAGCTATAGTTCATTAATTTTTTTCCATTTTATGGTATTCCGTTCATATGACTATACTACAAGTTATTTACGTGTTCTTTTATGAAAATTTAGATTGCTTCCAGTTTTTTATTATTGCAAATATTACTCCTCTGAGAATTCATTTACTGCTTCTGTATAGTTATATGCAGGTTTCTCTAAGGTAACTATATTTAGGAGTAGAAGTATAGGATTTTAAACCTTGTTAGATATTTCTAAGTTGTTCTACCAATTTATATTCTCAAGTAAGTTTCTAAAAGTTATTTTGGCTCAACTTGCTCTGTAACAGTTACTATTGACAAATTTAGTTTTACCAATTTAATCCTATAAATTGATGATAATAAACTAATTTCACTTGGATTTTTCTGATTAATGGTGAGATCAAGCATATTTTCATGTTTCTTCACATATTGTTTGTATGATTAAAAATTATTTGGTATATATTGGTTTGTATAGACCAGATATTAAAAGTTTATAATTTGTGTACATTACGATTATCATCTTCTAGTCTGCCTTGTCTTTTCATTTGGATTATTATATATTTTGATACATAAATGTTTTAAATATAGTAGAATTTACCAATTTTCCTTTTTTAGTTGTTTTGTATCATAATTCTCTTTTGTGCTTCATGCCATAGAGATAATCTCTTTTTCCTTCTAAAAGCTTCAACTTTTTTCTACATTTAGGTTATATATATGGAACTCATTTTTTATGGTATAAGGATATAACTTTTGGTTTTTGATGTATGAGCAACCAAATTTTCCATCATCATACATAGGAAAAAAAAATTATTTCTCCACTGACCTATAAAGCCACCACTGTCATACATCAAGTTGTTTTTTAAACTTCATTTTTTAAAACTGTTTTAGATTCATAGCGAAATGGAACAGAAGGTAAAGATATTTCCTATACACCACCCCATCTTCGACACACAGCACTTGTTTACATTCAAGACTCTCTTTCAGGGCTCTCTTCCGTTTCCTTGGTCATAGTGTCAGTGCTGCACAAATCTCAGACGACACCGCTGCATCCTCATTATAATGGGATTTCATCTCCGATAGAGTTAAGACTCCCCATGTTGTTAATTTTGAATAATGTTAAAGTTTCTAGCTAAAATTCATGCACTTCTTGCCATTGCAAATAGTATCTTTTAATAGATTACATCTTCTAACTATTGCTGGTATATAGAAATGCAATTTTTGATAGTTTTATTTAGATATAATTCAAATACTATTTAATTCACCTATTTAAAACATATAAATCGATAGCTTCTCTTTTTAAAATACATATAATCATATACATTATGTTTCTGATATTTATTCAAGTTGCTATATGTAGTTATGTGAATTTATTTTTTATTGTTTTTGCAGTAGAGTATTTCATTGTATTAATATATCACCAGGCATATTTCCAGTTTCCAGTTTGGGGCTACTACTGATTATACTTTTTATTTCTATAATTTTCTTTGGCTCATTTTAAATCTGCGCAATCTAGAGAATATTTTGTTCCTATGCTTTCAATTTTTTCTCTGTCTTATAAGCATTTATGTATATTTGTTTTATAGCTTATTTATAATTACTACATTATCTTGAGGATCTCAGGAGGTTTTTTCTGGCACTTTTCATGTCTATTTCCTCTTTTGTTGTGTAATTTTGTTATCCTTTGATTTATTCTTTGTATGTACTTTGCAGTCTCTGGGATGAATGTCTTGGGTTGATGTTGATCTGCCCTGAGAAGACTGGAGTTTGCTTTTGCCAGGTGCCTTGATATGTAATCTGGGTCAGGTTTAGCTTATATTATGGCTTGGGATTTCCTGGACAACAACATAAACTCAAAGTGTAAACCTCTGTGAGGGTGGGCCTGTGGTTGTGAATTTTCAGGAAGGAGTTCTTTTTCTTATCCTGTATCTTGGTCAAGATAGATGACTCATCACCATTTTCTATGGCCAGTAGTCAGCTAGTTTTCCTAGCTGTGCAGCATCTAAATTCCAACACTGCACCCTGGGGCTGCCCAGGGGACCTCTGTGCCTGGGAGGCTGTGCATACTCAATCCTCTTGCTCTCTCAGATGAGAAAATGTCCCCAGGGCAGTGCTGGCTGCTACTCTGATGTTCATTCCTCGCTCCCTTTTTATGCCACTGGGGCTTCTTACTTTCTCAAGTGCTCAGCTCTGCATTAAAAGGACATTTGTTATATTTGACACAGCATTTATAGGCATTAGTTCAGAGATTTTCAGAACCTCTAACCTGTCAATACCAGAAATAGAAAGTGTAATACCATCTTTAAAGAACTGAAGACTGTTTTCTCAATATAAACCAAAAAAAAGGAAAAAAAATCATAAGTGAGTTCATAGTTGCCTAGTGAGGTGTGGTCACATGAATAACAATAGGAGTATAAAACATTCACTTATCACTCTCATTTAGTTATCAATGATTAATTAAGCTTTTATTTCGTGGATTTCCAAGTTTCTGATATCTAACTTCCAAAGGTTAAAGTAATGTTATCTTTAAATACCACACTATCATAAGTGACTCTTTTACTGTTATACATAATCGTGCAATAGTATCTGTGTGCATACTTTGCGGATATGCAGAACATATCTGTAGGTAACCTTACTAGAATGGAATTTCTGGATTAAGGTTAAGAGATATTTTAATGTTCTAAGATTTTTCCAAAATGCCTTTGAAAAGGTCATACCAGTTTAGTCTCCCATCAATAGACCATAACGATGCTTGTTTTCCCACACCCTCACCAACAGTGCCCCATCATACTTCTCTTTGACAACCCGATAAAGGGAAATAACATCCCATTATAGTTCAAATTTGTTTTTTCTCTTATTATGCTTTATTGATGAGTATTACTCCCAGTTAAATGAGCGGTAGCTGATATTCTGGAGTTCTCACAATGATGAGAATATGCAGTATAGATTCAATTCAGGAAGAACTTAGGAAATGTACTCTCTTTTTTTTCATTCCCATCCCAACATGCTGACAATAGAAACTCATTCTCAAACTGACCTTATTCAAGGTAAGAGAGGTATTGTTCCAGTGTGTTGGTTTCAAGGATTTTTCCTCATGTAGAATAAATAATGGAGCTGAAATACCACTAAAGCTCTATGTAAGCAGATTATGTGCTGTCAGCAGTGAATGCCCAATATATCCACAACATAAGAACTTAAATAGACAAAGGTATTAACTATCATTATATTTGAAAGAAGTAGATAATCATGTGTTCAAAGCATATTTCTTAAAAATCTACTTGGTGTGAACCCCATTCTTCCAAAATGGCTGCCATAGTTCCAGGCATCACATGGAGATGGAGACCTAACATCCAACAGAAAAGACATTATTACTTTATTTTATTATCTATGTGTTTGGAGAAAAAAAGAAATTAAAAAAAAAAAAACATTTCCTCAAAAGTTAGTAAGACGACCCCCACTTGTGTACCACTGACCAGAATGGAATCTGGTGATGCCCTGAAAGACACAGAATCATGCAATGCCCCTAACAACTGCAGTACTAAGTCCTCTGCAGAAATTATTTCATTTGCTCTCTGTTGGCGTTAAAGGCATAAAAGTCCTCATTTGGAACTTAGTCTCCCTAGCATTTATGGGAAAATGGGCTCTGCATTCCAGATAAGTTAACAAGATGAAATTTTGCCATAGAACATAGCCACCAGCTGGGGATTGGCGATATTACTACATTTTAAACCAGAACTTGAACATGAATTTTAAAAAGAAATAGAAGCAAGTAAATATGAAAGACTACCACATCTCTTTAACGCAGTCCTTTGCAGTGAGCCTAAGACTGAATATAGCTTCATTTCACATGAACAGCAACAAACCTTTGCACATAGATACACTGTGGAAGGGCATTTGGTGAATAAAATACTTTCACTCCTTATTGTGGAGTTATTTACTGGACATTGGGCAGAGATCCTAATTACCCTTTCTTTCACCATGACTTTACTCAGTTTCCCTAAATCCACCCATGAACTCTTCTGATAAAGTAGAATACCGTAGCCAAGAAGGCGGCTCTACCATATCCCAAGAGAGAGCCGCGGACTGCCACAGCTTCTCTTCCCACGCGAGTCACCCGCGGCCCCGCTGGGCCTTAGAGGTCAGGGGCCGTTTTGAAACCTGTTAGTGAAACACTGGGAACCCACTCAGCACAGCTTAGCGCGCCCAGCGGTGCCCCTGCCTGATGAAGGAAACGCTCCAGGTCGACAGGGCGCAGGCCCTCGGGGGAACCAGCCTGGAAACGTGAGCCGACTGCAGACTGCGGGCCACGCCAGAATAAGGGCCCACGGCCGGCCATGTCAAGCCTGCTGTCCTCCTGGGAGGCAGCCCAACTGAGAGAGGAGGTTTGAGTAGCAGAACTTAGAGACGGTTTATGTGAGCTTCTTGTGAGGAGAATGTTAGTACTGTCAAATGGCAAAATTCAACTGGATTTTGAGGACAGAATTGGCTTTATTAAACAAATGTGAATCAGGCAACATCCCACCTGGAGTGCTCGGAGGAGGGTTGTCAAAATGGAAGGTTTTTACAGGAAGAAACGTGGGGCAAGGGAGCTACTGGCAAAAGAAAACAGGGGATCGCTTTTATCCAGGACACCTTTTGGCAGGGGGCGGATTGCCTGCTCTTCCTGTTAGTGGGAGAGCGGCGCGAAGAGTGGGGATGAAGATGACCTCGTTGGTGTTAACCAGGAAGTTTTGGATAGTTGAATAAGATCGCATTACTGGGGCAACGGCAGTTAGGTCAGGTGTGAAGTCTAGGTTTGGTATCGTGGGCTCTAGCACAGGGGTGACACCGTTTGGGGCCCATGGCTCTTCTCTTTCACAGGACAAAATGTCATTTGTCATGGTGACCGTTGAGCCCTGTAACATCACCCTTGAGTTTTTACAGCACAAGTCGCTCTTTCTTTTCTGAGAGTTGACACTTCATAACAGCATAATGCAGGGCCGCTTGGACAGGTCTGGTGGAAAATGCCTTTTTTTAGCATAAAGGAAATCAACAGCTTATTCCTTTAATTTGTAGAACATCAGATAGTATTTCTTAAAAAGAAAAAAAAATAGATACAAGTAGCCGCCCTGTCCTTTCTGGTTAAAGAGCTTTAATGGAGTTTTTAGCACATCCGATGTGTGAGTGCTGATGTCGTCTTACAGAGCTGGGTCCTCCGGTTTCCTGAGGCTCCTAAGGTGTCCCGTTCATCTCCGCAGACGGAGGAAGCGACCCTCACAGTGCACGTGGCACGATGGGCTCTGCTCGTTAACCTGGGGACACGAGAGTGCTCCCTGGCGAGACACGCCCAAATCGGGGGCCATCTGTGGGACCCAAGGCCATGGCACAGGTGCCCTTTGCTGCTCCTGTTCTGTGCAAATGACCGCAGGCTAGATGTCCAGCGCGATTTAGAGCTGCCATGCTGTTTAGCATCGCTCACTTTGTAGCCAGCATGCTTAACTGACCTGCACAGATGAAACCCCATTTCCCAGTTTCCCTTGAATTTCCCCAGATCCAGACACATGCCTGTTTCATCATCAAACGAGTGTTTTACTTCAGAGGCAGGCCCTTCTGCATACATTTTACCTTTATGCTGGGAGGAAAATTGATATTTTTCAGGATCAGGATTTTTGTTCAGAATAACATATTAATAAGCAGCTTTTAAAATGAAGTTTCCAGGTGAGAGATTTCAACACTATTTTATAGATTCAGTGGGTTAGGAAACATATTTTCAGTATTTTAGAACCTCAAATCCTAATCCTTTCCAACTCACCAACTCACTTTATCCCAAAACGTGGTATCAGAGTCTAATGAAAGGGGCTGTTTGCTTCTGATTTCAAGCCTCCCTTATACTTACATTTACAAGAAAGCTTTCTTGAAGCCAAGAAAATTGACAAGCCCCGTGACTGAGCTGTACAGTTCTATTACTTTCAGCTTCAGATATTGCAAAAAGCACCCACCCTGTGACGTTTGAATTTAGATGTCCACTAGCTTGCACCTGTCTGCGTATCTCCACGCCATCTACAGAGGGACCCAGTAGGCTCGTCGCCTTCCAAGAAGAGTCAGCTTCCACTGCAGACCTCTGCACTCCACCCAGAGGCGCTGCTGACCGTGACACCCGCGTCTGCCCCTCCGGCCCCGGAGCTAGGTTTGTGATGCTTAACCTGCTCCGATGGCTTTGGCCTGGTGGCCTTCCCGAGGCGCTGCTCCCAGAGGCTGTGGTGAAGCCATCTCAGGCACACGGTCACGCTTTAGCAAAGCTCCCGTGGAACGGTGCATGAGTAGCTCATCTGGGCAACGTGGCCGAGAGAAGCAGAAGTGGGAGAGGGGAGAGAACAGGCTCCACGAAGGAAACCGCTGCGTCGGGAGATGCCTCTTCACGCTCATAAAGTCACATGTGCCTGTCGCAGACATGCTGGGGAAAGGAGGGAAAGGTTTCCGTGATCGTGCTACCCAGCTACCATTTGGGGGTATTTATAGTCATTTCCGGTTGTCCGGTAAGAAAGTATCTTTTCTCTAATCACATAGGCTTTTAAATAATCTTCGGTCCTATGTTAATAGCATTTCAATGGGAGATTTCCAAGAAGAGGAGTATTTCCAAAATATTGTTCCTTTCCTTTTTTCAATGGATCTGCTCAGTTATTCATGTGTCTTGACTAATAGATCCCAAGGTTAGAGAGTCCCTCTCTCTAAAATTCTCAAAAACAAAAGTCTTATTTATTTTTCGATTTGAAGAGAAATTTTTAGGAAGGGTATATCTTCAAACCCAATTAATCTCTCATGCTTTGTAATGATGCCTTAGACATAAAACACAAGATTCCTTGATAGATGGTCAGAATAAATTACACTGACATTGGTCAAACAGCCAGCAGCCCTGGCATGACTGTCTCAGGTACAGTTCTCATCTGGGAAAGGTTGCCCAGTATGGTCCCAGAAATATACAAAAAGAAAATGAACATTTTTCCAGAACAATTAAATCCCTCCAAAAAGCTGTCAATATGTTATGAAATTAACTGCTGTTATCACAGTTCATTTAGTAAACAGAAACTACATTTTAATAAATATTTCAAAGAGAAGCAGGTATCATGAAGGTAGTAAAAATTCTTTATGTTTCATGGAATTTGGAGATGTTTTTATATCTATTATATAAAAAGGCTACTTATGTTAAAAATTGATAGTAACTAAATAATATAAAAAGAATATTAACAATACGAATTAAAGTAGAATCTTAGGTTGGTTCCACAAACTACAAAATTTGGATAAAATCTGTTCTGTACATGTTCTAGGTTTAAAATCTAAAGTAGAACTAATCTTAGTGGTACCTAACGAGTAACTTGCATGGGACTAGTATCTAAACTAGTTTAGAGTCTAAAACCATTACTCAGTCAGAAAAGCAGTGTTGAGGTCTTCTACTGTCGAGGTTATTAGAAACTGCATCTGTATTGGAATGATCTAGAAACAGATGGTGGTAGAGCATACTCTGGTGAATGACATAATTGTAGTCCATTTAACTCCCTTCCAAATATATGTCCTGTTTGTGAAAAATGTAGCTTCAGAGCACATAAGAGAATGCCTGGTAAAAGTAAGGCTGGCTACCTGCAATTCTAACGGCCCACACTTTTTGTGTGTGTGTGTGAAAGGCAGTGATAGACATTTTTAATCTTCCTGTACAAGATTTCATAGAACACGAATGCTTCCTATTAAAGCTCACTGCAAAGATAGAAATGAAAAACGTATTCTCAGATACACACGGATCCCCAAAACACTCAGAGCATCCCGGGAACTCTTGCTGCTCCCATGATATTGTGAAAAATAACATGAGTGGAACCTGCAATTTCCGACACCAATCTCACATCTAATCTCGGTGACTTATGAATATCTACAAGAGGGCCACGGCCTAATTGCAGCTGCAACTAACTATTGATTTATTGAGCTGTTGGTACCAGGTTCTTTACCAGGACTCTGTAAATATGGGCTGATGATAGTAGTGGTCAAGTTCTCATAATTTGTTAATGTCAGTTTATTTATTTGCAATATTTATGATGTAAGATAAAATCGAGCGATTGTGCTAGGCAGCAGAAATTTCAATTCTAAAGGATGGCAGTAAATATAAGTATATTGTTGGATAAATTTTCAAAAACATGTTCAAGTACGAATTACTAGCAGCTAAGGAAAAAGATTACACGATGAACTAGAATTGTACAAAACAAGGAGCAAATGGAAAATGAGAAGACACGGGGTCCTGAGGAGTTGAAGTTGTGCTGAATCTCGTGTGTCGAGCATTGGGAGAGGGAAGCTGAGGCCTCCTCCCACTTGGCAGAGAAAGTGGCCCAGATCAGTAGCTACCGGCATCCAGCGGTGTCCTGCACAGTGGTTTCCAGCCCAGACCTTTGTCACACAAGTGTGTGTCATGTACCTTCACTTGTGACGTGAAGAGAGTGTGGCTCTTAGTGCAGAGCAACATCAGGTCCTGTCAGAGGGGCTTGCTTCTGACGAAGGTTGTCTCTGTTTAGCTCACTTTCCTGAACTGGAATGTGAAGACCAGGGAAGTCAAGGCCGCTTGTTGTAACCATCGGATTTTATGAAATTGCTTTGAAATTTTTAGCCTTTTTTTTGGTGGCAGGTGTCTGTTCCTCTCTCCATTCTCTTATGTCCTTCCTCCAGCCCAGTCTGGGCTGTGCACGTTACTGGACACACACGTGTCAGTGCATTTCGTGCTCTTTATTGGTGTGAAAGTCATTTGCCATCGACTTCCCGAGGCCTTTCCTTCGCATGGCACCATAGTCCTTCTCATGTGGCCCCAGGTCACCCCTAGCCTGTGTCTTCTAGCACTCTTTAGCACCACACTAGGAATCCTCTTTTTTCAGGGACCTAGGACCCAGACTACCCAGTACCCTTCCAACGTGCCTGAAGATTCCCCACCGAGGATATCGGACATCGCTGCTTCTCCTTATCTCCTGAAATCTCACTGATTCTTCAGTGCCTATTTTGATCTCCCTCATTCACAGTATTCTTTACTTCTCTGAACAACCCAAAACCAAAGGTTATCACTTCACTTTTCATTGTCACATAATTGAGGCTACCTTACCATTAGTAGTTGACCTGTCAGTTCCCCACACTGATGATACACCTCCTGAAGGCAGGGGCTGCTTGCACTCTGCCCAGCACCTGACAATGACAAGAAGGTTCTGAACCCTGTACTGTACCCGCACAGTTATGACCTACTTTTTCATTTTTATTTGTTTGTTTGTTTGTTTGTTTGTGCCAAAACAAAGAAGAGTAAGAGCAATTCATCTTTTTATTACTAGTCTCAGACAAACTACATTTTCAGGTTGACTGTATATCCATGTGGTCTAGGCAGGCATATTTCTCCCAAAACATATAAAAAGCAGGGGGGCGGGGGGAGAGTGAGAGAAGGGTGGTACAAGTTATGGTTTGTGAAAATAAGTGACTGAACTTTTATTATGTGGTATTCTCACACTACTGATAAATCCTCTTTGCCGAGGAATCCATATTACTTTTGGTCCAGAAGTATACTAGTTAATGGCATATAGTTAATTTTATCTAATTATTTTGTTTATATCAGAGAAACTAAGTGATTGAAGGAGGGAGTTTTATGCTGTGTACCCTACGGTTTCAGTAAAACAATCATTTTTTCCCTTTGATATATTTATTATTGCCTTACAACTGTGGAATCTAACCTAGGCTAAAGCAGCTATATTTTTCTTTTTTACAATAAACACCTTTAATTAGTTTTCTTCCGGCTATTTTGTTGAAACACACATGTGTTATTTCCTGAGGTGAGCATGAAAAAGAGGCCCAGCAGGACTGAACTCTGCTGCAATTAAAGACAAGCTGAAAAGGTCAAATAGGAGAGTAGGGTACATTTCAGGAAACCCCTGAGAACACCTTGCGCCGAGACCGTCAGTCATAAATTTGTTATTGAATAAATCTTGTGTTTCTTCTTCGCACCTTTGTGCCCACGTGAACTGGGAAACGCATCACACCTCCCATTAGCACCTGTTCCACTTCCCTGCCTGCTCCAGGCTGCTGAGCGAATTTCTGACTATACAGCCAGAGAGAAGATAACCCCAGGGTGGCTGGGCAAGCATTTTCAGAATCGATGCAAGATGGTTTTTTGGTTTGTTTGTTTTTTTACTTCGTCTCTCATGTGTCAAGTCAATGAAATTTATCAAATACACGGAAATACTTATTATGCACCAGTGAGTCGGCTAGGTGACAGGACACAAGCTGTCTACCCCGAAGAGGCTGGTCGTTGAGAGGGAAGAGACCGTCCCCATGCTGCTGTTCAGATGTGGCACCCCCAGTGCTGGGTCCTGAAAGGTCAGAGGGTTTCCAGGGGGCCAGTGGCAGAGGGAACATTTGACCTGTGAAGACGTGAGGGCCTCATTGTTGTTCAGTTGAAGAAACATTGCTGTGCATCCCTCTGTGCCAGCGGGTGAGCCGGCCCCTGGGGACACACCGAGGAGCGGGAAAGTCACTGTGTGTTGTCTCAGGGCTTAGAGTCGAGAATACGGACAAGCGACCCGGCCAGTGCCGCCGTGCAAGCGAGGAGGCCCCTCGCCCAGACCTGGGAAGGCAGAGCGCCTGCCCCAACACCCTGACCCTGGCGACGGTCCCAGCGCTGCCCAGAGGCAGAGCCGGAGGCCCGGCTGGGATGGGGAGGGCGTCAGACGCCGCGCAGCTGCCCTCCTTGTCCCTGCCCGTGAGGCAGCACCTCCCCGCCCCGTCCGGGCTGCGGATGGGAGCGTGGGCCCGAGAGAAGAGAAGGGGGTGCCCCTGCCGTCCCTTCGCTTCCTGCTCGGAGAGCCTCTGCCCCAACCCAGCGAAGCGTTACATGTGAACTTGTCGTGAGGGTCCTTCCCAATCAGGGCTTCGCGATGACAACAGAGGAGCTGTTCTCAGTGGTGGACCACGTGCTCCAAACGAGAAGTGTGCGTGACTTGTCTAGTTATACACAAGAACCTGCAGGGATTGCGAATGCTGCTTCTCCCTGAGGAAAGGCCAGTCACCGTGGTGACCCGGCTGCGGGAACACTGGGGTCCCATGGCTGTCCCCATGTTGATGCCTGGGCCACCCTGGCGTATCCGTGATTTTCTCTGCAGTCTTATTACCGCTCGCAGAGCTCGGAGCCTTTCTTCCTGAACTCCAGGAAACGCTGCCCGGGGCCTCCCTCTCCTCTGTGTCCGCGGCCCTCACAGCCTCCGCCGCTGCCAGACCGTCAGTGTTACGGAAACAGTGAGGGGGCCAGGCCGTTTAAGGCCCAGTTGTCGGGAAGAGCTGCTCTTGTCTAAAATCAGAACTTAAAGCAGACCCCTGCAGCGGGACACCACGACACTGTTTGTGCGGCACCGTTGAATGCCCCATGGGCAGAAGTAGACCGAGGCTGCCACGTCCCGTCACTCCTGTGGGTTTCCCTTGCAGCATCCCCATCCCTGCCGTCATCGTCACCTCACAGCACCGCCACAGCTGCCACTGTGAGACGTAGAGAGCTGGCACGGACAAACCCCAGCTCCACTTCCTCCAGAGCCCCCTGCTCCCGGTGTCCCTGTTTCCTCACCCAAAGGGGAAGCGAGGGGGTGAGTGTCTTGAGTAATGAGAAGACACACGGGCGCCTTAGGAACCGTCATCGTCGTTAACGGCAGCCAGGAGGGACAGGTGCACTGCGACTCGATTTTCCTGGGTTTCAGTGGCAGGATGTTACCCAGAAAGCGTGCTCACGCGTGTCAGAGCGAGTAATGACACAGTTCACGCAGCTCCTTGGTCACACTTGAATTGGTTTAAATTGTCATCTGTTGTGTTGTTATGATGGTCCCTGTGTTTCTTTTTATTTCTGTCTCCCCTCGAGTGCCTCCTCTTGTCTGGTTGGAAGACGTTTGCCCAAATTTGGGAAGAAAGGGCCAGTGACCTTCTAGGTGACAGTGCTCGCGGGCTGCGCAGGGTGAGGGAGAAGGAGGCACAAACAGCTCTTCAGTGCGCCAGCCGAAATGCACCCACTGCCCCGTCTTCCTTGGGCGAGATGCCTCCAGCTTAGAGCCTCTGTTTTATGATCTGTGGCAAACGAAACCACTGGACAGCGCTGGGTGTGGTTTGAGGGGCTGGGACCTTATCAGTCCCTACAACAGTCTCTTCACATCCGCCTGCTGTAAGGCCTCCCCCTTGTCTGTGCATTCGCAGTTTAGTTTGAATTGGAAATTCTGGGAACTCTGCCCCCTAG
Organism: Eonycteris spelaea; assembly: GCA_003508835.1. Classification (NCBI taxonomy): domain Eukaryota; kingdom Metazoa; phylum Chordata; class Mammalia; order Chiroptera; family Pteropodidae; genus Eonycteris; species Eonycteris spelaea. The sequence goes on along the minus strand of PUFA01000116.1, from coordinate 2,614,267 downwards.
AATCGTGTGACTGCTCCTCCCCGATAGGAGACTTGGCGGACTCTGAAACTGCGTTTGCAGTAAAGAAAGGAAAGGCCATGAGAGTAACTTTATGAGGTCCTTCGATGACAGAACTCTAAGATCTTGTTAAAATAAGGAGAGCTTTCACGGGACGCTGTCCCGAACACAACAAGGCCCAGGCGTGGAAAGCGTTGCCGTTTAAGCTGTGCTCCGGAGAGTCCGATTTGCCAGATAGTCTATTCCGTGTTTCTTCCACTTGTGAACCACCCTGTAGAGATCAACCCGTACATAAACCTTTAAAATGTGAGAAATTGCTTGATTATATAGAGAGTGGATCTTTGGAAAGCTAGCTGGACAGAGGATGGAAAAGTCTGGACTCAGCTTCACGAATAAAGGGGCTCGTTTGGCAGTTGGGGCCTTGCTAGCAGCTGGGCCTGTCTCCGCGCCTGTTCCGGCTCCCGTCTTTCCTCCCTCTCCTCCCGGCCGCAGTCAGGGAAACAGGGTGCGGTGCGCACGCCTCCGGTTCTGAAGGAGCCTGTGCAGGGCGCGGAGCCCGCGCGTCCGCCCGCTGTGGGCGCCGCCGTGCGGCAGCTCTCCATGGCACTCGCCACGGGAAATCCAGCTTTGTTCCCAGCGGCAGTACTGATTCTTGAGAGTGCGCGGGGCTGACTTGCACGCAACTCTCTCTCCTGTTCCCGACTTTTTAGCCCTCGCCATTGAGCGTGTTGCTGCGCCTGCAGGGGTCGGCTTTTTCCTCCATTATGTGGCACTAAATGCGGACACTTTAATCCAACGAATGTAGTTCTGTTATAACATGGTACAGGTTATTGCTGAAGTCTAGAATCGTTAAACGGCTCGTAAGATATTATTACTGTTAAAGTTTATCGTGCATCAAGGTCCGAGAAGTTCTTCACAGGCAACCACGTTTACCCTTGGGCCGTACCATCAGGCCGTGCTCGTGAGCCTCCTTGACCTGCCCCTCCCCTCCCTGAGTCCCAGGGGGCTCTGCTTCCCGTCTCCGCCCGGGGAAGCAGATACCTTGTTGCTCTGAACAGTCTAGGGCGCCCCATCCCAACTCTGCTTCTTGTAGAATATTTAATCTTCGTTACCTTTTTTTCCTTGTCATTCTCTGCAATAACCTGTTTGATATTCTCACCATTGTAATTAAATTATAAGTGAACCTGCTCAGAACTTATTCTATATCATTTAAATTCTGATGAATGAGGATTTATAATTATCCATAATGAAGGAAACGGCAACATCCTTTTCATAAAGGGATGTTTGAAAGCAAATATTTTTGGAAATTGCAGCCAAGAAAAAGCAAGAAACGTATACGTGGTTATGTGATAGTCCTAATGCGTTTAGAGGCTTGCTAATGTGTCAGTAAGTGACAGCCTCCTCCTTAGAGTTGTCAGAGGATTGTTTGCGTCATCGCAGAATGCGCAGGACTTTCTGACCTGGGAGGAGGAGGAAAGGCAAAAGCAGAGGCCAGACCACATGTCCCTGAGCACAGAGCAGGGGGCTCTGCCATTGCCGTCCAAGAAACGGTGGCTTAGAGGTAATAAATAAAACAGAGAAAGTGCTCTTGGTGTCGAAAAACCATGACAGGTGTTCCACGTGGGGAGAAGAATGTGGCACGCAGCTTAAGTAGTATCACGAGCAGGGACTTTGGGTGTGGAGAATAAATAGGGTTCTCATCCCGTCTCTGCTGATCTCTGCACTTTGGGAAGTTGGTTACATTCTCTGAGCTTTAGATTCCTCATTTTTTAAGATACAGAGTTTAGACCAGACACCCTCCCATCCCTTACACAGCTCTAAACTACTGTTTAAAACTGCTACATGCCAAGAGAAGTTAGAACCCTCATCATCAATCAACATGTCAAAACTAAATTATCGTGTAACTGCTTGAAACTTACCACAGCCCTCTCCCACACCATTAACGTCAACCGCTTCCTCTGAGCTGGGGCAGCATCCACTACTTGAGCTTTCTCACACATAGACGGAGGCCTCGATGCAAAGCAGAGCGGTCACCAGCCCAAGAATAACAAATCTCGCGTTAGCCCTAATTTCCTCTCTGGGTTTTCACATGATTGTGAGAAAAGCAGATTTCAGGTCTCAGCAGCTGGGGAGAACATGAGGCGTGTGATCCACAGAACAGCCCAAATCAGCGCTATCTGAAAGATCTTTCTTCCTGCAAAGGCCTATCCAGGTTAATAACTAATTTTCTCTACATTACAGCATATATGGCCGTTGTCATGGTAACTGGGTGAAAAGTTTAGCCAATGGAATCTATGTAGTGTTTTTAGGTTTCCCAGCTATCTAGATTTTTGTAAATCTTTTTTCTCTCAAATCCAGTCTTTCGGGGGGTTTTTTGTTGTTGTTTTGGTATTCTGTTTACCAGTCAAGAAAAGGTTTTGTTCTTATTTTTTTAAGAGAGTATCCCATTATGGACAATGATCATGGATTCATGGGAGTTTACAATTGAAACAGATTATAGGGGTTCATTCAGTTCCTTATTTTCTTACTCATCAAATAAAAACACTTATCAGGGAACTTGATAAAAATACAGATTCTTAGCCTTCACTCCAGAGTATAGAATATGAATCTCATCAGAGGCAAGAGAATCTATTTTATTAACAAACATCTCAGTTAATCATATCATCAACTTTGGGAAACACTGATCTAATTTCATGAGTGCTCTTTGTAGATACAAGGATGTTCATTTTGGTTTTGCGTGTGTCCTATGGAAAAAAGAAGAAAGGATTTCATAGTTTTAAGAGGATTAATGGCCTAAAAGAATTGGCTGAAACACTAAATTTGAGCCCAAAATGGCAGCGATTATATGACATGAGTCACAGGAGTCACCATCCACATCCTCCAGACCTCAGTAGCACCCTGTAGACAGGCAGCTGTTGAGAAGGATCATGCTCTGCCAAGACTTGGGTCTCCTTTTGGGCTACACCCTGGTCTTTTAGGAGATAGCACTTTGAGTGGATTTTTGTTGTTCTGTTCACTGCAGTTGTAAATTTTCTCTTTTGATTATTCTGGTCAGGTAATGGTGGACTCAGCAAAGTAAACACATGTGCAACTCCAGGGTTCTACACTTAATGTCAGTTACAAATTACAGCAAGTAGCTAGAAAAGCAGCTATAATAAGGAATATTCTAATTAGTCTCAGAGGCATTTTGCTGCAGAAAATATGGGAATTTTTTTTCTTTTGCAGAGTTCGCTAATTGCCCCTCAAGAATAGGTATGAATCTCTCTTGTTATACTTGCAGAAAATATATGGCTTTGGCTTCCAGCTGGGACACTCTGGAGATATGAAGGAAGTTGCAAAAAAATAATAATAATGTTTTGAACAGCTAGGGAAGACAGCTACATGGTTGTTGAAATGAAAATATATAACAATATTATCTTTACATACACACTCTAAAAACACTTTGGGATCAATGGAGATATTATTTCTACTCTACAGCTGATGGCTTCCATAAATATCAGTTCAGCACTATCCTTTATTTTAATTATAGTTTTTAATATGCAAAGGTAGCACCTAAACCAATTACGATTTCAAAGAATGCGTGGTCATACTGCACCCCAGATGTGCACGCCGTGTTCCAGGTGTAGATACCTGGCCCCAGATATACACACTGTGTACCCCAGATGTGCATACCGTGTTCCAGGTGTACATAATGTACCCCAGGTATGCGCTTACGGAATTTGTTTTGAGAGTTAGTGTTATCAAGACGATCCAACTGCTAGATGATAAAAGTTAAGCTGTTCTGGTGACCAGCCCATGAAAATAAGACCCACTCTCTGCATGCAGCCCCCAAGGAATGCCTGCAGTGCTCCTGGATGCTTGTAGGGCCATGGTAGGGAGGGAGAGGGAGAAGATCTAAGTGCTTCGAATTATTTTTGCATCCTAGAATGGATGTGCTCTTAATATCATGATGCCTTTCAATTAGAAATCCTCAGAGGACAGACACCTGGTGAGTGGCCTTTGACTTCTGGCCGTCTGTGTGTGCTGGGGAAATAGCACCTCCCAAGGTCCTGTTTGGGGCTTTGTACTTGCCTGGGTTGCCTCCCAGCTGCTACAGCCCAGCCCAATTAGCAAGTCCTGCTGGTATTTCTGGAGTTTCTCTTAATGTTCTTTAGACCTCTCTAATTTGAATTATTCTGTGTCATCAACAAAGATTTGACAGTTGGGCCTCAGTGAAATCAGAAACTAGAATTGCAATTAGAGTTTCTTAATCATTGTGCATATTGTATTGTTACATTGGGAAAATATTGGGATCTAATTAAAGGGAAGGGGAATTGTTCATTTGTTTACACTGTCACTATTTTTTCTTTTAAAATACAAAATTAAAGAAAAACTTGATTATCTTTGGTGGTCTCAGTTATCTACCACTGGAGACTACTGGATATACATGATGCACAGATTAAGTGTCAAGGAATTCTTGAAGAAAGTAAAATTACAGTGAGATTTAGAGGATTAGGAATTCGCTAGATTTTTTTAATGCACATTTTTAGTTTTTCTGGCTCTTGGCCTTATTTTATTGGTAGAGTTATGAAAAACATGATTACTTTGGTAACAATTTTCTTTATCCAACTCTTTTCAGTAGGTGATAAAGCTTATTCTTGTAATTTAATGTGAAATATGCAGTGTAATTTTATCTATATGAAGTTCAAAAACACAAAAACCAAACAATTAAGTGGTTTAGAGCTGTAACACTATACAAACAACCCAAGGGATGATAATCCCCAAATTCAGGAGAGCAATTTCCATCTAAGTCAGGAAGAAACTGATATGATCTAGTCAGACACATGATTAAAAGGAAAATTACACCAGACACTAGTTAAAAATGGCAAGAAAGACTTAGTCAAGAGACTGTGACAGAGTCAGATTGCTGCAATACGGGAGGAGAACGAACATCACCCCAGTGACCCTAAGGCCAGGGCGTCTGGGCTGGGCGAGCTAGTGAAAAAGCAACGTGCAAGCGGGGGCCATGTCACCAGGCCCTCTGTCTTGCTGGCCGGCCCTTCTGGGAGTCAGTCTCCTGTCCTCTGGGAGACAGGGGCTCTGTCTTTCTTCGTGATGACTTTTGAAAGAACGGTTCCCAGGCCCCTGAGAAGGACGCTCCTGGCTTGTGGACATTACTTCTCCAAGGCAGAGAGAATGCACGATTGCACGTTTCCTGCATTTGTCCTCTCGGGTGTTTGTTTTATCCTGTGAGTTTATAGAACTCTTTTCCAGCACCATCATTCTGCTGGAGCTGCCAAAGGAGAAGACTTGTCCTCTCTGTGAGAGAGAGGGCAGGAGCCTGGAGTCGGGAAGAACCTGTCTAACGCTTCGTCAAGCCGAGGGCAGTGTTAATGCCTCCTGGGTCCACAGGCGGCTTCAGGGGTGATGCCGGCGTCTTTCCCTTAAAACTGGGTGCGGGGTACGCAGCTGCTCCGGTGCCGTGATTCTCCATACCTTACGTACACTTTATACATTTTCTTTCGCATTTGGCAGAGGCATAAATGGTATTAAACACTACTTAATAGGAAATATTAGCAGTATTCAATAGAGGCAGAACTGGTGGTTAATAATACTTAATAGAAGTATTAACAGCACTCAGGAGAAGCAGAAGTGGCAACGTGGGTCACTGGCGGGGCCGCTGCCACAGCTCTGAGGACTGGGGCGGACAGAGACTGCCGGGCGGACCGTGCACTCCCCTGTGCTGTGTTCACAGGGAGCTTCTCTGTCGTTCCCACTGGCTGTACGCTAGCTCCCTGAAATAAAGGGCGGTGTTTTCACCCTTGATTTACTGACTCAGGCAGGAACATTAATTGTTTCTTCCTAATACCACAATAAGCCCGCATTCCCTAAGGCTGCGTCACTCCCTGGAACTAAGTTAGCTACTCAGGGAAGATCATTCAGCATGTCCAGGTCTCCAGGGCAGCATTGCAGGCTTTATTGTTGCTCGTCGACAAATTGCCTCCCATCTGTCTGCTCTGTCTGTGGTACCCAGCAGCAGCGCCTCGATGCTCCCCTCGTGGTCTGAAAGAATTGATGTGCCTCCCTAAGCGTCTGACGCAGTGCTGAGGATGCGCTTCGGCACTGGGGAAAATCTGCCTGGCAAAGAAACTCAGGAACAGAGACTTCATCAGGCGGCTTCGGCCACGGCTGGCCGTGGCTCTGTCCCGGGGACACAGACAGTCTCAGCGTCACTAAAAGACCTCAGTGATGTCCACAGGTGCTACTGGGAAGCTAAGAGTTAGAGAAAATAAAGAGTTGTGTGGCCAGTCAGAGGTTGGGCCAGTACTGATACTCGGATTTGCCAACCCCGTTTCATGCTCTGCGCTGTCGTTGCGTAAAATCCAGTGGAAAGTGGGGACGTGAGGAAGTGTCAGGGACACCTGGAGCCCAACATTTGTATCGCCCTTTGCAGAGTGAGTAGCTTTGATGCACACGTCACATCGAGTGGCCACATGCGAGGACCTGTAGGGTCCCTCTTTTCTAAAGGCTCATTGATGCCAGCACAACAGGATGGAGCATGCAAGATCTCTCTCATTTCTAACACGTTTGCTCACAAACTGATATTTAATATCTTACTATCGCGTCTGCCCCCTGAAACACTAAACAGAGGCTTTATTAAGAAGGTTCTCTGTTCTTTCTATCAAAGCAACTTTGTTCCTTGGGCATAAACAGAACTATCCCTTGTCTCTCTAAATTGGCCAGAGAGCCAACCTTGTTATAAATAAGTACTTCTTAGCTTTGGCTTCAGATGTCAGCTTTTTCTCTTGAGGTTTTTACCTACTTAAAATTCACTTGTTGCTCTTTAAATTCACTTGTAGCTTAAAGCTAAAGTTTGAATTTCTAAAATGAAACCATGTGCCCAAAAGAAGCTCAGGGGAAACAAAAATAAGGCAAATAAATGGAAAATCCTCCAAAATAAGCAAAAGCATTAAAATGATAATGCTCCAACTTGCTGAACTAGCTTAAAAATAATGTTATGCTCAAGATAAGCTTAAACTATGGAGACCTCTCTTCTATAAAGCCTTAAAGAAAAAGCAGAATATTACCTCAGACAAAACTTCATTATGTGTCATTTCTATTCCCTGATCCACCAAGAGAGATTGTGACTTTCGGAGCCCCAGCTCAGTATTTTTAACTTTCTAGGTGATTCGAATGTATAGCCAGGATCAAGAAACCCACAGGAACAACACTTGGAAACTGTTCAAGCAGGTGTTGAACACGCCCACCACACAACTCGCCTCTTCCCTAAAATACATGTGCACATAGTGTGAGCGCACACATGTACACACACACTCCAAATTTCATTCATTTGTACATTCACTTCACCAGCATGCTGAATTTTGGCTTTGTGCGGGGAGCCACATTCTTGTGCCAGGAAGCGCCCAGCGTAGGGGTGGAGAGCATGTAACGGTGCGTGGCCAGGCGGGCGGTTCCTGGGTGGAGGACAGGGGGCCGGTGAGCCGATTTTAAAATTTAATTTCTGACTTGCTCACGCTTCTGATCTTTCTTTACACTTGCCATTAGGCATTGGATTGGCTCATATTTGTGCATGGAAAAAAAGATGAAAAGGTGGACTCACATCTAACGGTTTTGAGTTATTGTATATTCTAGACTTCCGCTTCCACCGTGACTTCTGTTTATAGATGTAAGACCTGAATAAATAGAACTAATTCCTAAATAGGCTGAGCTTCCGTGAAGGCATATGACTGTCCAGCCCACCAGCCTGTTTTATTACCCATCTGAAAACAAGATTGACGCTGCTATGATTATCTTCCAGTTGAAAGGGACGTTCATACTTATTTAGCCAAATACTGTGCTTTCAGACAAACCAACCTCTGAGCAATTCCAGGCAGATGAATATCAGCCTTTCAGAAAAGGCACCTTGCAAAGGTGAGCCCACAACTGCAGTAACAGAAAACAGAGCTGGCGCAATGTGACAGCAAGCCCCCACGCCCTCAACGGAAGGGTTGACCCTGTATGCACACAGACATGGCTAGAGAGGAAATAACATTGGGCTTTGATCGGTGCCAACTCGAAAGAGATGGAAGACTATGGTGGACCACAAATACGGAGCCATTCTGGAGTGCAGAAGAACAGAGGACAGTGGCATCCCACCCCAGGCTAATCTAGGGCTTCCTTTCATTGCTGCTTCCCAACAGGACAAAGTAGGGTAAAAATGCAGAGTAAAACATTTTTCTAAAAACATAGCACTCTAGTGGTTCCTTAATGTATATACACACACACATATATATATACATGTATGTTTTATTACCCATCTAAAATATGTATATGTGTGTGTATATAAATATTTATGTATATATATAATACCATTATCATTCTACAAAGTGCAAACACACAGCTAACCCTAGATCAAAAGTAATTTCAGAATGCAATCTGTGTTTTGGGAGGAATATCATTAATATAGGTTCAGATAATTCAGTATAAATGATCTCAAATTTAAAATGGCCAGCATCAATTAAGAACTCACTTTGGACCAAATATGCTAGATGTCAAGGCTAAACAGGTAGAATGAGACAAAATCCCTGCTGAATATATATAATTAAAAACTATCCACCGAAAATCTGGAATGTACTCTGAGAAGCTCTGCTCTGTATACTGAAGAGAGCTGTAATCCATCATTCACAAAGACCTGGATTCACTCAGTGAACCTTTGTCAGGCTCTACGCTTGGTGCTAAAAACGTTTTTAAAAAGATCAGCTAAGCTTAACAAAAAGGCTAAGAAGCTATCACAGCTTTTATTTTTATTTACTACCCCATTTTTTGCCTGATGTTTTTTTTTTTTAATTCTCAAAAATAATCCCATAACACAGAATTTACCATCTTGGCCATTTTTAAGTGCACAGTTCAGTAGTGTTAAGTCCATGCACATTATTGTGCAACATGTCTCCAGAACTTTCTCATCTTGCAAAACTGGAACTATTTACCCTTAAAATACAGTGACTGACAAGAGGTATCTAAATACTTACATTCACAGCCACGGACAGTAAAATGGTGGTCGCCAGGGACTGAGGGGAGGGACAATGAGGAGTAGTTGCCTGACTTCTGAAATCTCAGTCCTCCCTTTGGCTCCTGTTCTAAGGGCGTTGGTGACCTGTCACTCCGCCAGAGCTGACGCAGCTCTGGTCCTGGGAGAGCTGTGTCCTGCCTGACTGTGGAGACCCTGCTCTCGCCTGCCCCCAGGCTCTACTAGCGTGGCTCTATGGGCGCCTCATTCTCCTTTCACCATTCCGCTTCATGCCCACTTGTAACCGCTCCACCCAGCTCACCACCCACTTGACTGCTCTTGCCAGGCTCCAGAGCACCCCGCTTCTTGGGTGTTCATGATGTGCTCCTGGCCGTGCTGATTGGTCCCCTCTTGTTCCAGGCTAGATGACCTCATCCCTTTTTAGCATCTTCGGTATGACTCATAGATCATATTGCACACATCCATCACCCCAAAAAATTAATGGCTATAGTCACTGTGCATTGAAACATGCTTAAAACTCCACTTTATATTCTAGGAAATAGGAAACTAAATGAATTTAAATCAAGAATAACCTCAAAAATGTCATATTTCCCTGCCAGTATGTAGGAATCTTGGTCTCCAGCACATTGCTGTTTATATATCCTGCAAATTTTCCATAAATTATTACTGAGAATTATATGCAAATTAAATGTTCTCTAGACAATTCTAAATATCAGCTTCAATGCAAGACTTTACCTGCTAAAAGCATCTATTTATAGTTTAATACTATATCTCTGACATTTTGACATAATACATATTCCATCAGCCTGATACATTGCCACCTCCCAGTGAGTCACAGTGTCACTAACTCAGAATTAAACATGTTGCTAAAGCACTTTACAGCCCTTGCAAAGCAAATAAAGGCTGTTTGACAATTACCCCCAGGAAGGCAAATAATCAGCACACCTCTGATTCCCTTCTTATTAACCATTATAAAATCATGTGCTATGATAAACGTACCTAACACAGACACTGGTTTTACAAGACTTCCCAAGAAGAAAACACGAATATTTGACATAAGAAACCCACAGGGGGCCGCTCCATTTTCCTTGGTGTCTTCAGTTTGCTGGGGGCTACTCCTTGTGAGGTGCTGGCTTTCACTGGTCAAGCTAGGCTTTGATTCCTGAGTTACAGAAAAGTCATTGCCCATTGCCTCAACCGTAATAGTAAAGGATGTCTTACAAAGGAAAGGAATCTTTTTTTCTTTTTCTTTCTTTCTTTTTTTTTTTTTTTTTTTTGGCTGCTTTGTAGTTAAAAGACTATTTTAACGCAAACCTTTCTATTTCTCTCCCTATTTCCCCTTTCATTCTGTTTAATTGCCAGCTGGACAAAGAAGAAGGCCCCTGATGTGCATCAAATTGTGCCTCGAAAGCCCTTAGTGGTTTTGTTTGTTCAGTTTGGTTTCTTCCTGCCACGGGGACCACTGTGCTGAGCATTCTTTTCTTTGCTCGAATTATCTTATGTAATCATTCTCCGCCAGTATCCTTTTGACAGGCCAAATAAGCACTTATTTTAAATGCCCAAGGCTAATTTTCTAGAGAATTTTCTAAAGATATTCATAACCCCTGTGGTTGCACAGGGGAGTATATGTGACTGTTTGGTGGCATATTTGACTTTATAAGTCAGAAGGTATTTTTTGTCTTCTATATGGCTAAAGGTTTCACTTGAGCTTGTAACAGAGATATGAAAACACCCCATGGAAAGCTTGTTACATTTAAAAAAATCAAACCAAACAAACAGAAAGCCTAAGGTGACAGCACAGTAAAAATAAGAGAAATACAAGCTTTGATTCCATGGGTATCCGAGTTCAACTATACCTTGGCCAACCAAAGCTCACTAGTTACGTAGTTAGGTAATTAGGTGAGAAAATCAAGCTTCCATGTTCTCATTGGTAAAGCAAGAGCTGAACAGTAGCACATACTTACTGAGTGTCCACTGTGGCACTGTGCTAAGTGCTTTACCTGCGCCACCTCCTTTGTTCCCCATAAGTTTCCTGTTCTTATTGACATTTTATAGGAAAAAAAATAAAGTCACAGAACAGTTTAGCAGTGTTCTCAAGGATACACAGCTAGTAAGTGGCAGGGCCAGGATTTTGAACACGGCAATCTGTCTTCAGAATCCGTGTTTTAACTATTAGACAAAGCTCCCTCTCTAAAAACCTTGCAATTAAATAAGGTATCAGGTGAAAGTTCATCTCACCATGCCTGGCAAATTGTAAGTGTTTACAAGAGTTTATGTCCTCCTTAAAAACAGATGATAGTAGTAATTACACTATAAGAATAATGTTCTTTATATCATTCAATATGTATTCAAAAGATCATCACAAAGGTGCACAAATAGAATCAAAACATTATGATTGTCAGATACCCTTTATTGAGTGCTTGTTATATACATTTTCTTATTTAACCTTAATAATACCTATCAAGTGGGTGTTATCATCATACCTACATTATAGACACGGATACTGAGGTTCAGAGCCACATAGCTAGCAAGTGGCAGATACAGAAACCCATGATAATCTAACTGCAGCACTGTGTTGCACCACAGTTGATCAGAAGCATCATGATCTAGTCTAATGACTTAGGCTACTGTAACAGCTTATTAATTTGGAGCCACCTGGAAAGTCCCCTCTCCCCTCTGGACGTCAGAGTCCTAATCTAGATAGCAATGTCTCCTTTTTCTATGACTACCATAGTAAGACATCACCGTAAAGTAATATGTGATACCAATTTTTGTAAGTGTATCAGTGGTTACACATAGAACAAATTTTTTATGGAAAATTTAAAGAATCAAGAAATAGCCTCAAAATTGGGCATAGTTTGGTAAATAAAATCAGTTTATTCTCTTGAGGGCGTTTAATTCTATTATATAAATATTAACTTAGGACTTGCAAGTGCATAATGGCGCTTTATTGGGTTGCCAGGGGTTATAAGAGACATGCTCTCTCCCAATGAGAAGCTTAGAAGGACAAAGAAGAGTCCTTCTTTCATAAACACTTGAGTATTAAATAATGTGTCGAATAACTATGATTGTGTAGTTCTAAAAATACTTCCTTTAGGAGGAAAGCAGGCTGACATGATACTTGAAGACACTGTGGAAAATGTCGGGCTTACTTTGGAAGGAGAAGACATTCTAGTAGATGAGAATCATCAGGACAGTAAAGAGATAGACCTGATGAACCAAAAGATTCATGTTGTGGGAAATGGGAAATAGTTGTAGAAACTCATTGAGAAGAAATGTTCTCAGGGTTTGCATCTTCTAATTAAACATGTTTTCAGTTTTTATCGCTTGAAAATACCCATTTCTTATGTCTTGTTACCCTGAGCATTTCCAGAACTACACATGATTCCCAGTGGTCTGGCTGCACCTCCTCTCTTTATTTCCTGCTCCAGAAAGCGTGTTGTATCGATGAGTGAGAACAGTAACACTGTCAGATAACTGCTCTGATTTAGTAAAGTAGATAATTGGAGGCCTTAATACTTACTAGTAATCAGTTACTCGTGAGTCAAGCGGGCATTCCCTTCCCCAGACCCCTGGAGCCAGGAGAGGCGGGAAGGACCAGGCTGGTTAGGCAGCTGCTCCAGCCACCATCAGGGCAGAAGGGATGGACCAAGGTAGCAACAGTGGACTAGAAAGGAAATGAAATGGTTCAAGGGACATCTTAAAGGAAGAATTAATTTCAACAAATATTTATTGAGTGATTGGCATGTTTATAAAACCATAATATACACTACAGGGCCTGCAAAGAAGGGGAGATAAAACAATTACACAGTCAGAAACAGCAATAATGCAAGCCCAGGCTTACCAAATAACCCAGCAGGTCAGCAGTTTATATGTTGTAGGGTTGAAAAATAAGATGGATCCAATTTGGTAGGTGAGATATGTTTGATACTATTGTACTCATAAAATCACCAACCATAAAAAGAATAATTTACATTAGCGACTGATATGCTATTAGAAATAGTTTACATGTAAAAATATATAAGCAGTAGATCATAATCAAAGAAGGTACTGTATTAGTGGGCAAGACCCTTTCTCTCCTCTAATACTGCCCTCAGTATCAGTTACCCAAACATACCAAAGGGAGTGTGAAATCTGTTTTATTAATGAGCATTTGTAGTAGTACACACATATATATTCAAATAATTGCATGTAGATAAGCACTTTATAGGTTATAGTATCTTTACATTGTAGCATTTCACCTTGGCATAGTTTTATATGCTTTCCGAGTTTCTCATTCAGCCCTGTTTTACCTTCAACCGTCCTGTGAACTTGCTTCACTCTCTGTCTCGTTTCCTCGTTGGACTTGCCGCTGCTCCTCTCTGACTACCTGAAGCCCAAGCTGGTGGAGGTGGTTGGTTCCATTATCACTGGGAATTCACGTTCTTAAACCTGTGAACAGTTTAGTCTCTAGGGACCATCCGGTCCAAGAACAGATTCTGACAAAACTTCTCACTCTTGTTTTAAATGTCTTTCCTGCCTTCCCTTTTTCCTTATTAATTTATTTTTTATTTGTCAGGTATCAGTGGACAGCTCTCTGCTAGACAGCTCTCAGGACCAGCCTGCCTTTTTCTTTTCTAATTTTCATTTCTAAATTTACATGTATGCTTATGAAGCATTGCTTTTAAATATGATTGTTCTAACCTTGCCCTATGTGAGTTCACTTCAAGGGGATGTTACATATTTCATTACATGGTTTTAGCATTTCCCATAATATTCTTTCAACATATTTCATCACAGACTTTTAACATGAATTTTAATTAATTTGTATTATAAATTTGAATCAAAATTTAGGAAGTATTTGTTCTAATTATATAATCTCTCTGGAATAGTTCTATACTCTCTGTTAATATAGGCCAGCTGCTTCTGATTCAACTTGTAATATTTAAATATAGAAGAATATTGTTCAGTTAAACTGAATTGTCTATTCTAAAAGAACATGTAATATTCTTCATGTTAGGAACACAAGAGCCTTTATACAAAATAATTGTACTACTCTTCACATTACGAGTATGTACAAGTACCAGTACAGCACAATATAAGTGAACAAGCACAATACAGGTAGTAGTACCAATTCTTTGTCTAGAACAGCTGTTAACCATGGTACTTGGTGGATTGGGGATAGGCTTAAATGATGCTTTTCGTTGGGCCCCATGCTACCCATGCCCACCCTCCATGTAACCAAGCTGACTCAGAATCTCCTTTCCTTTTGATTCTTCAGTTCATGTAATATGATAACTGTTTGCCATTGATCATAAATTACAGTTGGTTCTCATTATTTGCAGGCGTTATTATCTATGGAGTCACCACAAACATTGAATTAGCTAATACTGAACCATTGCTCCTGAAGGAAATATAGGGTTAGGTTCTTATAACCCTGTGTCACAACACTTTTATCAACCCATCAATATATAACCTTGTTTTATGTGCTATTTCTGTCTTAAGGCATTATGTAATGTACATCTTTTGTTCATTAACATCGAACTCCTAGCCAGTAGCACTACAACTCACACCTGAACAAAACACATGTATTTTCTCCGTTAGACATATCAGAGCCGTCTTGCACTGAGGGACACTAGAGAGCGCTCAGCTCTATGCTTGGGGGCCATTTTAAACATCAGAATCAGCAACAAACGTCATAAAAATGTGTGCAAATGTGGCACTAAATAGACTGTGAAACGGACATTTGCTTATAGTGTGAGATGTGAAAGAAGGCAGAGCACAGCCTTGTTCAGCCTCTAGGAACATGCACATCAAGCATCCCGCATTCGCTGCCTGCGCACATGCACAGGTCTGTGAAGCGCCGGAAAAATGCCGAGCCTTAACTAGGAGGTTACGGATTTTAGCAAGTAGGCAGATTTGCAAATGTGGAATCCACAAACTGATTAAGATCAACTATATCATCTTTTAAGCAAAAATAAAAACCACAGTTTTCAGCCCAGGATTCGTGGTAGAAAGCAGCTGACATTTACTGAGCACCTGCTAGAGCCGCGTGCCTTCCACTAACAGCACCTTGGCTAGGGACCCAGGGAGTGTGTTTTGATATGGTTTGTCATCACTTGGGAAAAAAATCATTTCTGTATTAAGTTGGCCTATGTTTGTTTGTTTGTTTGTTTTCTCAATAGGTAACCAAATTAGAGTGTTTGGCACCAAAATAAACAGAAATGAGAGTACTTAGATCTGGCAGAACTTCATTATCAATAGCCATGCAGAAGAAGACACACAGTGTGTTTCATTGTGTGTTTTTTAAGATAGCCATTTAAATGAAAGCACAACTTTGCACTAGCTAACATTAAAAGGAAATGTAAAACTATCATAAGTAAAACAGTACATCACTAATGTAAGAAAAGACAGAAGGATCACTGGAACTGTTTATAATGTCAGAATACTGTTTACATAAGAATTAGTACATACCAGTGCTAGCAATTCAAATTAATGGGAAAAGAAGGCAAATCATGCTAAGAAAATAATATGAAAATATCATTTTAAAAAATTAAGTTTCTAGCTCACTTTAGATGCTAAAATAAATTCCAAGAAATTAACTCAATGATTATGGGAAAAGGATAAATAGAAAAGTGATACTAAAAATAATATTTTTCTGACCTCTAAATTAAAAAAAAAAATCCTTGTGTGCATAAAGAGAAAGGAAAATTGGTAGATATGATTACATAACAATTAAAATTTCATTTAAATAAAAAGATCAGCAAATTAATAAAAAACAAACAAAAATATATTGGCATAAAAACTATATGTGTACTATATTTTAAAATTAACTGTTAAAAATCAACTACAAAAAGTGAAATATAATGAACAACCAAGTCATAAAAGATCTTTAATAATTCAGGAATAGTGAAAAAAAATTTTGAAGTGTTTTTCAATCTCAAAAAGACAAAAATAAGAATACAATATGTTGTCACTTCTGAGATTGGTTAGATTTTGTTTTTGTTTAGCGATGGGGCTGACAATCAATTTAGCAAAATAGATCAATGTCTTTAAAATCTTTGTAACTCTTAAACAAAGATTTTCACTTCTAAAATTATATCCCAAGGAAACAATTATATCTCACACATATTTTTTATAGATCTTCCAAAAGTTATATATAATTGTGAAAAATATGAATTAATATCTGCCCCCCAAAAGAAGTAAATAATTAAAAACACTTAATTCTAGACATATGATGGTATTTACTAAAAATAAATCTCCTAAAAATGTTTAAGACTATATGGACACACGTTAATGGTATAATTTTAATAAGTCATGGTTGAAAACTGATATAATAGTGTCACAGTTTTACAAATGTGTATTTTTACATGTATTTACATGAGCCTGGGAAGGAACATAATGAAAATATTTCTTGTCATTGAGTTTATGGGAAATTTATATTTTCTTTATGGTTTTTTGTGTATTACAAATATTGTAAAGTTCACATTATTAATATACTTTAAACATTTGGATCTTAACCACCTCTTTTTTATTAATTTGCAATTTGACCTTTTTTAATTTAGTAAATTTAAGTTTTTCACATGATCAAACTAAATATTTAACGTTCTATAGATTAATGTTTTATTAAATCTTTTTTTTTCCTAGTAATACTGTTCTTTTAAATACTGACATATCATCTCAGCTATGGCTATGCCTATTCAAAACCAAAAATCCTGCCTATTTTATAAAAAGTTGAACTCATTATTTGTATTTTTGTATGTAATGTGATAAATGTTTTGACTGCACTTCATCTGCTTTGGCTATAGATAGATGACAGGAGAGGACACTGATTCAATGACCAATAAATACAGGAGAAAATCTGGGACTTTTTTTTGTTTTTATTGTTACTTTTTATAACCATTATGCTTGTGAGTTATTTATAGTATTGCTATAAAGAGTATTTTCAATCAAGTCTCAGGTCTTGCTTTCAAAGGATGTGTTTTGTTTTTATCATTCCAAATTTTATGATTGTCTTGACATTACAGGATGAAAGATCAATTTTATGGGTTCTCAAATAATTATGAGAACAATTATGAATTTTCTTTAAAAATAAAACAGGTGGTATGACTGTTTTCCTCTTGCTGCTCTGTGGTGAGATGCAGCAGGGTGAGATGATGATGAGGGCTGAGCCAGGTGGCGGGAGGGATAGGCAGGAGTCTTCATTCCCTATTCTTATTAGCCCTGGGACCACAGACAGTTTCTCGGAGCCAGCGCTTCTTCGTATATAAAATCAAAGTGAGTTCAGTAGGTCTGTGTCTAATAATCTGGGTTAATCACAAAACGGGACTAGACTACACAGTGCTTAAAGAGTTTATCAACATGACTTCTCTCACTAGCCCCTTATTTTACAGAGCTGGATAATAAATGTTAGAATTTTACAATTAAAAGGAAACTAGAGTGTCAGGCATTCTGAGTTGCTGATAGATGATGTGTATGTTAGCCTTAGGAATCACTGGCAAATTTTTGGAAAATAAGCCTATGTTCTCTAACTACTACTTTACTAGGGTAGAGAGACCAACCACCTTCCTTTAATAAATGGCCATAGATCCATTCCAAGATGTATCCATGTGGTCAGTAAGATCTGTAGTTCTATGCTGATCATACCCTGAGCAAACTTTCAAAGTGGGTCTGAACAATTGCAAGCCATGGACAGAAATGACATCAGTAAACCCAAGCAATCCATGGTTTTGAGCCATGTAGCGTCCAGGTAACCTGTCAAGATTATTTACGTGCAAATATACTCCCAAACACATAACTGAATGGCGACTCTCATGGTCTTACTGGATTTAAAGGAACTGGGTCTCATAGGCTATCAGCCAAAGATAATTCTTTGAAATTTTAATATTCATTTAGATATTCTTCCCGATGGTAATTGATTATTATTTTTCGAAGCCACTTTGTGTTGGAGCCAGTAAAAATCCTCTCCCATAGCTACAGGAACTTATTTTTCCATTCTCTGTGGCGGGAGGCTATGTATCCACGTCATCTAAAACGAGAGGCAATGACAACAGCAGATCAAGCCAGATTTCTTGCATTCAGTCCAGTTCTATCACCAATTTGTAACCTCTAGCAATTTTTCATTATTATACTGCTCCACTTTCTCACCTATAGAAGAGAATAATGATAGCACTTATCTTCTAAGAAATTAGTGTCACAGTGCCTAGTAACACCTAGGCTACACCTATTATATTTCTAAAAACAAAGTATAAATTGCAGTCCTGTTTTACACCATTCAAAACTGTTTGCTGATCTGCAAGAAGACCATTTGAGCCAAACTTTCAATTCCTGAAGTTATTCCATGCAGTGGAAACAAAAGCATCATTAGAGGGGTGGAGGTCCGTGAACAGCTTTGCCCTTCTCATTCCTATCATCTTTTTCTAAAAGAAATAGTCAGAAGCAGTTCCTCATATTTAGATCACCCTGTTTTTATAACGTAGCCTTGATGACCTGGGTGCAACTAATTAACTCATGGCCCCGAGTTCATTCCTTTAGGCACCGCCGTGTGGTTTGGTTCATAGGCTCATGAGAACTCTGCCTAACAGAAAGTTCTGTACTGATTAGCGGAGAATCTGATCCAATCCAACCTTCTCTCAGTGACTTTACATAAAATACTTGCAGACTTTGTAGCATTCTACAGTGCACTCTGTTCACTTACAAATTTTGGTATACTCGCTGAGGCAAGAGGGGCTTTGGAGGAGAGAGCGCGAAAACAGAATTTTACTTTGTGAGAAATTTCGTCTGTCATTCCACTTGTCGTGGAATATTTGTGTTTCACAGGGTAACTTGATAGCATTGGTTTCCAGGATGTATTCTGGTCAGCGTTGCCCAAAAGGCATGAAGATTTCTGTCTTCAAGCCAAATAGGTAGTAACTTCATTTTGGAAATTATCAGATGATTCTTTGACCCTTCAAAGTGCATTTCTCTTAGAACGTAGCTTTGCTGGCATTGATGTTGCATTTTTAATAGTGTGAACCTTTTACATATGTGGTAACACTGGACTCTCCCTGAGTGGGGCAAACTCCCTGAAATTCTGAATAAACCCAGAGTAGACATCTGCTGACCTGACTCAGTGTTTTCCTGCAAGATGCTCACTGAGCACACGCCTTCCAAATGGAGATGAGACAGAGACAGACTTTGCGGCCCCTCCCTGCGCATCCCCTAGAGCGAGCTTCCTGCAGAGCTGAGTGTGGTTCCTAAACAAAAACAGCCATGCACCGGCCGCCCGTCGAACATACACTGATCCGTGTGTGCCGAAGTGTGATCACTCGCGTCGGCGTCCTTGACAGACGGTAGGACGTGCCGCCTTAAGGGCGATGTAAGAGCTCTCCAGGGCAAGTTTAGCTTTTCTCAGTTCTCCAGTTTTGCACCAACTTTAGAACCTAACCGTGTTAGTTTTGCTTCATGTTAGCTTTGAATACACTGGAATTAAAAGCTGAGGCTTTATAGCCAAACTGCCCTGGATTTGAATCCAGCTCGCATCCCGTGCTTATGTGGCTTTAGGAAAGCTGCCTGACTTTTCCAGGTCCCCATTTTCTCATCTGTCTGTGATTGGTGTGAGCCTCGCAAAGCTCTCATGCAGTCTCCCCATGCAGCGAGAGGCACTGTGGTTGTTAACATTGTTGAGAAGTTAAGAGACTCACAGAGAAGAGGCAGGATCCTAAGCCCTGAGGCAGTACTGGTCAGGAGGAAGCAGAAGCCATGAGGTGGTGAGCAGGGGACTAGATCAGTAGCTGAGAGCTGCTGGGTAGTCCAGGTCCCCATGAGGACTAATTATTCAGGAGCTTGGACAGTCTGCGTGCGGATAACACATCAGCAGGAAATAGAGACTACTCGATAAAACTTTTAACAGTTCTGGTGTTAGAAGATCCTAACATGGTGTTGCATTTAATTCGAGGCTTTTAATCAGCCTGAGAGGAAGTCTAGGTAAAAGAGCAGTGATAATACAGTCCCCTTTTAACCGGGATTATTATTAGATTCAAGTATGTTTATGAATATGAAGCAGTTGTGAAATGATGAAGCCCTATATGAATGTAAGGTGGTAGCAGATTAGAAATATTAATAGCATTTCAAATCAGGGCTAATTATTTAGGAACATGAATAAAAGAGAAGAAAAAGACTGTGAGTGTGACCATGCCTCCTACCCTCAGTTAAAATTTCATGAAAGAACCAAAGGTTTAAGATCTGTTGTTATTAACCATTGTATATCTGCGTTGTCTTAAAAGTGTGGCCTAGAGGACAAACTTGGGTTTTAGAGTTAAATTAACCTTGGCTGTAAATCATAATTCTGCCACTCACTGGCTGTGTGACCTTGAAGAAGTTATATAATTTCTCTGGGCCTCAAAGTTTATATGGTAAAATTCCAAAGATGCCCACTTAATTGGATAATATTTAATTCAAAACCAGAATGAGGGAGGAAATGAAATAAGAAAACGAACAAAAATAATTAATTCCAAAAGTAGGAAGAAAAGCAAAAAAAAAATAAATCATAGGAAGTCAGGAAAGAGAAAAAAATGTAAAACAGTAGAAAAAAGTCTCTAGATATAGATATCTGTAGATATATACACACACACATATGTCATATCATTGGACTAAATATACTGGCTAAAATAATTTGTCACATTAAATTAAAAAGAAACTAAATGTTCTTTATGACACACATAAAATAAGAGGACTCAGAAAGACTGAACGTAAAAGGATGAAAAGATATATAACAGGCAAATAATGAAAGAAAAACTGGTTAACTAAAATAATATCAGATAATATAGACTTTAAAACAAAAGCCTTTTTAGGGATAGAGAGGGTCACTAAATTATGATAAAATATTCAATTTGCCTCAAAAAAATAACAACAACAAAAAAACATTCTACACTTGAATGCACCAAGCAAAATACCTTCAAAATAAAGAAGGCAGAAATTGACAGAAATACATGGAGAATTTGCTAAGTTCAATATTATAGAATAAGGATACGTCCAATATTTTACATACTAATCTCAAGCTAATAACTTTAGGCACATGAAAGTAAATAAATGCAGAGATTTGAAAACATAATTAACAAACTTGATTTAATAAATAAAGTCTAACCAAAATAAAGAATACATATTCTTCTAAGATATGAATGAAATATTTATAGCACTTTATTACTTTCAAGAAGGGAAAAATTTAAATACTTGGAACTCAGTGATAATAAATACTTCCATATAAAAATTTATGAAATGCAACACAAAGGTGTAGTTATAGTTGATTTTATACTTTAAATGCTCAAATTAGAAATTAATTAAGCTGGAAACTAATAAACTAAAAGGAGATAATAGAAGAGCAGAAATTAATGAACTAGAATTTGAAGACTAGAATTCAGAGGATCAACATAGTCAGAAGTTAGTTCCTTAAAAATAGAGAAACCTCTAATACAATTGACTAAGGAGAAAAGATCACAAATCAACAATACAGAAAATGAAAATGAGAAATACTTATAAGCAGCAGTTTTTAAATGATAACAATACCATAAACAAACTTTGTTGATACATTTGGAAACTTAGACAAAATGGCAAATTCCTAGTATGACATATGTATGTTAGAAAACTATATCTTGGTTTTTGAAAGACGTTTTCACCCCCAGTTGTGACAACTAGGATGTCTCCAGACACTGACAGATGGCTTTTGAGAACAAAATTGACCCTGATTGAGAAGCGCTGATCTAATACGCTGAAAGCTTAGGGTACAGCACATGAAAAGTGAGTCGATGGGCTACCTAGTACTGAATACCTTCAGTATCAGTGAGAGATCCATGAAATTCTCATGCTTCTGATATGGAAAAGGCAATTCTACTTTCCCAATTAATAGCCACCGAGGACATTCTAGACTTACAGCAACCCATTATGTCTCCTGGATGGAGGTGTTAGAGTGTTTATGCAGAAATATCTACTTGAGACTTAGAAGTCAGTATTCCCCACTCCCCTTTATTTCTTTTTATATTTGTTTTTCATTCTCCTTCTTTCCACCTGCTCACACTCAAATCGTACAATACGTACCTGACTGCATACAAGGGTAAATACAACATTAGATTAAACGGCGTCATCAATTTGACCAGGACACTGAGATGGCGAGGCGTGAGCCACAGGATACATCGTTTATATTAAGAACCTACACGAATTTCTGTGAGTCCTGTTTCTACGTACATGTCGCTCCTCTCCAAACTTCCTTCTAAAGTGCAGATGCGGAGAGGTGTACTCTTAGCTTTTTAGTTAATTATTTAGGCCGAAGACATGTCGTAGGTGATGCTCTGCCATGAGGACACCAAAACAGAAGCATTCCCATTTTCTTTGGCTTTTTTCATCTTCAGCTTTAAATTATTGCTATAAACAAACTTCTGCTCCCCACTTTAGAATATAATTTTACCATTTTTTATAATTCATCAAAGGAAGTTTTTCTAGATTGCAGTAAAAGTTCTTCCATAGAAAGCCAGATGATCTATTCTAAAATTCGCCCCTTTCATTCTGTACAGCCCTAGAAATAATTGTGATCCTCCCTGGAGCGTATCATATCCACCTTATGAATATTTTTGTCTTAACTTTCTGTAAATTCCTCTGGATAATTATTTGATGTCTCAGCATAAGAAAAAAAAATGAATAATGTATCTTTTGCCTGAAATTCGTGATATTTACATGAAATACACGATAGTGAGTGAAGTACAGCTTGCCCTGCTGAAGTAAAGCTGCCTTTACTCAGTTCTCTCCGTGGATGAGACAGTCCTGCAGGACACATCTGAACAGGTCACTTGCGGATACCCGTAATAGCAAGTGTATCCCACAGCAACAACAGAAAGTTGTAACATTTGCAGAGTCAGACTGAAGAATTTTGCACAGGAATCTGAGTTTTAGCCTCTGGCTGCTGTAACTGACTGAGCGAGCCATACCTTCTCAGAGCCTCAGTTTTTTACTCTCCAGAATAAAGGAGTTGGACTACGTAATACCTAAAGTCCTTTGATTTTATGACTTGGTTATAGCCTGTAGAACCAATGACATTGTGTCATCATTATATTCTAGAGTTATTCAAATATTGTGCCAAAGTGGTATTGCAATTCTGAATCAAGTATTTGGAAGAGTTGATGATAAATTCAGAACAATGTGTACGTTTCCGAATTCTTTGATGTTTCTTATTTTCCCCTCCTTCTGCAGTCTTTACAGGTATTTATCTGTAAAATATAGGCCATAAGAGTGAATGAAAATGATAAATTACATAGTTCGATGTAATGGAAGATTTAGGTTCTTATAGAAAACCTAGGATTACTTAAATTAAAGGTTAAAAGCAATTTCTTAAAGTTGACAGTTCAGATTCAAAAGCAGCAAATGCTCGTGTAGCGTACAGCTCCTCCAGGCATAGGACACGCCCCCAGACGCAGAAGTGTCTGGCCCAACACGTCAGCAGAGCCACCGCTGAGCAACACGGGCACAGCCCTGTGGCAGTTCTGATCTCTGAGGCGGCCGGGGTCGTCAGATTCATGTATCTCCTCTTCTTTCCCTCTTACCAATGAGTAAATGTAGTAAATGTTAGTAGTGTGTTTGCAACAGGGTTTTTGACATCAGTCTACCTGTGTACACAGAGTTTTGCCAACACAAGCTGTATGCACGGGGCAGACTAGTTTGAACAGAGCAATCTGAGCTATAATGTCTGATTTTCTTCAAGTCTGAGAAATATTCCGATACATGCCCATAGTATGAAAGTTCTAATTTACATTTATTTAAAGAAAACTCTAATTCTACATGCGTTCCTCTCTGTGGTTCTAAAAGGTACTTCTTAATTTCTGTAGATGATCATTTCTGGCCTCTTTTTCTTCACCCAGTTATTCTGTTTTGCTGCATGAGAGCAGTATCCTACAGGCCATCAACGTTGGCGCTGAGCAAACTCAAGTAAACAAATTCAGAGCGCCCCATCAGAGTCGAATGTCATTTATAGAAATCTTTCTTTTCTTCAGATATAAAAATACATTCCCCAAACTGAAGAGAGGTAATACAATTACACATTTTTCCTGAATTATCTCGTCAATAATAATATCACCTGGCTAGTTGCATCTTTTTAGAATTGGCCTAAAATAGAAAATAAACAACTGCTTTGTTCAAAAGTTTTAATTTATGTTACATATCACACAAAGTCCCAATTAGTTGATATATACTGTTATTTATTTTAAAATAAAATTTAACAAGCTGTAGATAATTGTTTTCTGATCTTGTTTTACCTAAAAGTTTTATTGCCAAAATAAAATATTTCTCATAGAAAGCCTTGGTTTATATCACAGAAGTAGTGCAGTTGGATTCAATTAATTAATATGATCTATTATTAATAAACCATACTTTAATAAGTATGGTTTAAGACATAGAAAAGATCAAACGATATACCTAAAAACATAACTTGATTTTTTTACTTGCATGATCTTCATCCCTCTACCTCGTCTATAATTTTTTTTTTACATTCTTATCTTGATATTCCAAGAAGAAAAATTTACACAAACTTGATCAATGGTAAATGCATTGAAATTACATTTCAAAATATGTTTGCTTTCACTCACATTTACTTTAAATTTCAAGAAATCCAGCAAATAATGTTTGTAGAAGAAAAGGAGAAATGTTCCCAGTCATTGAATGGTGATATCTGCACTTTGAGCATGTCCCACTGTGGATTTGTTTTCCTGCTCACCAATATCCTAGTTTTCCTCCTTTCAAGCACATGATTAGATTACATTTCCCCCTCTTGCTTGGATTGAAGCTTGATGTGGCCATGTGACTTGCTTTGGCCTAGATGTGGGAGCAGATGTAACATGTCACTTTTGTATCACGGCCTTTAAGAGCCAGTGTGCAGTTCACTCTGTTTCTTCCCTGCACCATCACTGCAAACGACAACATTCCAAATGATCGAGCATCTGGCAGCCTGCATCCCAGAGTGAGGATGACAAAGCGCAGTGAACCTACAGCAGACACGAGATCCACATGTTTGGTATGGTAGGCAACTGTGATGTCAGGGTTGTTTGTTCTGCAGCAAACACCAGCTCCTACTGACTGATGAAGCTACCCATTGACGTCATTGTTTCTTGATATAAATGCCCCCAAGGAGAAGGTAGTTTTGAATAAATCTCCACTTTGTAGTTCCCCAAAGAATGATAATAATCCAAGAGCTATCTGATCTAAACCTTCACCATGTAAAGCATACTTTGTCTAGGAACACCTTTGCTGATATTAATGATGAAAATTATAGAGCAGGAAGAAACATGACAAAGTAAATCCTCAAACTTCAACATCTGTCGGTATCTCATTTGTCCTCTCATCTATACCCTTTGCTTTGCAGATGAGGAAGTGAGTTCCCAAAAGGCTATGTGAACTGTCCTCCCGCTATTTTTGTTGAGTCATCCATAAAAATATATTTGTGGGTGTGGCTTCGTATTGGGGATGGGGATGGAATGGGCAGGAGACAGGGAAGTTAAGGCATAGATGGAAACCATGCATACATATGGTGTGCATATGGATCTTTTATATCAAGACCCCAACCCCCAGGCTAGGGACAGATACCAAACTGTGACCTGTTAGGAACTGGACCGCACAGCAGGAGGTAAGCAGTGGGCAAGCGAGCAAAGCTTTATTTGTATTTGCAGCCACTCCCCAGCATTAGCATCACCTTCTCAGCTCCACCTCAGATTATCAGGCGTTAGATTCTCATGGGAGCCCCGGTCCCTGATGCTGAAAGGTTGGGACCACTCAGCATGCATGGGATGAGTACTATAATAGAAACAAGAATAAGACAGAGGGCTTTCTATAAAGAAACTTAAAATCTCAATGACAAAACAAAAAAGAAACAGGAAGAAGTTAATAGCTTAAGCAAAATGATGCAATTAATAATAGTACAAAGCACCAATAAGGGTTGTCATACTTCAGAGTTGTTTTGATTGAGTGAGAGGGACCTGGGAGAGCTTCATGGAAGAGATAATATCTGAACTAAGCCTTTGAAGGATGAGTGGCAAGGAGAAGAAAGACGTGTCAAGTTAACTGAGACCCGAAAAGAGGAGTAATTTTTCTCAAGCATATGATAGGCAGTAGGAGTATTGAAATATTAAATGGCATAAATGTATGTGGGAAAGTGGGCCTGTGGGAACAGAGTTGAAGGAGCCAGTTGTGGAAAGAGGAAAACCAGTTACTACAGAGGAAGTAAACATAGAGAAGGGCGTCGTGGGGTAGGATGAGGGGACAGCTGTGTGAAACATTTAAGAAGGATCTCAGCAATGGGAGCTGAGCGGCTGCGGGTGAAGTCGAATGCGTTAAAATCAGGGTTGGGACCAAGAGGACTAGAATGGTAATGGCATCATGGCCCACACGGCAAGGTCTGGAGGCCATTGATGACCATCTAACAATTGGGCATGTCAGACTAAAGCCCAGGAGAAAAGCCAAAGCTAGTGACAGTTTTCTGTCATGACTTACAGGAGGGCAGCTTGGAAGGGAGGTGTATTGATTGAACCTTGTATAATATCACAGCAAAGGCAGAAAAGGCAGGGCCAGGGGAAGAGATGGGGGGAGTTTGTTCACAGAGGCAAAAATTATCAAAGAAAACTGACATAGTGGAGAACCAGATACTCTTGGTGGTATGACAGTCCAGAGAGAATTTCCTACAGGTGGGGGCTCAGCAATATCAAAGAGAATGAGGAAGAAGAAAAGACCATTGGACTTAAAGCTTGGGATTTCCTTGGTGGCTTTAGAGAAGCATTTCGTTAGATTTTGGGACAAGCCAAATTATAAAGGGATAACGGGAGGCAGATGGGAAGGATGCGAAGAGCAATGGTATACACTGTGCACTCCAGATCAGTGGAATGAAGAGGACCAGTGCCTGAAAGGGCCAACAAGTGTACCCAGTTGTGTGTGGTGTGGTGTTGTGTTGTGTTATCTCATATTAGGATGGGAAATACCTAAAAGCAAAGAAGTTGATTAGGAAGATGCTAAAAAGTAATGATTTTCTTAGATTTGTGTAAAATTTATGACTGACAAAATTTGTAGTCAACGTTGACATTTTCCCATGTAGCTTTCACAATAACAATAGAGAATTGATGTAGTTTCAGCGTGAGGGGCACAGGGGTTCCTCCACTCTGTTGCTGTTTTCTTTATAGCATAGACTCATCTAGAGGGAAGAAACTAGTTGGAGATGCAGCACGCTCAGAGAGTGGAGGGGGACTAAGAGTTACAGGGAGGTTACCGTTGAGAAGAGGTGTATGTAAGACCAGGGGCAACGAGGAGAAAGTAGACGGAGTTTTGTGTATGTTTTACTCCCCAAAGCGAAGCATTCAAACACTCTGCGTACCGTTTCAGTTATGCATGAGATAACACACTTGCATTTGAAGGAAAGGGCTGATTATGACTATTTCTTAAAATATTCAGGCTAGGTGATTATGTGAGCATTATCTCTGGATACTCTCAAAAGTCTTTTGCAAAAATGCAGAAATTCTAGAAATGTCTAGAAGTTACGTAACTAAGGGTCTGCATGACATGCAGTCTTTCTCTGAAAAAGAAAAAGGGAAAAATACCATTACATTTTTCCTTAGCTTACCGTTGATGGCAGGCCTTTTTAAACAGGGGTCTGAAGCTCCCTTGATGGCCACATGTAATATCACAGATCTGCTTATTTCCAAAATGCAATATTCTCATTTTATGATAATTTGAAAGGTGAAATTTCTCTTCTGCATCTACAACCTACAATTGAGAAACATTTTCACGTTAAGACTTTATTTTCTTAAGGCAGCATTTCTTAATATAAATTCTCACAACACTGAGAATTTATTTTTCCTTTAATGCATTCATTACTCTTGACCGAGGCACCACTCTGCGTGCAAACCTTGTTTCCTGCTGCCACCTGGTGGACACCGTGCAGGAGTTTCACAGAGTCTCTGGCGGTGCTGGGAGAGGGGGCCAGGCTCAGTCCCACACGGTGATCAAAGAAAAGGTCTTTCTGTTAAACTCCCTGGCAGCAAAACAGCCAAGGGTTGGCTCCTTGCCCCTGGGGACTGTGCAGAATGTCACATTTCAGACGCCTACAGCATTTTTCTCTTCTTTTATCTTTAGACTCCTGTGGCTCTCAGACCTTGAATGTAATTCTTTCACAAAGATTCTTTAAAATCACTATTTGGTCCGTCTTTGCTCTGTCTTCCTTTTTTTTTTTTTTTTTCTTTCTTTTTCTTGTTCAAATATGGTAGAGGGAAGAGGAAGGAGATGGTCATTTTAATGTAAAGAAAATCATGTTAAAATTGCATAACTTAATTACATTAATTCACTGCAGTAACAATTTGGTATGACAGGTCATTCTGTTTTACTCATCTGCGTCTCTTGTGCAGAGAAATCGTGAGGAGCGGGTTGGAAAGTGCTTTATGATGGTAAATGATCTATACTCAGAGGAGGGACATACATAGAGTGACATTGTTTTGTTCAATAAAGTTTCATTCAAAGCGCTTTGGCTGGTTTTTTCTATCGAGTGTAATGGGAAACAAGCCAGCGCTGATATTAAATACCCCAATGATCCCTGAAGCTTTTTACTCTGTAATAAGTCAGTGCTCAGCTGTACAGCTTTATGTGTTACCCACGACAGTCGTTTAGTCGGTCAATTTCAGGCTAGCGATAAAACTTTGAGTAATAGGAAAGCAGTATTGATGCTCCATATTCTTGGCGAGGAGATGTCTATAAATTAAACTTCCCAGGTATACACTCAATTTATATTTAACAGCCATTACAAAATGTAATATCTTAGTAGAACTGGATTATGACCTATATATACAGAAAACTAATTAAACCTGTTGGAAATAACCTATTTCTCTTTGAATTATTTATATAAATACGTAGAGATCAGAAAATTTTAGTGCAAGTCAGATGTGTTCTTGTCTATGGCTATTACATAAAGCTAAGAACATTTTATGGGGAAAGAGATGATTCTTAAAGATTGAGCTCCAAATGTGGATTTTCCTATTTTCATAAGGCTAGAGTTTGAGTTATTAGACATCAGTGCTTTTCAAAATAGCTTTATAGCCTCAAAAGATAAAACTTCTTGTCAAATCTTTTATTAAATATAATTTTTACTGATTGACTTAGTCTTCACTCAGTGCTGATCTTAAAAGGACACCAGTGCTTTCTCAGGTTTCAGAATGAAAAGCGTATGAGGTAGTACTCTGATTTCTCACCTCTTAATCAAATTCCACACATTTCATAATGTTAAAATTTTTGGTAGTCATTTTAAATATATTTTTTCTTCGAATTTTCTAAAATTAAACAAATGCTCTTTCATTAAAAAAAAAAAAAAAGACTTCTGGATGGAATGACATCTGCGTTTACCAGGCCTGGTCTTTGTCCTTCCTGAGGGACGGAGGGCGCGGTCAGTGCTCACTGCGTGTTCCGCTGCGTGTTCCGCTGCGTGTTCCGGGGAACAGGCTGCGGGGAGGGGAAAGGTGAAAGCCAAGTGCAGCCAGCCCTGGCGCGCAGAGGGCAGGTGAAGGCAGAGTGGTGGACGTGGGCGGCGGGGCTGCGCATGCGCTCAGGGTCGCGTGGTGGCGGCCTTCTTGCTCGTCCACACCGAGCACGGGGCAGCGTGTGTGGTGGGTGCGCGGCAGGGATAAAGGAGGGATGTGAACAGGAGTGTGACCTGCCTTCAATTTCAAGAGTCCCACCAGAAATTTCTGCTTACGTTTACACAGTGCCGTTTTCCCTTGGGTATTGTTTGTTTGTGGCTTTTTCTGGGGGAGGGGTTAGCTTCTAAATCAAAGCTAGCTGCCCCCCACCCACTAAGGTTGGCAGGACATCCGGGAGCAATCATCGTGGGGTACTCCATTTGGAGGTACGAAAGAAAGAAGAGTGCAGGGAGGAGACTTCTGTGGTCCAAGAGGAGTGAAGGGTTCCTTACGCTCCTGAGTACCTGCTTGTCACTGCCCTGGGTCACCCCTCTGAATCTGTCTAGGTAGGGAGAGTTTGGGGATCACAATCTAGTCGAAAAGCCGTTGCACAAAACTGAGAAAATGCCAGTTGACACTATCCACGGTATGCACACTCACACTAGTATCCTCTTGGTCAGGCCATCCCCACTTTAATCCAAGGAACCAGACTCTGTCCCCTGTGGAAAATCCACTGGATGTGGCCCGTTGAGATCATTTACCTGTTAACTCCCTCTGGCAGAGATCACACACCTCCACGATCCCGTGTTCCCGTCACCTTTTTAAGAAAGGAAATAATAGCATGATACAGCCAGCCATTTTCAATCCAGTTATTATACCATTTTAAATTTTTAATAAATGTTTTCTACTATATTTGTTTTCTGCTAGATGCCAGCTCTAAGCCTGGAACTGCTCCTGTTAAATCATTAAATGTTGTCTCATTTAGTTCTGAAATGACCTTCAGACACAATGTTGAGAAGAAAACAGGCTCAGGGAGTTTAATTTGCCCAAGCAGTAATTTATCACAATTATTTGGTTTGTGAGGATGGTTTGAAATCGTGTCTTTACAATGACTGATATTTTAATGTCACAGGGGTTTGAGAAAGATCTTTTCTGTCGTAGCCTGTTTGGGCTGCTCTAACAGAATATCATAGACGGCGGTTTATAAACAACAGAAATTTATTTCTCACAGCTCTGGAGGCTGGGAAGTCCAAGATCAAGACCCAGGCAGAGCCACTGTCTGGTGAGAGCCCACTTCCTGACTCATAGATGGCCATCTTCCCACTGTGTCCTCACATGGTAGAAGTGGCGAGGGATCTCTGGGGTCTCTTTTATAAGGGCCCTAATCCCATTTATGAGGGCTCCACTCTCATGACCTAATCATCTCCCAAAGCGCACCCCCCAGCACCATCACATTGCATAACAGGACTTAAGATACGAATTTGGGGGGACGCAAACATTCAGGCTATTGCACCTTCCATAGAAATACTTTTATTTGTACATTCTTAATGCCCATTTTTTTGTTTTGTGAATTAATAAACAGTATATATTTATTTAAACAAAATTATCAACAATTCCCAACTATCCGTAGATTGCCTGTTAACGTACACAACTAACAGTCAGAACATAAAGATCTAACCAATTAAATTTCCCAAACACTTAGATATTGAATACAAACTTAACCAAGTATTTTCAAGTATTTAATTGAAATAAAAATTCCAACATATCCAATTTTCCTGAATATTTAAAATACCTTAGAATATATAAAACTCTCACAAAATCAGTACTTTTAGATTAAAATCAGTTATAAACATGCAAATCTAGTGAATTTAAACTTGTCATGTATCCTTATCCTGATCCATATTTTAATTCTTAGTCTTTTCCTGGCTTACTTTCCTAATATATCAGTTGTCTTACTGTTTTTATTGCTTCTTCGGTTTCAAAATTATTACCACATCCAAATGAAAAACAATGATCTCACAGCAGCCAAGAATGTAGCATTTAAGTTATGAACCAATTGATTCTTGATGAACATACGCCCTGCTTCCTAAGGAGATACAAACGCTAGCCAATGATTATCAGATTAAGCTTCATTTAAGTCCAAATACATGAAAATGGGGCTTTTTAAAATGATATTTCTTCAAAATATTTTGGCCAATATTGCAAACCCTATTGTGTTATCCATAATTATAATGACTGACCTTGGTCTTTATAGTACCTTATTAGGAATTTTTAAAAAATATTTTATCAAGATTATTTGGTTTATTTGAAAACATTACCTCTTAGTAGATAATGCATTGAGTCTACAATTTAGTTCTCTTGAGCACACTGACTCAAATGATCCTTTTTGAAATCAGTGTTGTTTTCTTTCTGCATGGTGTGGCCACTGGCACTAATGAACTCTGAGCCCTCATTTCTAACCAGCTTTCGTGTGCGCCTCCAGCTACTGGTTGGTCCTTTTGATCTCATTATAACTACCTTTCTTAAGGTTATTTGGCTGACTGGTGGTGTGCCTCCTATAGCACTTACTGTGTGTGTGTGTGGTGTGTGTGTGTGTGTGTGTGTTACATACACTATATAATTTGTAGTCAGGAATATAATTAGCAGAGGAAGCAAAATACTCACATATATGAACCCCCTGTTAACCGTACCCTATTTTGTTTACCTTTCTTTATATTGTAACTATCTTTTATATGCCTTATATTAACTTTTCTAAGTATCATTACAAGCGAATAACTTTTAGAGACCAGGCTCAACTTCTTTAGCCAACCATAATTCATGCTCACTGATCTCTCTCTCACACTTAATGCCAAATCATCAAACAGGAATATCTTTGACTTGACTCTATCCTTTTAGTATTTTAGTTTAATCTCCAACGTTCTTAAAAGCATTCTTGCTTTCTGGCAACAGTGAGATGTCCCAGACCCATTTCAGTCTGTTTTGTTTTACTGCTCAAGGTGTGGACTCAGGATCCCTATCAGAAATAGCAGAAGATAGTAGAGAATAATAGTCCAAAATCTGGGTGCACGGGGCACCCAGGGGAGTTGATGGTGTGAGTAAAAAACACTGCTGTGGCTGCTTGACCGAATGATGACAGAAATGGAAAAATACATGTTATTGTAGTGTCATAAGTCCCTAGTGATATTCCTAAAAAAAAAAAAAAAAAAAAAAAAAAAAAAAGTATTATTGCTATGCCCTACTCTTCTCGGAGTGTGTGATTTCATTGACCACTGAGACATTTTTTTACATTGAAATATTTTACCATTCTTGCTGCTTAGGCAAAATACATGAAAGACTTCTTGTGCCCAGTTTTGTAAGGATTCCAAACCATATATACTTTCACAGAATTGTGTTTAGGATTTTCTGCATGTGCATGTGTAAATGCACAAATGCATAAGGATGTTTATTTACCTACCAGTAGTAATAATGTCTTTTTATCCAGCCCTTAGGGTAACTATAGATTGCACTTGCTTTCCCACCCCACGATGAATTAATATAAACTATGACCTTCGTTTAAATCTCTTTTGTTTTTATACTTGTGTGAATCAGCTAGTTACACCTTCCCTTTGGAATAATATACTTATCCCAGTTTTTAAAATTGACAAGTAATGGCTAAAGGATGAAGCTACCTAATTTGCCTTATGTATAGTTGAGAGAGGCCAGTGCATATGGGACAAAATAAGGATGAGAAAAAAGAAGTATTCTTTAGATTTTAAAAAGTCAACAAATAGAAACGTTTGTTTTCTAAGAAACCATTATTTATGATTTAAGAAAAACATGAAGGAAACCCAAAATAGGGAAGAATTATTTCTTCATTCTTTTTTTTGACATATTGTCTTCATCTACACTGATTTAATATGTCCCATTTATCAATATGTCTGCTGTGTCTTACGTTGAACTGTTTCCACTGAGCATCTCCATAGGTCAGGTGGTAACTTCACAGCCACCACAAGCCACTCTGGCTGCCCAGGAGTCCTGAGCGCCAACCCTCATTCCCCATGTGGCCCCGGTTCCTCTCCAACAAGTAAAAGAAACTATCACAAACCAGGAAAAACTCACCAAACTGCAGGCCCAGGTGCTCATTGGTGGACAGGAGCTGCTTGTAGAAGCAAAGGAGTGGTTCGTTCACAGACAGCTGCAGCATAGATGAAAAAAAAATCCATTCTCCTTAAAGAAGTCAGGGGTGAAAAACATCTGTGCTATTGAAGGTGTGAGTGTGTTCACAACCCGAGGAACAGTAATGTCTCACAGCCCTGGAGTTGGGGCCTCGCTGGCAGCAAGCAGGTTGCCCGGTACACCCAGGCCAAGACAAAGCGGCTGACGGGAGTGCTGCCCGCATCTCCCAGCTCGGCGCAGGCAGCTGCTGGTGTCCGGAGCATCAGGAGATGAATGACGCTCTGCCCAGGCTCTGGACAAAAAGCCACTCGCCACTGGAGAGGGTGGTGACGATGCAGTTCCAGATCTCGTGGACAATTTTCGATGAGGCTTCGGGAGCGAGGCAACTGAACCACGTCAACTTCCGAAAAAGTTAAAACTTGAAGAAGCAACTGGGAGCTGCTATTTTACATTACGGCTGCTTTTTAAAATTTGTTCATGGATCTGATAAATTCTCAATCTCTAATGCTTTTAAGCCCAAGCCCTTTGGACACTGCAGCTCTTTTCAGTTTTTGCTTATGCACAAATCATTTTTTTGCAGCTAATTAAGGTGAAGAAGACTGGGAATAAAGACTAAAGGTTAATAAAGTTCTCTCAGTTAAAAAAGGGTGTGGGGGGTGGCACGGGGAGACCACAAGCCAAAGAGAACCACGCAGTGGAGCAGAAGGAAAACCCACCCTAACGCACTGGGCGCTGATACACAGGAGATAAGGCGGAGGCACAGAGGCCCGGGGTCCGGGTCAGGCAACCTCCCTCAGGCTCCAGAGGCATAAAGTGAAGAACTGATCCTCAGAGAGGAGGGAATTTGCTGACATTCCCACCATAAAACCAAAAAGAAAGATGGTTGCAAATGTGCATTAGGTTAGCCACAGTGGCCTGAGAAACAGTCTCATTTTGCCAGTGATCGAACTGAAAATAATACGCACTCACATAGGGAAGAGAGAGGAGGCTCGTACAACCTCTCTTCTCGGTCTTCAGGCCCAGTCTGTTTCATCTACTTGCAAACAAGTTCCTAACTCTAATAGCCATTTGCTTGAATGTTGACCAACAAAAACAGGTGTTACATTGTGCTTGATGAAGGTAGGGCGGAGAGTCTTATGTTCTGTTTACTCTGGTGAATCAGTCCACATAGAAATATGAATCAGGTGTTTCCATCTTGATGGATGGCATTATTCCAAAAGGGCAAGAAACCAAGGAGCTATAAAGCCTCCCTGAAAACAGCGGAGATGTGTATTATACTACACTCTTGGATGGATGAAGGGGCAGAGGCAGCCAGGGCCCCATGGGCCGCCCGGCAAATGCATTCTGGAACTTCAGGGAAGGCTGAAGTACATGCCTTCATGCCCAGTGATGGTCTTGCTGTCAAGGTCCAAAGCCCAACAGTTTTGAGTAAGAAAATAGCTTTGAAAACGTGTTCACCATGGTTTAAAAATCCTCCACTGTGAACACACCCAGCTTTTCTTCTTTCATGGAGCTTCGATTTCTCAGGAAGACATAACCTAGCAATGCTGGGGTTGCAGCTTCCACAAATGCCTCGACTAACGTTAGAGGAAGAGGAGTGATGGAAAGCATAGCATCCCTGCCTGTTACAGAGCTTATTTAAGAGTGTGTGAATGATTTATTAGATGTACAAAGAGGAAAGGACCCACGGTCTCCATTTAAAAAGAATCAAGCTTTGTTTCATTGATCTGCCTCCCAACGACTAGATCGGAGGTTTAATTGATAATCCTCCACATCTTCTCACAGTGATTGTTCCAGTTATCATAGTTTCTAAATGGAAGAAAACATGGTAGCTCTCTTTAGTAACATACGTAGGGTTTAAATCAAAATAAATAGCATAGTCCATATGTCTTAAAACACAAAGATTAATTCTGTATTAACAGAAGTACCAAGTAGCTCTTATGGTTCAACATTTTCCAAATAGGTATATTTCAGATCTGTTTTCTTTAAAAAAAAAAAAAAAGAGAGAGAGAGAAAGAAAAGGAAGAAGACCTTTGTGGTCAAATGTGTGCATCAACACGTACTGTGCCCTCCCCCTAGAGAGTCACAATGCACTGTGACATGTCCTTCAGTAAAGAACCTCTTTAACATTCTTTAAACCCAGCATCTCTTATACAAATTTGACTGTAAATATGATAGCCATTGACATTCCAGAATTCTACAGATAATATTTTATTGAATATACTTGGGAAATACTTAACTAATCAATCTATTTACAGTGGAAGAAGTTACAAATAAATTTCCTCAGTCATTAGCAGCTAATACATTTGAAAGACCATTATCATAAAAAGTAAATTATAAGATTAAGCCAGGACCAAGGTTTTGTTCTCTTAGACATAATGTTTATTTTACAGGCAACATGGTGATAAATTCACCCTTACCCAACTGGGGAGAGAACATGGTGGGTTGGTTCGAACCCATCACTACACCCACCAAACAAAATGTTTTTAAATGCATGTAAGAAGAATACTTTCCACAGGGTTATTGAAACAATAAAAAACAGAAGGAAGTGATTACGGTACAGATTTTGCACTTAGGCAGACTTGCTCTGCTGCCTCATACTACTCATGGGAACTTGAGCAAGTTACTTAATCTCTCTAAGCTCAACTGTTCCATCTGCAGAGGGGAATAACAGCAGCACCTACGTTAGTGAAATTATGCATATTAAGTGCCTAGCACATTGAATGATACAGCAAACTGCCAATAAACATCAGCTATTGTATTTATCATCATTGTCTCTACAAATAACATTTTTTTGACTAAGACTAAGAAGAAAGTCAAATGTCATTACAGATAGAGAGGGTAGGATTTGCTGGCAAATGTGTGACACATATTGCTAATTAAATCTGTTCAGAAAGCTGACCTGTTGGCTCTGCAGAGCGTAACTTGGGAGGTGGGAAGAAGTATTAGAGCCATGGAGTCAGAAGCGACGGGAAAAGGGAACAGGAACAACTTGAGAGAAATTTTGGAGGTAAAATTGACAGAATTTGGCATCTGGCTTTGCATGGGCATAGAAATTATGGCTCAGAATAGAGCCTGAAGCTTCCTAACATGGAGTTACTTCATGAACAGTGACAGCCTTAAGAGAAAGACCACAAGGAGCCAACCTTGGGGTGAGGACAATGAGTTTGGTTTTATACTTGCTTTTTGAAGCTTCTGGTACAAAATCTGAAAAGAGAGACATGTCTTGCTGGGACTTTGGCACTTAACTCTGATTAGAGGTCTGTGCTGGAGGCATGGATGCTGGTCGTCAGTGGGAAGAGAGTAGGGATCACACAGAGAGCAGTCTGTATAGAGGAGAGCAGAGAGCCACGAGTGGCGCCCTGGGGAACACATATTTAGGAGATGCTCAGAGGCAGTAGAACCAACGAATAGAACAAGAGTGAAGTGAAGGGGAGAGGACCAGGGAAAAGTGTTCTGAAAGCTGCAAGCCTGAGCCAACAAGCATAGAAGTCAAGAACAAAGGCTCCAGGCCAAGTGTCTGAACTTCCTCCCGGCTGGATCGTGGCTGAACCCCATGTGCCGTTTTCCCCAGAGACCCTTAGAGAAGCCACGTTTGGCTCTCACTGTCAAGCTCTCTCTAGTGAAGGAGGCAAAGTCCTTCTGCATGAGATGACGCATAGAGGATGGACTTCTCTGTGTCCGTGTGGCTTCCAAGCTATTTCTGCTCACCGAAACCGAAAGCAGCAGGGAGTTAGGATTTCTTGACAGACTGTCCTTGTGTCCTCAGTGTGAAGCTTCCAATAACAAGAATGAATGTCATGTGTACCTTTCACGAAGTACAAACTTAGCCTTCTATAATACGTGGTCGGAGAGTTACTCCAGAAGCATGATTCCAAAACTTCTGGACTTTCCAGAAGCCGCCGAGGCACTCATTGAAAGGGTAGATACCTGCCCAGGGCTGAGCAATTCCGATAGCTGGGGTCATGGCTCGGAGAGCTGCATTTTCAGCAAGCCCTGAAGACTGTTCCAGTGCATGCTGACGCTTGTGAGCTGCTGGTGTTGAAAGAAACAGGCACAAAGAGCACCACCTGGGGAAAAATGATCCGAAGGGAATACAGCTTTCTACTCATGGGAAATAATCCTTAACAGGACTGTGGTGCTTTGTGGAAA
Organism: Eonycteris spelaea; assembly: GCA_003508835.1. Classification (NCBI taxonomy): domain Eukaryota; kingdom Metazoa; phylum Chordata; class Mammalia; order Chiroptera; family Pteropodidae; genus Eonycteris; species Eonycteris spelaea. Next base: position 2,576,536 of record PUFA01000116.1, on the reverse strand, counting down.
CTAATCAGGCCTGGCCTCTCATCTTCCACATATTTCTGTGGAAATTTTCTCCCTTCCTGCTCTGAGTTTTGATTAACACACAGTGGAATGCTTTACAGTTTTTCAAGCATGTGAAATAGAGCAAGTATATTTTCTTCAAAGAAAGATATTGTGAAGTTTAGTGTTAAAAGGAAAAGTCATGAAACAGTTTAACCCTTTTCCTTGGAGCGTAGAGAGTTGTGTTCACACTGTGATTTTCACTGCGCACTTCCCAACAGATACTTCATTTTTCTTGAGCATAAAAACTGACCCTTTTTTTTCCTACTTACATGTGTCAGTGTCCAGATTCATTCTCACATGTAAACTTTGGAAATTATTACTTGATTCTCGTTAGTGGAGAAAATTAGAATTGTTTATGTTCCACCGTGGTATTCTAACATTGTTCTCTCATTCGTCAAGATTTTTAAGTGAACATTTGGTGGGGGGATGGAGGGGGTGCTTGGCAACGAAATGGATCATGACTGAAAGGCAACTACTAGATATAAAATATTGACCATGAATATTGAAATATTTATCTCTACCTTGTGTTGTTACTTGAAATCATATATCAGATTAATTAGTTTTGATCTTAAAGGCATTTCAATCTTCAGGAGTTCCTTATTAAAATAATTTTTAAAAAACAGGGGTAAATAATAATTATGCCATCACCAGCCACCACATTATGAAGGTTTGGTTGAGTAATAATGATAGCAGGTTTGGTAAAGATGAAGCTAGAGACACAATTTGGAGACCAGGGTTCCAAGAGGCAAAAGGACATCAACACCAAAATATCACCTTCTACATTCCTAAAGTCTCTCAGATGAGTGATCATATCTACAAGGGTCTGTGAAGGCAAGCAAAACTTTAAAGGACTTACCTTCATTACGCATTGGAGCACAAACCTCAGCCAGTGAGTAAAAGAGCTTCCCTATTGGGAAGGATCAATATCCTAACAGCCCTTAACAGGAATAAAATAACCATTAGCCAGCCTGAGAGAAGAGGAGAGACTCGGAGCCTGGGCAGAATTATTGGTGAATGTGGCCCAGCGCCCGGCCTTCCTTTAGTATAAAGCTGCTTGGAGGTAGCAGAGCTAGCGAATGCCTCTCCCAGCCAAATCCATGCTCCAGGAAGTGGGTCCAGGAGAGGAGTTGGTAAGCATGCTCAATGTCATTGTGAAATATTTCAGCACAAATGTCAACTCGTATGAGAAATTTGGACCCTTCACACAGCATCTAACCCGGGGTTAAGCAGACATTGCACGTTTTCAAACAACTTCATTATGACTGTTGGACATTAGAAAGCTGGACCATCCCGGCCAATTTAGAACAACTGGCCCCTTCCACACGAGCCTCCACCTCAGTGCTGCTCATCTTCCCCCATGCAGCCAGAAAGTTTGTCACTAACCTCAGCTCAGTGTCATCTAAAAAAACATCAGAAAGACTTCAACAAGGCATAGCAGAGACTTTGGAATAAAGAATTAATAATAGTATCTTCAGTACTTTGTCAGATGAGATCATTTTTATGCTATACTCTAACTTCAGCAAATAGTACTGAGCATACTGAGCACATCGTATCCCTGATGGAATAACAAGGCTTGGTTTCGTCAGGGGGCAGCTCTGTCTCCATGCAGAGACTGATCTTTGGGAGCCTTCCATTGCTGTTAGACTACTTAACACATAGCTCCCAAACTGGTGACCCAAGGTGGTATGTCTCATTCATTCCTTCATTCATTGAGCACCTACTATGCACCAAGTGAGGTCTAGGTACTAGAAACACATCAAAGGACAAGCAAGCAAAGCATGTGCATGCACGGACCTGATATCCTAGTTCAGGAAAGACAGTGTACAAATAAGTAAACTTACATATAAATGGTTATTTTTAGTGATACAGGCTATAAAAATGAAATCAACGGGGAATGACTGAGATGAGTGTAGTTACATTTCCCATTACTTTGAGAAGGTGGCATTGGCTCTGAGGAGCTGACTGGCTTCTGAACAATGAGAAGATGCCAGTCCTGCTGAGGTCTGCGGAAAGCATTTTAGGCAGAAGAAACAGCTCCTGAGGTTGAAACAAGCTTGGTATTTTGAGGAACACAAAGAAGGTCATGTGGCCAGAGCTGCTGGAGCCTAAAGGAGCCAGAGAGAGAGTGGAGCAGAGCAGCGTCGGCAGAGACGAGGCCAGGAGCCCCCGCGTGCTGTCGTCCACGAAGGCGGGGACTGGCCGCTGCGGAGGGGGGTCTCAGCCCAGGTCGGAGGCCAAACGTTGTTCTCTCCCTTGGCTGCCTGACCTTACAGAAGAATATCCTCTGACTCTCCTTCAGCTGGAATCTGAAGAGGATATGGTAGCACCAGTAGGCTCCCTTCAAGTACCAGGAGAGCCCCGCGTAAAACCTCATGGTGGGAAAGAGTAGCTTTATAAAAAATAAATAAATAACTGGCCGCCTTTTCTGTGGAAAGAGCACTGCTGTTGAAGCCATGAGACCTAGGTTTAAAGTGAAACTCAAACTTTCTGGGCCCCAGTTTCCTCATATGATAAATGGAGAAGATACTAGGACTTCAGGTGGTGTTGTGAAAGTTAGTAGAGATAATGCCTGTATTGAAACATTGCTTGGAACATGGTTCGATAGATTTTAGCTACTATTAGTAACTATTAACTACCCTATGACGTTAACTGTTAATAAGTATTAATAACTCTATGAAGTCTAGAATCTTAATGGAGTAAGTATTGATTGATGAAGTAAAGTTTGCTTATGACCAGTGAGAATTCATTGTAAGAAGAAAGCTTTATAGCATCATGATTAGCTAGCTAGCTAGGCGTGGGCAGTTCATAGTTTAGGAATGCCTCCGCGGCACCTGAAGCTTTTCATGTGAATAGTATGGCCTCAGGAACCTTATCGTTTCTCAGGATCAAGGATAACGCCCTTTTTCCCCACTGTGGCTGTAGTGTGGGTTTAGGGCGAGGCCCAGAGACCTAGAATCCCAACACGAAAGCTGAGGCCTCCTTTAATCCCATGTCCATAGTGCCAGTGTGAACCTTCTTTTCAGAAATACAGCCCAATAACCAAAAGAATGGGGGGAAATCTAACCTTTATTTGTAGCTCACAAGGAATATCAAACATCATGGATTCCCAGCACATGGCACTTTTAAGTTCTCTTTCACCTCACTCCACGTTCCACGCCTCCCTGTCACGTGCTGGTCGTGCTCAGCTCATCCCAGGCTCTTCCCCCAACCCCTTCCTCCAGCCTTCGAAGGCTCGCTCTCTGCCCCGCCCTTCCTTCTCTCTTCTCCTCTCTTCTCCCTCCCTCCCCGCCATGTCACAGTGTGTATATGTGCGTATTATGTGGTGTGTGTGTGTGCACACACACACACACACACACACATCGGGCACATACACCTTTTAACAAAATGAAGCATAATATGCATTTTATTCTGAAAATTACTCATCTCTCACAATACAGAATTGACAGTTTGCAGGGTCTAGTTTACTATTTATGTCACATTGTGTGCTATTTTTTAATATACTGTAATAGATTCATATATTGTGATTGTTTCCTTTTTTATTTTTGCTCTTGGAAACTTTTTAAACTTTTATAAACTATTCAAGCACCAAACTGCGTGTCAGGGTGGGGGGGCGGTCAACTCGTGGTGGAGGGTGGAAGATTAAGAAGAAAGTCAAGTGGATTGAAACCAGCACTAAAGCGAACATTCTCCAATACTAAATGTTCTTGAAATTTATTTCCCTGCATCTGTAGGTAAATGTCCTTCTGTTCTTGAAACAATAAATCCCCATAAACTTCCCATAAAGTTTTGCAGAGCTAAAATGTGAGATTAGTTCCATCAGAATCCATTCGGTGCTTTGTTTATACATCTTGAGATCTGAATTGTAAAGCCCTGTTCTTTGTCCCAAGCCCCTAGACTGAGGAAAGGTCTGAACGCAACACCTTTCAAAGCCGCTGAGCTCTGGGCAGCTGCCCGACGGCTGGAGGTGATTGCCTTCAACACCTGGATCAGGCCACCTCTACTCCGTTCAAATTAACATAGCCTACCGCGCCGTGCTGTGGCAGTTAAAACTTTAACTTCTGCTTCTTGTTATAATCTAAACTCACTTTTAAAATATGGAGATTCCCAAACAGCTCGGTTCCAGGCGAGCAGTCTTCCCACTGCTCCCAAAAACCTGGATGGCAAGCCTGGGACACCAAAACCTCTGTTTTAATACTCAAGATTGTAAAGTGAAAATGTCAGTCCAGCCGTGAAGTGGTGCCTCAGACTGAGTTTCATGGCAACCACTTACTCAATGTGTCATTGTCCAGACGCGTATTTTTGCACTACATTATGGTCAGTAATTGTGGGCCGAGGTCCCGCCCCTCGGGGTCACCGCGGCCCGTCTGCGGCCCCGTCAGCCCCGCGGAGCCGCTGGCACCGCCCTCTGCGTCTGCAGCGCTGCCGTGGCCGGTGCTCCGTAGCGTCTGGCCAGGCACGTGCTGACCCAGCACGTCAGCGCTGGTCACCCTGAAGAGGTCTGTCCTGCCCCCGATACAAACTCCTAGATTCCTTTGAAGTTAAAGCTGTTCTAAATCGACCTACCGGCTGCCGTCGCACTCACCTTATTGTTCGTTTTAGTTATGCGACACGGAGTTAGAAAACTCCTACTCGTCCTACAGCATCTCAGACCAGTGTTCTCAACCCGGACCCCAGCTCGGAGTCCTCAGTCATGAGGGCCAAAGCTCAGTGTCTGTGAACCCCCGGCGGCACGGAAAGGCAGTGAAGCCCTGGAGTCGCAAACACGGGGCCGTGTCCTCACTGTGTTCGTTTCACCCTTAAAGTCTGAACATCGCCTTCCGCGTGGACGCACCACGTATTCTTGTGTTAGAGTCTCTTTTCACGCAGCTGCTGGATGGAAATCTATTTCAGGCCTTCTTCCAACGGTCTTCCTTTCGTCTCAAGTATCTACAGGTTCTTAAGAAATTCCGGCGCGTTGCATATAAATCCACACCAACCATCTCCCCCCTACATATAAAGAAGTCCGTTATTTGTCTATTATTATTAATAAGTACAGGCATAAAGAAATTTTTTTGCCTTTTTGTAGTTCTTTGGTATTTATAATGCTGCTTTATGTCATTACAACGACCCTGTGGACAAAGGAACTGTCCTAATTCACAAATAAAGGAGCAGGTTTTAAAAGCTCCCATTTGCTCATCTCCCCTCCGTGCTGTGGGTGGTTCTGCTGCTTTACTGATCCCAGCCCTCCGGGCATGGGACCGTGGCCGTTTCAGGAGGAAAACGACAGTATCTATGACTAGGACGTGTGAATCTTTTTATTTCCTATAATGAAAAGGGCACAGAAAGGAAACTTTGATTTGTGTAACATTATCGTATGGATCATATCAATCCATTACTCGGCTGTGAAAAGCAGCTTCCAATTTTTACATCCACCATTCTGCCGAAATGGGCGGCTTTTTGCCACACTTTACTCACCTAATGGATTTGATATAAAATTTGTTTTTCTATGGAAGTGGGGCTCTGGGGGGTTGTAGTCCACTAATGCACGAGGCCCACCTCACGCTGCAGCCTCCGCCCCTGCACAGCGCTGAGCATGGCCAAACGCAGTGCAGCCTCTTACACTTGGGCTTCGACCGTTCTTCATTACAGTGAGGCAGACAATGAAATGGCGACATTAATGGCATTAGGCCACCGATTACGGTTATATGGAGAGAAAAAGATAAGAGGCAACAAATGCCAGCAGGAGACATAGGAAAACCAGAAGTGACACCCACGGGGCCGGCGGCCCTTGGAACCGTTGTCGACCGCCCGCGTGCAGGCCGAGGACCCCGCGGCTCTGCAAGGGCTGCTGCTGGGTCGTGCAGGCGTTTGGAACCGTTGGGGGTTTTCCTCAGGACGGCGAAATGATCGGTCGTGCATTTTAGATGGATTTCTCTGTTGGCTTGGTAAAGGCTGGATTTACGGTAAACGAGAGAGCAGGACCAACGGTGAGTGTGGCGTCCAGGCCCGAGAGGCTGGCCTTAGGCCTGGTGGTGGGGAGGGTGGAGAGCAGCAGGCACATTTCAGAGGTGTGTTCATCAGGCCTCGGATGGATTGGATACTGACGACTGACTCCCATGTTTCTGGCTCCAGTGTGGAGAATACTACAGGTGGAGTTGATTTGGGAAAAGATATATACACACACGTTCAGTCATTTAAAGTCTGAGGCACTGTAGGTGATGGTAAAACTATCCAGTAAGAAATGCATCTCTGAATCTTAAGCTCATTGTAAAGATCTAACCATATGCGTAAGTTTAGGAATCCTTGACCTACGGTTATTGCTTGAAGTCATGAAAGAGGGCGAAATGGCTCAGGAGATGAAAGAAAAGCAGATTTATCCCTGGGAACGGACACATGAGCTTTTAAAAGTTGGGCAGCCCCCAGAGTCACCCCTCCTGTGGCCACTTCTGTATAGTACACTACTTGTTAAATATTTTTTATTTCAACCTGCATGTAGTGGGTATAAATTTATTCTACAACTTCGGATGCAACAAAGTTTTATTTCTGCTAAATCAGACAGACCTTCCTCCGGTCTTTTACTCGCTGGATGTGAGAGGCTCGGGTTTACTCCTTCCTTCTTTGGAATCGGTCACACAGAAATGTTGGGAGCTTACTCAAGACAGAAATTTGAGTGAAGAATAGGAAAACGGAATGTTTCCAATAACACCTAGTTATTCATTTCTCCGCTTCTGGTTATTCACTTTTAACTTTGAATCCCAGTATCCTTAGGATGACTAGTATAAATTAGACATGACTAATAGCCCCAATAAGGAAAGTTCAATGAAATTTGGGGATCTTATGTCGAGAACCTGAAGAATTTTACAAGAAAAGTTAGACCTGTTCCCCACCTCCGAGTATCTGAGTACGCACAACTGTTTCAAACACTCAAAATGAAATAAAATTACCTCTTAGGTACCACTGTTTAAATGCACCATTGACAGATTCGACATATGAGTTTCTGTGACTAATTAGGAACAAGCCAGTTTTATCACATCCCCCATAATCTGGTTATTGATCAACTCACAGCAGTATAGGAAGCACCCTGAGCATCAGAACCTTTGGGGTTTCACCACTGTGTTCTTTTTCTCTGAAGGAACCCATCCCCATTCTTGCCCAAAGGAACCACGTCACAGACACACAAGATGGAGAATTTACAGATGCCTCCTCCCACAAGTGTATAACATTCCCTTTGGAGTGGTGGCAGTGGAAAGGTTTACTGGAGGAGATGAAACGCTGCAGAGAGAACAGCTAACTCGAGAGCAGCATTTTAACTTGCAGCTCTTCAGTTTTGAGTTTAGCATGCCCTACAAAATGAGTCTGAGAGCTGAACAAAGCTACTTTTGCCTTCCCTGAATGTGCAAAGTGGTTTAATTAAGGAAGCAACTCTTTCTTAGGTAAGGACACCTCTACAAATAGACTCAAATCTGCATGCAAATGAAGCCAGATGGTTTATGGTTGCAAATAGCACCTAGCCATAGTGAACAACAAAAGACACATTGCAGAACACAAAGGATGTTCACATTTCTAACCTTTGGGGCACTAACAATTTTCGGAGTAATTAGTCTCCTCAGTCGTGTTTACTTGGGAGAGCACTTGTAGACGCTTCTCAGTGCAGTCTCCATAGTGGGCCATTCGTGACTCTGAGGACATTGCTGAATCTGCGAGAGGGTGGAGGAGCCCCCTGGCGTCCAGGCCACACCAGCACCACACACCTCACTGGCCCACAGCCGGCAGGGCTGAGCCCACATGCCATCTTCCCTGTGTCAGCCAAACGCCACCTCTCCCAGCCACTCACTGCCTGTTCACTTTTCCTAATTCCCTGTCTCCCATCTAAGGAAGGGGGGAAGACAGCAGGGGCCTGACCCAGCAAGGTGAGGCCTCAGCTTCTTACCACACGTCGCTGCCTGTCAGTCTGCCCTGCAGCTACATCCGATCTCCCTTTGTTCAAATAAAATTGTTTATCTGTGTTTGGGTAGCTCCACTTTCTTAGATGCTCAATCACTGTTCTTTTGAGCAGATTTTTATTTAGTGGCTACTCTACAAAACTGTGTACGTCACATTACCAGGGCTCAAAGATAATTCCCATTTGTGTGTCCTGAATGGGAAAAAAAAATGTTTTAAGTCATTAAGAAGATAAACAGGGAGCACACACTCTGAAAGCCGGGGAACAGGGAGCAGGAGAGTGAGAAAGGAGAGCAGGACAAAAGGGCAGACGTGGCCATGAGTCTGAGAAGAGCCAGCAGCTGAAGATGTCAAGACCAGAAGATGAGCTCTCCATCTGCCGGGGGTGGCTTGCTGAGCCCCCCTTAAAGAATCACCCAGTGGAAAATCGGGCTCCAAGAAGCCTCAGGGTCTGTTGACTCGCTGTACCCCTTCGTCCTCCCCTCCTTGGCCAAGCCCGTGGGGAGTGACTGCACATGATAGCAGAGTGACAGTTTAGGGGTGATTAGTAACGTGTTGAACTCTGCCACAGTTTGTTCTGTGCTTAGAACTTTACAGCACTCATTTCACGGATCATCTCCTGTCACTCCCAACACCCTGTGAAAGTGCTTCCACTGTTATTCCCTCGTACAGATAAGGAAATCGCGCAGTTGCCCAGGGGGTAGGGTTACAGAGCCAGGCTGTCTGTTCCCGGAGCCTGCGCCTGGACCAGCACGTGGCAGATTCTCCAGGTGACAGACAGACAGGCCAGAGCAGCCCATAGCTGTCGTCCCCACCCCCTCCATCACATGCTCATTTGCTCCTGTGAACCTGCAGCAAAGTCTGTAAGCCCAGACTGTTGGCCGGCAGGTGAGAAGCAAAGTGTGGAACTCAGGAGGTGCCAGAATTAGAATGTTGAGTTTCAGCATAACCCAAAACCTGCCATTTGGCTGTTTGGGGAGAACACGGAGAAAGGGGACAGGGAGATGGGCTTGTAAAAATGCTCAGTCCTCATCTCGCGTTAAGAACGTCAATGGAGAATATCTAAGATGCATAAATTAAATATCTGCACACGTGTATTTTAGAAATATAGAGATATAAATAAAAGAGACATGTAGAAGTTGTCACAAAAAAAATAGTTGGCTTTGGGAAGGGGAAAGGTGGAGCAGGGAATTGTGTTTACTATAGTCCTTCTGATACCACTTGATTTTAAAACTGTGTACATGCAATACTTTGTTAGAAATTAAAATTAGGCTGATAATTGCTGCCTGTTAGATAATATCCTTAGAAACTTGGAAGTCATAATCTCATCCCAAATGATCATTGGCGAGATTAAAGTAAATGGCCATTAAAGACTTGGGATGAATAGATGATACTACATTTTCTAATGATCCACAGAGGTTAGACACGATGGTGAATGTCCTTGGTGCCTGGCTTGCTGCCCCGGCCCTGCTCTCCGGCACTAGATGGGGGGACCCCCGGTTCCTCTTGCCACAGGAGATGAGCCCAGGCTGTGCCCAGAGCGCGTTAAAGAAGCGTGTGGAGCCTTCAACCTCACCACGGCCTGTGATCACTGTCGCCCCTGCCCTCGGCTGGGTCGCTGACTTCTCCTACCTGCCTCCTCTTTCCGTCACTGTCGACTGGCCGTCCAGTCTCAGGCATTTGTGTCTGTTCTGCTTCACACTCTTCCTCCCAGTTTCCAACCTTGCCCCCTTCCGCCTGTCCTGCTGGCCGATCCCACCACCTGCCCCATCGCCAGTCTTTGCCATACAGTGAATCTCTTATCTCGTCTAACATCACTGTGCCCTCCGCAGCACTGACCTTGATAGTAAGCACAAATCGCAGCTGCTTCGATATCCTTCAGGCTGTGATGCCACCCGTCCCGCGAGTGCTTGGCGCCGTCCCGTGAGGTCTGTAGGGGCTCATGGAAGTTAAGTCGTGGATAAGGACAATGGTGGTGTGCTCGTGGAAGCAGCGTCCCGTCATCAGTAGTTGCTAAAGCTTTTATATGTATTTATTTTATCGAATACTCAGGTTACTATAAAGCAGATTTTGTTCCATGAGGACTTTGCATATGAAGTGGAATTGAATATAATTGAGAGAGGTAACTATTCACTTACCCGCTGATTTAATAATTCTTTGTTGAGTGCCTACTCATGTCCTGGGCCAACGGTTACAGAGAGGAAATGGTTTGCTCCCAGCTTTCAAGGAGCTTGCACAGTCAGTCGGGAGCAATATAAACAAATATAATAAAAAGTTCCTTGTGTTGTGAAGCGCAAGGAGCCCTGGAAAGAGCACACATGTTGTGTTGTTAAAACTGAAAATCCCAAAGACTGAGCCCCGAACTCATCAGAACAGGCCTCACAGAAGCTCATCAGGGTACGTGCCCTGCTCGTCAGAACCTTGAAGCCCACACCCCAATAAGCATGCTCGCTTATAAACCCCAGACACGTCCACCTGCACGCGCACATTGTTCACACCACAAAGTATAACCAAAGCCGACATTTTAGAGGATGAGGTGTTTAAAATAAATGTGACTAGAATGTCTAATCTCTCCTTGTGCCCCGATGGCTATTGCTCAGCATTCCCTCGGTGGACATCTCAACTCCGACCCCACCAGAGTCCTCACGGTAGCCGGTCAAGAATGTGGTAAAACTTAGCAAATTCATCGGGAGATTTGGGACAGCCCCCAAGTGACAACTCTGAAGAGATTATGTGATAACCCAGACATTTCCAGGACGACTGGCAACCACCGTTCGTACAAGGCGCAATTTCCCCGTGAATGTGCCCGTTCAAGAGACCAAATTATTTCGAAGTTGCTTAGTGAGTGTGGAATCAGAACAAATGGGATTGGGGTCTGTAGGGACTTTTCATCAAACTGGAATAAGTGATTAAACTGCCCTTCCCCTCCCTGGGGATAGTTCTGTCTGAATAACTAGCATTGGACCTCAAATAAATACTGACGTGTTTTACTTTTAGCTTTCCTTTTTCTAGAATCGTTTTAGACAACTGTCCTTCTGTTAATACATCACCACGTCAGAAAATACGAATGCACGTGAACTGAACTCTAAAATGTTCATTATGCTTGCATCCTGGGGATACAGTCTGAAGAGACAAAGTTGTTCTGCTTAGGCTGAAGTATGGTCGGGGACCTTGACACTTGCCAGCTCCTAGGCCGTCGAAGGGCCCGTTGGGGTGACCTGCTTCCTGCCGGCCCCGCGGTCTTGGCTTCATTGCCACTAGGACCCTGACTGCTGAGAGGGTTGCAGCCTCTAGTGGGATTCAGGTTCCACTATAGGAGACCTGCGTTTTGGGCCAGTGGGAAAGGTGAGCCTGGGCTCTCTCCTGTATGGTAAGCCAGATTTGAGCTAGAGAGAGGATTCAGTCCTCAGGTGATACCGACTTAAATAGTTCAGATTCTTTCCTTTCAGGTGTTACTCACCAGTGTCATGTAGTCTTCTTCCCGAGAGAAAACTAGTCTGTTTTTCCTCTACTAAAAACTACATTGCCATGTAATATGCAGCTTAAAACTGTATGAAGCCTTTTAAACACAACCACTGTTTTCACCTTAAGGAAGATACTTACAAACATCACTTGCACTGACTTACTGGTAAGGTATTGCCATTCGCTTACCCAGAGGTCACTATATCCTACATGTCCCTAAGAACATAAGGGAGTATTTTAATATCTCAAAATATGGCAGTATTCTATGTTTAAATCAAAATTACGGCTTAAGCATAGCAGTCTCAACACAAATTTCATCTAAGGATAGTGGTTGACCTTAGTATTACATACGTGCATAATTTGAGTAAAAGGAAAGAATACAGTGTATAGAAACTAATAGATTGAATTTAGTTGATTAGTTGTGTTCTTTGAAGAAAATAGATAGTGAAAATCACTTATTAAAAAAAAAAAAAAACGATATGGTTCCATAGTGTAGAGTTAGCACATCTGCTTTACATGCAGAAGGTCCTGGGTTCGTGCCCCAGTGGAGCCACAGTCCATGGTCTATGGCCATGCCATCCTGAACAGCCCGATATCTGATCTCAGAAGCTAAGCAGGGTCGGGCCTGGTTAGTACTAGGATGGGAGACCACCTAGGAAGACCAGGTGCTGTAGGCATAAATAATAAATAATTTTTAAAAAGGCATGCATTTTAGGCGTTAAAAGAAAAATTTTCCCCAGACACTTTGCCAATCCAGTAGGCTTTATCTGGCAATCTTGAGTCGGACAGCATCCAGTCTAGGGAGAGAAGGGAGCTCTGAGGAGCTGTGGGGCGCAGAAGACTTCACAGCACAAGGAGCAGGAGCAAGGACGTTCCCCGGGCGTTTGCTGCTGGATAGGAGCAGGGTTACTTCCCGTAGACGGAAGAAGGGAGGCTCAGAGCTGGGTCCCGCAACTTGTGCTGAGCAGACAAGAGTCACCTGGCTGACCCAGGCCCGCCTTTGCCGGCCAGGGGAGGGGATCGGGGGTCGTAGCACAGAGACATAGTGCTGAGCTTTGTTTTGCTGACAGTGGGCTAAGTTACGGTAGGCGACTCCATCTTTAGCCAAACCCGGTGACTTTAACACAGGCTTGTATTAAAGACAAAGGCTTCAGTAGCTGTTTTAAAGCGTGCCCACGCACCTTCGTCCACAGCGGTGATCCTAACCACTCAGAAGTGAGCCCGTGAGAAGGAGTCTCTCCCCTGGAGTGGAAGCGAGAGCCAGCTCCTGGTCTCATGTTAAGCTCGGTCCACCTGTCCTAACGGAGCGCACGTCATCAGTTCGGGGTTTGTTTCGTCCTGCGAACTGCTCTTCTCCTGCGGACACTGGCTGCTGTCAGCAGTGCGTGAGGAGGAGGGGCGGGTGCGATCGTGTCTTCTTCCTGAGCTCAGGGTTACACTCTGATCGAGAGCTCAGCACTGCCCACCCCCAAAACACCCCAAAGGTCAGAGTCCCCCGAGTCCCAGGATCGAATAGCATGAAGGGGTGGAAGAGGCGACACTTTTACAGCTCCTCGCCTCTGGTGGTTTGGAGCAGGAGGGGCGGGGAAGTGGCCCAGCCTGGCCTGGCCATCCCGCTTTCTCTCAGCTCCTCCCTTCCACAGGCCTTCTGTGCTCCCCAGTTGTATTCCTGTGACACCCCATTTCTAAGTGGCCACTGACTGGTTATTCCCAGGCAAAGGCGGATGAGAGGCACGAGCAGGACGCCGATGGCCCTGCTCCTGTCCGGGCCCCGGGTCCAGCCCAGGCGCTTCTCACCCCAACCGAAGCCGCCAGTGCCCGTGCACAAGCTCGGAACGTCTCTCCACTTTTCCTGCTGCCCCCAGAGCCCCTCCAGGACGCTCTGGGCAGGAACCCCAATGACCGGTCTTTAATAAAACGTTTTATATGCATACACACCTAGACCTTTTGGAAAGTCAGATATGTTGGTGGGGGGTTGGGGCAATGTCGTTCAGTGGATGAGAGGAAACAAGGGCTGTTACAATGGAAATGTGCCAGCGCTCGGGAAGTGGGTGTCTCCTGCTGTCACGACTGAGGTGTGAACGGCCTGGGAAGTGGGTGTCTCCTGCTGTCTCGACTGAGGTGTGAACGGCCTGCTTCCACTGTCTTCCCACAGGGAGCTACTGGAACGCTGCGTCCTTCCCCAACCCGTCGTCCTACCTGCACTTCTCCACTTTCCAAGGGGAAACCAGCGCCGACATCTCTTTCTACTTCAAAACGCTAGTCCCGCGGGGAGTGTTCCTGGAAAACCTGGGGAACACGGACTTCATCAAGCTCGAGCTGAAATGTGAGTATAAGCCTGTCCGTCGTCGGGTTGTGAAGAGCCGCCCTCGTCCCTGCAGGCTGGGCCCAGCCCTGGCCGTGTAGCTTCGTGGGAGTCACACATTTGTGGTTCCCTTTGCTCTAGGGCGGGGCTGAAGGTGAAGGCTCTGGGTCCCTGTCCTTGGATCGCTCAGGAGGAAGCAGGCAGGAAGCAGGCACGTGCGGAGAGAAGCAAGTGCCTAACAATACGAGAGAAGGATGGGCGTCTAGATGGAGGCGGTAGAGAGTGAGAAGGAAGGTGAAGAGCATGGACCACCCTCGCCACGCACTTGAAGTTTCTTCGCGCGTGCGTGTGTTTATTTTCCAAGGAGACAGGGTTAAGAGTAGACAGAGGATGGGATCGTGTGCAGTGATCAGGAATAAGGCCTAAGAGAGTGGGGAGAATAACAAAGGCAAATGGGAATGATGAAAATTAGCGTCTGCATGAGTCGGGGAAGCAGTGTGGACAACAGTATTGAGTAAGGTGAGGAAACTTGATGTCCACCTTCCCAGAAGAGACCCCACATCCACAACCCGCTAAAGGTTCACGTTCTGACGTTTCCAGCCGAGATTACAGAAACTAACAGAATCAGGGCAAGAGCAGATGCTGCCTCGCTCGGCTCTGCTTGCCTTGCATCTCAGGGGTCCTTGCTCATGGGGTCACGTGGTCTCTGGGCTGCCATACGTGGAAGACAGGAATTCTCTGGATCCAAGAAGCGCAAGGGCCTTTTCTCCGGGGGCTTGCGTTCAGCTTCAGGAATTTACCATTTACAGACTTGCACGTTTGGTGCATGTGTGCAAACACCACACTCTGCTGGCTGCTCAGATGAACACAGAGTCCGCTAGACCACAGACACAGTCAGGAGGGGATGCCAGTCAGCGTCCCTGTGTCCCCCACAAAATCCCAGGGTCCGCTGCCCACATCAGAAAGTCTCCTTCCTCCTAGCCCGTGCCCTCTGCCTGTGTGTGTGTGTCGCTGGGACTGGTCTGTGATCCCACACCCACGTCCCAGAAAGACCTCAGGCAAATATTTTTCTCTTTCGCTAGTTTTAATTATGCAATGTGGTCTTTAGAAAAAGGAATCTCAGGAAAAGGTCTTTCTGTTGCGATCCTCGGGGCTTCTGTGCGTGCGGAGTGGACTGGGGAGCAGTAGGAAGTGCGTGGACTTCGGCGTTAGCTCAGGGAGAATCCTAGTCCCGGGCCAGAGTGCTTCATCTCTTTCAATCCCGATTGCCTCATCCGTAAAACGGGGACGGTAATTTCTGGAGGTTGTTACGGTGATGGAATATAGATGTTTGTGAAGTCCTTATTCCAGTGAAGCCATTGTTATGATTTCTCATTTTTCTGAGGATGCTCGTTATAGATCTAATCTGAGCCAGATCTGATTGAAAGGGAGACAGGATATGCTAACCCTAGAATTAAAAAATAAATAGATCTTCTCTTTTCATGAATTACGGCTTGGAATTATTTTAAAAGATTTTTTCCTTTCCAAAGTTAGAAGTAATTGGATCAAACTAGTTTGACTTCCACAGTTAGTTGGATTGTATTTTAGAAATCTCTCATGGCAAAAAAAAAATAAGGAAGTCGGCAGTCCCACATCTGAGTAGTATTACAAGCTTCTGCCAGATGACTTGGATCTGACCTCTGCTTGTTTCATGTCCCCGTGACGGGCCGGAAGGAAGACAGACCGAGCACAGAAAGAGCGGCGCTTCTGCCCGTGCGTGCCGCGTGCCATCGCGCCGGCTCCGCCTCCGGCGGCCTGTGAACGAGTGGCATCCCCAGTGTCCGGTCCTCAGCAGCCCGGCTCAGCGCCGTGGCCTCATGCTCACGGCTTCTGTGTGGAGGCAAACCGCCTCGTACCTGGCCTTCCTCCTGTCCTGCCGCCTTCTGCTTTTCCCAGCATTGGGGTCTTTTCCAGAAAGCCCTGCCTCCTCGGGACGTGCCCTTCAGTGGGGTCATTTTCACCTCCGGCGATGTGTTGGGCTTCATTGGCTCTTGGACCCTTGTTCATCTTTCTGGTGGTCCAGGGGGTCCATAGAGCCCTCCTCCAACACCGCACCAGGTGAATCACTTCGACTCCTATCAGCCTGCTTCCCTGTCCAGCGTTCTCCTGCATAATAGAACGTCACTTACTTCAGATTATGAAAAATGTTCAGAGATGTTTTCAGTTTCTCCAGTCTTTCCACAATATGAGAACTCTGTGGCAGAGGGTGAGTTATAGCCTCGTTTCGTCACAAAGCCCTTTTCTGTCATATCAATTTACTTCTGATGAAACAGTGTGGCACATGTAAGGCACAGATTAGAGGCTGGCCTCTCCTCGGAGTCCTCTAGACTTTCAATAATTGCTAAGAGTAGAAATACCTGTTTAAGATCCCCCAAAGGGCAGAGACAACAAACGTCCATTATCATACACAGCATCTCCATTGAGGTTCAAAGGAACCTGGGGTGGGGGAGGGGGAAGGGCAGGTTTCTGTATTTGAGAAAAACTTCAAAATAAACAAGAAGCAGTGCTTCCGTGAAGAACGTGGAGGAAAGGTGGCCGGGGCTGAGGCTTGCCAGTGTCCCACTGTCACCGTGCTGCAGTCACACTCTTCCCTGCCGGCCCACGGGCAGCGGGTGGAGGGGAAGGGGTGTCCCGGCCCATTTCTCGCTGACACCGGTGAGTCACTCGGCAGACCCGTTGTCACAGCAACAGGCTGGCTGCCCAAAACGGGCTCAGGGAAGATGGTTTCTCAAGTCAGACATAAAAACTGTCCGCGTTGCATTGTCCCGTTAACTCGTGAGGCTTTCTGCTAGGGATTCAAATTTTGTTTCTCTGCGTGTGTCTCACAGGACTTTTGTCGCAGTTCATGTCTACAGATCGGTTTCCAGAATAACATTTCTGTTAATTAACTGCTTGGTGCCCTTTTGTCAGAACTGGAAGGTTCTTGAATGTAAGAACAGTGAGTCAGTCACACTTAAGTTAATGAGATGCCGTTCACATTAACATGCAAGTGAAAAACACATGATAAAATTAGAGCAATCTTACTAGCATTCTTTCAGGTAAAATTTTAAGCCTTTCGTTCGCTTATTTACTCTCTGTATTTATCCATTCACTCAACAAGTATTTATTGAGTACCTACCACATGTCCCAGGAGCCGTGCTCAGTGCTGAGGGAACATAGTCAGATCTCGCCTGCTCTGCTTCCCTCAAAGGTCTTTCCGTTTGTTTTGGAAAGTAGACAAGTAAATCAGTAGCTATGGCAATAGTGAAGTAGCTCAGCTTAATTCAGAATCACTGCGTCTGTCGCAGACACTGTTCCCGAGACTTCACATCGCCACCTCACTTACTCTCCTGACCACTCTCTGACGTGGGCACAACTGTTAACATCTCTAGTTTATGAATAAGGAAACCGAAGCCCAGGGCAGGTGAGGTGCCTGGCCAAGACGACACAGCTGGGGAAAGGCGGAGCTGGTGTTTGACCCCAGCCTCCCAGAAATGCTGCAAGAAATGGCTAAGAGCCCGAGGTGTGTGGGCGTGGGGGGGGGCAGGATGTTAACCCTGATGGGGCGACAGGAGTGATTCCCAGGGGGTGTAGTGCTTCAGTTAAATCTCGATGAATGAGCAAGGAGTCAGTAAGGTGAAGAAGGTGGAGGAGAAACAGGGATCAGGAAAGGAGAGATGTCAATGAGCGAAGGCTGGGGGACTGAACCCCAGGCCTCGAGAGGGAGCCACCATAGCAGGGGACCTGGTGTGCAGAGCAATGGCAGAGCTCGAAGGGCAGGCAGCAGTCAGGGCATCGGCGTGCTTCCTGCTGGGGGCCAGAGTCGGCTTCACTTTGCCCAGAAATTTCGGTGAGCAGGGGCATGACACGATCAGATCTGCACCCACCAGAAAAAGATGGAAAGCCGAACAAGACGCATGGGAAGGCTGTGTTAGAGGCAGAGTGACTGGAAAGAGAGGAGGGTCATAGATACGAGAGGCGCGTAAGAGACAGATTCTGCAGATTCTGCGCGTGGAGTGGAAGCGCGGTTTCTGAAGTGGAAACCTGGTGACTTGTAGGTGGGTGCCTGTTACTGAGGACTACGGCATCCGAGGGCAAAATGAGAACTACACTGTGGATATTTCGAGTGTGAACCTCTGCAGGACACAGGAGTATCTGTCCAAGTAGACACATCTAGAGGGCGGAAACCAACCGAGAGGTCTGAGTTAGAAATACAGCCTGAGAGTCATCATCACCTAGAAAATCATCGTGCCTTCAGCGTTGATGAGGTCGCCCAGAACAAGACATCCAAGAATGAAAACCACGTCTGAGGGGGAGGAGGAGGAAAACTAGCGCAGAGGAGATGGACCGGGACGTGGGAAGACTGCGGCACCCCAGGGATCAAATGAAAGAATTTCAGGAACAAGAGGAGAGAGTTGCTTCTGCTAAGTGCAGCGCTCACTAAAACAAGGGCGTCAGGTTCACCATGCAGGCAGTGTCGTCGGAAAGTAAGCCGGCGTCTGCGGTGCTGGGGGCGGGCACGGAGAACGGGGGATGCCGGCTTCATTCATTCTTGCCGTGGTTGTAAATGATAACATGCATATGTGCAATTTAAAAACCCAAATAGCAACACTGTTGTGATTTTTAAGAAAAACTGTCAAAAATTCCCCCAGCTTCTGATTTAAACTTTTCAATCTCAGTTATGGACAAGAAAAGTTCAGAGATAAAAATTAAAGATGAAATTTGTACTATATTAGAGCTACTTAATATATTAGTCGTCTGCCTTTTACTGAGTGTTAAAGGATATACAAATAATTGGTAAATAACAAGGTCAAATTGAATTTGCCTGGATTTCTTTGCCAGTTTTACTGAAGGGATAGTTACTTGAGTATATAACATAGGTACCCTAGAGCCATAAAGATAAACTGTAGAGTAGGATGTCCTCCTGATAGGAAAAATTGCCCAAGGTGATTGCCTTAGATGATCTGCACATGTCTGCTGATTTGGAAGTCTCTAGAAGGAGCAAGGAAGTTCCTCTTATGCTGGGCAGACAGAGTTACCTCTCTCCACAGAGCTGTGGTCCTGCCTTTCTTCTCCACACTCCAGAGCCCCCTTAGAAGAAGACCCCCTCCTGAAATCCCGCCCACACAGAAGGTGTTGTTATTGCATCTTGATTTAAAATATAAAACATCAATAAGACAGAAGTCTTTCATTTTTCCAGAAAGAACAATATATCCACAAGACAATTAATTAGGTGCATTACCTGGAAAATAATAGGCATCTTCATTAAAGAGTGTCTTCACGTACGGTTTGCACACAGTACATGTTGTATCTCATCACCGTGAAGAAATGACAACCTTTCCCAGAGTTATTTTTTCTGATGGAGTTTTTATTCTATCACATCTTCTCTGGGTCTGATGTTTTCTGCATTATTTATTATGTGTACAAGGCCACAAAATTTTTCCCTTCAAAATGATGGCATGGTAAAGTGTCAAAAAGACCAACTACTAGAATCAGCCTGCCACCGGGCAGCTGGAAGACAATGGGTGAACTCAGAGAAGAGACTAAAGAAGCCTGAATTCATGCATTCTTATCCAAGACAGCGGTGGGAGAAAGCATGCTATTGTCACTCAGTAATAAACAGGGATTAGTGAGAACGGTAGAAATATATAGGTGTGGAGTTACAGGAAGGTTAGAGACCTTATGTCAGCCACTCTGGAAGCTAACAGTGTCTCCAAGGCTCAATATCTTTTATAAAAAAAATACTTCAAGAAGGAAGAGTGACAAGTTATTGCTTGTCACTACTAGTACTGGAGTATTGATTCAGCTAAGGATGACACTTGGGACCAATTAGTTCAAAGCTGGTTTAAAACGAAGAAGAGATATAATAAATCGGGGAGCAGAGTTTCATCTAAATGTAGGAGTGACTGGGGAAGACCACTTGAAACAGCTCAAAACCAGGAATGTCACAAAGGGACAGAGGCACCTGTGAGTACAGCAGTGCTAGGTTTGTACACATCATCAGAAAAGCACCTAAATTAAAGCCATGTGACAAAACATTGTCCAACTGGACATCAACTAGAAGTCTTACAAAAACAGTTTTTAAAATGAGGAACTAAGGAGTTATCTTTTTAAACATGTATTTTGCTCAAGTTACAAGATAATTTTTAATAGCAATCAAGACAGGAACTTTGAGGAGACACGGAGAAACATAAAAGTTTAACATGAAATCTAATATAGGACTAAGGTCATAGGTGAAATCTGTTCTTCAGTACTATAGAAAGAGAAGACGTCTGTCTCTGTAAAATTCATATGTTTACCTTTTTATTTTATTTCTAGTTTAGATACTTCCTGATTTACCAAAGGGACTATATTATAGGAGTTTCTGGGCCAGTTATTTGAAACTGGGAATGTATTTTCCTGCAGACATGACATTGTAAATGATACTCATGTGCCATAGCTAGTGTTAAGCAGCTTGGTTGTTCATTTGCTTGTTAAGTGTAGCTGAAAAATAGAGCTGCCCGTGCGAGCCCCAGGCTGGGTTCTGGCTTCTGGAGACCATTCAATGTAGGATAGAGATGTTGAAGATCAAAGAGAATTTCTTCCCAGATTTTTGGATCCCAAGCTTGGCCCTGATAAACTTCTCGGTAGGGAAGTGTTTGTCTGCCTTTCGGACATTCCAGGCACAGCCCTGCCCCTCCGTCCTTTGGGACCTCAGTTTGGTGGTTAGAGCAGGAGGCAGCTCAGACCCTCCCTGGTCTAAAGGCGCCCGTATGGCTCCCGGCCACTTCTCTTTGCTCTCAAATTTCATAGTTCTGTGAATTACAGAGTTCCTCTAATTCATTCAGATACATCACAACCTACATATTTTCTGAGTTTTATAGTGTTCTGATACAGAGCTTGGGTATTAAAGCTAGAATAATACGCTATTACAACGCAGCTCATCCCTTGAAAATTCCACTGGTCTGATGGAGAAGGTCCTTTGGGTAACTTTTTTGATTTTATACATATTTGAGAAAAATGTGATAAGTTCATAAAGGATTTAGGAATAAGAAATAGTCTCGTTCAGGAGTAAGTTCGGCTGCAATGACAAGTACAGCCCAGGTGTCAGTGACTGTGTGGCAGTCAGACATGTGTGTCCTTGTGTCCTTCCTCCCACAGCCCTCGGAGGCCAGCGCTCCTTTCGCGTTGTGGCCCAGAGTCTCTGAGAGCCGGGGCGTTTCAGTGCGGCTGGCAGGCGGAGAAGGGGGGTGGGGATAGAGAAGTGCTCCCTCCTCTGGGCCCCAGAGGTGGCACACGCGCCTTTTGTTCCCTTTCCGTGGGTGGTTACTCATCACACAGATCTACCCAGATGCCTGGCTTCTGGGAAACGCAGCTCCCGGGTGCCTGGCGGCTTCTCAAAGGTAACTACGGAAGGAGAAAATGAACTTCTCAGGGAGAGTTAGCAGTCGCTGCCACAGGTGCTATGCAACGAAAAAGAGTAAGCTTTAACCTTGCCTAAAGACAGATTTCCAGAAGATGAGACGTTCGATTTGCCTTGAGGCAGATAAGTGAGAGAAAGGCGTTTTTCTAGAGCATCAACAGCAGAGGCCAAAGCAAGCAGAGCAGGGAGATCGCGGAGCATTGGAGCAATTGAGAGGAAGATAGCTGAAGCCCAGGGACCACTTAAAAGATGTTTTTCCATAAAGTGATGACCCACCCACGTGTCTGGGCTGAGAGTGTGACAGAAGAACGCTAACTGGACTTCAGGCCCCTTAGGGAATGACTCGTTTTCCTTTCCTTGGTGGATAGTGTTAAAATGATCAGATTTGGTTTTCTGCCTCTCTGAATTTGATTCCTCTGATGAGAACTGATGAGAATGACAAGTGGCTCCTCGTGAAGAGTGGCTGACAGCATTCTACAGGGTCTTTCTAGGGAGCGCAACCAGAGCCAGTGAGCAATAAGGACCAGGTGTGGTTATCACGCCGAGCTCTGCCCGCCTCGCATCCTGATTCACGGGCACGTTAGCTCAAGCACCGAGCGTGCTGGCGCTTCAGACCTGCGAGGATTTTCTCTGAACAAGAGCATGCTCTCAGTTTTAGCCACTTCTAATAGGGGAAAAGATTGACATCTTGTTCAAAATTGTTTTATGGTAAAGTTTGACCACTCTCTCCCTCTTTTTTTAATCTCAGTTATCTTAAAAGCAGAAAAGATGTAAGGAATGTTTCAATTGTTTTAAATTCCCTCTTAATTTCTGTATTTTAGTAAAATCCCAGTTTTTGCATTTTGATTAACCCCTGTGATTAAACACTTGTTAAAATTATAGAACAGTTGTTTAAAATGTCACCAACCTTTAAGTGAAAATTATCAGATTATAACTTTTAAAATTATACAATATTATTTATTTTGAATGATTTAAAAATCCAGAGGCAAAAAGAATAAACAAAAAAAATCAGCTATAATCTCATATTCTAATATATTTAATACTACTCTTTTTATGCAGATTTCCAAATATTTTTCTATGAAGTTATATAAATTTTTTTACAAAAATGAGATCATATGGTACATACTGTTTGTAACGCACTTGTTTAATATAACAGTATTTTAGAAACACATTTCTATGTCAGCTTTTTAAAAATGGCACAACAGTGATTTTATTTTTTTTTTTTTAGCTGAGGGCGGAGACTATATCAGAATTCCCAAGAGAGCATGTGTAGTTTGGAAAAATCATAATTTCATATTTTCAAAACAAAACAAAGAAGCTCTTGTTTTTGTTATACAATCTACAGTATATAACACAAAAAAAATGGGGGAGGTAGTCATGTTTATCTGAGGTCTTCAGGAGTTTGTTTTATTCCTCATGAGCCTCCTACATCTGAGCATGTCAATAGCCAGAGATGTAATTAGATTATTATGTCAAGAAATGGGAGCATGCATTAAAAATGATCAGGAAACACAGTGTCTCAATTGACAAGCGTTCCATTTAAGCAGCTATCCCTCACTGTTGGGCTTAACTGGTAAAGGACAGATTTTCACACATTCTGATCTACCGGCTCCCTGTTACTCGTTCTCAGACCGTCCTACCACACAATAGCAAACTGCACACTCTAACTAGGCAGTGTGTTGCTGCTCTGTAAGGCTCCATCATGCACCTCGGCACCGAACAGCAGGGCAGGCTCACACGATGAACAGGAGGACCTAGCCTGGGACGGTCACGCGAGGTGCGCCCAGCAGGACGGTGCTCCTGATGGGTCACTCTGTCCCCAGCGCAGCCCCTTTCCGGGGGTGTGTCAAACCAGCCTGAGGCACAGGCCGGCAGGTAGCTCAAACCTCCTGCAACTCTTCTCGCAAAGGAGCTATTCCGAAGAGAAACCGTGTTCCATTAGTTAGCAAATCGTAAGTAAATCGTTGCTTGAACTTTGTAAAAACTGGCCCTTAAAAAAAAGATTCTAAGTTGTTTTATAGGTGCAGTTTTTAGAGGACAAAACATTTCTTTGTGCAATATATCAGGAAAGTTGTGTTTTCAGCTGGTATCAGAAATTAAGGAAAAGGAAGAGTGCTTTATGCCGAATTCGCATTATTATTATTAAATATCCATTTAGAGAAGCGCTTTGTTCATATAGAAGTTGGTTGCCGCAGCCGTGAGACACTGTGCAGTGATTTGTCTGTGGTGGGAACATGTGAGCTCAGGGCCTGTTAACTCTTCTACATGTCAACCAGACATTTACCCCCAGACATTGCAACTCTGGGGCTCTGAGAGCTGGTATTTGTCATAGTCAACCTAAGATTCCTTACTTCTAACGTTCCTACTAAATAGAAGATAATGAGCAAATCTAAGTAATTGTAGCTAGAGAAAACTAATAAAAATTTAAATCAGTTATGCATCTCTTGTAAAGATGCCGAGGAAAGGGGGGTATTGATAGAAGCCTTCCTCGCTTCAGGAAAGCGCGTCATGTGGAGAGTGAGTCTTCTGTTCTCTCACATCTCTCTGCTTTCCCACTTAAAATCTGCTTTCCTGGCGGCACGGATTCACGTTGTCTCCGGGGTTTGCCCAGTGTCACAAATACCCTGGAGTCAGAGTGCTTGTGGTCCCGGGAAACAGAATAAATCTCTCTTTCCCTTCTTTGGGCATAGCATGTAGAACATGGAACCTTAGTTTGGCACTGTTTAAAAATTAGATCTAGTGTGAAGTCATACCAAGGTGGCGTCGAAAAGATATGCCAGGTAGGAAGCAGTTTGCTGCAGAACAGAGAGAGAGCGAAGTGCCTGCTGTCTGCCCGGTAGGCGGGGCTGGCGCTCAGCCGTGGCAGCCCGCAGGCCATGTCTCCTGGTCTGTTTTCCTTCTGACAGACTCACAGTTCTCTCCAGCAGGCCTGCTCCTTCCGAAACGCTGTCCTTTCCTGCTAAGGCCTTGTCCGTGGCTTTTCCTTCCCATCAGTGTCCTCGTGAGCATAGCCAGCCCATGCTCAGTCATTTAGAAATTAGACTTAATTAATTTACTGATATGTCATCTCCTTATAAACTTCAGCTTGGTCCACGTTAACACCTGTTGGCTTTTTCTTCCAATTTACACCATTCCGGCATTCAATTTTACGACCTCCTTTGGACCCCAAATCCTACAGTCCATTCTTTTTGAACTCTCCAGAGCCGTGTGCCTCAGAGAGCCTGCTCTCTCTGACCTCACCTGAAATCAAGCCCTCATTACCCCTAATTCTCCACAAAAACACATTTCCTTCGATGAGTGTGTCTCATTTTGCTGCACAGTCTGACTGCGGTCACGAGGAACCCTTCCTCGAGGCTCCTTTCCTCCTCGGTGCGTTCTCCTCTGCCTCTCTGGAGAATCCGCGGGGACGCCTCTAAACGTCTCCTACCACAGACGCCCTCTCCTCACAGTCGCCGTCTGGGGCTCCCACCTACTCCACTGGGCGTCCTCTGCCCTGCACACGAGTCTCCACCGGTTCCAAACGTCAGGCGTGGACCCGCTGACAGCGCGTCCCGTGGGGGGGACAGATGCTGCTTCAAGCCACGTGTCATTTTGGAAAGATTTTTGCCGTTTTCCTTTTTAAATCATAGAGGTCCATTAATATTCAAGAAGTTATTCTCAGAAGGTGGCGAAATACATGGAGAAAGCTAAATTTAGGAAGGTTTTGCATTTTAAAGACAGCTCTCTGTTTTTGTATGGCCAACAGTGACACCCTTTTGCCTCCTCTCCGCTGTGGATGCCTTTGTTTGCGAAGTTAGTTTTTAACCATTATAAGAAGCTTAAAGGCCAAAATACATAAAGAGAAATATTTCTCATACTCAAGAGGTTATCAAGATACCAGGGGTTTGAAAGTGTGTTCATAACATTGATTCTTAAGCTCCAGGCATTTCCTTGAAGAATTTCCAGAAGACTTCAAATACATTTTCCATGCCAATGTTCATTTTCAGATGTGTTTAACACTGACTTTTTAGGTGTGAATATGCATATTTGGCTCTAAAAATTTCTATATTCACAAACTGAAACTACCATAAAGGAAAACAGATTGTTTTTTATTTTCTGCATAATATGAAAGGCAGTACAGTACAGTAGGAAAAGCAGAAGCTCTAAGGTTAGTGATAACTGGATATTAGCATCTCACGAACTCAACTTCCTTATCCAGAAGGCGAAGGTGGGCTTGGAAGTTGGGTTCCAGTCCAGGAAGTCTTTCAGTCTTGACATTGCTGGTTTCAACCACATCGTTCTAAGTTGTCATTTTTATTTTTGCAGAGAATTTGACCATCTGCAAACTTAGACCACAGCCTGCCCAAGATTGCACACACTTCTGACATCCACAAGCTCAGGGGTCCCCAAAACCAGCCTCAGGTGCAGTAATTCTCTAGAAGGACTCACAGAACCTACCAAAGGCTGCTGCACTCGTGTATTTATGGTGACAGGTATTACAGGGAAAGAACACAGGTTAGAATCAGACCAGAGAAGGAACACAGAGGGCAGAGTCCAGGAAGAGTACCGGGGGCCAACCTTCCCGGCACGTTTGTCCTGTGGGGTCACGGACACAGCAATGCCCCAGATTGACTGGGACAGTATATGTGGGGGACTGTGAACCAGGAGCCTCTGCGAGCCCCAGGGTTTAGCCTTCGTTCGGCCCACCACACAGGAATGTTCGAAAGCCTACATGGCTGACCTGTTTCCAGCCATTCCAGGGCTGGAAACTTCACCCTACATGACACTGTTGGTCTGTCTGGGGTGGTGAGCCCACACCCCAAACACTCTCTGGTGAGGCCAGCTCCCACTCTGGCATAACCCAAGGCTCCCAGGCAGACAAAGATCCTCCTGTCAGGCACGACATTTAAGAGTTTAGCTATTCCCTGTTCAGAGCCGAGGGCAAGGCCCCGACTTCTCTTTGGACACGGTTAAACTCGACTAGACATTTGGAAAAGCCTTCTCTTAATGACAAGGAAGCAAAAGATTCCTAGGACTTTCCCGCGAGAGTAAAACTTGGCAATCCCAGTGTTTCTGAGGTAGGGCCCAGGGCTACTGTGTCAGTCACATGGCATTAGCAAAGTACAGACTCCAGGGCTGCGCCCCACCTTCCTGAGTCAGAACGTCTGTGAGAGAAGACTTGGGCTATGCATTTAAGCGTGTTATTTAGCATTTTTATATGGGATAGAATTTGAGAAATGTAGTTATGATGCAAGGTCCCTTGGTCCTAAGAGTCGAGTGAAAATAGCTTGAGATGTAGAAATAGGAGAAAATTCTGCTTCTGGCTCCACTGCTGAGTTTATCTTGAACAAGCCTTTGTTCCTCAAATGTCATAGTTGGGAACAACACTGAGCACAGTTTTAAACAGACATAAATAATGTAGCAAGTTCCCCAACTGAGAAAAAATATACTTGTTACTTTATGCTTTTACGGAAGATGCCTGTGGGATACAAGGTGGCATTCCTTATATGTGCTAGTGTGCTGGAGTGTGGTTTGCGGTTAGGAAGATGCTTGGATTTCTTTTTTCATGGTATCTATTGTAAGTGTTTGGCTTCCTTGGCAGGAATGCTCCTATTCGTTCGTTCATTCATTCGTTCATTCACAAATGTCGAGTGCCTACTCTGTGGCAGGCATTGTTCCAGGTGCTGAGCACAGAGCAAAAATGAGCAACACAGGAAATGCTACTTTAGTGAGCCCAGGAGCACATATATATCGTGCCAGATGGTGGTACATGCTACATAGATCCAAAAAATCAGGATGGAGGAGACACGCAGCTGAGCGAAGGGTTTTCTGTGAAAAGCGGACGTTTAGGAAAGGAATCTGACATGATTGGGAAGACAGAAGGAAAGGAGCAGCTTCAGAGTCATCTGGGTAGAGGGAGCAGGAAGCGCTCAGGCCCTGAGGCAGGAGCAGTGTCACAGCGTCCTCGTGGAGGAGAGAGCTTTCCGTGGGGGGGCTGAGGAAAGACGAGAGAGCACAGGCAGCTCTTTCAGGGACTCGGCAACAAAAGGGAGCAGGGAAATGAGGTAGGAGGTCACAGGAAGAGTTCTGCGGCGGCGGCCGTCCGGGTGAGAGACATGACCGCGGGCTCGTGTGCAGCGACCCGGTAGAGGCTCCGGAAGAGGGGGCAGAGTCGCTAGCGCGATGTCCTCGATGGAGGAGGTGCGGCATCCGTGCGCAGGTGCAGCGCCTGGCGCGACGGCAACGCGGACGCCCCCTCCCCCCTTCCTCCCCTCAGTTCTCTCCCCCGCCACAGCGGCCTCGTTTTCAGCCTCCCTGCCTCTTCCCAGAACCTCTCATGCTGCGTCAATTCTTCTGTCTCCTGTCGTACACTTAGCTCTTCCTTCCTAAAAAAAGAGAAAAGAAGAATTATATATCCAGAACATTCTCCACTGTAGGGTGAGGCAGAAATATCTGCTCTGTCTATGGCCAGTTTTGTTGTGTGGATCAAATGAGATTTTGTAAAAAAAAATAAAATAAAAAAAAAACCCTTTGGAAGCTGTCAATCCTTACACTTCGTTTTAGAAATGTAAGAAACAAATCATTATCAAAACTAGCAGGGTTAGCTGGTCATCTCAGCATGCCCACTACGTGCACCTTTCCTTGGCTTTTCTCTTTACCTATTTTCTATTGAATGACCAAATTTGTTCTGCTTCTTCCAGCTGACACTTTGAGTCTGATGTCTAAAAGTTACCTCACCTGCTGGGAGAACTCAGAGCCAGAAAGTCTACTATTCTGGTCCGCTGCTAAATTTGTCACTTCAGTCCATTAAGCCTGGAGTGGTTTGTTTGGGGAAAACTGAATATCCTGAGTTAGAATGAGGGCGCATGGCGCCACCTGCTGGAATTGGTGGTGGGCGGAGAGAAGGCAATACCAGGAGCTGTCCGTGGTGTTGCCCGTTCACCGTGTGTCACTCAGGTGAAGTCCTGACCCAGAGGTGTTCAAAGGCAAGTTCTGCCATCCACGCTTGATTCCGACGCCAGCATGCCACCTTGCGCATTCCTCTTTTAATGTCTCTCTTCCCCTGATAGTGACCCACTATTCCAAAAGTATCATTTAGGACTATCTGTGTTTAATTTTATTATTACTCTTAGAATCCTTTGGGAATTAGGTCGTAGAATGTTGGCATTTGAAGGGAACTTAGAGATCATCTAGTTCAGTTTTTTTTCAAACATATATTAGACACAGAAAATCTTGGAAAACCACAAATATAGTCCTCTTTTCAGATACCAATGAAGTTAGGGCCCAAAAGGTGAGAAGGCAAAGACTAGAACTCATCTATACTGATGGCTAAACCATTTTCTGTGTCAGTTAAGATGCTTTCACATGCAATAAAAATGGCTTGAATAGGAATACACATCTCTGAAGAAGCCTTGAGTTGGCTCCGAGAGTAACTTCGCGGACTGAACAGTGTCGCCGAAGAGCCAAGCCTGTCCCATCGCCCTCCCATTCTCCTCACTGTGTCTCATGTTTACAGGGTGGGTCCAGCAGCGTCAGGAACCACAGCCTCCACCCAAGATCCAGGGCCAAAAGAAGGATCGCCATTTTTCCTCTTATGAGCTCAGAAATTTATCCCAAAAGGCCCCCTCAGAACTCCCTGTCATGCCTTACTGTCCAGGAGGGAATGGTATGTCCCATCCCAGTGAGACAATGGAAAGGAGCATGGAATTGCATGCTTGACTGAGACAAATCCAAATTCACCGTCGGGGCCTGGGGAAGAGCCATCCTTACGTGACAGGTAACGTGCTGTGGAAGCACATGGATTCCTGGGCAAAATTGGAGCAGCTCACAAGGAAGAGGGAGGGGTGGCTGTTGTTCAGGAAGAATTCTCCACGAGTCTCTCCCATTTCTGCTTGGCTTCTGAACAAGACACATCGACAGCTTTGTCCCCTTTTAAGGGTGCGTGTGTAGCAGCCAGCCTTGGAGGACAGAGGCAGTGTCTTCCTCAGGGACAGAGGGCAAGATTTGTTTTCTGACCAGAATTATAAAGCTGACGTCTCTCCCGGGGCAAAGTGGAGCAGGTTCGCCAGCAGCTCCCTTAACGGATCGGGGTCTCCTAAGTGCAGGCTTTGTCGGCTGTGACACAAACTCACGGCGCATGCAGCGTCCATCCGAGCTGTTTCCCGTGCCCCCATGGGACTCGGGACAAGGAAGCCCATGTGGACACGAAGCTCATGCCACCTGCTGCACTGTGAATAATGGAGTCCTTCGTCTCTGGCCCCTGATCGCCTGCCCCCTGTGGGCACCTGCGGGACTGCGGTGGCTAATGCATCCATTTGCGAGTAGGGCAGAGTCCCAGAGCCTTTCCGTTCTTGGCTCTGAGGGAAGGGCAGCTGTTAGGCCGCAATGTGCTTTTCAGGGGGCCTCGCTAGATACTGCCAATTCTCAAGTACTGATTTCTGGAAATAAGAATGTTTTCAGTACGTAAGCAACCCCTTTTCCACAGGCAGAACTGGAAACGCCCACCACGCACGGATGGCGTCCCTGGCTCCAGTGTCTGTTATGCCGCCTCCCTTTTATCCGCTCGCTGACTCTCGGTGATGATCTCTTATAGAATGCCAGTTCCTCTCACCCAGAAGACTGGGAACAGTCAGCCACAAGCTGAGCTCGAGAAGCTTTTAAAGCCCCCTTGCTATTCGGCTGGGAGAGAGAACTTCCCAAAGGGGTCCTTTGGCCATGTCAGGGAAGCTGGCGCTGGCCTCGTCGCCCTGCCCTCAGGAAGCCCGGGGGAGGTGCACACACTGTGACCGCTGTGACCGTCCTTCGGCAGCCTCTGGACAGAGGCCCTGCGGGACGACCGTGCCCTCAGAGGCCCCTGTCTCAAGTCCCTGTTACCATGCCCAGTTGGGGCCACAAGACTGAGCTGCAGTGAAGCGCAGAGATTTTCCTTCTCTGAGTGAAGCGCTGATATTAAGAAGACCACAGTCCAGAGGAAGAAACGGGGTCCAGTGTGTGACAAGCGGCGAAAAAAGTACGGTTTTTCCCAGTTAACTCCGGACTCAGAGCATCTCTGAACGGTGACGTGTAAAGACCTTGATGAGAATCCATTGCAGCAGGAGGAGAGGGGGAGGAGGAAGCCAGGGCGGCACTTGTCCCTTCGAGTCAAACCTTAGGGCTAAACTCAATTTATCCCCCAATTCTACTTCCCTCATGGCTGTTGATGCCTTTAAAACAAAACAATCTTTTCTACTTGGGAAGCCTTGTCTTCTTGCTGGTCTGACAGCTTAACTTTAAAATGCACTTCCGAAAACATGGCAGTACAAGAACATCACAGGGTGATCTTAAAACAGGAGACTTTCCCCCAGAGACTGTACCAGAACTACGGGGAAAGGTCATTTGGCGTGAGCCACTTGATCGCCGACCTCATTCTGCTCATGCCGTCGCAGACGCCGTGGCGAAGGCTGAGTGCTGGCCCTGGACGCAGGAGCTGCTACTTCAGAGGCGCCGTCTTACCAGACGGGACGGGGATTCACCACGGGTGTTTAAAATCAAAATTCTCTCTCTAACGACATAAAGGATCAAAATCCCTCAGTGGGAATTAGGTTGATTGAATCGAATTCTGTGTCTAATAGCCCCGTAGTTCAAAAAGGTGAACACAGCTTCCTGGGGACATCCAGGTCCCGCGAGGATCCGGCCCACTGTGGGTTTTAAATTAGAAGTCTGATAGCTTGTGACATCCTCTCAAAATGGTACCGGTCCGGAAAAGCTGAATTTTCCATTATCCTAGGGGGAAAAAGAGACGGATATTCAATTAAACTGCTTAGAGACTTAAGGCTTCTTGGTAAATAGAGGCCCGAATCCCTGGATAAGCGAAGTTCAGAGACACGCTGGTGGGCCTTGTCTTTAATGTCACCTCCACCCCGCCCGAGGAGCTGGGGACGTGCGGGCTGCATCTGCATCAAGTTGCCTCTCCTGCCCACTGCAAGAAAAATAGACATTTTAAAAAATGCGTTTATGAAGCACTAGGCGGCCACTGAGAACTTAAAACCTAAAACATGAAGCAAGAAAATCACTTACAACCGAAGTTGCCAAAGCAACCACCTAATTCGTTTTTCTCTTGTTGAAAGGTGATTTATTGCAGGAGGTGGCTTTGGAGCAGATCTGTGAGTGTGGTTAGTGCTGGAGGGCGGGGTACGAGAAGGGTCCCGCGTCCTAGATCGGGAAGGACCCCGAGGTGTGCAGGGGACGAGTCTGGGAAGGGGTTACTCTGCGGGAACTTGGAGCTAGCTACCTTGTGGAAAGCCACAGGTGGTCCAAAAAAGATGCAGGTCACCTTTATTCACAGTCCTCAATAATTCACAGCTCCCCAACTTCCTGTAGGAACTGCAGTGATGTGACTAATGAAATAAAGTTTTGTGAATTCTCCCAAAGCAGTAGCTCTCAACTCTGTATAATAATATTTTCCATGGAGCTTTCAAAAATACCAAGGTCGACACCAGACCAACTGAGCCGAAATCTCTGGGGACGGAGCTGGACACGGCTGTTCTGTACGCCCTCCAGTGCAAGTCCCTGTCCCAGGAGCCTTGAAGGGTCCAGTTGTGTATAGAATCAAAAGATCTCAGGCTCCAAAATCTGATGACCCTGGGTTCACGTCCTGACTCCATTATTCATTAAATCCAAGCCTCAGTTCTACCTGGAAGGAGCCAACAATGGTAAATTCCCAATGGGCTTCTAAAGGTGAAGGAAGGGATGGTGTACCTGGCCCCCAGTACCAGTCCGGTGTCCTCCCCTCGGCTGTTCATGGCTAAGAACGGCTTGATGTCTCACCTTTCCTCAGCTGGTCTTGCCATGAGCCCCTGTAACAAGTCACGGGATGATTTTCCTCTCCCTGCTTTGTTTTCCCTCTAGGATGCTCTCCTGCTCGGTGTCTGGGAGGAAAATACTAATGTGCCTTTTGTGCTTTCTACTCCTCCAGCTGCCACAGACGTGTCCTTTTCATTCGATGTGGGAAATGGGCCCGTGGAGATTGTGGTGAGGTCGCCCTCGCCTCTCAACGATGACCAGTGGCACCGGGTCATCGCGGAGAGGAACGTCAAGCAGGCCAGCCTGCAGGTGGATCGGCTGCCCCAGCAGACCCGCAAGGCACCAACCGAAGGGCACACGCGCCTGGAGCTCTACAGCCAGCTGTTTGTCGGTGAGTGACGCAAAGCCCGTGACTTCCCTCTGTGAGTTTCAACAACACTTACGATGCGGTGTGTTGCTAGAGATCATTCCAAAAGTGAGTACCTAGGCCTCTTGCAGTCTCCTCCAAGACAGAATGGAGCGAGGAGGAGCATTTAAGAGACCTATATCCAGTTCCACTCTCCACTTCCTGGAGCCCACAGCCCTCGTCTGCAACAACCAAAAGGTAGCCAGGGGAGTCTCAGCAGTCTCTGATTTACGCAATTTTAGGTATACGGTTTTAGAACAGTATAGCATTGTTTGATATTTTAGGGCACCAATAACTGTGCAGAAGGGAGGGAGGAAGGAAGGAAGGAAGAAGGAAGGAAGGAAGGAAGGAAGGAAGGAAGGAAGGAAGGAAGGAAGGAAGGAGGGAGGGAGGGAGGGGAGGGAGGGAGGGAGGGAGGGAGGGAGGGAGAGAAGGAAGGAAGGAGAGGAGGAGAGAAGGAAGGAAGGAAGGAAGGAAGGAGAGGAGAGGAGAGAGAGAAAGGGAGGGAGGGAGGAAGGGAGGAGAGAAGGGGAAGGAAATGGGCTCCCTGAGTTCGGGTTTGCTTAAAATGACAAGTAGAAATCCATTCCTTCCTCTGCCCATCCTCAGCAGAAGAAGATCTAGACTTCTCCTTACATAGGGTCTTTCTACATGAGACAAAGGTCAACACTGAGAAGAAATTTAAACAGCAAAATGTTAAGCTTCCTGTGCAAGAAATGGATTCAGCCTCACGGTCTAGTCTCTGCTTTCAACATGTTCCAGCTGAACTTGACATTACTTCAAATCAATACCTATTTCCATGGCTAGTTAAATGTTAAATTTTGTTTTCCAGGTAACTAACAGTCTAGGAAATTAGCCATTTTTCCTCTGTTGATGAAAAGAAAGTAAGTTTGAAGGACTTTGAGGCTGTGTGCCACCTTAGACGCCCCCCCCACCCACTTTCTTGAGGTTAATCGATCAAGTCAGGCAACTGTGACAGTCTCAGACCAAGCAAAACCAGGTGTGACCTGGCTGCTGTTCACATTCATGCCACCTGCCGCCCTGTGGCAGAGACTCGCCGAGGGGCAGTCAGTTTTAACTGGGGCCAGTCTATACCGTGTCTTTCATAGCTGTGCTGAGATGCTTTAAGAGCATCAGAAAGTCACTAAAAGAATGACAAAATTAAATATTCACTCTCAGTGTACTGTGGGTAAGCTACAAAAGTGGTGGTAGCTTGGTCAATTAGCTTTGGAAGTAAAACACTTGTTAATAAGCCACACATCAGCCGGGGGCCATGGAAGAGTCATTAGTTTTGAAATACAGTACTGACTCCTCCACCCCCACTAGAACCTAGTCCCTTCCCAACCCTTTCTTCAGTTTATAGCTCTCAAAATTACTCATTGTTTTTAAATTATTTCTTTTACTTAAGCGTCAGGTCCACTATTCCTGCTAAATACAGTGAGCAAAGTTCACTTCATTAATACATCTTTCCCAGTTTACCTAAACAAGTTTCTTCCAAAATCCTGTTAGTCCCAAGCATGCTGGTCAGATTTTCCTTGGTTTTTATCAGAACAGGCGGCCCTAACTGACCCAGGTTCTTGTGTTGCTTTCTTTTCAATGTGGCACTGGGTACAGAGGACCAACTTTATCTTGATTCCTTTCCATCCGCCAGCTATAATTGTCCCAGGAATTTTGGGGACCAAGTAACGTCGCTAAGTGGAGAGGAACGGGGGAGCATGTATTAGGGTCCCGGGAGAATTTCGATTTGGTTAAACAAGAGCGGCGTGTAAAAACAGAAGCGCGGAGGGCTGAGGCAGAATTCCACAGAGCAGTGGACGTTCGGGGACAGGCAAAGCGTCTCAGGCAGAAGAAGGGCAGAGGAGTGGCAGGAGCAGCAGGGGGGGCCAGGACGGGGCTTGTCGCAGGAAGCGAGGGTTCCGCGGTTCTCTTTGTTTGTTGCAACAAATAACGTGACGCGCCGTGGGTTAAAGTAGACCAGGGAAACGTCCTTCGACTTCAGTCACTGCGAAGCCGCTGGCGGCCCCGGAGAGCGCGGTTTCCGCACGGCGAGCTGACGGGC
Source organism: Eonycteris spelaea (assembly GCA_003508835.1). Lineage (NCBI taxonomy): Eukaryota > Metazoa > Chordata > Mammalia > Chiroptera > Pteropodidae > Eonycteris > Eonycteris spelaea. Next base: position 2,542,164 of record PUFA01000116.1, on the reverse strand, counting down.
GTGCGGCACCTCGACGCAGCGGAGGAAAAGGTGTGCGTGCTCTGCCCGCTTCCGGGGTCCTGTCGGCGTCGAGGTCGGCGTGACGCACGTCGCCCAGACACGAGCTGTTTGAGCCAGCGTGTAAAACAGTGTTCTCCAGCAGACGTCCGGAAAACAGTGGAGTTCAACAGCCATGAAACCCTGGGGCCGGGACTCAGCAGGGACTCGGGCAGCTAGAGCTGTTCCCAGCTCAGCGGCAACAAGAAGCATCGTCTTGACCAAGTGTTACCGCTTTCCTCTTTGAGTCTTTTTTCCAACTTCATCCGTTTTGCCTCTGTGCTCTGAGATGGCTTTTGAAAGGCCTGAGTCTCCCAGAAGCCGTCCTTGCCAGTGTCACGGGGTTAACCTGGGCTTTGAAGCCCAGCCCCTCCGCGGGCCAGCAGAGACACCCCTGACAAGCCACTCATGTCTCCGTGCGCAACAGGGCCAGGGCCTGCGTCTCAGGTCGAGACATGCTGAGCACCGTGTTCGCTGTCACGTATTTCTCCACACTGTCCTGGACCTTCCTCTCTCAGCTTTCTTCTTCCTTCATGTAACATTCACCCCTCCTACAGAACCCGCCTCCAACTGCCTCGTTTTTTCTTTCCCAAAACCCTGACCTGGAATGTGATCGCTTCCACCCACAAGCCCCACAAGAGAGTCCATGTGCATAGACGCCCCTCGTCATCCAAAACCCACTGCCATGGCCCGCAGGGCCAGGAGTCCCCCTCAGCCAGCCAGGACAGCCGGCAAGGCCACCTGGACGCCCTGCCCAGCGCCACCGTCAGCCGAGGCGCGTGGCAGAGCCGCCCACCGCCCCATCAGGGTTTGAGAGAGGGAAGGGCTGTGACTCAGCTCAGACGGGAGGCAGTCCTCGGTTCCACACACAGCGGGCTGTACGGGATGGCCCGCCGCTGCCCATGGCCTGTGTGAGCAAGGCCAGGCTCATGTCCGCTTTTCAAAGTAACGAAAAACACGCAGGGAGGATGCCGTTCTCACTCCACGTCTGATGTATAATCAGGAGCTGTCATCAGAGGAGGGTCGGCACAGGTCTTTTGGAAGTAATGAGAATCCAGCTATGATTTCGGTTTTCTGAAAAAAGGAACAAATAAATTTAAAACTTAAGAGTGACGTGGGAAGAAAGAAGCAGTTGTTGGTATTTGTCCTAAAAGTGCAGGGAACTTCCTCACATCTTTGATCCAACATGAGTGACTAGCACGTGATGAGCACCTGGGATGGCCCAACAGAAGCACTAAGACCCCACGTGACCTGTGGCCTCGGCCAGCCCAGGTACTGAGACCTACGTCCTCCACGGCAGCTGTAAGCCAGGATTTCTTAGTGGTTGGAGAACAGCAAAGATTTGGCTGGATTACGGCACAGACAGGCCTGAGAGTTGGGCATCGTGGCCACTGAAGCCTCAGCGGCAGGGCCGTGAGGGGCAGGGTGTCTGCTGGGTCCTCAGCCTGGGACCCGGGCCAGCGAATGCTCCATTCTCCCCTCTCCTTTCATCAGCCTCGTTTTCAAGGTCCCCTGCCATGTGGCACTGCAGGGGACTCGCTCTTCATGTCGCGGGCTGTCGTCACATCCTGGCAGTGATCCTCACTTTAATTTCACTTTAAAACTTCCCCTTTTTTTTTTACCATTCCCAATTCCATTCTTTTCCCATCACTGGTACCAGCCAAATGTATTTTATGTTTGGCCTTCTGGTCCCACCCATTATGTATTTGTTCGAAACATGTGCATGTTCTGGAACATTCGTGGTATGGCGTTTATCATCATAATTTATATACATGGAATGATAGTACCAATCTCATTCTGTTTTTCACTCCGCCTTATGGTTCTCAGGTGTACCAGTGTGGCTCTGTGACTGTATGTGCTCAGTGTTCCATTACACGTATGTCCACGTCTTATTTATTCCACCTTCTCCTGACGAATGCTGGGTTTCCCCGCACGCTGCTACCACAGTTGACCCTCCAGTGCGTGTGTTCACGCGTGTCCCCGTTACCCGTGTGAGGGATTCTCACGCGTGTGTGTGTTTGCTGGAGCCTTACTGAGAGAGTCTGTGTGTACTAATTCACTCAGTCCTGCTCGTCCCATCCATCTCTGACGGTAAATCTAAACCTTTACTGCTCAAATTATCTGTTGCTATCAATAATTCTATCCGTGGTAGCTTTGTATAATTTGAGGCTTTTTTGCTAGTTAAATATCTTCATTGCATTTTTTACTTATTTACAATATATAATTTCCATCTTTATTCTCTGTGATGTTTTTCATCTCACAGTTTTATTTCTGCTCTTAAAACTACTATGCAATCCATCCTGTTGTTAATATTTGCCTGGTGTTTTGTATGGTATTTTATCCTATTTAAACATCTCTCTTGGATATCATAATGCTGAATCTTTTAAAAATCTAATCTGAGAGTCTCTGTCCCCTTACTCATTTATTGTAACCACGGTGATATTAGGGTGTCTTTCCGCCGTCTTACCTTGTGTTTTTGATTGACTGTGCTTGGTTTGTTGGCCCGCCCAACCGCCCCCAATCCATTTTCCACTGATTAAACTGGACGTTGTTCTCCTGATCTGGAGGTTGGACATTCCACTTTCCTTCCTCTGTCAGCTACCCTAACTTGTTAAGACTCACACGTAGCCTTTTCTCTGTCTTCCAAGAAAATAAAACGACACCTCCGTTCTCCTTCCAAATCAGTCTAGAGGCCAAGCACACTGACCTCCTTCCCCCCTCACTCCTGCCGTGTTGACATCATCTGTAGTCCTAATTGCAGAATCTCATTGACATGCTTATTTTTTCTTTTTAGAAAACATTCATATTTACTAAGCTTTTCTTTTTTTACTTACTCTAATTCCCCATATCTCACCTCCTCTCGGATTCATTTTCTGTTTTACTCAAGAGTAATTTTTCTAAGAAAGACTTGGTGAATCCTGAGACCTTGCATGCCTGCGAATATCTTTGCTGGTTCTCATATTCAGATCAGCACCTTTTAATAGCCAATATTGCAACTGGGAAATTTGACATAAGTTACATTCTTACTCACGAACCTCTCCTTTTCCTTTACTGTTTCTTAACTTCGCAAAATGCAGGAGCTCTTAAGTTCTTCTGGGCCTGTCTGCTAAAACTGGTGCCACCCCTCTCAGAATAATGTTTTACATGAATAACATGAAATATACTGAATTACAAAAGAAACCAAATATGTTAGAATTAAGTTATCAAAAATATTTAAAACAACAAATTTGTGATACAGGTGATTTGTTACTAGCGCTTTAAATGAGACCTAGCATCAGGTCTAATAACTACCATGATTTCAAATTCACCACGATCATACATGATATTTCAAAAAGTCTATGACTTAATGTACCATGAATATATCTATGATTTTCCCTTAGTGACTGTGTTACAGATATTGCTAATACTACTGAGATTGTCCACATTTCTCGTTGAAGCAAATGCTACATGGCCTTCAGCGGTCAGTGACAGTGAACAGGCAGGGTGTTTCTCACCCGTGTCCTCCTGGCCCCGGGTGCGAGCCCCTGGGGTGTAGAGCTCGACCCCAGCCGCGGGGTCTTTCCTCGCCTGCTCCGGTTAGCCCCTGCGGCTGCCTCTAGTCTGACGTCTCAGGGCGTTTACTGTGGGAAATTCTGAGTCATTTCCTCAGATAGCTCCCTCTCTGTGTCCAGTCTTTCTTGACGACGTTGTTATAATGAAACTGTTGACACTTCTCCCCTCTGTAGTTCTTACCTCTTCTTTCATCCTTGGTTTATCATTCCTGTTGCCTTTGGGGAGGGTTTAATCACCCGACATTCCACCCACTCTCTCTCCTGTTCTTCGTTCCCGCCAGGGAAATTCTATTTCAGCGATTACAGTTTGTTTCTTTCTCAATATCTCCAACCAAATCTTTTTCATAACGGCATCACCCCATGTGTCCAAGATCATGAAGGCATCATTAAGTTCATTTTCTGCCCCTCACGTCAGCACCATCATCACGATGTCTGTTAGGTTAGCTTCTGCTTCTCTGCCTCTCCTCTTGTCTCCTGATTGCGGTTGGGCTGTTGTCCTTCCTTCGTAGGCTGGCTCTCCTCAAGGTCTCACCACCTTTCCCCTTCTCTACCACACCTGCCTGAGGGGAGGAGCGAGCACTGGGGCCCAGCTGTGCTCCTTGTCAAAGGGAGAGATGGGGGAGACTCTTGCCTCGGGGTGTGGGGCCCCTCGCCCCCATCTGTCTCTGCCCCAACCCCTCCCCTCTGCTCCCACCTCCCTCGCACCCCCCACGCAGCTTCACAGTGCTTCCTTCCCACCCAGCCAGGGACAGCCGTCTCCTGCTGTACTGATTCATAAACGGATGGTTTATCTTTACCTGATAAATCTGTTCTCTCACTGCCCATTCCCCTCACTAATTAGTATCTCATCACTACACTGAAAGGCCTGTCTCAGAAATAACCAAATCAGATAGCCTTTTACTGTTTTCTTATTTTCTCTGACTGCCCCCCCATATTAGTTACTGTCCCTGGACCTCCCCTCTTTGCACTCCTGACCTCAGAACACCCACTGCTCTGTTCCCAGCCTCTCTGCCAGCTCCTCTCCTTCCTCCTCCTCCGTCCCGGGCTTGCTCTCTTTTTTCCTCCCTCTCATCTTGGGGTCCTCATGCAGCCTGGAAAGTTGGTTAAGAGAGCTGTGCGGGTTCCTCCCAGATCCAGAAGCCTAGCCTCGCCTGGGACCGGCATTTGCTAAGTCTTGTTCGAAGTCTGGAGCACAAGTGAGAGAACATGGTGACGGGTGGCTAGGGGTTCCTGACTCCGGCTGGGAAGAGACTGGATATGGTTGTTTCAACACGAAAGGCTTTTAAAGGCAGATGATAGGGCAGAGAGAGGGGCAGGGCAAGAGGGGAGAGCAGGGGTGTGGAGAGAGAGAAGATGACATATGTTAAGAGCAGCAGAAAGAAGATGCTTGTTTTGCTCCAAAGATGAGCAGAACTCACCACCAAGACTCACACAGGAAAATAACATACAGACATTTGTAAAAGAAATTTTGGACCGAGTTCTGAGCTGATTTGTTCAAAATCGAGCTACATTGAAGTTTACTGAAGTAACTATTAATAGTGTAAACTTTGGGTGTGGTTAGGATACGGTAGTTCATCGCTGTAGTCTCTCTCAGTCCCCACTTTTGTGAGGGACTCGGAACTATTAGATTTGTTTCAGAGCGATGGCCCTCGGAGGCAGTGCTGTCAGACCAAGTGACAGGATAGGATCAACCACCCACTATCACAGGCCGAAGCCTATAACTGCTTTGGTTTTAAACTTGCAGTATTAAGCTTTTGCACCAAGAAAAAAAAAAAAACTTCAATAATGGCATCAAAGAAGTGTCTCCTCTTTGCTGACCTAGGGGTCAGCGTGGGCATTCCCATCCCTGGCTCTGGCCTGGCGCGTCACACCCCTGTCCAGCCTCAGCCGTTCTCGTGGCTCCGGGGAAGATGTTCTGCCAAGGGGTGAACGATTCATCTCAGATACTAGTCACTGTCAGCATTTTCCATACCCAAGCACAGCGATGCCTCGAAACATGTTAGATGTGGGAGAAGAAAGCTCTTATGTTGCAAACCCCAAAGTGAGGATGGCAGCTCAGCCCAGCAGGTGTGAAGACTGAACAGCCAGGTAGCCGAAGGGAGAAGCCTGGCCCCTCACTGACCGTGTGGCACTGAGCAGACCAGCCCTCTGGTCTGTTTCCTCATCTGTAAAATGGGGGCAATAATGATAATCTATTTCTGAGAGTTAAAGCATGTCAAGTTTGGAACATACCTGGCAAACTAGTATTTAATTAATATTGGCTTTGAAATAGCGATATTTGATCACACTTTCCCTGCCACCATGGCCTCGAGAACAGACTCTGACTTCTCAGCACCACGCCCATCACAGGACAGTTCACACTCAGACTCTTACGAGGGCTCTCTGCTCTCAGAAACCCAGTATTCCCTCACTCTCTATGTTGAAGTTTTCTTCTAGTTTAAATACTTTGGATTCATATACTCTGCATGTCCTTTACTTTGAAGACATAAGAAAATTCATGCAGTGATAATGAACTAAAAAAAAAAAAACCATCCTATTGGATAGAGTTATGAATGAGCTCCGTAAGCATTATCTGGAAAAGCAATTCTCTATAAACCCCAGCTTTCTGAGTATATCAAAGCTTTTCATATATACCCTCGAGTATCTAGCCGACAGAGACATCCCTTATCAACACTTGTCAGTCATGCATCTCTGCCCTGAATAATGTGATCCAACACCCTTTAACTCTCTTCACTATTGAAGAATCTTGACCATTCTGAGGTCTTACGCTTAACCAGATAACTGGATTTTTATTTTCCATACCTATACTGATAGTTCAAGTTGACAGACAAGACCTAAGAGACAATGGTAACATATAGAATAGGAGATACAGTGGGTACAGCATCTGCAAATCTGGGGGCCCTGTCTGCCCAACCACATGGCTGCTTTTGCTGCCTTACCTATACAGGCCAGGTATGGCTGCCATGGAAAACCAAGGTCTGGGGGTCACTTGGCCACAGAGAAGTCACAGCCCTGTTTCCCACCAACCTTTTTATACCATTCCAGTCACAGATTCAAGGCCTCCCTGCAAGGTCACAGTTCCTGCAATCCAGATAGTCCCACAGGGCAGACGAGAGAGAGAAAGCGCCCACCCAGACCCTGTGTCTCCTGAGAGCACGGTGCGGTTGGCAGGGGGACTCCCAGGGCACTCTCTCAGGCGGGCCTGGACCAGCCCACGCTCGATGGTCCCTGTGCACTCTTTGTCATAGTCTGCTCAGGCTGCCAGAACGCAGTACTGGGCGCCTGAACAACAACAATCTATTGTTTCACAATTCTGGAAATGGGAAGTCCAAGAGCAAGGCGTCAGCCGGGCTGGTTTCTCCTGCGGCCTCTCTCTTTGGCTTGCAGACTGCTGCCGTCTCAGCGTGTCACATGGCCCTTTTTCCGTATGCGCACGTCCCTGGTGTCCCTTCCTCTTCTTATGAAGATACCAGTTTACTAAATCAGGGTCCACCCTGATGGCCTCATTTAACCTTCATTACCTCTTTAAAACCCCCAGCTCCAAATACCATACAATTGGGTTAGGTCCTCGGCATAGCAGTGTGAAGGGGCAGGAGACGCAGTGCATACCATATCACTGCTGACGTGCACACTCGTCTTAGCCATGTTGAGTTTATTCCAACCCTGTGCTCCAGTAGAATTTTGTACTGAATTATAGCAGCAGTAATAATAATCACTAACTTATCGTTAACCATTAACCGAGCGTTGGCGCAAAGGGGCGCGTTGTCCCCCGTTGTTAATCTGCCCCGCAAGATACGTGTTCTGCCAGTTTCATGCAGCAGGCGACAGAGGTCCAAGGAGGAGCCGGGAAGGCCGCGGCAAAGCCAACGTGGATAAGCGGATCTTGTGGCCACAGGCGCGCTCCCCTCGCCCCTCTTTGCTGCCTCTCGTGTGTCAAACTGCGCCTCGCACCACAGGCTGTTTGTGATTCCGTTTGTAGTAACCTTCGGGCAGGAGTATATCTCCATCTTTTTAGAAATGCCTTTCCCGACACCTAACCCTTGTGAACTGAGGGGCGCCTCGCTTTTCTGAGCATCTGCAGCAGCTCCGTATCTCACCCCTGTCCCCCCACGCCCCAGGACTTGCCTCCCTGACACACAGTGGTGTGTCACCTTCGCTCTCTCTCTCCTGGAGCCCTCGTTCCAGAGAGGTGCTGGCGGACACTCCTGACCCTTTCTCAGTGGGGCCTCCCAGCCCACTCCCAGTCCTGATCCGCTGAGCCCTACCTGACATTTCTTCCCATGGCGGTTATCACCTTCTAACACATGATATACTTAACTTACTGAGTTTGTTGTTAAGTTTCTTCTCACTCTGCAAGAGTGCACGCTCTACAAGAGCAAAGGTTTTTGTAGGTTTTGCTTCCTAGTTCCTTGAATGCCTAGACGAGGCCTCGCTCCTAGTCGACATGAAATAAATATGTATCGAAGGGATAGATTAGATTTCATGTGTGTGAGCTTTTGTTTGATTCCTTTGTATGGAGAATGAGTGGCCATTCTCTCTGAGCAAAGGTGGTATGGAACCCAACTTAGCTCCTTAGAAAACCACTAAGCTCTGAGTTTGTGAACAGTGTATTTTTTATAATTCCTCTTGATCATTATTTTCACCCTTTTTGTTGAATTTAATACCTGATTATGTTGCCTCAATCTTCTGTGCATTTGATGATTATATTAATCAATGTGGGTAGTTATAGCAGTTTTATAATTAATCTTTAATTGCAATACTTAAATAACATGTCACATGATAAATGATTTACAAATTAAACCCACATCTCACCTTAGATAATTATCACAGGTCTGACAATGTACATGAAGCCCTTGCACTGTGGGGGCTCTCTCCAGGGACAAATGTGTTGATTTTCTAATTAACAAAGGTTAAGTAGCATTTTTGCATGAAGATCTACAATTTAAACTTATGGCATATGTCATCGAAAAGATTTCTGTAGAGCATACGAGTTGAACTCAAATAATTATCACTGGTTCTAGTACATTAACATCATTTGCATAATATAGAATGACCATTTTCTGAACAAAAGATTTTTCTTCATATCGACTAGAACAGTAAGAGTACTTTCCGGCTCACTGACCAATTTAATAAATCAGAGGCCATATAAGTCAGAAAAGAACATAATTTATTGAGTTTTCCTGTATAGGAGAGAAATGGCATCCTACTTCCCTGCTTTATAAATTATGAAGAAGGAATATAAAACTTTATTTGATGAAGGCAACAAATACAAATTAGATTACAGTCATATGTTACGGTCAATTAAGAGCAGGAAGAGGGAAAAAGTCAGGCAGCAGTGCAAAGAAAAAGGGAGAGAGAAGGAAATTTAGGGAAGTGGAGAGCAGTTTGCTGAAATGCAGAGACAGAGACGCAAGCACAGAGGGAGAGGCTGTACATCGTGGGCCAGGTGACGTAGAGCCGGAAGGAATCTGAGACATCGTCTAGTTCAACCTCCTTCTTTATGGGTAGGAAAAATTGATGCTGAGGGAGATTAAGTGATTCGATGAAAGCCACAGAACTAACACAAAACAGTCAACCATCCTGATAGGGAGAGAGGTGTAAACACAAAAGCAGGAGGAAAGATAAGCGAGAAAGACCCAGGACCAGAAAGAATCAAAGACGAGAAGCAGAGAGAAAAAGTCTTCCCTCCCTAACCCTTAAGGAATGAGAGCTGTACACATAAAAAATACACACACACACACACACACACACACACATAAATGTTTATCTTAATGATATAGTAAAAATATGATCTAGATTTATTTGCTCTGCCAATTGGCCCTTTTCACATCTCTGATTTTTTTGTCATATCAGTTTACTTAACAAGTCGTTGTTAAATATCTTCTTCAAGCTCTCAACTATTGCCGAGACCTATTAAATATGAGTCATTTCTAAATTAAAATACATTCCAGATGAAAAGATTAGAATGTTAAGAGAAGTAAAATCGTAAAAATATTAGGAAAAAATATAGTTGAATAATTATATTACTTTAAATTAGAGAAGTTCTTCATAACTCTGATATAAAAGACAGAAATCATACAGGTAAAATGGATGGATGTGACTCCATAAACATTCAAGACTTTCATAAGGAAAAAAACATCAGATACAGGTTAACAGACACAGAACTGGAAGGATGTAGTTGTCAAATTTATAACGAAGCATTATAGTCCAAGGTATTGTTATCAGTCAATAAGAAATATACCTTCCCCTGTTCCCCCCAAAAAGCAAAAGACATAAACAAATAAGTACTGGAAAAACATAAAAATCATTCAAATTGCAGTACTTAAAGCAATGCAGATTAAAACAATGGACTCTTTTTTCTCCTGCTAGCCTATAAATTCAAAAGAATCCAGCCTAGTATTAGAATTGGTGCGGAGAAGGGAATCTCATATTCTACCCATGAAATACAAATTGGTAAATTCTTCTTAGAGGAAAATGTATTTCAGATGCCTTTAAAATGTATACGCCCTGTACCCAGCACTTACGCTTCTAAGAGGAACAACTGGACAAATGTGCAGAGGTTTCTACAGGGGTGTTACAGTATCACATAAAAAAGAAATCGAAATACGCTTAAAAGTCTACTAGTTGTGGAAGGACAAACTAGTCGCAGTACCTTCAAAGAGTGAGCTGCTGTGCAGATGACAAACAAGACATCTTGTACATTGCTTAGAAAATGTTTTGGGATATATTAGGTGCAAAAAGCAAGTTTCAAAGCAATGTGTATATCGTGATTCCATTTCTTCCTTTGTTTTATTTTTGTACACACATGTATGCTCAAAGTAGAAAAGGCTGTTTGTTAAAAGTGAAAGTCCATAATTAGCGTTACAGATTCTCTTTTTCATTTTGCTTATCGGTAGGTTTACGGTTTCCACAATGGAAAACTGTTCCATTAGCAGTAAGGAGAAAAGAGAAGGAGATATCTAAAAACAATGATGTTTAAATTTCATCATATTTTGATAAAATATATTTGTTCTAATTGACTAGTGATAAAAAATTTAAGTGGCTATGCAGAAAAGGCCTTTAGAAAGCCTTTATTGCAAAAATAAAAGCCATAGTTACTAAAATGATAGAAGCCAAATAAAATTTTAGCACATAAAAGGTGACTGATGAATCAAAGTTCTTCCAAATCATAGCAAAGGCCCAAGTTCTCTTCAGCACAGAGGTGTGAGGATAAGCTGATGAGCAGATTGCAAAATGGGAAATCCTCCAAAGTGATTGTTTTCAGTGACTTCTTTGCCATCTACTGTCCCATAGTTTTGGTCAAAAAGGGTACTGGACTCCCTTCCATTAATCTTCTGTTCAAATATTTTATTAAAAAATAATCCCTGGATAATCATTTTTCAAATCTACATACTACCCAATGAGAGAACTGTAGGGCTTGGGTTTAAAAAGGTCATAGAGTGCTTCACTCATCATTTCACGGCTGAGGAGTCACAGGGACTAGCAAATGTCAGTCCATCTCTGGACCAGAGACTTTAGCCCACCAGCCTTATCTGAAGAGTTGGCTACATCATTCACATTTCTCAGAATAATGGAAGTGATCAGAATCAACCCCCAGACTACCAGCCTTACCCAAACCCTCGCAGTCCCATTCTCCACTCGATTTCTGGAGACATCCAAACGTGGACACCTGCGGGGTCCAGACGCTGGAGTTCGTCTGTGTGAGATGGTCCACACAGAAGAGCCTCGGGCCATAGGCGGGAGAGCAAGGCAGGCCCGACACCACTCTGCTGCTTCACAGCTTTGACTCCCTGAGCAAACTTCCTCACTTCGCTCAGCTGCACTGTGTGCAGGGGGATAGTGACAATGACACTTGCCGTGCGGGGTGGCCATGGGAACCGGGGAAACAGCAGATGTGAGGTGCGTAGCGGAGTACTACTGCCTGGCCTTCAATAACAGGGTAACTTTTATGTCACTCACAGCATCTTTTTTTCTAAATCCCCATCAGACACCTCTTGTAATAATTTGACTATTTAAGTTTCGGAAAAGTTGTTACTCTAAAATACAGGCACGTATATAAATTTGAGTTCCTCCTTTTGTACCAACTGTTTTTTTTTTTAATCATAGCTAAGTAATTATTACACACACAGTTAAATTCACGTGTGATATAACGCCCCAACGAACCCTTCTATGAAATTTGTTAGGAATGTTTTAATATTTTCATGCTCATGAACCTCTTAGTCTATAAACTTACTCAGGAAATCACCGTGACCTTGCTCTCTGTACGTCACGCGGTGGCGTTTAGGTGAAAGAAATGAACTCTAACCTGACCTGGTAATAAGTTTGTTGTGGTTGACTTCCTTGTAAAATTCCAACTTCCTGTTTCCAACCACACCAGACAGGAAGCCCTGGGAGCCCTTAATGTGAGCGTACAAGCAAAGCGTTTCCCGAGACGAGAACCAGGACGTGCAATCACGTTGCACACGGACCTGTGCCTTCCACCTAATTGACTTGTTAACTACGTTAATATGTTCATGTCTTTCTGCCTTTTTATATTTCTTTCAATAGGAATTGAATGCTGTGGGATTAATGAGCAAAGAACTTAGAGATTTCTATAAGCTTCTTTCCTATAGGAAACCAGATAAGACTTCCAAGGCAGCTTATATGATTTTTGTGTATCTCCAAACATTTTATCTCTGTAGCAAATTTATTGTCTCTCAGAAGACAGCCTCTTTTAATTAGACATTCTAGCCTAAGGGGGGAAAGCTTCAAGTCTTTCGGTTAGGCAAGCCCAACGTGAAAGCGAGAATACTGACTGCACTTGGCCATCACATCGCTGCCCACACATTCGGAGGGCGACGAATGAAAGCAGAGCCACGCTGAGGTCACCCTGTCTGAGCTCCATGCTCTCTGTTGTCTCCAGGTGGTGCCGGAGGCCAGCAGGGCTTCCTGGGCTGCATCCGCTCCCTGCGGATGAATGGGGTGACTCTGGACCTGGAAGAAAGAGCAAAGGTCACCTCCGGGTTCAAGTCCGGCTGCTCGGGCCACTGCACCAGCTACGGCACGAACTGCGAGAACGGCGGCAAGTGCGTGGAGAAGTACCACGGCTACTCCTGCGACTGCTCCAGCACGGCCTACGACGGGACCTTCTGCAACAAAGGTGAGGCGCAGCCGGCTCCAGCCGCTGCCACGCGTCTTTCTCAGCCTAAATCATCCGTGTAGTGATTTGTTTTTCAGCCGTGCATAAGTGTGCCTTCAGTCTGAGGGCCGGGTGTTCACAGTTCTTCCCCACCTTCTCTGAGATCGTTCCCTAGTCTTTGTCGTTCGCTGAGATGAGGTGAGAGAAGCTTTGAGTGTGGTGTGGAATTTCCCCAAGGTCCAGCAAACTCACGGACTAGGACATTGCAGGCAGCCTCGTCACACCGTAGTGGTGAGTGAGAGTCAGTGGCTTCCGAAAGGAGACTCAGGCCTGACCCTCCACTTAGGGTGCTGGAGGTGGGGGAGGGCGGTCAGCACCTGCCTCAGCAGAGTCAGGGGGTGCAGCCGGGGGCTGGCACACCCACTCCACCGCCTGCTGCCGGGAGACTGGGTCAAGCTGGCCTCCCAACAAGGCCTCTGGCCAGTCACTGTCATTATCACTCTTGCACGGGATGCCTTTATGAGTGGTTCTCAGCCTCAGTGTACTGCAGGAGTGCTGAGATGCCCATCCAGCCGGCCAGCTCAGGGCATCTGTTGTCGCTGCATTATTTCAGTCGTGAACGATGTCCTTCACCCCTAATAAATTCTGCGGAGCCAGTCAGCAGACCACAGGGGCTCAGTGCATGTCATTCAGGACATAGCTGTGGCCCGCGTGACCAGGAGAGATTCACCCCACTGCTCGAAGGCTTCCTTTCTCACATGTAAGCGGGAGGGATGGAGAGAGGCAGTGCCGGCACTTCCCCCAGCTGCGACCGAAATGCATGTAAATCACTCTTCTCTCTCTAACTGAATGTACAGCATTTGGGTGAAGGTTTCTGTAAATGGCTCATCTCTTAATAAGCAGCTTTGCATAAGTAGCCTATTCATACTCTCATGCGTACATGGAGGGTTGTTTTGCTGGCATTATTCGCACAAGATGCCACACAGAGGGAGGAATTATTCCGTAACACTCCCTGTACGCCCAGGCCTGCCTGGCAGCGCCGCCCTGTGAGCATAGCAGTTAGGTCAGGCCGGGCTCGCAGCGTGAGCGAGTGTGAGCGACGACGCGGGCACGAGCGCCCGTGCCGGTGACGGCGGAGCGCGCCCGCGAGCCTGGGGCAGCGTGGCCCCGCCGCCTTCGCCTGGCACACGCCTGGGTGGGCGTGCGGGACGCATCCGATTCGCACTTGCAGAAATGACAGGCTTGCAGTTACCATTCATCGCGCTTGGTGCCACTTTAACGCAGTCTCTCCGAAGTGGCGTCTGAATGCGGTCGAGTAAGCGCGGGTGCTGGGAGACGCCACTGCGCAGGCGCCAGTCCCAAGGCCGTCACGAGGCCTTTCTCTTCGGAGAGTTGGGTCAAACACAGCGAGCGGCTCAAACAAAAGCTCCGGGGGTCGATAGGCGATATTCCCGAGGAGAAAGGCAGCCCTGCCGACGCCGGAGACAAAGTCAGAAGCAGCTGTGCTTCCTCTGACCGCATCTCATCGGGTTTACACAAAGGACACCCACATGTTCTCTTCCGTTCAGCAGGACGCGTTTACATTAACTAGTGGCCTGAGTCAAAGCATTGAAATTAAGAGCTGCAGAACGTATTTGGAAAGTGTTCGGCATCCTTCTGCATCAAGACAGGCATCTTCTTGACCTCAGTGTTGCTGGGTGAAAGGAACCGGCGGCCTTCCAGGAGGGCTTTGCAGGGGTGTCTTCCCACCAAGCGCCCCCTCTGCTCCCGGCCTCAGCTCCCAGGCCGCAGGGTGTTGGCCCAGCAGCTCCTGTGACCGCACCTTCCCAGTCGCTGCAGCTGACAGCTCGGCCTCTGGAAAGAGCGGCCACAGGCGTCCACCGAGAAACACTCTCACGGTAGCCCACGGTGGGCCTGCCTTTCCGAGTGCGGGTCTGTGCTCGTGCGTGTGGGATTAGTGTTCACAGTGTTTGGCCAAGAGAATAAAATAGGTCCCAACGTATCACCCACAGCCCGATCTGTTTGTACAAAATTAAAGACACGCGCGCACACAACACACACACACACACACACGAGAGAAAGAGCGAGTGAGCAGTCTGTAAGAAAACAGACCAAAATGTTAACTGTCACTATCTTTAGGGGAGGGTGAAAACACCAATATCTATTTTCATTTCTTTTTTGCTCTATTTTCTAATCTCTATTCAATAACATCTCATCTATACCTTCCTCGTTTTTGCCTCTTTTGGGGAAGAACAGTACTGAGGCATTCAGAGGTCAGCTGTCTCTGGTCAGAAAATATCTAGTTATTAACCAGAAATCATTGAACCATCAACTCTTACTACCTGGAATGGAGTAGCATCTTAGGTAAAAGTTTTCATATTATTTAAATTATCCTCAAACTATTCATCTCTTAATACATTTAAGAGAGCCCATTTTTTTCACAAGCCTCCAAAGCAGTCACCCTAAAGTGGGCACTGGAAGGATTGCCTTATTAGGGCCAAGGTGTATGAAAATAAAAATCTTGAGACACTTATCACACTCAGCCAAGTGAGAGGCTCACACGAGGATAGTCACACAAGGACAGACGTGGGACCCAGTGTAGCCTGGGGAGGTGTATCAGCCGGGTCTCTCTTCTCTCCCATGTGGATTAGGTCGGCCAGGGGTATGGTGACCAATGACCCACACTATATAGATTGTCTGTGTTTCTTCTCTCTCTCCCCTTTCTGCCACATTTAGGTATAAGCTATATTCCTTCGTTGATGTATTTATTTAAAAACATCCAGTGAACACCTAATGTGCCTGCAAGCCTTGAATATGTAGTTGACTCTGACTATACTGAAATTTTTGAAACATTTCAATGGTGTGTAGATGCAAAATCAGGAAAATCTAGAGTACATGAAAAGCAGTAGATGTGAATTAGTTGTCATCTAGGCTGCAAAAAACAGGTCTTCATCACGGTCCCTTCACTGAGCCAAGTTTTACAAGTTCATCATCAAGAGGCTCAAAAACATATTTTGATTCACTTGTCAGCACATTTTTTTCCTATAAAAATTTCCACGATCATCTGCCAAACCGGAATTGCAGTTGAATAATACATATCTTTAAGTACCCTGGAACTGTTTTCTGAGTTTAGCGAGTTCCGTTTTCTTCTCAAACATTCATTTGTTTTTGCTTAGATAAAGTCCAAAATTAGACTGTAGAGTGACTACGAGTGATGGATGGATGGATGGTTCAATAATTGCAGTGTTACCATCATTTACAATCATGCGCGTACGCACCAGCCTCAGTGCAGTCCAACTAGACTCCCACTCTCTGTATGAGGATCATGACATTGACTAACGTTTACAATCTGCGTGGTCAGTGCGGTAGAAGAAACTGTCTACGGCCAACCCGAAGCCCTACACAGAAAATGGGTAATGGGAACAGGTGTGGGTTTGAATCACGCTTCCCCACTTGTGGGTTGTGTAACCTCGAGCAAATTGTTTAACTCCAATTGGCCTCCTCTTCAGAAACACATAATACTTCTTACTTCCACTGCGAGGGATCCAGGGAATGATGGAAACAGATCTCCAAATAGAGAACCTGGCAAACACCTGTTGAACAGCAGACATCACTTTCATTCTTGCACCTTTTCCCTTTTCTGTTTGTTTTTGTTTTTGCTTTCAGTCATGTCGTTCTTCAGTCCATCCCTAAAAGCTTCACATGTCAGTTGCCTCGCTGGTATCACGTCAGTGACCCTGAGCACTGGACTGCCAGTCTGCTACTGCAGGAGCAATGGCAGTATTAGACAATGTCGCCTCTGCTTAATTAGAGTCACAGTAATAGTGTTCTGAAGGTGGAAATGCCGTCTCCAAAATGGACTGAAGAACACACAGATTTTCTGGAAGACGTAATTGGAGACAACAATCATCGCATCCCAGAGGCCCTGACCAGCAGGCCACCTCCTGATGCAAGGCACCCATCCCGGTCAGGAGTCCGCTGGGTCACCTTAGCTGCTGCCGCCTCCCTTCCCAATACAAAGCCCATCAGGAGACAGGAGAGCGTTGGAAGACCTCAGACTCTGTTCTGCCCAAAGGAGCCCTAAGACTCAAGTCCAAGGCGATCCTCTGAGGGAGAGAGGATTTTCCATCTTGCCCCCTTGGAGGCGTGTTTTATGGCAGGCAGAGGAGGTGAGTTTGTCCAAAGCACTTTGAAGATGATACAAGTTCTGCTTCTGCGCAGCTGCAGGCCTGGCACAGGGAACAGTAAATTCACAGGCTCCCCTCTTAGAGCAGGTTTAAAGCCTTTTAGGGAAAATTAATTAAGAAAACTGTTATTAACAAGGGAGAGAAAAAAGAGAAATATTGGAGTTGTGCCTCTTAGAATCTCGTCCCTTTATGACATTAGGTAAGCTGCTGGCGACAGTGGCCACCTTTGCTCACATCTACCTGCGCTGTCTGGATCCTCAACTTGCAGGGGAGCTTCCCACCAACAGAGAGTGGTGCTTTTCACCGGCTGCTTTTTCGTTTCCGGTTGGAACAAGAGGCTTTATAGGTTTGGATGAAGACCCAAAGGAACAAAGAGAATTTCTTTTCCTCTTAGAGCATTTTCAGGAAAGGATAATATTCCTTCTTTTCTAATATGTTTCTTGACTCTTCTGATGCAACTTAAAAATGTCATAGAAACATGAAGATAGTCTGATTAAAAGCTTGCAAAAAAAAAAAGTAAGAAAATTCTTATGGACAAAAGTCCATAAATACTTATGGAGAGAACAAAATACTTTCAACTTGACTCCAAAAACATCAAACTGCAGAGGTAGCTGGCAAGTTTAGATGACTACATTATAGGAGCTTAGTGTAAAATAACATTCCTCAGACCTAGAGGGTTGTGGGGAAAAGGGAAACCTGGTCAATTAGCTTTCCTAGAGGAAGGGATTTGAAAATTCAGTGGGTAACAGCAAGCCCTTTCTAAAACACTAAGCATAACAGGACAGAGTTTTCCAACTTGCTTTGGTTGTGAGATAAATAACATTTTTCAAGCTTGTGTCATTTGCTAACGCCCACCAGGTTTTGGACCTTTTTGTATACAACTGGGTCTGGTTCTAATAGCTGCTCTAGGTGCTCCGTCGGAGGGGCGTGTGGCTGGCAGTGGTTGGCTGCACCTGATCCTGGGGGCAGGAGTTTGATGAGGGAGACTATCCCTGAAAATCATTTGTCATAAATGAACCTCAAGTCTGAAGATCCAAGAGCCCATGAACCTCAAGCCATGAACAAAATTAAAAGCCACTTAAAGATATATTAATAAAACCTGAAGACAGGATTTTAAAAACACCCAACTTAAAAAAATTGACCCTGAAATAATACAAGTGATCTTTACAAGAAATATTTGTTTTCAAAATTATAAAACTAGATTGCTTTGTAAAATTAATAGTGGACAAAATATTTTAGGATTTAAATCAGTTGAACCCTTTTTCAACTCATTCCCCACCAGCCAATATTTTGTGAAGCTTTGCTTTCTTTAGTTTCTGATATGAAAAGAATAGGGACATTGTAAAATGGGCCGAAGACTTTGACACCTCACCAAAGAAAATACGCAGATGACAAATAACCACATGAAAAGATGCTCCATGTCACATGTCATCAGGGAAATGCAAACTAAAACATCGAGATGCCACTACACACGTATCAAAAATGGCCAAAACTGGACAGGGACACACCACATGCTGGCGAGGACGTGGGGCAGCAGGACCCCTCACTCGTCGCTGGGCAGCCACTTTGGAAGGCAGTTTGGCAATTTCTCCAAAATTAAGCATACCTCACCATGTGACGCAGCAGTCTGGTTCCTTGATATTTATAGCAGGAGACAAAAACATATCCACGCAAAACCATGCACGAGGCTGTTTGTGTCAGCTTCGTTCATAACTGCAAAAACATGGAAGCCACCATGATGCCCTTCGGCGGGTGATGGGTAAACGCATGACCGGACAAGGGAATATTACTGAATGTTTAAAAATGAGCTACCAAGCCATTAAAGGCATAGGGAAAACTTCAGTGCATATTACCGAGGGGAAGAAGCTCATCTGAAAAGGCTACATACTGTATGATTCCAACAATGTGACATTTTCGAAGAGGCAGAACTGGAGACAGTAAAAAAATGAGTGGCCACCAGGAAGGAGGGGCGAGCAGACGGAGCACAGAGGGTTTATGTGGCAGTGAAGGGACTCTTTATGACACTGTCCTGGTGGATATGCGTCATAATATGTCCGCCCAAACCCATGGACTGTACAGTGCTAAGAGTGAATCCAGATGTCAGCTCTGCATTTTGGATGATTATGTCGTGTCCATGAGGTTCACGCATTGTAACAACTGTACCATCTGGTGAGGGGTGCTGATAGTTGGGGGGGAAAGGGGGCTGTGCGTATGTGGGGTGGGGGGCGGGGAATGGGAAATGTCTATACCTCCTTCTCAATTTTACTGCTCTAAAACAAATTTAGGCTTTAAAAAAAGATTAGGGGATATTTTTCATTTTCCAAAACTTTATTATCCTCCCAGCTTCTTCTCTTTCCTTTTTTTATAACCTAATAGTGCACCCTCCCTTTGTACTTCTATTTTAAAATACCCCTTTAAAGATACCGCTTCAAAGATAATCGACAAATTGATGTGTAAATAGGTTTATACCTGTTTTTTCATTACAGGAGGTCATCTAAGAACTCTTTATTAACTTTAATATTACCGAATTTTACTTTAACGTTCTGAAGTTCAGACTTGCTTCCTTTAGACCGGTGCAGGTGACTTGTCCTTTACCACTCCGGTAGCCAATTTGACCTCCTTGGTTATTCCACAAAAAGACGGGTCAGACACAGCTTAAAGAAGGATCCCCAACTCAGGCCCCTTTTGAGTCATTCTTGCTGCGGCCCTCGCAGCACCAGACTGTTCATTCACATCTTCTGCCCCTTTACGCCCTGTCCCTGTGGCCACCAGCACAGCCAGTAGCGTTCTAAACTGAGTTTGTTTTTTGGTTTTTTTTAAAGAATCTGCACTTTTTTGAGTTTTTCCCAGCTAATGTTATTTAGAACAGTGGTGCAAGAATACTTTGAATTCCAATTTCAACATTACTGCAAACAAAATTGGACAATCATACCACTCTTTGGCTTTTAGTTCTTATAAATTGCATTTATTATATAAACGTATTATTCATGGGGTTGTGAGGACTGAATGAACTGATTTATGTGAAAGTGCTTCGAAAATCATTAATATTATGAAAATGCAAATTATATTAAGGTTATTATTCACTAAGTCACACGTCCTGGAGTTGAGGGTCTCTTTAGCGAGAGGCCTGCAGAGTGTAATGCGTTGCCGTTCAAGGGCCACCAGGAAACCTTGCTCCTGACTTTCTGTCAGGTGGTGGTGTTGCCATAAGTGACAAGCAGAAAGTGGCACCTGCCACCTCTTTGCATTGGTGCTTGCCCAGTCTCTGGATGGCAGTGACATGCATTATCTAGAAGTTCAAAGATGACAAATTTCAGCCAGACTTTAGACCTCAGAGCCACACCGTTTCATGGCCTGCACTGCTGGGTCCATGGTCAGTCCAGCCCTTGAATGTCATGGCCCTGATGAAACCCTCGTCTGTATCACTGGAGCGCATGAACCCTTTGGCCAGGAGCATCGTTAATGCAGCAAGCACCCCTGAGATTAGATCATAATGGGTTCTGAAGCACTTTCCTGGGGTCACTGTGGAGGTCTTTAGAAAGTAATATTGGTTCTTCGAATATGTATAGAGTTTCAGGAAATAAAAAATGCTGTATTCTAGAACCTCGTCTCTAATTTTCCCATCAGCACAAGTGACTGCAGGTCCCACTGTCCTTTGCCCCTCGTTAAGGATGACGACTCCAGCTCAGGTTATGAGTCCAGATATTTCTCATGTCTAATCCAGATGTCACCCAAATATTTGCACAAGTCTATTGCAAGTCATTTCTTAGTTTTCAGAATCAGGGATTAATAAGGTTAGTAGTAAAATGCTAAAACTTTATTATTAAAGTAATCAAATTAAATTCCTTTTAAATAGGTCTATTTTAGCTCGTGGCTTTAATAATTCCTTAAAAATGTTCTTATAATGGAACCTTGTAAATTCAGTTAAAAATACAAATTAAGTCATGTAAATCAAATTTAAAAAGTAGACCAAGTTATAAATTTCAAACAAGTTTATCGGTCCCCCTCTCCTATAAAATAAGGAAAAATGTTATCTTGTGTGACTTGTACTGTATCCTACAGAATCATAAGCCACATGGGGTTATCACAGCACTTCATAACTTCTTAAAAAATATCAAGGACAATTTCAAAAAGTTTTATTTCTATTCCTATGATAAAGTCATCGTTATTTAGACTTTCGGCTTTTGCCCTAACATTCAAATGTCATTGGGTTTGTCACAAATCAGAGAATCTCGTGTTGAAATGTTTATCACGTGTTCGGCTGACACTTTCCCTAGCGCCTCCGTCTGTGCTGGGCAGTGAACTGCGCGTGGTCACGTGTGTCTTACTGTATATAATCCTCACAGCATTCTGAGATGTACATACCTGTACTCCTCTTTTTGAAGATGAAGAAACTGAGACGTCTAGAGGTCAGGCTGGTAAAGGGCAGACAGGAAGTGGAGCCGTGGGGCCCTGGCTCCCAGCCCAGCGTGTTCTTCACCACGCGGCCCGGCACGGCACCCTCCCTGCGGCTCACGCGCTGGGTGGGGGCCAGCTGTGCCCAGGGAGGCCTCAGGCGCCCAAGGGGCTGTCCGCGCCACATGACATTCCTGACACCTGGAAGGTTCTCTCGTCCTGTGCCTTCATCCCTGTTAGTAAAGGTGGAAATGTCTTCCTGGAGAAACAGTGGACGTGGGGCTCTGGGTTCGAATCCCCGCACCTTTAGGAACTCAGGAACATCCATGCACCTTCAAAGTCCCCAACCTAAACCTTGACACGAAAGAGGTATTTAATAGCTGATAAGTTCCGTACGCTTTCCTTTACCAAACTCTGAATGGACCCCAACCAAAGCTGATATGCTCAGGGCACTAGCATGACACTGGCTCAAAGGCAGTTTCTCCTAGCGCCCCAGAAAGCCCTGAAGTCATCGGAACTCTAAGCAATGTGGAGTTTACAAAATAACACTCTTTATTGGTTCTCACGTATTACCTTCATGATTTCGGCCAAAACCCTATACACTTCTTTTTTTCATGAATCTAAAAGGAACCAGTGTAATGAACTGTTCAAAGTATTTTGCTTTTAAATTTCTCACATCCTGAGAAATTTAAAACTTTAAAACACACCTCCTCCCAGCCCCACTCTGCTAATTCAGCGATGGGCTCTGGAAGCAGATGCGTTCACCGACGTCCACAGCGCCCTTGAGCACTTGATCACGTCTGCATGGCACACTTCCCTTGGTGGCTGTCCTCACTCGTGCATAACGACGAGTCAGTGATTCCAGGGTTGCCGTCCATGCATCCTGCCCATTGGTCCCCTTTCCGCCTCATACCACCATGATGGCTGGGCATAGGCCTAGGTCCCCAACGTTCTGAAAACTTTTCCCTTCTTCCTTTGCCTTTTTTCCTGAGGCTCTGTCTGTGTGGCTGAGGAAACACACACACACAGCACAGAAAAACAGAATGACAGTTGAACTGGGCCTGTGTAACTGTAGGTCTCAGAGAGCAAGATATTTCTTTGTATTTTTAGAGCGCCACTCAACACCATATCCATGATGTGTAAAAACGGAGAAAACCTTTCTCTCCAAATATATAAAATGAGGAATGAAACAAGGGACAGAGAGAGTCTGGCCGAATAAATTCCCTGACCCAAGAGGCCACTCTAGACTGCTCTATGCCAGAGAAGGTGATCTGCGGGTAAAAACGGGCCACGCCCTGTGAGCTTTCTCCTTGACGAGGTTCCCGCTTTGAATTACCGATTGACGGCCGCTGGGGGATTGCCATACCTCCGTTCTACCCCAGAGACGGCGATGCCGCTCTGATGACGGAATTCAGAAATCTAAGCAAAACACGGAAATTACCAGAATAAATCTCTGGGTCCACCGGGAGGGCAGACACGGTGGTCAGCGACCGCCGTCCCCTCAGGCTGCCGCGCCGTCGCCAGAGCCCACGGCTGAGCTCTAGGCCTTGGTGCGGCACAAGCACCTCCGCGCCCGCTGCACAGCAGTGCCTTGATCGAGCATGCGCTGTCTGTCCTCTGCCCACGCGCCCTGTAAGAATTATGGCACAAGTAAAACATTTATCCTCCAGACAAGAGTAAAAGAATTCGCCAGCCAGGACGCAGCCGGCCAGCACGTCAGAATCAGGGCGGGTCTCTTCGTCCGTTAGGGCTCCTCTAACTAAGTCCCACAGACTGGGTGGCTTCTGAACAACACATTGATTTTTCACCGTTCTGGAGGCCGGAAGTCCCAGAGTAGGGGGCCAGCATAGCCAGGTGGGGGTCTCTTCTGGGCCATAGACTTCTCACTGTGTCCTCACATGGCAGCAGGGGCTGGGCAGTCTTGGGGGTCTCTTTAATAAAGCAGTGATCCCATTTGTGAGGGCTGTACCCTCATGACTGAATCACCTCCCAAAGGCCCCACCTCCACACTGTCACTTGGGTTCAACATGAGAATTTTGTGGGGACACAAACAGCCAGACCGTATCAGTAGGTACCTCCTTTGATAAAGGTGAACCGAATAATAGCTGCCCCTGGCCAAGCTCTCCCATCCTGTTACTGACCTAACCCTCACCCAGGGTGCGCGCACACACACACACTCCCACAAACACGCACGCACACACACTACCAGAGTCGCTCGCTACCATTACTTTGGAGGGAATAGTTGACCTTTTTTAAATTAAACTTCTAGACAATCTGTGAGTTCAGAAGGAAGCCAGCGTGGCAGAGTAGGAACAGGTTAAGGAACACACTTGGACACGGTGTCCTTGGAACTGCCTGATCATTCGCTTTCTTTCCTGAGGCCTGATAGTCTGCTAGCATCGCTGAATTAGCAGGAGAGGGTCTGGGAGGAGGGCAGCACACCTGGATGCGGGCTGATGACTGAGGTTGAGTCTTTGTGGAGCCAGGTGTAATTTAGGCATGAGGAAGGCGTTGGATGAGCTTTGAGGAGGTGACGGTGGTGGCTTCTGTGAGGACAGAGAGTTGAAGAGCTGGAGAAGGGGCTGGAAGGGGCACACTAGGAGGGGGCAGCTTGAACTGTGTCCTCCTGCCGTGATGTGCCCGAGGCCAGCCCTGCACCGGCAAAGAGAAGAAACTACCCTCGCTCCTCACAGCAGTGTCCCTTGCTGCTAAGATCCAGAATCCAGGCCAGTTGTATTAGTGCCGTAACTTAGTTACATTACCAAGTAAGCCATCTTTAGTTATTGATCCATGTTAGAATACTTTACTGTAGGAAAATGTATTCCAAGTTCCTAACATCAATTTATACTAGTGTAATTACTATGTTCATTCTGTACATAGCATTAGCATGTATGGCATAAACATTTTTCCTTGAAACCACTTGGTCCTCATACCCATCATTTAAAAAGACTACTTAATATTCCATCCAGTGAATTTACCAAAATTTATTTGACCTAAGTATCTCACAATAGAGAAATGGCAATTTCTATTTCTGCTCTTGAAATTGTTTCCAATTTTTTATGGTAAATAATACTGCAGTAAATGGTTTTGTAAGTCGCTCTTCAGTACTTTACATTATTTACCTAGGACGGATTGCCACATGTGGAGAGGTAGCGTTCGAGGGTAGAAATGTTTATGGCTTTTCCACGTGGAGCCGACCTGATTTCCCACAATGCAGCTTACGCCGCGCGTGAGAAAGCCAGCTCTCAGAATACAGCCAGCCGTGGTTCCTTTTTCCTCTCTCTCATTGTTGTGAAAATAATAACAACAACAAAAAGATGGTTCTTTGTAATTTGATGTGCACTTCTATAATTACTGGAGAAGAAAGAATTCAGAAGAAAGGTCTGGGAAGATGGATGTGTCACCGTAGAAGGTCCACTTGAAGACCCCACACAGGGCCATTTATAACAGCGGAGACACCCTGAGGGTTCAAAAGCTCCACTTGCCAGTGTCCCAGAGTGGACATGAGTGAGGATTCCAACGGACACTAATGAAGGTCCTAAACCTTTAGCGGTCAGTTAGATAATCTATCAGAATGCAACCTGTGAATATTCTACTTAACCCAGTAAATTGTATTCAAGAAGTCTTAGAGAAATACTAGTAGTATAGAAATACATACAAAAATAGTCAACACAAAACCTTTGATAATGAAATGTAAAGAAAAACTCCATATTCATCAATATAAGAGTTACAATTTAATTTTAGTATGTAACCATTAGAAAGAATGACAAGATACATTTATTCATGTAAGAAAATACCCATGTTATGTCATTAAGCTTAAAGAAGCAGAGTAGTAAAATATGATTGTGTTTGTATTAAAACCCTAGGCATACTTATGTATGTCATATACCAGAAACATACACACGCACACACAGGGCTGTTTCTCAACATGAATTGAATCCAATTGCATAAATAGTAAAATGAACATTTAATCTTTCTAGTCTTTTTCTTTCAAGATTTTATAAACTATTAGCACTGGTTACCTCTGGAGGCAGTGTGATAGGAGTGGGGAAGGATAAGGTGGTAGAACAATTTTGACATTTTACTATATAAAATCTACTTTTTTTTTTACAGTAGGCATGTATGACTTTTGAATGCAAAACTAAAATGAATCAGTATGCTTTAACTCCCCTACAACCCTCATTTTCCTTTGTCCTAATGAGAAAGGGTTTGGACATTCCACTTTTGCCCCAGTATATCAAACTACAGTAAGACTGAACAGTTTTCAATTTCTTTATCATTTGAATTTGATCTTTTATACATTTTCAATGTATGCTCTTTGAGCACATTTATATGCTGAGCCGTTCAATTATTTAGGTATTAGAAGTTCCAGTTCACGTAGTCGTGACAGATGGATATCTCCAGGGGTGACTGTTTTTCCCAAAGTGGATCCTTCCGGCCTTTCTCTCAAAGAAATGGCAGCCAGCATTCTGGAAACCTGTATGAAACCTGCTCTCGGTTCCCGCGACATCAGAATGGCACCGCCCCTCTCGGCCCCGTGGCCTGACCTGGGGTCGGGGAGTTTCCTTACGTGCTGTCAGCCTTGAAGGAGCACTTGCGTTCTTAGACTATTATGTCATAACATCCATGAAAATGACCAGCTTAAATACCACATGAGAATAATTGCTGAAAAATGCAAGTAAACATATAGTAGAAGAAAGGCATTTTCATTCCTCTCCCTCAAAGCCATTGATATCAAGAAGAAGGAATAAGGGACAAATGTATTTTTTTTTCCCAAAGGCCTCGGCTGCTCAGTGCTCTCTGCCTGAGCGACACCCCTCGTCTCGCCCTCTAGCTTCCTGCTGCAGTCGGCTGCCCCCTCTTTATTCTCTGTTATGCACCACACACGCACACCTCGCCCAAGCTCCACGGCCCTGCCATTGCTCCAGGCCCACCACCGTCCGTTCCCAGCTCCGGTTCTCGCACCCACTCTCCCCATGCGAAGTGCTCTTCCATCTCCCTCCGCCCTCTCAAGGGGGCCTCCTCTCTAGGGACTTAGTTCCAAGGTAGCTCTTTCACATGCCTGTGAGATGACTCCAGCCTTGAGTGATCTGTGCTCTGTATAAAGCCCTCAACATTTACTAAGAAGCTTTTTTTTCTCTCTTTATCTCGTCTCTGTATTTTAGTCTTGTCTCCCCAGGTATGGTGTAGGGTGCTGGAGAGCAGAGGCCCTGTCTTATAGTCTCATTGAGCAAGTGATCATCCAGTACTCAATAAACACCCCATAAACCCCCAGTTGATTGACAAGAGCCTCTGACGACTCCTTCAATAATGAGGTCAAGTACTGCCCCCTCTGGGCCCCCGAAGTTGGTGTGGCTTTCCTTTCTCTTACGTTTTCACCCCCGAGACAACTGTCACAATGTCTGACTGTAAATTGCTTCAAGACAGGGGCTAAAATCTTTTCATCCCTGTAACCCCAAAGCCCAGCACAGTGCCTGGCACAAAGCAGGTGTTTGGCAAATATTGGATAAGTGAACATTTTCTAGGACCAGCTTTTCACTTGAATTTCTCTTTTCTGAGAATGTTTATGTAATGCTCCCCACTCCTATAAAAAATAGGAAGGAAAAAACAGCCAACTTAAAAGCAAAACAAAAATGCTGGAAGTGATTCCATAGAAGTCTTCATTGACTCTGCAGAGTTTCCTTCCCTACATTAAATTCCTGGCCTAAATTATAACTGCCTTTTCAGACCACATGAGCATCACGCTTAAAATGCAGTTGATCTTGTTTCAGTTTGCATCTTTGGGTGCTGAAGTATCACAAAGACTTCTGCCTCTTCCTTTGATGCTGTTTTAAAATCTGAAGTAACGTGGTGACTGACAGCTCCAAAGCTGCGATACAGCCTAAGCAGAGCCTGGGCACCAGGGGCCGGGGCTCCTATGAGAATCTAATGCCTGATGATCTTGAGGTGGAGCTGAGGCGGTGACGCTGGCACCGGGGAGCGGCTGCAGATGCAGACGAAGCTTCACTCGCCCATCTGCCACTCACCTCCTGCTGTGCAATCCGGTTCTTAATGGGCCACGGACCAGTACCAGTCCGCAGCCCAGGGGTTGAAGACTCCAGCTATAATTGACTCCCATAAAATCATCCCAGGCACCTGAAGACCACTTTTATTTCTCCAGTTTCTTTGTGCTCCTTCCTGAGATATCACTAATATTTCGCCAGTCGTCAAACTGCAAAAATAGACCGTGGAGAAAAAAGGGATGCACAGGCCTTCAGAGCTCACGATCTTACAAACGCATCCTGCTGACCCCCTGTCGGCAACGGAGTTAGGAATGCCTACCCCAAAATACCCGCGTCAGCATTTGACTATTGAATCTGATCCCTTCTGTCTTGATCATTGTGCTGGGTCACTGTTAGCATCGCAAACACTAATGAAAGCAAAAGCACGAACAGCATTTTTAAAGAGCTTTCAGGAGAACCTCCCATTTGCACACACACATAAGATTAATTTTCCCCAGAGCTGACCAATTTCTGCTAACAAATGAAACTCCCTAAGTTGCTTGCAAATGTCAGGACCCGGCAAACAAAACTATATTTTGAAAGTACAATTCCAATGTCTTACTCCCAAATGAAACAAATCAACCATTCATTAGCTTCTCTGATTCCTGATGTGGCCAGCACGGAGGTCACAGTGGGGGACTGGGATGATCGGGCGGGGAGGTGTGGTGCTGGGCACGGCCCTAAATGAATATGCAGCATAAAACATGCACAGAAGAGAAAATTCTCTTACACGAAACCTTGACATAAATCCACTTCAAATAGCATTCAGTGGAAATGTGTGTCCCTAATTAAAAATGTTTTTTTTTTAGTAATTTGGGCTAGTTTGAAGTTTGTGAAAATTTCGTGATGTAGAACCCACTTCCTATAATTATTCCCTAATTGTTGAGATTATTCATCTACAAATGGATGATTACCTGAGAAAACGCTGTGCAAGACCTTTGATGTATTGTGTAACTCTAAAACTATGTGTTAAAACAAAAACAAAATAGCCTTTAAAAAGCCTGAAGCGATACCCAGAATGGTCACCCAATACGAAAAATTCTCTAGAACAATTCTTTTAAATCCCAGAGACAAAGCCAAAGTGTCAATTCATTCTTTTTAACATTTTTCACTGCAGAACAACAGCCCATGTATGGAATAAAGCATTGGAGTTCAAACAGTCTAACCCTGCCGCCAATGACAGAACATGCCTCATTCAGGGCAAAGATTATTTTTCTGATCTATAGCACTAGCATACACACATAAAATGAAAAAATCGAATAAAAGAAAGCATTCAGCAATCCTAATGGCCTTGAGCCTCTGACCGCTCCTCGCATCCCATCAGCCGATCATCGCATCGTCGAAGCTGTGGGACGAGGAAACAGATGCCTAGCACAGCAGCTTAAACATCTCACCTGAAAAGCTCATGGAAAACTAAGAGTTTTTCCCATCAGTCATGCCTCAAAGGCTCCCCTCCACCCTACGTGGTGTGTCAGCTCTGCAAGCCGCACGTGCATGGGCATCGCCTTCGTCCTCCTGAAGGTGCGGAGAGAGCCAGAAGGTTACGTCCCACTGGAGCCACTGGAGCCCGAACCCACACATCCTTTCCCGGCACAAGTCTCGACCTGACAGACTGTAAAACGAGGCTCTTGACTTCCACAGTAGGCGAACGATACCACTTTTGCTGATAAGACTGTTGGCTGGTGGTTGGGTTGCAAAAGGGGTGGACCCAAGCGACCCAAGCCAGGCCCACAGCACCCAAGGCTGTCGTCTGCTACTCGAAGCTGCCACTGGGGTAGCAGACTTCAGCCTCTGTTCTGTTTCTTTTGACGTCTCACGTTCAGGGTGGACAGCTCATTGTTGTCAGTCTTTGAGGTGATAGGTTTGGCGAGGGAAATCACCCAAGGTGTAAAAATATTTGCAAGGAAGTCTTTCATAAAGCTTTTTAAATCATCAGTTGTGTGATGTAGACTATTAATTGCCTTATATGTGTTAAAGTGACTCCTTCTCCAGGTGCTTTATTGAGATTTCTGATGATTGAGATAAGTCAGATAAGGCTGCGGCCTCTTCATCTCCCATGCAAAAATAATCGCATCTCTGCTCTAGGGCTGTGAGGATTGTGACGGGAAGTGTCCCCCCACACACCCCCCACCCCATAGCATACCGTAACAGTTTCTCAAGGAGATTTCGTTCTTACCTGTGGATTCTCCCCAGGCCCACCTCTGTACTAGCATGTACTGGTCATCTTTTCAGGCACCTGAACTTACACGAGAATGTTCCAGGCCCCCCCTTGTCTTAGCAGGTAGTGAAAACTCCAGAGAATATTTGCATTCAAGGTGCCTAAGCACTGCTGCCTTGTGCTTAGCGCCAACTCCTGGAGAAGTGTTTCTTCCCTGGGCGAGCACAACTTCTGAAAATACTGATATCTGAGCCCCATGTGGAAATTGGCGTGCGCATGTGCTCAGAGAACACGAGGAGCCGTCGAGGATGGAGTGGAGGGAGCAGCAGTGGAAAGAACAGAGGGAATGCAGTGGGGGAAGAAAGGGGAGAAGGGCCAGATCACGCGTGTGGCGGGTCATGGCAAGGACGTGGCTTTCGCTCCTCGGGACACTGAGGTCCTTTCCAGGAGGAGTGACGTGATATAACATAACATTATTTAAAGATCACTCTGGCTAAATTATCTCCTCTTTCTGTTGCATCGCTTTAACCCAGAAAAACTCAAAATAAGAAAAAGTTTTCCAAGCTACTACTCAGCCGTCTGATGGCAAGAAATGGCTAGGATCCTAAATTCCAGAATCTTCCATGTATCATCTCCCCAGATTCCTAAAAGAGATAGGTAGAGGCATATTTTAAGCATGTTCATGATGTTTATTTTTTTACTCTAAGAGGTTTGAGCTGGCAACGGAAGCTTTCAGGGCCTTCTGCACTTGTGCATCTCCAAAGGTCAGTGTTCCCAGAACTTCCAGTTGAATGAGACAGAATGTCGGCATCTGTGTGGTTAACAGGCTTCCGGGATGATTCATTCTAATGCACACGTAGAGACCACCCTGCCCACGCCTGGCTTTTATCTCTCCCTTTTTGTTCACTGGAGCTGTGCTGTCCAGAATAGTAGCCACTGCCACCTACATGTGGCTGTCGAGCACCTGACTTGGGGCCAGGCCAAACTGAGATGTACCCTAAGCATGAAACGCAGTGGATTTTAAAGACTTTGGATGGAAATATAGATGTAAAGCATCCCATTAATAATTTCTATACAATTGCATATTGAGATGATAATGTTTTGGGTATAATAAGTTAAATAGAATATGTTATTTAAATTCACTAGTGTTTTTGGGTTTTTTTCTTTTACTTTTTTAATGTGGCTACAAAATAATTTAAAATTACAAATGTGGCTTGCACTGGATTCCTGTTGGATTATGCTGGCGTGGAGCATTTTAAAGACTCCCCTTACACAGGAACCATGGTGCCCTGTCTGTCAGACCTTCAAGACACACCTACCACGCCACCGCCCTCCGGAGTCATTTTCTTTTTAAAGAAAATTGCTAAATTGCTTTTTCTATCCTCCCCCCGGGAAGGTGTGAGTTGAAGCACTGAAAGGCAGCATTCCATAGCGGTTAGTGGCAAGAACTTGCTAGATGTGTGACCGCAGGCAAGCGAGTTCCTTCTCTGAGTCTCCATTCCCTCATCTCTAAAATCTGAATAACAGCATGTACCTCAGGGTACTGTGAGGCTAAACTGTTAGTCCCTCCCCGCCCCCTAAACGGCAGACACTGGCACCGTCGGCAGTGACCTCTCGAGAGCGTGGGGAGGCCCGCCGAATCGGGGGTGAGGGTCAGTGTGGGCGTGATGGCCCACTTTCCGCCACTGGCAGAGGGGCGGACGTCCATCACCTCCCTCACGCCCCCCGAGCTCTGTTACGTAATGCTGCGTCCATGTGGTCAGAAATAAACTCTCAGCTTTACAGTTAAATATAAGTGTTAAAATCATTAAAAAGCAAAATGTCATTTGGAAAGAGTGCTTGTGATGACCAGACCGGCTGCCGTGTGCCTTCACTCCACAGCATGACTATAGGGGAAGGCACAGGCATCTTTGCCAAGAAGGCACAAGAAGGGCCCAAAGTCTTGAAATGCCTCGGGCTCCAGGGAAACTCTTTTAGCCATGAGGGTTCGCTTTATCTTGATGTTTATGTCTAACCTCAAGTCTCTCCACCTTTGACCTCCTAACCATTACCTAATAATACTCATCAGCCTCAAAATTTAAAATTTTTATTTTTACTCCATTTTGTCCCATTTCTTCCATTGCCAAACACAAAAACTTACTTTTTTTTTTACTTTCTAAGTGAATTCATTAGACTACTTTCCTTTCAAAGGTCTCCGTTTTTCACAGCCATGAGAAGACTCGCAGAGCTGGCTTCCCTGATTCTCGGAGACGACCCAGTTAAGCAGAGGCTGGTTGTGTATGCAGGGGCTCCCTCCCCTCCCCAGTGGGCCAGTCCTAATTAGAACGAAGTCAGGGTTGGGCGGGCAGTGTGCATTTTGACTCACCATCCGTGGTTGCCGTTCTTCCTAAACAAAAAAGCACCATTAGAACAGGGATATATTTGCAGACATTTCTTTACACTTTGGACTATTGAAAAGTAAGAAATTAGAATTTAAACCTTCCCCAAACTGTGAAACAAAGGAAATAGCGCTAGGCAGGAAAATATTATAGTTTAAAATTTTGATGTATGCGTCTGCTGAGCTCTATTTCGGGGGAGAATGTCATGAGCAGAAAAAGCAAATGAATAAGTAGGAAGAGGGAGAGTCTCACTTCTTGAGCCAGGGTCTTCTACATTAAACATAAGATTGAAGCCTTAAAATACCAGAAACCTGTGCCTTCAGACTGTGTTTCTTTGAGCGATTGGCCTGGGTGCTGGAAGGAGCAGAGAGCATTTTGCAGAATTCTGCAAAACGCGTGGCATGTCCTTGGTGCACCGCCTCTCACCGCCACTGGGAGCTGCTTTTGCAGTCACCTGAGGCAAAGGACAGGTCACTGAGCAAACCTGGGCAAACTAGGGCTCGGTATGTCACCAAGCAACAAATGCTCCCTGCAAAGCCACTGTCAGGTCTTCCAGAAAGTGTGTGTGTGTGTGCACATGCACGTGTATGTATATACTCTCACATATTTTCTGGGGGAAAATATATGCATACATATTTGCATACGTTCTTCCAAAGCACACACACGCACACACACACACACAGCCACACAGACAAAATGGCTGAAATGAGGAGGAATAATAAGGAAAGTTGTCATTTATGGCTCCATAGACCCTCCTTGGTCAAAGAACATAGCTTACTTCCAAAGATAAGCCCTGTATTGTGCTGAGAAGAGTAAGTCAGACAGAGAAAGTCAAATGCCACGTGATTTCACTTACCCATGGAATCTAAAGAACAAAATAAACAGAAACAAACTCATAGATACAGAGGATATTTGGATGGTTGCCAGATGGGAGAGGGGTTTGGGGGTAAGTGAAAAATGGGAAGGGATTAAGAAGTACAAATTAGTAGTTACAAAATAGTCACGGGGATATAAAGTATAGCATAAGGAATACAGTCCGTAATATTGTAATAACTCTATAGTGTCAGCGTGATCACTTTGTAAGTTATATAAATGTCTAATACTATGTTGTATATCTGAAATTAATATATCATATGCCAATTGTAACTTAAAATTTTTTTCAATATTAAAAATTTTTTTAAAAGATGACCTGCTTTTATTATAAAAACCAGCAAATGGAAATGGCTTTGGATTTCAGGAAATATATGTTACCTTCTACATATATTTGCCATCAACCATGACCTTCAGATGTGACTTTTTTAAATCAAAATAGAAATTACTTTAATATTAACAATAGTTTATCATAAATAATAGGACATGTATTTTCTGGTTGTTCTCTATTAAGGTCTTAGCTGATAGGAAAAAAATGGAATATTATCACCTTAAATTGCCAATTGTGCTTTACGTTTGTGGGTAATAAACAACCAGTGTTTATCTGGTAACTAGTTTCCTTATAAAATTCCCAAGGAAGAACTGGTAAACGAATCACTCCGTGGATTTCTGTGGAAATGGCTAACGGAACTTGCAAAGGCATGGCTGTTCAGAGAGGAAAGGGCTTGGGCCCTGACGTCCAGAAGGTCTGGACTGACTCTCCCTCTCTGAGCAGTAGGTGACCTTGGGCACATTATTCCCCTAAACCTCAGGTACCTTATCTGTAAAGTGGGGATGATAGCATCTATCTCAAAAATGTTGCTGATAAGTAATTAAGTTAAACAAGATAAAACTTGAAAATTCCCTATGAGACTGACACTCAGCGGGAATCAAAAGAAGCTTGTTTCCTTACGGTGTGTAAATGTGAGTCTGGCTCCAATTCAAAAGTGTGCTCAGCGGATCAGCAGACGTTCTGGGAGAGCCTTCTTTCCCCAGACTCCGCAGCTACAAAGCAAATTAAAAACAGCGCTCGTCCTCGAGGACTCCCACGGCCAAGAATTCCGTTTGCCCGTCAGATCAGCTGAGCAAGCAAGAAAATATGGAACGTTCAGTATTAAGTATAGAACAAAGAAAAAGCGCCCTTATCACCGGAATGGATAGAATTAATAGAGTGTTCCTTGTATCCAGAACAGGCTCAAATTAGTTAATTAAATAGTTTTACAAATAATATTCCTAAAAGCAACAGCTTCACAGCAAACACTAAAGTTAGCAGAGCAGAGGTAAAGTGATATAGAGACATTTGATTGGGGACAACTTTATCTATTAAAGCTGTGAAAGTTGGCCAATGTGTCTAAATATGTTCCAGTTTACTGAGCCAATGGTGGGGGAGGGGGAAAGCAGTAGAAATTCAGAGCATCCGCTAAGCTGGAAGTCATTCAATTCTTTTGGCTATGTTATTCTAAATGCATCTTACAACACTTTCATTAATTGACTGCTGTTTTAATTAATGGTGACGTCTCAGTTGATGGAATAGCATTTCTCTCAAGAAGCCCACTTTACGAAGGAAATGAAACTGGAAAATGCCAACTAAGGGCTGGTCGAAGGAATATACTGTCGCTATTAAAAAATTCAAATTCAGCTCAGCTCGATTCAGCAAGTATTTTTTGCATACCTACTGGAGGCCAGGAGCCGGCTAAGGCTACAAGACAAAGATCTTATCTTCAAAAGCTCACATTCTAGTGAGCTGCGGGTTGCATAAATAAGGCATTGCCTGCCCTTGCTCACCCCTTCCCTTCCCTTGTGCAAGAGTTGGCGGTGGGCCCCCTGTGTTGCCTCCTTATTTGCAAAAGAGCTTTCTGCACAGAAATATATAGAGATCCGCAAAATGGTTTTCTAAAATTATTTTTGTGTATACACATATTTGCGTCTGTTGATATTTTTTTCCAGAAATGGGACAGTGATGAGACAATTGCATTAATGTTGGATTCCTCAGTTCAGCTCACTCTTAAATGGCGCAGGAATTAGTCTTCGTGCATGTGCATTGCATGCACATGTGTAAATACACAGAGGGAAATGTGGTGAGATGTTCAAAGTCAGGGAATCTGGGCATGGGGTTCTTTGTGCTCCTCTTGCAAATCTTCTGTAAGATTGAAATTATTTCAAAGCATATTATTCTTCTAAAAATGTATATTTTAAGTGATTTGAGACCTTTACGGCCCAATCCTGCTGCCTTCTTTTCCAGCAGCATCTCCTGCCACGTCTCAGCCCACATCTGTAATCAGGTTATGCACACGGCCTGGCACAGCTGTGCTCAGTCTGGCTGCGCATTAGAGCGACCTGAGAAGATGCTGACGCATGCAGCGGGCAGGCCTTTCTCCAGACCAATTAGATGGGAACCTCTGAGGCGTGAACGCAGGCCCTTTTTTTCTTTTAAGCACAGCGAGGTTTCGAAGCTCCTGACGTGATTTCCTGAACCCACACCAGTTCACTCTGCCATGCCTTTGTTCACGCTGTCCCCCGTGCTTGGAGCGCGCGCCTGCCTTGCTCGTCCTGCAGACATGTACTCGTGTTGGCACCCAGCTCAGCCACCTCCTGAGGGAAGTCATCCAGACATCCCGACACTCACCCACAGAAAGGGCCGATCTTCTCCCTTCCTGCCGTTTCTTTCCACACTCTGTTATTCCAGATCTCACTCTTTATTCTACGATGTGTTTACTCGGTCTCCCAACCAACAGTGAACTCCTGGAGGGAAAAAGTCCTCATTGTGTTTGCTTTTGTTATCCGCACAGGCCTGACATATAGATGAATTCCAAGGAATGTTTACTAAAGGAAAAGCAAACAAGATGACACTTGTCGGGCTGAAGTTGCAGCAGAGAGCTTTGAGGGCGTTTAAGGAGGAGCTCTCCGCACTGGGCGCCACGTAGGGAGGGGGCGAAGTGTGAATGAGGAGGAGAGCCGAAGGGCTGAGAGACGGTGGAGACGGAGGCGGGTGGGCAGGTTCCGCGGGCCGGCCAGACCCCGTGTGGAGACAGAGTGGTACCGAGAAGGAGCAGGTCCGGATGACGAGCAAAACGGAGGCCACTCCGAAGCCCAGTCGGCATCTAGCACAGGGCCCGAGTAAGCATCTCAGTGAGTCATGTTGGAGAGAATAAATTCTTATTGTTTTTCCTTAAACTTGCAGGGGTGAGGTCATGAAATCTCATGGAAACCATTAACCCTCTCTCCAGGAAAATGTATACACACGTATACATTTTGCCTGAACTTTTGTTAAGATTTATGGATTCTCTAAAATATATCGGTGACCTTTCCTGCCCCCAGCGATATCCCAAATTTTAAGAAAAGGGATGAAATTTAAGGACAACACACTTAGACCAGTGTATGAGGAAGGTCGCCCTGCAAGGTTGTGAGTAAGAGACCCCTCAGAGGACACCTTTAAGGAGATGGCTGCAGTTGTCAAAGCGAGACCTCAGCCACCGAGCTGGAGGCAGACGGGGGAGGCGGATGACAGGGGAGGTCAAGGGACAGTCCCCAGGCGTTGGAAACAGGGAGCCCAGGGTGACTTCTGCTTTACGGCCTCTGGATGACCAGATGGATGACCAGCGGACGGGGTGGCGTTTGTCAAACTAGAAAATTCAGGGACAGGGACAGATTCTCACCTGATGACAAATGCAGTTTCATAGGTGTTGAGTTTGGGTTTGAGAACTAGATCGACAGAATGTGTCCTTTCACTCTGGTGAGTTGGAAGTTCACGGCGATGTGTGATAGCCGTCCGACGTCACGGACAGAAGCCAGACACAGCTACTGAGGGGGTGAAAATGCAGACTGGAGGGCTTCTAGAATTTTCCCTCTGAAGGAAACTCTAACTGGATCTCTGGGCAGCATTCTAACCTTGACCAATTCCTTCTCCTTGAAAATCCTCTCTCCCTGGCGTCACCAATGCCACACGTCCTAGGCATTTCTCTTAACCGCTCCGATTCTTTGAGCTCCTCTCTCCTTTGCAAGCTCATTCTCCCTTACCCGTCAACACTGACCTTCTCAGCTATCAGCCCAAGGCCTCCCTGTATTTCCTCCCTCTTTAGATACTTCTTTAAGCATCCATCCAGGCTCGCATTAAATACCATCTATAGTAATGACTCTAAAATGTATGTTTCTAGCCCAGACCTCTCCTCTGCATTGGGAAATGCCCGTCTGTTTCTCTGCTTCTCTGGCTCAAAGGCATCTCAAACTGTTCCTCTTCAGAGTTGAGCTCAGAATACCACCCTTCCCCACCTCACCAGGACCACCTCTGAGTGCCCGTTATCAGGGACGTCACCAACACCCATCCAGAAATACATCTTCCTTAACACCCTCCTTCCCTACTTCTTGACTCTCCTCGGATTCTGTCCAGACGACCCCAGAAGCGTCTGCTCACTCCGACTACTAGTCCAGTGTGTTTGCGGGTGCCAGCGATGGTCCAGACCATCGTAGTGTTTGCTCAGAGCCATGACGACAGCCCCTACAGGGGTCTATCTGCGTCTCCTCTCCTCTCCCTCTGGGCAGCTCCCCAAACTGCGGCCAGGGTGACCTTCTAAATCTGCAAATCAGATTATGTCACCTCTGCCTGCAACCCTTCACAGTTGCCCATTTCTTCCCATACAAAGACCAAAATCCTCAAAATGCCTTTCTCTCTATCAGCCTCGCTTCCTGCCACTTTCCCCTGAATTGGAGCCATCTTGAACTTATTTCCATTGGTCCTCAACATTTCTCCTTCCTCAAGGCTTTTGCCTTGAGTTTCCTTCCCTACCTCCAGTCCCAGTGAAATCGCATTCTCCTTCGGTGATTACTTAAATATCGCTTACTCTCTAGTAAATCTCCAATAGCTTCATGGCTTATAGAAGGCCCTTGAGTGCTGTGAAGAATGTCTGAGAAGACTGGCTGCTAGCCAGAGGAAGACGCAAGTTCAAGGGAGGGCTCCTTTGAGATGGGAATTAGTTAAAGCCCACAGCAATGGCATGACTGTCTTGGCCAGCGTCACACAGCTATTTGGTGGCAAAGCCAGGACTAAAACCCACATCTTTGGATTCCTGCCCTTGCTATAAGTCTCCGGTGAGGTTTGCTACAGTTGAGTCCTCATCTCACCTGCCGTCCCTAAAGCATGATAACCTGCTAACTGCCATTTGCCGGGGACACTTATCAACCCAGCTGCAGGGGCATGACCCTGGGATTCTGCGTGCAAACCATCTTCCTGCTTGATTTTTGAGTAAACGTGTCCAGTGCTATTGGCTCTTAACCTCCAAGACAGAAGGGCTCCTGGCTCCTACATAGTCAACTCATAAACCACGCAGCTTATTGATGTGTTTCAAGTAATACACACTGTATTCGTGTCCCATGGGTGGCACATGACATTCAGGCTCAACATAAGAGATTTTTCTTGGTGTTTTTTCTCCTTTGTGCAAATTCAGACACTTGAAGCTTATTACCTAGAAACTGACCTGGAAGTAACCTGGCCTTTACAGGGACTGGTGGGAAAGTGGTTACTATAGATATGTATTCACCTGGGGAACCAGAACAAGTCGAGGCGAACATTTACCCATCCCGGGTCCCATGTCGTCAGTCCACAACGATTATAGTAAATTGAAGAAAACACCAAACAAACAGAATAAAAAAACTCAACAGGGAAATTTAAGTGGTGTGCTTGGGGAGAAAAGGCAGATTCTG
The DNA here is from genome assembly GCA_003508835.1 of Eonycteris spelaea. NCBI lineage: Eukaryota > Metazoa > Chordata > Mammalia > Chiroptera > Pteropodidae > Eonycteris > Eonycteris spelaea. The sequence goes on along the minus strand of PUFA01000116.1, from coordinate 2,503,694 downwards.
CCAAGGTAAGGCCAGGAGAGAGACACTGTGTTTCCGGAGAGCGGGGCCTTGGTGGTACAAAGGGCACAAGTGTAAACGGAGCTGGGCCTTGCAGAGGGCCTGGAAGGAGCTGATGCAGACCTGGGCTGCACGCAGAGGGCCGGTGTCCAAGGCCGCTAGGAGCAGAGCTCCATAAAGTTCACTTAACTGTTTTACTAGATGACAAATTAAAAAGCAGTTAACGAGAGTGATTATCCTGGGCAATGGAGTTCAGCCATGAAAGTGCTTAATGGCCCGCGGCTGGGGCCCAGGCGGGTGCTCGCTCCGTGTCGGCGTCTGTCGGCGGCTCCTCCAGGACATCATAGCCGCCGCGCGGTGCTTTCGGGGCCAGAGGAGAAGGCAGCTTCGGAAGGCAGGAAAACGGAGGCGGAATATTGAAGTGCTGGTCTGCAGCAGAAGGTAGAGAGAGGGAGCCTGTCGTTACGGACTGAATGTTTGTGTCGTCCCCAGAATTCACATGTTGAAGCCCTAACCCCCCCCCCCCACTGCAACGGCATTTAGAGATGAGGCTTTGAAGGTGATCAGGTTTAGAGAGAGTCATGAGGGTGCAGCCCTCCTGATGGGACCGGTGCCCCGAAAAGATGAGACCGGAGAGAGCTCTCTCCCCCGCCCCATCTCTCTCTCTCTCTCTCTCTCTCTCTCTCTCTCTCTCTCTCTCACACACACACACACACACACATGAGCACACAAGAGCACAGCTGTCTGAAAGCCAGGAAGAGAGCCTTCCCTGGGAACAAAAAATAAGCTGCCTCCTTGATCTTTGACTTACTGTCAACAAAACTGTGAGAAATGCATTTCTGCTGTTTAAGCCCCCCAGTTATGGTGCTTTGTTATGCCGACTACGACATTCAACAGTCCCCCCAGTGGGGACTCCGTAAACGGCATTTGCTTGAATGACTGGGCCAGAGGCCGAGGGAGCCGAGGAACATCACATGCTGGCGGCAGAACACAGACTACGAGTCCAATGTGAACATCTCTTCTCGACTCCATGTTTAGTGATGTCATGTTGCAGCTTGAAATAGTCAAGCTGGACGTGTTTACACCACGGGAATAGGCACACACTAAAGATCAAGGTTTAGCATTTACCAGCATACCACTGGACGAGCAAGATGAAATCCTGGTGGGAACACAGTTCCCTGGAGTTCTCACAGTCAAAATAAACCTTGACATTTTCTTTGTTGCTGCTGTTTCTGTTTTAATTACTAATACACAGTGGCACTCTTCAATTATCTTTTATTACCCATCCAGAGTAATTCAGCATTTGTAGACTTTTCTGGCAAACTAGCCAACATTTAAAGCATTGTTTCTATGGGTAAATGTTTCCAAATTACAAGTTACTGACTTTAAAATAAATTTTTGTCAAAGAGCCCATTTGTGAGTTGGGGACTTTCAATGCTGGGTCCTCATGGGGATGTTAGAAACAAAAGGAATAGTGTCAATTTTTAAAATAGGTTGCAAAAGATATCCTGAGTGAAAAGGCAGAAGGAACAGAATTACTGAACTTGAAGGAGAAACGGATGAGGAGCAGTTTAATCACGGGGGAGTCCCCTCATGTGTCCGCTTCCCACCGTAAGCATCAGGGATTTGGGTAGACGAGGAAACTATCTTCATGCTATCATTCTGGGATACATGGTTTGTGGATTTTATTTTGAACATTTCCAAATTTATTTTCCCTACTCGGATAGTTTACACAGGATACGTTTTGAGGACCAAGAAATGTCAAGATAAGATCCCTTGTCTGCTTCAAGGTTCCTGTCCCCTTCACGCGTCTAAGGCTACAGATGGCATAGTGTTTTCCAAAATTTTGAGAAACATGATCTAATTCAACAAACTCCTTTCATAATACATCTTGGCATGTAATCATAATACATCTTAGAATAAATAGACCCAAAATTTATCATTTTCTATCCAAAGAAACGAATATCATAAAACTGAAGCTATCCCATACTAGTATAAAAACCTTAAATCAAGCATGCTAAATCAGTGCCTTTTAACCATGTAATGAGGGAAAAGATGTCATTTGGGGCTTGTTAAATTAGTGTTATTTTGACACTCACTCCGAAGGGATGGGTGTTACTTCCCTGAGTGATAGTACAGGACCGAGACTTGGCATTTCCCGAAAATGATCTCAAACAAAGAAATGACAGCTATAAATCTGCCGCTTCGAACCTTAAGTGGTTCGCAGCACATCCAGGCCCTGGCATGATAGTCAGTTTGTGACGTGGCTTCAGAATAACAGCTTTAAGCATAGAATAACCCTCCCTCCTCGCAAATCCATAAAGCTTGTTAACGGTGATTCTAAAATACACCAAAAGTATTCTCTGTGGCGTGTTTTCCATTTGTTTATCCAAAATCCTCAGCTTTCCGAATCTCCCTTCGTGGGGGTCTCCTGCCTTGACTGTCGTCAGTTTAGCTGAGCGACACATAGCGTCTCCCCCAGGCAGGCCCCTCAGCCGCCTGCTCCTCCAGGGGCGCAGTCCTGCCTCGGCTTCGCCTCCCAGGACCCCAGACTCGTGCGCGTAAGCAGCGCCTGGGGAGCCTGTTACACCTGCTGAGGGGTTTGGCAGACGGCGCCCTTGGCCGGAAGCTGCCCTCGACCTGCACGTGGCAACGTGCCGCCAGCTTAGGGTCCTGGCTCCAGTGTCTTCCAGGGCCCTAGAGGCAGGGCGGGTTCCCGCCTGTGTACCCCGACCCTGTGCTCACCGCGCCACCTTCTGCCCACGTTTGCTCTTCTAAGTCCTCGAGAACAGGTGCCCCTGAGAGTGAGGATTGTGACCTCGGCACCCAGCGGGGTGCCGGGCACGCAGCCGGCTCACGGCAGGTGCTCACTGGCCATGGAGGACCTTCCAGGCGGCGCGGTGGGGTTCTCATCACACAGCCTGCCGAGCAAACCACGTGACACCCGTCGCACACTCATGACACACTCGCCACGTGTCCAGGTGTGTGTGTCTCCTCTCACGGCCACTGCTGGGCAGGAAGCTCCTCAAGGGCCTGACGCATTCTGTGCACCTTGACATTCCAGTAACCTCGTAGCGACAAGCAGGGCCAAGTGTTTCTCTAATCCTGCTTCCCCACAAGGACGCTGTGGCATTCGTGAGGACAGTTCGTAATTGCCTAAAACAGTGTCACTCACACACTGCAGGACACTCGGCGGTCCTCCCCCTGCCTGCTAAACGCACCAGCACCACTCCCAGCATACTGATCACACGTACACACACGCGCGCACACTTGTAAAGTCCTCGGGGTCAGAGGGTCTGGAGGAAGACAGCCGCCCGAGGCCGAGAGCCCGTAGTCAGCGAACTCTCCACCGGGACCCGTGGTGGCCTGCAGCAGGGCCGGGGCGGCTTCCTGGAGTACTGTACGCGTGGCGGCATCTGGCGTGGGTGGGGTGGCATCCGTGGCCCTGAGGAGAACGTGGTAACCTGTCTTTGTCACCTAAGTGACTAACCTTTATTGAGTGCTTATACACCCCAGGCACTAGGCTAAGTGTTATATGTGGGTTATTTAACCTCACAGCAACCTGTGAGGCCCCGTTTTTCAGAGAAGGAGACAGGCTTAGAAAATTTCAAGCCATTGACCACGTTAACACACTTGGTCAAGGCCGAGAGTCACTGCAGGAGTCTGACCCCAGACCCTCGATCACTGTGCTGTGCCAAGGCCAAGCTAGAGCTCTTTAAAATTAAACTGTAGATTTCCCAGATGAAAGAATCATTGTAAATTCCCCCCCCCCATTGACCACAATGGAAAGCAGTGTGTGACAGAATACCTTCTGTGTAGTGTCCTTTAGCGGGATGAGAATAGTGGATTCCAAGGGCAGAGAAGTGGGAGACACACTTTCAGAACGGCACGTGCAGAGCAGTAAAGACCAAACGCATCTTGAAAGGGGGCCTCAGGCCTTCGTAGTGAGGAAGGAGGTGATTTGAAGAACTTTCGGGAACAAACGGTGGGAAAAACTACAGCAGGAGCTTGTCTGCCTGGAAGTGATTAGAAACCAATTTTCACTGATTAGGCTACAGGAAAAGACTGATGAAAGGTTAGCGACCCTTCTTCTAATTTCACAGTAATGATAATAACAGGTACTACTTATTATGGGCTAATGACTTGATATTCTGCAACATTCACTGCTCTTATCGCCCGTTCTCAGATGGGCGCTGAGTGAGGCCTGTGAAGCTGGTGAGGCAGCTTCGGGCCACACGACTAGCTGGTGGCAGCGCCACATCTGGACACAATTCTGATTTCGCGTCTGTGACTTTGAACATTGCGCGCAGACCTCCCGGGACCTAGGGCTCTGTCGAGGGCTTTCGGGTGCGAATGTCCCAGGCAACGGGATCTTGGGGAGGGCACCCAGGATCCTCGAAACGCTGCCTTTACGTCGGCACGCCTCTTCCCCCGAAATTGGTCCACGAGGTTTTTTTCTCAATTTTACCATCACATTTTAAGTTTATGGACTGCCATATTGTTACATGCTATATATATAGTGTATTCATGTTGATGAAATAACATCCATCCGCAGAGACGTTGACCCGGACCAACCCCCTCAATGGGGTCGGTCTGCCCCCCGCAAACTGCCTCGGAGGCCACTCCAAAACTAGAGTCAGCCCACGTTCAAATCATGGGTCGTATCAGCATCAGACTTCACATTATTCAGTTTTCTCTCCTTTTCTTACTTTTCAACAGATGTGGGTGCATTTTTTGAAGAGGGGATGTGGCTGCGGTATAACTTCCAGGCGCCCGGGCCGGCGGCAGGGACCCGGGCAGCAGGTCGGAGGGCTCGCCCGACGCGCCGGGCTCACCGCCAGACCTGACGCACGAGGAGGTGCGGTTCAGCTTCAGCACCACCAGGGCGCCCTGCATCCTCCTCTACGTCAGCTCTCTCACCACGGACTTCCTGGCGGTGCTCGTCAAACCCACCGGTAAGTTCGGCGTACCCGGCCTGGTGACGCTGGGTGCACAGAATGTGCTGGGAGGAGTGTGGATTGTTCTTGGCTTGTCCTTTATTCCCCTCACCCCTACCCCGGACGCTGAGCAACTCACTCAATGTCTCTGAACCCTGTTGCCCTGGGTGGGAGCCAGGAAAGCAGCTTGTCCGTCGAGTGCGTTACAGCAGTAATGGCGCTAAAACACACGGAGCTCTTGACAAGAACCGTGTTGTGACTGCGAGATGGCTTCACATGTGCGCTGAGGATTTTTCTCTTCCTTTCACTGCTGTCCTGAAGAAAGCTCAGCTTTGCAGTAGTGAAATTAATTTTATATAAATCAGTGAGTTATCCTGATTTATGTTAATGTATCAGTAGGTTCCTACAGAACATAGGGGCTTTTAATGGAAATAGAAAATCAGAGACATTTGCATTCCTAAACCCTCTTAGCATTTTACAATTGTAAAATATGTCCCTGACGGAATGGTTGCTTAAAGCAGGAATCTATTTACACATCTAATACTTGGGACCATCTTGATCTCCAAATACACATCAAGCCAGAGAGCGTCAGACAGGGTGACCCAAATAGGCATCCTGGTGACAATGTCCACATGGGCTTGGGTCCTCTGTGAGAAGTGTAGGCCTTCCCAGTACAAGTAAATGTGCCACACATTGAGGGGTCCATTTCCTCTCTGAAAACTTGAGTTCTAAGACATTTAAAATCTTAAGGACATCGTTTTTCTACAAAAGAAAATGTCTTAGGTGGGTGAAGGAGCGAATCTCTCTAACTCACTTCCCAGAGCGGTGGAGGCTCCGCTCTCCCTGTGCTGCTCGTCGACAGGTACGGCTCTGCAGCCTTCCTCATAACTGTCCCAGCTGTGGCCTCTGAAGGATCAAGGTTCCCTGCCTGGGGACCAATGATTGTTATTATCAGCCCGATTCAGCTGGAGTATGAAAAATAGTAAATTCCCAAACTTCTCCAGGCAATGCACTATGTAGGTTAAAAAGATGGAGAAATAAATGTTCCCTGGGATTTTCCCTCTTAGAAATTATTCCTAAAGAAATTAGCTAAAAATCAGACAGAGATTCAGCATGAAGATGTTCATCATGGTGTTATTTATAAAACTTGGAAAGGACTAGAAACTGCTAAAATTAGTGAAAGAGAGAGTCACCATTTTGTGCAATAACATGTATCCATGAATACTATTTGTGAAGAGTGATTAACAACATGGAGGAAAAGGTTCTGGTACTATAATGTTAAACAAAAAGGCTGGATACCGTTTTGACTACACAGATCTGTAAAATATACGAACAGAAAAACGCGATCATGCGGGTGCAGCGCCTCTGCCGGGGCCGTTGACTTGCTTCTCCTGAGTCGTAAGCACCTATACATGCGCGACGTGCCCGCGGGGAACGGGCGTCGCTGTTCTGAGGGGAAAGATAACACGTAAACTCAGTAACTGAGGAAGCAGAAGAGCCAAATACACAGCCCCTGCGTCCCGTGAGCGTAAAGTTAAGTCCATTGCCCCTGGATCATCTCAAACTAATTCATAATCCATCGGTGTTCTCCGCCCACGTGTCCCGACGCGCCCGTGGACAGAGAGGACGGGCCTCACTTTTCGCTTGTCAAGAATTTAATTAACACATCACAGCAGGTGCTGAGTTGTCTGCTCCTCGAGTCAGGGCCACGCTCAAATCTAGTCGCAGCTGCAGGCAGTCACGGACAACCCCGCTACCTGCGACCAGCCCGCCCCTGGCAGCACACGTGCTGGAGTTTGCGGGCACGTGTCGTGGGCAAGGGTCTTCGTAATTGATTTGATATCGGTGCCATTTAATGATGCCCGAAGCCGCGCTGCTTCACACGCGTTAATTCCGACGACACACAACGCTGTGGCGTGGATACTGTGCATATCCTCTTTGTACAGATGCGTGTTCACACTTCAAGTGCTGCATCTTTTTATTAATTGAGATTTAAAGCTAAAAATTTTTGAGGAAATTCAGAAAAAAATCAATAAGGGCTATGACAAAATATCGGGGGGGGGGTGGACGAAGAAGTCCTAACTAAATGCCTCAGCACCCCTCAGACTTAACATGTTCAAGGCCATTGTGGTCTCCGTTCCCCAGAACCAGCTCTCCCCCGGGCCTGACGGTGCTCCCACCTCTCGGACACCTGAACACAGAGGCCTGGTGTCGCTCGTCAGTGCGCCGTCCTGCCGCCCCTTGTGGGCCACCCAGACACACAGGCCTGCGGATTGTGTTGCTCAGGTCCTCAAGGTGACCCTTTCTTTCCTTCCCCACCGCTGCCCTCCTGGCACGCGGCCTCCGGTTCAGAGTTTTCTGCCGCTGTCCACGCCAGGCACACACGGAAAATTATTCGAATGGCACTTAGGCAAATGGATGAGGTGGTGCTGGGAGGCCACCAGCCCTGTGTCTCCAGCAGCCCTCGCCTCCCGCAGGTCTGCCGAGGTCGGAGGGGAGCCATCCTCCCGGGACCCCATTACGCCTCCACAGGACAGCAGCACCCCTCAGCACGTCCTCCAGGAAGCTCTGTTCTAACTGGTCTCTCTGCTCCCAGTCACTCTGGCCTTACCTCCCCACCACAGCCAGAGAGGTCTGCCCTTACACACAGCGTCCCCATCAGACACTCAGTGCACCTCCTCCCCCAGGAGCGACAGGAGGAATCCCAAATCCCACAGCCTTCCAAGATCCCCAGCCTCGTGGGTCAGAGCACGGAGAGCAGAATCACAATGTCTGCATTTGAATTCTGCTCCAGCATCTGTGGGTCGTGCGATCGGCAATCAGTTAGCCACTTCGTGCCTCAGTTTCCTCATCTGTAAAATACTGTCTCATGGGCGTGTCGTAAAAATCAAATGAGCTAATGCGTGTACCACACTACACTATATATAAGTGTTAAGGTTCTTATTACCCAGGGCCTGCAGACATAATTTCCATTGCCATGTATCCCTGTTCTTTATTTTCGAGAACTCATTATTCCTCGAGAGTTGAGCAGCCGGGTCCCTGCCCACTGTGTTCCCTTATCTGGTCAAGCTCCATCTCCCTCTTGTCTCATACCTGCCTTTTGTTCTAGACCCAGGTCAAGTCTCACCTCCTTTCAGTGACTTTTCCTTACTTTAAACTCCTATCACACTCATTTTCAATGTCATTCGTGTGGCCTGTAGTGTATTGTTGTTATCTGTCTTTGTTATTAAATACGCCCTGTTTTTCAAGAGAGATGAAAAGCTCCCAGCCCACAGTAGGTGCTCTGTAAGTGTTTGCTGATGATAATGATGATGACCAGGAGAGGATAAATCTGTTAAGCACATTATTTGCTGTCACCAATAAAAGAGTAGCCCCTTGTAACGGTTTTAATTCCCTAGGGAGGTGAACATGCGATGCAAGAAGTGAAGGATCTCTCCACTTCAATAATATTTTATTTTAATGAACAAATATTAGTAGTCTCCCTATCATCATTCAGTGGTTCTCTTGTGCTGTTATTTGGAAGGAATAAATATATCATTTGAAGTTTACTGGTCAAGAATATTGCCATTACTGTTCATAGATATTCACTATATATAAATTTAAAGTTTCAACTCATCTTTTTTCTCAAAGCAAATAATTTCTGTTGGGATTAAGTGAAGCAGTTATAGACATTTTAAATCATATTTACAGAGTTCAAAAAAGCCAGAAGAGAAAAAATTAATGAAACCTACTCAATTTTAATGAGCTGGGGAACCTAAAAGGATCAAAGACAAAGAAACTATAGGGAGGGAAATGTCCAGTTTTGTGTGTAGTTACCAATTCCTCTGACCTCTAGCCTTCCAAGGCAGGGCCCTCTCTTACTCACTTCTGTACCCCGGATCCAGGCATGGCCTGGCCCGTGCACTAGGAGCCCCTTGGTCGTATTAGAAGTGAGCTCTAAACTTAACAGCCAGCCAGACGGCCACGTTCAGAACGTGGAAAATTTGATTCGGCAGTGCTTTGCGCAGGCACTAAATAAATATATCCTGAAGAAATGAATAAGTAAATGATGAATGAATATAGTTATATATTTAAGAAAATTGGCTGTGATTATGCAAGGTTATAGCACAGAAGTGGAGAATTATAACTCAAGACGATCAACTTGATTTTTCTGTGTGTTCAAATTATCTGCCTAATCATCTCCCTCAGTCCCAAACAATAGATCAGTTTTAATGCAATTAGGGTAAAGGAAAAAATGGGGAGAGAAGTAGCTCAGGAAAAGGGAACAGCGTACTCAAAGGTCCTGAGGTAGGAAGGAGAATTGTATTTTCTAGGGAATAAGAGAAGTCAAAGGTAGCTTAAATGTAAAAAAGTGAGAGAGTGAATGGCATGATTTGAAAATAAAATAACAGGCAGAACTCAGATCATAAGCTATAGTAAGAATGTTTGTCTTCATCTAAGATCAAGTGGAAGGCTTTGAAGAGTTGCAAGTGAACCAGTGCAATAATAAATCACGTATTTTGGAAATACCTGTCTGCAAAGGAAACATGGGGAAGCAATAAGCACAGAAGCAGGGAGACCATCATCCATTCATCCAACAAATACTTATTCAGCACCTGCTAAGTCTCAGGCATGATCCTAGACATGGGAGTAAAGTCATGAAGAATATAAACAAAAATTCTTGCTCCTTCGTAGCTTGCATGTGAGTGGGATAAGACAGACAATAAATTAAGTACTGGAAGTAGTCTGTTGTATGATAAGAACTACCCTAGGGAAAAATAAGGCATGAAAGGGGGGCCTGGCCAGGGGAAAAGAATGGATAAATTCTGCTTTTAATGAGGAAGTCACAGAAATAATCCCTGGGAACATGATATTTGAACAGAGACTTAAGGGGAGGGGCCAGCCAGGCGCGTACCTGGGGAGTGAGCATCCTCGATGGCAGAGCCAGCACGTGCAAAGGCCCTGAGGCAGGAACACACTGGCTTCTGGAGAGACAGCAAGGCCACTGCGGACTGGCAAGGAGTGAGCGAGGAGGGTAACAAGCAATTATGTCGCAGGCCATAGGGGCAGATCACACAGGGCCTGGTGAGCCATGGGGAAGACGTCGGTTTTTACTGTGAGTGAGATGGGAAGCCGCTGGAGTGCTCTAGGCAGGGGACCATTCTGACGGCTAGACGGGGAGGACACTGCGTCTGGGAGGGGCAGGGGCTGGGGTCGGGCAGGGAAGAAGCAAGGTGGTCAGCCCGCCGGCCAGTACCGTAATTCAGGCAAAAATGAATGTGGTCCGGAGGTAGTAAGGAAGACGATGAAAAGCAGCCAGATTTGACAACCATTTTGAAGAGGCAAGAATTGCTGACAGATCATTCGTGGAATGAAGAGGAAGAGGGGAGTCCAGGCTTTGGGCAGGAATAACTAGAAGGATAAAGTGAAATGTGGAAACGTGGAGAATTGCAGTGGAACTTGTTTTTTGGCGGGATGAGAATCGAGAGTTTGGTTTTGCCTAGGTTGTGTCTGAGGCGCCAATAAGACACCTTCGGTAATGGGGCTGGTAGTCCGAATAGCAGAGACGGGACTGGCCTGAGAATGCAGTGAGGTCAGGTGGTACCTTTTAAAGGACAGACTGATTAGGACCAGGGGGCCCAGGCAGAAGACGACTCGGGGGGAAGCTCAGGTGGGGGCTGTCAGATCGCTTATCTGAGAGGCCAGCACAAGGCCCCAGGCCAGGCCAGGAGCTGCGCATGGAGCTGCATCAGCCAGGTGAGCAGGGCGCTCGTGGCTCATGCAAGGGCATTCTGGGTGCTAGTGGAAGCCCCGAGGTTGCAACTATGGAGAAGTGGGGTGAGTTTAGACTCAGGTAGGAGACGCGAATCAACAGTGCTTGGTTGAAATGACGTAAGCACAGGAATCTAGGACAAAATACCAAGGTAGAACTCAGAAATAATGAGGGTTTGTTGAATTCGTTTAGAAAGCAAAAATAGGAAATGCGATCCATTCTTGGTTGTTCTAGTGAACATTTTTCTCAACTCTGGGAACATGGTGGGATATTTTAAATGACATGTGTAATGCTAGTATGCCTAACCAAGGAAAGGCAACATTTAGAAATTATTGCATTTATGTATGTGTACATAAAGGCATGAGAAATATTTGCAAGGAGATACTGCCAAATACTTAGAGTATCTCTGGATGGTGAGGTTTCTAGTGACTTTAATTTTTTTTTGTTTACTACGTTTTAATTATCACGTTTTATTTCACAGCTTACAAATCAGAATATCAGTTTTGTTCTCCTAGAAGGAAAACGAAAGAGGCAACAAAGAATCTGTGAGGTGATTTACAGTTAGTCAAACTCGTGCTAGATTGTTGGCTCCATTTTTAAACTCTGAGGTGTCAAATGCTGTTAACATGAAGATTTTGATTTGAGTAAAAAATGAGATAGAAATAGTGAAGTCTTTAAACATTATAAATAAGTAAAAGTTATGTTTGATGTGCCGGTTAATTAAAAGCAGTGTCTAGAATATTATACTAGCCTTTTTGAATATTGTTTGTCCTTATTGGGAAGAAACAAGAAGGAGGGGAAAGAAAGAATAATTTGTTGAGGCAAAGTGAACTATAACTGAGGCAGGAGGACTCGGGGTGCAGGGTAGGAAGCCCATCTTTTCCTTTGTTTGCCGTTTGAAGTGATGCACTCTCTCTAACCACGAATAAATTCATTGCTTTGCTTTCTTGGTCTCAGTAAAGCCACCCAAAATCCCATGTATTTACCTTTTATAAATTATGTGTATTTTTAATATTGCATGCTCATGATTCTTTCATTTGCTGAATGGTACACTTTGCTGATGCCGTGAGACCATCCCTGAATATCCTGAATTTATTCCTTATTTCACAGAGCATTTCTTGGGGCCCGCAGACATCTCCACAGTCCTATATTGTAAATGTTCTCATTCTTTCTTCCCAGGCCCACTCCCGGCTTGGATTGTTTATAGCATTTGCTGCTTCAGCTTTGAGATAATGGTCACTGGTGGCTCCTTATTGATAGATGGGAATCACGTGCATGCCTGGGGCTGCTAAGCCTTACAGACCAGGCGCCTCTGAGCTAGTGAATCAGAAGGGCCATGGTGTTCCTGGCGTCAAAGGAGGGAGCAGAGTATAAGGGAAACCTGAGCACCAAGGGGTCGGGGGAGTGCTGTTAAATGAAATGTGGAGCGAAGAGATCACCGTGTCTCTCCCCTTCCCTTACACAGGAGGCTTACAGGTCCGGTACAGCCTGGGTGGCACCAGAGAACCCTTCAGCATCGACGCAGACAACAGGAACATGGCCAACGGGCAGCCCCACAGCGTCAACATCACCCGCCACGGGAAGACCGTAGTCCTCAAGGTACCGCACGAGTCCATGTCAGCTGCATGCAGCATCGTGTGAACACCTCTGTCTGTAACTCCTGGCCGTTGGTTTGGTTTCGTTTTGGGGCAGATGGAAGAGATACTTGCTCGTGCTTTCTCTGATAGATTCCTGACTAGTGACGTAGAAAGGCATGTAGTTCTTATAAGAGAGGCAGGGACGAAGTTGATGGCGATGACATTTCTTAGGGAGAACCTAGAACAAGTGTTTGCTCTGCATATTCCTCGTCGCTTTCCTGCCTGTGGCCCACACATCACCATCTCCTGTTTTTATCCACCGCCCCATGCGCTCAAGTGCCTAAGGCTTACCAGGCTTCCCAGCAGAGGTTGTTCTGGTCTATCCGACCTGTTTCTTTCACTGCCCCACTACAGAATGAATAACTAGGTTTTTGTCCCTGTGGATGCTTTGCCTTAAACATCCTCAAAACACAGACCATCCCCAGAATCTCTGACTCTGGTTGTAGGCTTTCAGCACACAAAGGGACGGCGTTATTAGGAGACTCAAATTCGATTTCAGGTTCATTGATTGCTCCTACCCCCACCACCGATTCGATTCTCACAAGGAAGAAACTAGCCTGGGAGACACCATGAATAAAACATAGCATGAGGAGGTCTCCCTGGGAACTAAGCCAAAAGATCAAGGATGGGAACTGTCACTGTATTCTCTAGAAGGAGTTCAAAATAGATACCTGTCAGCAAAAAGAACAGCGGGGGATGCTGTTTTGTCAGTGGAGTGGAGTGTCGTTTGGCAGGGGTTCAGCTGCCTCGCAGACCTCATTCAGATGCGGCTGGTTGCTGAGGGAAGTTCAGGTCGCAAAGAAAAGGCACAAACACTGTCTCTCTGTGAGCACTGGTAGGTGTCAAATTCATAACTTGATAGAGAGTTTGCGCTTGGCCTTCGCAGTAGATGCTAGAGGGTATGTTGAGGAGAGTTCTTTCCTCGGAAAATGGCAACGTGCAATTACAGCTTATTGTACAATCGATCGAATATGATGTCAATAAGGTTACGTCGTAGGTTCGAACAGAGTCCCTAGTCCCTGCACCTAGCTCAGCATCTGGCATGTACTAGATGCTGCAAATTATCGATTCGAGTAAACCAAGCCCAGCTTTGACCATAACTCAAGGTTTAATTGGAAAAACCAGCAAGTCCAGTATCAGTACAGTTTATACCATTTTATCAACATTGTATTTATTGGCTTCTTATAGGAGACATTCTCTTGTTTTAAACTATGCCTTCTGTCCTCTCTTTAAAAGTAAGTGACTTATCTTGCCATTTCACCATTGCAAAATGATACTGAAAGTTAAAAAGAGCTCGACAGGTGCTTTTAAGATCAGTATGACAGAGGAGGCCCCGCAACAGCCATAGGCTCCTGCGGGGTGAACCCTCGCTCTCCCCAGGAAAACGCTTTGTTTAAAACTGTGGAAGCACGTGCAGAGGTGAGGGTGGGGTGAGCGGGAGGGAGCGCAGAGGTCACAAGCTGAGTGATTCCGTTTCCGAAATGAGAGTCTGGAGCGAACGTGGGTTAAGAAGGCCTCCTTTCTGGCACATTCTGCCAGCTGGGGCTTCTCTGGAACCAGCAGGAACTCTTATAGAACAAACATGAGCTTCGTCAGAGCTGCGGTGAGTCGGAGAACGCCCTGCAGGAGGGGAGACGGTGGACCACTTCAAGACCATGGGCTTCTGAAGCACAGAAAGCCAGCGAACCCCAGATAGCCTGGAGCCGGAGAATGGAGGAGAACGCGGGGACCGAGACAGGGTTCGCGGGGAGCCCGGTTCCACTGCTCAGGGTTCTTTTGGTTGCAGATGACGAAAACCAGTTCAGAATTCTTTTTTAGGAAGAATTCCTAGCGTAGGTCATGGAATTGAGGAAAGAGAAACCAGATTTTTGAAAGAGAATGTAGGGGACCAGGAAGATCAAAACAGAGTGGAATGCCCCTGAGCCCCTCCCTCCGTCTCCTCCCCCCTCCACACTGACGTTTCCTTGAAGCTGTGCACAAATTCGTCTGGAGAACTTCTGCAGCCTCAAAAATGTATGGAGAGAGAGATAATAAAATGTTCATCGTGATTATTTCTGTGTGAAGGGATTACAAATAGTCTAATTTCCTCTAGTTTTCTGTTTCCTAATTTTCTATTAGAAGCACATGTTTTATTTTTATAACTGAACCAAAATACAAAACATATATTCACAACCTATTCTGTTATCCCCCAGTTATAAAATATAGTGACACATATTTAAATATTGTCAAATTAAAATGTTCTTCTAATCAAAGAACAAAAGGCTAATTCAAAGATAAGTTTAAAAGTCCTATGAATGATGCCTTTGGAATTTAAGTGAAATTTTATACCTTTATATATCCTCAAACATCATATAATTTCGACGATGTGTTCCAGTGTTTCCGATGTTTTTAAAAGCAGGTTTACTTTCCTAGCAGGGTTTCGCCAAAGCTAACGTTAAATGAATTTGCATTCCCTGAGCACACACCATCTGAAATGGCACCGAGCACTTGAGGGAAATTGACCTTGGATGAAACATTTGCTGCCAGAAAACAAAGTGCCCGGAAAGTGCCGGCCTGCACGTGGATAATGAAGAGCTGACTCTGGGATTGTCAGGCACCGGAGCGAACCAGAACCCGTGACAACCCTCAAGTGGCGTCATTTATGAAAACTCACAGTTGCACCAGGCATAAAAGCTAAAGGCTTAATGCCAGTCAAAGTGGAAAACAAACCCCAGGCAGGCAGAGCCACCTGAAGAAGTGCTGTGTGCGATGAGAAATTCGGCCGATTAGCATGACTCCGAGGACCGAACGCTGCGATGAATAATTTCAAAGTCTCGTGTTGCAAATCCTTTCTTCTTCCTTTCCTTCTTCCTGCCGTCCATGTCTCCTTTCTTCTTCTTTCCTTCCTTTCATCCCAGCCACCCGCGCAAAGGATCTAAGGTGGTTTATAGGGGAACATGAAGTGACGTTGGGAATTAGAGTAAGTCACAAAAATAGGGCTCCAAAATAACGGGAAAATAGATCATAATTATCTAGGTCAGAAGGTCTTGCCCGCATGCATAAATTTGGCCAGAACTTCTTTGTGGCCGGAAGTACACATGCCATAAAGATAAAATAGCCCCGTTTCTCTAGAGAATTGAAACTTTTATGACTCTACCATTATTTTTATTTTTTTTACTACCACAGATAATATTTACTGACATAAAAAGCTGCCATGGCGTGGACCACCTAGGCAATATCACATGCATGGCAGCAGCTCCCATTTATTGACTGTGTTTACTGTGTTCAAGGCACTGTGCTGAGCACGCTACACACACCCTGTCGGTGACAGCAGCAGCATAGCTGAAGCTGGGTCTGTCACACGTAGAAGTTCACACGTGCTCCCAACCACTGTCTAGTGGAGAGGGGAGGGGAGGCTGGCGGCTACCACGCGCCGGGAAGCAATTCGGTGACGATGTTGCTATCGTTGCTATTATTAATATTATTATAAAGTGGTTCAAAAACATGCCGAAGCACAGTGAATAATAAATATGCACCTATGCATCCACCACCTAAACTTTACAAATTTTGGCATTCTGCTCTGTTTCTTCAGATTTTTGTAAAATGCCGTGCAGTAGACAATGTCTTCAGCAGCATTTCTGCAACAGATACTTTTCACAAGAAACATTTTTTGTGAAACGTTTCGATGTGGAATCTCCTTAGGAAAGTCAAGCATAACTTAAAAATGGATTTCAGCCCAAACAATTCCGTAGGGATCGGGGTGGAATAGAATGATGGGGAGACACAGCGGGCCAGGGACTGAAATGGTTCCCCTTCCTGATGTGCCGGCCTGGCCAAGGGTAGAACTGTCTCGAAAACATGAATAAGCTGCATGTTTTCTTAATAACTGTCAGTGTTTTGGGAGGTTCTGATGGAAGTGAGACAGTAGAGAGTTCAGGGGTATATTATCTGGCCCAGACACTCAATCCATATTCTCTGAAAATCAAATGAACGCGTGGTAAGGCTGTATCATTTGGCTTTCATGCAACTGGAGGGCCATCCCATCTTTGCCAAGAAAAACCTAACAGATTTCCTGCAAGCAAAATAAGGACTTTCTTAAAAAATAACTCCAGGTCCTCAGGAACAAATGATGATCAGGTCTCCAAATTCTTATACCACGTAGATCATGGGCTCAAATATTTACATCAGGAATTTTCAAAACAAATTGTTCAAAAAATTCACCGAATTCTGTCTGTTAACACAAAAATTATAATTTGTTACCTGATATTAATCAGAGTTTCAACCAAACTGCATAAAAACAGTTGCCTCAGCTGCCACTTAAGCTATGTGTTGAGTGTGAATCCTAAAGATGGTCAGGGAAGTGTTGCCAACAGCAACAAACAGTGTGTGCTAAGTACCAGGGAGAGGGGAAAAGGGACAGACATTAACCCTGAAACCTCGCTGGCTAGACCCAGTAAGAGCCTGCCTTGTGTCATGTATCTCTTAGAAGCGGAACATCCTCAGGTCGCCAGCAGTGATGCGCTCGTGATGGGTAGGGACTCCGAGGACCCGCCATTGCCACTGATTCCTTCGCGATTCCTCGATCTGGCCACATTTCTCTAATTTGCACGCCGTCCTCTGGAAGTCTCTTCTTTTCCCGAGCCCTGCCAGGGCTACCTCTGAGCGCAGCACAGAGGGGACAATACATCCACGAAAGCGGGGCAGCCTTCAGCGTCCAATTCCTGTCGGCATCAGATGCGCTGCGGGCTGTTTCACACTCAAGCCTCTCGTAGACCAGACCAGGGGTCCCGTTGCCCGCATCATTCCTTCAGAGCCCGAGCTGGCTCCAGAGGCTCTTGCTGCAGTCGGTTCCATGCGGAAACACCCTTCATTCCTTCCTGGACGTAAACCTTGGACTCGCAGAATCGTTTGCTTCCAAGTATCTCTCTCTCTCTCTCTAGGTCATGGCAGCTAGCTTGAGAGCATCTGAAACAAAAGGCTTAAGGGGAAGTAAAGACCCTTAATTTTAACTTCACCAAGGGGGCTCAGTCAGTTTGCTGAACTGTGAAATCTTAATGTGCCTTTGTTGCTCAAAGCTTTTTAAATCTTTATTTCCTACTCCCTGGATCAAGGCTCTAAACTGTTGGTCTTTTCTCGGCTGCCTTTCGCTGATGTTTAGAAACTGGCCAATTCTTTTCCGAACTCATCTCTTCTGCGACACAGGCAAGTTGGGAGCAGCTGACGCCCACGCCCGTTTGGCCCTTTTGAAGCACTTCCCCTAAAGCTGCAGGTCACAGGCACCCAGGTGGCACGAGGGGACAGTTTCACAAAATATTTCCGTGCGGCTCGTAGCTTTCCGTCTTCCAGCCGCTCGTCCCTGCGTCTGTAGCACGTGCCCCTCGACCACAGAGTCGGTGCCGCGGATTTCCGGTTTCTGTTACGGCAGCACTGCTCTCTGGGGTACCAAGTTGTGGATTCATCAGTATATTAGCTGCTGCCACAAAAAATTTCCAGAGGCTTCATGCAAATAACTTTATTTCTTGGCCATGTGATGGTGCAATGCACGGGTCCTAGTTGGAGAACAAGTGTCCTTCACACAGTGACGTCGCCCCGGAGTTGACTAGAAGGCAGTGGAGAGAATGAGCACCGTGTACACGTGACCTGATACGCCGTCGTCTGTGCTAATGTCGGAAGCTGATGAACAGAGTAAAAGAGATGGTAGCTCAGTGCTGCATCTGCAAGGTCTTGAAAAAGGGCAGGGCACTGACAGGTGGGGCAAGAGCACAGGGAAGAGTATTTCAGTCTGAGGGAGGGAAAGGGGGAGTGTGTGTGCCAGCAGAGAGCAACGCCGAACAGAGATTCCGGAGCGTGAGTGTTCTGTAGACTTAATCCTCTTCCCATCCCATGAGTAGACATGAGCACCGCTGGACAAGGCTTAGTAAAATGGATTACCGGGGGAAATACAGACCCTGAAAGTGCTAACATCATGTGGTCCATAGTCCTGGACGGATACTGAATGCTACAAAATCAGTAGCCTGGAGAACATGCAGAGCTTTGTCAAAAATTGTTGAAGGGACACATACCGCATGATGTCACTTATATGAGGAATCGGAAATGGACTTGTAGAAGCAGAGAACGGGATGGTGGTTGTGGTGGCTGAGGGGAGGAGGAGCCAAGCAAGCATTAGTCAGGGGCCGAAACGTTCAGTCATACAGAGTGAGTCCTGGGGACCTGCCGCACACCACAGGCCTAGAGGCCACAGTGCTGTGTTGTTGCTGACGCTTGCGCTGACAGGGTAGATCTAATGCTAAGCATTCTTATCTGATCACGACGATAATAAATAAAAGCAGGAGGAAACGTTTGGAGAGAATGGATTGTGGTGATGGTTTCATGGACATGTACTTATCTTCAGACTCACCACATTGTGTACATTAATTATGTACATATTTTTGTTGGTCAAAAATAAATAAAGTAGATAGCAACAACAGTGAAGGATTGTTCAAGGGCTTTATTAGCAGTAAAATGAGAAGTAATTCAATTGTGGGCTTATAGGGAAGCAGTAGACGTTTATTGACATGGAACGCAGATGGGCAAAGCCACCAGTTCACCACTGTCAGTGGAGAAGGGCTCATTGTAAGGCATTTTGAGTAATCTCTCTCCAGGAGAAAATTTCTTTGCACTGGAAGGACCATAATAATTGTGTTAGATAGAGCTCAAATACTTTCTTATGGATCCTCATTTGATATGCTCAACCTTATGAGTTGGGAAAAGCTGATGCTATTAGGCCCATTTTCTCAGCTATTAGAAAGAGCTGAGAAAACAGAGATTAGGGAGGTTTAAGTGACTAATAAGGTCCCAGCGCTAACAAGGACAGTCTTACCTAGAACCCAGGTAGCCGGACCCCTCCCCTGGTGGCTGCTCATCACTCACACGTGCCTTTGCAAGCAGGCAAGGGAGCCAGGCCCAGCCCTGCTAGTTTGCCTTATAAACTTGAAAATTTTTAAGGGGTTTGAATAAAACGAAGGCTTTGGGGGAATTAATGTTTTGTGTGGGATCGATTGGGGTGGGAGTGGGAGGTAGCAGCAGGCTCGTCTGAGAAACTCTTTTGACCTGTGTCATGTTTAGAGGCAGGAAAGTGGGAGAAGCACCTGGAAGGTGGTACGACACCTTCTTCATGGCTCATAAAATGCCACCTGCCGCCGGAAGGTGAAGTGGGCACATTGACACTCTCTTTAGGAACGAGGATCAAAGAGCAGCTTTTTAAAAATTGTTAGATCTGCTAATAACCATTTCCTTGCTGTAATTTTCTCAAGAGTATCTGTAAAGGTGCTAGGAATTCTTTCTCAGCCCTGTTTGGGAAAACTCTCTTAGGGCAGTAACAGTGCTAACGACAGTAGCAGTGGTGGCGGCAGAAGTAATACCAGTATTTCTTCATTGTACTGCGAACCACTATCTTTTCTTGGTGCTCTACAGGCTGTTTTTTATGTAAATAACACTCCTGTGAGATAGACACCATTATTCCCATTTTACAGATGATGAAACAGAGACATAGAAGGTCCATAAGGGGGTAGCATTGAGGTACAAATCCAGATCTGCCTGATCCCCAAGCCCAGACTCTGAACGCTGGTCTAAAACTGAGCACGGGTTAGTTGGTCTGGTCAGATGCGAGAGAGGACCCTTCCTCAAACAGGCCCGCACATCTGCCTAACGAGGAAGCCAAGTCAGGAAACTGACTCAGTATGATTTCCGCTGTGGGGAGGAAGAAGTTTCCCTCTACCTTTCTAGATCCTTTCAGCTGGTCTAATTAAACTTACATGAGAAAGATCAACAAGAGAGAAATAACCAAATGTATTACATACTATGGGAGCCCCACGTACATGAGAGACCAGAGACCCCACGAACATGAGGTTCAGCGACAGGAAGTTAACATGAAGCATAAATGGCATTGTGAGCCAAGGAGTAGGCCAAGCACCTGAGGCTTCAGAAGGAAAGGGGTCATTCGCAGATCAGTAAGAAGAGAGGATGGTCTACGGCCATGCCACCCTGAACACGCCGATCCTGTCTGATCTCGGAAGCTAAGCAGGGACGGGCCTGGTTAGTACTTGCATGGGAGACCACCTAGGAAGACCAGGTGCTATAGACATAAAAAATAAAAAATAAAATAAAGGATTGTAAGTTGTTAAGGTCCTTACAATCTGTGAGGTGAACCAAGGGTTGCCTCACTTAAAAAAAAAAAAAAGAAGAGTGGGTGTTTAGTAGTTAGATATTTGCCCCACCAAGTAGGTCAAAAAGTTGTCTCTGGTAATAACTCTTCTTATGGGCAAGGCTACCTGATTTAGATTCTTCTGGATAGTTAAGGGAGGGGCAGAAGTTTAGCCTGTAGGGTCTCAATTCCTTCATCTCTAAATACTCCAATGACAATGTAGCACGTCCTGGGGAGTCCTTAGCTGTACCCGTTCACTACAGTGTATTGTTAGATAAATGAGAGGTCCATAAAGGTGTATGTAATAGGCTTCTACGTGTAGCCTTTAAAACAAACCGTGAGTAGTGTTTACGCTAAACAAGATACATAACCTACTGCAGTTTGTGAAAAATTATGCTAATTTTTGAAATTCCAAATTAGGTGATAGTCTCCTTAGAAAAAAAATAGTGTAATGGGAGTGAAAACACATTTGTTAAAAGAAAGGACCTAATGCGTATTTGCTGGCTGTCATAAAATCACAACTGTTGTAAGTGAAAAAGAACTAAGAAGTCCACCTGTAAGGCCAGTGTTTTCCTGCCACACAAAAATGCTCGCCATCAGACCTTCCAGGGACCGTGCACAGAGCCTCCTGCCTTTCCTGTCAGCCTGGGCTGAAATTAGACACCGAAGCTCAGATGAATTACTTAAAAACGTGAGCCTTTCTCACCTTTGAACTTTCTGCCAATAAAGAACAATGAAGAAAGAGCATATAGATGTAGACACTCCTGAAAATTTTAATATCAGAGGCTGTTCCAACCTTTATTAAAGAAAATACCACTGTTTGGAAGCATTCAATCTTGTTAGGGCTGTCAGAACAAATAAAGAAAGCTGACCTCGCTAGCCCGAGGCTCTCGTCTCGAAATTACGTGCACTGGACCTTCTTCCCTTCGGCTAATTGAGTGTTGGCCTCCTCCGGGGTCGGACTCCCAGCCCTGGCTGTGCACGGCCAGCCCGCGGGGCGGGAGGGAGGCGGGTGCACGTGTGGTGATGAGCCCTTCACAGTGTCCAGCCCAGGCCCTCCCGGGAGGACGGACATGCTCGCGCCATCCCACACGACCTCCCCTCCGCCCGCAGTGGGAGACTGGCTCGGGAGGCTCAGCTCTGCAGGGGGCACAGGTCGCCTGCAGCGTTAAGCGGACACCTCCGGGCGCAGAGGCGCGGCTGCTGAGGGAGGAACTCCGCGAGGAGCAGTGCACAGCGGTCTCAGACGGCCCTGGCCCCGGACCAGGCCGTAACAATGGACTTGTCTTATATTGAAAACCGTAGGCGGGCCGCGGAGCATTTGACGCGATGATCTCTGAATGACATCGTCTCTTGCCCGTGACCACCACCCAGCCTACCGCATGACAGGAAAGCTCCAGACTCCTCAAGCCCGACGTGGGGGAAGCGGGCGGTCCCCAGTGCCACTCCACGAGGCTGCTTGCTGACAGGCGGCGCCACGGAAATTAACTCAACTTTATTCAAAGTAAATCCAGGGAGAACAAACGTGGGCTGGGCATCTACCGGATGAAGGGAATTCAGGTAGACAGTGCGAGTCGGTGGAGCAGTGGGAATGAACCAGGTGTGCCGTCTGCCTTCAAGGGGGTTATGTGCCGGGAGAGGGAAAAGGCACCCATCCACTTGACGTGTACTTCTCCTGACCGAGAATCCTCTTCCACGTAACTCTCCTCTAGAAGAGACTTGTCCAGTTGGTCTCCCCGTCGACATGTAAGTAATAGAAAGGGGACAGAGCAGAAGGGGGTCCTGGGCCGGGAACGGGGCAGCAGCTCATGAAGCGACATTTCCTCTGAGGACGGCCAGCATCGAAGCAGAGACCACGACCAGGGCTGCTGGGCTCAGACGTCATCACCGAAACACGGATAAAACACAAGTAAACGGCCCCTGTGCTTCGAAACCCTGTGTTCTCCGGCGCGTGACGAACTCCGTTTCCTTATCTGTAAACTAGGAATAAGGCCACCTGGTTTTAGTGGGGCTCGTGTGTGTTAAATGAAAATACACATGAAAACATCTAGCATAGTCCACCTGCCAAAAAATGCTACCTCCCTTCCCTACTTCCCAATCCATTCTTTTTCTTAAAAGCAAAAATATAAGAATTCAGCAACCAGGTCACGAGCAACAGGGCCTTCAGAACCCACTGATTTGCAGGACGGCCCACAAAGCAAGCCCTCGGCACCTAGACTGTTCCCAGTGGGCAGCGTGGCTGTTGCCTCCGTGAGCCGCAGTCCAGCACAGGAGACCTCAGTCGCACTGACATGAACCAAGGCCCAACGGAAGTGTAAGGCGATGCTGAGGAAACACAGAAAGGGGTGACGTTAACCGCCCTCGGGGACGGACAGACAGACCAGAGAAGACTTACAGAGGCATCTGAGCTGTTATTTGACCGTTTTCCATGGGGTTGGGCATGGACCACGTCCTCTTACTTTTCACTGCAAGGATTCAGTGTCTACTCTCCTGCAATTCGCAAAAAACTATACAGAGGAACCTAAGAAAAAATGAATTCAACCCATCCCGCTCATGTGATCTGAACAAGAAAAAGGATTCCTAATGAACACGTCACCGTTCCCAAGTTTCCTTTTCTACAGCAGTTTCCTCTGCAGATGGATTTCACAGGGCTGGGCCCTCTGTCCCTGCACCCCAGAAAAACGGTTTACCTCGCTGCACATTTCCTACAGCTCGGTTGGAAAGCAGTTGCAATGCAATTTTTGATCCAGTTCAGGGGCTGAGATGTCAGCTTTCTCTCCTCCAGAACACAGCCAAAGCGTATAAACCTGACATTGGGGAGTTCATTTTTCCCCCAAGCACATTAAGCCCATAAATCATCTCTGAGAAAGAAGATAAGGTTCCCGGATTCCTATTTTGTCTGGCTTGAAAACCAGAGTCCAATCTATGAGGCATTATATTGTTATATCCATCTGCAGTGCACTAAAAATCACTCTCAGAGATTATAATTCTCAGAGCTATTTTTTAGTACAATAGGCAGAGCGAGTTGTTTCCCATGCAGAGGTAACTGAAAGCAGACACATATCTCACATAAATTCATCTCCTCTCTGAAAAATAAATGTATCCCAACAAGCGGCCTGTGGTCCTGAAGGGTTACCTGCTGCCCTTCTGCCTGGGTATGAGGGCGTCTGGTCGACCAGCCGGCCTGGAGCGAGCCCTGAGCTGGTGTTCATATGCCCTCTAGTGGTCACTGGCCATAACTCACACTGAGAGTGGGGAGGGAAGACTTCATGGGCAAAAGCTGGCTGAGGCCAGGTTTCCTGCAAATGCTGGTCTGACCCGCTGACGTCCAATGCCGTGAGGGTGGTGGGACTTAGCGTCACTTACGTACGTGGAAGCCTGCCGTTGTGTTCAGAGGGTCTGGCCTGGGGATTTTGCTTACCCTTGCATACCTCGCAGCTCTGGCCCTGAGCCGTGGGCACTGGAGCGCCTCGAGAAGTGTTTGCTGAGTGACTGAATAAATGAGAGCATCGAGTTTCTAACTAATGGATTCTGCGCACACACCATACTCTTGATGCTTTTTAGAATGTGTGAATTATTTTCGCTTTCTAAGGTGTATTTGATTTACATTCTTCTGTTGTTCATCACTTCGCGAACTAAAAGAATCAGTCCTACTCTAACGTTCTTGAGGTAAGGAAATGCGATCCAAATGTTGAAGGGGGAGGTTATAAAAAGAACTTTGTGGTTAGAATAGAGGGTCTGGGCTGTAGTTCAAGAATGAGGATGAAGAATGGAGGAAGGGCACCCAAAGGGAAGTGGGCTTAGAGAATAAGACAACTGAGTCCATGGCTGCCAGTCGGTCCATCTCGTTACAGCTTTAACATGCATACATGCACTCACACACACATGCACACTGACACATGTGCGCACACGCACACACTGACACATGTGCACACATGCACACACACACGCGCACACAGGCAGACGCAGGAGGAGGGATGAACGCTCGTCTCTCCTAGTCTTTCCTATTTCCTCACCATCCCTGCTAAATTCTCCCAGCCCTCCCCATATGCTACTTAGAACAGGCTCCAAACTAGTGTTAGAAAAAGAAGTCAGTGTTTCCTGGGAGCTGCCTTCCCTGCTTCTCATAAGCCAGCAGGACTAGTCATTGAACTCCCCGTTAAGGCCCGTGGGATTTACCCCACATTCTGAAGTCACTCTGCATGTGACGCTTTTCACGGTACCTGTATCCACTCTTTCACCTGGAACAGCATTCAAAGGATGTGGTTATCGGTCCTCTGACAATACCAGTGTTTTGCCTCCTTCCTGAATATTCTTATTGCTGCCAAAACCTACTAGAAAAGTAACATCGTTAGAGCCTCCGTACTAAAAAGGATGTGTTTGCTGAGCTTTTTTTTTTTTAGTATCAAGAAATTTATATTACAGTTAAAATCAATAGAAATATAACCTTTCCAACCACATAAAATGAGTTCATTTTTATTATTAGTCTTTTTTCTGCCATTACAGTATTGTAATTTCAAAAGGAACCAGGTCAACTTTAGCTTTATTGAAAGACTATTAAAGAAACAAACTCAAACTCATTTAAATACTGAAGCCAGTGCATTAAAAAGATCAATAAAGTAAAAGCACCTGGGATTGCTTTATTTAAACACCCCAAATATGAGAATCATTCCACGATCACAAGTTGAGAAAACCTATAAACCTACAAGACCAGCCAATAAAAAAATAGAAAAAAATGCTGTTTCATTAAATAAGTTTAGAACTGGAAACCTTAACTTTTTAGTCTGATTTAGACATACAACATTTAAATTTTCTCTGGCAAGCAACCATTGATCAATGAATACCAGTTACTTAGGAAAACCTTTCACTCTTGGGGTTAGGAGAATGACAGCGATAGAAAGCACAGTTTCATTTCTCTAAAAATAACAAACACAGGATTAGGCTGTAGGGATGGGGGATCCTAGAATTGTAGGGAGTCGGGACATTTTTTTTCTAGTGACACTGGCATGGTATCTTGCACATAGTAATGTGTATCAAACTGAATATTTGCTATGGACTTTTTTAGACTTGGGTTACACATAAGCCTCAGTTTCCCCACATCTGAATGTAATGATATCCTTTTCTACCTCCTTCCCTAGATTTGGGAACAAAGATGATTGTCACAAACCTCTTCCACTTCTTGCTTATAAATTATAATGTACATTGCAAATTTAACATAAATTTGCTTAGAATAATTTTAATGGTCCTGATGGGCCATTACGTCCAACCCCTGACATAACGTGGAGTCACCACCAGGCCTGGCCCAACATCACCAGGTACAGAAAACATGCTTTTCCTCTCGGTAACAAAACTCCTGGAGGTAGTCACCTATGTTTGCTGTTTCAGGTCAGCGTCTCCTTCTCCCTCTCTTTTTTATTTTCAATCAACTTTATAGAAGCGTAACTTGCCAGCAATAAAATGCACACCCTTGAATTATGCAGAATGATGAGTTTTGACAAATGTGCACACCCAAGTAACCAGCACCACTGCCAAAACAGGGAACATTTCCGCCACCCCAGAAGGTTCTCTGGAGTCCCTGTCCTGTCAGGTCCCACCAGCCATTGCCCCAGGCGACCCCGCCTCACTTTTCTGGTTCCCTGGAACCACGGGCAAGCGTTGCCCGTTCCATACCTTCACGTGAGCGGAACGCAGAGTGCGCGCTGCTTCACGCCGGGCTCCTTTCACCCTGCGCGGGGTTCTGGGATTCGTTCTTGTCCTGTGTGTCCGTAGTCGGATTTTGATATATTTAACAACTTGCCACCCTTCGTTTGTTCCTTCACTTTTCGATGGACATTGGTATCGTTTCCAGTTTGGGGATATTCCAAAAACACGTGCTGTGAACATTTGCATACGTAGGCAGATTGCGGACATACTTTTTTCAGTCTCTCGAGTAAATATCTGAGAATGAAATCCATAGGTTATATGGTCGGTGTATGTTTAACCGTATAAGAAATTGCTTTCTATGCCGTGTCCCCCTCAGCAAAGCCGGGAGCTCCAGCTGCTCCACATCGTCACCACTGTGTGACTCTGTCCGTCCTTTAACGGTAGCCATGCAGGGGGGCGTGCGGTGGCGGCTCCTCTTGGGCTGAGTTTTCATTTTCCTGGTGACCGGTGGTGTCAAAAAGCGTTTCACATGCTTATGGACCGTTGGTAACTCTTTTCGTACAGTGTTTGTTCAAGTGTTTGCCCTTCCTTACTGGACCGTTGCCTTTTTACTTTTGAGTTGTGAACACTCTTTAAATGTTCCGAGTACGATCCCGTCGCCAGATGCGCGTGGCATAGGTGTTGCCTCTTGTTTTCCCGCGTGGCCACCCCCAGTCGTGCCTTTGCCCACCCCCCCAAAGATCAGCAGTGACCTCCTCACCTAGGTAATTTTGGCTCTCGTGTTGCTCCACGTAGAGGCCACATTCGGTGCAAGGGACCCCTGGCCTGTGAGGACACTGTCCCCTTGCTTCCTCCTCCCTCACTGGCCCTCCCCAGTCCTTTCCCTGACGGCCAGCGGGCATGCTTCTGCGCTCAGTCTCAAGTCCTTTCCTCTGTTCTATTTTTATTCACTCCTGGACAATCCCGTCCAGTGGTGCCGCTTTGCATTTTCTCTGCATACCCAAACCTCCCAAATCATTATCTCAACCCAAACTCCTCCCAGTACGCCAACTGACTGCCAGACATCTAACCAACTGGCGGGGCGTCTAATAAGCATTTCAAACTCAGTCTCTCAAACTCTGGCTCCCGGCCCACCTCCTCCCCAGGACCGGCCTCCCCGTAGCCTTCGCACTTGCCTCGGTGGCTTCTCCACCCCCCCAGCGGCTTGGGCCCGAAGCCTGGAGCAGCTCTGTCCTGCTCTCACACTCCACATCCCGTGTGTCAGAGAATTAGACTGGCTCTACTAGGGAAACATCCCAATTCCGACGGGTCTCACCACTTCCTGAGCTGTCGCCCAGCCCAGAGCCCCATCCAATGTCCTCGCAGGGGGCGACTGGCAGGTCCCGGCCGAGCGCCCTCTCCCGCCTCCGGGGCCGATGTCCTGTCCTGCACGTCCTTGCTCAGACCTCCTTTCCCCGGGGAGGCCCCCGGCGCCCCTTACTGGAGGTTGGATCCTACCCCGGCCCCTGCCACCCCCTCCCCCCACGCCTGATGCCTCTGGTTTGCCTCTCGTCTGCGGGGGAAGGCAGCGTGTCTCATTTTCTAACGTTATTACACCTTTTTTCCATGTCTCCCATACTAAGAAGGAAAGTACGTGAGGGCAAAGATTTTGTTACTTTATCCAGTAACATATCCTAAGTACAAACAGCACAAAACACATAATGGGCTCTAATAAAGATTTACCGAACGAATGAGAACCCACAATACTGCTCCAGGTTCCCTTCACGTGACATGCTCCCAAGCAAACCTGCTCCCACCCAGGGAGGTCCAGGCGTCCTGCACTGGCCCGGCTCCGTGCTCATCTCCTCTCCCCTAGACGAGGCCGACCTCTCGGCTTCACGGCTGCTGGCTTCTGGCTGAGTTCAGCCAATGGGACACAGCCAGGAAAATGGAAGGCCGGAGGTGAGGGAAACCAGGGTCCGCACTGCACCCACCTCTGCCCTGCTTCCTTTCTGCCCGACCACGGCTGTGCTGACCCTCGGCCGCTGGCTCCACAGGGCCAGCGGGCCCCTCTTCCGTGGCCCTGCCACCACGGTCCCTCCCCTTGCCGGCTCAGGCCCAGGAACGGCCCACCCCATGGCTGTGGCTGGAGCACTAGCATCCCTTGCAGCCCCCACAGCACTGCCCACTGCTTGACAGACCAGCTCTGCATCAAACTCCCGGCTACCCAGCAGGGTCTGGGCGAGGCGTCTCTCGCATGTCAGGGCCCTGACTGCAGACCGCGTGTTTTGAACCTAAACTGAGCCCCATGGAGATTCTGTTGATTCTCATCTTATTCGTTGCAGCCACAGCTTCTAAAAACTATTCATATTTATTTTTTGAATTCTTGTTCAATTATCTCTCCAAAGATTTCTAGAACCAACTACCTAGAGTTATATCCAAAATTTGCAGCTTACAAACAGAGCCCTCCACAGGACTGCCCTCACTTCAGTTCAAGCCACAGTGTGGGTCCAGACTACCCTCACTTCTACCAGCCAGCTGCAAAGTCAGGGTTCCCACTAACCTCTCAGGCTCAACAATTGGTACTCAGGACTCAGGAAAGCATTATACTTTGTGGTTATAGTTTTACTATGAAGAATGCAAAGCACCCACCAAAGAGAGAGACACAGAGAGCAAGATTTGGGAGAGTCTCAAAGGAAACGCTTCCTTGTCCCCAGGGAACGACACCCTCCCTGCATAGTGACTATGTGGCAGAACACAGAGCAGTCCCCACCGGTAAGGTCACCTGAGCTCCTATGCCTAGAGTTTTATTTATCCGCATCATGTCGGCTGATTCATTTGTTGCCACAAGGTTGAACTCAGTCTCCAGCCCTCAGCCAGATCAATTTCTACTGACTTCCCTCCCTGTTGGAAACCCAACACACACACACACACACACACACACACACACACACCACACACACCCCGCAAGGGTCTCCAGCGGTCCTCTGTCTTCTGGGCTTTCTTTGTGGGGCCCCTCTCTCATCCACAGCATACACACCAGAGTGAAACTCGCCACCATCTTCGGTACACAAACATTTACAACCTCTCAAAGCATTCACTGAATTGTAGTTGTTATTGGACATCTGAGGGTCCTGGGGAGGCAGGGTGCACAGCATATTGAATCCCTGAACAGAGAGCCGCTAAATGTCGCATGTTAGATATTCTCGTCCTCACTGGTGCCTGTGTCCATCTCTCTACAGAGAATTCGCACAGCCTCACCCCTCATGGTGCTGGGCTTTCTGCTTTCTCTCTGATTTCACCTCCTTGGCTTCTTGCTCATCTCCAGGTCTCCCCACTATTATGTGCAACAAGAAGTCAACTCTCCCCCCAAAAAAGGTCCAAATATTTAGGCCCAGAGCAATCAGGTACTCAGCATACACAACACCTACGATTCGCCCTCCTTAAAAAGAAGTTATGGTTACAAACAATAGCAGGGGAGACGCCAGAATAATGAATAAATAAGTAATGACTGCGGCCCAGCTGTGTGTGCGTGGAATGCAAACGTGGCGTCCGAAGCCCGGCACGCCGGCTCCCTTTACTGCCTGCCACTGCCGTCTGCCATTTCTCTCTAACACGTCCTCAGCACCAGTGAGGCTGGTCACCTCGGTGCCCCTGGAGAGAATCGGTACTTGTACGTATTCCTCCTCAAAATGTCTCCACCCTGCCAATCTACGCCCTCGAACCATGGTGACTGACATTCTCTGAATCACACATTTTAGAACGGGGTAATGCTTTATAATCAATTGGCATATGTTGCTTTATAATAGTATTCCCCGATTGTTTTCTAAGTCCTTTTACCAAACAAGCATCTGAGCACCTCGAACCTTGCTGGAGACACTTCCAGCTTCCTCCAGGCTCAGCGCACGATGGCTGGACAGCGCGTCACGTCCGTACTGCCAGGAGGCGTCAGGAGCCGCGTCGCTGACGGAAAGACGGCTGCCTGGAGGGCGACGGGGTCAGAGGAGCCGTCTGACTCCCATGCCAGGCACCCGTGTGCACACAGGGCGGCGCCCGGCAGCCAGCCCGCCCCGTGCCGCTCGCCGCCGATGCCGCGGTGGCCTGTGGAGGGCTCGCAGCCGGACAGGCGCAGCCTCCTCGGCAGTGCGCACGGGCGGACGCCGCCAGCTGGCGCGGCGTCTGCTCGCTGCTGAAGCTTGGGCCAGTCGGACCTTCCTGTGCGGGACCCATCGTCACATCAGGTCTTTGCATCTGGACCAGTGGCAGTGACGGCCCCGTGCTGATGGCCCGGCAGTCGGGTAGCCACCCCCTTCCACGCCGACCAGTCCCCGCCTCAGCACGGAAGCAGCAGGACGTCGGTGACGTCGCACGCACCGGCCGGCAGGCCCTGCTCTCCCGTGGGCCGCGCAGACGTCCCCCAGGACATCGCTCTTACCGACGGCCGTAGTAAAACGTCCCCCGCACAGCTCGCCCAGGAGTTCGCAGGAACCAAACTTAAAGACGTGTGACAAATCAAGGTTTCAGAGGCTAATCAAAACGAAAATAGGAAGAGGCTCAATCATGGTTGTCGTGTCTACATTGTTTCTCATAATCGTTCTTATTCACATTTCTTTCATTTCAGTAAGAAAAAGGTTTGCCGTATTATACGATTTTAGCAACATTGTATTTAATACCTCGTTTCACAATTGACCGTTTCTAATTTTATTTTTTACTCTCTTTTTCCACACAATTGTTTCACCTTTTCCTGAAAAGTCATTTTAGAATTTATCAAAATTTGTTTTGCCTTGAGCTGACAGGAGAATGTGCTATAGAAATTATTTAATTGATGCTAATTATGTTAATTATTATCTAAACCACCCACTATGCGTAATGGTTGAATGTGATGCTTATTCAAGTGATTTTAAATGTGAAAGTGTAGAAAAACCATGTTCTCATACGAAATCTCTAAAAGGGAATTAGAAATACTAGAACTGGTTCAGGATTGATCTTTAATGCTATAATCATCTTCTGAATTCTCAGCACAAGTCAAAACACGAACCCAAAAGCCCTAAGTGTCTTCTGACCAGGTTCTTTGAACAAATTATGTAGTGTTTGGGCCATTCCTGCTATAAAAGTTTCGAAATTAATGCTATTTCAGCTGTGAAATGAGAATTTCTCATTTATTGATATTTATAAAAATTATACAAATTCATTGATATAAAATCTGTTTGTTTTAAAAGAAAAAAGAACTTTTAAAAAGACACTTTGTGATTTAAATAGTATTCAGTGTTTTTCCAGTCGGTGGAGTGTTAGACGAGGGAAAGAAGACCAGTACTTGAAAGCTAATTTTTTCCTTTTCCTGTTTTGAGAAATTTTTGATATACTGACACGTAAATCCCCTAGTGGCTCCCCGATTCTTTTAACTGCATCGGTACTGCAGGCTGCAATCACGCGGGGCCGTGAGAGGCAGAGGGTGTGCTGAGTGCATCGCCGTGCAGAGGGCATGCTGGCAGCTGCAAGAGCACTCTCGTTTGAAAACTGCTCCCCAAGCCATGAGAGGGGGACCTCCCCACTTCTCTGAAAGGGAGACAGCGCACGTGCGCAGCAAAGACCCGTCTCTAAAATCCTGTATGTTCTCAAGCCGTCAACGTTCCCAGGAAAGAGCACCCCTCCCGAGTTTAATGTTGGTCCAAGGCCGACGCCTGCCACTTCCAGGCTGTGAAGCTAGGCAGATCACGACTCTCCCTGCAACCCCGCTTCCTCTTCTGCATTCGTCGGAAGGACGTGATGAGCTTCCTGAGGCTTCTCCTTGCTTAAACATTCCCCACTGCACCTGACCTTCGTATAAACATTTGCTGAGGGCTGAACGCAGGGAGCCAGATTTGCTGCTGTGTAAAGACACTGTGGCAGGGACAACAGCTCTTGTCCCGTGTGGGTCTTAGAACGGGAAGCGAGAGAGCCCAGCGCATGGGGGCGGGGCGTGCCATGGCGAGTTGGCGAGGGACGAGTGAGTGGGTGAGGCAGCGACTTCCAGATGCATCGGGCTTGGTGAAGGGAGAGCAGGAGAGCGTGCCAGGCAGGGGACGCCGTGTGCCAGGGCGAACGAGGCCCAGAGACGCAGTCAGGAGAACTCAGTGGGGCCCGAGCAGAGAGGGGGAGAACAGGCCACTTCTTCCTCTCCTCACGCTGGGAAGACACCGCCTTCCCCTCTGATCACCTCAGGGCCATTTACCGCCTTCTGAAGAGTGGGGGGCTCCCTGGCCTGACTCCCCTGCCCGTTGGAGGTGTCTGCCATGCACACAGACACCTTCAGGCACCTCCCCGACAGGCACTCGTCGCCAACCCAGTCGTGGACACGCGACCATTTCCCATGTTCCACGTTCTGTTACCGGGTAGCGTGTTTCTTGGCCTCTTCCTTTTCCTTAAATATCTATCAGTCAGCGGGGTTTATGAGCAGCTTAGACCAAAATCTGACTAGCTGGAGGGCAACGGGCCCTCCCAGGTCTCACCGTCCGCATGCCTGCCTGCTCTTGGAATCGGAGGGACGGTCACGTGGCCAGGCAGTACAGGGGAGAGAGGCCACACACACACTCACACACACACTACACACACACACACACACTCACTTACACACACACACACACACTCACACACTCACACACACACTCACACACTCACACTTACACACACACACTCACACACACTCACACACAGTCTTCAGTATGGCTCAGCCAGTGCCGACCCACTTAATAATTGTTAAGTAAGCCCCTGAGATGTTGTGGGCCCATCATGTGAGTCATGGGTGGACGAGGAGGTTTACTAGGTAATGCTGTAGGAAGGAAATAGCCAAAAGCCCAGAGTGGAGGTGCTGTCCTGGGCCCCGATGTCCAGGTGTGTGTGCCCTCTGCCTGCTTAGCCCACTGCTCACAGTCTCCCAGGTGGCTGCGACGTCCAGCCTGTGCGAGAAGTCATCGGTGCTGCTTAGGTCTGTCTTCCCTGCTCCTTCCCCACCTTCTCCATGTCACCCCCAAACTCAGACGGGCTGATGGAACCCCTTCAAGCTCTGCCAAGGCCAACTATGGCCTAAAAATGGAAATGAACTGGAATCACAGAATCATACCCGAGCAGACATTAAAGCTCTAAAACCAGTGTGTAAGGCACGAGCCCCATCCCGAATCAGTACGCTCTGAATGACTTACCGGTAAGTGCTGAACAAATTAGTGTTCCCTTAAGGTCATCCTGGGGCGCATGGAGTCCCAGCGTTTAATTTTAATGAGCCTCTGTTACACAAGCGATTATGGCCTCTTAACTGCCGGTCTGATGACCACAGCTAAACGTACAGCAGATTCGCTCACTCAGACCCCAAAGGAATTACCTGGAAACGATCACGCTTAACCATGGCAGATGCACCCGGGTTCGCTTGAAAAGTGGCGGCCACTTGCAGTACAAGTGAGATGATGTAACGTGACACGTCCTTCGGCTCTTCGGGTTGTGCTTTTCTTGTCTTACCTGATTTAGTGCATTTTTTCTTTTAAGCGTAAATGTTTAAAATGCAGCCGATGCTCCCTCTTCCCTCGCGGAGGCAGCTGGGCCAGTCCGGGAGACTGTCGCCTGCAGCTTACCTTTCTGGCTTCATAGCCGGATGTAGCGGGGTGGCTAAGTCTGCCACTTGCTCTCTTTCGAACTTTGGATGCCCTTTGTAACACTAGAGCAGAGAACACCTTTTCATACCTGTCAAATAAGGTAAGATGTGAAAAGCCTAGCACGAACCTTGCACACAGCAGTTGCTCAATACGTGCTTCCTTCTCTGTCGGCGTAGCGGTCTGGGTCCAGTCAGGAGAGGGAGCCACACAGCAGCTTAAACATGGGTGTTAGATAGGAGTTAACTGTGATAGAGGGAGATTCTAGGACATAAGGAAGCCCCAGGAGAGGTTCCTAGGGCCACCCAGGGCGGAGGGAAGGCACCTGTGATAGGACCATAAAGGGGCCGCGGTGGTCCAGCCAGCAGGCGGGTGGCCTTCGGAGCGTGCGGGCCACACAGGGGCTTAGGTTTCCAGTCAGGAGGGCTTGTCACCTGGCTGTATGGTCACAACAGGATCCCACTCTGGACCTATGGCTCCTGTAGGCTCTACTGGGCATCTTCACACTCCAGGCAGACCCTCTGCTACCTTCCCCCTGGAAATTTTCAGAACCCCCTCCTCCCCCCAAATTCTCTCTGCAGTGCCCTCTACTGAGAAAGCTGAACACAGCTCATTTCAGCAGCGAGAAAGGAATTCTGTTTATCACAGAGCACATGCTGAAGGCAGGGGTGGGAGCCGGGAGGCAACGAATGGGTTATTGACACAGACACAAAGTGAGTCAGCGAGGACGGAGATGGGGTACAGCTGTAAGGGGGAGTCGGGAAGAGATGGTTTTAGGGATTAGGCTTGTCTGGGGGTGCAAGAAAACAGGGCTCTCTTCTGGACAGGGTGCTCTGAGGAAGCAGGGCCATTCAGAAAATGGGTATCTTGATTTTTACCTGGGAGTCAGGAAAAATGGAGCAAGCCTAGATCTGTTAGGAGAGAAATGAGCCGGGAAAAGGGGCTGTCTGGCCATGTGTTGGCTGCACGGGATCTTTTTTAAGTTTTTCTTATATTAGTTTTCTATTGCTGCTGTAACAAAGTACCACAAATTTAGGGGCTTAAAACACCACCGATTTATTTTACAGTCCTGGAAGCCAGAAGTTAAAATGAATTATCTGAGCTGGTACCAAAGTGTTGGCAGGGCTGGTTCCTTGTAGAGGCTCTGAGAGAATTCTCTTCCCTACCTTTTTCAGCTTCTTGAAGTCACCTGCATTCCTTGGCTCTAGCCCTGACCTGATAATCCAGGATAATCTGTCCTAACCTGATCCCCTCTGCAGAGTCCCAGGGCCGCCGCCCTTCCCCTTCCCCCTCCCCCTCTCCGCCCTTCAGCTCATCCTCCCCCTGGTCCCACCACAGCCCTCCTGGGCGCCAGGGCAGGAGGAGCCTGAGATGCTCGATGGGACAGCAGGAACTGGAGTCACCTAGCGCTAAGGAGCCCCTGACCAGACTTTCCAGCTTCCCCCTTTGTTTCGTATCCCTCAGGCACTAGCACTTAATTCTTGTGATTAAAGGCTTTCTGAATATCTCGGTCAGCATTTGTCACGTTTTTTTTTTTATTTTAATTGTTACCATAGAACAAGTAATTTGGATTAGAATTATACCTCAATGCCCATTTAGATTGCTGGTATTCAATGTTTTTTAATTAATGACTTGCGACTTGGGAGTATTCAAGATATTTATAGGTAAATGAAAACAGGCAGGATCACTGATATGGCAGATGACAGAATCAAGATTCAAAAACTTTTGCTGCAAAATGAAAAATAAAATTTTACATAAATTTTTTATAAATTTTAGATTTGGGTTCACATGTATATGTGTGATATGTGTGTGTGTGTGTGTGTGTGTGTGTACACAGCTCCATATGTTTATATAGAGAAAGAGAATCTACTATATGTTCAGGAGTGTACTGGGCCTGAAGACAAAAGAAATTCTGAATGTCTAAACATAGAAATTTGATAGTTTTTAAAGACCCGTATATTATATATCAATACGGAATACTGCTCATTCATTATAAACAACTTAGTTGTATATGTATTGACACAGAAGAAGTTTTATAAACATTAGTAACCATTGGAAAGTAAATGCAAAGCAATGTGTGTTTAGGTTCCAATGTGTGTTGAAAGACTACATACAAAATTAACATTAATTATGCCCAGGTGGGTTTTTTTCTTGCAAATCTATATTGTTTTTCTATAATGAACATATATTGTTTGTATCATTTTTAACTTCCTTAGCAAGATAGATTAAATGATAAGGAGTGTTTAGGGAGATATCTTCACTGCGAAGCATTGTAAAATCACCTGTTAGCCACGTTGGCTTTGTACAATTCACCTTTTTGACAGATTGTGGAAGCGGGCGGAGGGGCAGCAGCAGTTACCCATGTGTGCCACTAGATGGAGCCAGAGTAGCTCGCTAATGTTCAGCGGAAACCGAGCCGCCTTTGCTCCAGAGAAACGACTTTGAGAATTCAAATATTTAAGATTCTCTGGCCCACAGTAAGTGCACTTGTTAATGATGCACTTGAAATTTAAAATATAAAAATAAAAAAACTTTTCAAAATTATCGTCGGGCATTCCAGTATTTGCTTTAATGGTGTTTTTTGGACTTTTGTGACAGTATTACCAGTCCTGCGGGTCAAAACTCCCGAGATTCCT
This sequence comes from Eonycteris spelaea, assembly GCA_003508835.1. Taxonomy (NCBI): domain Eukaryota; kingdom Metazoa; phylum Chordata; class Mammalia; order Chiroptera; family Pteropodidae; genus Eonycteris; species Eonycteris spelaea. The sequence continues at coordinate 2,467,333 of PUFA01000116.1, read as the reverse complement.
GAGATCTGGTGACTCTCTGACTCTTAACCTTGACTTTTCTTTTATATATATCTATATCTATATAATATATATATTATTTTTAGGTGAGGCAGCCCTTGGTTGTCCTCACAGATCGCAAGGAACTTGTCAGCTTACAGCCCCTTAACTCTTTTTTATTTTTTGCGCCTACAGCACCTGGTCTTCCTAGGTGGTCTCCCATCCACCTACCAACCAGGCCCGACCCTGCTTAGCTTCCGAGGTCAGACGGGATCAGCCTGGTTCAGGGTGGCGTGGCCACAGCCTAACCTTGACTTTTCAATGGCCTCTAGGTTTCTAGTAAACAGTTTCAGGATTCAGGTGTAGGTAGTCATAAATAATCCGTGGTCATTCGTCAGAGCCGCTCTTGAACGAGAAGAGTGAGATGAGCCCCCGCCCGCGCACCCTTTCCTGCCACCGTCCCGTGCCCCCCCCAGCAGGCCGGCTCCCTGCAGCTGTGCCCTCGTGGCCGCCACTGGCCGGACCGGGCGTGGGTTCAGGCTCCGGAGCCTGTGCCGCCGCCTCCAGCAGGCTGCGTCTTGTCCGCGGTTCCCGCACAGAGCTGGTGCTGGACAGCGGCGCGGTGGCCTCTCCCCACCAAGCCTCGCCTGCGCTTCCCGTAGCAGGCCTTTAACGCACTTCAGGGAAAGGAAAGGTTACAAAGGAGGTTGTGGACGTGGTGCCACAGTGTAGCAGTGAGCACGTCTGCTTTACACGCAGAAGGTCCTGGGTTCACGGCCCCACGGAGCCACAGTCCATGGTCTGGCCCTGCCACCCTGAACAAGCCCAGCGTCTCATCTTGGAAGCTAAGCAGGGTTGGGCCTGGTTAGTACTTGGATAGGAGACCAGGTGCTGTAGGCATAAAAAAATAATTTTAAAAAAAAAAAGGTGTTTTGCAGGAGCTCCCAGTTGGGGAAACATAGCTAGACTATTGTTTTTGAAAGTCACTACGGCAGGAAAAGCCGCATGGGAAGCCACATGGGGACACAAAGCACAAGGGAAGCCCAGTGATTCTAGGACACCCGCGTCGGCACTTCGTGTGTGGGGAATGTGCGTTGCTCCCATCGCCATTAACGCACGTGATTTCCATCTGCTTCGTGTTGTCCGTCCTCTGCTGCCAGCTCACCTGGCTGGAAAAGAACCTCTCTGCTGGTGACAACGTGTCTTTGTCCCCTCCAGGGTCTAATGTTCCTGCCCTGTGGCAGGAAGAACTTAGCTTCCTTTTGATAAGCAAGAAAACTATGTGTATTTACCCAACCTGAATCTCGGCATTCGAATATACATTCTTAGATATATTCACATATAAAACATATGTTCATATTCATATTTGAATTTATATAAGATCAATATTGGTCTATAAGCTGATAGGACCAAATAGGACAGCAAGAGGGTCCTAAGGAAAACTCATCGCTATAGATGTAGCATTTCCTAGCTCAGAGGTCAAGACTGGAGATTGGATCAAGCAGATTTTATTCTATTACACTGAGCAAAGATCTTAATTCAGCAGCTACATTAACCATAGAAAATGTGCATGAACTGGAGAACAATTCATAAAGGGTCTCTCTTGCCAACTTCAAATTGTTCTCAAATAACCCAGTGAAAGACTAGATGGACTTCCCATTTCTTATGCTGGTGTTTCAGAGTCAGCACTGAGGAGATAAGGTATCCGAAGCCGATCAAGAGTGATGTTAGCCCACCCCCAAGAAGATTTGATTCCAGTGCAGGCCAGTGCTATTCTTCTAAATGTGACTCTTGTTTCTTCCTGCAGCTCGATCACTATCCGTCTGTGAGCTACCATCTCCAAGTTCATCTGACACACTGTTCAACTCTCCCAAGTCGCTCTTTCTAGGAAAAGTTATAGGTAAGAATTTGGGCTAAATTGCTCACATATATTCTAAAACTGCTAATTTGCCTTTGAAACACATTGTGATTGGTGGTTGCGGCTTCTAAGTCAATGACAGTAATTCAAGCAGCGTTATTTGGTGTGTGGTGTGTGACATAAACTAAAACACAAGTGAAGGCAAGTGTCTGCCCCCAGCTTCTTTGCGTAAAACTCGTTCATTGGTTTATTAAAGACCTCTATTCACGAACGATATTTTATTTAACTTTTTCTTATTCTAAGCGTATCAACGGGATTCTCTCTTCCTCTCACTCTCAAGAATATCTCCTCTGAGATTTTCAAATTAGAAGGCCAAGAGGAATTAGAAAATTGTGAGAGAACGTCCTCCCCTATGTGCGAGCCTGACTTTGAGAGTCACACTGCCCTTTCCTTGACTACTGATCTGTGTTCTGGAGACTAAAATATGGATATGATTGATTAAGTATTTGTAAATGATTACGGTAAAGCCAATGGATTTTTTTTTTTTGATTATGAGAACATATATTGTGAACTCAAAATGGAAATAGTAAGATGGTGGATATATACTGGCCGAGGAGAAGGTGACTGTGTGTCCAGTGGTTAGTGGTGATCAGAATGGTATTAGTCATTTAAAAAAAAATTATGTTAAAAAGATGGGCGGGGGAGTGATAATGTGAGAACAGGAGACCCAACCTATAACCAAAACAACAGTAACGTTCACTTACGTAGGACTTACTGCAGGCTGGGTTCCGTCTTAAACACTTTAGGTGTGTGAACTCATTTAAGCTCCATAGCCATTACGTGACATAATCAAGATTATCTCCACTTTACGGGCGACAGAGCTGAGGCCCAGATCAGGCGGGTTAAACCAATTGCCCGCGGCCACCAGCTGAATAAGTGGTGGAAGCAGAACTTGTGCCCAGGCCGTCAGATACCCCAGCCCGTGCCCCGACCCCTGGGCTCAGGCCCTGCGGGGCGTGGCTCACAGATGACAAGAGAAAGCAGGAAAAGGAGGCTTCGGCAGCGGCAGCTTGACCAGGTGAGGGAGGAGCCCTGCCTCCCCTGCCAGAGAGGGGCCGAGAGCGAGGAGCGCTTCTGGACGTAGAGCCAGGGACAGGCCACCGGCCCAGACGGCAGGAAGCGGAGGGTACGTGAGGCCCCGGAGGAAAAGGCCTCGTCCTCAGTAAGGGAGGGGAGCAGGGGGGGGCGTAGCAGTAGCTCAGTCAGCGTGTGGAAGTGGGGAAGGAAGAGAGGCTGAACCTCAGTGACCACCTACCACATTTAGGCATCATGCTAAGTTAATTTTACACATGTAAAATGTGACAACTAAGTGTCACAACAACCCAGTGAAGCGAGACCCGTGACTATCAGCCCCATTCCACAGATGAGGAAGCGGAGGTGAGGCAGGTCCAAGTTACTTGCCTGAGTTACTCACCAGTGTGCAGGAGAGCGGGCCGTGAGGCTGGGCCCCGCGAGAGCCCACGGTCCTCGGCAGGTCGGAAGAACTTGTTAAGGATCGAGGTCCCTAGGGCTACAAAGTTAAATTTTGACAGGAATGTCGCTGAATTGCTAGATTTCCTCATTATAAGTCACACTCTCTGGTTTGTCCATACTTCAGACCATGCGATTAAACTTACAATCCAGCAAAATTACAATATGCGACGTGGCGTGGACCTTCAGGGTCGTAAACGAATCACATTGTAAAAGGCCACATGCTCTGAAACTAACCTGAGCCCAGCTGTAGGCGTAACACAGACCTCAGGTGTCTGAGCATGACGCCCGGAGCTCTCCGTACATGCAAGGAAGATGCCGCCGTGCACGTGAGCTCACCGTGCACGCGGCCACGCGACACGTAGATGACACACGAACACTGCCAGGGAGTCCGCAGCCCCGAGGTGGAGGCGGCACCCTGGCAGCGTGCACGCCAGGGTAAATGAGGGTGCTGCCCCACGGGTCCCCACACGACTTCTAGCAGAGATGGACTCCTCCACGCCAGGCCCTGAGCCCGGTGCGGCGTCTCGGGGTCCCACTGGATCTTACAAGGAGCGAGTGCTCAGTGGAGATTTGCTCAATCAATAAAGAAGAAAAGGGAAGAGAAACAAAAGGGAAGTCGTCATAGAGGTCACTGCAGAGTGAGAGGGTGTGGGTACCAGTGGCAACACTGTCAGTGGAGTTAGCTCGGGGGAGATCGGCTCTCCCGTGGCTTGCCATCTGGTTTTTCAAAAAGCAGGTATCTGATAATAATAATAACGGAGCAGAGAGAAGGCAGGCCGTGGGCGGGGCAGAGCTGGCGTCCGGAGTCGGAGGGCCCTCTGCCCGGGTGCAGACAGCCGTCTGCTCACTGTGTCCTCGCAGGGCGGAGAGGAGGCACGCTCTCGTGTGGCTGGTTCTGAGGGCACTAACTCCATCCATGAGGGCTCCACCCTTGTGATCTAATCCCGTCCCAAAGGCCCGTCGTCATGATGCCATCCCGTTGGGGGTTAGGACATCAGCACATGAATTTGGGACCTAAGTGTTCAGCGCGTGGCTGCTGGTTGTTCGTGAACCCAGGCTCCGCCTCCCGTCGGTTGGACTCTCAGGCCTCTCCGAGCCTGGATGCTCTCACAAAATGGACCAGAGATGCCTCCTTGCAAGTTGCTATCTCCCTGAGGGCAGAGTGCGTTGTCTTTCTACTTTCAGAGGCCAGATCAGTGCCTAATGAATAGTAAGTGCTCAAAAAATATTGTGGGGTAAATAAACTACTCCTTTAGTATTATACTTTCAGGAAGCGTCCGACACAATGTCTCATACGTAAATAAAAGAGTGGTTACCGGTTTTGAAGCTGCATCTGTGCCGGTCACCGCGGTGTGTGCTTCACGGCTAGTACCCCCTGCAGTGCTCACAGCACCACCCCAGACTGCTGCCACCTCGCCGTACGCAGACAGAGGCTCGGAAAGGCTGTGGCTTTCTTCAAGCAGCTTTCCCGACAGCAGCACCGTAGCCACCTGGGGTCAGACGATTCTTTGCTGTGAGGGGCTGTCCTGTGCGTGGCAGGGTGTTTAGTAGCATCTCTGGCCTCTCCCCACGACGTAAAAGTAGCAGCCGCCAGATGTGACGACCAAAATGTCCCCAGACGTTGCCAGATGTTCCCCAGGAGGGCAGAGTTGCCACCCGTTGAGACCTGCTGGCTGCAAGGCCCCCAGGGAGCCACCGATGGCGCTGGGAACCGAGTGACCCGAGAGCCCGGGAGCCGGGCGCTGTTTCTCGGCAGCAGCCGCATCCTTCAGACGGTGGCGAAGGCGAGGGAGACCTCTGGGGCCCTGCGGTCATGGCAGTTAAGGAGTCACGGTCGGGGCCAAAACGATCACGTGCCTGGCGAGGCTGCGGCCTCCTCTCTAAGCCAGTGTCCTTAGATTTTGCTAATCTAGGAGGGGCAGGCCTGGTGAGAAGCATTTTTAAGTTTCCCTTTGAAAGCGGACACGCGCTTCCGTGAGAGACAGCCAGTACGCATTCAGCAGCTACGTAAATATTCATCCTAGACAGATTGAACTTCAAACAGCCATCTCATGTACTCCAGCGAGGTTTTGACACCCCTCGAGATCAATGCCCCCAAGTTGTCGCTTAGCTGGGTCAGCTGCTAATCAGAAACCGATCTCATAAAAGAAGGAAAAGGAGATGGATCTGAATAAATAATATGCCTTCACACGAGCTCTTTGATAAGCACAGCTTGAAAAAGGACACATGCAAAGGATGGAAGAAAAGGTACCTGATCCAGGACAAGTGTGATCTTTCTAAAGGCAGTGGAGGACATTTATTCTAGAAATGAAAATGGGGTCGCCGCCAGCCAACACCGTAACTTTAGGATGCGTCGTTAACATTTCTGCGTCGAGACGGACGTCAGGGTCACTAGCAACACGCAAACCGCACAGAATAGGAATTTCACCAGACCTGTTTCTGTCCGGTGTCATCATTTACTAGCCGGGTGAAGCAGTCAACTTGATGTATCTAACTTTCAGCAACAGATTTAATAGTCTCTCAAGAAATCATTAAGTCAAGGAAGAGAAACATAATTGGAAGCCTGAAGCAGAGTCTTCTGTTTACTTGTGGGATTTTATTTCCCCATCATTTCTATCAATGCTTTGCATAAAAACACAAATAAAATGTTTATTACATTTGCAAATGACACAAAGCTGAGAGGGATGGTTTAATAAGCTAGATGATGAAAAACACTTCAAAAGCATCTTGACAGGCTAGAAAGATAAGATAAAAATAATGAGATGAATATAATAAAGATAAATTTAACTCCCACATAGATACCCCTCTGCCCCCCCCCAAAAAAAATCACATAAGTAGAAGATGGGAGACTCCTAAAATCATGAAAAAGACTGATGGAGCGTTTGCATAAACCAACATTATGTAGTGATTGACTTTTAAGTAAATACACTGACCTGCCTTCATCAGAGAATCGTGTCCAGCAGCAGGGACTTCCAAGCACCTCATGTTAAGGCAGATGTTCATCTTCTGAGGAGAACACCTGGGATATTTATGCAGAAAATAAGTAATTTAAGAGAAGTAAGAGAATCCATTTTCAATCTTTGACGACTGCTGCATGAAAGAAGGATTGGACCGTGTAGAGCCTTGCTCAGCAGACCAAAGTGGACCCATGAGAGAAAGATCTCAGTTCCTGTGAGAAAGAACTTCCCAGTAACTAGAGCTATTTAAAAACAAGTGACCGCTGTTTTGAGGTTGGGGACTCACCGTTACTGAGAGTATCCAACAGAAGCTAGATGGAAATTTGTCCTGCACTTTGAGGAGTTTTCTGGATAGAGTAAGACTAGATTAGAGAAAGCCTAAAACCTTGAAACAATAAGAGTTATGATAAGAGTAATTGTCTTTTTTTTAAAGTGAAGACTGCAATAGTTCTCCCATTTCCTGGGCGAACTGAAGGGTAATTGTAGTCAGAGTTTCTTGATGCCGCGCACCGTTATGGATGTATCACAGATATGAACTTAGGAGAATGTCAGTATGCACTGCTCACCGCATCGCTATAAATTCAGTGTTAGAAGATTGCCTCTGATTTCAGGATGGCAATATTCATTTTATTTTTATTTTAGAAAATTAAATCTGAGCCCTCTTTTTATTGATTTTTTTCAAATTAACTATTTGTGCCATTATTATGATTTATAGTAATATAAGCTCATAATGAACTAGACCTATTTTTAATAACAGGCATTAATTCCTCCGTGCGAAGCTGAGAAGCTGTGCTTGGAAGGGAGTTGAATACTGATGCAGAGTAACCGTTGCTTTACTGGCCGTCGCTGTTTGTCAGTGGCAGTGTCTGGGGTTGATAAAGTTAGAGGGGACGTCTGTCTATCTGAATTTAACATCGTGTGTAATCGTATTGGTCGCCGATCCTAATACCTTCCAGACTACCGTTGTCCAAAGCACCTCGGAGAGATGCGCCTTACCTGTCGGTAGCCACTACATGATTTCTGTTATCTGAAATGTGAATGTTATGATCCCTTGATAAGAAATTCTTATTCTAGAGCTTTCCAAAATTTTCTGGAACTTTGGCAAAGCCTCCTCACACAGCAGGAAGTGATATATTTACGTCTTTCATTGGTGAGGTGCCATACTGGCTTGGTGCTGCTCACTGAATCTCGCCAGCCAAGGAGTTATCAGAATAAAAAACTGTGCACTCTCTGAACTAGAACATCTAGTTGCTGATGCAAGGAGCTCTGGAGGCCTTACGGCCCTTCAGTGTGGTGACTGGCGAAACTCAAGGGTGTGGTTGCTCCATCAACCGCATCCCCTCCGTGACCACCGTGAACAAAGGAACCCTGTCAACTCATGAGGAGTCTAGAGCACAAGAAAGAAAAAAGCCTTTCCTCTTTTAGGCTGCCAAGACTGGGGGCTGTTCGTTACTGTGGCAACGCCTAGCCTATGCTGACTGATACGTAGGGTTGCAGTTAATAACCGTCGCTACCACGCGTGCGAATTCGCGTTCTCACTCTACCACTTACAACCAGAATGACTCGTGCATTTTGTTTCCTCGTGTGTAAAGTACAAACGGTGATGCTCCCCACGCCACAGGACTCAATGGAGCAACACGTATTTTAGCAGGTAGCACAGGGTCCGCCCCAGAGTGTGTAGCCACAACGGTGATTTTCCTTCAGTCGTCATGAAGCAAGTATGTAGCTGGCCTTTGCCGCATGCCCCGCATCACACGCGCCGTTAGAACAGCAATGGTGTCCACGACAGGCATGCCTTCTGCCTTCGGGGGCTTACATTCCCACTGGGAGAGGAGAAGGCGTGAAAGGGCAATTAGAGGGACAGGGCGTGCAGGATAAGTGCGAGGCGGAAGTGCAGGCTCCTCAGGCGCAAGAAGCAGGGGCCCTTCCCCCAGGCCAGGCACACCGGGGGAGTGTCGCCGAGGCCGGGCCCGAACGATGGGCAGAATCATCTGGGCAGAGAACTGGGGGAAAAGGGGGGCAGAAAAAGGAGAGATTTTCAGTTTGCGGCTGGGATAAAAAGTCCACCCAGCCTCTGCGGCGTAAACAACACTTTGTTGTTCCACACGATTCTGCGGATGGCACTTCTGCTTCACGTGGTCTCAGCCAGGGTGTGGGGGCGCCTAGATGGTCCAAGGTGGCCTCGGTCACAGGGCTGCGGAGGCTGGCAGCCAGGGCCTCAGTGCTCCCCGCCCCCACCAGGCCGGGCTTCTCCCTGCATGGCAGCTGGAGATCTGGGGTCCCCGTGTCCCACATTACCCGCGTCCCTTCCAGCACACCTGCTGGCCCCGCTCTGGCTCCGGCCCGTGTTCCAGGAAAGGCGAAGCGGGCTCTGCTTCCTGAAGGCTTAGTGGCAAGGTCACGTGGCAGAGGCGCCCGCGGGACGCGGGGTGGGTGTGTGACCATCTCTGGAGACACAATGAGCCATGAGCGAAATCGGAGGAGCTGCAGCAGGTTTCACTCGGAATGGCTGAAACCAGCGCACGAAGAGGCAGGTGAATAACTCGGCCGCAGCGAGTAAGGGCCGGACCACGGCGGGCATTAGACGCGGTCCCCGTGCCCGGACTCGCCCAGGACTGCCCCGAGTGAGTTACCGGCAGAGCCCACGCTCCCTCTGAGAACGTGGCCCAGTGTGGGCTGGTGAACTGTGCGGTCACCTGTCTGCTTTCGGGGTCCCCACGAGGAGCCCTTGACATCGGGGAGCTTCCGCCCAGGTTCCAGGAAGGAGACGTTGTGGTGGAGGAGAGACCCGAGGATTTGAATCCCGGTGCGTGTCGGACAGTCCCGGGAACTAGGAGGAGGGGACTGGGAAGCGAAGCAGGGGAAAGGATGGGCACTGTCCAGCGCTCAGCGGTGCAGGGGGCCGTGGGGCAGTGCGGAGCTGCCCCAGAGTCTCTCTGGGGCTGGAGGGCCGGGCTCCCCCACACACAGGGCACAGGTGCAGGTGAGGGCCGCTCCCGAGTGTCAGCCCCCAGCAGTTCCGGCTCTGCCCTGCGCCCCTCCAACCCCGGACGCCAGGCTCCCAGCCAGCAGTCTGCGTCAGAGGGAGGCAGAGGGTCAGGCAGGGCTCTGACCCCGCCTGCCAGATGACAGGTGCATTTACAAGTCACTTAAAGGCTTTACTGTTATCCCGGGGGCAGAGGCTGCCATAGAAGCATTTTGTTTCAGTCAAGAACAACCTGATCAGATTGACACTTTAGGAAGATAACACCATCTGCAGAGTGGAAAATGCATAACAGAGTGATGAGAGGCTGCAAGGAGACCAAATTGGGGGTTGCTATGGTTATAACAGAGTCACACATTTCAATGCACAAAACAACTTGGATATGCAGAGAAAATGTGTCTTTCTCTGTATTTGTCTGCGATGATCCGATCTTCTTTCTGGATGGCAAGGGCAGATACAGCATCCAGTCTGACGTGAGCATTTCCACAGTCTCTCTGGTTTGCTCTGTCCCTCTCGAATAAAACGTTCGGTCTCTCAAGCGGCCTTCCCCATCCCCGGCCTCTTTCTACGAGAGGCGGCAGGCGGTGAAGGACACAGGGGTGAGCGGTGAGAGGCAGCCGTAGCGTCGATATCACGGCGAGAGACCAGGCTTCGTGCTGGTCCTTGAGTCTGCAGACTGGTGGCCTTCTGCTGCTGGCCCCGTGTCCTGTGCCTGGTCACTAGGTGCTCCTCTGGCCTTGGATGGTAACATCTATGGTCAGTGAACGTATAGTCCCTCTTTGACTCAGGCCATTCTCCGGGAACAGGTGCCATCACTCCCTTTGCTTCCTTCTGTCCCGTCAACTCTCACTCGAGACCCCTGGTCTCTGCCGTGTCCCCCACTGTCCCCATGGCTGATGTCAGCATTCTCACGGTAGGGCCTTCGGCTTCATCTCAGGGTCCGCTCGCTCCTCCAAGAATGAGAGGCTCGTGAGACCAGAGGTGCCGTCCGCGCCCTCTTCCTTCCTCTTAACAAGGCTGGCCCGGCCCCCGTTGGCGCCCGGCCCCTACAGCCTCCTCCCCGAGCCCCGGACTGGGAAGCAGGGGCGAGCCCTGTGCCCCGGCCCTCTCCCTCGCCCTGGCAAGCGCACCGCGGCCTCCTCGCTCCCTCTGTGTCTTGTCTTTTTCACATAGTCCTCTCAGGCTTCAAAGGAAAAAAAAAAAGCTTTGTTTTTACTTCCTGGATCAGTTAGCTCTTGACAAAAAATATAAAATAAAATAGTGCCATGGAACAAGCAATTCCAAACTCGGTGGCTGAAAACAACAGGAATCTCTTCTCACTAGTCCGAGGGCCGAGGCCCGTCCGCCGTCTCTCTCCCGGGAACGCAGTTAGCCGGGGCACGGAGAGCAAGGCCACGCGTGCGAGAGCTTCGCGAGCCGTCGGTCTCATCCTGCCTGCCACACGCCACCGTCCAAGCAAGTCGCGGCCAGAGTCAGCGAGGAGGAGGGACCGCAGAGCGCATGGCAAAGGCGCAGATGCGGGGCTCGGGGAGGGACCGGGGCCGTTGACACAGCCCCGTTTCCTCAGACTCTCCCACAACTGAGCCAGCCCCGTGTCCTCCCAGCGCTACCCGGGAGGGCGGGGACTGTCACCGTATGGCGGAAAGCGCCGCGGCCGGCCTAGTCCTTGATGGGTTGACAGGTGCCGGCGAAGGCGTTTGGGGGGGTCGTTTCTTCCCGCGTGAGTGTGTGCAGGGCTCCCTACGCCGGGAGACAGGGGTGGAACAACGGTAACGCAGGAAAAGCCCTTTTGCCTTGCGAAACGTCCTAGTGGGCATGGGCAAAGAGTGAGAAAATGGTCACAAAATACGATGTTAGTACTGAGCGCTATGAAGAAATCTAAAGAAGGAGTAGGGTCGAGAGAGCCGCTGGCCAGGAAGTCCTCCCCGGGGCGTGGGCAGCGTTTCAGCCGAGGCCTAAAGAAGTGGGGGGCGGGGACAGGGCGGGGACACGGAGGACCGAAGGGCGGTGCGCAGGCCGGGGGCGCGGTGCCGTCGCGCGTGGCTTGTTCGGGGAACAGCAAGAAAGCGAGTGCGGCTGGACCGCAGTGATGACAGGACAGCGAGGCCAGGGGCCTGGGAGCGCCCTTCCGGCTGCTGTTGCTGCCGCAGGGGTGAGTGGCGGCGGGCGGGGTGGACCAGGGGTCCGAGCCGTCCCAGGTGTGGCGTCCGGGTGCGAGACGTGGTCTGCGCCACGGTCACCACGGCGGCGGCCGGTAGCGGTGGGGAAATGTCCGGCATAGGACGCTGCAGGGACGACCGTCGCGTGTGGTGACAGGTCGGTGGCGGGTGGAAGACAGCGACGTCGCAGGCGGCCCCCCAAGTCCCCAAGTTCCGGCCTGAACACCCGGGTAAGCGGTGCTTTTGTGAGAGGGACACTGGGAAGCCGGTTTGGGGGTAGAAGTTGAGACTTCTGTTTTGGACACGTTCAAGACCATTCCCCGAAGCATGCTCCCAGGGGTGTGTCCGGGACCGAGCCCTGCCTGGAGGAAGTCTGCGTGCTCCCTCCCGCCCCCCACGCCCTCCTCGGGCAGAGGGCTGGGGGGGGCGCTGAGGGCAAGGGCATCACTCGGGAGGCAGCAGGGAAAGCGTCTTGCTCAGTTTCAGAAAACCGCTCGGCGGGGAGCACAGGAGCGTCTCCAAGCCCTGGGCTGCCCCTCAGGAGCAGAAGGAGGGACGCACCTCCAGGGAGCTGCCCGACGTTTTGAAATGACAAAATTTTAGAAATGGACAGATCGGTGCTTGCCAGTGGTTAATGACAGGGGTAGGAAGGAGGGGACAAGGTGGTTTTGGGTTTAAAAGGGCAGAATCGTTCCTTATCTTGGCTACAGTGGTAAAACACAAAGCTGCACGGATGATAAAGTTGTATGGAATTAAATACACACACACAAATGAGGTCGTTGAGTTGTATCAATCTCAGTTTCCTGACTGTGACATTATATGATAGTTTTGCACAATGCATCCTTTGGGTGAAACTGGGCAAAATATGCAAGGGACCTGTCTGTATTATTTCTTAACAACTGCGTGTGATTCTGCAAGGGCCTCAGTACAAATTTCAGCTTTAAAAAATAGACACAAGAGAACACGTAGTGCCCGTGCTTTCCTGGGGTCGTTCATTCACGGGATGGGATTGAGCGTCCGCCAGGGGCCGCGCCGCAGGGGAGAGGGACAGGAGGCGATCACCCCACCCTCCCTGTTCACCCCTGACTTTCCCGCCTTCGCCAGTAGAGACTGGGAAGTGTGCGGGAATTAAATATTTATCGACAGCTTAGAATGTACTTCTGTTAGAGTTGTTACTGAAGGGAGTGATTGCTGTAATGCGTTTCTAAAAACGGAGCTAGAAGAAACTGCGGCAGGCCGGCCGCCGGCCCCCACCCCTGGAGACAGCCCCGAGAGCAGCTCACCGCCCCTGAGTGAGCTCCATCTCCTGAGAGGAGAATGCAGCATGATTGATAAGTGAACAAATAGCACACAGTTCATTGAAATTTGGGCTTAGTTGCCTTTGGTTTTTATTATGTGATTAAAGAAGTAGCAATTGAAGCCTTAATGTCTAAAATCTTCTCTTCTCAAAGCTAAAGGAGATCTTCGCAGAAGGAATTTGCCCAGTGAGTTATAGTTTAAGGTTAGGTTTTGTTCTTTTTTAATTGCATTAATAACTTTTATTCTTAGAAATCTATTGGGATTTTTTTATTATTTTTACTTTCCTAGAATCATAGGAGGTCCTAAGAAATAATTTATTTAAACCATATCATATCACAGCTGAGGGAAAACAAGGCCCACAAAGGCTAAGTGACTAGCCCAAGGTCACATAGAAGGTTAGTTCAAAATAACCCTGTCAATGTTGTGATTATCTTTGCTTGTCACCTAAAGGGTCTTTGACAAGTACAGTTAATAATTACAACATTATAATCTAAAAACTCACTTTCAACATACAGATAAAACAGCTGTCAAGCAAATCTTTTCATGGAGTTTAGCCTGGAAGAAAGGATCACGGAGAGTGAAGGTTCAGAAGGTGGACTCTGGTGTCAGATGCCCGATTGCCGTCGCCTCGCCTGCCGAAGGGCTTCAGCAGGCTCCTCACATCCACGCGACACTTTCCTTAACTGTAAAACGTGGGTAATCGTAGCAATGACCCCACATACCTTGTAGGTTAAAATGGTGTCGTGATGTAGAGCACTGATCAGAGTGCCCAGCAGGTCGAAAGTGCTCAGCACATCGGAGGCCACACTATCACATCTAATCTTTGCCGGCTCAACAAAGTAGAGGAACGGGTTCACTCGAGGTTACCCGGGTAGAGTGTGATCCTCTCCTCCCAGTCTGTGACATCTCAAAGATGAGCTGCCACCGTAGGACCCAGGGAAGGAGAACGTGGCGAGTTCTGTGGGTAAGAAGACTGGGCTACAAAGATCCTTTGCATAATCTCGCTACCGACCTAGAATTTAGATCTTAGTGACCTTGAAGGTTAACACACTGGAATGAAAACAAATCAAGTCACCCTTCATTTGAATACAAGGACAAAATAGAAAAAAAAAACACAGTGAAAGGTGAACAGCAGACATAGGTTTAGCCAATAAGTTGGTGCTTTAGGGTTCCTCCAGCGGCCTCATGGCCGTGCTCAGGGAGGCGGCCTCCTCACACGTTTCTAGAACCATTAAAGGGAGAACAGAGAAGCCAAAGAAAAATAAACGTTTGCTTGGAAGAGTTATTCATCTCTCAAACAACCCATAGACGGTGAATAAACCTGCTGTAAGAAAAGGGCACTAAATGTTTACAACAGGTATTTCATGTGACTGTTATGTTTTCTGGCGGCAGGCGGTGAGCTTGGCTAGATTTTGAGTGTGACACTTCCATGCTCTGGAAATATGATAGGTAGACTCTGTGGTCGAAGATATTTTTTTCTGCTTTTAAATATAGCTGTTAAAAACAATACAGAATGCATATCTAAAAAAGTTAATCTTATACAAGAAACTGTCAGTCATTTTTAATTCATAATTCACACGACTGCTCTCAGATAAATTCATTTTCAAACTATTATTCTACTTTTAATGTCCATGAGGAATTAGCATTCACAGTATAAACTCAGAAGAGAAGGCCAGGTCATAAATCAGAAGCAAACTATTATTCCATTTTCCTTTGTCACTAGAGCCAACTGTATTTAACAGACTGTCCTTCAGTCTCATCTATAGTAACTAGGCAGGTAAAATGAGGAATGATGTCTGTCGAGGGTTTACTGAACTTTTCTTACGAGTAAGTACCCACTTAAATCCGCATTTGATAAATGAGGAAAGAGGCACTGAGAATTTAAGTGGACATGTGCCAAGTCATACAGCTCATAAGTGGTGGGGCCGGTTTCCCGGCAAATCTTTCTGTGCCTCTTTGTTTATTGTCTGTGTTTGCTTCATGACAGAGAAAAGCCCTGGGAGACAGACATAGTATATTTCTTGACATTTCAAAATGGGGATTATGCAGTCTCTCTAACCCTGTGCCCTCTGTCCTTCCCCTCCATCTCCTGCCATCAACCTGAGTGTCCTCACTGGCTTTCAACCAGTCAGGTCTCCAGGCTGTCGGGAACCTTGCCGTAGTGATGCCTGAGCTACCCGTGCACAGAAAGGCCTGGCTTCTAAATCCTACTTCATACAAGAAGTGCGGGAGCGTTAGAGAGGGAAGGTCAGTCAGTCAGTAAGTACAGGTTCAACACAAGTCATAGGTACAAATTCGTTTTTGTCAGCCTAATTATTAGTTTTTAAAATACTAGGTTTTTTAGCTGGACTCATACAGCATGTGGTCTTTTCACACCGGCTTCTTTCACTTAGTGATGTCCATTTACGATTCCCTCATGTCTCTCTGTGGCTTGATAGCTCTTTTCTTTATATCACTGGATAATATTGCATCATTATTTTGCTGAAGGTGAAAAAAAAATCAAGAAGCTAATTTTGAACAAGCATTGTAGAAAAAAGGTGGAAGTCACAAAGAAGTGTTCAGCTATGCTCACAGTCGTATGACCTCGCAGCTCTTGGACTAGTTAATAGCGATGGCCAGCTGGATGCCACCTCCCAGGTGGTTTCATTTCATGCCACCTGTGCTCCGCTGGCCTTCCTTTTCCTGCCTCACATCTCTAATCACCTGAATCCTAAAGCAGCTGTTGTTAACAAATATGCATATATCCTCTTTACGATAACGGAATGCTGTTAAATTGTGGAGGCAAAAATCGCACTAATAATTCATTTACTTTTGCATATTTCATGGTTCTATTCCGATTATGTGTTATTGAATCGTCCTTAACTATTTTTGAAAATTGTTAGAGTCATGTCCTGAGCTTGTTTTCCAAAAGAGTCGGGCAGAGCCGTTCATCCTTGGCAGAACCTTGCTGCCAAGACTGAGCGCTTTTAAGGTTCAGAGAAATGACTCACAAGCCACATTCGATTAAACTTTGCAGCTATTTCTTGTCCAACCGCTAGATGCTCGAAGTTGGCATAGGGATCTGTTTTTAAACTTCTTGTTCATTTTATTTTGACTTTTTAATAAGAACAGATTAAAATATCTTCTTCTGCAGCAAAAAGGGAGAAACCCAAGCCTGTATGATGTTTTGAAAACGCGAAGACATTTCTTCCTTTGGTGACAAAACATATTTTTTAAGACAACTTCTTAAAATTCAGATGTCATTAATGAAAATTTATAATATGTATTACAATCATACCTATTTTCAATGTTATATGCAGAATATAAATGAGATTCTTTTCTCAATCAATAGAAAGCCACATCATATTTAAATATTCACAATGTCTTAGATTTTTTAAATAGCAATAATTGAATAATATTTTTGCATATCTGGTTTTAGTATTTAAGGGGATAAAATACAAAATATAAGTTTAAAATAAACGTAGAGGAAAGAGCAAAAGAATTTTAACTGAGGTTAAAAAAAATCCTTGTTTTTTTTTTTTAAATCATCGTATTTAATGGTTTTCACCCTCACTTTTAGAAATCAGAGCCCAACAACCCTGTCACATGGTAGAGAAGAGGCCACACAGAAAATCAAGATAATTACCAGCTCTATTCCTGTGCAAATGCTAACCCTAAAACACTTCTCTGTAATGCTTCTAAGAAAGAAACTAAGTCTGCAAGACCTTCTTTGTTATTGTAAAAGCTCCCTGTATTTTGATCCCCCCCCCCCACATCGTCATCGTGAAGGACAGGGTTATGCAAACTAAACACATTTTCCAAAGGTGAGCATTCTTTCTTTATGTCATCATTTTGGACGATGGTGATCGGATTTTCACTCCTGTTCAGCAGACAACCCTGTCACTTCCTGTCTGGCATGAGCGTGGTGCCTGTATGCTCAGCTGCCGCCGTGGGCTCATGAAAGCAAAACTGGGTCCCATTTCAGTCTCTCATGTCAAGCCCATCGCTCAGCTGGCCGTCTGGGCTCGCTTCTCCGCACAGCCTTCCCCAGCGCCATCCTGCCCCCAAGGGCACGTGGTAGATAGGTCAGCGCGTACTGCTCTCCCACCCGCGGGGCCGTCAACTCCGGAAGCTCCGAGAACCTTTTCCAGCAGCCTTCTTGGGTGTATACCGTGAGGTCGTGAGTTTTGTGGCTGGACAGGAAAAGTGTTACCTGGAATGGCTTTGGTTGAAAAGTGGCATTGGCACGTCCTTGGTACCTTTTTTTAGCTTTCTTTCATAAAACTGACACACACGAATCAGACTTTACCTTTACATGAATGTAGATCCTGGGGCTAAGCGCCGTGATGATGCCGAGTCCCGTGGAGATAGGATTTGAGACTATGCGATGTTTAGCGAGCCCGCAAGGTGCGGGGAGCCGTCGCTTGGTATCGAGAGGCCATACTTGATCCGGTACAAGGCTAAGTTGGAACAGGGGCGTTAACAGTAAGAAGAGAAGCGTGTAAATAACTGAGTCGGAAGAGCAGGGAAGAGCACGAGAAATCAGCCTTGGACACCCCAGAAGAAGCAGTGCTCAAGTTCCTTTCACTCTCGTACTCTCCAGGAGTAGCCCCTGGAAGGTGGAGAAAACGCCAGCAGCAGAGTCAACATTTTATATTTCAGCCCCAGAAAAAAAAGGAAGAAAACATGTCCCAGAACAAAACTAGCTAGGACCCGGAACACCCAGAAGCAAAGTTATTTTCTGGCGAAAGATACGTTGCCACAAAGGGACGTTTTTAAAATTCTGTATGTAACAGAGCTGAAAAGGAACTTTTTTTCTCTCTTCTTGCCCAGGAGTTTGAAGGGAAGAGTAGAGATTGGGCTAATTGACGTTTGCTGAATGCTGTGGACAGTGGCAGCTGCTAGAGTTTGGGGTTTCATCCTGCTTTAGGTTTCAAGTTCTATCACGTTTGAAGGCCAAGGTCGGTTAAAGCTGGTGGATTTTAACCTCTGAAAACATGTGCCTCTGATTAAAAACATTCGCAGTGATAAGTTTGGGTGCTGTTGTGACCCTGGGTGGCGTGTTGAAGCCTCTAGCACAGCTTAGGTGACAAAGAACTGGCTCCAGAAAGACAAGGGCAGTGTGGTGCCCTCGGCCTGTGGAAAGGAGACGGTGATCACCAAGCCCTCGTTAGTCACTGTGTTGCTCTGCCTTTAGAGACAGTTCTCTGGGGAGATGCCACCCCGACTGAGGATGAGCCACTGGTGCAGCGCTCGGCCGCCCCCTGCAGGCCAAGCACTTAGTGGATGGAGAGGAAAAGCAACCTGGGTGCTCCACATCCCTGCCCGGGCGGGCCCAGCGTCTAGTCTTGGGGCCGCGTCCGCACTGCACAGGGGCTTCCTCTCCCGAGGTGTGACCGCGAAACAGATGGAGCGTGCTGGGCTGACAAGCAGCAGATGGCCGTAATCGCCTGAGCCAGCTACTCCGGCAGGTTTTTTTATTTGCATAAAATTTCTCCCAAATCCTGGTGTGAGCAGAGAATTTTTGATGGTGCACAGCTGTATGGTCACCAGGACTCACAAAAATATTTAAGAAATAGCAATGAAAATCTACCAACTGAACCTGAATTAATTGTTCAGCAGCCTTATTTTTCTTTGTAACGCTTCACCACCTCCCCGTGCGCACACACATGCACATGCCCTCGTGGACCTGTACGAATGCAGACCTGTCCTCAGCATGACGAGTTTTGTCCGTTACACTGAAGGCAGCATGCAGTGGAGGGGCAGGGCGTGTAGGAGTAAAGTTAGATAGAATTTAGCTTGACCTGCAAATCAGCTGCCTAACGAGCAAGGCAACTTCTGGTATATGGCTATGTCTCTGCGTTTTCAGGGCTTAATTAATGGTAATAGATGTAAAGAACGCGGTACAGTAGGCAGTCAAAGCTACTCAACGAATTAAGAGTAAACGAGGAAATTGGTTAGGAATTGGTTGTAATCTCAGAAACTCTCTAGTGACTTTTGAGGTACAGTCCCCCAGATTTCACCCGAAGGTCCAAAGCATTACTGGCCAGATGGAGGAGGATTTCCAGCTCACACTTTCCATCCTCTTGTTCCTGGGACATTCCCGCAAAAGCCAAGGCAGCCGAGATGTTGTGTGTGGAAGCAGCCGTGGCTGGAACGTGATGGAAGGTGCTGTCTCCATGCTTTTGA
The DNA here is from genome assembly GCA_003508835.1 of Eonycteris spelaea. Classification (NCBI taxonomy): domain Eukaryota; kingdom Metazoa; phylum Chordata; class Mammalia; order Chiroptera; family Pteropodidae; genus Eonycteris; species Eonycteris spelaea. Next base: position 2,448,400 of record PUFA01000116.1, on the reverse strand, counting down.
GTTGCATGTTCAGGGTCTCAGCCCTTTTGGTCCAGAGAGGGAAAGAAAGGGCAGCGGTGGTTCCCACCGTGCTGAGCCCGTGCCGTGCCCCCAGCACCCCAACAGGCTGCTCGTCCACAGCTTACCCCTAACATCTCCATTCTCAGAAGGCACACTGGTCCCCAGCTCTGCAGAAAGACATAAAATCATTTTTAAGTCCAAAGGGGTTGTTGTTTTTGTTCATTCATACAAAATATACTCAAAATAACCATCTACATAATTAAACATTAAGCTTCCATACAATTTATCTCAAAATAATAACTAAGCGTTATGACTTTCATGTAGAGTTAGCTAGGAAGGTGAGGTCCCTTTCTGATTATCAGTGTTGGTAGACGATACAGCTCCTGTGACAATTCTGAGTTCATTTAAAATTGGAGAATTCTATACAAATCTATCATCCTTCCCTTTATGGATGTGAAGAGGCAAGTCTTTGTGTCACTTAAAAACAGTTTAGGCATAAAAACGTAAAAGACATCTTAACTGTTTCATTATTCTTTATTTAGGGCCTGCCTTTGAAGAGGCAAAATCAAGAATAGTTATTAGAGGAGACAAGATATCAGTTATAATTATCTAAAGACAAGATGTGTTTATAGGCAAATTGTACAGAAGAACATTGTAAAAAAACAACCGTGGTTGTTATGAACTTAATTTTTTTTCAAATCTAAAGGAACCTTTTCAAAAATGATTTAAGAATATGTGAAAAAGGTTTAACAGACTGTGTTGGTGGCATCAATGAGCTTCTTGGGGCACAGAATAATTTCATCATTTTACAGATAAAAGACCCAAATTTTAATTTTGCCTTTTTGTACATTAGTCATGTAACAATCTGCAATATGTGATTTATTCATATATTTTTATATGTATGTAGTTAGGCTCACATAAATATATATAAATATACATATAATTTAAAGCTTTTAACTATAGCTTTAAAATAGTCTTGATCAGTATATTAAACTGTATATATCATATTAACTTAATATCTTGATTAACCATAATAATTTTTAAATAATCCAAAAATCAAATCCATCATCTTATATATGAAAATGTATATTCATATTTAACTTAATTATTGTATCTAGTATAACCAACCTTATATATTATCATATCTAATCAAAGCAACTAACTTTTCTCTAGACATAAGAGAAGACAGAAAACAGAGAATTGCTTAGCAATTTCTTTACTTTATGAACACTAATTTCATACATTTTAGCAAATTTGAGGTGACAAAAGAAAACATTTATCATTCAAAGATGTTTGCATCTTTTGTTAATCTATTACCATTCTAAGAAATAGGTAATTGAAAATATATTTAGTTACTAACATTTATTTTGTATCTGTTTCATTCCTATAAATTGTCTAAGTATCAAAGATTATTAATTATATAAATCATTTGTCTAAGGTCTTAAAGTTAGTTAAGGACCAAGGAATTACAAGTTTTACTAACTTAATGAATCTTTCTGACACACGTCACTTAAAAACTGCACAAACTTAAACACTTTAAAAATCTATTATTACCTTTCCATTTAGTTGAATACAATTATGTATATGTATGTATATACATTTTCATTGTTATAGAAACAATGATAATGTATTTAACTCACAAGTGATTATTTAACTCACAAAAACAATATACAAAATTTAGAAACTTTATAAGAAATTTAACCTTGATCTCATACAAATGAAACTATTATCCTGATATGATTTTTATACAGGAAATGATTTTGAAGCCTCTCTAGCCTGCTCAAGGCTCTTCCTTTACCTTGGAACTAAGCCTCATCTTATCTAGTAGCTATAGTAACAAAGCTATTTTGTAAATACAGTTTTCAGGGTCCACAGAAGAAACACAAACGGTTTAATAGGTTTTTTGTTTGTTTGTTTGTTTTTGTACATTGTTCACAGTAAACCTGGACTAGAAATTCTTTTAAGTGCACGCATAACGACTGGATGATTTCAATCAATTACTTTTAGTTTCCCAAGAGAGGAAAGGGAAGAAGGATGAAAAAAGAAGTGAGGGGGCCAGCTTCCTTGTGAAGTTATGCTGTGAAAAGCAAATATCCTTCCTCTGTGCAAAGAGGCAGTAAAAGTTTAGCTTCAAGGAAACCCACTTTAACATATGGATGCACACGGGGTGGTTATCACAGCTGAGGGGATGACAACAATGGAGGGAAGGAAGGAGGGAGAGATAGAAAGGGAGGGATGGGAAGCCCCTCAAATGGAAGGGCCTCACCAAAATACTGGCGCTCGGGTCAGTCAGCATGAACGTCCTCCTAACCGTGGGCAGTGGGGTCCTTCGAACGGCTAGAGACACCCAGGGTCTTGAAGGCCCACTCAGTTACGGTGTTGAGGGTTCCTGCCCACAGCTTTAAGGCTCAGATGGGTGTGGATGGGACCTGCGCTGAGTACATCACAGCCACTGACCACAGGGAGCCTGCTGTACTAGAACAAAGCCGGGGGTTACTGCCGCCGCGCTGCAAGGCAGTTGGCACCCTGGAGAACCAAGGGGCATCTTGGAGGTGCCCAGAGAGCTTTTCATAGGACCGAGGTTCGTGTTTGGTGATTTGGGGGAGGGCTCGAAGAAGCAGGAGTTTGCTCTGGATTTGATGCCAAGGGGAAGGGGGCGTAATTCTGTGATTGGAGGTCTTAATATTTTTATCTAGAACACAGTAGGAACCAAGCAGTTTCCTTAGTTGGCAAAAAAAGCGCAGTTACAGGTATTAGGCCAGAAAGGGGTGTGTTTGTTTATTTTTGTGGCTTGGATATTTCCTTTGTGCTGAGACAGGACGATGCAGTGACCTCATTTTTGCCTCAGAGTGACCTTGCCTGATGTATTCTGTGAAATGGTTTGCGTTCAGCAGAACACTGTGACCTGTGAGTGCCCAGTCAGGTCCCAGTTATCAAGGACTGCTTTTTTCTTTCTCATTGGAGATCAAGGATGGGAGGAAGACCCAGCTGACCAAAGGAAAATCAAACAAATTTTAAAAAGAAAAACTCCACAAAAAATAAAAGTTGCAGAAAAGCAAAAATAATCATAGCAAGCACTATAACTTAGCAGCAATGACATTTAAATGTTCTTAATAACAGAAAAAGTAAAGACCGACCTAAACAAAACTGTAGTCCAGCTACTTGAGAAGGAATGGTGCTTGTCAGCGGGGAGGCGGGGGAGTAAAACAGAGCTAAATCTTATCTCCCATATTGGTCAATCAGTAGATAATGCCTAAAAATGAAACCTCATGCAATCATAATATTACTCTGTTATTTGGAGATATGGAAGTAAATATTTTAATCAGCCTAAATACTTTGGTGAAGAGGGCAAGACATAGAAAATTGAAAGTATTCCTAATAGACCTTGACGAACTATTTGTTTAAAGCTATTATCTTTCTATTTTTAAAAGAACGAGTAGAAGTAGCTAGCTGCAGAGAACAGAAGAGGAGGAGGGAGCAGAGTGAGAAGGGGGTGTGGGAGTCCGGGAGCCTCAGGAAGCCACTTCGCTAAGGTGCAGGGGGAGGAGGCAGGGCGGGCCAAGCCGGCTCAGACCTGCCGCATTCCCACACAGGACGCCAGGCACTTCTGGCGACTGCTTGTTTGTGTATCGTTTGTGAAGGCACAGATGCCACCAACAGCCTTTCTCCGCTGTGTCCACTGTGGCCGGCGCCTCTGTACTGTGTCTGACCTTCGCATGTCACTCTCCTCAGGCCTCCGTTCCTGCCCTGTCCCCACAGCCTCATGACACTCCCTGCTCATTTCCCCGACATGACCGTGTCGCCGAGCAAGAGGAACGTCGGACGTTGGGCATGATTTGGAAGTTCCGTGTGCTCTAATAAGGCACAAAATGATGATTGGTCTTTGCTTAGCAATTTCTTAGTTTAACAAGCTTCTGGTAACAGAATACATGGTGAACAACTGTCTGAGGAATACTTTTTTTCATTTATTTGCCAATAAAAAGCATTTAAATACATTTTGAAAAGCCAACACTCAATAATAAAAATCACCGAAGGAATTGATTTGATGCCGAAGATAGACTGATGCGAGTTAGTAAAAAAAAAATCTCTCCTCGACTTACTGTTCTGACTGAAATCAGGCCTCTGTCCTTGAATTTCCCTTGAGAGGGCTGCACGGGAATGAAGGGTTTTCTCAAAGACGCTGGTCTTTAGAGAAGGGGAGCGAGGACGTGGAGGGGGAGCAGCCCCGCGGTTTTGCTGCATTGTCCTCTTCCTCTGGTGGAGCAGCAGCGCTGAGTGAGGTTCCTGACGTCCTTGACACGGGGCTCTAAACCTTGCGGTTGGTGTCACAGTGCACCTGGCTCCAGGGGTTCCCAGGGAACAGCCGGACTGTGGGGAGAAACGAAGTCCTGGGTCGGACTTTCTTCTCTCTGGAAAGTTCATAGAGACACAAAAGGGAACATAAATGCACATGTTAAAAAAAAAAATCCATCGTCTCATGGTAGTTTAGTGTTTTGATTAAGTATTGATCACACGTAGAGAGCATCAGCATATTAGCTAAATTGCAGAATGGATGATCTTTTGTTTCATGGGTTTAAATCTTCTCTCTCCACACATCTATATTCTCTTTAAATATCATTTTTTACATGGATCCAATCCCAGAAGTTTGGTAAATGCCTGGACTTCGGAAAAGACGCGCGCTCTGTAGGGAAGCATCGCGGTAGTGGGCTGACGTGTGCTGAGCGTGTCTGTCTGTTGAGGGGAGCCGGACCCGCTGTGCGGGCTCTGGCTTAGCCACAGCGGCCTCACGGCCCCCCGGCTCCCGCTGCTGCCTCTCTCGCCCCAGGCTTTACATCGGAGATCATCGCGTTCGACCTTATGCCTTCGCCTTAGATGAAACTCTTGTTGATTTCTCTGCTTACAGACAGAATTAGTAGCAGGAAGGAACAATCAGAAAATTCATGGATTCCATCTTTTTTGATATTTTAAACCTGTTGTTGTTCTAGGCTAATGAGAATGCCGTGATAACACAGCACTCTTGGAAGTTGGAGTTTTTATAAATGTGCTTAGGTTTCATAAGTCTTGCTTTTGCCCACCGCCAAATCAAATGCAGTAAAGACGTTTTTGTACAAAAACCTAGGGTTGAGACAAAAATCACAGCTTCTGATAGCAATGTCAAGGCCAAAATATCATTCGTGTGTAGTACCTTCACTTTCATGTAACAAACATGTGCAGAGATCTGGCCTTTTGGTTGATATAGAACCCATTATTCTCTCCCGAACATCCTGCGTAGTGTGAGAAGAAAATTCATTGTCAGAGCAGGGAGGAAAAGCAACTAAGAAAAATAGATGGCAAGAACATGGCAGGAATCCAGTCTCAGGAGGCAAGGGTCCTAGGGAAAAGGAAGCAGATAAAGGCCTATGGAATAACTGAGTTTAGAAACGGAGAGCTGGTCATTAGTCCACAGGAGGACTGGGTCCCATTCAGAGTCACTGGCAGCCAGGACAGCCTGTTGCCCAAGGTCATAGTCGGTACCAGACTCCAGGGTAATTAAACATGTAGATGATGTTCAATGGGGATGTGAGGATTTCCAGGTAGAAAACGAGGTTAAGCACAGGTAGTATCCACACAGTTCCTACTTAAACTTATTTTATGCAGCGTTCTAATGAAAATCATTACCCAGTTTCCTAAGCCTTGCAAGATCCACCGTAAATTAGAGAGGCGTTCTGGGTGGAATATCACCTACAGTGAGACAGGCAGCTAGGTGCTTATTCTCAAGAGGAGGTAAATGGTAAGACCTGAGAAGTCAAAAGACATGTAATCTCATTTTGCAGAGGAGCAAGGAACCTGTTAGCTCTGGAGGCACCAGTGTATTATTACTACAGAGAGAATCAAGAAAAGACAATTGCTGTTCACTTTAAGACAGCAAATAAACAAAAATTTGGTTTAGCGGTTCACACACAAACTAAGTCACGCATGCACTTAAGGCTCCCATCCTTTAAAGGGGGGCCGTTTATCAGGACCGGTTCTGCCTCATTCGGCAGCCCTGTATCTCTTTTCTGAAGTCATGATGAGGTTTTTAAAGGATTTCACAGACCCCGAGTGAAGCTGCATAACATAGATTCCTTCTCCCTGCCTGGGAGCCATTCTGAGGCCGGTACCTAGAAATAAAAATCGGTCATATTGAGGTAAGCTGCCGCCCTGTTACAGAGCTCAGTGCCAACGCCACGTCAGAGACCACTGGCATTTGTCACCACTGACACGTTTGCTTTCCCAGTGAAGAAAGTCTTGGTTGCCCTGTGTTCATTCCTAAATTCGGCCTCATGCAAGGTGCTTGCAGGACTGCTTCTGTGTCCATCAGGGACAGTCCTTTCTTCAAAGTCCCATTCAGGCCCTTGGGCTTTTGGAATGCTTTTCCTGGGGAGGGTGGAGATGGCCACACCTCTGAGGGTCTGTCTCCCGAGGACCCGAGGACCCGGCTCTTAGAATCAGAAGTTTCCTGCAGGCTAATCAATTTCAGGGGGTGCTACCGTGCCGGTTGGCTCACACTCCACATTCTTCAAACTGTCACAAAGATCCACTCCCCTACTGTGAAGTCACCTGCTGTCACCTGCCGATGGCTTCACCCTCTCCCTCCCTATTCTCATTTCATTAGCAAAGGGAGTGTTCACACTTACTCAGTGTGAAGATGACAGGGATAATGAGCAGAAACCAGGTGTGCAGCTCCTGCGACTTTCCTAAATCTAGTGATAGGCCGTAAACAAGTGGAAAGGGAGAGCAACTGTCTATAGGCATCTGAGAAAACAGAAGCGTCAGACCGTTTAGTGAACCTAAAAGGGCCACGAACCCGGAACGGGACTCGGTGTCCCCGCCCAGGTGTCAGGGGATCTTAGGACCTGCAGAGTCCCGCGGACCCAAAAGCATTCAAATTAAGTTCATTTTTAAACAGAGCAGATGGCGTGGCCTGTAAATTGTGGGAATACAGTTAACCTTTGCAAATGGGCTTCGTGGTCCGAATGGGTAATTGCGTATTTCCTTGCATTAGCACTTATGACCTCATCAAGATTCTACAGCCCACTCTTGAGTTTGAATCTCCATATAACAAGGGGGATTTATCCCGAGAGGGCAGAGGGAGAGCAGAGGAGCGTTGCTTTCTTCCTCTGGAGCAGAATAATGGCCAGGGAAGGACAAACCAGAAGAATGAAAGCTCCCTCTGTGAACTCAGAGCAATTCTGGGCCACGTTTTCCAAGTCGTCAGAACCCCGAACGTTAGGGAAGGAACCATAGCCGCTTCTCGCTAAAGATTTATTTTAATGACGTCCTAATAACATGCTGCTTTTGATTGCATGACAGGCTATTCCTGAAAAGTTTATTATCTAAGATACTATTTGTCAGTGTAGGCTATTTGTCGATGGAGAGACTGATGAATTGGCTATTAACATAAATAAGAAAGTCTGTTGATTAAGTTGATTTTGTATTTAGTAATACGCTTGACAGCAGCAATGCATGGAAAATACACTATGTAATGAAGAACTACATCTTCCATATTTTCCATTAAGACTCCGGCATTTTTTATTCTAGCCAAAAAAAAAGATCATAACTATGTTAAAAAGATCATCATGTTGTGATTATATGTCTTTACCACAAAAGTGAAGTAGAGGGAAATAATTTTTATAACTTTTTCGCTATGAAAATAATCATGATATCAAAACACTTTGTCTTTTCAATATCTCCGAAGTTAATTCAATTTGTCATCTCGAAAACCTCACAAGTAGAATCGATTCTGCTGGCGGAACTGCGTTTGTGACAGTGCGTTTAAAGAAACATTCTCCTCCGTCCTGGAGAAGGCAACCCCATTGCTATGTCCCCGACCCAAGCTTTCTTAGCAGATGCAGCCGCATTCGAGTCGCTAATGAACATGCTGCCCTCTGCCAGGCTGCTGTGCCGTGTCCCCCTGAGCCATGCTGGCCGATGGCTAGGGTTTAAGAGGCCACACGCAGACCTTGCAGAATGATAAGCCTCATTCTCTCTAGAATTTTTTGTCTGTTTCCTTCTTCTTTCTTCAGTGCTGGACTATAGGAGGGGGCAGGTAGTGATCCAAGATGGGGAGCTGAGACCTAATAAATAATCAGGTGCCTCCGATACCCCACTGCTGTGCTGGACCCTGAGATGACAGCACGGGGGAGCCAGGCCTGCTGCCTGTCTTCACCCCACGGTCTCGGACTAAAAACTATGCAAAAACTAACTTAGTACCTGTTCGAAAGTAAGAGGGATTTCTCCTAACAACTTCTTAATAAGGTGATGCATTCATTGTGAAATATTTCTTGAGAACTGATCCGAGACCCCGCTTGTCAATGTAGGCTATTTGTCTGTGAGTGGAGAGGCAGGTTACGTGATATATATGCTTTCGGAGTAAAGAAAGGTTTCTTCTAATAATGAAAGGAGTATCTGGGTGAGGGACGCACTCAAACAAAGGTACCAATGTGGAAAACCAGAAGGCAGGACAAGTAGCAGGTGTTGTTGTAGACCACGCTCGTGATATGGAGTAGCTGTGTGAGATCACGAAGGCTGAAAGCCCAGCTTAAGGAATTTGGACTCTGATTTGGCCAGCAGAGAGAGCTGTTAAAATTTTTTCTGCAGTGGAACTCAACAAGGAAGGCAGGAAGCTGAACAGAAGGAAGGCAGGAATTCCCATCAAAGTGTCGAGGATTTAGAACTCCAAATCCAGGGGGTGGAAATCCCAAAAAAAAAAAGCAGGGAAGAGACTAGATGCAGGGCTTGGGAGTGGACAGGGGCTGGTGGCAGAGGGGTGGGGAGGGTGGAAAGAGAGCAGCTTTCCCCAAATCAGAGGAGAAGGTACTTTAACCCAGCACGTCGTCATGGTCAGGTTTATCAAGCAAAACGATTTGTTAGCAGGGCGCAGTTATTTCCTGTTTAAAGGAAGAGACGCATATTATGATGCATCCAGAATTGCTCCCCAAAGCCAAGCTGGGCTGACGTGCGAATTCGATCAATTCTCCCAGCCAAGGAGCCAAGTTTCTTAAGACCCTGGTGGAGGGAATTCATCCACTTTACAAAATGTGTCCAGTGCAGTCACCAGGCAAGATAATCTCTTAATGCTTTCCTGACATGCTGAGAATACATCTCCCTAGTTTAGATGCACTAGCTTGTTCTAGGCACGTTACTCAGGCGGAAAAAGGAGAGAGGAAAGAGACAAAGAGAAGAAAAAATATACATTTATTTATACATCACAATAGAATTCTGGCTAAGATTTACCAAAAGAACGGTAAATGTTTGAAATTTGGGAGGAACCATCAAAAAAGGAAACTAAGCCTTCAGACCATATGCCACCCCGATGTTTCCACTCCCTTTTGCCACCCTTCTGTACGTTTGAGGAAACTCAAGAAACAAATGCAGCAGAAAATATTCCTGCACGAGCACGTGACCTGCCCAGGTTTTGGTGTAAAATAGAAACATATTTCTAGATGTATACATCTATGGGTATCTTTAATTTTACTGGGAAAAATTGTTTTGTAAATGAATTTTATTATAACTCTAAAACTGGATGCCAAAGAAATGGACGTCCATCAGAGTTGTGCTGGAGTCTTCCTCTGGACTCGAGGATTTCACGTGGCGCTGCGATCCGACCAGACAGCAGTGGGGCGTTGCGGGCACTCTGCGGCTCCCGCCGTCCGGTTGTGCAGTGCGTTATCCGACCCCCTCTCTCCTTTCCTGCGCCTCCCGAGCCCTTCACCCCAGCTCTTCTCCCAGATGCTGCCTCAGTAGACATACCTGTTTTTCCCTTCTATCCTCACCTCTGACTTTTGTTCAGGGACACACACACACACACACACACACACACACACACACACACACACATCTTTCTGTTTTTCTAGTCTATCCATTCTTCAGAGCCCAGGTTGAAGCTTACCTCCTTCCTAAAATCTTCCCCTAAATGTGCCAAACCATTCTGATCTCCACCTCTGAATCTTTCACAGCAGATGCTGGGTGGCATGCATTTGGCTAAAGGAAATAACGAGGTCATTAGTACAATCTCCATCACACCTGGGGCTTATCCAAATAACCATGATGTCTGGTGTCTGATCCCCATTTTATAAGTCAAGGAACTGAGGGTCTCAAGGTTAAGTGACGCCTGAGGTCACAGAGCTGCCAGGTGATGGAGGCACCTGTGGTCCAAACCCAGCAGCTTCAGCCTGAACATCCGGGGCCCTTCTTCTGTGCCACTTGGCTTCCGGTCATGGCTTTCCTTGCATCACTGTTTAACAAATCTACTTTGTGCGTGATGCTGGCAGGAAGCAATTCTTTTGCGAATGGTTGCCTCGTTACCCCACCGTGTCGACGTTTCACTTTGCCGAACCCACATCAAGTGTTAAGTTAACATGGGGCAATTAAATTAAGCTGGATTCCTGTCTTTGGGGCCCTTATCTTGAGCCCGTCTTCTTTATCTGTAGATGGGTCATCACCGTCACCTCTCTTTTTGAAGAATTGCCTCTTCCTTGATTCTTTGTAAATTGTTTTCAATCCACTTTACTAAAATCAAGATAGTCACCCTCTGTATCTATTATGTAAATGTAAACGCTTAAAAACTATAGCATTTATCAGCCAGAAATTAGAGGAGAGTAAAATAATTATACAGAGGGAGAAGGTTGGAAGAGCCATTTCCATCTGTGCTGTCCACAGGCCGTCTTCTCCAGCCTGCCTTTTTCTAAAGCCAAGAGGGAGACTTGGGTGTCTCCAAAGTCCCGTTCACCTTCCCGGTGAGGGTACTGCTCACAGGTGGCATGTGCAGGCAACAACCCGTGAAGGGCCAGGCGATGAGACATGGGTCCTGCTGTCCCCCGGGGAGCTACCTCTACATCCTGACCCACATCTCACCTTCTCATGGCCTCCCCCCGACCCCTGTTTTTGAAAATTGCAAATCCTACTGCGTGCATGCCCTCTTCCCCCAGGAGGGAGAAAGTGGAACTGATGCTCCACCTTCTGCGCCTCCGTGGACCACCGTGGACCACGGCGTCAGCCGCGCCACACCCCTCTGCTCTCGCCTCTCCTCCCTGGCCAAGGAAGGGTCTGACGGTGCCTCTGGGAGCCGTTGATTTGTTAACTGACCTTTAGTGTAAACATTTTTTTAAGTAACCCACCATACTTGGTTTTTTAAAATGAAACATAGCTGAAGTGACGCGAGCACATCCGTGGGTACGAATAGTCCCCAAGCTGCTGGCAGCGCGTGTGCTCTGTGTACCCTTGCTCCACTTCCCCCATCCCAGGACGCGGCAGGGTGAGGGGGCCGCAGTTCGCTGTTTCTCAGCCTTTCATTCATGACTGCGAAACGAAAAGCGGTTTGTGAGGGCGGAGGCCACGGTGGAGATGGAAAGCCTCTCCACGGGGCTGGTCCCATAGGCACCTGATTCGGCCTCACGGGGCACCTTCACTGGCCTTCTCCTTGCTGCCCGAGGCAACCAGGCTTGGGGGAGGGCTGGACAGTAGCTGGTGGTGGGCTCACATCGTGTGCAGTAGCTGGAGACCTGGGCCGGGGAAGCCTAGCCAGACCCCTTCCTTCCCCCACCCCTCACCGCCCCCAAAGCCGGAACAGAGCTGAACTCTCCTCTCTACCCGTCTCTTCCTCCTGCTCAAGAATCCCAGACGGCCGGGATCTGAGCACACGCTGGCTGCGCCTCTGCCCTTCCCCGGGCCACTCGGTGTGCCCGGCGTTTTCTGTGCTTGAGCAGTAGAGGCAAATCTGGAAACAGAAAAGCAGGAGGAGGGAGAAAATCGCTGGAGGAGTTGAGTCTAATCCTGGGCCTTTGTGTCTTAAAATATGTGTGTGAAAGGTAAAATCATGACAGATAAGAGAGAACAACAAAATCCTGACGGAGTAAAAATCCTAAGTACTTTAATTATTTTTAAATTGCACAGCTACCGCATGGCATTAAATACATGGATATGTAAGCCATGTACGTTTATTTGCTTATGACACAAAACTCCAGTTTTTGTGTGCTTCACCTTCATATTTTCTTCTTCAGGTGCTGTGACATGATATGATGCTTCGCTCACATTCAGAGGGAACCAGGGAGCTCAGGGAAGAAAGCTTGGTTAGCGCAGGGGCCTCTGGCTGCGGGAAAAACACTTGTTTGTTTTGTAAACATCTTGAACCAGAGCAAGGCCTTTCTGAATCCCCACAATGTCTGTCGCTATGGTAATGTATTATAAATTCCACTTAGCTCTTAGCAAAACACAGTGATGTGTTCTGGATACTAAAACAGACTCATGCTCCCTGCTAAACAAGAAAAATTTCACATATTATTGTCAATCAGACATTGAAATGGTCTCCGGGGGAAGAGAAAGAAGCAGCATTATTCAGGTCACTTAAAATTAAACCAGGCCATCAATTTATCTGCCTCTAGGGCTGTCGGTCTTTTTTTGAGTGATGCCTCGGGGTCAATATTGGAATCAGGGAGGGCGGAGGTAGAACACTTTGTCAGGATCATGGTTTTACTGTAAATCTGCGGGACAAGAAGTGGAGTTCCAGTTAAGTATGAAACAGGACCACAGAACCCCTGAAAGTGCCGCTGTGAAACAGGGAGCGTGTGCACTTCTTGCACAGACGGTGGCGAAGTTATAAAAGCCGTCAGGAAGCTCTGATACAGTCAGGTGGAGGTCCTGGCCTGCTTCTCACTGGCTTTCTATGGGTGTCCTCAACCATAAAACAAGGAACAATAATAGACCCACCTCAGCAGGCTGTTGAGAAAAATCAAAAAAATTAATATGTGCTATTCTTGGCATGTCCAGTAAGCTCCCTGGGCATGGGCTATGTCTGCCTTGCTCATCCTACATCCCAGGACTGCTCAGGCTCATGGCAGGACCGATGCCCCAGAAATATTAGTTAAATGGATTAATTAGTGAATGTTAGCCAATCTGATATTATTATTATTACATTGTTGATCTTAATAGCTACAGAATCCTATTACATGGACGTAATTTCCTTAACTGTTACCTCTGTGATTTGTGGGTGGTCAGTATTTTTTTACACATGTCTCGCAGTTTGACACCTTCGGGCATCATAAAGATAAAAGTTAAGTAAAGTTAGAATGCTAGAACTGAAACAGACCTTGGTTCCAGTCCCTCACCTGGGCCATAAGGGGCCCCTTGGAGAGTAAGTGACAGTTAGTGCCAGAGGCCTCGATCAGAATCCGGTTCCAGCTGGTAGTCCAAGGCACTCTTGCTCTAGACAAACACTTTTATGCATATTTGTGTGTGAGTGTGTGTGAGTGCAAGCATGTACGTGAGATTGTTAGTGTGTGCGTGCATGTGTACAAGCACATGAATGATATTGTGTACATGCAAGAGTGCATGAGATTGTGTGTGCGTGCGTGCAAGTGCACGTGTGATTTGTGTGTGCTTGCAAGCATGTGTGTGCGATGATATGTGCATGCGGGTGTGTGAGATGGTGTGTATGTGTGTGTGCGTGCAAGCGCTTGTGTACGCCGATACTCAGCGTGCGCACAGGTGACGCTCCTGACTGAGCATGCGCGTCGTTAGCCTCCGCTTGTCCCAGACACCGAAGGTTCGCGTTCGGGCCTCACACCCCTCGCTTTTCAGCTGACATTAAGCGACCAGGAGGACTTCGTAGGACATTCTGGTGACTTCTACTGTGGAAGTTTGAGCTATGGAGAGGCTTTCAGTTTCCCTGTGGAAAACCCCGCACACAGGATCCCCCCCGGGGGAATTCCACCTGAGTTCCAGGAACCTCGGCTCCGCGACGTTGGGGGTCCCAGGCTGAGGGACAGCGACGTCTGCTGGGAAGGTCGGGAAACGCGGCCCTGACGAAAACTACGCCCTCGCGGGGCCCTGGCGCGGGGAGCCAGGCCTCGGGCTGTGCGGGCCGTCCGCGCAGAAACGCATCCTTCCCGGGTTCCCGGTCCATTGCACACAGGTGAAAGACGCATCCTGGGAAGAGAGGTGCGTCCACTTATCAGCCTCGCGGGCGTTTGCCAGAGCTCTGGTAAGGTTCGTAATGATGGGCCCGGGGACCCAGACAGTGACCCGACGTGTCCAGACCCTGCTCAGCAGGGGTTCCACTTTGATCCGAGTCGTGCCTGACCGGGATCCAGGAAGGTTGTGGGTTTGCCGAGTCTGTCTCGTCTCCCTGAGGGATCCCTCGGTCTCCTGGGAGAGAATTCATTCCAGGGAACAGGGAACGGAGAGCAGGATAAAGAGCACAGCCCATTGTTGGGGCTGGGGACGCGTGGCTTTTAGGTGCAGTGTGGTGACTGTCAATCGAGAGGCCTAACGCGTGGCGAAGCCCTCAGGGAGTGGCTACAAGTAGGGACTTGCTGCGAATAACTGGGCAACGGTAGCAGGTGGCACGCCCAGCGGAGTCTGTAAGACACGCTGGGAAGGTGAGGGGGAGGGGCTGTCCCAGGCCAGAGGGAGCCCCCACTGGTGTGCCCACAGATCTGTAGCTGTGAGCAGAAGTCCCGCCACTTTTGAGGGGCTGCTCCCAGCGCTTGGCCGGGGCAACCGCAGACAGTACCCAGGTTTGGGGTCAGCAGCAGGGGGTGCAGTGGACTTTGCCAGGCCCCGGAAGTGCTGGCACTTGGTGTTCAAGGAGGGGAAGGCTGGCAGCTTTGTGCCAGAGTCCGTGGCATTGCCGAGGGGCCGCAGCAGTTGCTGGGGGAGACTTTGGGAGAGCACCCAGGCACAGCCAGGAAGACGGCACTTTATTGCTGTTGAGACTCTTGCTTTACCCGTGTCTGCAGGCATCTGTCTCAAAACCATTCAGGGACAGGGCAGATGAGGCACCAGGGGCCAGGGCGCCAGGTCTTTGCACCTGCACTTAGCCAAGTTCCCGCTCAGCTGCATTGTGTCTGGAGGAAATAGAAGCATGACTAAGCTGGCTTGTATTCTGCCAACCAAGGGAAAATATAATTAACACAGCGGCTAGACTCAGCGAAGCCCATGGGACAGCCAAGAAGGAAAGGGCTCCCACAGCTCAAGGTGATGTCAGAGAAAAGAAAAGGCCACTCTTCTCTAATCCCACAGCGAGTCCCCTCTCTCATGCCTACAGTTCATTAAAGGGAAAAGACAATGGGACCTATGGCAGCTGTGCCAGTGAAAAGAGCCTACTGCTTCCGAGGGTCACGATGGGGGGCCTGGCCCGGCTTCTCCCAGTCACCTGATGTGTGTAGCTCTGACAACACACCTTCCAGTAGTAAAAGAAACCCCAACTCCAGGAAGGAGTGAGACCAGAGCACCTAGCTTATAATCACGTGTTCGGAGACGAAAATCGGGCATTAGCGACCCACCAAGAACTGAACTGTGAAGGCTGGGATCAGTCTGGAGCCTGCTCCCCAACTAATCACCTCCTGAGAGCAATGCAAAGAAAACTGCTTCCTAATCCATCTAATTGGCCCTCTCTTTCCCTCTGGTGACTCACATTTGTATTTAGAGACTCTTTGCTAAGCTTTATAGATTTTTATTTACTTAACATTACTTTAGCCTTTTTTGATATATTCAGCTGTGGTATTCTCTAAAGTCTTTTTATTTTACTATTTTTTCGTAACTTTAACCAGTGAGTGCTCAGCTTCTCCTAGCTTGAAATGCCTTTCTCTTTCATGCAGCCACCAAAACTAAGGCTTGGGAGGGTGGCCGCCTGACTCCCTCCCTCCCTGCCCATGTGTATTATATCTGACTTTCTGTGCCTACATCTGTATACTCAGGCATTGTTAAATTGTGTGGTTTACATATCTGCCTTTCGTTATGAGACCAGATTCATTCATTCATTCTATATAAACTCCAAGAATATTGATATTGGTTTGAATCCAGTGTTAGGATGGTTTCTGATTAGTTCTGTCTCATTACACAGACTTAGGGCTAAGCTTTAATGAACTCTGCATATAAACATAATTTTATTTAAAAAATAATTCAAGTCCTTAATGAATAATATGATGATATTCATGAAATTATATGATGTAATTTAATCCAGTTTCATCTGGAGAAGTGTGGAAGGAGGAGCAGGAAGAACTGAGCCCCCCACGTTGGTAACAGAGGGCGGCTGTGAATGTGCAGGTTGATGTGCTTCTCAGAGTCACCATTTAGTAATGAGAGAGAGACAGAGACAGACACGATGGTTTTTTCTAAAAAAGCTTCCATTGCTTTTAAGAACAACATACCCAACAGGAAGTCTGTGAAAACCGACTGGCTTCTACCTAAGCCACACTTCCTGTTTGGCTGATAAAAAAGAAAAAAGTCCAGAATAATCGTTACATTCCAAACCAAGTGTTAAGTCATTTAAACAGCTCCTTGAGTTACACACGCTCTGGTAACAGGCATGAAGGTGCGTGGCTGAGATGCAGTCATTTATTCATTCCTCCACTAATACTTATTGACTGTCGCAGACACTGTGCTAGGTAGGTACCGAGTTCTGCCGGCATCTACTGGTGACCAGCACAGGAGGACACCTTGAGGGTCCCCAAGTCCTCGCCAGCGTTGCAGCCTGACCAGCCGCAGACAGCCCCTAGGACTGGCAAGTCCCCCACTGGGCACACAGCTCTTTGCCACCTCCCTCTGCGTTGCTCTCTGACTCCCCAAGAAAAGCCCTCCCCACAAATCCCAGCACACTCTCTCCCTGTGTCCCTGTGTCCCCACTGGGAGCATCGGGCTGCTTCTGCCCCGAGCCTGTAAGACTTCCCTTCTCTCCTAGGCTCTGTTGCTCAGACTCACATTTTTAGCACCGGCCTAGGCAGCTGCAAAGGATAACCAGGAGATTTTCTTAAAAATGCAGATTCTCGGCCTACCCAGACCTATTGGGAATCAGATGATTTTGACAGGAAGCCAGGTTTGGGAACCACTGTTTTCAGTTGCAAGGTCACTTTCCTTTGGTCTTTCCAAAATCAGCAGACACTTCCTTTTGCTCCTTCTTCTAAGAGCTGACCCTTCCCTTCTGCTTCTTGCCCCGCTCCCAAAGCCTTACTACCCAGTCTTCATAATCTCACACACAGAAATCTCAGCTCGTCACTGCACACAATAACAAGGGTTGGCTTTTTCTGGGTCTTTTGCCAGCTCTTGGCTCTGTGACATGCAGAGTCTGCACTGTAGGTTAAATTTTGAGGACACTTCTCTGTGAAATTCCAAGCTTATGTCTGGAGTTTCTCCACAGTGAATAAATCCTAATCGTACTCCCTGCGGCACCTTCTGAGATGCAGGAGGAAGGGGGCAGCTAATCTCAGGGACATAACAGAAAGTCCATAAACTTGATTAATCTTTATTATGGCTAAAACACGTTTTGTTTTTTTTAATTTACCTACAGTTAAATTCACCCTTTTGAGCGTAGAGTTCAATGAGTTTTGGCAAATGCACATACCCAGGTAACCACCACCCTAATCCAAATATGGGACGATTCCATATGTAGCTCCCAAATTTCTCTTGTGCCCTTGTGGCCAAGCCGTCCCTCTGCTCTCAGCCCCTGGGAGCCACTGATCTATTTTTCTGTCCCTATAATTTTGCGTTTTCCCAAATGCATTTGTCATATAAATGGAGGTATACAATACGTTGGCTACAGCATTGTGAAAGATCTGTGTATTTAAACAAATATTGGAGTAAGAGCTGACTCCTCTTAGGTTTGTGGTCCCTGCCTCTTATGATCTGACATGACTGTATCATCTCGCGGATCATAATCCTTTTTACGGCACACGAGAGCTATTGGAAAATCGAGATGAAGCAGGGGCTTCCTTTGGTAACCGCGGACTAGCAGGGCCCTTTGTAAGGGTCAAGCTGCACCTCCTCATTTCCTCTCCCATGGCCCAAATTTTCCCTCCCCCCACCTCCCCATCCCCTCCCACCACGCCACCCTTTGCAAACTCCTAATTCCCATGTGGCCAGTAACTGGGGGAGGGGGCCGTTCCTGCTGCTGGACCAGGAGGCGGAACAGGGTCCGGTTCCCCAGGCTTTCGGCTGCCACACCTCGATCCCTGTAAGCATCCTCTTGTCTCTTTCCTGCCATCACTATCTTCCCTTTCTTTGAGAAGCAACAAATAAACAAAAGTACTTGATTTCATAGGATGCGAGAAGATTAGATGCTGCTGGAAACTGTGGGCCGTGTTAGCCCTTCCCAAGGAGAGCGGCGGAAGTGGGTGAGGAAGCTCAGCAGGTGGGGTTCTCACACAGTCAGAACCGCTGGCAGGTGACCCCTTCTCTGGGAGAGCAGAAGACAGACCTGGCTGCAGGGAGGCACCACGCTAAGCTCCAGCAAGCCTGCGAGGCAAGAGAAAGTCACTCGGAGTTCAGGGGAAATCAGCAAACATTAGATTTATTTTTCCAGATCCCAGAGTGCTGAATGTTCCTCAAAAATGATCCCTGCTGAACCAGCCTCTGTAGGTCCCCTTCCTGCGGGCAGCACCCAACACAGCCGCCCTTTTTCAGAGAATGAATGAATGAACGAACGAACGAACGAATGAATGGGAAAACAAGTTTTCCCCAGAAACAGCCAGGCTCCCAAAGCCCCCCCCCCGAAGATGGGCAGTATCCAAGGCGTCGGGCCCAGCGGGCCCATGAGCGTGAAGCGCACACGCGGAGGGGCGCGCCCACTGAGCGCTGTGCCGACGCGTGCGGAGAGAGACTGTATTGAAAATCGTATGAAAAAGCAAGCGAGCAGGCAAGGAATTCCAGTCCGCGTGTTAGGCCTTGCCTTAAACCCGGTTGCCAGCTCCGTGCGGTCCAGTCGGTGCCAGCGGCCCGGACTCCACGCCGGGTTTTCCGCCCGCCCTTCACCTGCCGCTCAGCAGCCCAGGCTCGGGTCCCGCAGTTCAGCCTGCCGCGCGACAAAGGACGGTCCTGAAGTCTGACTCGGCCAGTGGAAAACCCACGTGCATCACGACAGCGGACAGCGAGGAGCACCGCTGAGCCAGGGCTGACCGCCACAGGCAAGTACGGCCCGCCGGAGGCTCCTCGGCTTGAGAGGCAGCGATCCTGGAAGGGCGGGAACGCACACCGGGGGAAGTCCCGCGCTGAGCGGGATGCCGTCCCTGGGTAGCGACACTCCCGCAAGCGGTGCTTCTGCGGAAGGGATTCTGATTCTCCATCTGCCTTCTGCAAGGGCGAGTGTTCTTGGGGAGCAGGGTAACTGTGAGACTGGCTCAGAGTGCTCAGGTTTGCTTTAGGAGCACCCCCAATTCTACACCCCCCAAGGGTCCCTGCGCCGGGAACAGGTAAAGACAAATAAGGAAAATCTGGTAGAGTATTGCTCTGTGCAGAGCGTGGTGCCGGGAGGTGAAAGCAAGGCTGAGAGGTGCGTGGTGTGAACTGTTAGATGTGTTGATAAAATTCCTAAGACTTGTTTAAGAGGAAAGAAGGCTTTTTAATTTAGAATAGTTTATCGTTATAACAAATATGCTAATAATAATATATAATGCTTCTATAAGCATAAACACATATATAGCTATAGACACACACACACAACACACACCACACACACACCACCCGCCCCCCCCAACCTGGAAAGTATCCCCAACAAGAAGCATACTTTCACGCTTCTGCAAAATAAATTATCCCCTAAATAAAATAGAACAATTAATAATTTGAGGAAGGATAAAGGATATAGGTTCCTTGAATAGTTGGGTTAAATTTAAAGTAATTGGTTCTGTTTAATTCATGTTTTTTTAAGGAGTAGAAAGAGCATCAAATTGCCTATTTGGTTTTCCTCATTTGAAATGCAGCATGGTGTTTGGTTATCCCTGAAAAGGCTTTAATTTTCCACCCTCCTGTTTGGCAGACAGCACTCAGGCTTTGGCCTGTCTCCCAGTGGGCACTGATATCAGCAGTCGGGAAAGAATACAATTGATTCCTGCTTTTTCTTTGCATAAGACCTAATCATCACTATTAGCACTTCAGCAGTGCTCTGCCACCCAATCTGTGTTCCTTCTCACATTTTCTATTGATGTAGATCATTAGCAATTGAAAGGAAGCTCTTCTTTTGATTAAGAAGCCAAAGAGTTAGGGAAATCCTGGATTCCTTCAGATTATTTATTTAGAGGATTCTCCATCTGATCCATGCTGTGGGTTTCACGGGGTGAGGGGGGAAAGAGAAAACAGGAAGTCTTAACTCCTGCTTCTCCAGGTCCATCGTTACTTTTTCCAGAACCAGAGACTTGCACAATTGCTGTAAAGTTATAAGGAACTCCCCCAGGGCAGGCGGGAGCACTGGTGAGCCCTCAGGGGTCGCATCCTCTGATTAGTCTGCAGGCCAAGGTCAGGATTCTGACCCACAGTTACTGCTGACCTCGGAATTTAGTGCTCGAGTCACCTGCAGTCAGCTATGATTCTGAAGAAACACCATGATGGCTGATCGGAATCTGAAATAACACAAAGCTGACTTTGGAAAGACTCACTCCTCAGGCGATAGTACCTCTGGCCAGGCCACACCTGCTCATGTGAAGCGTTCAGGTTGGGGAGTCATCACGTTTAATCTCTTCAGGGGGGCTCTTTGTTTTTAAATCAGTGTCAGAGCTGAACTGTACATAGACCCAGCTCACAGCAGTGCACTTGAAGGCTTTCTTTTCTGTGTAGTTGCTGGCTATTATGTGACTCCCCAGGCTGCTGACAATTAGTAATAGAACAAATAGTGGCACCATTTCTCACAAGTCCGTTGTGTACCACTGTGCAAAGGGCTCTTCTCACATTGTCCCAGTTACTTCTCACTATGTGCACGCTTAAGAGTTACGTAATGTCATCCCCACCCTACAGATCAGACAACTGGGGCCTCAGAAAGGTGCGGTCAGTGGCCGGGTGCCACTCGCCTTTTCAGTGGGGAGCAGGGACCTGGCCTGCCTGAGCCCTCCCGAAGTCCAAGCTCTCTTTATGGCTCTGTCACTTTCACCTACACATCCCGAGACTTCTGAGGACAAGACAAATTAGTGTGGCCCTCATTCTTCTCACTAGCAGTTTAGACAAAATGCACCAGATGGCAGGAAATGAAAGCGCACTGACAGCTAATTGCTGACTCCCAAAAACCACACTCCACATCCGGCCCAGTCCTAACTTCCCAGAGAGAGTGTGGGATGGACAAGAAGGAGGAAGAGAAGGAGAGTCGAGGAAGTGTCCACAGAGGCGCAGAGGTAAACCCCGCGCGGAACAGGCGAGGGTGAGAGCTTCCAGGTTCCGGCCCCACCCTCCCTCAGATCCCTAAACACAGCCGAGTCTCTCCCAGCCCGAGAACACACAGGGCCCCCATTTCCTAGGCACTTGTTCACCCAGCTCCTCGGCAGCCCCAGGGAGGAACTCTGCCCTCTGGTGCTGGGTGGGTGACCTTACTCTGCAGGGCCGAGGTAGCCGGCCCTCCCCTGTACTCACTGAGGACTTGGTGTCTGCTCTTCTCAGAGTCCGGATCATGTCAGTGTCCAGTCTGCTCCTCTACGTACAGGAGCCGGGTCCTACTCCCATCCTTTCCCTCAGCCGTCTCTCCCTCGCCCTCTCCCTCCTATGGGAGTATTTCCTGGTACCCAGTAGTTGCTCTGTCAAGTTATTCATTTCTCCAGGTGCAGACGCATCGCCGCAGATGCTAAAAGCATTTGTAGATGTGATCAGTGATTATGGAGAGAAGCTTTGTGAATCTGGGGAGGTGCTGAAAAACAGACAAGGAAATGCCAGCTTTCAAAAATATCTTTCTAAAAAGTAGTTTCCAAAAAGCTAGGCTGATAAAATAATGACTGACAAAATCCTGGAGCAGATTACTCAATAGTTTTTTATGTGAGGAATTAGAAGTGATATAATTTGTATATCCCAGCATGAGTTCTCCAGAATCAAGCCATACCAAGCTAACCATATTTCTTTTTTGCGAGACTCGTGAAAAGGGGGTCCTTGAGCCTGAAGCTTCATAACTCAGGGATGTGTTACGGTCTGATCAGTCTGGAGTTGTTGCTCATATGCCGGAAACTGCAGACCTGAGGGCGTTGGAACAGGGCTAAGCTAGTTGATCACAATCTAATTGTACTCCTTGAGCGCCGTGGTGATGCTGGCCCAGGGTAAATGTCGTAAAGCCCTGTCAAATGGTCTGGACTTGATGTTTCTTAATTTCAGCAAAACATTTGACACAACTTGTCACGGTATATCGTTTCACTTATTCAACAAATACTTGTTACATGTACATTATGTGTCATGCATTATATTAGGTGCTTGTTCAGCGTTTGTGACTCCAAAGGAGATTATAAGTTAGTAGTGCTAGCAAAGAGAACAAAAATAAGTCAAAATAATTATGATTGCCTGACATGTTTCTTGGAACAAAGCAGGAAGTCGATTAAATCATTTGTTCATGTGTGTTCTGGTCTCTTGGGTGCACCAGTGCACCCCCACTCACTCAGGTGTCTGCTCAGAGAGTCCTCTGACAACCCTGTCTGTAAAACCTTGCCTGGTCATTTTGTATTCCCTCATATTTCTTTATTTCTCTTCCTCGCGCTTCTCGTTCTTTGCAGTGACAGGTGTATTTGTGTAGCTGGTTGCCCACTGCCTGCCTCCTTTGTGTGTGAAGGAGGGGAGGCATTTCACAGGACGGAGCCTGGGTTCCTTGCCGTTCGACATGTTTATCAGCAACAGTTGTTTCCGTTCCTGCTAATCAAATTTCCAGGTGATGGAAGTGAGGATGGATAGCTGATATAGTGAATGAGAGAATCAAAATTCACTCTAATAGCATATGCGAAAGCACTTTGACCATTGGAAAGTGTAATTAAATGTACGTTATCCTCGTGAATCCAAGTGGCTATAAATCGGCGCCAAGACCGATAAAATGAAGGTTAAATACAAGCTCCTGCAGGTAGGTTCACACATGGATTACCCCGGCTGGAGAGGAGGCGCGTGGAGGGCAGCGCGGCCCACGTGGAGTTGCCGCCAGCAGACGGCGGTGGGGCCGCCGTGTCCAGGTGGCCGAGCTGCCCCTGGGCAGCTCTTGATTGTCATCAGTTAGTGCCATGTGGACATTGCCAGAGCAGAAAGTGGCCAGCGGAGGGTAACTCACTCGGAGAACAGCAGTGGGAACTGGGGGCTTGGCCTGAAGGAGAGGGAGTCGGGCGGTCGGGGGGCGGCCTTGAACTCCGTCGGGTGCTCGCGTGGAGAAGGGGGGCTCGTGTGTGTTGAGGGCTGAGTTGGGACTGCTGGGTCCTGGGGGCAGGGCTCCTTTCAGGGTTGGGGGACAGCGGGAGCCCGTGCAGGGCCCACAGCCTGTACCTGCTGAGGACCGAGCTCACCACAGATGTCTAAAGAGAGCTCGACACCCGCGGGACCAGGGGGGCCGTGCGAGCACAGCGGGCTGGGCGTCCGCACCCCGACCTCAGAATTCTCATTCCATCCGGACCATCTCCTACTGCCCGGCCTGACATTCGGCTGCAGCCGTTCTGGGCACACACGTGGCTTCCTCGGCGTGAAAGTGCTTGAATCTACTGGGCCTGGGGTGCCTGGTCCCGTTCAGTGATTGCCTCCCTCCCCTCCGCCGCTGCCCACCTGTCCGTCACCTCGCCCCTTCTGTCCACCGCTCGCGCGCTGACTCAGTCGCTCGTCCGGGTAGGCCTCAGCAGAGGTGTGTGCGCGTCCTGGATAACCTAGCCCTTCTCTTAGAAACGAGAGTCCGCCCTCCGGTTCAGCAGCCCTGTCTTTGCATTTGAAGGGAGCACAATTTTAAGAAAGCATTCATTCCCCCCCCAAAAAATATATTTTTCTGCATTATTAGTGGATATCTTTGTAACACATAAATGTGTTGGGCATTGATCCATCGTTCAGTTTGATTCCACTGCTCCCCCAGGCGCCCCCTTTTCTCCCGGGGGATTCAGAATGAGTATGGAGAGCACAAGTCCCTAGGAGAGGGACAAGACCCCCAGCACAGAAGCCACTGCAGCAGGGGCCGAGCGGCACAGGGCACAGCACTGCAGGAGCCCGAAGGGCAGGCCGGCCCCGGCACCCGCCTCCTTCGTTCAGAAGCATCCTCAAGGCACAGACACGGACTTCAGGCCTTCTCCTTAGGCCCCATGAAGCAGACGCAAACAGCGACGCGTACACGCTGGCGAGCGATTTCCTTCAGTAAGCACAAACAGCCTCAACGACACAGGAACGGGGTGGACATCTGACTAGCGCGACTTGAGATTTTTCATCTGCCCTAAATGTCCGAATGTCAGTGTGCACTGTTTTCTAATCAGAGACTCATAAAATGAGTGGTAAAATCCAACAACCGAATAACCCTTCACAAAACACTTTGACCTTTAAGCCTCACATCAGCCTTTGGAAGTGGATGTTAGTTTTTATCCTCATTCGTTCATCCTTCTGGTGGTGCCTTCTGCTGAGTGTTGGGTCTCAGTCTTTGGAGAAAGATTTGGAGCCCCAGTTTTCACAGAGCTGACCTTCTTGTGAGAGAAGAAATCGCAAACAAGAATAAATGAATATGTAAATGCCATAAATTGCTGATAAATGCTCTGAAGAAAATAAAACCCGTGGTAGGATAGAGAATGACCAAGGAGGAGGTGAAATCTTTAGAAAGGATCTTCCAGGAAGAGCTTGAAGGAGCCAGGAGCAAAGAGTATGTTCTAGCTCAGAGGCTCAGCAGGAACAAAGGCCCTGGGGCCCGAAAAGGCTGGGCGTCCTGCACAGAAGGAAGTCAGGTGTGGCCGACACAGTGAAGGTAGTGAGGAGGAGAGACGCGGAGGCTGGGGGCAGAGTGGAGGCCGCCCGTGGGCCTTGGCGGTGGTTCAGATTTTATTATGCGTTGAAGGGGAAGGCACTGGAGGGTTTTCAAATATTCTTTCAGCCTCTGTGTAATGGATTGTGGGGAGAGGCCAGATGGGAGGCCACTGCCTAATCCAGCTGGGAGACACGGTGGCTTGAACTGGATGATAACTCATGGACGTGCACAAAAATGGGCAGATTCCTGACATACTTTGGAGGTACAGCTGATGTACCTGCTGATGGCTTAGAGTCGGGGAATGTGAGAAATGGAGGCTGAGATGCCCAATCCATGTGTTGAAACCGAAGCTCAAAGATATTAAGGAACTTTGATCTAAGGCCACAGAGCCACACGTGACACAGCTAGGACCCCGGTCAGCTACAACCCTTCTCATTCTTGCCTAATGCTGGCCATTGCGTTAAAAGGGGATAAATGAGTGTTAAGTCCTGTGAACTCCTTGACGTTGATGCGATGGTGTTTTGAGGCTCTGTGTAGTAGACAATGTGTCACATCCATTCAGCGAGTCAGTCGGTTTGTAGTTCCTTGCAAGCAGTCCTTGTATTATTTTGGAATCGATATGCCGTCTCTGACAGTCGGTGTCGGTAACCACAAAATGCATGCCAGCTAAATTCTTTTCAGAGGTTGCCTTATTTTTGGAAGCAACATTTCCTAGCAATATCATAAATTATTAGAGGGGTGGTCGGCAGCAGATCGAGTCCGTCTCCTGTCGGGGCTCTCGTTGGTTTTATTAAATTGGCCGTAGCTGACAAGCTGTTCTTTAAAATCTCCCTGTGACAGAAGATGCTGTAAATTCAGATTTATTCTTCAACTGATTTGCTAGGTCATTCAGAAAGAGTCCTTTACCTCTCACTCTGAGATGTCCTCAGCCTTTTCATAGCTCCAAGAACTGAAAAACGAAAAGAAAAGGAAACCTGGAAATGTGGATCCCACTGCTCATGGCTCCCCCTATCCATGCGTTCTACAAACACTGAGCTCGCCAGGCGCTGCCCTCGGCATGGAGACGTGCGTGAGCGTGCCCTCGGTCCTGGGCTCTTCCCTGAGTCACGCGGGCCCAGTTAAGGTTTTGTTCTCGCCAGCATCTCCCTTCGAACAGGTTCCGATCTTTACCTGCCCACACCCAGCAGTTGTTTGGGGGACATTTTCAAGTCCTTTAGGTAATGCATGGATCCTCTGAGGTTCCCCACCTCAGAGAATGCTTTGGTGGGGGGGAGGGAGGAAAAAGTGGAAGAGAGAGAGCCAACGAGGACTTTATTAAAGATACCGCAGATACACTTCCCATATAGTCATGCGTTCATAGTTGGTAATGCAAAGCTGTGGATTCTGGAATGAGTCCGACCCCCAGACCCTGGGGCTGGCATGCAGCTCCACTGTCTGGGAAGCACCCCTTTTGTCTCTGAAGGGACTTTAAAAAATCAGCGGGGGGGGGGGGGGGTGACAGGGGACCTTACTGTGGCAAAAACTGACCGGCAAGTCAACATTATCTGATCAGATTTTAAGCACAATGCCATATTATTCTGTAAATTTTATTATACAAATGGCAGGGTTATTCTATCCCCAGTAGAATAATTCTCAGAAGCCACCCACCAGGGTTCTTTTATTTTCCAGGGATGAATTTTCACACACACACACACACACACACACACACACACACACACACATCAGCAAGTGAAAAGGGAGTTTATACAAACTTCCAACTTAAATGTTCCACATCTCGACTGCAGTGGTTGTTAGTAGGTGTCTATATATTTGCAGAATTCATCTAAATGTACACCTAAAATAGGTGCAATTTATTGCTTACTGGTGACACTTCAGTAAGCTTGATTCAAAAAGTAAACAGCAAACCAACATTTTGTTATTTTATATTCCCTTAATAGCTTTGCATCTGTCTCCAGCTTCTGGTATCATTGCCACCAAGGGTTTTAGCTTGAGTAAGACCAGGGTAAGCGCAGCTATTGTCAGAAGCTTCCTGCATTAGGACTAACGTTTAGCCAGGAAAGTAAAGTCTAGCTGTAAATTTTCATGTTATTTTAAGATAAAGCAAATAGACATCTCTAACAGACTTGCATAGCACATGGCTGGCTCGTACAACTTGAAAACGCAGATAAACCCCAGAAATCAGAACTTCCGGTGGCAGGCCTTAGTTGGCGTCGAGAAGTAATCAGGGAGTCTGTTGTAGTTTTGTAATGAACTGGAAAAAATCAGTTTTAAGCCTATCAAACACCAGCATTCAATATTTTGAAGCAAATCTTTTTCAAGTATTTCTCTTCTGTCACATTTTTCTGGTTCTTTTTGATAACCAAGCAATCTTTCATTCTTTGAACTGCTTCCCTAGAAAAATCGTTGACATGGCCAAAATTGTCTCACTCTGTTGGGTTTAGAGCCATTCCCAAAGTGGCCTGGGGAAATTTTTGGGCAGCCCTGGACTGCAGGCCCAACCCAGGGCATCCCGAGCGAGCGGGAAAACAGAGCCTCTCAGACCCTTAGGAGACTGACTGCATCTTGCTCCAGTCCCAGCCCCGGCCCCCAGGAGCTGTGCCCAGGAGTCCACAGGAAGAGGGGCGGCAGCCTCTGTCTGACTCAGGACTGGCCAGCGAAGGGAGGTCAGGAGCCAGCACTTCCTCTCCCTTTCCCAAGATCCCTCCCTCCCAGGACACTTCCCCACAGCTGCCCTTAAACTCATTCAGGACTCAGATGTCATTTCAGCAGAGGCCACCCCTGAGAGCCCTATCCAAAATAACGTCTCCCCTCTCACTCTATCCCTTTTCCTGCTTTAATTTTCTTAGTGACCTATCATTTCAGAGCAGTAGACTTCCCCTAAGGAAAGAATGAAGTTTTGCGTGTTGCTAAGCTGGTTTTTGAGTTCACCCTACAGCTAGCTGTAGCCTTTTCCTCTTATTCATTGGGTCATTAATTCACACAAGTGATATTTGTGCCCATCGTATTATCAGAATATACAATATTTTATGAGATTAAATTATAACCCTTCAAGGTGGGAAGGCTTTTTCAGTACTGAATCCCCACCACCCAGCATACAGCAGTCACTCAGTAGTAAATCCTTGCCATCGGGCTCAGCAGCCACTGTTCCCAGGGCCCCAGTACTTCAGGGACCTATGAAATGTTTTAATTTCTTTTAAAATCAGAAGAAAAAAAATCAACTTTTAAGTGGAAGAAAATGTTTTAATATATTAATATATTCATCTTTATGCCAACACAGTCCTAAAATATCAGGGATTTTTGGTTGTCTTGTTTGTTTATAGAGGAAAGGGCCCTTGAAGGTGAAAGTTCATAGGTCCCATGAAAGTCATGATGTCCCTGCTGTTGGGGCCCCCTGTGCTCAGAAAAGCCTTCTAGACATTCTAGGAACACCAAAATGTGCTCACGCCAAAAGAGGTGAAATCCTCATTTATCAAAAAAAAAAAAAAAAAAAAAAACACATCTTTTCCAGGCAGATTCATTTTCCCAAGATGCCTAGGCTTCACCATACATATTTTAGAAGAGAGATTAAGGCAATTGCCTCATGAAATATGTTAAGCTTTGGTACTCTCTGAAACAAAGCACACAGCATGACACCCAGAGCAAGAGACCTTCCTGCGAGGAAATGCGTTTTCTTCCAGCTGCAGCCGCTGCACTTTGCCCCTTCCAAAGGCGAGACAGAAGCACCTTCGGCATGTGCGGGCAGCTAGGAGGGCAGAAATAATGACAGGGCTAGAGAATGTGCCCCGCTGGGAGACACAAGCTTGCGGCTAGCACCTTCGGAGCTGAATACGAGGGTCTCCAGGCAAATATTGCCGAAAGAGCCCCTCGTCTTTTGTTAAAAGGAAAGCGAAAATCGACAGACCTCTAAACCCCACTGAGGCATTCAAGTCATGGTTTAGACAGCTTAGAGGCAAGATGCAGGTGCGGTGCTGGGATTAGCTTTGCTCTTTTCTTCCTGCATTGGGTAGTGTCAGGAGTAATTAACAGTTCGCAAGGGAGTGGATTTTCTGCGACTTGGGGTAATAAACATTTGTAGTTCCTGCGACGCTGTCATGTGACATAGTTTCAGGCCTGGGGGCGGTCTGCTGCGCACACGCAGTTGATCGCACTGCCTCGTTCAGGATGCTCTGTCCTGAGCCAAGCGCCTCTGGGCTGGCTCTGACCTGGAGGGTCAGCCGCAGAAACCACCTCTTAGCTCCGCATCTGCACCCCGTCCTTCCCTCGACTGCATCTCACCTGTAACTCTTAAACCCTTATAGTTAAGATGCCCTCGTCCTGTTATGACTGGAGTTGGGGAAGCCAGGAAGGAGG
This sequence comes from Eonycteris spelaea, assembly GCA_003508835.1. NCBI lineage: Eukaryota > Metazoa > Chordata > Mammalia > Chiroptera > Pteropodidae > Eonycteris > Eonycteris spelaea. Next base: position 2,419,401 of record PUFA01000116.1, on the reverse strand, counting down.
GAGCATGCAACTGTCGGGTACCCCATACCGCTTGTGCGGGAGGTGATTTGTGGGGCAGGAGGAGGTGGGTGGTATTGTCAATTATAGAAGTTACGTATTTGTTTTTGCTAAACTTTTCTAGTTAGATCCAGGCTATCATTTTAGCCTCTCTACGTCCCTTTGACTCTTGGTGCCATCATCACGTATATAACCAGCCCTCTCTGCTAAATGCCACATAATGTTGGTCAATGTGCCGTTGAAGTCCTTATCCAAATTAAAATGATGATAGAATGTCAGCCTAGGACCATACCACAAAAATTCTCCCCTGAAGCCAATTTCTACATGTTACTCGACTTCCACCCACAGTTCATCTCATTAAAAATCTGCCTTTGAAATGCTACTCTTACTCTTGGGAGCCCACACTATCTGTCTTGGCCACAAAAGTAACGTGAGATAATAAAATGCTTTGCCCAAATGTAGATAGCGTCTGTCACAGTTCCCCCAACCCAGTCGGCTGTTACTCAATCAGGAAATTATGAGTGGGTTTTAGAGGTACAGCAGAGACAATGGTGTTGGGGGGTGAGCCACTGTCCCACCCACAGGCCTACCAGGCCACACCTGGACTGCGTTCCCCCGTTGCATCCGGGGGGTGGGGCGGGGGCTAGTTATCCTGGTGATGTTCAAATTCGTGCAGTGATCCACACACACTCCAGCTTCAGGTCCGGTCTCAGAGCATCTAGGCTTTGTCTTCCGAATGCCATTTCACATGTCGGGGTCCCAAGGTTTGAATTCTTTCTTGTGTTAATTATGTAACATGGAGAGCAAGTCAGGAAGACCCACCAGCACAGCTGCTGGCCATAGTTCTCTCTGTGCGTGACAGGTCACCTCGCCAAGGGACACCTCTGTGTGCAACCCCCACCTCAGACACCCACTTCCCTGCACTCTAATGTTTACGCTGCCGTGCGCTCTCAGTCCTCAGGGGGGTTTTTCTCTGGGCTAGACAGCTTGAAAGGCCTCCTGAGGAAGGAATTACAATACAGGTGAGAACAAAGGAAGGAAAAAGCACTTTTTATATCACCGAATCATTCAATTTGACATCATCTGGAAATGTAAAATCTTAACACACTTTTCCTAGCCTACAGTTCACTGTGCTGCTGATGGCATGTACGGGGTCAGCACCCTTCTCTCCTTTCCCCCCGCCCCGTACCCCGCATTCCCCTGCTGCCCAGGGAGTTAGCTTCAGATGCCCCTGGGCTGGTCTTGGCTGGAGTACTCTTCAGTGATTTGGAGAGGAATTAAGGGAAACACTGAACAGCTGAAACAGGGCACAATGAAGATTATTTCGCTGTGCTCCATTTCCGTTTGCACCCGCAGCTTCTGTTTCCCAGGACTCTGAGAGGTAAACCCAGACTGCATGCCTGACAGTGGATCACAGCGCCCAGCTCCGCGCTTTGACTGACAGCTCCGTGCATTTTTCTGAAAGGTCTTCTTACTTTCAGCAGAGCCTGGTGTTCTTAGCCCTGAAAAATCACGCAGTGCAGCAGGACACCTGAGGCTACAGAAAGGGGCCACAGTCTTTCTGTCTCACGTCTGACAACTTGAAACATTCAGGAAAAAAACAGAGAATTTATGTTTCAGAGGCACCCTGCCAGGTGTGCTGTGGAAGCACTTGAAGAACCACCTCTTCCCTTTGGTGCGGTAATCACAACTATACCACGTTAACCAGCAACCGTGGTAAGCTTGTGGTTTTCATACTAGACTTTAGGAATGGGAATGACAATTTCAACATGTATATGTCCTAAAAGTTCAGGGACTGTAATAAGTTTCTACAAATAAAAATGTAATACCTTCTTTTTTTGTAAAATAGTATAGTAGGCTAATATCTTCACATTAAGACTTTTTTTATTTCTGGGAAACAGTAATAATTTCTGTCCTTAGAAAAGGATTTACAGAGACAGTATGAGCGGAAAAGGAGGTTGTTTCTCCCAGCAGACCGCCCCTTCATAACTGAGTTAGCGTGTGTCCTAGGTCAAAGAGCTATTTAAATGACTCCAGCAGACTTCAGTCCTGCCCTCCTCCGTAAGAGAGAAAAGCTTCCAGTAAGTGCAATGAAATTTTATTAGTGTCTTCTTTCGGAGATTAATAAAATGTTATAGTACATAATTTATGCATCAATTAAGGGTATGGATTTAATTCTAGTTGTACATCTTTCAAAAGGCGGCTGGTCAGGAACAGGCCACTGATCGAAAAGCTTAGCCCATAAGAGCAGGGAGGTGACACTGAATCCAGATTCCAGCACGTCAGTGTCCTGCCTAACGTGTGTCGTAAGCTCATGTCAGAGTTGAAGAATGAGGTTTATTTTAGTTTTATTTTGCGTTCTTAGATTGGTGCTTGGCTTTTTTGCTGTGTTTTTGGAGATCTTTTTGTTTCGTTTGGCTGTGATTAGTCCCCATTTATTTGTCATGGGAATAGTAAGTTCTGGGACCCAGTCAGGCTCTTACAGCTTTGTCCAGTTACCCACATCGGCCCTTCCCTCAGGCGAGACCCAGAGGCTCAGCCCTGAGCCTGAGAGCAGTTCAGGACGGCTGCCTGCCCAGCAACACCCCCGGCCACGTGCTCAAGTGTATGGCAGGTGACCACCCACCAACCTCATTCCAGTCTGGTTTTACAGGAATATCCAAAGCTTCACAGGCGGTGATTTCAAAGCCACTCCCCACTGACTCCGTGCAGTGCCACATAACCACTGCTCTCTGCTCGAGGCCTGTGAGGGCGCAGTCAGCAACGGATGATCAGTGTGTGAGTGAGAGTCACCCTCAGGGCAGTGCAGCAGTATTTTCAAAGAGGAGAGCATTTTCAGTGGGGTGGACAGTTTCCAGGTGCTGGGACTTCTGGAAATAAACACAGAATGATGTGCTGGATCTAAATTTGCTGCTTCCCTTTCATTTTTCAAGGCCACTTTCCACACCATTTTACTCCACGAAGCTGACAAACTTTGGCCCGCGGTGAACTTTGCTCAGTGCTCAGTGCCATGGCACACAACCACACTCTGAATGACAGACCGCACGGTCTCAGCCATCGGCGCATGCACAGTCCCCGTCACAGCCGTGCGTGCGGGGCCTGGCAGGTTACTCTGTGTGGGGCACCGTCGTAGACATCCCAAGGGACACAAGATAAGGAGCATCCTCAGCTCTCAAGGAAACTGCGAAGCTAGTAGAGGTGCAAATTAGGTTTCCGGCCCTCATGAAGAGGGAGTGGACACACCTGGGCCAGGTGGAGCCGGGAGCAGAATCGGGGGAAGGGGGAGCGCTTTGGAGCTCTCTGTAGGAAGAGCCGGGGTGCAGGTGTTGGCGTAGGGGGTGGGGGCGGGGGGTCGGAAGCTGCGTGACCAGAACAGAAGTGCTTAAGGGCGGAAGGAACCACGTTCTTCTCACAACACTGTGCTCCCAAAAGAGAGAAATTTGAGGACCAGCAGCACCGTATGTGACCTTTCTGGTCACATCATTGCCATGCCCAGTTACCTCCTTTACTTATTTACTTCATGTGTTTCTTTAAATGGACTCACTATTTTTACTTAAATAAACGTATGTTAAAAGGAAAACGTTTATGTTTACAAGGGAATTTTGAATGACAGCCATGAGGTGAAATACCAGTGTCGCTCGCTGTGACAAGGTGATGGTAGAAAGGACTCGGGCTCCGGAAACGCCGCGAAGCTGGCCGTCCCCTGCCGACGCGTCCGGGGGCGAGGTCTGTTCTGCTCTCAGTTAAAAGGGTCAGCGTTGGTGTGGCGAAAAAGACGGCCCGTCCCAAACGGAGCCTGCAGGGCAGAGGAGAGCTCTGCTGGGCCGGGGCCTGGGTCTGCCATCTCGGACTGACCCCACAGCGTCTTAAAAGGGCGACACCCTCTGCCCCTTCCACAGTCAGGGGCACACGATAGAGCCCTCCCAAAAAACGTCTTCCATCACTGGCATTCTGAGTCTCACTGGCGTTCTAACGTCTTTTGGCCCTTTTTCATAAAAAGTAAAAAATTAAGGTTACATTGATATTTCATACTTCATAATATCGCACACACATCCCCAAAAAGAATATTGATGGGAAACTCTAAAAGGTGGCAAACCTAACAAGAATCAGCTGATGAAGAGATCCCAGGGATACATAAGAAGAAAGTAGCTGAGTTTAAAGAGTCTCAGAGGAATCTGAGAAACCTCTCAAGGGGTTGACATCCCGCCGCTGGCCCAGCCCCCGAGGAGGGGCTCAGGCACGTCCACGAGGCCTCCGGCCCAAGGCCGTCGTCCACGGAGCTGGCTTTGTGCCCCCGTGTTTCTCGTTCAGGTGGCCTCTTCTCTCTTCCTTTCTCATAATGCACCTGTCTGTCACTTGGCATTCAGCATCTGAGTAAGAGCACAGCGGAGAGCACGCTAATGCATCGCAGAGGTAATTGCCACGTTCTCCTTAAAAGTGTTGTCAGGAGCATTTCACGTCAAGGTTTCACGAGGAATTATGTCAGTAGTTGAAGTGAGCTATTTTCTATAGCCCATGTCACTCTGCAGGTGAGACGTTACTGATTACAGCTTGAGAATTTAATCTCAGAAGTGATCGTACTGCATTTCTAAAATCTGCATTTGTTAGAGCAGGTTTCCCCACCAGATGACGCCTTGGCCAGGACATCTCCATGCAGAAGGTAGTTTCCTACAGAAAATCGTATTCTGACATTTCGTTTCTGTATGAGACCAGTCCAATCAACATTACAGAGCAGCATAATAACTTATAATAAGCTCAAATGCAGTAGAGGGATAGCTTCACCATTGTTTGTTATATGTTCTTAAGAAGTATTGATTTTTATTCTAGATGAGCATTTACGGAACTTGCCCGCGCTTTAAATGATGCTGGCAAAGCTTGACATCAGTTCACGGCATTTTTGAACACCGTGTTGGCTTAGGCACCAATGAAACACAGTCTTAAAGCAGTCTCTAATAGCCATTAGTGTTTTTTTTTTAATAAAGTTTCACTATGCCATTTCTATAGGAGTCCCAGACTACAAATACCAAAAATCCAAATGACTATGAAAACAACATAATATAGTCCATTTTCCAGAAAGAAATTGGAAATAACACAAAATGTTCGATGCCTCTTTCTCATACAAAACATAATGTTTATTCACTTGCAAAGGCGTAATTCCTCTAGGCTTCAGTGTTCTCTTCCGTGAAGTGAGGGTGGCCCTGTCTAGCTCAGAGGCTTGTCAGGAGGCCTAAAATCATGCACGAAAAGTGCCGAACGCGGTCCCTCATGTGTGCACCAATTCCGGTTTATAAGAAGCTCTTAGTATTCTTACTTTCACATCGTCAGGACCAGAAGAATCAGGAGCATCACCATGGTCCCCACCCCCTGGGGAATGGGTCTCAGCCCAGAGTCACCTCAGCCAGCCTTGGAACAGCTTCCAGACTCGGGAATGCTGGCCCTGCCCTCCGGGGCATCAGAACTCTAGTTTTCGTGACCCGGTCACCTTTCAGGAAAGGATCAGTATCTGAAATACTGGAGATTTTTCCCAATAGAGAGAAACGCTGAAAGGGAAAAGCTAAAGAAGAAGTGGGCAGAGTGAGGGCACCCCTAAGGGAAGGGAAAAGGGAGGCGGTTCATCCCCAGGCCTTGAGCAGCCCGCCCCCAGCCCTCTGCCCACTTCCCACAGCACCCGCAGGCCGGGACGTCCCTCTGGTCCCTGACCAGACTTCCTGGGGCACCCCTCTGGTCATCTGCCTTGCGTGTGCTACCCCTCCCCGAGGTTCACCTCCGAGGGAGACACTCGGGAGGACAGCTCTTTAAGAAGTGGGGAGCCTATGTTAAGTTGGGAGCCCTCAGATACGTACAGCTTTGAAATGATTCGTGTTCTGGGGCGTGATTGGGAAGCCTGCCCTCCTTAAAGTTTAGAGAACTACATTAGGGACCATATGAAATGAAGCTGGAGTCAGCAGTTTCCTACCCAAATCTCTAGCAGAGGAAACAACCAAAACTGGTTTGCTGTGGATTATAGAATGGCTTAGCCAAGGGCAGGAGGGTGCTGGTGAAGATCAAGAGACGCCCTGACCCACACCCACGACGTAACCCTGCCTTAGCCCAGGCAGCTTGCAGGGCCCTGGGGGCGAATGAGATCACTTGCTCAGAGGAATTACTACACTGTGGCTGGGGTTATTTTACTAATACAGTTCCCATCGCAGTCTCGGTAGCTGAAACATCTCTGAGATTCTCACTGAGATGCGAGCATCTGAACATGGCGTTCAGGCCCTTCCCAGTCTGGCCCGAGCTCCGACCCGATCAGACTCCCACAGGGTCCAGAACATAAACCTCGCAAAAGACGCAACCTGGAGTTCCCGTTCCTTTCACCCTCAAAACCTAGATCGACAGCAGGTGACAGGTGGCGAGGCTGCGGAGAAATTGGTGGGAATGTGGCATGGTACAACCACCATGGAAAACGGTTCCTCCGAAAATTAAAAATAGAGCTGCCATATGACCCAGCAAATCCTGCTTCTGAGCATATACCCAAAAGCACTGAAATCAGCTATCGAAGAGACAGCTGCCCGCCCGTGTTCATTGCAGCATCATTCGCAATAGCAAAATCAGGGACGCGAACAGTCCACCCGCTGACGAATGGATTAAGACCACGTAGCCTGCGCACGCGGTGGCTTAGGGTTCAGCCTTAAAAAGAAGGACGTCCTGCCATTTGTGACAACTCGGAGGATGCCGTGCTCGGTGAAGTAAGCCAGGCACAGAAGAGCAAGTACCACGTGACACCGTGGCGAGCGTCAGGGCCCTCGAACAGCCCGACTCGTGGAAGCAGCGAGAATGGCGCCTGGGGGCGGCGGGGGCCGGCGGGCGACGGGAGGGGTGGGAGTTGGGGTCGCCCCGCACGTACGTTCAGCTACTCAGGGAGTGAGTCCGGCAGGTCTGCTGTCCAGCCAAGTGCCTGGCGTTAGTGATGTCGGGTGACACCCTTAAAGCTCTGTCGAGTGGGGAGACAGAAACCTGGTGCTAGTGTTACCTCTCCAGAACCCCACGGAAACGCGCTTCCTGGGTTTCCTAGACTTGACATTTTTGCCTGCCACCCGTCTGTTTCTCCATCAGAAAATCCTAGCGGGTAAGAGGCCGCAGGGTCGGTGTGCCTGGCCTCGGTAGCCCAGGGATCTTAGCGTCAGCCTCAGTGTCCTCATGCACTACGTAGAGATGCTGAACCTCCTTTCTCCGTGGGGTCGTTCTGGGAATTCAGTGTGTAAATTCGTATAAAACGTCTCGCGCGTTTTAAGGGTTCGGTAGATGTTAGCTCTCGGGGTTGTACAGCTTGTGTTCAGTTGTGTTGGTGGTTGCTGCTTTCCTCAGCTCTGTTGGGAGCCGCTTAGAGTAAATCCTTATATTAGTCTCTATCTTACTGCTACTAGGCAGCCTACGATGAATTAAATTGAATCGAATCGAATTGAACTGAACTGAATTGAACCGAACCAAACCGAAGTCCCAGGTGGCAATAGCTACCGGCCCTCCGATTTTTTTTTTTTTTCTGGAGACCTACTCAAGGCAGGACAGGCTAGAAAGGACTCTCTGTTCATGGGCTAGAAGCAGCTGATGGAGATGAGGATGTTCCCAGTTTCCTGCCACCAAGAGACCATTCAATCTGGTCCCAGGACCACAGGTGAAACCAGATAGGACTTTGGGAAAGCGAGAAGCTGGAGTCTGCCTGCCCACCCTGGGAATAGTCACCGTGGGCCGCCTTGGTCTGATGATGTCTCAGGGGAAGGCAGATTGCTGGAGAGGAGGGAAGGAAGCCCAATATCTTAACTGTTTGTGTGGAAGGCACGTTAGTGGACCTAGAACAAGGAATTCAGATGTTAGACAAGGAGACAAAGAATGAATCCTTGAGCAGCCTGTGATCACTGATGAGAAAGCAAGAGAGGAAGGGGGGACAAGCCAGCACAGGTGTCCCTGGGGCCAGAGCCTCTTCTTGGTCATCAGAGGAACCCTCAGGATATGTCCTGACGGTGGGTTTTTCGTATAGGGTCACAAGTGCGTTCTACTTTCTCATCTTAGTGACCCGTACTAGAGCTCAAAGTCAAACTGAAATTGACTGCAGGGGAAAAATGCGGAGGGTCACTCATCAAGATGTCTTTATGTTCTTGTCTCAGACCCTGCGTTACCCTTCTTCATCATCCCTATTGTCACGCCTCTTCTGTTGATGGAAATGCACATGGGACTAGTATGGGTCAGTCATTGAACGGATTCGTTAATGCAAGGGATATGAACACATCCACTTGGTGCCCCCAAGGCCGGCTCCCTTCTCTACTGATGTATTCTTTAATGAATGGGGGGTAAATTTTTATACACGATTGCTTCACCTGTGTTCACTCCCCAGCGAGGAACTCCGCCTGCTCTGAAGTCCACTTTTTAAAGAAGTAGGTAGCCTTCTGCTTTCCGGTCTTTGTTTTTCACAGTTCCAGTGGAAGGGTAACTCTCTCCCATCCTCATCTTTGTATCTAGAAGGTAATCGTCACATTGACACAATCGCCCACCCAGATGCAAATTGCTGTGCTCTGCTCTGAAGGGTGGCTTGCCCGTCACCTAGGCCTGCATGACACACAGCCCCTGTCTGTGTCCCTGGTTCTCCACCTTTAGCAAACTCAGCCTCACCTGGAGGGCTTGTAAAAACAGACTGCAGGCCCTGCCCCATGGCTTTCTGGCGGATTTTGCATCTCTAACAAGTCCCCTGTGATGCTGATGCTGCTGGTCCAGGAACCACCTGGTAAGAACCTGGATGAGGAAGTTCTAAGACTCCTTCAACATTTGTTTCCGCTGGACAGCTTCGAAATCTGGGGGCTGAGGGTCAGAGAGACAGTCCCTTTTACTGTTTTCACTGGAGTGACAATGTGCAATTATGCTGATGGAAACATTATATTGGGATTGCCTCTACTGCGACTCACCCCTGATCTGGACGTTAGTTTAGGGAGACGTTGAGCTCACAGATTGGGAAGAAGGTGGAGGTTAAGGGGGTGATGATTCTTAAATGCAGGTGTATGTTTATGCTTGACTCGGGAAAGTGTCTTGACTTCCAAAACGTCCATCAGATATGCTAGTAAACTTCAGATTTCCGAGGGGATTGGATTCTGAAAAAGGAATTATCCAATTACAGGTTATAGAAACTCTTTTTCTTTTTTTTTTCTTCTTTAAATAAAGAATCCTAAAGAAGAAAATAAGACAGAGGTACAATATGAAGCCATAATTGCTCAGGAGGGCTTAGCAGAGGGCCTTGTTCAATACATGTAAGAGGGTCTCCAAAGCACCAGAAAAGAGGAGAAAAATCAATCAGAACTGGGTGAGTGTTGCTAGTTTCAGCAATATCATGAGTATCAGGAAGGTAGTTACGAATGTGTTTTATTTTAACAAATACAGTCTTATTCTCCTGACCCTGCCAGGTTCTCTCGTAACACAGAAGAGTCTTTTAAAGTGACATCTCCAGCCCTGTATCTTATCAAGTCATTAATATTTCATCTGAAAAAAAAAAAAACAACATAGTATCTTAACTTGAAACCTAAGACTTGGACCCAAGCATTCAAAGACAAGTGTATTTTACAGCCAGAATGTAGTGAGTGGGATATGATTTTTCCCTTCTCTCTCTCTCTCTTTTTTTTTTTTCTAGAAACAGGGAAGATTGACCAAGAGATTCACAAGTACAACACCCCGGGATTCACGGGGTGCCTCTCCAGGGTCCAGTTCAACCAGCTCGCCCCGCTCAAGGCGGCCCTGCGGCCAACCAACGCCTCTGCGCACGTACACATCCAGGGCCAGCTGGTGGAGTCCAACTGCGGGGCCTCCCCGCTCACACTCTCGCCCATGTCGTCGGCCACCGACCCCTGGCACTTGGACCACCTGGATTCAGGTAAAGGCCGAGCGGTCTCGGCCAGATCGCTTGATTTCCTTAAGCGTCAGTTTCCTCATCTGTAAAATGGGTTACTAACCGTCTCACTGGTAAAGCAAGTGGAAGATTAAGAGAGAAGGGACTTTGGGGCACAAGAGCTCAGAGCACTGCGCTGGGCACCTGTCAGGTGCTCGGAAGTTAGCACCCCGTCTTTGCTCAGTGCCAGAGTAAGTGAGCCGAAGGCCAGAAACGTGGGAACTATCTTCATATGAGTGAAACCATGAGATGTCCGATGATGTGTATGATGTGACCGTCGGATGATCTGACCACATCAGTCCCTCGCTTTGCCTCTGGGTCTCCCACCGACGTGTAGCCCCGTAGTCCGCGTTCTAAGCAGGAGAAAAGATTTACCTATGGCACACAGAGATTCATCTCCCGAGGCCGTATTTACACGATTAGCCTGCAGCCTTCCAGATTCTAAGAGGTGCGTTTAGGCATGCAAGGTCAGGGGACTTAGCCCCACTCCTGCAGGGGCTAAGACGTGTGCTTAGAAAGCACAGGGCTAAAACCAAAGGATACGACTCTTGGCTGCAAAAGTAATTGGGTGCAAACTCAGAGTTCTCATCACGGGGAGTGGTGCAGAGCCCACATGTCCTACTTGTCCCTCGACCCAAGGCGACCCTGGACCACGGGAGTCACCCTCTAAGCCTCTGACAAGGAGGGGTGCAGTCACTAAGTGACCTCCGGCTCTAACATCTGGTGGACCTCATGCTACAGACTGGCGGAGGACAAGGTGGGGCAGGGCGGCGTGAGGCCGGGCCTCAGTGTACCCCTGCCCTCAGCGGGGGCACATGGAGGGTGGGGGCGGGTTTCCCGAGCTCCTCCTTCAGGTTCCCGCTCTACTGGAGATAATGCAGCCGAACTCTCAGAATTCTGCATGAGACGATGTATCTAAAGCACCTAGTGCAGTTACAGACATGCCGCAAGCTTTTCAAACATTTAGCTGCAATAATATTAGCAGCTAACATTATACTTAATGCTATACATATTATTACATTAGGATTCACTACGATACTCATCGAATGTCCGGTAAAGACTTCCAAGCCCCCCTCCCCAAATGCCGATTCGTAACAGTTCACCACGTGAGTGTCACCGGTGTTACCGTTTTCGGGTCCTTGCCGGGCCCGCGGCATTCATCAGCTCCCAGCGTGGCTCTCTCCTGAATCCACGCCAGATTTGCGCTTTGTGAGGCTTCGAAAAGAGCCAGAATTGCCCCATTGTCAGCGTAGCCAATTTAGAGACTAAATAGAGCTCTTTGTCCCTCACCCATGGGTTCTCATAAGATGATGAGGGGTGCTGTGTGCCAAGAGCCCTTCTGGGGAATGCGCTTTCGGGAATGGGTTAGGGTTGCGTGGCGGGCTGGCCTTCCCCATGGGCAGGCCTTCCCGGTGAGGAGGGGAGGAAACGGGGTGAGCGCCTGAGAGAAGGCAGATGTCAGGGCCTCAGAGGAACAGATTTCCCCGAGAAGCCCCTCCAAACGCCAGAGTGGACGGAGATGCCGCGTGACCTTGGACATGCGCAAGCCCTGATGCTGTCCCAGGCGCTCGCCACACGGGGCCTTGAGCCGGTGTGGCCGAGTCAGCTGCCGGAAAATGAGTTTCAAAGACGTCTAGATGCGGCTCCAAAGCCGCATATGTGCGAGTTCATATTCCTTATGTCTTAATTAGCAAATTATTTGTGGTCTAGGACACAGTTGTAGGGGCCAGTTCGAGTTCCTTTCTTTCCTTTTAAAAAGGATCGTGCCTTATGCATGGCAATTTCGTTCTCCCGATCGATATGTTGAAAATGCACATAGGGGACGTTGCTGTTCTTCAGAGTTCAGATCGCGGCTCTGCGGCCCGCGTGCGGCGATGGGCTCCGTGCAACAGGCGGTTCGTCGGCAGAAAACCTTCCGCTCGGATTCAGGCGGAGATCTTACCGGTGTTAACCCCTGACTCTGCCGATCTCATCGCCGTGATTTATTTCATAAATGAAATTCCAGAGCAGCTTCTGAACACGAGGCAGGAGTCTTGTTTAGATAACGTGATTTAATTGTTTTCTTTAGGCGAATGGGAACATGAGAGAGAAAAGGGGGTCAGGGGACTGGACACAGAGACGGAGTAAGACGTAGGCATAAAGGGTGGTGGCTTACTGTCAGGGAGGAAAGACTTCCCTCCGCACTCTTACATCCAGTCAATGGGGGCCTGCAGATGAGACTGATAAAAGACAGATTAACAGGAGAAAAAAGCTTACACATGCACATGATAGTTTACAAAAGAAGTCGCTCCATAAATGATTAAAGGCACAGGCTTATATACCCTACCTGGCAGGGAGAGAGGAAAGAGGACAAAAAGCCTCAGTGGACAGAACAAATGTGTTTCTAGAAGAACAAACAGTGGCAAGGAAGTCTGTGATAGTGCCTGTTCGTGCAGGTGCACCGGCCCCTGACTTCTTCAAGGCCAGGAAACTCCCTGGATGGGGATTGGTGGTAGATTTCTTCTTGGTCTCCCCCACCCCACCCCGAAGGGGGAACTTATGGCAGCCTCATTTCCCAGAGGTTTCTGTTTTTAATCAGGGAAGGAAAGCTCCAAAAGATTTCTTTCTTCATCCGTTGAATCCCAAACGTCCTCAGTTTTAAAATAATCCTCATAAAAACTCTAAGCTTCCGAGCGGGTCCCCACATCAGGAAGTGCACCTTGGTTTATTGTGAGCCTAAGTTCATCATTCCGTTTCTGATTTGAGGGGTTTGGGCTTTTCTCAGATAATTTTTGATATGTGAGTAGAACAGGAACCCTCGCTATGGATGCTCAGAAACGAAACGACAGCACGCACGCAAAAACGCTGTTGCTGGCTACACGCCGCGTGCTGCTTGAGTGTGTCGGTGTTGGGCAGAGAGAAAAGGTGAGAACGGAGTAGTCCCGGTTTGAATGGAGGCCGCTGGAAGCAGGCGGTGTCATCTGAGCCTTGCGAGGGGGTCCTCGGCCAGCAGCATGAGGACCCTCCGGAAGCTCGTCGGAAATGCAGAATCTCAGGCCCCCGCCCGAGACCCGCTGAGTCAGCATCCATTTCAGCGAGATCCCAGGAGACGTCCACTACAGTTGGAAGGCACGGACCGAGTCCAGTGGTTCCTAATCTCAGAGGCACTTCCAGATTCCCAGGGAGCTTCCAGAAATCCCGATACCCAGGCCACGGCCCTGGCCGATTAAACCCGACGCCCCCAGGATGAGATGCAGGTGTCCCTGCATGATTCCGTGTGAAGCCAAGACTGAGACTCGCTCACCAGGGAAGAGGGAAGCTCACTAAGAGCCCCCTTGGTGAGCCCTGTGGAGCAAGGTACCAAAGGAAAAGGAAATAACACCCAAATCATGCAGGAAAAAGTTCATGAAAAACAATGAAGCCTTTCCATGGTGACATCACAAACTGCAAGGCCCTGGCGATAAGCTTGCGAAAGGTGGGGACCCCCGGACCACCTCATAGGGGAGCTGACGGAGACAGAGAAGCTTCTGTCTAACTTGCAGCTGGGAAACAGGCTAGAAACAAACGAACAAGGGCCCTGCCGTGGGAGCCAGCCTCAGTGGCTCCCATCAACGGGCATCGGGAATCGTTACTCAGGGTGCTGCACCCCCAGAGGAACCTCAGTTTGGAGAAGATGTCACATTATTATTCAGTTTCTTGAATCAGCTGCAAACTGAATTTAAAAGGATATGGGGATTGGCAATAGGGGAGAGGATGCTGCTTTAAAATGAAGTGTGTGCGTCTCTGAAACTAACGTGTGCCCCTTGCTGTGAAGAGTCAGGGGTCTTTCGGCCTCGGCATTCGAGGGGTCCTAGTGTCCACTAGAAGCCCCCGTCCATCCTCGCCCAAGGGTGTTCACAGAGGCCTGGAGGTCAGCATTCCAGACATCCACCCTCAGGTCTTGCGTTCTTTCTGCTCCCTGACATCTCTCTCTCATTAAGCGATATCAGGTGATAAAAACAGAAAATGTGCTGAGGTGTGCTGGCTTCGTGTAATAAGGTCCCTTTCTCCTGTAACGCTGCTTCCTGAGTCACCGCTGCCTCTGTCATGCCTTCCAGGATTCGGCAGTGTTTTCTGAAGTGCGGGACGTTGATGGTTGGTCAGGCCGCGCACTGCACAACTCCCAGGGGTGCAGTGTGACTCCTGCAGCAGTGCGGCCTGGTGGCTTCGGTAGGGGGTCAGCAGACCCTTCCACAAAGAAGAGAGGCATGGCATTACGTCACAATACGAAGTTATTCCCTTTTCCTTCAGTGCTTCTAGTCTTGGCAAAGAGAAAGCCTCCGTTTGGCTCGGCATGCGTTTAACACCTCGGTCACCCCTGTCACTCACCCTTTAATAAAGAAAGAGCAGGCTTCTGATGAGAGTCTTGGCAGGTGACAGAATTGCTCAGTAGGGTCATAAAGTTTTATCAAACCTTATTGAAATAAGAACTTGAACCAATTTAGTGAAAATAAGTAAATGATAGACTTTACACGGATATGGCAAAAAATGTGAAGGTGGTTCCCACGTGACTGGTGTTTGGAAAACACTGGGCGGTGTGACAGGACCGTGAAGGACACAGCTCCCAGCGTGGGCCGCGGGAGTGCGTTTTTTAACAGGGGGAAATGATAGACGAAATTATGTTGATTTGCTATAAACCAGTTCTGTCCTGTTAGAAACATCTGGCCACTGTTTTTTCCGCCTTCGTTTTCCCCCATTGATAAGAGGTACAGGCCGTTTCTAAAGCACTTGGCTGGGAATATTTTTAGAACAGTAGTTGCAAGGTAAGAGAAGCAAACCCAGCCCTGAGCGCTGGCTTGTTTGAAGGTCGCAGGGCAGCAGAAAATTGCTGTGATTCGCCTCTCAGAATTAGGGGCTCTGTTCTTTCTCTTTGTCAAATTCAGGGAACTTATTTCCTCAGAATGGCAAGGATTTGTGAGCAGAAAGACAACTACAGATGGCAGTGCACATTCTGTTAAATATAAAAACAAAACAAACACCAGGAAAAATACATCCAAGAGTCTGATGCCATAAATGTCTGCACTAAGAACCAACTCTAAACTGTACATAAAGCTGTTTTCTGAGGCATTCATATTAAGCCTTGGGGTTTTAAAGTACCATTAAGGTAGACAAGACATTTTAAAAATAAGATTTCATTTCCTAAGGAACCTTCTGGTTATAAAGATTATATATAACTAGTTACTTTTTTACAGGACTTCTAGTGAATCCAGGTAGTGTTCTCAGCACAGGTTGCACAGCATGTGATAAGGTGTGTACCTCCATGAATGTACCACGCCCCAGAAAGGCCCCAGAGAACTGGCCTCTGAGAGGTGGGGCACTTGAACTCAGTCTCCACTGTGACCTTGAGTCACCTGGCTCCCACTCTGAAGCTAATCTGCATCTGATGCCCGCAGGCTCTCGGCCAGGAATTCTCACAGCCCCTGAGAGGGAAGTGGGCGGGACATGGAAAATCCAGAAGCACTAAGGGGAGTAGAAAGCAGTTAGCATGCGCCCGTCTCCTCCTGCCCAGCTCCAAGGAATCCAGAAGGACCCAAACCAAAGGTGTGCCATGCACTCACTCAGATTCGCAGAGCTACCAGCGCTCTTGGGAATAGGGCCTTCTCCCAGTAAAGGGAAAGCTGGGTGATTATGGGACTCGGGATCCCTCGGGTAGATCCAGAATGTCCTGTCTGCCCAGCTCCTGCGACCAAGAACTAAGGCTTCATTCGCCACAGTGTGTGGCACTGGGAGTAGCTAGTTCGATTGCTAAAGGCACCACCTACCTCTATCACCGGGACTTGTAATGACGTGACTTCTTGTCTGATTTCAAATTTCCTTTCCACCATCTGAAGATAAAATATTTTTATATCTTCATGTGTACAAGAGTTGTGAATATGATGAACATTTAAAAGCTGCATCTATTTATTCGGTTTCCTTCATAATGACAAGCTGGTGGTTGGTTTTCTTTACCACCTGCAAGCTCTTAAAATAATCTTCCCAGCTCTTATAATTATGTCTTAATTCTTTCTGAGCAGATCTCTTTTTTATCCTTATGCTAAGATTGCATAATTAATGGGTTCAATCTCTGATACCTGATCTTTTTATTCTCTTCTACCTCCTGTGTCGTCCTCAGTGACCGACACAGTGCACATTTGTTCAAAGGGCAAAGAACAAGTACTGTCCCCTTTTCTAATATGCGCTTTTACGGCAAATGATCCAAATTCTGCTCTTCTGCGAAAGCGCCAGGCACATTCATGTAGCTCAGGTCACATACGATAGTAGCATTACAGATTTTCGATCTCACAGTCATGAAGCTGTTCTCGTCTTTTGTTTCCGTAACGAACAGCTCTGTACACGCCGCTTGGTTGAGTCAAGGATGTGTTTGTCATTTCCATAGCTACGACGTGTCACCCTCCAGTGACATAGCACCTCTAACCCGTCTTTGTGCCCATGCCCTCACCAACGGAGTATATCATATTCTTCTAAATCTGCTATAGTTTATTTGAAAAAGTGAAATGTTAGTGTTTTAATTTAGATTTCTCTAATTATGAGCAAGATTAATTATCGTCATATATGTTTATAAGTCACTTGCGTTTATTTTTCCATGAACTGCCTGTGTATATTCTTTGACCAAATACTTCTTTATATATTTATATCTATTTATCTCTTTTCCTATTTGTTTGTTGGCCATTTACTACTTGACTTATAAGAATTCTTTACATGTTACGTAGATTAGTATTTTACTACATTTGAATGTTTTCCTAGTTTGATCCTTTTTTATATTTAATTCATTTGAGATCTTCCGTATAAAATTTTTGAAATTTTATGTAATGAAATATAAAACGTTTTACAGCTTTTTAGTTCTGTGTCATGCCTTCTCCATTGAGCAATTGTTTTTAATTTCCCACATTTTTTTCTCACGATTTTGTTTTGTTTGCAAATTGTACCCATTCACCTAACTGAAGATTGAATCGGGCGGGAGGAGTAAGGGAGAAGCAGCCGCCGGCCCAGCGCCACAGCTCAGGTGTCACCGTTGTTCCTCCTGAGCTCACGCTCGGAACCGGCCGTGCCGGCCCAGCCTGCGTGGGCGCCCTCACCTCCCGAGCCGGCCCGCCTGCTTCTGCACGGGGCAGTAGCAAGCCGCGGTGATGCTCACGCCCCGTCATCGCGTCCAGCGCCTCGGAACGCTGATGTCCCTCTTATGCTCGTCCACCAAAATCTTCCTGTCCTTGCAACGTTACTTGTCCCATGTGGTTTTAGAATTCCGGTCATTTTATTGGGACTGTCCAGAGTTTTTACTGAGATTGAATTTTATGATAAGTTAATTACAGGAAATTGCCATCGATGGAAATACTGTTTTCCAGTCCCGCAAGAGAATGTCTTTCCACTCACCAGATTTCCCTTCACATTATACACAAGTTACGTGAAGATAACTTTAAAATGCTTCCTGATCAATTAACTTCTAAGTGCCTCTTTTTTTTGGCAAAGCACAAAACCCGAAAGCCATTTAAAAACAAACCAAAAACCTATCTTAAGATCAGCTCATTTGGTACCTAATTCCATCAGCGGAATCCTCCTCAGTGGTACCAGGTTTGTGCCTGACTGGACTTAGGAGATGTGTGCACAGTGGGGCCAGGGGCCTCAGAGCAGCCGTCCTCGGCTCTGCCTGCCTACATCCTCCTCACATGTGTATGAGCCTAAGCTTTCCTGTTTTGATGACTTATCAGGGTTGGATGCGAATAGTATCTAATGCCTTCCACATCTGTGGCGATGGCCGTGTGCTTTTCCTCCGTGACAGGTTAATTGTAGCGGTAGATTTCCAGTGAGCCCAACGTGCATTGCAGTCCTCACGTTAACCTCAACGAGCCTGTGAGGCATTATCTCAGAGTATAAAGTCACTTTACTCACACTTTGTTTAACTTGGTTTTTTTTTAATACATTAGTAATTCTTGGGGAGATGGATATATAGCATCCTTTTACATTTGTGGGAAGGGTGGATTTGGTTTCGACTTATGCCAGCTTCATAAAAAGGAAGTAAAAGAGGCCACACAGCAAAGAATGTAGAGGCCCCTAGGACTGACCAGAAAGGGAGAGGGGAATGCAGCCCTACAACCAAAAGGCCGAATTCTGCCGACAACAGGAAGGAACGTAGGAGCGTGTTTTTCCCGGAGCCTCCAGACAGGAGCTCAGCCCCGCTGAACCTTGACTTATGGTCCCCAGTCGCACCATGCTGGACCCTCCCCGGCTCTCTGACCAGTGGAATAACTCCCATGCGCATAGAATGCCTGGGAGATTAACAAACAGATTCAGTAGGGCAGAGATGAGGCAAGATTGGGGCATCTTCATTTCTAACGGGCTCCCAGGTGATGCTGATGCCGCCAGTTCTCTGACCACTCTGAGTGTCAGGGACATAAATAGCCCTGGAGCGTTACTTGTACCCTGTAAGTTCGGTGGCTTTCACCTCAAAACCACGGGGACCTGCCATGTGGGGTTTTTTGTTCTTTTGCGGGCATCGGTCTTCAACAGTTCCCTTGATTCTTTTCATGGTAATTGGTTTAATTGGAGTCTCGGCTGTGGTAATTCAGGTTTATATTTTTCTAGAAATTCATGCATTTAAATCTAGGTCTTCAAATTCATTTTCCATAAAGGTGAACAAAATTATATTATAATTTAATTTCCCTTCTCTAGAAATTTTCTTTGTCATAATTTTTATATCAGGTTTTCTTCTTGATTAGATTTTTTTTCAAAGAACAGGCTCTGGATTTATTCATTAGTTCTGTCATCTTTCTGTTTTCTTTTTCCACTTGCTTTTACTTGACTTGTTTAAATTCGTATCCGCCATCCTTTAGCTCTGTGATTTGAATGTTTAATTCTCTCACTTTCATCGTCGGGGGTGTGCGTGCCTCATCCTCCCTCCGAGGAACGTGAAGAAAGCTGACAAGTCGGAGCTCAGCTCCCAGAACCCTCACGCGGACCCACCTCCAGGACCGCACACGCCAGACGCAGCGTCTTGGCAGGAGTGTTTTTAACGAGACTCCTATCCACAGGGCCTGGACATCTTTGGAGACTGCCTTGCGTTGTCACAGCCTCCCCACGTCACGAAAGAACAGATGGCAGGCCTGTGCTTTGCAGAGCCGTGGGGGCCATGGCAGAGACAATGGAAGAGCAGACCTCACTCAGGGGGCTCAAAGTGAAGGGTGGTGGGGCGCAGCCCCTTTCGGCCCCGCCCAGCCGCACACCGTCGCCTGTCCCTCGTGCCGCTTTCCTGGCGCTCCACGTGCCTGGCCGTGGCCGGGGCTGCCTTCGCTCAAAGGTTCTGCTCCTTCCCAACCAGGATTATTTAACTCTCAGAAGCTCTACTGTGAAAAAACTCAAAAGGGCCACAAAACATTCGGCTTCGGGACAACTTCTGTGGTCCTGTCCCTCCTGGGTGGGCTTCTCTTTCAGTCCCAACTTCCCTCTACCTCCCTTTCTGCCTTCCGTTCCCTTCGTCCCTTAGGGTAGACTCTGCGCCCCAAGGAGGGCAGAGTTCTCTCCCAGTCCCCTCGCCACGCGCCGCCACCCCGCCTGGCAAGGTCCGTAGAGGTCCCGCTCCCTCGGGCAGTGCCACGCGGGTCCTCTCCACTGTTGTCTCTGTCGCGTGGGGCTGGGGCTGGGGCAGTGCAGATCACACAGGCGTCTGTGTTGCTATGGTGACTTCTCTGTTGTTGGCAGAACCAGTGATTCCAGCGAGTCACAGGATTCGTTCTTGCCTCATTCTCGCGCAGCAGAAATGTTATGAGAAGCTCACAAAAACGAAGATTCGAACTTAGTGTTATTTACAGATGTGCCTGTCTGTGTCTCCGTCGAGACGCCATGCTAACTCTTCCTCCTGCGCTGCATTGTTTGATATTCTTGTGTGTCACTTGAGGCCACTCGAGATCATGACACCCTCCAGACTCAGCTGGCTTCATTCTCTTAGCTGACTTATCAGAAGGACTATTGCTGGAATCCCCGGGTGTGAGTTCTCCCAAAGGAAGTCCTGCCAGTCACCACCCAGAAATAAATGCTGGTTCCACTTTTGCTGGTGAATCTGGGCCTCGTGTCCTCGCCTGTGATTTCTGAGGTTGGAGAAACATTATCCAGATGATGTTCCGACCCAAGGCCATCTGCTCCTCCGAGGAAAGTCACTGTCTAAACACCAGTAGCAAACAGGTGACCAGTTGTCTCACTCATTAGAAAGATCTTTGGTTGACTCCCATGCTACACAGACCGTTCAGGTAGATTATTGATTCTGTTGAGTTTCTGCCTAAAAATAACCTGGAAGGCTTATGGGGGTTAGGCCAGAGTAAAATCAACTTTCTGTTAAAATGTACATAAAAATCCATGTGAATGTAGGATGCAGTTATTTTAAACACATAAAACAAGATGAGCTGCTCTGAAATTTCCCTCTTAGATAAGGCTAAGAGTGGTTTTCAAGAATTTACTTGGGGATTTCAACATTTAAAAAAATGGAAAGAGTGAAGACAGAAATAACAATAGTTTAAAACTGCTGATGCCTTTAATTGCTAAAACGCTGTCAATGCTTGGTGTCCTTTTACCCTGACAATGGCCCTATGCGATATGACATATTAGCCACATTTTAAAGATAAGGAAAGGTGACTCAGAGGAAACAAATGCCTTCGTTCCCTCAGCAAACACCTGCGTGGCCGCCAAGGTGGCTAGCTCCACGCTGGCTGCCGCTGGTCCCTTAGGCAGAAGTCTGAAACGTAGGGACTGCATACCTACCTGCGGCTAAACACACCTTCCCTTTGCACCCATGTCCTTTACATATGTACATATATTTATGTTTTTTATTTACGTGTGTGTGTGTGTGTGTGTGTGTATGAAATAAACTGCATTTAGAACAGCGAGAGCCAGTGAAGTGTTTGTTCACACTCGGTCGACAGGCGTGAGACGAGCCGTGCAGAGCCACATGGCTCCTGCCGGAACGTCATCGCAGCGTCTTGACGGCCACGTGGGCCGGCACCCAGGACCAGTCTGCTTGTGGGGAAACTCTGCGGAGCTTTGAAAGCGAGAGGATCTGTTTCACAAGGTCCTCTCTGATGACCGGTCGCCATTCCACAAGCAGTGACGCGTGTCTTTTGAGATCCGAGCTTAATTGGGAAGAGGGCCGCTCAAAAGACAATGGAACTATCTCGCGGGGGGGGGGGGTTGTAGCTTCAGTTTTCTGCCATCAGCCTTCTAGGAAGACGAGACCATGTCTTGGGATTGGAATTATACATTTTTCTTGTGCTCCTACAGCCGAAAAGAGTATTTGAAAAGCAAGAGCCCACCTGGGCATTGATAAGAGACTTCAAATTCATGCGGAATTAAAATTTCAAAGCACTTTAGGTTTGCTCATCCCATGCTGGCCCCTGCGACAGACCACACGGCGGAACAGCAGCCGGTCGCGGCCGTGACCTGAACGTGTCCACTGTGTTCTCAGAAACCCTCCTCGTCTGTGCACTGCTTTCGAGCATTTAGGAACAAAAGGGGTCGGTTTTGCATGTTGCTGAAATAGCAGTTACAGCACAGACGCCCATCAAAGCCGAGGCCGTGTGAGTATTGACAGAGTGACTCTGCAGCAGCAGGTGCACATTCACACCCAAAACTGAAGACGTTCTCTGCAGACTGAGATCTAGAGGTTATAGCAGAAGATTAAGTGTTCTTCCAAATTCATTTTATTATTCACTGTACTACCTCGAAAGACATACAATGATGTCGAAAGCAAATCAGTAATATTCAACTGTTTCCAAGAGAGGCCAATGATGGCCTTTGAATTTACTTAAAATTCACAGAGGGGAATAAAAGAAGTCCCTTCATCCTCGTCTGCTTCCACAAATGATGAAACTCACCTTTTGACTATGTTTTGGGTGATAAAAAGGTTATTTTCACTGAGCTCCCAAGCCATAAATTCTGAAAGTCCAAAGCCTTTGCTGACGCTTGCACGTGCTTGCTGGAGGTGCCCTCTGCAGAAGTCTGACGGCAGCAGCTCCCAGGCCTCCTCCAGACGGTCCCCGAACGAACACTGCCGGTTCCGACCCACTGTCTCGGCGAAGAGCTGAAATATGTCCGGGAATGTCTTAAAAAGGCGTTTGGGGCTTATTCGCTGGGTTTGGTTGCTTCTGTCTTCTTACAGTCATTGTTTCTCAGCCACCCTGACCTCAGAAACAGGCTGTTTTCACGATCGGGCAGACGGCCAGTCTTCGCTAACACGGCGCTGCCGACAAGGAAACCGCCAGCGGGATTAGCCGAGCCCCCCGAGGGACAGGGGGCTGTAGGACGGAAAGCCAGCTAACGGTCTGCGGCCCACGGTGCCCATGACATGGCCTAACCATAGCTCCGACAGCTGACTCAAACAGTCACCACTAACCTGGAAGACGATGACAGTTTGCCCCCCTGAGAAATATGCCATCTCTGTCTAACGTGGAAATGGGTACCTCATGACTTACCTCGGTGTTTGTTTTATGGAATACAAAGTCTGAGCTTCTATCAGGAATGAGTTGTTTCCTGTTAAAATGCCTATTTGTACCTACTCAGACAAGACTGGTTAGTGCCAGCCTCGTCCGGGAGTGTCAGTAAATCTTTTCCTGAAAGGCAATTGAGACAGTTTAGAAGTTGGCTTTTAAAAAGCCATGGGAGGAGGAAATCTAATAAAATCATTTGCTCATTCAGTCCCTTTGAATGAGAGTTGGCATTATTTGAATAATCAAGACATACAGCAGATGATGACAAGGTCCTTCATTCTGTTTCTTTTCACCTAAATAATATCTTTGATTACTGGATCTCAGACACTCATGCAAGCAGTTGCCACTGGCCCCCCTTTTAAGAAGCTAGAAATGTAAGGCTTGTTTCACTTCCCAAGTCAGAAGCCAGAGACCCATAATCTCTTTCTCATCTGAAGTCAGAAATTCCAGCCGACTCTCCCTCTGTAGAAGCTGAGGTGAAAGGTATCAGCAGAAACGTGAGATTGAGGCTCACAGAGGTCCACGGAGGCTTGGTCCCAGGACGAAGACCTGCCGGCCTTCAGGAACCTCGCCCTTTGCAAAGTGTGACCGGCAGCAGCCCCGCCCCGAAAATGAAACAGTGCCCCCTCGTATCTACAGCTTCTTTGTCAACAACCATTTGTTTTCCTATCTGTTTCTAAACTATTAGTCAGTGGCGAATGGCTGAAAGAAACTATCTGAAAAAAATAATTTTCTGTCACAGAACTCAGATTTGAAGGGAGAAAATAAAGTGAAATGAAACAAAGAAGCTGGGATGAATAAAGGCAGACATACGTCATCTAGCCGAGACCCCACTGCAAAAAATAATGTTGCAATTTTGATTAAATTACAATTAATAACAGCAGTTTTGTTGGAATGTCTCAAATTACCACTTCAGATGCTGAAGCTCAAGTAGTTTCCATGGCGATATTTTTCTCTAGGAGATGTCAGCTACTATCTAATTTTTTTTGTCCCTGATATATGACAACCTAAAGCTTTTAGTGCCTTTTATTCGGGGGTGGGGGGGCTGTTAGATCATCTCAATTTATTTTTATATGCATTTAAATGTGTTTTATTTGTAATTGGCTTCTGAGCCTCAAGTCTACAGTTTTACATATTTGAAACATAAATAAGAACAAGTACCTCATTTATCTTCTGTATTAAAAAAAAAATTCTTTATTATTCCATCTTCTCCCTACCTGCTCAATAGGATAGGCAAGAAATGTGAGGCTAAAGAATTCAAATCTCTTTTAATATTCTGTTCTTACAACTGTCTTTTAAACCAGTTTTTGTACTTAAGCACCTGCCTTGAAAGGTCTATTAATTTTATACATTCTGTAAATGCAATCAAAAATTACATCCTGACAGTAACGTTTTAAAGCACAGTTATCTCTATTCATGATCTCGCATGTGTTTCTGTGATAGCGATAACCACCCCACTCCACCCCCATGCTGGCTGAGCCCAGGAGGGTTCGTATGTGGGACCGGGCCTGTTGGGTTTTCATCCTTCTGCAGTGATGCTTCAGGTCTTAGTTCGCCATGTGGTTCCGCTGATACTGTCCCCTCGCGGAGTTATCCTTTGTCCAATAGAGCGTCTCTTCATGCTGAGCTTTTGAAGCCCAACAAGTGCAGTCAGAGCCTTTAGATTAATCGCTAGCGTCTACAGACAGCTCACCGACCACAGAGAAACGACTGGACTCAGATGTCGTCTTAAGACCATGCGATGATGTCCACACAGCGGAGCAGCAGCAGAGAAACTATGCTATTGGCTACATCCATGTTACCTGAAATGGTTTCATAATATTGTGAAAATTACACGATTTAATAATAAGAAAATAACCATTTTGATTTTTTTTGTCACCAAATATATTTTAAAGGAGATTCATGTGTGTGTGTGTGTGTGTATGTGTGTAAGAGAGAGAGAGAGTGTACGTGTTTGTGTGTAAAGGAGATGACCCCCTCTCAAGACAGCCAAATGTGTAGTGGGTCTCCCCACCTAGGTATCCTATAGGTACCTCACAAGACAAATTTTCCTTCCCTGTCCCCTAGAGCCCTTCCTCTCGTAGGCCTTGCCCACGCTGAGTGTGTGAGAGCCGGACTTCCTCCCCAGCCCACCTGTCTGTGCCCCCCTGGCCCTCAAAGGCAGGATGGGGAAGAGTATTGACTTGGGTTCTGATCCCAAGCCTGATGACTTCTTAGAAGGGCATGGACTAAATAGTGTGCAAAGAAGGGTAATTATAACATGAAAAGGCCTGGAAATTGTGCCAAAGATGGGCAGTGAAGGTGTTAGTTTTCATCCTTGAAAAGCAGCTCTCAGGCTTCGAAGGACGGCTTAGTCAGGGAATTGCGTCCGTTAGTAACCTGGTCTTCCTGTCCTCTGAGTGCATGGGCTGCAGTGCTGTTATCTTCAGAACAATTCACACAGTTCACTGCAGGTGGATCGGGTCATAAGTAAGACCACATCTGTGCTTTAGCTCAGGGTTGTGACTGTAGAAACCAGACCCTCCGATGAGGCATGGAAAGCTCTCATTACTAACACTTTTTGTCTGTTATATTGTTCACTGTGTATCCCCAGCACTTAGATGCCTGATATATATAGTATGTACTCTACAAAGATTGAATGAATGAATGAATGAATGAATGAATGTGTCACATCTACCAATAATACTTCTCTGAAAACTCAGATTTAAAGAAGAAAGCTGAGGTTTCTAAAAATGTGATATGTTTTTATGTAAGCCAGTTTTATTCGTGCAGGGAGTTTTATAATCAGTCTGATATTGCATGATCAGCCTATAAAAGCGAGAGCACCACATTATTGGGCTGATGCTTGGAATTTTGAATATGCCGTCTGCCCAGAAAACCCTGACGGGGCGCAGGAGAGTGACTAACGGCACTGTGCTT
This sequence comes from Eonycteris spelaea, assembly GCA_003508835.1. Taxonomy (NCBI): domain Eukaryota; kingdom Metazoa; phylum Chordata; class Mammalia; order Chiroptera; family Pteropodidae; genus Eonycteris; species Eonycteris spelaea. The sequence goes on along the minus strand of PUFA01000116.1, from coordinate 2,394,093 downwards.
CGCGCCGGCTCTGCCTGCTTTCCTACCTGCCTCTCTAGACTGAGGACTGGACCAGTTAAAACAAGCCAACACCACTGAAAGGCCTCTTCCACATTCACCGATTAAAGATTTAGGGGATGTGCAAAGTCCAGGGGTTCAGCATTCTCTTTCATGTGTCCCTTTCTTCGTGTCTGTGGTTTTAGTCAAATCGGGTGTGCACGGCACTGATGGCTGAGCTAATTTAGAGTGCGAAACCTCTAGGAAAGGATAATTTTCCTGGTCCTCAGTAACTATTATCAAGTCTGAGAGAGAAACGATTGAATGACACGTGCTGGTAGAATCTGGAGTCTCCCCGTTTGGTTCCCATGATTCCTGGGGAGAAATAGGAAAAAGGGCTCTATTGACTTTTCGTCCTTATTCTGGGGATTTTCGGAAGTCCATAGCCCCGGGAATACATGAGCCTTCGAAAAACAAATTCTCCCTGAGTCATGACACAAGCCTACCTCCCGGGTGTGAACGCAGTTAGCTATGCCAGACAACTGCTTGTGTTTTGTTTACATTTAGTTGTTGCCATCCAGTATCCACGCCTCTGATTAGACTAAAACAACTCTCTGTGGCAGAAGCAGCTTCCTTTGGGAGATTTACCTCCACCCTCAACTTCTCAAGCAGAAGTCCAGCAAACGTGGAATCATTTTTGGAGCTGAATTAGCTTCTATGGATGATGATGCTCTCCTGACCTGACTTACAGAGAGACTTCAGGATCTATTTGCTTTTTGTGTGCTTGAAATTTATTTTATCTTTGAGAAACATCTGAAGTTAATACAACTGATACTTATTTTTTATAACAGGGAAAGAAATAGAGTATTTATTAGGCAGTGAATAGTCTCAGCTTTTATGAAAAATTACCCCCTTACACATGTCTAATGTGTACAATGTTTTATTGAAGCCATGTAAATATTAACTCAAAAGATTACTTTTTAAACTAATGCTGTAAGCTGTAAAAAGCTCGACTATAAATTTATCCAGCGCCACCAGCTGTGAATGGGATAAGAAAGGACCGGAGGCAGATTTCAGCCTGACTTAAGGAAAAGTATTGTGATACATAAGCTATTATGGGGACTGTCGCAGGCAGCTCAGGTAGTTTTAGATTCTCTAAGGTTCCTCCAAAGGAGAGATGGACCTCATCTGAGCCTTGTGCAAAGGGAAACGGCAGGGACAGGGTGGATGTTGCTGCGATTCTCATGGGAAACAGTAGCAAAACGGGCACATCTGAAACGGGGGTCTCATTTGGGAAAACAGGAAGTGCTGAAGAATTATAGGAAAAGACAAGTGTCAAATCACGTGGGATTAATGGTGTCCTTGACTCTCCCGCTTGACCTTTCATTTCCTCCTCTGCAGCCAGTGCTGATTTTCCATATAATCCAGGACAAGGCCAAGCCATACGAAATGGAGTCAACAGAAACTCGGCAATCATTGGAGGTAGGTGACGCACAGGACAGGCCTGCATCGGGGCTACTCGCCTGTGGAAAGTCGTCATTTTTCATAAAATCATAGTCTAGGGAATGAAAGGGTTGTCTAGATTTTTACTTTATTCACTTTGCTACTTAAATGTGACTTCTGATTGTGAAGTACGGATTTGGAGAAACTGGTAAATATAACCTGGCTGCTTTTTAATGCAACTTGTAAAAAAAAGAAAAAGAAAAAAAAAGGAATGGTGGTGGTGAGCCAGCCAGAATCTAAATATGCGAGTAGGTGGCCTGTGGCACTAGCTGAGGCATCTCTCGGTTCCCGCCGATCCCGTTTTATTCATATCCTCCCACATCCTAAATGGTCCAGGATAGCTTAGTGTAAAAAAAGGGAAAGATGGCGTCAGTCTGGTTTCAGAAAAGTAATAAGCTGGAGCCTCTAAGATATTTCAGTCTTTCCTCCTCGTCCTGCAGGATAATTAGACTCTCCTGGCATCGTCCTTCCTTTTTGGATCATTATGGCTAATTCTGTTGCACATCACCTTCTTCTTTTCCTGCCTCCATCTTATTTCATAGAGAGGTTTCCTGCTCTCAGAGTATAGCTAATACTCTATGAACGTACCAAGGACTTTAAACTCAGCCAGTTGACGTGGCTTAACCAGCAGGGTTTTTTTCCACATGAAGAAAGTAGATGCCTGTAAGAAATGTATATGACAATAAAATCAGAATACATTCAGAATGCTGCTTAAATCACATTGTCCAAAATTCTAGTATAATCCTGATCTACATTGATTTTTGCCTTTTCTAAAGGTCAACTTTACTGAAGTATTATATGTCCTTATTTAAGTGTAACAAGTCAGTGACTGTTGTCACTCATACATCGGCAGCCTCTGCTCTGCTTCTGCTCACCTAGGTTACCTGTGCCTCTTTTAGAGTCTCATCTAAATGGATCACATTGTACATGTCTTTTTTCTTTCACTCAACATAATGTCTTTGAGATCTACCCACATCATTGCACGTTATCAATAGTCCATTTTTTTTAATGGCCAAATTGTATTCCATTGAATGAATGTACTATCATTTGTTTTATCTGCTCACCTGTCGCTAGGTATTCGGTTTGTCTCCAGATTTGGGCTATTTTGAATAAAGCTGCTGTGAATACTCTTGTACAAGTATTGTGTGAACATAATTTTTAATTTCTCTTCGGCAATTCCATGGAGTGCAATTGCTGAGTGTTATAGAAAGTGGATATTTAGCCTTGTAAGAAATTGCCATCCAGTTCTCCAAAATGGTTGAACCACTTTACATTCCCATGATCAGTATCCGAGAGGTCAAGTTGCTCCACCATCTGCAGCACTTGGTATTGTCAGTCTTCTTCATTGTAGTCACTCTACTGGGTGAGTAGTGGCATCTCATTATAGCTTTAATGCGAAGTTTTCTGGTTACTAGTGATGTTGAGCATCTTTTCATGTGCATCCTGCCTTGTAAATCTTTTGTGGAGTATCTGTCTAAATTATTCCCCATCTTGTAATTAATTGGATTGTTTGACTTCTTGTTATTGAGTCGTAAAGGTTCTTTTTATATTCTGCATACAAGTCCTTTATCAGACATATATATTGTGAATACTTTCTCTTTGTGACTTGCCTTTTCATTTCCTTAGAAGTATTTTTTGAAAAGCAAGAGATGTTAGCTTTAATAAAGTCTAATTTTTTTAATCTTTTATAGTTTGTGATTTTTTTAAATACTGCCTAAAAAATCTACCTACCACAAGGTTGTAAGGATTTTCTCTGTGTTTTCTGTTTTATAGCTTTAGTTTTTATTATTAAGTCTATAATCACTTTGAGTTAATATTTGTATATAGTGTGATATAAAGTCATTATTTTACAAATGAATATCTAGTTATCTAAGACCACATGTTGAAAAGACTATATTTTACCCACTTTAATCTCCTTGGTACTCTTGGGCAAAAATCAATAGGCCATATATGTATATGTCTGTTTTCTTAATTCTATTTTGCTTTGTTGATCTATATATCTTTCCTTAGCCAATACCATGCTTACTTTATTGTTATATCTTTATAGTAAGTCTTGAAATAAGTTGTGTAAGTTCTCCAATTTATTTGTTTTTCAGAATTATTTTGGCTATTCTGAGTCCTTTGCATTGCCATGAAAAATTTAGAATCAGCTTATAAATTTCTACAAAAAAAAAGTTTGCTGTTCTTTTCATTGGGATTGTGTTTGATCTATAAATGAACATTTTAACAATATTGACCTTAAACATGGTATAGCCATCCATTTGTCTAGGTCTTCTTTAATATCTCTTGGAAAGGTTTTATGGTTTTCAATGCACAGTCTCGAACAATCATATTCAATTTGTCCTATTATAAGTGGTATTATTCTATTACTTTTATATTCCAAGTGTTTCTCGCTAGTATATAAAAATACAATTGATCTCTGTATATCGACTTTGTATCCTGTGTCTTTGCTAAATTTACTGTTAGTTCTGACAACTTTTTTGTACATCCCTTAGAATTTTCTGCCTAGACAATCACGTCTTCTGAGAATAAAGAAAATTTTACTTCTTTCCAATCTGTACACTTTTTATTTATTTTCCTTTTTTTATTTCACTGATTAGGACTTTCAGTACAATATGAATAAATGTTCTGAGAGGTGACATTCTCACATTGTTCCATACTTAGAAGAAATGCATTTCATCTTTCACCATTAAGTAGGATATTAGCTGCAGGTTTCTCATAGACCTCCTTTATCTTGTTGAGAAAGCTTTCTTCTACTGATCGTTCCCTGAGAGGCTTTATGATAGATGGGTGTTGAAGTTTGTCATATGCTTTTTCTCTATCTGTTGAAATGATCATATGGCTTTTCTCCTTTATTTGCTAATGTGGTTAAATTACATAGCTTATTTTTAATGTTAAACCAATCTTGCATTCCTAGAATTGACACAATTTCATTGTAATATATTCTTTTTTACATATTGCCGGGTTTGATTTGCTAAAATTTTATTGAAGAGGAATATTGCTCAAAAGTGCTCTCTTTCTTAATATCTTTGTCTGGTTTTAGTATCAGGATAATACTGGCTTCGTAAAATGAGTCAAGTAGTATTTCCTCCTATTATCAGAAAGATATGTAGGATTAGTAGTATCTCCTTCAGTTAAGTTTGCTCTGAAGTCTTCTAAATTCTTACTGATTTTCTGTTTAATTGTCTGTCAGTTACTGAGAAAAAAGTATTGGAATCTCCAAGTCTACTGTGAACGGGTCTGATTCTCCTTTCAGTTCTGTCAGTTTTTACAGTTGTTGTTGTGCAGTTTTGTCTTGTATACAGGAGAGGGTCGTGTTTGAGGGACCATGGCGAAGTGGGGGAAAAGCGTCTGAGGGGCATGTAAGGTTTGTCTGACCCCTGGTTCTCCTGTCTCCACCAGGGGTCATCGCCGTGGTGATTTTCACCATCCTCTGCACCTTGGTCTTCCTCATTCGCTACATGTTCCGCCACAAGGGCACCTACCACACCAACGAAGCGAAGGGCGCAGAGTCCGCGAGAGCGCGGACGCCGCCATCATGAACAACGACCCCAACTTCACGGAGACCATCGATGAAAGCAAAAAGGAGTGGCTCATCTGAGGGGCGGCTCTGTGGCTGTGGGATGGGGGGATCGTTAGGGGCAAGGGAAAGGGGCAGACGCACCCTGCTTCACACTCTTGAGCACATCCTTCAAATATCAGCACAAGTTGGGGGAGGCAAGCAACAGAAAATTCTTGAGACTGATTACCACACACAAAAAAATACTTTTTAATATTTCTTTATAGCTGAGTATCGAAACAAAGTAATACAAAAATGCTTTTAGAGTTTCAGCAATGGTTGAAATTTGTAGGTAATATCTGTCTTATTTTGTGTGTGTTTAGAGGTGTTCTAAAAACCCATGGTAACAGGGCAAGTTTTCTACATGTTTAAGAGCCCTTAGAATGTGGACATTTTTTCTTAAGAAAAGCTGTTGCACATCCATATGGCCTCCAGCATTCTCTCTCTTTTGCATCTAGTCAGCTTTTAATGGGCTGTTGTAGTTACTAGTTCGTGTCCATATAATGTTTCTTTTAGTGTCCTACAAATTGGAGAAGGAGAGGAAGGGGCAAAGAGGACCTGTCATTTGCCAGTTTGCAAAGAGACCTCAATCGATGCCAACTTTCTGACAGTTCCTGCCTGAAGCAGTTGAAGGAAGAAAGTGCATGGCACCTGTTGGTTAACAGCATAATCAGCACCATGGAGAGAGCCTTAAGAACCAGAGCAAGTTGTTTCATATTGGGTGGTTGGTTTTATTTTTCATCGAATTCTACAAGATCATATTGCTCCACGTATGTAATCTTAGACCTCTTCAGTATCTGTAACTCTCAGTTGTAACTGGCTGTTATGAAAGATTTTTCTTCTGCTTTACCAGCAGCATACTGGGTTACATTACATGTATGTGTAAGCACCTCGCTGGGCAATTAGAGCCAGACATTACGATTTGTTTGCTCTGTTTCTTTTATAATTGCAGAAAGAGTATGGACACGTTCTAGTGAATGGGTAAATTAGGTTGTTCTTATTTTGCTTTAAATCTCTGGTTTTAAGCCCCTGTGACGAAATCTAGCAGACAGTGTCTTCTAAATGGACACCCACAATAAAGCCAAGTTCTGATTGCTATTATTATTTTTCTTCCTCTGGAGTCATATGGGAAACACTGCCATGTTCTAAGTCATCTACTCCATATACTTTGTTCCATCCAAATAGACACGCTGCCATGATTCAGGGATCTTTGTTGGCAGATGCATTTGAACCTCAAGTTCATCACAAAAGTAGTAACTGGTTGTCACTTCTCAGAAAATAGAAATGTCTAGTCAATCACACCTCAGTTTAATCAGGAACCTTGACCAGCTTATTCCAACTAATAATGCATTGATTTTATTTTAAAAATAATAGATTTTGTCTGTAAACCAATGGGACAAAGCTCCTATCGAAGCATCTAAAAATCATTTATTTATTAAAAGATTACACAGTTATTTCTAGAATGATAATTATAATTCAGGCTCTTGTACTTAAATACTTTTAAAAGTCTTTTTAGATCCCAACATTTTAAGAAATTAAATATGATCACCTTTTTTCTTCTCCTGCCTAGGTAAGATGATGCCTAAAAGGTATTGATGCTATTTTCTGATAGCCTGTCTCAATAAAATGGAAACTCTAGTTTGTTCGGGTTATATACATACTTGTCAAGATACTTATATGCCTAACTCGTTGGACGATCTCAGTTTCTTGAGTAGGGAAGATTTTATCCAGAGCTGCCAGTGGCCCATGGCACAAGCACATGGCACGTTCCACATGAGACCCTGGACCGGTTCACCCCTTTGAGTCAAGGTAACAGGACGAGAGGGGATCCGAATGCCCCTTTCTTGTGGAATATGACCTCAGGCACTGTCATGAACACCCTTAACTTAGAAAGGTCTTGATCATTCTTCCATGAAACGCATTAAAAATGAGAAGTATTAATATGACAGAGTCTCAGAACAATGTAATATTTACAAATGACATATTGAAAACAAAGGCTGTTTATGTAACCAAGATGACTACCACTGGGGATTCTTTCACAAACTGTCAAATTGAAATGGCAAAATTTAAACACTATGTTATAGAAATGTTTCTAATTTTTTAAAACCTATTTTATAGGTACTACTTTTGTACTTCGCAAATAATGCTTGATAGACATTGATTATTTCCTGGACTTCCCGTGCACGATAGCTTTGTTCCCTATGCTTTGCCTCAGTACTTTCCCTTTCTTCCCCAAAGGTTAGGGAATTCCAACACTCGAAACAGCCCCTCATACTGAAATGCGCTCACCCTTTCTCTTCTCTCTCTTCTTCCCACTTTCTTGCCAACAAAGGGTGAAAAATAAAACCCAACACATCTCTCACCAAACTTTCAACCCTACGGCACTGGAATGACTGCTGGCCTCAGCAGCTCTCTCATGTCGCCATCTTTTAGGACAGACGGGTGTGGCAGTCTCTGCCCTTAAGGAGGTTGCAGTCTGGCCAGCAGACAGGACACAGGTGCATAAGGTATTAAGTAACTAAGTGCCCAGCGAGTGCGGGAAGGCTTTATGAAAATTGTTGTCTTCATAAAAATCCCTAAATCCATTTACGAACACCATATGCAGAATATTCTAAATGGTAAATAATTTGTTTATGTGGAAAAAAAAGAAAGCAGCTTTTTCCAGCTTACCTCCCTTGAAAGATTAGGACAATGCGCCCAAAGCCATGACATCAGGACCGAAGCTCAGTGCCTCATCTTGCTTTGTCAATCATGTTTTGCAAACTCTTGACATCTTATATTCCAATGCATTATCAATCAAGCACAAATAGGCCCGTGGTAACATCTTTCCATAATAAGAACTGGCAAAAACAAAACTATTTTTTTAAAAAACAAGGGGTCATTTTAAAGTTTCAGGGAAAGCTGACGGCGGATTTAGGGTTTGTTCAGGAATCGTCCTCTGCGTATAAAGCAAGCACCTACATTTCGAGAAGCTCGGAGTCAGGACTTTGAATGAATGTAAAATCAACACCATCCTGAGCTCTTAAAATAGCATTCCCTGGAGCTCGAAGAATCTATCTCCAGAGGTAAGAAGTTATATTACTATTAAGCCCTTCTGTGGCCCTTCTTAATGTATAAGATAATATTTCCCTTGTGGCTTCCAACCAACTGCTCAAAAAAGACTTAGGTGAGGTTTTATTAAGGAGCTGGGAATAAGACTTTGGAGTGCCTTTCTTGGAAGATTTCCCGTTGCCCTGCATTTGATAACGAGCTTCCTTTACTAAACGGAGCAGGAGTTCAGAGGCCCCAGAGAAAGAACTGGCAGGAGCCAAAGAGGGGCCTTCATGCTCCTGTCGAACATCATCTGTTCAGCAGCCACCAGGTGCCAGCCGAGGGCCGGCAGAGAGACACCCGCCAGGCCAAGGGCAGCACGCACTGAGGGGAAAGCAGCAGTGGCCCGATGTGAAAACGCAGTGCCAAGGAGCAGCTTTTACTTCCTCCTACAACAGGGCCAGGTCTTTCCTGTCCCTCCACTTGCTTCTTCCTCTCCTCCTCCTCTCTCCTATGCTATAAACGTTTTAGTAGGCCCTCTACGTCTCCCACTTCCAAAGGATCAGTACCTGGTTCGAACCTCTTCATATTTTCTCCTTTCTTCATCCTATCAAGCAGTTTTCAAAAGAAAGGCAGCCAGTTATCAAACTGAATTCCAATTAGCCAGCCAAAAATAGGTCCTAAATTACTAGCCTCAGTAGAACCGGCTGATCCTGAAATAGGTAAGAAACGATAACAGCGTGTCTAGCTGATTTGGGCTAAAAACCAATGGGCGCCATTTTTAAATGACATTTTGGGGAGTGAGGACTCCGAGAGTTAGCTAAGACAGTCCTGACCCCTTTTCTCTCTCTCTGCCCTGTCCTGTGACCTTCATCAGGTCACCAGACCTTGGTTCTCCTTTGCCCCGTATTTGAGTCAGAGCTGTTGTACCTACTTTATAGGACAATTGTGAGGTGCACTGATCCTTGCCTGTAGAACACTTGGGAGTCCAAGTGTAAAGGCCAGTGTAAATGGAGCCTAGTGGAAGACTTGCTTACCAGCTCACGGTTGTAAGTCACATCAAAAGAAGCAACGTGGCTATGTCCAAGAACATGGAGACTTACGGGACATCACTGTACAGCTGCTAGACTACTAACCAGGTAGACTGCCAGGGAGCTAGCCTGTCACCCTGGGAGGGGCAGCACAGCCCAAGGCCAGAGCACGAAAGCCCAAGTTCCCACTGGGTGTGACTTGTAGCTTACACCTGCCCTCGGTGCAATTGGAGGGACTGGCTTATAAATAAGACAACGTGTGACTTTCGCACATAGCCCGCTGGCTCTGCATGATGACGCTGGAGACTCTAGATTTCTTGCACAGCTGTAGTTTTGGATCCAAGTGGTGTGTAAAGCTCATTGTCAGTGGAGGAGGGAAACCGTGTGGTAAAGCTGACGTCGCCTGGTGAATGAAGCCCACTAGAAGATGCTAAAGGTACAGGGACTCGTAGGTGTTAAGTCTAACACGCATCTACAGGTTTATTTTCCAGATGAAAATGTGCTGTAAGAACAGGTCTACTTGGGTGGTCCACACCATTTCCAAGCCTCAGTTCATTTATAGTGGATGCCTCTCAAGTCGGCCAAGAAACGCTTCTAAGTGATACTGATTCTAAGTTTTGTTTTGTCACGTTTTTCATATTCTCAGTGAGCATGGTGACTACGGAGGTTAGAATTGTGAAAAGTTGGGCTAAATATTCTTTCTGTAAAGTCAGCTAGGGTTCCATCCCTGTGAAATAACACAAAATTTCACTCTCTAAAAGCAACAGCATGTAAACTAGAATGAAAGAAGGAAATTATGTATGTATGCCTAATATTCTTTGTGAATGTCTTTCATTTAACTAAGATTATATTAGAAACCAGATTGATAAATAAAAAATCCAAAATAGTTTTAATTATCCTAAAAGTGATTCTTTGTGTTTTGTTCCACTTGATTCTCTTAGAAGCAATTTTCAGCCTTCCGCAAAGCAAGGTCCATGGCCAGGCATGTACATCTCTTGGGAACATAATCTTCCCAAAAGCCGTGAAGATGTAGTCACTCCTCAGAGACAGGTATTACGTGGACACAACGTCATTAACCTCCTTTGGCCACATATTCCTCCCCTCCCCCATTTTTCTTAAGTGGCTTAATGGATGTTGGCTTCATGTTTTGGCTTAATTTACACACAGCTTAATAAAATGAGCCTTATTTGGAATGAGGGAGTAACACTGGATATTAGACAAATGGATCCAGGCCAGCGAACCAGGTAGCAGGGATTTACAATGTGTCTGGAGGTGTGAATCTTTCTAAATGTCCTCTGTAGCCCTCTTATTACTCCTGCTTTCTAGTCTTCCGTTACCATTGGGAAGCTATTTCCTCTTAATCAATTCTCAGTGAAGCTTTAAATGTCCACGAAATAAGTATGCATTCCAGGTAAAAGCCCAGGCTCTCCTCTCTCCAGGCATCCTCAAGACCAGTCAAAAGCAGTCTCACCCCACTCCGTTTAGGAAGCATTATGCCCTGAGGTTCTTGGTCACAGTTCTGCTTGATGCACGGGATCTGACCAACGCAAGCGGAATATCATGAAATTCTTTGAGAACAGGGAGTCAGTGCTTCTAAACGTTCATAACAAACATGTTTAAAGGGTGGGCTAGCAAGTTCAGGGTTTGTTGTCTGCAGTAAGCATTTGAGCCACAACGTGCTTACTTTTTTCCCAGTCCCACGTCCCATAAACCATGTGGACATGGAGATTGGTAAGTTCCAGAAGGACAGCGACTTTGTTTTGCATAAGGCAATATTTGTTCAGCGAATAGGGGTGGGGGTGGAGGGACAGGGAAGGGTAAAGGGGGCATTTCAGGGCAAGAGGTACATTGAAGAAAATACATCTAATTTGACCCTTTGTCGGTGATAACGGCAGGATGGACTTGCCAGAACACAGAAAAGAGGAAATAATTGTATTGCTATTTTTTGAGAAAGGGTTTGCGCTCTCCCAAATGAACCCATGTATGAAAGCTAACTCTTTGAAGCAAGTATTATATGAGTGATCATTAGCAAATGCTCACCTGTCCTTGGTCACGGAAAACCCTGAGTTCAGTGAAACGTGGGCAAAATAACCCCGATGCCTGAAGATTACTTTCTGCCAGCATCCCTCTCCCCTCCACAGACATGCGATGCGCGACATGCCTGCAGCGGACCACAGCTCAAGTGGTTTTGCCAGGAAGAGAATGCGTGGGCTTTTTTCCTAATCACATTTTAATGATCTTTGCATTCGTTTTGATGTATCCTCTGGGTATGGGGCGAGTAAAATCTCTTGGGACAGGGAAAGTAAATGCCTTTGCCAAGTCTTCAGAAGGAACCTTTTTTTTAGGTCTCCTGAATTGAAGCATGAGAAAGTTAGCCGTTGCTTCTAAAAATAGAAATTTAAATTAAGGTGTGGCAGAGGTGAAAAAAGGCCAAGACGATGAAAATAATGAATTTATTTTGTATGCACAAATAGAAAGTAGGAAGATAAAATTCTTAAGTCTAGGAAGGAGATAGCTAAAATGGGGCACAAGGGAAACTTCGGTTGTGAAAGGTACAGAGAAAGTAAACATGAGCTTACCCCCTAAGACCTGGTGAACCAGGCCCAGGACCAGGCCCAGGACCAGGAGCAGCCTTTGAGGCCAGGAACAATTAAAGGGAAAAGTGTAGGGCAGCTAGAAAGAATTGCTGCATTCAAAAACAAAACAGAAAAACAATACATGATTATCAAAATGACTGAGAATATTTCAGTAATTACCCACCACGTAGATTTTAAAGGGAAGTCGAGGTTCGGGAATCAGTGAAATGACAATGTGTGGCGTGCCTCCCGTGCCTGGGGCGGTGTTCTGGACTCTCGTGACTCGCCAGAGAACAAGAGCGGCAGGCACAGCCCTGCTCTCGTGAAACTCAGGCTCTGGTGGGAGGAGAAAGGTAACGGCAAATAAAGAACATGCAAGAAGACATCATTTCTGGGCAGGAAATTAACTTTAATTAATGTTAATAGGATGCCGTGGCAGCATGACTGGGAGTGAGGGAGGACTTCTCTCCGGAGGGGACAGTGAGCTTGGAGGTTGGACACGGAGGGTGAGTGTGTGTGGGAGGAGGGATGAGGGGGCAGGAGACACCACCCAGCAGGTCTAGAGATGTCTTCGCTCCTCACATGGGGCCATTTGTTCTGACCAAACGTGAAAGATTTATTTTTTGGCAGGGGGTGGAGGAGGAGGAGAGGGGCAGAAGGAGAATGACAGACAGACTGATTTAAAAGGAATTGGCTCATGCGATCGTGACCGTACCTGGTAAGTCCAAAACCCATAGGTCCGGCTGGCCGCTGGAATCGCAGGCAGGACTTCTCTGTCACAGTCTTGAACTAGAATTCTTTTTGCCTTGGGAATCCTCAGTTTGGGCTCTTGAGACCGTCAACTGATTGGACGAGGCCCACCCTCGTCCTGGCGGGTCATCGCTTTCACTTAAAGTCAACTGATCATTAATGTTAATCCCATCTGCAGGACACCCTCACAGCTACATCCACTCTAGTCTTTGACCAAAGACCCGGGTACCAGAGCCTGGCCAGCCAGACACACAAAATCAGCCGTCACACAGGGCTCCTCTAAGACAGCCCAGGGTGGAAGCAGACCGTGTGGATCGTGTCCGTGTTGGAGTTAAGGGGCACATCACTTAGGGTTATCTCTCCAGGTGTGTCAGTGCTCTGACATTCAGCCCAGAACATACCGGCTCAAGCAAACAATAGCGGGTCCCTCGGAGACCAATGGCTCCCTCCCTCCCTGCCACCTGGAAATGCTGCAGACACAAGAGGAAAGTGTACGGGCCTGTGAAGGAGCAAGGGCGGTGAGGCCCATCGGGCCGGCAGAGGGGGCGAGGGCCCGGGTGTCCAGTGGGGATCGTCGCTAGCCTTCAGGGGATACCTGAGTCCAGTTGGGTGAAGAGCAGAACACCAGAGGTGTAGGCAGCTCCCCGTCCTGAAGTCCCTGTCCTCCCGCCTCAAGCCACAGGCCGCTTCAGTCAGGGAGGAACACTCGGAGGAAGGGTGGCAGTAGTGGTCGCTAGAGGAGCAAGCCTGGGGGCCGCTGCTCGGGGACACGCCTCCGGACTCGCCGGGGCTTTCTCGCCTCTGTCCAGGGCGTTACAGCCACCACTTCCAGGGCAGATGAGCTCACGGGGGGAAACGGAGGACACCGCTGTCCCGAATCCCGGCTGCCCTGCAGGCGACTTGGCCCATAGCGCGACTCCTGATTCGTGGATGGAGTAGCACACACTAATCATTGTGAAATCATTGTTTTTCACTAGTCCTGAGTGGAACCGGCACAGACTTCTGCCGAAGTGATATTCCGAAGCTGGGCCAGAGGGCAGGTGTCGCCTGTTATTGACTTCATTGTAAAGCAAAGGTTCCTGGTTAAATCACGGCCTTGCTGGAAGCATGCCTTAGGGTGTCAGAAAATACAGGAAGCTTCTGTCATGTATTTCTGGGTGATCGAGTTGTAAGTCCTCCAAATAAAATTTACAGAGCTCATTTGCTTTTATTCGAAGCCGTAACCATGGCATTCACGTTAAATCACTGCAAGGGTAGCAGATATATTGATTACTGCCAGACCTGTCATTATGAATTCCAGTTTAAGCGCTGCAGGAGCGAACTCTAATGTTTAATTAGTATCCCCGTCTGGTGTTATAAAATACAAGTCCAGACCATACGGGGGAAAAAAATGAGTCAGTGTGAATGATTCTAAAAACACGAAACCAGCCAATAGAGCAAAGCAGGTAGATGACTTTATTCTGAACCAAAATGATTTGCCTCGACGTGTACTGGATTATGTGATTGATTGGTGGGGGGGGGGGATATATATTGCTTGTTCCCAAGAAGACAATGATTTTCTGGAACAATTGAGGGAAAAGGAACAAACAACAGACAACAGGTCACGTGATGAGCTCCCTTGGAAATCAGTGATTGCCACGCTGGTGATCTCTAATCACAAGCAGAAGCTCCGAGGGATGTCTCTTGAGAAACAAGCTGTCACCCATGCCACCAATTCTAAAAAGCTGGGGAGGAGATATCACAGGTGAGCTCTCTAGATGAGTCTACTGCTCATCTAATTTTAGTATGGGGGCCCAACATTTGGGGGTACAGAGTATCTAACTGCACTCAGGCCATTAGTGCACAGTGGCAGCAACGTGCTTGGTGCATGACACACTGGCCCACAACACAGAAGAGGGTTTGGGAGGGACAGTGCAGGTCTGGGCATTGTGGGACAAGCTTTTAATGAGGCCCAGCATCCAATGGAATAAGATTTAGGAACTAGAATAAGTAGATTCAAGGGAATTCTCTCCCAGGAAGGCAAGCGACGGAAAGATGATGAAGTTTCAGTGATGTGGGTGGGGTAAACTCAACAAATGCTGGAAGCTGCTAGAACCCAGTGTTGGGGAAGGCTTTGTACCATGACCCATTTGGGTCGTTTGACTATTTTAAGACAAATGGAGGCAAAGCAGCCACGCGGCAATGACCCACATGCCAACGCTAGCAGACGCAGAGGCTCGATGGCACGCTTCTAGGAATCTTACACATGGAAGTCCCATGGGGCACTACGCATCTCATCAATGCCCACAGTGGAAACCAGTCTCAATTCAGATCTGTGACCTCAGGCGGGGGTGACTGGCTGTCCCCCACTGACTTGGAACCCAGAAATGACTGAATCCTGGCCAGTCATAATGACGCTTGTTTATAACGATACCTGACACATGAGTGTGTTGGTTTCCCAGGGCTGCTGTAACAAATCACTACAAACTCGGATGTCAAAACACCGGAAATCTGCTCTCACAGCTCTGGAGGGTGGCAGTTTGAAATCAAGATGTCAGCACGGCCCTGCTCTCTCTCCAAAGGCTCTAGAGTAAAATCCTTTCTTCCTCCTCCAGTTTCTGGAAGCCCAGGCTACCCTCGGCTTGTGGCTGCATCACTCTAACACCCACCTCTTTCTTCACACGGATCTTCGCATGGCCTTCTTCTCTGAGTCTCTTCTTCCTCATAAGGACACCGATCATTTTAGATTAGGGACACTCTATCCCAGTGTGACCTCATCTTAACCCTATGTCCCAATAAGGTCACATTCAAAGGTACCAGGACTTAGAACTTGAACATACCGTTTTGGGGGACACAGTTCAACCTCCATGAGTCACAGTCACACATACTCTTTCGTGACCAGTGTTTTTTTTCACTTAACGATAGAACATAATCACATTTCATGTTACTAATTAGTTTCCATCATTTTAATGGCTTGTATGATGTTCCAATATATGTCTATCCCACACTTTATTACCTACATATTTTGCTATTTTACTTTATTATTGGACATTTAGATAATATCTGAATTTTCCCTATTGAAATATTGCTTCAAAGAACATACTTACAGATATTTTGTTTATCCATCATTACTTTATCATGAATTCCTAGAAGCGGGATGCTCCAACAACTGATATGTGTATCTGATTCACATTGCCACAGGGTCCTCTGAAGCTTTTACCAATTTACACTCCGCACACCCTCATCAACTCAAATCATTAGCATTTTTCTGTTGCTGTCAAATTACAAAGTGGAACATGCTATCTGAATATTAATCTAATTTGCTTTAATTTGCATTTCATTTATTACTAATGAGGGTAAATAGCTTCTCAGATGTTATTAGTCCTTTGAGAATTCCTTGTAGAATATGATCATTTATGAAGCTCTTGATATGTATTTTTTTCAATTTGCACCAATTCACACTCCCACCAGCAGTCTGTGAGAATGCCCGCCTGACTTCAGGAAAGGGAGGTATCAGGGTGAGAGGGACTCACTGGGGGAAATCCAGAGGGGAAGCGGGTAGGGTTTGAATAGAAGAGATTTTCATCGGGGAAACTCTCATGCAATAAGCGTGGGGTGTGTTTCAGAACCTGGGATAAGGTGGCTCAGTGGGAGTGGAGAGTAGCTGGGTGGGATTCAATGAGAAGGAGCAGAGATCAGTAAAGGTGGGAAGACTTGAATTAAAGCTAGACTGCTTATCCTGTGGGCAAGAAGCCATAGCAGATTCTTAAGCAAAAGAGTGATGTACAACTATTAACTTTCTCACTTGAGTAAATATATAAATTCTCAACATGTATAGTATTGCTAAAGAGTCTGTTTGAATTTTTAGATTTATCTTCTGCCCACTCAGTCTCCCAACCCCTCATCTGTTCAACCTGTTCTATAAGCACACATCAGTATTTCCCAGTACCTGCACCCCGACAGTACTGGCACATGTACTGCACACACACACAGAGACACATGCATACTCACGCACATGCACATATATACCCCCACCCCATGCCAATGGTTCCCTCTGGCTGGAATGACCCTGTTCCACTTCTTTAGCTGATAAACTCCTCCCAAATTTTTTAGGCCACAGCTCTTTGTTCATATCCTCGGCATCTCCGTTACCAAGCTGTGCTGTAACTTTTCTCCCTTTATCAGTCTGCCAGCCAACCCAAGATCACAACCAGTTCTCTGTTGTGGTTGTCATTATCACAGCCTCCATCCTCTGAGCCTCAGGTGGGCCATGTCAGGGATCCCCAGGCAAGTTCTCCAACTTGAGACTTTCACGCACTTACATTTGCCAAGAAGCCAGAAATCCTCTTTCTTTTGAGTCTTAGAGGATTTTCATTCTTCCAGCTTCTCCCAATGAATTATAAATGCTCCTACCTGCAAATCTCTCATTGACCAATGTTTTAATTATTAACTAGTATCTGAGTGGAAATTAGGTGGCAACTCTGACTCACCTGAATGCAGAGGAGTAGGGCAGGGCCAAGGCGCTGAAGAACCCCTTAAAGGAAGAGAATGTTGAATAGAACTTGACCTACATCGCTGTTGACCAGGAGACAGAGTCTGGAGAGAGATGCAATCACTGCAGTCAGAATTTAGTTTGGGAAAATTGCAGAAATGGTTATAGTTCATATTGGTCCCTGGATTTCAATTCTCAGCACATCATACTAAACTTCTCCACCCTCTTTACACTAACCTAAATCAGGTGTGGGTGTGTGTATTACCATGTAATGCAATTCCCTAATATCCTTGTGGTCTTTGCAGTAAAGTTAATTATCCTCAGGGCAGCCCTTGATAATTTTTTTCAAATTATCAATTTTTTTATGACCAATGAATGTTTATTTTAAATATTTCCTTAATCATGGATGCACCTTGAAAACATTATGCTAAGTGAAATAAGCCAGATACAAAAGGACAAATTTGTATGATTCCATTATGTGAACTATCTAGAACAGGCAAAGCATAGAGACAGAAAGTAGAATAGAGGTTACCAGGGCCTGGGGTGGGGGCAGGAATGGGAGTAATTGCTTATGACCACAGAGATGCTGCTTGGGGTGGTAAAGTTTTTAAAACGGTGGTGATGGTTGCACACAATGTGAATGTTCTTAACACCACTGAATTGTGCACTTAGAAACGGTTAAAATAGCAAATATTCGTGTTATGTATATTTTACCACACAAAAAAATTTTCCTTACAGCTTCACATTGTGGCGGAGTCGTATAAGTCTAGTGACTGGTCAACAGAGAAACTTACTCTATAATAGTTTCTCAGCCCACAAATGCAGTTCCCATAACGGGCGCTAGGGGCTCCAGTTCCAGCGAGTTCGCCACGCCCCCATCGTGGGTGGGAGGGCTGACCAGCGCTGGCCCCGCCTTCCGCAGAGCCCCGCCCACCGCAGAGCCCCGCCCACCCCACGCTCTTCTCACGTGTAACGCGGCTCAGGTGGCAGTTCCACGTGCGCGCGCAGCTGCCGGGACGCGGGGCCACGGAGGTGCGCACGGGGAGGTGCGCACGGGCGTCCATGTTCCTGGAGGCCCAGCCGTGGGGTCCAGGCCGCCGCCTGGGGCTGCAGGAGCGACAGACGCGCTTTAATCTCGAAGTCTGTCTGGAGTCCTGGCTCCAACCGCCCAGGAGCCGGTTTCCGTCTGGAAGGTGAGCGCCCCCCACCAGGGCCCTCGTCTGTGGTAACTTCCCCACAGCGTCGTGTCTCACGCGCGAAGGAGCTGGGTCAGAAGGAAAGCCCATCAAAAGGGATGGACTGTTTGGGATTTTTACTTGGGGCTTCGGCTGTTCTTGTGAGGCTCAAGGAGGTGGGAGGCTTTTCACGTGTTTCCGAAAACTCCGGGAGAAGGTTCGAGGTTGTTCGCAGCCTGAGGCTGTACCTTTGGTGGTATTAGTCAAGCGCTGTGAGAATGGCCTCGGGCGGGTCAGAAAGACCCCAGGTGGTCAAGGGGCCCCAGTACCTCAGATCCCCCCTCTGCAGATACATCTAGTATCGCTTTCAGCTCTACAACGCCGCAGTCCATTTCTATGAAATTAGCGCCAAACCAGTAGAAATGATTCATATTTGTGACTGAACATCATTTTACAGGTTTGGGGGTCTATCATTCAAAGCTGTTTTGTCCTAAGTCGCGTGCGATGGGCGTGTCCTGTCATCAGGTAGCCCGGGTATCGCGTTCTTGAAATCGCCTCCCGCCAACTCCGTCTTGGCAGCAAAGCTCAGGGGCTTTACCTGAGGTCCATTTGTGACCCTGCATTACCACGTTTTCCTTTTTATCAAAATGCTGTTGGAAAAAAATATGTAGAGAGAACTTCAGAACTTGGTGGACTAGCAAGGAGAAGTTTGGGTTTCATGTCATTCTAATCTTTCCCCAAATGTTTGCGATGCTTGTTTCAGTCACGGCCTGAAATCCCTAGTAGAGGTCTCTCCCGCGATGGCACAGGAATTTTAACCTTTTGGCTCACTTTCCCTCTGGGGCAGGGACAAGGGCCCCTTGAGGGGACGTCAAGACTTATCACTGGGGTGAAATTGGGAGAGTCACACACCAACTAAAAAATGTCATTGGAAGAGGAGCTGGTTCCTCGGAAGTCCCCAGCAGGCAGGTTAGCAAGGGGAGGGACTAACATCTCCCTTGTGGGCGCAGAGTGCCTGCAGTATTGCAATTTATAAGAAATGCGTATTTGGCCAAATATATATTTCTCATAGTTTTTTGATCTCCGTCCACTGGTCCTGGCTTGCAGCTCCTCAAAGCCTTGGAATTTCCTGAGCAGTAAAAGAAATGGGAGCATCTTTTGTTATAATATTTGGTTTCTAATCCTCAGTTCCCAAAATGGTTTCAAGCCCGCAAAGGTGAGGTAGACGTCTTGTCATTCATGATGAGCCCCTTTCCACCACAACCGAGTTTGTGTTAAGAGGTGACTTCTGGAAAGCACCTAAGGATGGGGGCTGGTTGCCAAGGGGAACCAACCCCGTGACTGATTAGAGGATTGGTACTTTCTGTCCTACCCCACAACCATCAGGGGCAGGGGAGGGGCCGGAGGTTGAATCGGTCATGCCTATGTAATGAAGCCTCCATAAAACCCAAAAGGTCAGGGTTCAGAGCGCTTTTGGGTTCACCAGCACATGGAGATTTGGGGAGAGGGGTGCACTCAGAGAGGAGTGGAAACTCCACCCCTTTCCTTCCCCATACCTTGTCCAGTGCATCTCTTCATTCTGGCTGTTCCTGATTTATATCCCTTTATAATCAACCGACGATCTAGCAAGTTGCATGTTTCTCTTGAGTTTGGTGAGTCACTCTAGCAAATGAATCAAACCCAAGGAGCCATTCGTTGGAACCTCCAGTCCGCAGCCAGTTGGCCAGAGGCACTGGTGGCAATCTGGACTTGTGACTGATATCTTTATTTTTTATTTTTTTTTTATTATGGTGACATTGGTTAATGAAATCCAGTAAGTTTCAAGTGTACAATTCAGAAGTAGGTTAATGAAATCCAGTAAGTTTCAAGTGTACAATTCAAAAGTACTAAGTCGTATGTATTTTGCATTGTATGTTCATCACCCATAGTTAGATTTTTTTCTGTCACCACATATTTGACCCCTTTTATCTCATCTACTTTCCCCCTCCCCTTGACCTCTGGTAACCACTAGTCTATTGTACATATGTCTCTGTTTGTTCGTCCTGTTCATTTGTTGCTTTTAGGTTTATATCCCACATATAAGTGACATGTGATTTTAAACTTTTTCTGTCTGGCTTATTTTGCTTAGCATGATTATCTCGAGGTCCATCCATGTTGTCGCAAATGGCAGTATTTCACCACTTCTTATGGCTGAGTAATATTCCATTGTATATATGTACCACAGCTGCTTTGGCCAATCTCTGTCGTAGGACACGTCAGTTGCTTCCATGTCCTGGCCACCATGAATAATGCTGCTATGAACATCAGTGTGTAAATATCTTTTCAGATATATGTTTTCAAGTGTTTGGGGTAAATACCCAGTAGAAGGATTGCTGGATCATATGGTAGATCAATTCACTATTTTCCATAGTGACTATACCAATGTGCCGTCCCACCAGCAATGTATGAGGGTTCCTATTTCTCTGCGTCCTCTCCAGCATTTGTTATTACCTGTCCTGTTGATTATAGCTATTCTAACAGGTGTGAGATGCTATCTCATTGTGGTTTTGATTTGCATTTTCCTAATAGCATGTTGAGCATCTTTTCATATATTTGTTGGCCATTTGTATGTCTTCTTGGGAATGAGTGTCTGTTCAGGTCCCATGCCCGTTTTTTAATTGGATTGTTTGGGGAGTTGTTTTTGTCATTATGAGTTCCTTGTATATTTTGGATGTGGCCCTTATCAGAGGTGTTGTTTGAAAATATATTATCCCATTCAAATGATTGTTTCTTTACCTTGTTGACAGTTTATTTTGCTGGCAGAAGCTTTTTAGTTTGATATAGTCTCTCATTATTTTTTTTTTTTTTACTTCCCTTACCTTTGAGGTCAAATTCACAAAACTCTAAGCTGTGACTGGTATCTGAAGAGGAGTTTCATGGGACTGAGCCCTTAACCCACGGGATCTGATGTTATCTCCAGGTAGATAATGTCAGAACTGAGTTAAATTATAGGACACTAGATGATATCTGAGAATTGTCTATTGGTGGTGGGGTGGAGGTACCCCCTCTCCACACATTGAAATGGGGTCCACCTGTAGTGAAATAACTGACAGAATGTGAGGGGCCCTCTCCACCCTTGGAAGGAGTTACCCACGTGACAGGCAAGGACATCTGTGGTAGGGCTTCCACTTGAAATGCCTTTGGTAACAGGGGAGTTTCATTTTCACTTGGCATGGACTGGAGCCTGCCACAAAGCAGTGGAAACAGTCAGCTCTTGGGGCTGGCCCCAAATAGGTCCATCCCACCTGCCTTTACCCAGAAGTGAAGAGGTGATGTCGTCATCAGAAAACGCATGACCAATTCATGTGTCAGGGATGGAGGGAAGGAGCAAGCAAAGACGTACCAGAAGTGACTGGGCAGCCAGGGTGGCCCCACCACCTTCTTGCCTTAGGGTGAGGTCAGCAGCCACTTTACTATCTCAGAGAATGTGAACATTTGGGTATAGCAGGTGTGACTCTGCCCTGGCCACAGGCGTGGGTGTGCAAGGAGTCTAGCCAAACCTTATTTCTGTCAGGAGCCCTGCATGCTATGTAGGAGCAGAAAACATAATCTGATTGCTTTCTGGTAAATTTGGCCAATTCAGATTTATACTCAAATTCAGGGTTCTTTCACCCCACAGTGGAGTCTGAATTCCAGGAATGCCCACATGGCGTCCTCTGCTTCTGCTGGCCTCTGCTGGTGATGTCTGGTATCCCACCCGGTTCCAATCAGCTTGTCTCCAAACCAGCAGTGACTGGGAAGAAACCGTTCTAACCAGATCCAGGACTAGACAGAATCCCCTCATCTCTGCCACCACAGTCCCTTAAGCCCACTGGCTCCTCATAGTTTACCATGCACCTGTACTCGTGGCTCAGGGAAGCCTTGACTGTTCCCCACGCTTTCTGGGAATTCTAGGCAAGGGAATTGCAAAGGCACAGGCCCTGGGGCAGGAGCAGGCGTCTAGGGAAACCTGAGTGACTGGAGAAGCAAGCAAGGAAGGGGCCTTGAGGGCCAGGAGCCAGGCCACACTGGTCCTCTCAGGCCATGGTGGAGATTTTGTATAAACGTTTGCAGAAAGCCATCGGAAGACTTTGAACAAGGGAGTGACATGAGCATATTTGTCTTTTTAAGTGGGACAGAAGCAGATGAGGCAACACTAGTTAGAGGACTATTCCAGTAGTCTAAGCGAGAGGTAATGGTAGCTTGATATAGTTTCAGCTGTATTAGCTGTCAGATGGAGGATGCATTTTGTAGGTACAGACCACAGACCTTGCTGACGGATTGGATATAAGATGTGAAAATAAGGGCAAGACTCTAAGAGGAATCCCAGGTTTTGGATGGTGGTATCATTGGTGAGGATGGGACGGACTGAGGGCGAGGAAGAATGGGGACCAAGAGGTCTGTTGGCATTCATAACTGCGAGGTGCTGTTAGTCATATCAGTGGAGAGATGCAGTAGGCAATTGGGATGCCCATTAACCAAACCTAGTAAAATAATTTATGAAAGATATGAGTGCTTGACTGTAAGATATACTGGATTAATGGGGAAGATGAAACAAGTTCGAAATCTTGGGGTGCATGCGGCCACGAGCAAATTTTTCTCTCCCCTGGGGCCTGTCTCCGGGGAGGTGACCTCGCCCTGGCCCAGCCCACTCCATCACCTGGCCTGGCTGGATGTGGGCTCCTGCCTGCATATTAGCACACCTTCCCCAGCCGGTAGCTGGGCCCTATCCCTTCTCACCCCAAACAGCTAGCTGGAGGCCTGCTTTAAATAGACAGGACCCCCCAGGACCTAGGCAATTTGTGCCCCCACCCCACATCAGCTTGAACAAACCTGTAGATATTGAAACTATAGCAGGTCCTCAAATAACATCATTTTATTCAAATTGTCTCATTACAATATTGATGAGGAAAAAATTATTTGTCTCCTGTGTGGAGTCGCTGTCTGTGTTGAGTTAGTAAGTCTCCCCATGTCTGCGTGGGTTTTCTCCGGGGCCTTCAGTTTCCTCCCACATTCCAAAAATGTGCAGGTGAGGTGACTGGCATGTCTTCATTGTCCCAGGCTGAGAAGTGTGGGTGGCCCTGCAATCGAAGGGTGTCCTGTCCAAGGTAGGTCCCGCTTGGCGCCTGAGCTGCAGGGAGGGGCTCCAGCCACTTGAACTGCAATAAGTAGCTTGGAAAATAATTATCTTACTTTAAAAAAAAATCTTTCTTAAATGTCTGTATAGCTCACATTCGTTGTTTAATATTAGAAGTAGTTGGGGTCTTCCAAATCTTGGTGACATTGTCGTGACCAGAAATATGCTGTAGACACGTAACCCTTGTTTATATCAATTAACGGATAGTAAATTGGTTTTGTTACACATCGTTTCGCTTAAAGTCACAGTTTCCAGGAACCTATTGATGATCTCGAGCAAGGATTTACTGTGGACTCAGTCAGGCTCAAGTTCTTCTCATCCCTCCAGGCAGCCAGCTACCACCCATTCTTCCCCACCCAGAGCCGCCTAGATCCTGTCTACCCTTGGCCAAAGCCCTGAGTCCCAACAGCCCCTCTCAGTCATGTTCTGAGCTACACAGTCTCTTTAAACACTTGGTGCAATTAAAACAGATTTAATTTCAGAGAACTTCATTTTCACACAACTTGTCAAGTCACATACGCTGTGAGAAGTGGAACCACCTGCAGCAGAATAAGTGTGTGTGTGTTTGTTGAAAAATAATGGGGGAGAGCTATCTGATTTCAGACTTTCTTGGGAAACGTGTCCTAGTAATTTGGACAAGTGATTGGCATCTAGGTGACAACAAACACGTTTCTGATAATTAACTGAAAACAATCAGAAGGCCTAGTGTTTGTGTTGCGAACCACTCTGTGTGCCCTGTTGGGGCAGTTCCCACATGCAGCCACCGTGCCAGCAAACAAAGCTGGGGTTTCTCCAGGGAATTTTCTAATCTGGCTTCCAGCCTGTGAACTGGCGCATGTCCCTGACTCTCACTAGGAAAACTCCAGAGGACCATGTCTGCCCTCTGCCCATGACGCCACCTTCTGCATAGGAAGGGGCTTCCTGCGCCATCCTCAGGGGGCGTGTGGGGCAGAGGCACCATAGAGCTCTCCCAGGGTGACTGGCTATCCCAGAAGACAGTATGGGACACCGTGTGGCCTTTCCCAGGGTGTCCGCAGAAGCTGTCATCTGGGCGGGAGTTAAAACAAGGTCCTTTGTTTGTGATTTTTGACCTTCAGCGAACTTGATTACTCAACCTGACTTTATCCAGTACTTATGTCATCCTTTTCAAGAAGCTTATTTCCATTTACCATTCCCTGGGCACACTGCCCAGCGTAATTTTATTTTTAGTCCAATGCACATAGAGACTAACTTAGAGATATTATTCATAAAAGGTTATAAATGCCTATTAAAATGTATATGGTCATAAATTTTAGTTCCCTCCTCTTCAATGGCCGTTGCCTCCAAAATGCTTTTTAATACTTCTTTGCAGTCCTACCATTTTCTCCTTCTTCAGCAAACCCATTTCACTTAGAAGCCACAGGACACTAACAGCGAAGTCACCTCTTGTCAATAGATGAGCATTCACACTTACATTTGGGGGGGGGGGCGGCTACCAAGCATATCAGACTTTGTGTAAAAGGCGCCCCAGCCATTCTTTCCATCCTCCCCGCCGTGTGCGTTTGCTAGGCCTGCTGTAGCAAAACACCACAGACGGGGTGGCTCGAACAACCCAGCTTTCTTCCTCATGGTTCTAGAGCTGCAAGTGTAAGATTAAGGTGTCGGCGGGGCTGGTTCCTCCCGCGGCCTCTCTGTCCCGCAGATGGCCACCTTCTCCTTTTGTCTTCACCTGGTCCCACCTCTGTGCGCATCTGTAGCTTAATCTCTTACAAGGACATCAGACGTATTTGAATAGGGCCCACCCAGACAACCTCATTTTAACTTAATGACCTCTTTAAAGGCCCTGTGTCCAAATACAGCCCCATGCTGAGGTACTGGGGGTTAGGACTTCAACGTATGGATTTTGGGGGGACACAATTCAGTCTATACAGCCACCTAATAGAAGAGAAAGTACTTTTACAAGAGACCTTCTCTCTGAGCAGCGTCTGCACGTGGAGCCACGTTTCCAGCTCCAGGGGTGTGGGGCACTTGCTAGAAACACTGCGGAGAGTAGGTCCGTGTGAGTGGTAACACACCCGAGGGTCAAAGGGCGACCAGAGCACCCCGGCCTGTGTCTCGGTGGGCACTTGCCTGAACACTGCAGCCACAGAGCAGCTGCTCTTCTCCAAGACTAGCTCGGGGAGTAGACATCCCAGGAGCTGGAGACAGGTAGTACAGGCCCATCAGGTAGCCGTGGTGTTCACGACTTCCAAAACGCTCTGTGATCTAGCAATCTGTCCTCTCTGCTTTATCCCTTCCGTGGCTGTAAAACCCGGTTTCCCACCACTGGAGCTGGGTGATGGAGGACTCCTGTGTACAGAGGGAGGGCAGCCCGCTTGGCACCATGGTACTGAGTGATCAGACGTGTGCAATTCTGATTGAGGGGAGGAAGCTGAGAGGCAGGCACTGTAGCTCAGAGCTCTCTCAGCACCACAGCTTGTTCTCCCAAATGTGATAACATGATACAAATCAGAGGTGAGTGTGTTTCTCAGGGAGTGCGTGCCCTGACCACCTTCGATTCTCTGTGTGGCATGGGATAGCTTCTCAGCCTCCCTGGCCACTGTTTTCTTACATGAAAAATGGAAACAATTCAATCAGTCAAGATGCATAAAGTGATGTTCAAAGTGCCTAGTAAGTAGCTATGGTCCTGTAAATATTAGTTATTATTTTTATTAAAATAAACCTCTGGCATCCGGTAAGAGAGGGATGGACATGTACACACACACACACACACACACACACACACACACACACACGATCCTGAAGGATTTGTAGGATTTAGTCGAGCAAACATGAGGAAAAGCCGAACTGCGTAAGTAATGACATGTGGGCAGGAAACTGAACTCTGGAGAGGCAGGGGCAGAAAACTGTTCCTAAGTAGGGTTTCTGGGATCTTAAAGGGATCCTCACATAAGCAGGGAAAAACTCGGGCTGTCAGTGCACCTCCTGTTCCAGACACCGTGCTAAGGCTGTCAAGGCCTCATCTCATTTGACCCTCACAGCCCCATATTAGCATACACCCCACTGCTCCTGGTTTACTCATACAGGGGCTGAAGCTCTCTTTCCCAAGGTCATGCTTCTAGCACGTGGGGGAACCAGGATTTAAACTCAGTCCTGACTGGCAGAGCCCGTGCGTTCCAACGGAATCCACAAGAAGCCTGGCAAGAAAGACCAGGCACAGGATAAATCACATCTGTACGGATGAAATAAGTCACATCGATACAGGTGGAAACTGGGCACAATGCACAACACCAACTGTGTGGGACGCAGAGCCCAGCGAGGCCAGGGATGAATCGGCAGCAGAGTTGGAAGAAGCGTTGCAGGAGAGGGGCGACGACAAAGTCGGAGTTGCCAAGGGCAGCCCTCCCCTTCCCACCTAGAAGCAGGAAGAGGCACCTTTCCCGCACGTCCGATGTCATCAGTTCACGCTGGGTAGGTTGAAGGATTTCTGAAACTGCCGCTGCAGTTATTTTGCTCTCAGACTTCGTGACCATTCACTGTAGGAATAAGGAAGCAGACTTTTATCTCCCTCGATTGCAGAAAGCCCAGGGTCAAATACTGAAGGTTCTTGCCATTAGGCTCTTAGTTTGAGGAGAAGAGCAGGTACAGCTTTAGCCATTTCACTGGGAGGAGATTATGGTGAGGTAAAGCTCAGTCCTTCAGATACTTTCTCTGGAAGCTTCCAGGGAGAGCAAAGCCAGGACTGCAGGGGCCTGGAAACCTGCCTCAGCCAGTGCATCGTCGACTTGTCTTGGCAAAGCATTTTCGGTTTCATGGCCTCAAGTTGAACATCTCGACAAGTTTCTCTATTTGCACATTTAAATTTTATTCTAAAATTATAAAATTTTTTAATGATGGAGCTGGGTCTCTGGTGTATCCTCAGATCAGAAGCCATGCAGGTTTCCTCTGAATAAACCCACATCCCAGAATGTCTTACACATTAGCTCCTGCTATGCTGTCCCACAAGTGACACCATCACTCCTGCTCCAAGTAACACTCTCTGGTGTCACCGACAGCAGGAAGTAACTCTCTTCAGTGTCTTGTCAGCAGGAAATTACAAAAGGATTCAAGGTGAGGCCTAATCCCTTCACAAGAGACTGGGCACCAACGACAAAACCAAGGGAAACCATTTTTCATTTTCTTTTAATTTTTTTTCTTCCTCGTGTGTGTGTGTGCATGTGCGTGTGTGTGTGGTTCTTGACTGGACAATAAGCAAAAATAAACACTCTGGAGACTTCCTAGACCTCAACAGGCTCACACCAACCCCACATGTAATGTCAGACTCTTTCTTGTTCAGCTACGTTTAACACCAATGCACAACATTTAATGACTTATAATCATGTGCAACATGTACATTTTAAATGTGCCCCTCAAATTAAGTTTTTTTCCACTTGCCTTAGTCTTCCCAGATTTCTCCACTGTCTGCTGGTCAGTCTTAATCTCAAAAGTGAGAGTGACATGAAAGGTTTTGCGCAAGCGGAAGCAGCTCCTGATTGCTGGCCCAGCACAGTGCCTTCCTGTTCACCAGGCACCTGTACAGAACACCAGTGTCCAGCCCCTCTGTGACCGACTCTGTGACCGAGAGAGAACAAGACAGGAACGAGACCACCACGTGATAGTGTCTGAACAAAGACAAAGTGTGACTCTTGTCCAAATCACGGAGCACCCAGACACCCCCTCTCCTGGGCGCTGTGGCGACTGCTGCTTTCCCCAGGCACAGCATTAACCTCGAGTCACTCCTTTCCTCTTGCCGATACTGTCGATGAAAATATATGCTCACAGTACCTGCTCCCTGACAGCAGTGCGTCCTGAGCGAAGCCCCACTTCCTGGGACCAGCCCCCAGATCCTCTCGTAAGTCCTTCTAGCGCCCTCTTCCTGGAATAACCCATGCTTTTCTGTGGTGTATGTTCTCCCTCTTTGCGACAGACGGTGAGCCCACAGGTGTGTTCCGGTGCTTCCTCTTCCTGTCTAGCTGTAAAGGGGGCTACTCAGTCCCCCCAAGTTAAATGCAGTTATTCACCTCTAGTCCAGGTCTCATCCTGTCCCGTGTAAATTTCAGTCTCTGTGTTCTCAACGGCTAGTTCAGTCATTCAGTCAGCAAGTGTTTGTTTATGTCTATGGTTCGGGGCTTTTCTGTTTCCCTGGCAGCAAGTTCTGAAGACAACAACACTACCCCAGGTTCTGACACCCGTTGTCTTTATAGATCACCAGGTATTAGAACCGAAAGAGGCTTGCCTTTTACATATGGCTGAACCGATACCCGAGACTTTGAGTAGCTTGCCTGAAGCCACTCATTCTCTCTTGGCTTTCTTTCTGTTTGCAACAAACATACATCTTGGGTTGGGCTCCCGGAAGCAGATCCTGAGACGGGGATTTGCTGGCACACGACTTAGTAAGGACGTGCTCCCAGGAAAGACCTGTGAGGAAGCCAGGAAGCAGGACGGGAAGGGGGTAAGCCAGTCAAAGATGGGATCTCTGATAAACTTGCAGAAGGTGTTTTTAACCCAGCTCTTCTCAACTGGGATGACCTTGCCTCCCAAGGACTTTTGATAATGACTGGAAACATTTTAATTGTCACAGCCTGGGGCGAGGGGACTACTGGCATCTGGTGAATAGAGGCCAGAGATGTTGCTCAACATCTGACAGTGCCCAGGACACCCCTCCACAGAGACTTGCTGAGACAGAATGTCTGTTGTGCTGCTGCAGTTAGGAAATTGTGGCCAACGATGATGACAGAAAAGAAGAGATCAACAGCTTGGGGCCACAGGCCAGAGAGCCCAGCCAGACCAGAGCGAGACTGTTGAGTTCCCTGTTGAAGGGAGACTGAGGGACGAAGCTCAGACTTGCATAGGGTGTTTGGAATCAGCTGAGGCATTTGACTGTTTTGCAAATTCAGCCAACATTTTTATTGATAGAGCAATTGCATTATTCCCTGGCAAATTCTCCTGTTTAAAAAATTCCAAATTTGATCTAAAGGTGAAATGGCATGATATAATAGAACGGGCATAGACCTTGCAGCTGACTTTGAACTTCAGATTCATCATTTACTTACTAGGGTATCTTCACGCTGTTACTTAAACTTTCAATACCTTGGTTTCTTCACATAGGGAAAATCATCATACTTGCCTTTTATGGGGTGGTTGTGAGTTAAAATGAAGCAGTAAGTGAAAAGAATCTGGAACGTGGCAGGCACAGAATTAATAAGAGCTACTTCTAATATTATTCTGTTAGGAATTGATCACATAAAACTCTTGGTCTCCAGAGTCTTGCCAACTATCTGGCCATTAGATTAGTGCCCAGGCAGGGGAGGACTGCCCCAGTGAGGGTACGTGAACTTTAATTTACCAAGGAGACTGGCATCCCCAAAATCTAATACTGTACCACTCAGATTTCTGGTAGAAAAGGACATAAACCACACACACTGAACAAAGACACAGCACTCCACGGTTGTGTATGGTCTCTTGCAAAGCTGGCTGAGCTGACATCACCTTCCTAGGAAGCCCAGGGACAGCCGAATGAGAAGAGACAAGATCTTGTATTCTTGAAAGCTGAATTAAACATGACAGTTAAACTTTGTCTCTCCGAGTAGGGCAGCAAATTCAGTTTTTGAAAACTTTTTAAAAGAAATAATGATGGAAAACTTCTCTAACCTGGCAAAGGAAATAGACATACAAGCCCAGGAAACACAGAGTTGTAAACAAGATGAACTGAAAGAGGCAGGCCCACACCAAGACATATCAAAATTAAAATGCCAAAATTTAAAGACAAAGAGAAAATCTTAAAAGCAACTAGAGAAAAACAGTTAGTTACTTGCCTAGCAACTGATTTTTCAACAGAAACTTTGCAGGCCAGAAGGGATTAGCAATAAAATATTCAAAGTGGTAAAAAGTTAGGACCTACAACCACAATTATTTTACCCAGCAAAGCTATCATTTAGAATCAAAGGCAGATAAAGAGCTTCCCATACAAAAAGCTAAAGGAGTTCATCATCACCAAACCGGTATTACAAGAAATGTTAAAGGGACTCTTTAAGAAGAAAAAGGAGAAAAGAAGATAAAAAATATGAGCGATAAAATGGCAATAACTACATATCTATCAACAATTACTTTAAATGTAAATGTATTAAATACTTCATTCAAAAGACATAGAGTGGCTGAATGGGTAAGAAAACAAGGCCTTTGCATATGCTGCCTATAAGATACTTCAGATAGACACGCAGACTGAAAGTAAAGGGAAGGTACAAGATATTTCATGAAAATGGAAACAAAAAAAAGCTGGGGATAACAATACTTATACCAGAAAAAATAGACTTTGAAACAAAGGCTATAAAAAGAGACAGAGAAGGACCCAGTAATTCCACTTCTGGGTAATTATCTGAAGAAACTCAAACACTAATTTGAAAGACATGCGCATCCGTATTTTTATTCATCGCATCATCATTTACAGTAGCCAACATATGGAGGCAACCGAAGTGTCCATCAGCAGACGAATGGACAAAGAAGAGGTGGTACATATAGACAATGGAATATGACTCAGCCATAAAGAGAATGAAATCTTGCTATTTGCGACAACATGGATGGACCTAGAGGGTATTATGTTAAGTGAAATAAGTCAGAGAAAGACAAATACTGTATTATCTCACTTGTATGTGGAATCTGAAAAACAAAGGAACAAAAGAAACAGGAACAAAACTCATAGACACAGAGAACAAAATAATGGTTGCCAGGTCGAAGAGGGCTTGGGGGATTGGGTGGAAAAGGTGAAAGGGATTAAGAAGTACTAGTTGCTACTTATAAAAATGGTCATGGGGATGTAAAGTACAGCATCGGGAATACGTCAATAATATAATCATATGTACAGTGTCAGGTGGGTACTATATTTAATGGAGTGATCATATAAGGCATATAAGTGTTTATTCACTACACTGCAGACCTGAAATTAATAACATTGTACATCAACTGTAATTAAAAATAAATTTTAAAAAATTATAAAAGGATTAAGAAATCTAAAAATAATAAATATATAGAATGATGTAATAATGAAAACACTACTTGTCAAAATTTGTGGGAAACTGCCAAAGCAGAATTTACAGGAAAATTTTTAGCTCAAACTAAATTTATCAGGGAACAAGAACAGTTTAAAAAAATGAACCCATAAAGTGACCTCAAGTCAATTAAATGGAGAAAACAGTGACATAAAGGAGATGAATGAAACCAGTGTCAAATGGGCACCAGATTTATCAAGGTGCTCACCTCCTAAGGTATATAAATATCTAATCACTGTCTTGTACACCTGAAACTAATTACACGTCAACTGTAATTGAAAATTTTAAAATTAATAATAATATCAAAGTTATTCTGGCCACAAAGGTTGAAAAACTTCACACACAAAGGCTCTGTTCTCACATCTACTTAAAAAGCAAAATGATTCCATTTTGTGTGATTTTGTCTCTGTAAAGCCAAACTGGTCTGGCCGACCTGGTTCCCAGGGCTGTTGGGGCCTTTGTGGGATGGCTCCAGAAGGAGGCACGGTTCCAGCCGTGCCTCCCACAGGGTTTGCCTGTCCCAGACACTTGTAATTACTCAGCCTTGCCCCCCAGCCCCAACCCAGGGCTTCCTCTAGTCTGCAGCAGACTGAAGCCATCTGGAGAGGAGAGGTCCTTCCCTTCTCTCTGCCGATGAATAACATTTTCAAAGGAAACCAAGATCTAGCAGCACGTGGCTTTGCAAACATGACATTTCTGGATCTCACACAAGCTGAAGGGATTCAAGATGACAGATACAGCCCCCGGAAAATGTCAGTGTTAATATTTAATGTCATTTGAATAACTGCCCTGTTTGTCTCACTTAGCACGGCAGGCACCAGTGGGCGGCTGGCTGGCTGTGCGCCTCCCCGGGTGCTTGGCGGGAACAGAGCTTATAAAAAATGCTCAATCAGTAATTACTTGTTCAGTAATTCAGATGTGAGGTTCGGGTTTGCTTTGAGAAATTACATTAAAGTTGTTCAGCATGACTCAAGGAGACCCCAAAACACTGCGTACACAGAATCCACTTTGTCCAGAGGTGCCTTAAGAATCTGAAGCAGTAGGATGTGATCCCGTGGGGAAGGGACACCCACTTTGCTTGGGCAGGGGTTGTAAGGACACTGGTTGAATGAGATTTCAGTCACTGAGAATGATCCATAAGCAATAAATACTGATTAAATCATCCATTTGATGTAGACTTAAATGACAGTAAAGTGGTAGACAAGAGAATTGAAACCATAGCGAAGTGGGTCTATTTAGATTCTTTTCTGATCAGTTGATGAACTTTAACTTTGGTTTATCTACCTCCAGGTCTATTAGGAAGAGGCTTTTTAATAGAGACCCCTCAAAAACAAAGCAGTGAACCATGAGTTCCCTTTCTAAATGGGTGTTCTTACTAATTTTGTATCTCCATGATAATACATTTCTGTTTGTGCCGTTATATTGTTAGACGTTTTCGTGTGAATGAATCTGGGGGCACACATACTCAACAGGAGGGTGAGTTTCCATGTTTGACGCAGTGTTTGAGCAGAAGTAAAATTACAGTGCCATCTCAGGAAACTAAAATTCTTCCTTTATAAATCACTGTGTATGTAGCTCCAGGTGACCTACAAATGTCCCTAGCTTGGAGATAAATTTCTCCTCTATGTTTATAAGAAGAGTTAGTGAGACAGAGGATAACAAGGGGCAGCTCTTTGCAGGGAAGAGTGATAAAATCTTCCGATGACCACAGAAACCAAGGATTTAGTGTTCCTGGAACCAGACATATGACTTCCTTGTTTATGGCTGTATATTTTATTATAGATGTCTAAAGAAGAGGAAAAACTCGAGGAATCAGTTCCCTGTGTTGCAAGTGAGATGCCTCTGTTTTCCTTAACTTTTTATGCACAAGTAAAGCTATCACAGAGTTTAGGACACCATCTCTGGGCCTGGCAGGTGTTTATGCTGGTGAGCCTGGGTGTGCACCAGGGAGACGCATATGTGTGTTTGGATATGAACACTGCAAGGAGCAAGGAAGGTTTAAGAAATTCAGGCCACGAATGCTTAAAATATAAAGCTAGATTCCCAAGAACCATTGAAGGTTAGAGCCAAAAGGCATTTATTTTGTAGATGAGGAAACAGGTTAGTCACCTACCCAAGGTCACAAACTACTAGACCAGTGGAAGCTCCAGTGTTCATCACCAAATAGGCATATACATTCGTCCCATCTCTAGGAAAATGACCAAACGCTTAGCGCCAGGACTTGCTTTCCTGACAGCCTTGGTGCTGGAGAAAGGGCAGTTTTACCCCAGCCTGCATTTTAGAGGGACATCCCTTCTCACCTCTGCCAGTATGCCTCCTTCTAGGCCAGGGGTCAAGGGAGTTTAGGGAACCTGCCCAAGTCTCTGTATCTCCCAGATCACACTCCAGGTACCTGGAACTCTGGACTGCCTTGCCCACATAGCCCTAAGCCAGCTTCTAGGAGCCGAGCAGGCCACCCAGAGGGTAGCCAGGAAGGAAAGTACAGATCGTGCTAGAGCCCAGGTGTGTAGTCTAGAGTGTCAACACACATGCACACAAGCCCCCTCACGATAGGAGGCAAAGCTAGGGGTAGGGAAAGGGAGTCAGGCTGTGAGCCAGCTCATGGGGGCCTGTTCTCATACCAGGACGTTCTGTCACAGAACCCCAAGAAATTTAAAACATCTGAATCAGAACCTATCATTTCAGTCATTACAAAGGTATATTTGTCAAAGTGGAAGGCTGAAACATGTTAATATCTGCTTACTTGATTTATAACTTTTAAATATTTAGACACTTTTATGCTTTTGCCCTGAGCCCAGCAAATCAGGAAAAGCCTGATTCTTCTTCTAGATCTTCATTCAGAAGACGTCATCAGAAACACAAACAAAGCTTTATGCACGAAGGTGGCATTTAAAGTGCATTTTATAATAGGAAAAAAAGACATCATCTTAAAGGTCTAATATTAAAGGAAGTATTAACGAAATTATTTTAGAAGGTAGATGTAGGATCACTCCAAGATTTTAGGCTGGCTGACTGAAGATGGAGGGGGAGCCAGTTGTGGGGGTCAGAGTTATAAATCAAGCGCTCTGCTTTAGCTGTGCTCTTTGTGAGACTCTGAGAAGGTATAAGTGGGTGGTTGTACAAATCAGGAACACGGGGCTAGAAATAGAAATTTGGGATTCATATATATAAAATGATCACATATGTAATCATGTTGATGTGATTAGATCTATGTACAAAATCCTTGAAATAATACATAATCATCCGGATAGACGTAATATCTAGATGGTAAATCTCAAGGGAATGACTGTAGCTGGAAAAAGAGGGTCCCATACTAACCCTGAAACCGTGGCGCGTTTGGAGATCTGATAAAGTGTAGGTGTTACGGACTGAATGCATCCAGACTTTTCCCTGGTGGTCTTGTGAGATAATAGAAATGTACATCTTGGTTCTGCCTCCGGTTGCTGACACAGAGCTCCCTGGAATTCTATTGTTCAACCGAGGTGACTCCTGGATAGCTTCAGGATGGAGGCTGGTCTTCAGAAGGACCAGCCATGATCAGGGGCCCAGGAAGGGCAGAGAGGCTGGAGACTGAGCAATGAGGAGTGATGCCTACAATGAAGGCTCCACAAGAACCCCAAAAGTGCAGAGTTCAGAGAGCTCCAGGCTTGGTGACCACACCTCCAGCAGGGACAGAAGCTCCTGCACTCAGGATCCTTCCTGTTCTCCTGCTTATCTCATCCTCTAGCTGTTCGTCCACATTTTTTTATTATGTCCTTTATTATGTAATAAGCCACTAATGTGTTTTGCTGAGTCCTGTGAGCTGTTCTAGCAGAAGTTCCAGTCTGAGGAGGAGGTTGTGGGAACCTCTGATTTGTAGCCAGGTCAGACAGAGTGGTGGGCGATCTGGGGGACTGTCTGTGTCTGAATTGGGGCCAGTGTTGTTGGACTGAGCCCTTAACTGCAGGGTCTGCACTCGCTCTGGGTAGTTAGTGTCAAAACCACTCCATGTGAAAACCCACACATCTGCTGTTGAGAATGTTGTGAGCGTGAACAAAGGAGACGGGTACATTTTTCCTGGGCAGGCCTGCCTGGTTCAAGAAGTCGGAAAACAACAAAGGGAGGGCCTTTGTGTGTCTCAGTGTCAGCAGTGGAGAGGAATTTGGGGAAACCGAAGGACTCTTCCTTGGAAAAAAAATTGTAATTTATTCTGCAGCATAAAATGAAGATTTGAAACATACCATTTATAGATTTCCTTCTATCTTTGAATTAGTAAGCCCTGACAATCCTGATAAATGAAAAAGGCTTTCTTTTGAAAACAATTCACATTTCCCTATGAAAACATCCAAAAATATTTCCTTAATTCAAGTGAAATAAGGGGCTAGAAGTGTGTACAAGGTCAACCCGATTCAAAGAAACAACAGGAAATAAACCTATTCTTTTTGTATGGTCCTTAAAGAATGAAGACAGATTGGGAAGAAAAAAAAAGACATATTCCAGTTTGTAAAGCCTTTAGTGTTTCTGGAAATGCTTTCTTCAAATCCCCCCTTGTCTTTCATTTTGGGTTCTAATGGCCTTTGTGGTGTGGCCCGTTTATAT
The DNA here is from genome assembly GCA_003508835.1 of Eonycteris spelaea. Lineage (NCBI taxonomy): Eukaryota > Metazoa > Chordata > Mammalia > Chiroptera > Pteropodidae > Eonycteris > Eonycteris spelaea. The sequence continues at coordinate 2,358,226 of PUFA01000116.1, read as the reverse complement.
AGAAACATGCAGGCTCGCAAAAGCCTCCATGGCATTTCTAGCCCATAAGTAGTTTCCCAGGCCCAGCTGTCAGCTCTCCCAGCTCACCTTTCCAGGTGATACCCAAGGGGCTACATTCATTTCCATATATCTGAAATTATTACTTCAAAAGCACCCAATCCAGTTCACACTGATATAAAAGTCATTCACCTTCCCGGCCTGAAAGCCTGTAGGTAACACAACAGGAAGAGCGCCTGCTGGTTTGAGCGGTCCCGATGGGCTGCAGACGAGCAGTGGCCAGTGAAGGCAGAGGGCAGGGAGCAGCTCTTTAGAAGCCATCGGGCTGCTGCTTCTGAACACGTGCTTCCTTTTGAACACGTCCAGTCTTGCTCCATTAAAGCATCTTCCGGCTTCCTCCATATAGACCCGGGTGGCTCAGGCCTATTGATTCATTATAGCATTCGGTGTGAGCTTTATAAAAGGGCCGGCAATGGCTTAACCCTCTCTGCAGCTGAAACTCAAAGTGCTCCCCAGAGGCAGATGCAATGAAAGGGGAAGTGAGCCAAATACTGCACCACCCCCCAGGCATGTCTCCGAGCTTTAGAAAGAGGCTTCAGGCATCCAGATCACACTCGGTCTCCTTGCAGTTGGTACCCTTCCCTTTCCCTGGTTGGGCCTTCTTTGTAGATGAAGAGTTAGAACGAGGGGATTGTCATGACCTTTTGTTCTACGTTATGAGAGAACCCCTTGAGTCTTTTCTATCCCACTGAATTATCAAGATCCTGGCAGGAAATACATGGCACACTCAGAAGGTGACTGAGGAGAGGTTAGTGAGGGAACTGTTAACAGGTGTGGTCAGTGCTAAAGATTCAGCAAAGGAGGATGAAGCTCCCACAGACCAGCCATTATGCATGGCTGACAACCACCCTGAGCCTGAAAGGGTGGAAGCAGGTCATTGGAACCTGATGCCATGCATGAGGGGCCATGTGACAGGAGCTGTGACCACTGGGGAGGAAAATCACCACCACTACACCACGGCTCAGCAGATGGGGGGTGTGAGGGATCTATACAGGGGATTCTCCTTATTAGCAGGCGTTATGTCCTATAAGGTCACCACAAACACTGCATTAGTGACTCTCGAGCCACTGCTCCTAGGAGAAATACAGGGTTAGGTTTCTATGAGCACCTGTCACATTATGTCAACATATTAATACATGACCTTGCTTTCTGTGTGTTTCTATTTGAATACATCTTATTTAATATGTAGCATTGATTCCTTCACATTGAACTCAAGGCCAAGAGCACTGTAACTCCTAAACAAATCTCCTCTAACACCCAGATTTCCTCTCAAATCACATCAGCCTTCTTAGAGGAACAGGAGATAGCACTTCTGGCCCTGAGGCCTCAATAAACAGTGGCATCACCAACAAAAAGAACAAAAACACAAAAAGCAGGCATTAAACAGTCCACGAAAAGGGCTCTTGTTTACAACATGAACGCTTAGACAAGGAGGCAGGGTGCTACCTGGTCTGACCTCAGCTGGAAATGCATATGTTAGGCAGCTAAATCCTTCGTCACTCTGTGCCTGTCCATGAATGACCATGAAGGCGCCGGAGTATTGATTGGCAGATCACACATAAATTAGTGATAGGCAAATTTGCAAAAATGAAATCTGATAATAACGAAGACGCCTGCCTTCTGGTCACCAGCTGCGCCTTTCGTTCACCAAACCCACCCAGAAGTCAGATGCAACAGAATGCAGATGCCGTGATTTGTAGACGTCAGTCCCCCGGGCATACGTCAGAGCAGAAAAAAACAGAGAGAGGGTTTGGACAGACAGAGGACAGCCAGCCCCATCTTCCTATTGGGTTTCAGATTCGGCAGTTATATGTTGAATCCCGAGGAGATAGTCCATTCTCTAATTTGCCTTTTTTGTGTGTGACATTTTGTACACAGGTAAATATCTTCTCAGATCTTTCTGAAGATACAACTGGAATTATTGCGGACGAAGGTAAGTGTGGGTGCTTTTAATGCTCTTTGGTTCCCTGTATTGTCTCTCTTTCTTCAGGCATTATTTTTGTATCCGTCAGTATAGGTGTTTCTCTTACATGTTGCGATCTTTCATCAGCTGGTCGGATTTTAAAAGGAGGTACTAGGAAAGGGAATTCCACGTCACAGATGGGGCCACCGACAGGGGGCTTCGCTCAGGACCAGAGCTTCTCCGCCTTCACACTGTCGCCAGGGACCCTTTTTCGGCCACTGTAGGATGTTTAACAGCATCTCTGGCCTCTACTACTAGATGCCAGTAGCACCCTCCCCAAAATGTGACCATGAAAAATGTCTTCCTAACCCTGGCGCCCTGTTCGTGGGACTATAAACTGATGCCACCACTATCGACGCAGTGTGGAAGTGACTCAGGAAGGAGGAGTCGCCATAGGATCCAGCAGTACTTCGGCCGGGCATAGCTCAGAAGGCGGCGAGATCGTACTGACGAGCTATCTGGCCCCCACTCGCGTTCACTGCAGCATCATTCACAGCAGCCAAGACGTGGGCACAGCTTACGTGTCCATCAGCAGATGAATGGATGAAGAAGGTGTGAGATGTACACACACACGGTGAAATACTGCGCGGTCATCGAAAAAGAAGGAAATCCTGCCATTTGCAACAACACAGATAGACCTCGAGGGCATTGTGCTGAGTCAAGTCAGAGAATGACAGATCCTGTATGATCTCACTTATATGTGGAGTCCAAACACATCAACCTCATAGAAATGGAGTGGAATGCTGGTTGCCGGGAATGAGGAGCAGTGGGAGTGGGGAGAAGTTGGTCGAAAGGGGCGGACTTCCAGGTACAAGGTGAACCAGTTCAGGGATCCAGAGCACAGCGTGCTGGCTGTGGTTAGTGGGACATGTGTGCACTTGACGGTTGCCGTGAGAGTCAACCCTCAGCGTTCTCACTGGAGCCACAACAAAATGGTAATTGCGCGGAGTGAAGGATGTGTTAACTAACCTAATTGTTGTAATCATTTTACAGTACATCAGACATCATGTGCATGTATCAAACTGTCACACCGTGCACCTTAGACTCACCCAATGTTATGTAACTGTATCTCAGTGCAGCTAGGAAGACAGTGTCTCCAGACAGGGGTAAAATCAGCCCCTGATTGAAAACCATCATTCCACTCGAGAACTTGTTAGAAACCCAGATACTCAGGTCCCCCCGGGATGTACCGAGTGTCCTAACAGGTCTGACAGGTGGAACACACCTATGCACATGGCAGCAACCCTCCAGGTAATTCCTACGCACACAGGTTTGGAGACTCCAGGCTCTGTGGTAAAAGGGCAGAGAGCCTGCCTGTGCTGGCACACGAGAAGACCCTGGAATGCCAGCGTGGGGTCTTCAGGAGCTGACACCCACACAGGCTGCTCCATTTCCCCTGAAACAGTTCATTCAGCTTCCCAGTTTTTGTCTGCTTGTTTGGTAAAAGAGGGCTTAGGTGGGGGCAGTCACTCTCTATATAAACCAGTGTTTCTCAACCCTTTTTGTTATCAGCCCCCCAAAGGAGCCTTTCTAGACCTTTGTTACCTAATCTCCCCCATGTCATTTATTATCACAGATATGCTGTTATATCTGTCTGCATACCTCCCTTGTCCCTTTTCTGTCGTTTGCTAAGTTGTAAGTTAGCAGAAGAGCATCATACCTAAGAGACTGGCTCCTGGCATCACACAGCCAGGGTTCACATCTGGTTCTGCCACTTCCCAGCTCTGTGAGATATGGGCAAGTCACATAACATTCCTCTTCCTCTGTTTCCTCGTCCGCAGTTGGCATGATGTACTTACCCCACGGGGTAGTTCATACATGTAAAAAGCTTAGATTCGCTATTGAAGGTGAAGAGTTGGACACAGGCGTTCACCTCTCCTCCCTGCCACAATACCACTGAAGAGAGAGAAACAGAAAAAAACAAAGAGAATTTAAGTCGTGATCAGTCTGGAGGCTGGAGGCAGCAGGAAGAGCAAAGCAGTGGCCCTTACAGCACTGCAGAAGCCCCTGAAGGCTCAGACTTGGTAGCACCAGGTTCCCCTGGAAAAACAGAGTGGGTAAAAGTTTACCTGCTAAATACACAGCTTGACCCCCTTACCCTCGAACCCTCCCCACCCCAGAGTTCCTCCCTGCCTCAGCCCCCAGCAGGCCGGCAGTCAGGTTCATACTACCCATGCAGGCGCTGCAGAGAAGTTTTCTAAAACTTAAAGATCTGAATTTCCTGATGCATAAGTCCATCTCCTGCCCTATAAAACAGGCACCTCGTATTTCAGAGCAGCAGGACCAAAGAGTGGGTCCTCCAGGTTTCTAGAGGGGGCAAAAATAGGACACGCACGCACGCGCGTGCGCACACACACACACACCCAATCTACTTCGCTTCATACTTCTCAAAAGCAAAACTAAGAGCATTACCTTCAGATGTTGGAAGGAAAGTGATTCCCACCCTTGAACTGTATACCAACTGACTGAGTACTATATGTGAGAGCACACTGAACATTTCTGGGCATGCAGAACCTCGGCCAAGTTAGACCAATTATTGTCCCGCTGACAGTCCTCTTACACTGGCTCTTGGAGAAGAGAGAGTATGATTAGGGGTGGGCTGCTCCCCTGTGTGTCCAGCACAGTGTCCTCGCCCCCGAATCCTCTCTGGGGGGTGACAGGAGGATAGGGAACTGCGCCTTGTCTTGCTGATCCTGGCCTTGTACATTTCACTTTTCCCGATAAATATCTTGCATTGTAGGAGAGGGGAGAAACCTCTACTATTCTCCTAGGTCCTCTGGCTGGGGCCCTAGACAGAAATGATTAACAACAAATGAGCAAGAGAAAAACACTTTATTAATTGGTGTAGTGCAGGTACTATGGGAGAAACAGTGGTGAGAACTTGGACTTACAAAGCATTTTAACAAAGAACAATCAATTTGTAAAGAAGAGGCAAGACAAAGGAAAAGGGGTTTAGGTTTTTAGGGGAGGTAGATACATAGGAGGAACTGATGTGGAGCAAGGGTTATTCTAATAAGATTTCTTGTATAGACTCCAGGAATGAGGAGTCTGGGCCTGCTTTTAGGCAAATGGCGGTGGTGGGGGATGGGGGAGGTGGCAGAGAGATTTCTTTGGCATCTGCTGTTTGTCAGTTTTCTTGAGCTCAAAATAATTCTTATGCCAAAGTGGCATTTTTGGAATGGCATATTCTGACCTCTCCTACAGTATAGTGTGCCCAATTTATTCCAAGCCCTCTGCCCAACCTAAGAAAATAGCATGTAACTTCAAAGTAATCTTTCTAACTTGGTCAAGGGGCCGGGGAGAGGAGGAAGCAAGTGTGTGACAGCCTCTCTGGTTAATTTCCTTTTTCTGTAAAATGTGAACAATAATATCTGTTTTCCCAGGGTTCTGAAAATCAGAGATAAGATATATTAAGGATTATTTTGTTCATGTTAGGGAAAATCATAACTATTTTATTACCTAATTTCATCAGTTTGTCAGTGCCCTTCTTAAAATACAGCAGCTAGTTGTGTATCAGAGAGGCCCCAAATACAGAATCTGGGCCCCGCTCTGATTATGCTGGCCGTGATTGTGTGGCCTTCTTCAGCTGGGTACTCATGGCAGATGAGATAAAATGCCTGGTCTTTTTCCTCTCTTTACTTAGTAAAATTTAGAAGTTAAGTGTTAAACTATTTACCTCTGTCAGATCTCATTTTATCGGTTTCAGCGCAGCATTTTAGCTCTTCAGACATCATTTTGACTCTTAAGACTCCCCCTCTATAACATTAGCTCTTTCTCCCCGTCTTTGTCCCACAGTCCACATCTGATAGTCATCTCTTCTGTTTCTTTATCTAAATCACGAACAGGAATGTTAAGACCAGAGGGAAAACTATGTGCCTCTCCACTGAAAACGTCAGCAGGGTAGAAGGCAGTTGCCTTTCGAGAGCTACAATCCTGCTTATAGCTGTCATCCACTTCAGAAATACGGGAAAACTGCATGATTGTCAGAAAAAGCTAACTGAAAAAGAGGGGATGTCTAATTTATTAGGGTTTTTTTTTCCATCTTAATAAATAACTATAACATTTTCCTATTTGGGAAACATGCATCAACACCCCAGAGTATGAAAACATTATGATGCCCCCACATGAGTTCAAAATAAAAATAATACTCAGCCCTAAAATTTTTATTTTTCAAAATGACACAAAGCGTATAGGAATGCTGAGGTTAGAGCTTTTCCCTAAATTTTTTTCTCATTTTGCTTGTTTGTTTGTTTGGTGGTGGCAGTGGTATTTTTTGTTATTGTTAGATTTTGCTGCTGACTAGTGAGCGTTTTGTGATTCAGCAGCATTCCTGGGCAATTATGCAAACTGTCAGGCCAGTGGAAATGGCTATTATTTTAAAATTCGTAGAAACACAGGCTTGGAAGGAACATTAGACTTATCTGATCCAAACTTCTGTCATTAAAAAAATAATAATCTTATACTTTAAAATTTACAGGAAAAAAATTCACACATATCGTCTGCTTCTTAGCCCCACAGTATCGGGCGGCCTGCCCCCCAGCGGGCTACACTCTTCCCCCTGATTGTCATCCATTTGTCCACTGTCTACACAGCTGAGAGCTGCAGCGGGCACAGACCCTGTTCCCTGGTCGAGGCAGAATCTGTTCATTCTGAAATTCTCTACCAAACTCCAGGGGAAAGTAATGTCAGCATTTAGCCACTAGATGGCAGACTCTCCCAGATTGAGATGCAAACATTGAACAAACAGATTATCACCATCAGCAAGAACATTCTGTAAAACTATGCTCAAAATCAAATACTAGCTTCATATGTAATCAAAAAGTGTTTGTGAAAGTAACTGCTTTTTATGGAAGAAAATGGTAGGATAAAAATTTAACCCACATCTTATCCCAGTCCCTACCCCTTAACAATCAATAAAATTATCAGGACCTAAGAAGATTTCTAAAAAAAAGGAAATAGATTATATGCTTCCATGACACCCTGGGTACCTTGGCACCCAGGGGCCCATGCTGGTGCCAGACTTTTGTGCTGAGGTGGCAGCTGGCAGACATGTATTTACCGTGATGGGCAGGGCACGTGCAAAGGGATGGGTTTTGATCCTGGCTCTGCCACTGACTGCTGCTTGGCAGGTCACTTTACCTCTCTCTAAGGCATAAGGTCGTCATCTACGTCAATCATCTATTTTACAAAGTATATCTATAAATACAATATAAAAATATAGAGAATATTATATAATAAGTATTTGGCAAGGTTATTATAATAACTTTAAATAATAACTTTAAAGCACCTTCTTTACAGCTGTCTCATTATTAGGAAGAGCTGTGTGATCTTGGGAGGTCACTTCACCTCCTACAACCTCAGAACCTTCTTCTGTAAAACAAGGCGAGCCTGGATGCCTTTGCCCGTGACACTCCTCTTTCTCACCGCTCTCAGTCTTTGCCCCTCCTCCCCTGACCAAACAGTTAAAACTGTGACCCCTGCCTCCCCCACCCCCCCGCCATCCCAGCATTCCCTTTTTCAAATTCCTGGTTTATTCTTCTCAGTAGCTACTAACACCAGACATAACGTTTGACTCCCTTGGTGGTTTGCTGTCTGTTTCAGCATCAGCTGTCTTGTTTGGGGCTGTATCCCCAGCATCTGTGACAGTGCCTGGCACATGGCAGGCCGTCTATAAAAATGTGTTACAGGACTGAACTCATGGCACCTACCTTGGACAAGCTTCTGGAGATTTAAATAAGAACATGTTTGCAAAAGTCAGCACGATGTCTGGCACACAGTAGATCCTCAGTGGATGATAGTTCATGTTATCACCTGTGTGTCCTTGGGCAAGCGACCTCACTTCTCGAAGCTTTGGTTACCATGCTTCCGAGTGGACCTAACAAGCCATACATAACTCGGCTCAATGCCTGCCGCGCGGCCACCCAGGCTCTGACCACAGAGCCGAGGCTGTGGGAGCAGGCAGTCCTCGGTTTGTCCATGGAAAGAAAGAAGACGAGTGAGCTGTGTGGGAAGCTCACGGAGCATGTCGTGTTCATTTCCTAGATCAGCCAGTGCAAATTGCCACAAACACGATGACTTAGAGCGGCCGAAGCTCATTGTTTCACAGTTCTGGAGACCAGAAGATCGAAATCAAGGTGTTGGCAGGGCCACGTTCCCTCCTTGAGGTCTAGAGGAGAACCCTCCCATCCCACGTCCAGTACCTCACGGCTCCTGGCATTTCTTCACCTGCGACAGGATCACTCCGTCTCTGCCCTTGTCTTCACATGGACTTCTCTCTCTCTGTGTCTCTTCGTGACTCTTATGACACTCGTCATTGGATTTAAAGCTTACCTAGGTAATACAGGATCATCTCTTCTCAAGATCCTTGACTACATTGTAAAGACCCTATTTATTTCCAAATAAGTTCTCATTCATAGGTCCAGGGCGAGGACCTCAACATATATTTTGGGGGCCTGCTATTAAACCTGCTACATGAATCCTTTATTGTCTGTTACTTGCAGAAATTTGAGGAACAAAATATTGAAACACTTAAGCCCTCTACGTTTGCTGTTCATGAAAACTAAGAGTGTCACAGACGAGGCAAATTTGGGAAGCCTCAGACCCTGTCCTCCACCAGTGTCTCTGTCCAACAAATGGACAGAGTAGTGTTGGAAATTCAGAATGTGTTCTCCCAAAACAACAATGTCATAGACGGAGGTCAAGTGCTCAGACACATCAGTCTGCCAAAGTTTAAACAACCTGGAATGTGGTGGAAATTGCATCCATGCAAATTTCAAAATCATATTGAATATCATCACAATTCTAGTAGTTGAAGTTCAAAAATGACAAAATTAAACAGGAAATAATTTTGCATCTTAAATACTACTCCACATTTACTTAGAGAAGAATGAGGAGGTAAACTGAATTTTTGAGGGAGACCCTAAGGGACTTTGAAGAATGAGGCCATGCATCTTTGTCTAATTCCTGTTTTATGAGTTTGTTCTTCCTAATGGCGCCTTGTGACAGTGAAACTCTTACCCCTGTGAGCTGGTTATAAATCAAGTTGGCAGAAGGAAGAGACAAGGAGAGACTTTTGTGAAACAACTCATTAACTCCCTTTGTCAAAACTTTTGTAAATTTTCTTAAATTTTATGCAATAGTATCACTTGATCATAAGGACAGTTTTGTTTCGTCATTATTCTTATATATTTTCTTTCTTTTTCCTGTCTCACTGATCTTGGTCAGCCCTTCAGTACAATGTCGAGCAAAAGTAAGGCTACTGATTATCCTTATCTTGATTCTGATTTTAAAGGAGATATTTTTTAAATTACTGTAGGGTTATTTGTTCTGTTTTTTTGGTCAATGACCATTATCAAAATAAAGAAGTTAACTTAAAAGCCAGGAAGGTTAAGAGTTTTTTTTTTTAATCATAAGACATTGAACTTTTTGAACTGTTCTGCAACAGTTATAATTCACATACAGTTGTAAGTTAGAATAAAAAATTTGCATACTCTTCACTGGCTTTTCCTCAATGGCATATTATTTTATAATTATAGAACAATGAATATCACAGATAAGAAATCAGTGTTGATCAATCTATTGATCTTATTCAGCTCACTTTTCTTTTTCTCTTTTTACAAAACCAATGCAACTCTGATACCAAAACTTGACAAAAGAGACAACAGGACAATTACAGAGCAATCTCTCATGAACATGGATGCAAAAATCTAAAAACCATTCGATCCAGCAGTTCTATTTCAGGGAGCTTAAGAAGGCCTCAAAGAACTATACAAAGATTTAGCTCCAGAGATACCTAGCCACAGCATTTATTTTTTTCTTTTTTTTGTCATCTGTTCGAACTATTTTTTTAAATTAAGGTTTTTATTTTGAGGTAATTGTAGATTCATATACAGTTGTAATAAATAATAAGTTATTTCTTTTTGTTTATTCAGCATTTGGAAATGCTGTTTAAATATGCTTCATATGCATCATGAGTTTCTCTTTCTGGCGAATATGTGTTAGGGAAGACTTAAACTCAGTTGCCTCATCATTACACCTCTCTCAACTTCGAGACACCTGGATGATTTCTTAGCTTAACGTTACGAAGAATAGCATTTCGATCTTAGAGCAATAGATACAGCAGTGCTATATACTGACTATGTCTTCCAGATTCACGCTTGAGCGGGCAGCTTGAACCAAGAGAAACAATGTACTGGTACAAGTGTATCATGAAGGAAAGGTTCTGCCTTAGCCCTCATTTTAAAACCCACGTAAGTGCCTTTCCCTTAGAAAGTGGACCAGAACGTGGAAAAGCAGGGTTGTGTCATCTCTGCCCATTCTTCCAAACTGCTAAAAAGTTATGCACTGAGTAGCATACATTATCACAATGATTATGTAGTTACATTTTTTTAAGTTTCTTCTTTTTGTGCCAGAGGTCAGAGGCATATCACTGAGGTCCAGCTGTTTTCTGTGGGTTGTCATTTTCGCACAGCCTCTTTTTTTAATACTTTTTTTTTCAATTACAGTTGACATACAATATTATATTAGTTTCATGTGTACAACATAATGATTAGACATTTGTGTAATTTACAAAGCGATGGCCCTGATAAGCCTAACACCTGACACCACACATAGTTGTTACAATATTATTGACTCTTCTCTAGACTGTACCTTACATCTCCATGACTGTTTTTATACCTGGCAGTTTGTACATCTTGATCCTTTTTACCTTTTTCACCCATTGTCCCAACCCCCGTCCCATCTGGCAGCCATCAAAATGTTCTCTGTATCTATGAGTCCGTTTCTGTTTTGCTTGTTCATCTATTTTATTTTTCAGATTCTATATATAAGTGAAATCTTATGCCTTTTTCTTTCTGATTTATTTCACTTAGCATCATTCTGTCAAGGTCCATACATGTTGTCACAAATGGCAGGACTTCATTCTGTTTCGTGGCCGAGTAATAACCCATTGTCCGTACGTGTCCCGTCTTCTTTATTCATTTGTCCATCAGTGGACATTATTGCTTCCACATCTGGCTATTGTAGTAATGCCACCAAAATAGGGGTGCATATGTCTTTTCAAATGAGTGATCTGATTTTCTTTGGATAAATACCCAGAAATGGGGTTGCGGATCACATGGTAGTTCTTGTTTTAATTTTTTGTGGAACTTCCACATCGCTTTCCATAGTTGCTGCATCCATTCACAATCTCACCCACCGTGCACGAGGGTTCCCTTTTCTCCACATCCTCGCTCACACTTGTTTTGTTGATTTGTTGCAAGTAAACATCACCTCACATCTGTCAGATGGCCGTTCTGACAGGCGCGAGATGAGAGTTCCCTGTGATTTGAATCTGCATCTCCCTGGTGATTCACGATGGTAAACATGTTTTCATCTGTCTATTCACCATCTCTGTGTCTCTTTGGAGAACTATCTGTCAGGTCCTCTACCCTTTATTTAATGGGATTGTTGGGGGGTTTTTAGTGTTACCTTGTATTAGCTTGTATGAGTTCCTTATATATTTTGGATATTAACCCCTTATCAGATGTATCTTTGGTGAATATCTTCTCCCATTCAGTTGATTATCTTTTCATTTTAGTGATGATTTCCTTTACTATGCAAAAACTGTTTAGTTCAATGTAGTTCCATTTGTTTATTTTTTCTTTTGTTTCCCTTGCCCAAGGAGACATATCCACAAAAAATATTACTAAGACCAATGTCCTCGAGTTTCTACCTATGTTTTCTTCTAGGAGTTTTATGGTTTCAGATCTTACATTTAAGTCTTTAATCCATATTGAGTTTATTCTTGTACATGGTCTAACAAAGTGATTTAGTTTAGTTTTTTTCACTTGTGTCTGTCCAATTTCCCAGCACCATTTCTTGAAGAGACTGTCTTTACCCCATTGTATATTCCTGCCTCCTTTGTCAAAGATTAGTGGACCCTGTGGGCGTGGGTTTGTTTCTGGGCTCTCTGTTCTATTTCATTGATCTGTGTGTCTGTTTTCATGGCACTGCCATGCTGTTTTGATCCCTACAGTCTTCTAATGTAGTTTGGCGTCAGGTAGCTTGATGCCTCCAACTTTGTGCTTCTTTCTCAAGACTGCGGTGGCTCTTCAGGATCTTTAGTGCTGTCTCTTTTCCTGCACACGTAGCTGGTCTCCACCAGCACTGCCCCAATCGCATTGTCTAATCTATATCGTAATACACAAAATAGGAACGCAGTTTTTAAAAACCCTTCTTTCCATTGCACGTGTTTTTAACGATAAGCAGGACAAAACGTCATCAAAGCCATCTATTCTGCATCTTTTTCAAGAGCTGACTCATATTTCATATGCAGCAAATTTGTCCAACTATAAAGCAATGTGCTCTTTTATAGTCGATGCAACATACATTATGTAACAGCCTACAGAGTTATTAGATACAGGAATTTAGCCAACAGCTTGTTCTGCTGTCTCCCTGAGCACAGTACTTTGTGGCATTCGTTTTTGTAGCTGGTGCTACAAGCTGTTTCGTGACCACATAATTAACAATGTCCTAGCTATAGAGTGTGACTTTGAATGAAGTCTGTGAGTTTTTGGTCATTTCCATTCTTAGTAATGAAATTCATTTATTTTATGCTGGAAGACATTATTTTGTCCTTTGGAGGGATGAAAATAAAATCTTAGTTTATCAGGTGGTCACTGTGCTTTGTTAGAAAATGATACGAACAAATTAATAGTGTTATATTACTACTTGGAAAGTTTTGGAAAAAAAACTGAGAGAAGGTTGCAAATGGTTCAATAAAATCAAGTGTTTTAATACTTTTTTATTGCATTTCCCACCTGCAGACTTTCTTAAGCTGATTTTGAGAATCATCACTCACAGAGACATTTTCCCAGTTCATACAGATCTGTGATCTCTATTGCATGTTCACTAGTCACATTTATGTTGTTATTATGAGTTACGTCTGCCTTTCTGTTTTAGTCCCTTTCAAATCATTGACCCATTTTTCTGTGTGGAAACCATGATGTCACCTAAGTCATTTCGAAATGCAAATTTAACAGTCATAAATTATGTGGACGTACGTTGGAGACAAACTGCCCCCTGTCGAGTAAGGCTCACTGCCATGCGCTAACCAAGAGATTCCAGAAGCCCCATGTTCAGCCCACAATTTCTGCTCCTCCTCCAAATAGACCGGGTCATTGTACGAACTTGGAAATACTCCTTGGAAAGTGCCTGCCTGGTGCCTAGTGAATTATCACTGGTCAAGGGGTGGCGATTGCAATGAAAATGGTGCTCGCAGCTGAAAATACGAGATGGTCCTTAGGGCCTTTTTCTAGAACAAGGAGAGGACAGAGAGTAGCAGAAGTGGACAGAAGCACGGAGAGTCTGATCAAGCAGATGCTGGGAGAAGGTGATCCATCAAGAAGCAAAGGAGAGTGGCAGGGGGACATTCATATGTGTTATTAGAGCAGAGGGAGCCTGGCCTTCCCGTTATGGGGTACGAGGTAAGTTTCTGAAGTATATGGGAATCCCGTCACGCAGAGCAAGATGGGACCAACGTCTCCGTTCTGAATGAATGGCAAGGAAAGGATGTAAAGGAACAAGGAAGTGAGGTGAGGCGCCCTGCATGCTGCCTCATTGTCTGCAGAGCTCCGCAGGGTTCGATAATTATCATATTTAAGAAGATGTACAAAGGGGACAATGACATGAAGGTCCCAGAGCCTTCACAGAGGGCAAGACTCTAACTGTCCTCGGAAGTTAGGTGTAGGGCGCGTGCACCACCTGTTAACAGAATGGTGGGGCAGGAGCAAGGCCACACCCTAAGTCGGCAGCAGCAGCAGGTCAGCAGAATGCCAAGGGATCCCCACTCTTAGAAGGTGACAGGGGTAAGAGAGAATTCAAACATGGGAGCATGAAGGGACATGCAGGATCTAGAACAAGGAGCCCTTTGCTCTGTGCCAACCAGAGCCTTCCTGGAACACCGTGTGCAGTTTGGGGTGCCACTTTCACGTGGGGTTTAAGCAACCTGGAGTGTTTTTTTAGGAATGTAACCAGAGCGGAATGATGTGATAGAAATTCATATGATGAATGTGGAAGTGATACACAGGACAGCAAGAGAAGGGCAGCATCAAAGGAACTAGATTTGTTCTGTTTGCCAAAAAAAAAAAGACTGTCAAGTTCAAAAATCATTTTTTATTTCATGTAAGGAAGAATTATGTGTTTCCTTTTAATACATTTGTTTATAATTGTGAAAGCAATGTGTGTTTAGGAAATTTAGAAATACAATGTTAATAATTTAAAAAATTATCCAGCCATTGTCCATTATCCTATCTCCCAGAGGTAACTAACCATTAGCATTCCCTTTCAACCTCTATATGTACGTATATATGTTATATGTGCACAAATTGCAAAATTGGAGTCATGTGGTATACTTAGATACATACCCTGATTTATCCACCCAAACAATATATAATGAATATTTTTCATGTTTCTAAATGCTCTTTTAAAGTATATTAAACGGGTGTAAAATACTTCTTATAAAAATATGACTATTTTTAGTTTCTCTTTCTAATTCTAGGATGAACATCTTTGAGCATAGCTGACAAGATCTTTAAGACACATTACTAGAAATAACAATACTGGATCAGAGGATTACACATTTTTAAGATTAGGAATACCTGTCACCCACTACCTTAATGAAAAGCTGCACCAGGTTACACACCTGCCACAGTAGAAAATGGTCCAATGTCACTGCATCTTCGTCAGCCCTGTTACTTTTTTTTTAATTTGTAGCTCTTAGAAAGAATGGTATCTCATTGTTATAACTTGAATTTCTTTTGATTACTAATGAGGTTGGAGGTGTTAATAAGATTACTGATGACCTTTTTTTTCCCATTTGTAACCTGATCAGCTTTTTATATTTCATTCTGTTGGAGTGTTTACCTATTACCAGCTTATGTGAGTTTATTAGATAATCAGGACTTAATTTTTGTGTCATTTATATTGGAAATGTTTTCTTTAGTTCTTAATTTACCTTTAGTATTATTGCTTATGGTACTTTTTAATTCACAGAAGTTTTTCATTTTAATGTATAGTAATCAAATCTTTAGAGAGAAAAGCATATATATTTAGAACACTCTTCCTCTCATTCAGATCTGATAATATCTGATAAATATTTACACATATTTTCCTTGGGTCTAATCGTTTCGCCATCTACACTTCTTTAATAATCAATATGAAATTTGTTTTGGTATCAGATAGCCAACTTATTTTTTTTGTAATATTTAACTGATTATCTCACCATCACTGTCATTTTCTTCATATAGGTTCTACATGTTTATGAAGATTATTTCGAGGTATTTCATGTTTCGCTTCTATCGTAAGTAGGATTTTTTTTATTATCTATCAGCTTTTAGTAAAATATCAGAAGCTATTAATTTTTTGATATTAATTTTGTAGCAAGCAAGTTTATGAAACATTCTAATTTTAACTGTTTATTGGTTAATTGTCTTGGATTTTCTAGATATAAAATTTTAGCAGTTACAAATATTTTGTTTCCTCATTTCTAATAATGATGAAATTCTTTTTTTATACAGTCACTAAAACAAAAATACTAAATAACAATTATAACAGGCCAGCACATATCAAATTATATATAAAGTATGATACCATTCATTTATTCAGTGATGATTTATTGTCTATTATGTGCCAAGGACTGTTTCAGGTGCTAGTAATACAGTAGCGGACAAAATAGTAAAAATAAAAATAAATTCAGCTTTCATGTGTTTAAGTTTTAATTCTAATAGTGTTGGTTCTTATTTCAAGACAGATTATTCATAAAACTTTTCGAACAGTCAGGATCATCTGTATATTAATTGGTGATCTCATGTAGTAGGGATTTCTGATATCTGCAAGTATTTACTCACAGATGGGACACCTATGTGAGAATGTTTCTAAGAAACTATTGCAGCATTAGGCTAGTTTGTTTTATTTAATAAGCACTTATTAATTGTCTATCATCTGCTAAGTTACAAGAGAGATAATTCAGACATTCTCTGTTCTTCATGGCCTCAGAGTCTAGTGGGGACACAGTGATATGACAGATTATTATTTTAATGCAAAATATGGTATAAGACAGATTTAAACAGGGTTTTACACAAACATGAAAAAAGAAGTGAGGACTTAACCGCTTATATAAGGGACTGAGTTTCTAAGCATAGGGAACACTATATGCAAAGTCGGGGTCACAATAGAACAAGTTTGTGATTAACGACATGTTTCTGCGTAGCTGGAACACAGAACCTTGGAATTCTCTTGGAATCATGAGATTTTATAATTTACTGTTAATTTATACAAGTGTTTATAGGGTATTGCATTTCAAATCTCTTATTAAGCCTTTTAGAGTCTTTACATGCTAATATGCATTATGAATCTCTAATTACAAAGTATTTGCTTATAATGCATAAGCTATTTGCCTTTAAGAGGAATTAGAGAGTTTGAGGTAGCTAGCAAAACAGTAAAAAGATAAAAAGATAAAGTAGAAAATTTTAAGTCAAAACCATGTTAAAAGAGGCTAACACGAATATAGCCATTGGTCAGATGTGTGTGTCCCAAAAGTGTATTCTGTGGAGGTAGAACGGTGGCTGCCAGAGGCTGGGGGAGGGGGAGTAGAAAGTTACTGTTTAATGGGAAGTTTGGGAAGATGAAAAAGATCCCGGAGATGGATGGTGGGGGCAGGTTCATGACTGTGAACGCACTTAGCACTGCTGAACTCTGCACTTTAAAATGATAAGTTCGATGTTAGGTATGTTTTACCATGATTTTTAAAACATGCACTTTTGGAATGCTAATTCCAAGAAATGTTGAAAGATGTCATATGAGAGCAGGAGAAGAGCTCTCTCAAATAAATGGGTGAGGGTAGGGACTGGGTTAAAATAGCGTAGGTTTCTCTTTCTACGGACTTCTTTGAGCCTTTAGCATATTAGTACGCATTATGAAATGTGGTACCCAGCATTTCCCAATTGCATTTCGGCACAGAGTACCTTGTGGGGCTCTCTTTCATGGAAGCCATTCAAGGTAACACTGATATAGAAAATAGAATATCTACTGTGATTGATTGTGATAACACTGATATAGAAAATAGAATATCTACTGTGATTGATTGTTACAGTCACTTTTTTTTTTGACTGCTGAAACAAAAAAAAATCCAATCAGTTATAGCTCAGAAAAGGAAACAATTCTCATCTTTCTTGCACTAAATCCTTAAAAGAAGTAATTGTGAATTGTTCTATAAAGAAACAAAGCAAAAAAAAGTATCTTCAAGAGTTTTACAGAGGTAGAGAAGGCAGAAAATGCCTCATGGCACTCTTTCTAATATTGACCCGCTGTAAATGTTAAAGCTAAAATATAAACATATAAAACTTAACAAAGGTGTCTAAACTGTTGTGGTAGAACTTGGATATCTACAGGATAACTTTGCACAAGTAAATTTATAAATTGCAGAATGGCGGTTACAAAACGAGCCTTAAATTATTGACAATAGCACATAAGGTCATAGTGCAATGAACTGATCCCTCTCATGATGTTTCCAGAAAACCAGAGTCCTCATATTTTGGTATCTTACGTCATTCGTGTACTTTTCTTCATAATTTTAATTTATTACCTCTTTGTGACAGGGAACATAAAGATAATATTATGATGTCTTTTGTTATAATTTCTTCTAATACCGAGAGGATAATGATCCGGTATTTGTGCTGCTTTTGAATATTCTCTCATCTGAAACATATCCAGAGGCAGTCTTTAATTGCCGTCTCTGACAAACTTTACCGATGGTGACTTCTCAAAATTCTCTGACAAATTAGCTTGGGAACTCCACTCTGAAACATTCATTCTTGCTTCTGAGCCTTTCTGACAGACCAGGCTGGCTGATTGTGTCATAATGTATTGCCGTAATTAAGCATTTTGACAGGAAAGAAACTTGTTTGTGTTTCTAGCCAGTGTGCCCTGCTAGGTTTCATACCCTGAGCTGAAGACAGATCCTGAACAGAGAGGCATGAAAAAAAGAGCGATCTGTGGGACACACAAGCCCCACATCCCTGCCAGATCCCAGGGCCTGAGGGGTCGGTATTGACCCTGCCTGTGCTTGCAGTGTCAACCATATGGGTCCAGAAAGCAAATGACGAGCATGGTTTTAAGAGGCAGCCACGATGGCAATTATCCTTCCGCATTTTCAGTTTTAGTTAACAGTACAACCAGCCACCTGGGCACCGAGCTGGACCTCAGGGCAACCTTTATCCCTCCCCCGCTTCACCATCCGTCTTCCGTGCATCACACGTCCTCACAATCCGTCTCGGAAAAACATCTGGACAAAACCTGCCTCTCACCATCTCTGTGATCACTGACTGTACTTTGTGCCCTCATTTTTCCTGAGCTATTGCAATATTTTCTTAATTTTTGGTTAGATTCTTTTGCCTAACTTGAGTCGAACTGTTTGTCATAGTAGTTTTAAATTTTACATTTCCCTTCTTGCTAATGAGGGAGAATATTTTCCAGATGTTTATTAGCCATTTATGTTTTCTGAGAAATGCTCATTCATGCCTTTTGCCGATTTTTTTTTCCCTTGGGTCTTTTTCTTAGTGATTGATTTTTTTCATTGACTTTCTATCGTATTTTCATATCAGTATATTTAGTTTACTTTTTTACTTCTAGAAATTTTTTCAATTTCAGTGATATTTAATATTAGTTTTAGGTATACACCACAGTGGTTAGACATTTATATAACTTACAAAAATGATCCCCCTAGTAAATCTTACACCCACCTGATACCATGTATAATTATTACAATATTATTGCTTATATCCCCTAATCTGTACTTTACACCCCCATGAATGTTTTGTAACTGCCAAGTGTACTTCTTAATCCCTTCCCCTTTTTCACCCTGCCCCCCAACTTCCCTCCTTGGCAACCATCAGCCCTCTGTACCTATTGAGTTTGTTTCTATTTTGTTCATTTATTTCGTTTTTTAGATTCCACATATAAGTGAAATTTTATGGCATTTGTCTTTCTCTGTCTGACTTATTTCACTTAGCATAATACCCTCTAGGTCCGTTCATATTGCTGCAAATATTAAGATTTCATTTTTTATGGCTGAGTAATATTCCACTGTATGTGTATAGTACATCTTCTTTTGGCTTTTTATTACTGATTTTTTGAATCCTATGAATTCTCTGGACACTAACCTTTTGTCTGTTATATGTGTTGCAAAGATCCTCTCTGGAACTTCTAGAGGGCACCTATTTGGGGGTTCAGATGCAGAGGAACCTACCCCACAGAGATTCATGCCCTGTGGAACCAAATCTTGTGACTCACCCCAGAGTATGAAATTCTCATGAACTGAGAATGCCATAGTGAGGCCCAGTCTTGCTTTTCTGACTAGACAGTCCGGATCATAGGAGGCTCTAGAATTTTAGGGCCCAGATAGTGTTCAGAATATGTTGGTTTAACAGTGCAACCTGTGAATCACGTGCAAGTGTCGGTTGTCTCTTCTTCAGTAACAGTTCTCAGCACCCTGGCTGTGAGCAGTCCCCAAAGCCACAGCGTCGGTCCAGGGGCCTGAGGAGCTTGCTGACTACCCTGTTCTGTGCTGGTCAGTGTCCCAAGCTCTCTGCTTAGCAAATAGCCTTGGGCTGACCACACACAACCTCTCCCAGCAAGGTCTCAGCTGTGTTTTTCAGCGGCAGGCCAGGCTCTCTCAAGGCCTAGCTAGTCTGAGAAACAGCTTGATGTCCTCCTGCTTCGCCTGGAGAAAGCCAGCCAGTGTCACGCTCAGCAGGACAGCACCCCAAGCTCCCTCTAGGCTCTCTGCTAATAGGCAGTGAGGCCAGACATGGTCAGGTCTCCTCGCTCCCTAAGAGGCTGCCACCAGCCTGCCACATGCAGGTAACAGAGGGCTTGGCAGGGGTCCCTTTGTCGAGATGTTTCTCCACTTGAAATAGAGAGACATGAAAATACAGTCTTCAGCTGTGTTCTCCGAAAGGTTAATATGTAAAATATGTAGTCTAGTTTTATTTCGCGCTTAATTTTCAGTAAGTTTTCCAGATCTGAGAAAGGTCCTCACATTAAAAATTCAATATTGATTCTGTTGGCATGTTTGATAACATATTTCTTCTCTGGTTCAGCTATTCAAAAATTCTAGAGGTGAAGAATTAGTGCCCTTAATACTCCAAAGGAGAAGCTCTCTTTCTAGTGATGCATTCATTATTTCTTCACTAGAACTGCCTTCTGTCATCGAGCTAATTCCCACAGGGCAAACCACATGTCAGTGAAATTTCTGAGTACCACAAAAACTTATTTCAGTTATTGATTTAAACTTCCTTCCCTGGGAAACATAGAAAAAGAGCATCAGAGCTGATTTCATTTTTTAAGTCACCTAAATAGAGGTGTTCTTTACCAATAAGCTAACACAAAATGAACAAAGAGGAGAGACAGTATCCCAGAAAGTAAGTAAAGCCACCCTCCTATAGAGCCGATGAAACAACACCTCCTTCTGGAAAAAAAAATAACAATATTCTTCAAGTAGTGAGAAAAACTAAAGAGCACAGGAATAAGTAAATTCTGGGTTAAATACATGAGAATATGTTTACACCCTCATTTTCTGCTCCTTGGTCCCATAGACTTAAAGCAATTCTGACATGTTGGAAAAGTCATCAGAACATTAAATTCCAAAGCAACACGTGTGAAGGTATCTAAGCAGGCTGCCTAGTTAATGCTCATTTGTCGTCAGAGAACACAAGAGGATGACATGGGTACCAACCAACTGGATCCCGGAAGAAAGAGCATACGTAAAAGCTATTCTGGCAGCGGAGGTGGTTAAATACACCATTTCATGGGCTCATAACCAATGGGAGGAGGAAGAGAGGATGGTGGGGGAGAGAGAAGGAAGGTGAGAGGGAAGGAGGGAAGGAAACCAGGAAACCAATTTGGCAATGGGATCAAGTTTTAAGCTAGAATAATGCTGAGCCAGATTACACAGCAATGTGAAAATAACCTATCACTAAACACTATTGATATGATCTCTTAAACATCCCTCTGATTTGCCTCTTCTCTCTGACACACTATTGAAGTCCAGGCCCATATTATCTCTCCTGTGGAAGGTAGGACAGCCTCTTAAACAGACTCCCCGCGTCCATCTCTCCTCACCCCAGTCAATCCTCCACACACCCCCAAAGCGCTTTTTCCAAAATGCGGGTCAAGTCGAAGCAGTCCCATGGTGTCTGCATGGAATCGCAAGGTCTTACCACAGCCCACATCGTCCTCTGTGTTCTGACCCTGCCTTTCTCCTCAGTCCAGCATTTCCCAAGTGTGTTCAGACAGTGACCGAAGCTAACAGTGTTAACGGGCACCCTCACACTAAGTGGTTTCTTGGTTAAACCACGGAAAATAATACATACAAACTATAAATAATAATACCTACACGTTAAGGGGTGCTGTGAAGAGTGGGGACAACATGCATAAAGCACTTAGCACTGCATACACGATCATGAATAAAATGCTCATAACCAAAAATTTAATGGGGAAACTGAGGCACTGGCGTTTACTGGCTCTCCTTGAAGTCTATATCACTGCCTTACACAGAATGCAATTAGGAATTCACTTCCTCTGGTTTCTAGACCAGATCTGAGTAATGTTTCATACTAATGATTGTTAATGATTTGAAAATCACCCAGAGCACAGCTGGTGCTGACGATGACATTTATTCCGTGATGGTGGAAACAGAACTGTAATGTGCTTTTAGGTTTGTACCTGCCAAGATTCTTTTAGAAAATTATTTAAATTCCCAATATAATGATGACTATTCTCCACTGCTTTCTTTTAAAATAAGCCAAACCAGCTAAAGGTACAGATGTAAAATATTTCTGTGAGTGCTATTCCATTTTGATGGAAGCTGACAGATTAAAATTCTTAACAAATACACCCACTGTGGAATGCTAACATACACTTTCATGCAGTTTTTCAGAGCAATGGATTCAATTTATTCTTGTCACCATAGTAACAAGAAGAATCACTCTATTATTTTCATCGTAGCATTTCCAATTATTTTCTCTCCCAGTGTAGGCCATAGACAAAACTAGAAGAATGGTGTTGTCCACAAAACAAACCGTAAACTCATAATTTCCTCCAAGGGTTAGAAGTCGCCGCCGGGCAGCTCATAGCCTTTGGCCATCGTTGAGTCTCATCCAAGTCTCCAGATGTTCAATGGTAATTAATCACAGGTCATGATCACTCTGGTTTCCCCTACCATTTTAAAGATAAGCTTCTATGTTCCCTCTTAATTACTAGTGCTTCACAGCTTGAGTATCTGAACCTTGAACACAGTTTCTAGAAGGCTTTCTTCAGTTATAAATTTTTAATGATTTTTTATCATAAATATGTGGTCATTGTATAAATCCAAAACATATGGGAAAATAGAAGACTTAAATCACCCATTGCTGTTGGCTTTGACAATTAGACATTCCCACTCAGTTACGTGTGCTTCATCCTCAACTGATTCCTCACCACTGCATTTCTCTGCAAGAGGGGGAGACCGAATTTAAACTCCCCAAACCTGGCTGTCTTCTCCATGCAGCTTGGTTTACGCTGGAAGAGTCACAAGGAACATCCATAGGCCTCTTTCTTATGCAAAGGCACCAGAGCTCATTTTCAAAAAGTTAAAAACATGATTCATACACAAACAGAATGAACACGTCAAAGATGTATTTTATTCCTAATAAGAGAACCAGCAGAATGGCAAAGTTGGTTCAAGGAACATTTAAGGAAGTGAATGTTTATAGGTATTTGAAAAAAAGAATGTGACACTAGGAGTTCTAGGTTACACAAAATGATTAATGCCCTGCAAAGCATAAAGCAACAGCCTTTCGGTTATCTTTTCTACTAGACAGAAATTATTTGCATCTCTTCCAGACTAATATATCAAGATAACATGTATCTTCATAGACTCTGGCCCTTTAATTAGTAGATAGCAAGTCAAACAAGTACATTGCCCTAAATGTTTAAATAATCCTTCAGTAGCTCTGTTAAACAATGTTACAAATGACATCGAAAGGACATGCTCATCTTTTGTGCCTTATTTCCAAGTTTTGAATACAAAATTTTGCTTTAAGAGAAAACTTGCAATGATTTCATATCTGAGTACATTTAAACATTCTAAAATGGCAGGCGGCTAGATTTTTTACAGGAAGCCACACAGTGAGTTCTTCTACAGGACGAGAGTGCTGACGCCTGCAGGGAAGCCCTACGGTGGGTTGCCCGGCTGAGCAGAAGCTCAGTTCAATCTGAATTTCAGATAAACAAAACATAATTTTTACTGTGACATAAGTATAATAAACACATAAACAACAAATCATGTTTAGTATAAGGAGGTCGCAAATATTGCATGGCTGTACATTGCTATTTCTTTGGTCCCTTCCAGTTCCGGTACTCTGTGAAAACAAGCTCTTAACAACAAATCGTGACTATAACAGACATGTTTTTTCCTAAAGGCATTTCAAATCCATTCATATTTTTAGCTTATCACGTTCCACAAATGCACTGTATGTTCAGATACCGTACTCCATTGGGTTTGCTGTGAGCTGAGCAATATAAAACATCACAGAGAACCACTGGGTTAGATGATATAGACCATGAGGGAGCTTCGTAGCCTTACACCTGGAGTTTGGCTCTTGGTGAGACAAACAGAATCACAAATACTCACTTTGTTCATGACCTTTCTGAGGTAGGACTTGAATAACCCCCTCCTGTTTATCCTGACCTAATTCTGCAGTCTTTGCATCTTACTTCCCAGTAGTTAACTGACAACTGGCCTCTAGCTGCTCCTCAGTTTTTGCTGTTTCCTCTCCTGATTCTACACCATCGTGGGACGGTTTCCTGATCCTTTTTGATGATATAAAATTTACTTCAATTTTTTTTCAGACATAACTGGGAACCTAGGGCATTTTACCTTTTCTGTCTTTAATAAGAGTAACCAAAACTCTGGTAAACATTTTTTTCTATGCTAAAAATGGAAGTTGAACATGTGTACCATTCTGCAAAATAGAAGCATAACTTGGATATCAACATCATTAGAATCTGTGCATTTATACACTCTCATCTCACCTCTAGAACACTTCTTACGTTAAGCCAGTGTGAAAAACAAGCTCAACAGTCAGTGATGGATGCATCGCAGAGGAGCAGAAATACACACGTGATGTTTTCGGAACCACCGACTACAGCCACTTCAAGAAGCAAACCCGAGCAGCTGTCTCGTTCACCTGCTATCTTAGGGCCACGCTAAAATGCAAGCTGTAGAAACTATCGTTCGAGCCTTGGGTGAAGTAAGAAATAGTGCATCATCTAGAATTCAGGATCCTTATGCAGTTCCCATGTCTGGTGGTGGATTCTAACTAACTCAACCATCAGAACTGGTCTTTCTCAGACTCTCACTGAAAGCAGAGGGAAAGGAATTCAAGACAAATGATCTGAAATGCAAGAAGAAATGAACAGAGATAAATCTATAATATACATGAATAATAATGACTAAATTACTAAATTTCTAAAACAATGTCTGGTGTGGTTTAAAAAATTCAAATACATGACCATATGTAAGTCAAGAATGAGATTAATGTGGATTTAAACTGTTCTAAATTACTCATATTGTCCAAAATCTGGGTAAAGGTACTGATTAATTTAGAATTTTAAAAAATAAGGATCCAAGTAAAAGAATAGAAACAGAAGAATAATTTCAAAGGTGTACTTAAGAAACTTAATTGAATGTCGAAAAACACTATATCATTCAAAATAAAGCAAGAAAAGAGAAACAGAAAAAGACAGATGAAAAGCACAAATAGAGTGGTTTATTTAATTATAAATAAATCATTAATTACATTAAATAGATCTAAAGTAAATTCTCAGATAAAAGAAAAATATAATCAGACTGGATTTTAAAAATTAATCCAACCCAATGCTATTTATAAAAGGCACGTCCAATACAATAATTCAGAAAAGTTGAAAGTACAAAGATGAAAAAGATATTCCATGCAAACACTAAAAAAAGAAAGATTGTGTCACTATAAAGACAAAATAGATTAAGGCAAGAAGCAATGCTGCAGAAAAAGAATCACATCAAAATGACAAAAGATCCAACTCAAGAAGATAAAAAATATTAAGTGATTTACAGGAAAGCCTCAGAACACACAAAACAATTATAGAACTATACGGAATAACAGGATGGTTCACAATTAGTATGAGAAATCTTATACTCTCCTAAGTTATTAGTATAGCAAGCAGAAAAACATCAGTAATGATTTAAAAGATTTGAACAACATGAGTAAGAAACAGTCTAATGGCACATACAAGACGTCAGACCCCTTTATGCAGAATATTCTTTTTTTTAAGAACGCATGAAGCATTGACAAAAATTGGCCATATGTTTGGTCATTAAACAAGTCTCAGAAAAATTTAAAGAATATAATGAACATATTCAGACTAAACATAACATAACTGAATCTGTTCATATATTAAAAATAGATAAATATATAAAAATCAAATTAGGTTATCCCAGGAATTGAAGGTTGATTTAAATTGATCCATGTAAACAATAAGATGACAAAGAAAAATATGTCAATAGATACAGGGAAAGTGTTTTGCTAAAAACTTAATCTCTGCTTAAAATTTGTAGCAAATTAGGAATAGAGGAAACCTTAAATCTGATAAAAGCATCTACAAAAAAATAAAAAATAACCTACCATAAACATCGTCTTTCCTATTGAAACACCAGAATTCTTCTCTTTGGAGACAGCACATAACAAGGCTGCCTGTTATCACCACTTCTAATCAACTCCATTCCGAAAGTTCTAGCTAACACAATAAAGAAAGAGAAAGAAGTAGAAACAAAAAGGAAAAATATCAGATGAGGTACCCAAAAATAGTGTACATAAAAGAGTCCAAATACAGATAAATTATTAAAATTAAGAGAATTTAGCAAGGGAGCTAGACACAAAATCAAAATACCCAGATGAACTAGAGTCCAATTTATAAGCAGTGAACAATCAGAAAATTAAATTTTAGAAACATCACTTAAAATAACATCAAAAACTAAGAAATTTCTAGGTATAAAGATAAGCAAGACCTCTACAAAGAAAATTATATTTTTGTATTGACATTAAAGAAGGGTTCTAAAAGTGGAGAGAGATACTATGTTCAGAAATTCTAAGATTCTATGTTCTGAACCTGTCAGTACTCACTAAATTGATTATTGATTTAATGTAAGTCTAAATAAAATCACAGCAGTTTTTCACTTTTGTAAATATTAATAAATGGAATCTAAAATATATGTTTAAGTGCAAATGACCAAGAATAGCCAATAATACACTCTTGAAGATGAAGGAAAACCTGGAAGATTTGCTCTTGTCAGCTATCAAAACTTATTATAAAGCTTTGATAATTAATTAAGCCAGGGTGACATCGGCTCAGGGATAGGCCAGTAGGCTAGTAAAACATACAGCGTGTAGCGTTTTCAGATTGCCTTCTTTCACTTAGTAATATTCATTGAAGGTTCCCCTTGTCTTTGCTTCCTCAGTCTTTAAGTGTCCAAGTTCAAGGCCTCTCCAGCTTTGGGGAAGAGCAGGGAAGGAGAGCGTGTAGGGTCTGTACTTAGAAGCAAATGTCTCTAGATATGAGTGAGACTTTTGCTAATTTTAAGAATGTGTATGGCACTGTTTTTCAGCTGACACTGAGGTATTCACACATCTGTTCTCTTTTTGTGTATGGAGGGTGGAGGTGGAGGGAACACAGTAAATTTATCCACTAAATGAGTGTCTGTAATGAAATTAGTACCCACAATATCCAAACTGCCTTTGGGCGGAGGTGGCAGAAATACAATTTAATAGTTGTGACCAACCTTCTTTGGGTGATTGAGTTTATTCAGTATTTGCTTTATCTATTATCTTAGATTTTTAGGTTATTTAATCTATTCTGCATGCTTTAGGTTTATCTGCTCTTATTTTTCTAGGATCTTAAAGATGGAGTTTATGTTATTGATTTGAGGCATTTCTTCTTTAAGATACATTTAGCTACAATCTTCCCTCAGGACTGATGTAACTGTGTCCCAATTTTGACATTTTTTATTTGCATATTCAGTTCAGTGTGTGGGGGAGGGGTTAAATTTCCCTCAAGACTTTCTGGTCTATGTTTTATTAGAAGTGCCTTGTTTAATTTCCAAATTTTGGATTTTTTTTTCTTGTTCCCTTATGTTTTGACTTCTAGTTTGAGTCCACTGTGGTTGGAGAACATATTCTGAATAATTTCAGTTCTTTGAATTTTTTGAGGTTTGCCGATGGCTCAGGATATGATCTATATGTTCTGTGGGCATTTGAAATGAATGTGTATTCTCTTGTTGGGTGGAATGCTGTATAAATGTCAATTAGGTGCTACTGATGAACGTTGTCGCTTCCTGTGTATCCTTGCCGACCTTCTTTCTAGTTGCTCTAGGGGAGTTGATGTATCCAACTACGATTATGGATTTGTTTATTGGTCCTTTGAGTTCTATGAATTTTTCTTCACATAAATTCAGCTTTTTAAATGTTTAAATTTAAATTTTTAATAAAATTTTAATTAAAAAATTTTGTTCACTTAAGTTGACATTCGATATATGAGTTTCAGATGTACAGCATAGTGATTAGACATTTATATAACTTACGAAGTGATCACTCCAATAAGTCTACAGCCATCTGACACCATATACAGTTATTACAATATCATTGACTATGCTCTAAGCTGTACTTTACAACTCCGTGACTGTTTTTACAGATGGCTGTTTGTATATCTTAATCCTTTTTATCTTTTTCACCCATCGTCCCAACCCCTCTCCCATCTGGCAACCATCAAAATGTTCTCTGTATCTATGAATCAGTTTCTGTTTTGCTTGTTTGTTTATTTTATTTTTCAGATTCTATATGTAAGTGAAATCTTATGGCATTTGTCTTGCTCTGTCTGACTTATTTCACTTAGCTGAATTCTCTCAAGGTCCATCCGTGTTGTCACAAGTGGCAAGATTGCATTCTCTTGTGGCTGAGTAATATTTCATCATCTATATATATTACATCTTCTTTACCTGTTTGTCTATCGATGGGCACTTAAGTTGATTCCGTATCTTGGCTATTGCACATAACGCTGCAGTGAACGGAGGGGTGCATATATCTTTTAGAATTAGTGTTTCGGTTTTCTTTGAATAAATAAATACCAGAAGCGCTGTTGCTGGATCATATGTAGTTCTATGTTTAACTTTTTGAGGAACCTCCATACTCTTTTCTCGAGTGGCTGCACCAGTTCGCAGTCCCACCAACAGAGCATGAGGGTTCCCTTCTCTCCACGTCTTCGCTAACACTTACTTGTTCAGAAAAAAATTTTAACAAAACAGTATGTATGGTTTCATGTGAAAAAAAAAAAAGCTTCAGGCCTTGCTTCAGAACTGATGTGCTGAGGAACAAACGTGAATGTTTGCATTTCTTTAATAGTTTTTTAAATTACTGAATCTAAACAGAGTGATACTCATATTTTCAGTGTTTCTCCCCTGTATTTCATTCTCCTTGGCCTCTCCAGAGAAAGCGGAACCTATAAAAATATTTATATCCCACCTCCCTGCCCCAAACTTTGTTATAAAAATCAAAGACCTGAATAAATAGGGACTCGTTCTTCCTTACACTTAATGAGAGGACTGCCATGATCAGACAGCGAAACCCCTTTACCAGCGATTAGCATTGAAGCCCCAAGATCTTGTCAACAGCAAACATGTCTCTTATAGCATAGGTGGTTTTTATTCTATTTCAGACAGATAGGAAAATGCAGGTAAAATTTCCACTACCTGTCATTGTAAAGAAATAAATACCACCTCATTTTATTTTCTGGATTCTGTCCTCATTTTCTTTAGCAAGAATGAACACAGGCACTTAGAAAAACAGACACCGCTGAAAATATGTCCAACTAGTCTGTATTTATCCCACCTTTTAGTTTCAAGGTGAAATTTCAGATCTTAAAATTGTAGTTACCTCAGATGATTACCAAAATGGAGGTGTAATGATATGCTACATGCATGATAATTGATGCGTCTTTTTATAGATTCATTTTTGTGTGGGACTGCTTATTTCATGTGCACCGAGGAGCATAATTATAATTAGTTGTCTAGTCTGGTAAATGAGCATCTGGGATAATGTATGCATGCTTCCAGGTTTTAGTTCGGAGCTGACATTTTGATATTGGCTTAAGGAGTTTACATTCCTTGCTGGCTCCATTTGACGCCTCCCATTTACAGCGAAGAGTGTAGCTCCAGGTATCTATAAACATGGTGGTAAGCCTTGAGTTTATTCATTCACATTTATTTTCTTCAAAGGGTAATGAGCTTCTACTACTGCCCAAAAAAGGACTCTCCAGCTTCGAAAGGAATTTCTAAAAATATTCTGATTCCCTTAAGTTAAAATTACAAATAATTAAAATTACAAATTAGAAGCCTAATTTATTTTTAAAGCTTTATATTCAATATATAAATCTTGCTATTTTGTTTATAACTAACAAATTTTGTACGAAAAATAATAATCACTGGATTTGTTCTTTTATTAGCATTTCAATGAACTCTTAACTCACCAAATCATTCTTAAACATTTAACATTACGTAGAATATTCATTAAATTTTCTTAGACATTTAAACTAATTACAAATTTAATCATCTTGTTCTCTCAAATACTTCAGACTCCTACGAAAATGTCTTAGGTTGGGTTGACCAGTAGCAGGCCCTGAGACAAGAACTCATGTAAAAATGATTTATTAGGAAAAAATTAGTAGGAGAGTGGAAAAATCGGGAATAGACAGACGAGGAGGTCACGTAAGGGTGCGATACCAAGCGAAGCCCCAGGGAGGACAGCTTTGGCCCAGTCCTTGGCTGCAGCTCTGGCGACCACGTGGGTCATAGTTTAGTTAGGACTGTCCTAAGTAGCCGCAAAAAGTTCATGCTGCGGTACCCATCGGTCACCGGTCAAGGGCTGAGCCTAGTAGCATGGAAATTCTCAGATGCTTCCAGCCTTAGTGGCCTGAGAAAGCAGAAACCAGAGCACACAAAAAGTAAAGGGGCCGGGAGGACGCGGTTGGAGCACCCCCTCCTCTTGCACCCCTCAGTTCCACGTGCACCTCTCACAAGTCACGCCACCGATCCCGCAGGGTGGTGGCTGGTCACAATTTCTAGAAAGACTTTCCAGAGGGGTTCAGTGGAGTGAGCTGTTGCTGCTTGGTCCTCAGACTAGACTGATTTTTGTCTCCCTCCTGTGCTTTCCGTGCCAGAGTCCCCTTGTCCTAGGCCAGTGTTTGTCTCATGGGGTTCCCCAGACTGTCTTCTCTGACATGACCCAATCTCACCTCGAGTCTTTTAAATGACTTCAACCCTCCTTCTAACCCTCCTGGGTAGTCTGAATCCATAGAGTGTTCCTACAACAACTTTGATGGGTTCAGGACCCATCTCCAATTTGAAAGCCCTTGAGGAAATTTGGGACTTTTATTTACCCTTCTCTCCCCAGCCGACACCGTTTGTTCCTCCCTGGCAAAATAAAAACAACACTTAGCTGCATAATCCCAATGTTGCCTGGCCTCACTGCCTAGGTACATACAATGGGAACAAGATAACACTAGCCCTTCTGCCCAAACTATTACAATACCTCGGACCTTTTGCTAGGTTTTCCTTCCCAGGTATTTCTGAGAATCTGTAGGTAATGGCGCGTCCTGCACACCTGCCCAGTTCGAAGCTTGCTGCCTTCACCCGCGATCCGGCTTTGGGTCACTGTTTGTCCGCTCCCTTGCCTGTCAAACCTGCACCCACCTCCTTAAGCTGTTGTTGCTTGCTCCCCCGCAACACACTTGACTCCAAGCGTGGCCATAGACCCTTCCTGATTTTCCTGCAGTGATAAGAAGAGACACAGCTTGTACATGTAGCGAGATATCTTTAGGAACAAACAACAACAAAAACCCAAATTAAACCTGACTAGCCAAAAAGGGAGGTTGTTGGTTCACCTAACTGAAAAAGAGCAGACCGTTTTCTGACTTTGGGCGTGGCTCTAACTCCCTTTCGTGGCTCTGTTTTGTCCTATGTGCTTTAACCTCCAAGCAGAGGCCCCCTGCAGCTCCAGGCTTTCATCCCACTTGTAAGATGACTTTTTTCAGTCCCAGCAGGTGCTAGGCCTGGCTCTGATTGGCTCAGCTTGGATCACATGCTTAGTCGTGAACCAGTCACCATGGCACGGGGCACACAGCCCGCCCATTGGCCAGGTCTGTGTCACATACACACTCATGAGGACCTGGGATGGGGCCAACCCTTTCTAAAACCCAGGGAATATGGGGGGAATGCATCTGCCCGAAGGAAAGTGAAGGTGCTATTACCAGGAAAGGGGAAAAAGAATATTGGGAAGGCAGAAACAGCAGATGTCTACTGTCCTTTAAAACTGCATTCTGGACTGGCTTCTTTCGGAAGGCATAGGCACACATCACTCCGGCCAGGAGCCCCAGAGAAGGGCAGTTTCCCCGTGTGCTCTTCCAGGCCAAGGCCCCTTGCCCAGAACTCACCCCCTGTCCCGGGGTTTCCCTCTTCCCAGGATCACTGAACTGCACCCATATTCCCGAAATCCAGCTTGCGTCGATAAAACTATTAAATTTGTGCATGGCCTCACTTCGCCCCTTCAGTGACCGGCTATTTTGCTCCTCAGCCCAGCTCCAGGAGATTCTTTGTCTAGGAGTAACTTCCACACTTCTCTGATTGCCTCTCATGTAGGTCCACTGGTCTGGATCAAACATGAGGTGTTCCCAACTCAAGGTGTTAATGTTTTTAGAGATCGTGTTGGAAAAGACACTGTGAGGTTTGTGCATTGCTCTAGTGCCCAAGACTAAAAGGGTCAAGCGTCCATGCCAAGTTCTTGGGCGCCAACCCTGCCAGCCACCATGCTCCCCACCACCCACACAAGTATTTGCAGAGAAAGAAAATTTCCCTCTCGCCCTCCCTCAGGGGTGGTGTTGAGCCTTTAAACTTTCTTCCAGCAGGACAGGAAGGGATTTCATCCTGGTAGGAAAAAAAAAGCTCAGGTCTGCTGCTTTAAGTTTCCCCAGATGGCCCTCGGGCACATATGCTAACCCAGTGCCAGCCTCAGGTCTCCCATACCTGCCCAAGGTGCAAACTCACGTTAATAGCAGCAACCTGGTCTTCTCAATGAGTCTGCATCTTTCTAGGCAGGGTCATGCTACCCTGTTTTTCACTGCCCAGAAATTCTATCATTTCTGCCATTTTAACAAATCTTAAGGGATTAAATCACACTGGATGATCTTCCTGCCAACAAACAGCATTTCAACTAGTAATTTATGAAAAAAGATTTCCTATGGGTGGGCTGAGCCCATCCCTAGTGATGTATGAAACTGTCCGACTCCTCCATTAATTCCTTATAATTATAAGAACAACCGTAGAGGGGAAATCCTTCAATTAAATGACAATTCCAATTTGTAAATCTTATAATATTTTCACATTTGCAGTATAGTTCTACACAGAAACATAACTCACCTAATCTAACGTGATTCTTCAGGATGGTATCCCCAATATTTTATTTTTGCTTCTTGGTTTAGTAAACTCCCAACCACTTTTTCATGCAAAAAAAAAAAAAATCCCATTATGATCTGAAACAGTAATTCTGATTTCAGAGGTTTTAGACCATTTCCTTGAGGCGTTAATCAGTTCCGACCATATGGCGAGAGTGAGGTAATTCATTATTACTTCACCACGAATGCCCTTAATGGCATTTTCAGTAGTAATTTCGTCCTTCTGTTTGTTCGCCTTCCTAAGAGCTGCAGGCAAAGGCGCTCTGAATTACATGGAGGATGAGCTCCAGCTGACTTTCCGTAAATTCGAATTAGGATTCTAATCTGAGGAGACAGGAGCAGGTAGGGATAATGAGTGTGGGGGAAGGAGCTGCCCATTATCCTGCCCCACGGGGCCCTCTCTCACCTCCAGTTCGCCCCAGGCATTTTACACTTGGCTGTGACCTCACGGGTGCTCATGCCAATCTGGTGGTCCGGAGCAGGTGCCCTTCCTACCTCTGAATCCTCCAGTGGCCTCTGGGGAGAGGCACCATCGGTGTTCGGTGTTCGGTGTTCGGTGTGCATGTCATTACTGGGACCAAGTCGCTGCCCCCCTTGACAGCCCCAGGGAGCCATTCCCTCCTCTAAATGCCAGCAGGTGTTCACACACCTCGGCCTTGGAGAGGTCGCCTGGGAATTCCCAGGCCCTTAATGTGAAGGTGAAGAGCCCGTGCCCATGGGGAAGGTGCCGAGGGGTCCCGTGCCGGCGGGCAGAAGGCAGCCACTGCCTCGGTCAGTTCTGGCCATGAGAGGTCAAGGTCACATTGTGCAGGTGAAGACGTGAAGTAGGTTTAAGGCTCTGAGATGGATCCACTACTGTTTTGGTCGATACCACCTCTGGAAATCCAACAAAAATTCATGTGTCTGGGCACTGGGCTGAGGGACGTTTAAGAGAGAGAAACAGAGAGACTGGTTTGCGCTGGAAAGAGACCAGGAGCCTCTCTGGGAAGAACTGTCCTGGCAAAGCAGCCCTCGGGAAATTGTTTAACCCACCCTGGCTTGAAATTGTCCAGGATCGGAATTTGTATGTGTCTACCCAGCAAGGCAGGAGTGCCCCTGTCCTGTGTTCTCGTCATTTCTGGAGGCTGGGCTTGGCTCCCAGACGAGGCCCTGCCCTGGTGGGAAGCCAGCAGGAGGCCTGGGCCTTGGTGACCCTTGGGCCCCGCGCCAGGTGCCTTCCTTAGCGGACTCTGCCCCTGCTCCCGGCCAGGGCTCCTTAGTCCCTCTCCCTCACCGCTCACCTTTGGCCTCTGACACTGCGTCACCGCTCAGCGTTGCTATCCCAGACGGCTCCCTCCTGCTCGGTGTGCATTTTGGTAGTGGTATGACGCCTCTTTGGGTTTGTCTCAGCCTCAGGTTCCAGGTTCCCGGGACCACAGGCTTCTGCACCTAGCTCCCTGCCACAGTTTGCTTTCTTCTTGTTTTCCAGATACTGGCTCCTTCCTGTCGCCCACCCTCTGATTTGTGGCATAGTGCCCAAAACTGACACACGCCACGGGCTCAGGGCGCTGTCTGGGCCGGTCATTGGAGGGCAGCATAAGGCCTAACGACCTGCCCTGCCTGGGAACAGCTGCAGAAGCTGAAAGGTCGCCAAGGGGCTGACGTGCGCTGCTGGTACCGGTTCTGTGGCAGATGTGCTGTGACTGGCCTGCTCCCAGTGTCAGGGAAACCCCTTTAGAATCAAAAGATGAGCGGGGAGAAGGGGGTGTTTAGAGGTGAACCAATGAAATTAGTTTTTGAACTATGAATATAAATAATTGAAGATGACAAATGTGTGTTTTTAAAAAGATGAGATAAGATTATCACTGCCCAGTCCCACCTTTTGAAGGAGGCAACAGGTGGATGGGAGGAGCACATGGGGTAGATCTGACTTAAATCTAATGAAACACTAGAATATACATCAAAGTCTTAACAATAGTTGTCACTGGATGGCACTGTGGGTTCCACATGATCTGTCTAAATTCAAAATATTATGAATTTTTAAAGTAAAAGAATGTATATTTACATTGCTTGCATAATAGGATTTTTTAATTATATTTTATTTAAAATGTTAATTTAATATCAAGATAATTCAGGGTGCTTTTCCTTTGTTGACTCGGTGTCTGATACATTTGGAAAAGGCTGCCCATGAAGCCAGTGTCGGGGGAAGAGCCTCTTCGGAGGGGAACAGAAACAGGGAGCGTCCAGGCTGGCACCAGGTGGACAGGGGCAGACCAGGAGAGGTGTCAGCTGGAAACGAAGTGAGAGGGAAGACTGGGCCCACTTCCCAGTAAGGGTGGGCGAGCTGACACTAGGGGCAAAGTGGTCCCGTTATCGCTTGATTTTCTTGGAGGAGGTAAGAGTTTGTAAAGAGGCATGCTTAAAATCCATCCACGTGGTTTAGGGAGAATCTGATGGAATTGGGCATGTCAGATATTTCCTTAGCGGTTAAGATTCGTCATAACCACCTTGGGTCTTTTGTCTTCTGTTCAAAAGAAGGGTGATACCCCTGCGCGTGTTGTGGTTCCGGGACCTAAAGCTAAGTGGACCTGTGTGCGTGGCCACTCCCGGTCACAAGCGAGCGCAGGGGGCGGAGGGGAGGGCGCTTCCAGTACCGAGCACTGAGTGGCCCTGGGAATTGGGGAATCTGGCAGTGGAAGGTCAGCAAGTCCCAGTCACAGGAAGGTGGGTACCAGCATTTCAAACCTAATAGCTCTGAACATTCACCAGGTCACTTTTAGTTGGTTGCTTCCTGCCTTCTTGCTTCTTTTTAACCTGCAGCATCCTTGACTCCCCTTAAAGCTGATCAGATTTGGTATTATGAAAGGATGCTTTGGCTTAAGTGGGTCATGACCATTAAAATTTTAATATATCACAAACTACTAGGACTACTAGCAAGAATGAGCAACTACAAACTTATAATAGGCTGTGTACAACTTAAAATTTTTTCCCGAATAGGTCTTATGTTAACATTAAACATTCCCAAGTTACAGGCTCTATTCTGTGGTCAGTGCATTTGAGTCGGAAAAAATTATTTTTTAATTAACAAACTCGTTTAGGGAAGTTTTAGGTTCACAGCAAAATGGAGCAGAAAGTACAGAGTTCCCATACCTCCCCCACTCCCCCCACACACACACGCACCGCCTCCCCACCGCCCTCCATGAGAGTGGCACGTTTGTCACCATCAGCGAACCTGCAGTGACATCATCATCACGCAAAGCCCACAGTTTTGGTTTCACTTTTGATGTTGCGCATTCTGTGGTTTGGATCAGTGTGTAATGGCACGTAACCACAGCATCCTACAGAAGTTCCACTGCCCTAAAAATCCTCTGTTCTGCCCGTCACACTAACCACTGACAACCGCTGACCTTTTAGCTGTCCCCATACTTTTACCTTTGCCGGAATGTTATCTGGTTGGCGTCACACAGTGTGTAGCCTTTTCAGATTGGCTTCTTTCACTTAGTAATATGCGTGCAAGTTTCCTCCATGTCTTTTCATGGCTCGATCGCTCATTTCTTTTTAGTACTGAGTAATACGCCATTGTCAGATGTGCCGCCATTTTTTTCCATCACCTACTGAAGGGCGTCTTGGTTGCTTCCAGGTTTTGGCAGTTATGAATGGAGCTGCTGTAAACATCCGTGCACAGGTGTTTGTGTGGACTAAGTTTTCAGTTCATTTGGGTAAATACTAAGGCGGATTACTGGATTACTGGATTATACGAATAATAATAAAATACTTTTTTACAGAGAGTATTTCATCAAAATTAAAATTGAAATATCTTCTAAATGTATTTTAAAATATTTCCCAAAAAAGGCATAAAATAACAAAGCCACCTTCATACCCACTAACCAGTGTACTTGCCTGCTCCTTCCCAATCTCCCCTTCCTCCCCAAGAAGTAACCATTATCCTGAATTTGCTGTTGATCCTTCTCTTGTATTTCTGATACTTTTACATTATTTTGTATTCCTAAACAATGGCAGTATTTTTTGCATGTTTTTAGCTTTATACAAATGGTATTACATGTGCATTCTTTCAAAACCTGTCTTCCTCCTCCATCCCCCCACCACCAATACTAGGCTTGTAAAGCTCATCCATATTGAGATGTGTGATTCTGCTTCATTGACTCTTTGCTATGTTTGTTCCATTCTGTAAACATTCCACAGCCTTGCCAATCAGCATAAGGTCGCTCCCAGATTTTTGCTATCACAAACAGTGCTGTTATAAATATGCTGGTACGTGACTACTTACTTGCTCCCACAGGCAAGACTTGCTCTGAGGCAGTGCTTGCTACTCCAAGTATAGTCCAAAAAGTGTTTGTTTCTGGTAAATCAATGCTTTGCTTCCTTCATCAAGAACATCCTAGTGTGAAACAAATTTAAGCCTCGCTAAACAGTATGTTTCATGGTGAAGTTGATTTATGGTGTTGTAGTGAGAGCTCTTCTTTCTTATCACAGAGTGGCTCTCTGAATAGCACTGCCTTCCAGTGTGTGCCCAGGGAAGGAATTATTGGCTTGGGTGTGAATCTCGATAAATCTGAAATGCTAAGCTGTAGGTCTCCCTCAAACACTGAAGGGCCAGAGCAAGAATACAGTGGAAACCCACATGCCATATATCTATTTAAAGTTATAAGTAGTGCTGTGTATGTTAATGTGTTCTATCATCCTACCTTGACAAAACCATACCTTCACAGCAACCTTGAAGCTCAGGTTTGAATTAGATTTCTAGAAGTCCTTAAAGTTCATTCTGTAGCATGGGTGGCTGAGAAGAGCGGTCCCTGGCCCCAACCTGTGGATCGCCCCTTGGGCCCTCCCAGCCCCTGCTCCATCCTGCACCTCAAAGGGCCTCCTGTGCACGTGAATGGACACCCCGCTACAAACTATCTACACCCCCACGAACAGCCACTCCTTGACCTCCCAAGCCCTGGGAGTGAACAGTGCAGCTGAGACAGAGAATTCCACACCCCTGCTCCTTGGACTAGTGGGAGGGGACAGGCACCAGTGGCTCTGGGTGCCCTGGCCATTTGGGGATGGATGGAGCCAGGGGAAGGTCACAGTTGGACCCTCAAGAGCAAGCCCAAGGCAGGACAGCAGGCCTCTTGCCAGAGCTGAGGGAAGTACTAGGAATTTATAGGTTTCATGAGGTTTTCACATTTTGTGTCTCATCATTTATAATGCTCATTAAGAAATCTCTGGTATCCCTGTATTCATTTCCCCTTTTTAATTCTTTGCTTTATCTGTTTTCATCTTCTTCTGTGTTTTCTTGATCAGTCTGACCAGAGTTTCAACTTGTTGATCTTTTCAAAGTGCATGGGGGTTCCCTTTTCTTCTCATCCTCAGCAACGCTTGTTGTTTGTCAATTTATTGATGATAGCCATTCTGACAAGAGTGAGGTGGAATCTCATTGTGGTTTTAATTTGCATTTCCCTAATTAGTGGCTGTGAGCATCTTTAATATGTCTGTTGGCCAGCTGTATGTCTCTTTGGAGAAATGTCTATTCAGGTCCTCTGCCCATTTTTTAATGGGATTGTTTGGGGTTTTGGGTGATAACTTGTTTGAGTTTCTTATGTGCTTTGGATATTAACCCCTTATCTGATGTGTCATCGATGCATATCTTCTCCCATTCAGCAGGTTGTCTTTCCATTTTGCAAAAACTTTTTAGTTTGATGTTAGTCCCATTTGTTTATTTTTTTCCTTTTGTTTCCCTTTCCCCGGGAGACATCCAAAAAAATATATTGCTAAGAGTGATGTCCAAAGTTTCCTGCCTGTGTTTTCTTCTAGAATTTTTATAGTTTCAGGTCTTACATTTAAGTCTTTAATCCATTTTGAGTTTGTTTTTGTATATGGTGTAATAAAGTGGCCTGGTTTCATTTTTGTGTGTATCTGTCCAGTTTTACCAGCACCATTTATTAAAGAGACTACCTTTACCCCATTGTATCTTCCTGCCACCTTTGTTATGGATTAATTGGCCATACAGGTGTGGCTTGATGTCTGGGCTCTAGTCTAGTCCATTGATCTATATGTCTCTTTTTATGCCAGTACTGTGCTGTTTTGATTATTGTAGACTTGTAACATAGTGTAATGTTAGGTAATGTGATACCTCCAACTTTGTTCTTCTTAAGATTGCTTTGGCTATTTTAGGACTATTTGTTCTAATCTATGAAAAATTCCTTTGGCATTTTGGTAGGGATTTCATTAAATCTGTATATTGCTTTGGGTAATATGGACAGGAGGAGACGTCCAGAAATAAGGCAGGCTTCAGGCTGCTGCCCTCAGTGGTGTTCACCAGGGCCATTGCCTTTCAAATTCCTGCCCTGCAATCCAGAGACACCTCTGTCTGGAAGCTGATCCTCCTCTCCCTCCTATTTGTTCAGTGGCCGCCATAACAACCAGAACTTCTCTCTGAAGAGAGAGAAAGGACTTTATTGGATATCACCAACAACCGTTCTTCAAGGCTCTGTCGCCAGAACTGGGTCACGTGTCCATTCCTAAACCAACTCCTGGCAAGAGGGAAGGCACTACCCTTAAATTATTACAGCTGAGGGTGAAGTTCTCCCTGATGCGTGACTGTGGGGGGGGGGGGCAGGGAGAGGCTTGACCGAAGTCAGCTCTCTCAGAGGAAGAAGGGAACTGTGCTGAGTAGGCCACCAACAGTGTCCCCCACACAGAGATGGAGCCTTCGCTGAGTAGGAGTGTGAAACGGCCATGTTGAAAACCCAAAGACACGAGGACCCTCCCAACAAACAGGTTCCAAGAGGCTTAGGCAATTCCTTGTCCTAAATCCATTTTTCCTCAAACGTCAGCTGAGGCGCTGTGGAATGTCAGGGCTCTGTGCAGGGCCTGCAGAGGTGCGGAGGCAAACACCAGTGGGTTTATTAGGCAGCGAGAACCACGGGATGTGTCTGTAAGTAACAACACGCGTTAGAGCCACCTTGTGGGCAGCTCAGCCTCCAAATGGACTCATGGGAGATCAACTTACTTTCTTTCTTTCTTTCTTTCTTTCTTTCTTTCTTTCTTTCTTTCTTTCTTTCTTTCTTTCTTTCTTTCCTCCTTCTTTCCTTCCTTCCTTCCTTCCTTCCTTCCTTCCTTCCTTCCTTCCTTCTTTTCTTTCTTTCTTTTCTTTCTATTTTATTTAAAAATTTCTCCATCACCCTCACCAAGAGGGGAGCATATCTAACTCGCCATCCTCATGACTACACTAGACATTTTCCTTCGCCTCCAACCTCCACCCTCCCTTCTCCTCCATCCCGTTCTCTGGTCCCGTGGGCTGGCTTTTATGGACTGTAGCACCCAGGTCCTCTTGCTTCTGGCCTTTAGCTGGGCTCAGCTGAAGGCCCAGGCAGGAGACTGGAGTTGGAGGTGCCGTGCGTCCAGCTCACTCCTTGCCTCGCTGTAGCTTGGCAGTGGCCACATACTTTTACTGAGAGTCATGGCTCCCTTGGGCAGCCCTTCCCTGTCACGAATTTCTAGTAATTGCTCCCTCCCTGTTCAGCAGGTTGTGATAGCAACTTCCTGCCTGTTCTTTCGGTGCTTCATCATATTTGTCAGCTTCCCTTAACACCGTCAGCACCTTTGTATAAAAGTCCCTTCCTTAAGCTTCCTCCCAGTTACTCCTTCTTATCCCATCCGCTTCCTACTGGACTGTGACTAACATAGAGCCCTTCACAGTCAACTAACTTACCAGTGATTTTTTCCAGTCTCCTTTGCATGCTGTTTTTTATGGCTTGATTCTAAATGTCTTATTTCCTCATCTTCAAAGTGTCCCATTATGAACTTTCCCATCAGACCTATAAGTTGTAACTCTTCACCTCTACTCCAAGGAACTGGATATACCTTTCAACATATTGGAATCGCACCAGCATGGATGAAAATTGAACTTTAGCAAAATTAAGTCTTTTGTGCTGCAAAGAGCACCATCGAGAAAGTGAAAAGACAACCCGCAGAGGTTGGGAGAAAATATTTGCAAATCATATATCTGGTACGGGACTTGTATCCAGAATACATAAAGAATTCTTATAATGCAATAAGAAAAGATAAATAACCCAATGTAAAAATGGGCGAAGTCTATGAATAGATATTTCTCCAAAAGACATATACAGGTGGCTAATAAGCACATATAGAGATACTCAACACCATTAGCCTTGGAGATATGCAAGTCAAAGCTACAATGAGATACCACTTCATACCACTAGATGGTGATAATAAAGAAGATAGATGATAAGTGTTGGTGAGGATGTGGAGAAATTAGAACCCTCGTTCTCCACTGCTGGTGGGAACGTAGGATGCGTACCAGCATCAAACAGAGTTACCAAGTGACCCAGCAATCCCACGTCTTGTATATATACTCAAGAGAAATGAAAAATATGTGTTTCCACAACTATTCAGAGTAGCATTCATAGGAGCCCAAAATTGGAAACAACCCCAGTGTCCACCAGCTGATGAATGGATAAGCAAATAATGGTATGTCCACATGATGGACCATTACTGGCCGGGAAAGGAATGGCGTGCTGGCGCGTGGTGCAGCAGGGATGAACCTTGAAACCATCATGCTAAGTGGAGGATTCAGTCACAAAAGAAACTGAATATTGATGTGATTCCGTTTATACGAAATGTCCAGAGCAGGCAGATCCATAGAGAAAGGTAGTGGATTAGTGGTTGCTGAAGGAAGCTTGGGAGGAAATGGGGAGTGCAGACTTTTCTTTTGGGGGTGATGAAAAAGTTCAAAAATTGTCCGCGGTGACAGCCGCACATTTCCGTGAACATACTGTACTCTGTCCTCCAATTACCTCGCTCTTCTAAGTGTCTCTAGAATGCATACCTATTATGGGTGGTGAACACACAATGCAATATATATATATACATATACATATATATACACACACACATATATATACATATATATGTATATGTATATATATATATTGCATTGTGTGTTCACCACCCATGTGTATATATGTGTGTGTGTGGTGTGTGTGTGTGTTGTGTGTGTGTGTGTATATGCCTTACTGTTGAATTGTACGCCTGAAACTTACTGGATTTCGGTAACCAATGTCACACATAGTAACAGTAAAAATAAATAAAAGAATTCAACTAAACATAAATTCTAAAGGACATTAGAACCTACAAGCTTAAGAAACCCCTCAGAGACCCATGAAACTTGCCCCAAATCGAAGACTTAGACGGCTGGCCTCTTTTCTAGCATGCTGCTGTTTTATAATTCCTGACGATCCAGCACGAAACAACTGATCACAAGCTTTTTTGCCGGAGTGGGGTTTTTTTTGTGTTAGGATAAAAGGAAACACCTTTTACCAGCCTCCCAGAGCATCCTATTAACATCTCGCCCCTTTTCTCCATTATATTCATGGTAGCTAATGTTATTACAGAACTCATGGCAATGTTAGCAAAAAGCAGAACTCAGTACTGGGGATCCTGTATCTAAGCTCCGTGGTGCAGACGCCACTGCCGAGCTAGTTTTGTGCTGTAGAAAGAGGCCACTGCAGAGAGCCAGGGCCTCGGCAGTTGCCGTGACCCTGGGGAAGTCCCTCAGCACATACAGCCACCTCCACAGAATTAAAGCCTTCAC
Organism: Eonycteris spelaea; assembly: GCA_003508835.1. Classification (NCBI taxonomy): domain Eukaryota; kingdom Metazoa; phylum Chordata; class Mammalia; order Chiroptera; family Pteropodidae; genus Eonycteris; species Eonycteris spelaea. Next base: position 2,315,999 of record PUFA01000116.1, on the reverse strand, counting down.
CTAGAGCATCTCTGCGGAACCCCCACTTCAAAAACTAATCTATCAACTTGAGCATGCGTATCGTCTCCCTTCACCTAAAGTTTTAAAAACACTGTCGGAGGCAGTAAAGCAGAGAGACTGCTCTGAAATTACCGTTGCCTATATCACGCTAAATCTTTTAGATGAATGGAGACTTCCATGGAAAATTCTAAAGTCATAAACAAATCATATAGGTTGAACATTAAATAAACACTTAGATGAAGTAGGTGAAACTGATGTTGTCTGCTACATATGCTGAGGAGAGACGGTAGAAGTGCTTGAACTTGCTGTTGATATTTTTGGAGGAAATGGTAGATCAGTCTGAGATGCCCTAAGTCCTTGTAACCCACTCGTAGGTAAGTGGACAGGCAGGAGGTAAGCTCCAGGACCCTGCCAAGGCTTCAGGTGTTCTCAGAGCTGGCAGCAGTGGAAAGAATTTGCAGAATTAAAGAGTCACGCCTCCAAGTGTGTGTGAGTTGTGGACTCTCCTCCTGTGAGAACAAAGGGTAATAGCTGGAGTCACAGGAGTAGCATTGGTGAAAACGTGGCATTCTGAAGTCTGGCTTTGAACGGTAGCAGAGAAGCTGAGAATTCTCTCCAGTTATGAGTCCTTGTTCCATGTGCACCCACAGGAGTCAGCGTGGGGCCTGGAGGAGGACCACAGAATGGTGAGGCTCAGGTGATAAATGACAGGAAGGTCCCACAGTGTTGCCCTGACCATTGTCTGCTAGGCATGTCCCCAGGTTTACACCTGAGTTGCGCTATACTTCACCTGCATATATTTGAACTATCTAGTATATCTAAGTTAACCCTTTACTAAAACGTGCTGTGCAACCATCCTGCCATGATGCAGAGCACAGAATAGTTTCAGGTGCGGGTTTAGGTTTATTAGAGTGTTTTGAGGATGCCGGAGTACAGCAAAACCAGAGGCAGGAAGAGACTTTCCTAGAAATGCATTCACGGTCAAAAGAAAAGGGAAAAAAATGGCATCATGAAACAGGGCTGGGACAACCGTGAGGGAGAAATAGGCAAGTTGAAGGACATCAAAGGTAACGTGACAGGAGTGACTTGGTAACTGACTGGATGTGGGGTGGGGCAGAATGATCGAGGGTGTCTCCAAGATTCCTGGTTCCTCACTCTGTGAGGGTGTCGATACCCTTACCCACAGAGGGAAATCAGGGTGCAGGGCCAGTTTTCAGCAGTAAGGAATTAATTCGTTTTTGAAGTTGTGGCATACTGTGGCCTGCTGGTTTCTCCCACCCAATTCACGTCACCTTGTAACATCTGACTTTTCACCATTTTTGCGCGAGAAGATGCCCCGACCACCAACCTGGGAACTGTAGCTGTGCTGCTCAGTGCTCCACTCCTGAGCTCTCTTGCTGTCGCTCATCAGTGTTAGCAGTGTGGACCTTTATTTATCGACCTGTATATCTTAAATCTGAATGTGTCCTCGAGAACTTTTTTTCTGTTCAAAGTAAAACTCAGTCATCCAACAGACAGGTGCTGATCACCTGTTGTTTCAGGGTGTTTTCCAGGAGATGTGGAGATCACATACACTAATAAAACATAGTCCTGCCCTCAGAGAGTTAACAAGTCGATAGATATTTTGATAAACTCTGAGATTTCTTGGGAAAGGCAGTTTTCTAACCATAGATGACCTTTCTCACTTACTGGGTAGCTCTTCAACTCCAAAGTAGGTCAAACACTAGGGTTTAGTGGCATCAGTGAGTATAGTGCTTCCAGGGTCCTGGCATTCCACAGCGTAATTGCATACTCCTGACCTGCTGCTACACGCCCAGAGGGCAGAGTGACACCGTGAGAGCTGGCATTCAGGGCAGGGCTGTGCAGACATGCAAAGCAAGCATCAGCAGGCCCAGACTGAGAAGCACACGAGGAGAGGGATGGGGCTGAGACTGACTCAGCACCAGCTACACAGCATCCCCAAGTGGAGAATATCGTCGCTCCCATTTATGCAAAACAGGGAAGGAGATATAATTTGTATGCATGTAGAAAATGTGTGGGCGGACACACAGAATGGGAAAGACACTTCCTGTCTCCCTTTTGTTCTATTTGAAATCTTGATGTGAGCATATATACTAATTTGATGAAAAAGAAAAAGTGAATAGGCATTGAGAAATAATTAAATGCATAGAATTGCCATAGGACCCAACAGTCCCAATGCAAGGTACATACCCAAAAGAATTGAAAGCAAGGACCCAAACCAATACACATCCGTGCATGTTCATAGCAGCACGATTCACAATAGCCAAAAGGTGAAACAGCGCAAATGTCCATCAGCAGGTGAATGATAAAGTGAGGTCAGTCCATGCCGTGGAATATTACTCAGCCATAAAAAGGAACAAAGTGCTGAAGTGTGCTACAAGGTGGGAGAACCTTGAAAACATACCAAGTGAAAAAAGCCAGTCCCAAAAGGCCCCATGTCATATGATTCTGTTTGCATGAAATGCACAGACTAGGCACATCCATAGAGACAGACACAGACCGAGGGCTGCCAGGGGCTGGGGAGGCAGGAATGAGGAGCAGTTGCCTGATGAGTACAGGGTTTCCTCCGGGGGCGATGAAAATGCTTTGAAACTAGATAGAGGTTGTACAACATTGTAAACGTACTAAACGCCGCTGAATTGTTCACTTAAAATGGTTAATTAGTAATATGACTATTACCTCAGTAAATAATTTTTTTCGGCAGGAGGGGTAAAGTGTAGCAGGAAGGTCACAGATCACCCTGGCGATTGCAGTCTGAATGTCGGTGGGTACAGGGTTAGCTAGCTTTTCACACGTCGGCCCAGTAACTCGTAGAGCATAATGGGATTAAATCAAAATTCACGATAATGGCCATGAAGCTTACCCATGATCCCATCACACTGAGAACTATTTTCATTTTGTCCCAGCATAGCCATGACAAATCATTTCTTGGAAAACACTGAATTAATAAACACTTTTCCTGACACTCCTGCTCCTGGAAACACACTGACTTGTCAGAATAAACTCATTAAGTTCCTTCTTGTTGAACTGGGCACGTGTCCAGCTTGAATAGAGAATCTCAATTGTGTTCGGAACTGACAGGGACCTGCCCCTTTGAGGTCCTGCTGTTAGCCAGGTGGGGGAGCACATACGGAAAAGGGTGTCTTGGCATGAGCTGTGGCTTGCACTGTCTCTTCCTAGGCCTGTCGTTGTCCCTCCCGGGCCTCCTGCTTGCACCTTCTGCTCCCCCCCCCCACTTCATCAGTGGTTCGTGTTCTCCTTTCAGACTCGGCATCTTTGACCTGACCTATGGTGACTCCCCTGACTTGGGCTTGGGGCTCTTTCTCATGAACATCCTTATGCAAAGCCCGGGGCCATCCTTACCTGACCTATGACACCAGATAAGTTCGATCTCACATAGGTTTCTTCAGTACCACCCAAAAACCTTTTAGAAACCATCATATGGAGTATAAAGGAAGGAAAAGTCTTTATCCGTTTGAAATGGAGAAGTTTAACCACTGCTTAATAATAATACAGTTGGCTTAGTCAGCTCAAGCCGCCATAATGACCACGGACTGGGTGGCTTACGCACAGAAGTTCATCTTCTCACAGGTCTGGAGGCTGGAAGTCTGAGATCAAGGTGTCAGTGGGGTAGTTTCTTCTGAGTTTGGGCTAGAGCTTTAGAGAGGAAAAGGCCACTTTTCCCATTTTTAAGTGCACGTAAATGCAGATTTGTTTAGCGTTCTCTACCAGCATCTGTTTGCTCTATGAAGTGGCCAGGTCATCTCCTGAAAAGGGGGAGGCTTCAGAGAAGCACTGCTGGGAGTGCTGAGAGCCAGCCGTTCCTACCTTCGGCTTCATTCTCTCCTACCGGGTGCTTCTCTGAGCTCTGAAAGCTAACGCTTTGGGTTGAAAAGACCCGTGTCATTAGTGATTTCCTGATTCCAAGTTTTCAGCGCCCTCCAGGCCCCCACGCAGTACAACTTAGCTAGAGCTCTGTGGAGGACCCATTCTAAGTGGCTGTCAGTGGGACTACAGGAGTTTGTTGTGCTGTTCCTATAACTTTCCTGTAGGTTTGAAATTTGTCAAAAAACGCAGTAAATGAATGATCCAAGAATCTGTCCAAATCTTTTTCCACGCCCAATCAGATTCGCGAATTATCACTGCTGGTAGAGACCCGCCACCTCTCAAGGAGAGGGAGCTCCCTGGGACTGGCAGTCACTGGCGTTCAGAAGCAAAACCGGCCTAGGCCCACCCCACATGGAAACGGACACTGGGAGACACTGGGGAACACTGGGGGACGTCAGGAGCAAGCAGGCCACCTGGTGGCTGGGGCAGGGTCACCGGCTGCCCCCCGCGCTGCCCATTCTGCTCAGGCACCCGTCTACCTGCCATGTCCCGCAAACCCCCCGCTGCCGCCAGCGCCGTGTAATTGGCTTCTGCTCTAGGAGAGCTCGTCAGTCGAAGCCTCGTGGCTGGAATAACTCGGGCATCGGTTTGGCTTTCCGTTTGGCGCTGCCCTGGCTCCTTGCCCACGTTCTCACTGTCGTGGCGCAGGCCGTGGTCCAGTCTGCTCGCTGCTCACTCGGCGTGCTACTGACTTCTGGTCTTGCCATATCCAAACTTGTCCTGGCTCCTGACTCTCTGTCAACAGCCAAGGACCCACGGCCCCCTTGAACTGTCAGGTTCCTGCCTGCCAGATCTCAGCCACTCCCGGGAACCACACACGTATTCCTGACATTACGTAAGCCACTGGCCACAGCAGTAGGTGTTTCCTTGGGGCTGGTGTGCATCCAACCTCTCTTCAGTCTTCAGGACTTGGTGTTAACACGCTGTCCAGGCTTGGCCGGCTCATTGAAGCCATCCTGCATGTGTATGATATGCACTGGGCTTTCTGACAAAGTTGGCATCCACAGACCGTTCTGAGTCACTCTCCTTGACCTCTATCTTGCACCTGATCTTGCTTACATCTTTGAAACTGCTTCACTTGCTGCTGCATTTCCCATTTTTGTCCTTACCGTGACAATAAGACCTAACACTCTGTTATTTCCCTAGAAATGATCTTCAAGCTTCAGTTCCCAATTTGGCTAGACACCGGTCTGGATTTAACTTGGTCCTGGAACCCCGTTTGGTAGCGTATTCATGAAGCTCCCTCCAGCCCCACAAAGGGAACTAGGACAAAGACCTTTAACCTAAAACTATTGGGTTAAATAATAAGGATGTCAGGCATACAGTGTTTAGAAAATTAAATCCTCACCCTAAAAAGATCAAAGATTCAAAAGTAGAAAGAAAACAGAGAGAGAAAGCAGGAAGGAAAGCAAGATGGAAGGAACAAAAGGGAGGGACAGACAGAGAGAGAGAAAAGTCATAAAAGTAGTAGAAGAAAACGTAACATTTTTCTTTGGAGTGGGGAAGGCCTAACTAAGACATATAATCCAGATATCATAAAATATCAGTTTATCTTTATAAAAACAAAACATTTAGCTCAAAAAATAAGCAAAGTCAAAACATAAGAAATTGAGGGAAAACATTTTAGACCAAAGGCTAAGCTCAAGAATAAATAAAGAGCTGCCACAAAATAATTTTCCAAAAACCAGCTCAGTAAAAGAATTGGCACATATAGCAATGAACATTTTACAAAAATGAAATGCAAATGGCTTTAAAACATAAACATATTCAGCCTCCCTCATACAATACAAAGGCCAGGTAGAACCACCCTGAAACGTCACTTTCACCTATCAGCTTGGCAAACATCAGAGTTTGGTGAAACACTCGATGCTCAGGCCGTCAGGAAACGGGCCCTCTTGTACAGTGTCGGTGGAAGTGTAAATTGATAAAATCCCTGTGGAGGGTAATTCTGCGGTCTCTATCAAAATTACAGATGCATGTGCATTGTGTTCCAGCATTTTCACTTCTAGGAATTTATTTTATAAATATTCTCACTTTAGTGTTAAGTAATTAGGAATAAGCTTATTTATTCCAATATTGTTTCGTCATAAAATATTCAGAATATATTCAATATTTAATTTAAAAAATTTGGAAGACCTTTTTTCTTTATTGTGATAAGAATATTTAAGGAGATCTACCCTCTTAACAATTTTTTAAGTGTACAATACATTACTATTAACTATAGGAAGACTATTTTTAAAATAATAAAGTAAATAAATTCTTGGAAAGACTCAAGAGAAAGGTTCTGAGAGCCAAGCCTCAACATAATTTTGTAACTCTGGCACTGCATGTGGGTCGGCAGATGTTTTAAACACATTCTTTGTAAAAGCCTGAGGGTCATCTGCACTGAGAGGCTGCGTCTCCAAAACCAGTGTCTCTCGACAGGCGGGCTCGCTCCTGTGGCAGCACAGACCCCTCTGGTTTGTACTGTTCTTGTGGCGCTGTTGGTTTATTGACAGATGGTGTAGCAGTGAAAATGCAGCCACACGGGAGAGAAATGAAATCAGTGAAAAGACCGAAACACTCTCCCCAAACAGATTCCTTTTTATTCTAGTAAATGCGATGCAGAATTTTTAAATAAAAACCCCATAGAACAAAATATTTACAGCAAGTGTGCTACCTACCTAGGTTTTAGGAAAATATCAAAACTGCCTGAGGCTAGAATAAAAACATTTTAAAGGCTTTTTGTAAAAGTTGGTCATCTCAATCTTTATAGCAGTGGAGAAAAAACAACACATTTTTAACAGCCTTCATCTCCCTAAATAGCTTTTTTTTAGTATGCAATTTAAAAGCTTTATTTAAACATAAATATAGTGGTTCGCATGCAAAGGTGAATCAGTACACATCAGATTAAAGATAACTAACACTGAGTGACCTTGATATTCAGAGCATTTTAAGAATGACCTTTGTCTCTTTTGCTCAATGCTAGAGAAAGAAGGTGGCCGGAAGTTAGCAAAATAACCACTGGGAGACTGTAAAACTGCCTGTCTGAAATCTGGTCTTTCTTGTGGTTATTTGGGCCAGGCCGACCATCAGCACGGTGTATACCACAAACACACACAGCCCGTTCACAGATCGACGGGGTGTGATGGTGTCGCATGTTCTCAGAATCTGAGCGTTCTTTACCTGGTCGGGATCCAGTGAGACTTCAGCGACTGACTAAGTGGCTCTAACAGTCCCTGTGATTTTTCACCTGGAGACGGGGGGGGGGGGGGGACACTGGGTATTTGAAAACAGCCACTTTAAAAAATTGTAAACCAGCATGAAGAAGCTTTCCCGTGCAGTTAGCTGATTTTATTTTTGCAAAATGCATTTTCTAGAGGGTTGCTTTTAAGAAACAAATGTGCTAAACACCATGTTAATAAAGCTAGAAATTAGCTTTAACAATTTAAAAGTAGCCATTTTCCTTTTTCCAATGATCCAAAGCCAGAGTTGCTGTAATTTCCAAAAGTATTTTTAGACAGCATTTGTTACAGTATTGCGGAGTAATATTTGGAGAGGACATAGAGTTGACAGAATGTAGTTCAGCAGTACCAGCTGAACAGGCGAGGTCTAAAGTTTTTCCAGACTGTAAAGTTTTCCCTCTTTGTGCAGGAAGTTGAAAAAGAAACTAAAAATACAGCAGAGTTTTACTTTAATTACTGACAGGCGACCAGGATTTTATTTTTTTCTTCTGGAATATTCCATTCCATTGCATATTGGCACAACAGATATTTCATAGCAAAAGGAGAAACAGAAGAAAGGTGTGAAAACAACTCCCACACTACGTTTCAACGCTCCCTTCTGAAACACTGGCTACCTGTTTGTTCCCTCCCATAATACGAGCTTTATTTCAGGTGAACCACACTCAGCGTCACCTCTCTTCTTCTAGAAGGTCAGGGTTCCTTCCAGTTGCTAGTGTCAGGCAGGAGAAACAAGGCCAATAACAAGTTGAGCTGAGGTCAGTTCCTTGGAGATGCCAGCACCTGGTACAGAGTAGGAAAGCAGAATTAGGGATGGATGGAGGTCAGAACTCGAGTCAACAGCCAGAGACACCAAAGTTCAGACCAGGACAAGCCAAACCCCGAGTGTCGGGGCAAATCTAAGAACAAATCAGACAGGGCCAGATGAATAGACAAGTTAAAGGTGACCAAGAAACATGCGAAGCAGCTGTGGCGAGGTGTGCACAGACACTGGTTAGCGTTGGGACCTCTCCCTCTACGAGCAGGCTCCTGCTGGTCTTAAAAGAGGCAAACTCTGAGCACGTTAGGGACGGAGCCAAAAGCAGTGACTCAGTTATGCACAAGCGTGTCCCACTACCACCACAACCCCCAAGAGGAAGATCTACAAGTAAAACACAAGCACAAGACTGGCATCACTGTCGTTAGACGGTAAATTATACATAACTAAACCGTAGCCCCCTTGAAATACAGACACCAATATCATACTCATCCTGTAATTCATTCAAGATAGGTTTTGATTACCCACAGCCAGGCACTGTGCTGAAAAACTGGGGGCCGGGGCGGGAGGGGGCAGGTGCGGGGAGGGGTTGGTGGTAGGAGGGTAGATTTAAACAAAATACAGCCTGTACTCCCAAGGAATTCACGGAAAAAGAGATAAATACATAAATAAGCAGTTTCATCCAGTGTGATGACAGCAGGGCAGGGGGAAATTACAGAGTTTAAGGTAAGATAGAAGGATGGTGAAGATTTCCAGAGGAGATAAAACCCACGCTGAGGGCTGAAGGAGTGAGACTGTCTCTCCTTACCTGAGTTTTGGGTTTACTGTCAAAACTACCATTCTCAAGATGCTAAAAACGTGCAAAGAGAGCACACATCCAAGTTTTATTTAGCTCATTTATGAGGGCACCAACAGGATGCCAGGTTGCAAGGCAAACACAAGAGATGGATGTCCGTCTAGTCTGTGAGAGGAAAGACTAGAATAAAATTAAGTTAGCTAAAAATCTCATTAAGACCGGATAGGACAAGGCACTGTCATCTTTAGGGTTATTTTCGCAAGTGAGCAAAAATCATTTGCATTGCTCTTGGGCAACAGCGATTTTTATGTTATCGGTTTCTTACGTATTAACTTCTGGCTTTTGTTGTAAACTGCACTGGCTCTATTCATTACTAAATAGTGAGTTAAATAAAGTTACATTTGCTAAGAGTCAGATGATCCTGACGTCGGCGTTTTAGGCAATGCCTTAGCATAGCAATAAATATCACACCACCATGTTTTAGATAGATTTTATTTTTGTTATAGTAACCCTCTGAAATTTACCAAGTATGAAGGCATCCCACAAGAAGAGTTGTAACTATTTAAAGTAGAAACTGATGACTTACACAATTTTTAATAAAAAATAGATGGTTAGGGTTCAAAAAAGCAACTTGCTGGAGATCACCCAACTAGTAAAAGGAATTTAAGTTGCAGGTCAGGCTGGCTGACTTAAATGCTGTAGGGTGTCCTTGAGGACTTGTCCACCACATCTGTCAGGGAGAAAATTCCTTAAGCATTAAAGGCTGGGACCTGCTTTGCTTCTCCCAAGACACTGGTATGTTTTGTTTGTTTTGAGAATTCTATAGCAGAATGTAACTGCTTTTCACCTTGATCGCCAGGAAACCCAGAGTCAAATCCAGGCCCTACTTCCCACGTTCTGGTTTTAGGGCAGACACCCAGTCTCAGCGACAAACTGGAAGTTAGTTAAATTGGGTACATCAGAATATGGCTACCGAGTCAGACCCCTCCTTCAACTGCCTCAGCAAAAGTCAGGATTCATCCCAACAGCCAAACAATCAAACCTGAGTATGCCCGAGACTCACCCAGGGTCACTCATTAAATTACAGATTCCCAGGGCTCATCCCACAAGACTTGTACCCCAGTGTCCCTAATAACCAAAAACATGAAAACAGCCTAAATGTCCATCAACAGATGAACAGGTAAACTAGGATACATTCATAGGCTGGACCACAATAAACAGGAACAGGAAACAATAAAAAGGAAACAATTACTGATACACCCGACAACCTGGATGAATCTCACACTGTGCCTCCATTTGGTCTTGCTGCGATGACAACCTTTAGCTGACAGGTCAGGGAACCTGTGCTGCATATGCTTGGCTTCCACTCACTAAGGCTGATTTAGCTACTGCCACTGCTGGTTGTCCACACCGCCAGCCCCCAAGTGGCACTGTCCTTCAAGGAGACCCTTGGTAAACGGTTGACTACCCTGGACCTTTTCTACCCTGGGGAAGACAAATTCATCTCACCTGAGGTGACATGAATCCCAGGTATGAATACTCCTTTCCAGCCCTACTGCTTCAGGGCGCCACTGCTATTCAAGATTTAGGTGGTTTTACCCACTGAAAAATTTCTCTCAAAGTGGAACCACTTTATAGCACGTTATAGCAGAAGTGTAACATCACTGTGACCCTGAGATCCGCCAACACTATCACTTACCACAGCACCAAGAAGCCACCGGCCTCGAGCAGTGGGCTGGCCTCTTAAAGATGTGGCTGGGGCCCCAGCTTGCAGGTGATACCTGTAAGTGTACAGCATCATCCTCCCTGATGTGTTACGTAACCTACATCAGCAACCATTATATGTTCCTGTGTTCTTGCTGGGTAGAAGACGTGGTTCTAGGAACCCAGGGGCAGAGTAGGAGTGGCCTCACTTACCATTGCCACCAGCATCCACCTGGGAAATCTGGGCTGCCAGCCCTACAACTCTAAGCATCATGGTGCAGAGGTCCTTATTCCCACAGTAGGTGGGTAACACTTGTCCCTACGAACATAGTCAGAATCCCATTGAACTTTAAGCCATGGCTGCTGCCCAGTCACTTTAGAATCCTTGTGCCAAGAGGCTAGCAGACAAAAGTACCATATCAGCAGGGAAAATTGCCTCTGATCATCAGGAGGGAGGGCAGGAGGTCATTTTGTTGCTATTATTTCTCCTGTGTTTGATACTCAGGTGATCCACTGGGACATCTCTTAGTGCTCCATGCCTAGCTTTAAAGGTAAATGGACAAGAAGAGTAGACACAGCCTAAGAAGAGCAGGGTCCCAGAGGTGTACACCCTTCAGGGATGACAGTCATAATACTTAACTGGACAAGCCGCTGGATCGGCAGCAGCCCTAGCCCAGGGAGAGAGAGATCTAGAATGCGTAGCAGAAGACGGGGAATGATGAGTATCAGTTACAGCCTTGGGACCGACTGCAACATCAGGGGCTGTAGTTCATCCTAAGTCTTCTGAGTTCCACAGGAAACCTGACCAACCAGAATTCTGGAGGAGCAGTTCCCAGACAGGACAAACTTGCTATCAGAAGCAGATGGAGCCAAACAGCTCAAGGGTGGACTGTAATGGGTTCTGTGGCACTTACTCACTTCCCTCCTTAGAGCTGATGCACCTGCTCTCCAGCTGGTAGAAAGGCCACTGTTGCAGGCTTGCAGTGTCCCTCACTGGGAACTTCCGCGGCGGGACACTGCCCTGCACAGGAGCCATCTTTTCCCAGGGGCCAGCCATGCCAAAAATGTGACAGGTTTGTAGCTATCGGTCTTTTAAAAACTGAAAACTTCCTTTCTTTTAATGAATTAAAAGAGCACTTTGTCAACTAGCTGTGTACATAGACATTCTCGGGGTTTAGCAAGGAAGTGGGCTAACTAATTATGGTAGAGTACAGTAGGGGAAGTGGTTATCTCTGCACCCAAGCTCGAGTTGAAAGGCCACATGGGCAGATGTTTCGAGCTTTGTAAGATTCTCTCAATCCACCTCCCCACCCCAGCCCACCAGCCTTGGGTTCTCACAAGGTGTTCTGCCCTCTCCCCTTCCTCAACTCAGACCCAAATCCTGGCTCTGACAGTTTTGATCCTGACTTCATTTATTTGATCTTCCTCCTTATGTCAGACCTTACCATTTCTTCAGTTGCAAAATGAGAATCTTGGTTTGCTTTCTCCATCTTCTGAAGCTTTTCTTCTTAGGGGTTAAACATCAAGGGGCTCCCCTATCTATCTGGAGTGTGGAGTCCTTCCTCTCACTGGAAGGCGGTCTTAGATGACGATGATAAGGGTAGACCATAACTGTCTGCTGTGGCTGAGCCTCTTGCAAAGTGTGTGTGTGTGATCCAGTCTCCACAGGCACCTGCCGCTGGGTCTCAGGGTCATGAAGCTCATAACCCAGTGCCTGACAACATAAAACGATCTAAGTGCCTTTTTCTTTTCCTGTCAGTGACTCTTGGGATTCAATCTACTGACATGTCACAGGAAAGTGAACAGTCTTAACCTCAGAGAGATCATTACTTACAAGCTAGAACTCATGCCCTCTGTAGAGTGTGTTATGATTCCCTTATCTTTGAGTCAAGTAACTTAATTAGCTGGAATTCAGTGAGCTTAATTAGTGTATTAGAAACAGGAAAATAATCACTAATATGATTGCTTAGAGCTTGGAATTGAAAGCCTAGCTCTGCTCCTCCCGAACTGTAATTAATTTGTGTTTGTCGTGAAATACGAGTACATGTTGAGGACATCAAAATACGTTGGCGATCTGAAGGTCACCTGTGGTTGCATTTGAGCGTGCCAGGGGGCGCTGTGGCCCAAGACTTACGTTTTACTCAAGCAGTCTGGTTTGGGGCAAAGCAATTTTGAATGGGATTAGGCCAGAGGTTTTTGTTTGTTTGTTTTTTAACATAAAATGTTGTCTTTTAAGGGGCTTTTTCTTTTCTTCACACAGATCCCATTTCTTTATCTTCTATTCACTATCGTCCCATCTTTTTCCCTCTCTTTAATTCTACACTATCTCTTTTTCTTTGATGTTTACATCCCTCTTATTTTAGTAGTTTCTCCCTTTATTTAACCTTTCCGTAAATCCAGTACTGAGGGCTAAAGCTTCTCTTTTTTGAAATGGCATATATGCTAATTATATGATGATTATTGTAGGTGGAAAATTCCCAAGACAGCACACTCTGAAAATGTTATCAATCAGTGTGCCCAGGGACCGTATTCTCTGGGCCAAAAGTTGGAATATGTGTCCTTATAAGCATGAGGACATGCGTGAGAGAAGCCAGATACAGCTTTTGGAATTGAGACCATGCAATGAAATTTTGGTCACATGGTCTGTTTGGTGCAAAGAGGACCTGACATGCCCAGCCTCGTGTACTCACAAGGAATTTTCCATACAGGCTGACATGGTGTCTCTTTACTTACTGGACCTAAATTTCCTAACATTGGTGGTTTAACTCTGGATTATATAATAAAAATTAGTGCACCATGTCTACAAAACGTTTGTTACATTGCACATGCTTACTGAGCAAGGAAGGGCCTCTTTTGGTTTCCTTATTGGTTCGCTGGCATAAACTGGCATACAGCGCCATCGTGAAGTGCACAATGAGTGTCTCTAGAGCACCGAAATCATATATATTAGTGGGAAGCAGAGAAGATAAAGGGGCTTACGGCAGCAGAGAAGGCTAAACCAGGTGGGGTGCCTAACCCCAAAACCAAGAGTGAGGAGAGAGTCCTAGCTATGGGATGGGGCTGACCTGGTCCCAGAAAACATGTCACTGTTTTTCTTGTCGGTAAATAGAAGCCAAGTTTATTTCGTTTCCTGCATTTCCCTTTTCATCCGTACCCTCACATCTGTATCTCCTGTCCTTTTTTTTGGCTCTCTGCCTGACTGTGTCTTGGAAAAGAAGGCGTAGAGTCACAGAATGGCATGTCTGGGAAAGGGACTGCACAGTCATCTCTCCCAAGCCCCGGAATAAATGGTCGGGAAGCCTGGAGCCCAGAGGTAGACTATGTGACTCGCTCTGCTAAGAGGTCACATCTTGAATGGGGCCCAAGAGTCGGGCCTTTATGTCACCACTATGCTACCTCTCTCTGGAAGAACTTTTAGGACTTTTAGGACACTGAGAAAATGGTAGTAAAACATTATACCCTGTCAGGAGAGACAAGAGGAGAGAGAGCAAGGGACTTGGGGGCAAAACAGAAGGGGTAGAAGAAGGCAGTCAAGGGAATAGGAGGAAGAAAAGAGAGAAAAGGAGGGAAAGATGCACAGAGGGGTGAGTAGAGGCGTCGCTTTAGTGTTACCACCGCCCAGTGCTAAACTAAACCTTTCAAAATAATGCCGCGGGCTTCACACCAAGATATTTACCCAGGAGATACGAAAACATGTCCACAAAAAGACATGTACGAGAATGTCCAGAGCAGATAATATATATTTCAAAAGCTAGAAGCAGACCAGGTGTCTGTCACTGGGAGAAGGAATAAGCAAACTGCGATACGCCTATGCAGTGGAGTGCCAGGCAGAAATACCCCTGATACATGAACGTGGTTGAATCTCACAGACATTCTGCCCAGCAGAGGAAGCCAGACAGGAAAGAGTATATATATACGCTATGACTCCATTTATTTGAGGCTGTAGAACAGACTAAACCAATCCTTGTGGGAAAACATCAGAGCGGTGATGGCATGGTGGCGGGGAGGCAGCGGGTGGGGGGGGGGGCGTTAACTGCAATCAGAGGCCTGAAGGGAACTTCCCGGTGCAAAGGCTTGCTCTACGTCTCAGTAGGGTTTGGGTTGCACAGGGATGTGCGTTTGTCAAAACTCATGTGAGAACAGACTTAAGATCTGTGCATTTCATTGAATGCAAATTTTATCTCAGGAACAACAACAAGGAAAAGCCAAACTCAGGTTAAGAATCTGCACACTTAAGGGTTTGAGGGTAAGGAATTCAGCAACTTATTTTTAAATGCATCAGCAAAAACGAGATGGATGGATGGAAGAAGAGATGAAAGATGTGTGATAAAGCGAGTACAGTAAAATGTTAATTGTACATCTAGGTGGCGGGCATATAGATGTTCATGTTTACAGTAAAATTCTTGATCTTTTCTGTGTGTTTGCAACTTTTCATTAAATGGTAAGGAAAACTCACTAAAGGACATACTATTTTGTTATATCAGAAAGACTAAAATGCTGTGCATGAGGATATTTAACTAGGATTTTCCCTTGACATAGGTCTATAGAGGGACAGTGAAGAAAGAAACAATATTCCTTGGTAATTATTTCTGGAGGAGGCTCTCAAGTCAGTGAGCCCAACGTTCCTGAGTCCCTCCTCCAGACTTTGTGCATGTCTTCCTTCCTACCTACATTCTCTGCTTTTCTTGTGTTCTCTACCTCTCATCATCAGATTTGTGACTCATGCAGCCATAGTAATTGATCACTTGTCACAATCCTGGGTCATCCACTCTTTCCGAGGCGTCTACATGCTGCACGAAGCTCTGCTCCAAATGCCGAGTCCTAAGAGCTGGTGTGAGGGCACTACTCAGTGTGCAGATGTGAACCTGAGCTGGGCAGCGCTGAGTTAGATGGGCAGATTACCTCCTGGTTTGGAGCCCTGGGGCTGGGACTTCCAGCACTGAAACCAGGGCGAGGTGGTCACCCCGGCACTGGACAACTCACATTCACGGGAGTTCAAGCTCATTTGTAAGCTATGGCAATAAATTAATTCGATGAATTCGACATTTTACTGAGTACATAATTGCTTTGATTTATAAATGTCTGATAATGTTTAAATCAAATTCTGTAGATAAAATGCTCTGAAACACCAAAAATTGGCAGGAAACCCACGTGTATTTATATTTAGCTCTTGGGAACCATACAGGTGTAAATGAAGCAACATTGCATGGTCTAGCCTCTAGCCTGTGACCGATACTCAACACCCGTCACCCGTGAGAGGGCCCCAGGACCTCATCTGGTATGCCTCCAGGTATATACTGAGCCATGACTCTTCCCTTGGATTGTCATACTGTCCTTCTGCAGGTCTCTGCCAAGAAAGGAACTATACCTTTTCACATTCACTGTGAATTAACATAGTGATGGCGATTTCTGTAAACCAAATATAAAAAGCATTCTCTTCTCTTTACAAACTCACAGAGTGACATAGTGTGTTGTAAATGTTCGTTAAATAGCCACCTGGATGACGGAATTCAGTATAAGTGGATAATAAATCTCACCATTTAATTCCCATTTAAGACATAACCCTGCCGCCTAATGAGAAAAGAGCCACTCCTTCCACAATACCATGAGCAGTTTTTCTGTGGATCGTGGTAACGAGTGATGCTTAAGTTGAAGTGTCTGGTCTCCTGACTCTAAATGCCACAAGTGAAATAAAGATTTTAAGGTAGGTAATCCATAGAGGCTGCTCTACTCTCCAAACCTGGATGACCTGAATGGCTTCTTTCTAGAAGTCCAGTAAAACCCGTAGGTATAGAGAGGGTAGAGGGCAAGTCCCCAACAACCAGAGTGTCTGGTACACCCAAGGCAGTCCTTCCCTGCCTGGACTCATTTTACAGAGAACAATAGAATCGGAATGTAAATGAGTATTACGTGGCACTTGGCTGGTAATTCCCGTAAGGAACTGGCTACGTTTGATTTCTTCTTCGTCACACCCTAAACACATGACGTTCCTTTGTGCCTCTGAGTTGTGCACAGGCTGTGCCTTCTGCCTGCGAAACCTGCCCACCCTTAGTCTGCTTTGCAAACCTCTAGTCATAGGTGTTACCTTCTCAGTGAAGCCTCATGCAGGCAGAATTAGGTGCCTCCCGCCCTGTGCCTGGACTCCTGGCCTCGGGCTCTACCTGTTTCCCAGCTTATATACATACCCTGCCCTACCTATTTTCCTGAAGCATCAGTCTGATCATGTGATTCTGCTCTTTTAAGAAGTTTCTGTGGATACCCATTGCTTTCAAAACAAGAAAAATATATCAGTTTGCTCTGGCAGCCATAACAAAGTGCCATGGACTGGGTGACTTAAACAACGGAAATTCATTTTCTCCCATTCCTGGAACCTAGAAATCTGAGATCAAAGTGCTGGCAGGGTTGGTTTCTTCCAAGGCCTTTCTTCTTGGCTTGTAGCCAGCCATCCTCTCCCTCTGTGTCTCAATCACCTCTTCTTGTAAGGACACAAGCCACACTAGATTAGGGACCTCCCTCATGACCTCATTTTACCTTAATTACCTCTTTATAGGCCCCATCTCCAAATAGGGTCACATTCCTAGCTATAGGGAGTTAGGTCGTCAGTCTGTGAATTTGGGGATACACAATCCAGCCCCTAACAATTCCTCATTCAGATTTCATTATCTGGCTCCACCTTGTCTCCCACCCCCAGCTCGTAGAGCTCCAGCAGGTAGTCTCTGAAGGATCTCATGTTTCCTGCCCTTGGGGGCCTTGCTCATTCCTACCTCCCCTGCTTCTTGCTATCTCTGTCCATCAGAAGCTCTCCATTCTTCCAAGCCCTAGTGTCCTCTAAGCCTTCCTGTGTTCTTAAAAGGAAGTGCTCTCTCACTTTTTGAGCTGGCATCAGTTGTCCCCATCCCTACATTCTTTTGGCTCCTCCTTGTCTGAGGAGAGCAGCTTCTCTCCCATTACATGAGGTCAGGCAGAGCTTGCAGGTAGAGCACTCCTGGCCACAGGTGTGGTTAATGACCCAGGCTCAGCCAGTCAGATCCAGTTCCTGTGGATTTTCTCCTGAGTGGAAACACACCAGACGGAAGGTGGTTGGAGCCACCTTGATCACGGCATGCTCGATGGTTCTTAGGTTCCTCCTGCTGCATCCGCCACTGCTGGCCCGGTTCCCTTCATTCTCAAATGAGCTACCCAGAATCCTTCTCATAAACCCATTTGTTTTTCTTTCTTAAGTTAGCCAGTGTTCATTTCTTTCACATGCAACCAAATATTTCTGTTGATTCACTTTGAACCCCCAGAGCACAGTGCTTGTTTCTGCCTTGTATGCAATAGCACCCATGGTTTCCCCACATTTCTTTGTCCCCTTGCTCTTCTCCACATGCAAGCAGCTAGTCCATTCTGTGTCCATGGCTTTACTGGGACATGACGGAGCAGAAAAGAGAGGAAAAGAAGTTTCCTAATGTGACAGAAATGGCTCACAGCACAGACAAAAGACTTGAAAGCAAGCATTGTTTGTAATAGTAGGATTATAAATTCCCCCACCCCCACCTGCACAATCTCCCCAGGTCAGAGAATGTTCAGGGCTAGAAGGAAGAAGGAAAGATGGTGGGCAACTATGGAGAGCCACATGTCCATTGGTCCTGGAAGCAAGAGGCAACTTACCCTGCGTCCTACAAAGAACCTCGTGGAGGTAGTGAAGACTCCATAAAGATCAACAGGTAGCGTGTGCCGTAGTTTGTTCAGGCCGCTATGACAAACTGCCATAGACTGGGTTACAAACAACAGAAACTTACTGCTTGCAGTTCTGGAGGCTGAGAAGTCCAGGATCGAAGTGCCAGTAGATTTGGTGTCTGGTGAGAGCTCCACTTCCTGGTTCAAAGATGGCCTCTTGACACTGTGTCCTCACATGGCGGAAGGGGCGAGGGTCTCTTTGATAAGGGCACTGATCTTATTCATGAGGGCTCTTCCCTCATAAACTAGTCACCTCCCAAAGGATCTTACTTCCTAATGTCATCACCTTGGAAGTTAGGATTTCAACATGTGAATTTTGGGAGAAGCAAACATTCAGACCACTGCAGTGTGTTTGAGCATGCTGGGAAGAGGCACACTGATGGCCATGCGACCCAAAAAGACCTAGAAGTAGAAGGCAATCAAAAAGTCCTAAAGGACCATGCAGAGCAAATGAGTAGGTCCCCTGGCTGCCTACAGGAGCTGGGAATGCAGAACCACAGGGGCAGTGGGCGTGGCAGCAGATAGTGCTGACAGGTGACACTGAGGACTGGAAAGGCACCCCCTCCTGATGCCTTTGCATCGTGTAAGTCCTGAGAATTAGTTGTGACCCAAAAAATGGTGGAGACCCCCACTGAGTTTATTCCAACCTGGTAAAAATGAGACTGAAAACAGAAATTGAGTTGTTGAAGAGAAATATAGAAAGAAATCGTTCTTTCTTTCCTGAGTGGAATGCTAAGGTTTATGCCCAGACTCACTATTTCCGAATAGGTCTCATTCTCCTCGCTGGACTGAGTGGCACACGGGCCGCAGCTGTCTTACCTTCATGGCCCGTGCAACTGCCGTCTCAGGATTTATGCAGAGTCGGCGCTCAGCAAACGTGTTTTTGAGTTGCACTGAATTGAATCAAGTACAGATGGGACGTGTCCAGCAGGGTTGGATGACCAATGGCAATGAAACAATCATTCTTGATCTATGAGAGGGGCCCTGAACAGTTTTCGTATTTTCATAAGAAAATGGAAGAGTCGCATCGGTGGTCTGGCGGCGTCGATGGAATTCGCTTCTCCGGCGTGGTGAAGTTTGTCTGACCCCGGTGATTAGAAGGCGCTGGCAGTGCCTCTCTCTCATGGTCGGAGAGTGCGTATGTTTTTGCAAAATTGAACCACAGAATTGTAGAACTGGAAGAGATGTTAACCAAATGAGCCAACACCCTCACTTCTAAGTGGGAAAAAAAAACTGCAGCCCAGAGACATATGGCAGTTTGCCCAAAGGAGCAGTCAGTGAGTCAGACGGAGAGCCTGACCCCTTGGCTCCCCACCCTGCCCATCCAGCTGCGGTTCTGTGACCTGCACCGTCAACAGGTCCTTGCAGACCCTCACGTCTCGCTGCATCGTCTCCACCCTCCGGATTGTCCACCCTCCGGATGCTTGGGAATAACTCAGCTTGGATCAAGCAAAGGTTTCTGATTTCTCTGTACACTGGGCAGCCAAGGTCCACTTGAGAATGTCAGTCCGCCTGGCAGAAGGGTGTCATCGTAAGCTCGTGACAGCCGGACCCTTGGGCCATTGGTGCTGCCAGCGACCCGTGCATCCTTCCGTGTGCCCCCTCCCATTCTCCGCTCTAGTAATTTCACAATTTTTCTGCTCCCCTCCAACCCCACTATATCCCCCCTTTACAAGAAATGAATTCCTCTAACAGGAAGCCCTTGATCCCCCACCAGCACACCTGCGCCTGCATCCGCACCTGCACCCCACCCCTGAAGTCAGTCCTTCCACCTTTGCTCCGAATTCCACCTTCTGCGAAGAACTCATTCCTCGCTTTGCCCCCTCTCTGCTCCATCCTTCTACGCTCTTATCAGCATGTGAGTAGGTGCACACCGCTGGTTCCTGTGTTTAAAAATCTACTTCCTCAGCCCCTTTCCCCATGTCCTCTTCCCAGAACCACCTCCCTTCCTCTCCCTTCTGAGCTGTCTACACTCAGTATCTTCATTGCCCACCACAGTCTGGCTGTTGCCCCCAATCTGCTAGTTGTTCTCACCAGGGACCTCATCACTCTTAAGTCCAGTGGAGTGTCTCAGGCCTACCTCGCAAGACAGATTGACCCTGTCCACAGTCACCCCCTTCTGGAAACATCCTCTCAATCTGACTTCTTGACGACGCATTCCTCCGATGTTCTCAGACTACTCTACCCACATCCTGTCAAGCTGTAGGATGTGTCCATTCCTTTGATGTTGGACACCCTTGAGGGTACGAGGCTGTCTTCTCCGGTCACCCTAAATGCTGTCACTAGGCAGTTGCAGCTGCTTCCTTGACTCTAGTTAACAACCTAGGTTGAGGACTTCCAAACTCAGACCTGGACCTGAGCACTAGATCTGTAGTTCAGCCAAACATCCAGTGACATCTCCCACTCAGCACGTTGAAAACTAGACTCCAGAGACCTTTAACCTTGAAGAAATCTTAGCTCTTCTTTTTATGGGAAGATTTTTACATTAGAAAAGCCTGTGGGCTACTTCAACATGAAATAATGACCTTAATTACATCTGACAACCCTTTCTACTTAAAATTATTTATAAGATTCAAGTGAATAGTCAGTAAATTAATGACAGATTTAACTTTAAATGGTCCTTCCTGCCTAATGCTTTTGCTATAATGACTTGCAGTATGAGGTAGCCTTTGTTGGTTTTAGAAAGTAGAGAGAGTTTCTTTCATTTTAGAATGTTCTTTTAAAATAGCTTTTCTTAAGCTAAAACAGATGAGATTCAACAAGGGCATGTGTCCCTAATTATTATGATCAAGCATTTATTCTTTTCATATTAACGTTTGGGCATTTTTTGGTCACGCAGTCTTGTTCTCTCCTATACTCCCCCTCTCTTTTCACTCCCCTTCCTCTTCTTGAGGGAAAAGAAAAGGGAAGAATAAGGTAAAGTATACAATATAAAAATATATACATACATGGAGGAGAGGGATCTCAGTATATTCACAGATGAAAAAAGAAGGGTTTATATGCATGCATATATATTCTGTTAATACATATTTGATAAATGTGTTTGTAGGTATATATGCGTCTATGTGCGTATGTACATACATAAATACTTAGTATGTGCCAACATGTTTATTAATTAATTTTCAAGATCATCTTCATAAATAGGTAAAATTTCCATAGATGCATATGGCTATATGAATGTGAATGTGTTTGTGCACACACAGATGCATATTATATACACAACATATGTATATTATATAATATGTACATGTAATATGTGTGTATAACATACATATTAATGTATATGTTTTGTCTGTGAATGCATGTATATGTATATGCACATAAATATGTTAATATATTAACATATATAGACATAATGTATATGTGTATTTCATATGTATATTATATATATGTAATATGAATATGTATCCAAATGTTTAAATGAATCAGTGGAAATTGTACCCATTTATGAAGATGACCTGGGAAATTAATAACCATGTTAGGCTGTACTAAGTATTTATGGTCCTTATAAAACTACACAACCAAACATCTTAGTTTCAATTTTTAATGCTTAGGAATCTCAAGCCTTTTGAGAAATGTTACTAATCTTTTTATTTGGTCTAAATTTGACACATTTTCTCTCTTCCAAAACCTGTCATATTAAGCCAAAGTAAATGAAATGCTCTCTGGCTTTGGGGATAATCCCTTGAGACCACCTAGAAAACCTAAAGATACCCAAGAATGTTACAAAGACTGGCCTGACATCCAAGTAAGGGTCATCTTGTGCTTCTTACATTGTCCCAGACAAGCCTCTGTGTGGTCACCTTGTCCTAAACAGGTCTCTGTGCAGCCACCATGCTGTGTCTTTGTCCCAGAGAACAGACGGCTTTTCCAGAAGCAGCTAAGGCCCTCCTTATTTACTCCTGTTGCAAGATGTAGTAGAAGAGTCAGGTATCCTCTTCCTCCTCCACCCTGATGCCTGACAGGCAGCTTCCTGTCTGCTCCGGTTGGCTGTAAAAGCCACATTCCCACTGAGAGTCCAGCTTACCAGGAGGGAGGTGGGACTCTCGAGTGTTCTGTGAACCGGAAGACCTGAGTTTCCGCTGAGTTTTTTAATTAATTAGCTGTGCAATCCAGAGCACATTACTTGTCTTCTCTGAATCTCAGTCCCCTGTCAACCAAGGAATTTGGACTAATTTATCTCTAACGTTCTTTATAGCTCTACTATTCTGACATTCTACATTGCCATTCATAAACGTCAAAAGGCGACTTGTCATTCTAGACTCCTATCAGTGCAGTAAAAATCTTCGGTCAGGTTAAAGTTAAACATCTTTTGTAGTAAACAAAAAATTAGGAGTTTAGGAGATGCTAAAAGTAAACTTAACAGCAGTCAGTGAATTGAAAAGGAAAGATCTTGGCGCTTACTGTCCCTATACTGACAAGACCGTAAACGGAGAAAAAGGAACTGGGAGGGCGGGCAGTTCGCAGAATGGTCCTCACTCTCAGAATTCTGCAAGCACCGGAAACTAGAACCAGGCATTCCAGGTACATCGTTCAATTATTGGGATGGGCACAAAAAACTCCAAGAGGGCCTGAGAGGTGGATTAGAGAAGACTCTCAATTCCGTGTGTGTGTGTGTCAAATATAAAATATTTGACATAAAATCAGGAAAAAATTAATGAAATAGGTAATTAATGATAAATGAATTAATTACCAGAATGAATTTTGATCGCGTGCCTATGGGGTTAATTTTGCTCAGGTGAGAACTAGCCAGTGTAATCCTGCATCTCTTCTCCCCTCTCCTCCCAGAAGAAAGAAAAGATCTGAAAATGAGATATAATTAAATGAAAGATCACAGGCTTGTCCTGCTCTGCCCAGTAGAGGGGCAAGGCCATACTTATTTTCTCGGCCTCTCCTCCGCATTCAGAGTGCTCCTCCTCTCGTGCAGTCTTGTCACTCCCGAGCACGCGGTCGAGAAGACAACCGTTCTTTTCCCAAGGTGATAAACAAGACGGACGTCTTTGCCCAGTAAAAGAATGGTCAGCATAACTGAAATCCACGAACTAGTCCTTCAAAGACAGCTTTAAACAAATTTACCCTCCACTACATCATTCGGCTGATTTTAATTAATTATTGGCAGTTTTATTTTTTTAATTTTTTTTAATTTTTTTTTTTTTTGCTGCCGCTAACTGTACTGAAAAGGGAGGAGTATGCTGAAGAAACTGACCAAAGTTAACATTACCGATATGCCTGTGACCGGGTCTGGGAGGCACACATACCGCTTACTGCCAGCATCCGTTTTACGCATCTTCTGTACCAGGGCTCAGCCTGTGGGCTTAATCCAGCCTGCTACCTATTCTTGTACATAAAGTTTTATTGGAACATGGCTACAAACATTCATATATGTATTGTCTGTGGCTGCTTTCACAATGCGACAGCAGAGTGAAGTAGTCGAGACAGAGGCTACGCGGCTCAGAAAACCTAAAATATTGACTGTCGGGCTCGTTACAGAAACCGCTTGGCAGCCCTGTTCTGTAATAGTAGAACAAGCAATTTGAAGGCAGGTCACGGCTGCCTGGCGCAGAGACTTCACTTCTTACCTCCCTGCAGTTTCATCGTGTGCCTAAGAGTTGCCAATGAGATGTAAGTGGAAACGGGGCATCACTTCATCTTGAACCTTGAGATGAGCTTGGGCACAGAGGCCACACACCGTCGAACGGCGGGGTGTGGGGGGGAGGGGGGGCGCTGGGCTTGACACCGTGGGGCATATTCTAGACTTGGACATCCTGCCCGGATGTCTAGAGGAGCCAGAAGTAAATTTTTAGGTTTTGGGGTTTTTTTAATCTCTCACCACTAAATCTAATCCTAATATATTGGAGTATGCCCGTTTTTAACATAAAATGTAGCCAATGCTAAAAAGATTTTTAAAATTTATCTTCCTTGAACAAAAACACATGTATCGGCATCAGGTCAAAGAAGAGATGTTATTCGAGCCCCTTAAAATAACTCCAAATAAGTGACCTCCAGACCATTCAGGAAAACATCATTGAAAGATGTGGTACTCCTCGTTTGTATCTAAAGCTTTAGCTTTATAAGCTATAATTTCTCAGTTTATTACTCTCATCCTTAATTGAGTGAGAACAGGATGTTATTTCTTGTAATTATAATAATTATTAAACAAAGTTGTGAAGCCCAAGGTAATTGAGAATGTCAGATTCAAATTGAGTGCTTTCCTAATGTGTCATCACGAATGAATAGGGATTTCGGGGGCGAGGAGGGCAGGGAATCGGGACATATTCACTGTAATCCAACTTTTCCCTCTTGCTGTTATTTTTAATTGTTTTATTTTCTTTTGTTTTTTTTTTGCCTCATTGTTAAGTGGTGAAGCTGTTTAATCACAGCAGACGGGAACCCTGTGCCTGGTAACGCAGCGGGCGTGGGCGCGTCTTTTCACAAAATGCCTTTTTATTAATTTAATTAGCAGTGGGATCGCAGGCTGATGATGCAAGAGCGAGAGGCTGAAGCATGACCTAACTCTACAAAACTGTTCTTCCCCACACCGCAAACCGCCCTGGGTCTGATTCTGCTCCATCTTCCAGTGTAAAGTCCCTTTTCTTATCTCTATGGTCGCCTCTTGTCCTGACCACTCTCTCTCCTGGATTAAGAAAGTGAAAATATAAGCCTTTCTAGAAATGTGGCAGTTTATCAAAATACTTTGTTTCTATTTGATGAGGAAATGCTTGAGAATTCAGAGAACGAATACTCAGAAAAATACATATGTTTAAAGTAGAATCATAGCATTTAGGAGAACAGAAGAGAACTATTAAAATCACTTAATCTCAACTTACTCTCTGTAGAAAAGGAAACTGAGGCCCTGAAAGTGAGGCATTTTGTCCAAAATCACAGAAAAATCTGGATTAGAAAACAAACCCTTGACTTCTAATCCGGGAAGAAGGACACTGAACTGGACTAGGTTTGTGTAGTGGATGTTCATACCCCACAGATGTTTCCCAAAGAACGAGGGCCTCCTCCTCTTATGACACGTGGACAGAGTTAAGACACTGGCGGTCAAAGCACAGTGGTCAGTAACGTCAGCTTCCTGCTTACCACTTAAAGAATCAGCCATCCAAGGGCAATCAGAAAGGTCTATAAAATTTAGGGATTTTGCTAGCGCAGGAATTGTGATTGTGTGCCCTGCCAGCACAGACTCTTAGAGTGAGCCTGCGTTTACTGCAAGCATCCACCCAGCACTGCACATAGCTTAGTTAGGCTCTTCTTGTACTCAGTAACAACCCTAAAGTGATTTTCTTAAAATTATTTTTATTGTAGAAAATTGCTCTTTAGTTTAAAGTGATAGGAAGTCAGTATAAACTGGCCCAGGCCAAAAATAGGAGGGAAATGATGGATTCCTGTAACAGAAAAGTCTAGGATGTAATTGCTTCAGACAAGGCTAGATGTCGATGTTGAATAGCGTCACTGAGGCTCTGTATCCATCTTTCTGCCCTGCCTTCTTCTGTGTTGCCTCCTCCTTGGGCAGTCTGTCTGTGACAACAGAGAGGCTACCAGTTGGTACTAACCTGTATCCTGCTAACTTGCTGATTAGAGCATGTGGTCAGACTACCCAAGCCACATGAACTGGGTTGGGTGTGGTGGGGAGCACCCACTGGTGTGCTAGTAAATATTTAGCTCTGGGGTGAGGGGGTGGAGGCCTCATTTGTAATGTCCACCAATTTCCATGGTATAAATACTCCCACCACGGAAGATTTCAAACTACTGATGTGGTCCTAAGCTCAGAGTTGGACAGAGAGTTGCAGGAGGGCCTATTACATAATATTTCTACCATAACAGATAAAAATAAATGTCAGTAATTTCAAGACCATTGGTAATAAAATAGAATAATTAGGAAGTGATGAGTTGTGAGCATTACCTTTGTTTTCAATAGAATTTATTTAATCCTAATAGAATTCAATGTTAAATAATGACTGTGTATGACAGTGGGCTGTCAACTTCAGAAATTATAACAGTTAGCTCTTATGAGTTAGTGTTAGCCAGCTCTAACGCACCAGTGGCAAATTTCTCAAGGAGAAGGTTTCTGTTATCAGAATGAGGGACAATGGATGCTGAGAAGGCAAAAATAATAGGTGTTTCTTATGAGAGGTCAGATTTCAGGGAAAGTTGAATATTGTCTTTAACGCGTAGCTTGAGGATATGCGAAATGAAATTTTGCCAGAAACATATTCCTAGAGAAAATCTTGGAGAATAAGAGAGACTCAAAGATCTGTGTGTGTTGGTTGACCCCTCCTCCTGTCAAGAGTTCCTGAGTCCTTCTACAGCCTCAGCCCTAAGTGTTGGTGGTTCGGTTCAGGACAGCTCCAGGGGACACACCTGAGACCCTGAGCAGTTATAGAGAGGGGGTTTAGAGGGGTCAGCTAGAAAAAGAACTTCTCAGTATAGTATACTGCTCCGACCTATATCCTTAGTAAAAGTTGATATTAATAACTGAAATTAAATGCAGGAAAGCCCTTTGGGATGGAAGTCTGTATTGTAATTTTTTTTTAAACAACTGAAGTTACATTTTCATCCACATGACAAACATCCTCTAAGCCTGTCCTCACTAACCCAGAGAGCAGTGATCTCTGTGGCGCAGTTTGCGCTATGATTATGTATTCTCTCATTCTGTTACAAACATATTTGTGGGAGAAAGCTTTCTCCTGCCATGCATATTGTAGCCTCCGTAATATTTACTTTTTAGCCCCAATAATGCTGAGCATAGTACTAAACATATAGAATGTATTTAATAAAACTGTATTAATATGAAAACCAGACCTAGGGTAACAAAGTACTATCCACTAAAAGAATTTGTTTTAGGAAAAGTCAATAGTGATTTGATAACCAGAATAGTGTAAATGGTGCTTCTAAATCTTCGAAGGTGCCTGAAAATTATCTATTCACTTTGCGATCTTATCAATAATACTAACTTGGTTTTCCAGTGTTTTTACAAAGATGATGTAATGGTAAAATGCAAGTGAAGCCCTGTCCCTACTAATCCAAATTTTGTATTAATAGGGTTCAATGTATGCGATTTCACTATACATAAAAATTCATGGTTCTCTTTCAGCCAGTCCCTTAAGCCCACTGTCCGCAGTGTGAAAGCAGGCCAAACTTGGTAAATTCACAGAATTATGCAAAGGTAACTTCAAATCAGATCACCTCAATGAGCCACCAGCTTATTTTGGAGAGAGGGCACCCATTTCTTAGGACAGAGGCTGAGGTGGGATGTTAATTTGAAATGGAATTTCCAGGTAATGTGGAGATCAGTACTGGAACAATTGGCACCATTTTACTTACCTTTTAGAGGCAAAGTCATTTTTCTGGTAGAAAATCAAGGCAGTTATTATTTGATCATCTTAATTGTTCATACTACATATAGAAAAAGTCACCGAATCTCAAATGCTAAAATCATAGTGTCTTATTCAGCCTTCTGGCTACAGTCGTTGCTCAGCCACTTCCTCATCCTCACTAAAATCCCTTCTTAAAATGCCATTCAGCTTCCGGTTGAAGTTTCCTAGTTTAAATTAGATTTATACCAGATATCTGAAGTCCTCTCTTTTTGATTTCTATTTCTCAGTCTTGTCGGGCCAGCTGCCTTCAACAGATGGAAATTTGGTCCCTTTTTAAGGCTGCATCTGTTATGGTACCTGCTGGCATCATTTCTTCCCATTTCATGTTGAATCCATACGTTTTTGTCTATAGGCTGCTCTAGACTCACTTAAAATTATACCTAAATTTAATTTTAATTCCAGACACAATCTCTTAGAGCAGCAAATGAAAACAAGTAATTAGAAGTTTGCAAGTTTCTGACATGACAATAATTTGAAGGAACAGAAAAATGGTGTAAATGTGGAATTTAAGAAAGAATGTCAAACTCACAAATGCTACTCAATCTTCTCTTTATCTCTCTCTCTCTCTCTCTCTCTCTCTCTCTCTCTCTCTCTCTCTCTCTCTCTCTCTCTCTCTCTCTCTCTCTCTCTCTCTCTCTGTCTCTCTCAAGGAAGCACAACATGACTGAACCATAGTCAAATTTTCCTAGTATCCCAAGGACACGTAGAAAGTGATTTTGCATGGCTGACTTTCTAAAACTGGAACAATTATGCCTTTAAGAATCAAAACTTTTAAATCATAATCATTCCCATTTGAATACTTTGTTAAATGTGTTCTATTAAGTTTGTAATTATAATTTCATCCGTTTCTTAACGATTTGCAGCCATCCTCATGAACATTCTTCACTGTACTGTGCCACTGTGACAGATAGCACACTAGGACGAAAATAAGCCTTATTCATTTCCAGTCCAGACCACAAACAGTTGTGTGTGCGTCCTCTCCATGCAGGCATGATGCTGTGGTCTAAGAATAGAGACGAATAAAACCTGGGTCCTGCATCTAGGGTTGCTCGTTTTCACTGAAGGAACACGAGAGCACAGAGATGTACAGTGAATGGTCACAGACAACTGGCCTTGGAGGTGGGCAGGAACCAGATCATGAGGAAGTTTGAACTTGACCCTGACCTGGTCAGATTCAAAGGTTCATCCTAAGGGCAATATGAAGAATGGACAAAGTAGGTGCAAAACTGGAGACAATGAGACTGGTTCCTAGAGGTTTACTGTATGTAGTCCAGAAGGGAAATGATGGTGACCTGAGCAAAGGCAGTAACAAATTTAGGAAGTAAAAACCAGCAGGATCTGATGTCTACCTTAATGGTGAAATAAAGAAGAAGGAAGGACCGGGAGTAATTTCTAAGTCTCTTGCTATGACAACCAGGTAGATGATACCATTAGCCAAAATGGGAAATTCAGAGAGAATGGGCTGGAGAGGAAAGATATTGAGTTGGTTTTTCGTTCATTTATTCAACAAATATTTACTGGCCACCTAGTATGTGCCTCTCACTGGTTTGGCACTGTGGATCCAACGATAAGCAAAAAGAGACCTGAGTCCTGCCCTCTTGGAGCTTGTAAGAGGATTAACTGAGTCATCCCATAAATATATTTGTAACCATGATGATTGGAAGCAAGGAGAAGGACACGGTGCTATGAGGGATTATCACTAGGGAGTTTCACCTCTTTAGGTTGACCGGGCAGCTTCCTGAGGCATCCGTGTGAGAATGGAGCTGGGAAGGATGAGTAGGAGTTAGCTGAGTGAAGGACGGAAAATGGTCACAGAGGAAACAGAAGGTCTAGGGGCTCCATGGTGAGAGCATGGCATTTTCAAGGGACTCAGAGAAGTCTGGCGTGACCAGAGCAGTGAGGGCAGAAGATAAAGACCAGAAAGCGAGTAGGTATCATACCAGAGAAGGCACTGGAAGCAGCTCTGATGGTCAGCCAGTCTGCACAGTGTGGCCATGCTGTTATTGGGGGGGTAACATGCTTTTGTACCAGTTGATAAAGAGCTGCGGCACTGAGCTACCCTGGTGTTCCCCTGCCCCCTCCACCAACCCAGCTGCCTGGCCCTTCGGCTGCACTTCCCATGGTCTAGCAACCCCAGGAGTAATTAACATCTGTCACAACGGGGCAAGGGGCGCAGATTTTTAAATGCGACTCCAAGATGTTGGCATCTGTTCTGATGGTTTGTGCCTGTGCAATATTGGTTGTTAAATATTTTGACTATTTTGAATATGATCCTTGTTCATAAGCCATGTAAGGAGTTTAGTGTTTATTCCAAAGATAATGAGATGCATTTGAAGGAGACGACATGATCAGATACATGTTTTGAAAACAGAACTCCAGTTGCAGGGTGAATAACGGTTGGGGAGGGCCAAAGTGAAGACAGATGGACCAGTCAGTAGACTGTTGTTCATCCTGCCTCCTATTAGGGTGGTGATTGTGGTAGAGAGAAGAAATCCCTATCAAAATCCCAACAGGCTTTCTTACAGTAATCAACAAACTGACTCTAAAGTTTGTAAGTAAATACAAAAGTCTCTAATACTCAAAGTGATTTTTTTAAAGAAAACAAAGTCAGAAGGCTTACAGTACCTAATTGCAAGTCTCCCTGTAAAGGAACAATAATTAATTCAGGTTGTACCGGCATAAGGATAAACATGCTATTATAAATGGAATTGTTTTCTTAATTTCCTTTTTGGATTGTTCACTGCCAGTATATAGAAATGCAACTGATTATTGTGTATTTTGTGTATTGATTTTATGTCCTTAAACTTTGTTGAATTCATTAATTAGCTTTAAAAGTTTTTTTGTGGATTCCTTAGTGCTTCTACATGTAAGGCCATGTCACCTTTGTATGAAGATAGTTTTATTCTTACTTTCCAATTTGGATGCCTTTTATTTCTTTTTCTTGCCTGATTGCTCTGACTAGAACTTCCAGTGCCATGTTGAATAGAAGTGGAGAGAGTGAGCATCATTTTCTTATTCCTGATCCTGGGAGAAAAGCTTTCAGTCTTTCACCACTGAGTATGAAGTTAGCTGTGGACTTTTTAGATTTGGCCGTTATCATGTGGAGGAAGTTCCTGTCTGTTTCCGTTTCTATTATTGGGTGTTCTTATCATGAAAGGGTATTGACTTCTGTCAAGTGCCTTTTCTAAAGCATGTGTAGATGACGTAAATGAGATGATCGTGTGTTTTTCCCCTTCATTCTATTAAATTGGTGTGTTACATTGATTGATACTTATATGTTGAATCATTCCGGAGTTCCTGGGATAAATCCCATGACCAGCTGATTTTTGACAAAGGTCCCAAGGTAATGCAATGAGGAAAGGAGAAATGTTCAACAAATGGCACTTACAAAGTTTTATATACATGAGGAATAAAAGTAAACCTTGGCCCTAACCTCAAACCATAGAAAGAATGTTCTCGTGTTTTCTGTGGGTCAGGAATTTGGGAATGGCTCAGCTGAGTGGTTCTTGCTCAGGGTCTCTCCTGTGCGTGGTTTCAGCCCAGCGGTCAACTGGGGCTGTCATCTGCAGGCCTGACTGGGGCTGGAGGGTGCACTTCTGAGCTGGCGCAATCACACAGCTATCGGCGGGAGGCTGCAGCATCTTGCAGGCAGGCAGATGTCTCCTCACAGCGTGGCCCCTCAATCCCCTGGGAGCAAGTAATACAAGAGGTGAATGAAGAGTTTGGCTCTGCCCCTTAAAGGAAAAGTGTAAACACTCTTGTGGACATGTATTAAGGCTGCCGTAAAGAACATTAGCTCTGAGGACTGCTACAGTTTAGAGGTTGAGATCTCCTTGGGTGGACAGAAGTGGCATGCGACACATAAAATATTTTACAGTTTTGCCTATGCAAAGAATGTGTTTTAAAGGATGACAGCTGGTAGAACCCATATCATTGCCGACTTCAAAATTAGACAAAAAAAAAATTAGACAAATAAGCAAAACTCTTTCCCTTATTTCCTTTAAGAATACTAGTCAGAATGAAAAATTGACATATTTAGAAAATTCCTCCCCTAGCAAAGTGCTATTTTCAGATAATCCTATTGAAAAAATTTTCATATACCTTTTAGAATGATTTATGAAAAACATCCTAGCATACTAAATATCATATTATAGTTGCTGTATAGTGTTCTTTTTACATTATTCATTAGCATCCTGAACTTTCTGCCTATTAGGCGTGTATATAAAATATAAGTATTGAGAACTTTAAATTTGTCTCAGAAACCCAGAAATTCTTGAGAAATACTTCTGTAACAATTTTATTTATTTATTTATTTATTTATTTTGCATTCTTCTTTGATATTTATTTCAGTCTCCAGGTTCTAAAAATTACTTGCTGAGATCTGATTTCACATAATGTTTTTCTTCCAGTAATTATTCTATACTCAAATGTTTTGGCTAAAAACACATTTAATTTGAACTTCTTTCATAATGCGTGTATTCTTAACTATTTCATCTTTCTAAACAGCAGGCAACCCCAATTAAATAATGTGAACACAGCAGTTTTTCTTCTGTGATATTACCATTATATTTAACTTCCTTTTCCTTGTCTTTAAAATAAAGTCGAGGATCATTAGTTTAGCTGTGACTGGAAATATATCTATATCTGTTTGAGATGTTTTTGGGGGGAGGTGGCATTTTTGATAGACATGCCTGGGCCCAGAGCTAGGCCAGGGTAATTGCCTCTCGTGTGATTCCAGAAGGAATCGCCAGTGTTCCTATGTTTGAAATTTACTCAGCAGGAGTTGCAGCCTTTCATGCCATAGTTTGACAGAAGGTAAAATGGAAATGATCACTACTTATTTGGATCATAGTGAACAGAACATGTCATGTGCAGTTTCCCATTTGCTCCTAGTTGATACATCACAGCTGTGAAGTATCATCATCACAGTGATTCTCCTTTTCGGCGGTGGATAAAGTGGCGTGACCAAGACGGCCCATGGCACTTTGAATATCCCTCAACCAATAAATAGTAGCAGCCAAACTTAAACTCCAGGCTTTTTCTTCCCAAGGCCTGGGTCTCTCCACTGTCACAGGCTGACTTAATTCCTATCAGTATGAAAGTCACGGCTCTCAGTTCTGCGTAGGTGAAGAAGGGGGACTGCATGTCACAGGGACCCTGAGAGTCAAGGCTGGCGGCTGACCGAGTGCAGCAGTCTGGGTCTGCTCAGGAGACAGACAGAAGCCACACGGTAGGTTAACTGGGGAAGCCGAATGTAAAGAACTATATGAATGGGAGACTACAAGATGAAAAGAAACTCTGAGGAAGGGACAGTGCCCAAGGAAGGGCACACCTGGAAGGGGTTCAGGTCTCATCGGAGAAGGTGTGGTATAGCCTGCGGGGCAGCAAAGGTCATGGTTCAGTCAGGCTGGCACTGGTCTGGAGCTGCTGGGCAACCAGGTGGGAGAGCGGGGAGCAGGCAGTCAGCACCCAGTGTTGTGGGCATGGACCGAGACTCTGGGAGCCAGCATGGAGGGGCAGAAGGCGTTAGGGTACAAGTTGTGGGGGGCTGTAGAGGGAGCTGCCACTGAATGTGGGACCCTCCAGACCACAGGCAGCGTGTGCAGGTAGCATGGGGAGGGGCAGGGGTGGGTACGTGCAGAGGGCGTCCAGGTGCTGGCATCGGCCGGAGGCCTTCGGAGCGTGCAGGGACTCTAGTTTCTGCGCCAAGAGGCCTGCGGAAAGGTTCTTGCTGGGCTGAGACCGCAGCGCCACGGACCGCAGCTCAGAATTTTAAGAATTAATTCAGCAATAATTTAACTGACGTTCGTAAAGCACATATTATTCACTCTTTCAACAAAAATTTATTGAACGTCTAATGTGTGCCAGGTGCTGAGTTAGAGTGCTATATTTGCAAGACCAAAGGTACTATAAAAAAGAACATGTCTGGCCCTCAAGGCGCCTTGAATCTAGGCACGTAGATCACGGAACAGCATAGAGAACCCAGGAATATGAAAACACAAAGAGCGCAACTAATTTTTGACAGTTACAAAAAATAGTTCAGTGGAGGAAAGATCACTTTTTCAATAAATGGTGCTGGAGCACTTGGATATGCTTAGGCAAAAATAAATAAAAAGAACCTTGACCTAAACCTCACACCTTCATACAAGAATTAACTCAAAATGGATCCCAGCGTTAAATGTAAAGCATAAAACTAGAAAATGTTTAGAAAAAAGTACCTAGGACTCAATGAGGGTTCTTTGACAACACCAAAAGTGTGACGCATTAAGAGGAAAAAATAATAAATTGGACATTATCAAAATCAAAGCCTCTGCCCTGTGAAAGACGAGATTAAGAGGATAAAAAAGGCAGGTAGCGTAGAGTCGAGTGCAGCAGCAATACAAACAACAAAGAATCGTGCCCATGGCAGAAGCCCAAGCAAAACAGTATAAGAACA
Source organism: Eonycteris spelaea (assembly GCA_003508835.1). Taxonomy (NCBI): domain Eukaryota; kingdom Metazoa; phylum Chordata; class Mammalia; order Chiroptera; family Pteropodidae; genus Eonycteris; species Eonycteris spelaea. Next base: position 2,282,077 of record PUFA01000116.1, on the reverse strand, counting down.
CAAAGAAGAACGTGACTAATCTCAGCCAGGAGAATCTGGGCAGTCTGACGAGGTGGTAACTGAACTAGGATTTGAAAGACAAGTAGGATTGCAACAGATGGTCCCACGACTAAGAAGAGCATCCAAGGCAGAATTAGCAAAGGCTAGGAGGAAGGAGAGTGCAAGAATGTTTATGCGTGAGCAGCCCCGTGCAGACTGGCGTGTGTGGAGGAGCGGAGTGGGGCGGGAGCCTGGAAAGGTGGGGCGAGGACAAGTTGTGCAGCTGAGCGCAGTGCCGACAGAGCCCCGCTCCCACGAAGCTTCCTGCTAGAACGTTAAACACGTGGGAGGTGCAGAGAACCCCGGGAGGCGTGAGCTCGGGGAACCCAGAAGAACGGGATCCTTTGGCCAGGGGCCATCACACCGGATGCCGGTCGGCATTGCCTGAGCGGGAGCCGGAGGGCGGAGCCGAGCTGCCTGTCCCCTGCGCTTTCCCTGTCCGCGCTCTGTCTTAGGCACAGGCTGGGACGCCAGAGGTTGTGTTTTCCCCGGAGTCTCTTCCTTCTTCCCACAGTCTCTCTCAGACCCCGAGCGGAGCTGAAAAAGCTCACCTGTAGCAGTTCTGGTGAGATTGGTCGTCTCCCACCTCCACCCCCACCCTCACCCCAAGGTAAGAGCCACCGCTACTCCCCATGTCTGAGCTACAGTGTAGCATTTTAGCTGCAAGGGGGAAAGAAAGTAGGTCAGCTAGCAAGTGGTTTATGAAGTGCTTACTCAAAGAACACATCACAGTAAATGCTTTCTTGTAGTTTTCGAAACCTGTGGATGCCCTGGGATTTTTTTTTTTTTAATCACTTGATTTTGACCATTAGAGTTTTACATCCACTCTTCGCATCTGCTCACCGAATTCTGTCAGGAAAACATAAGTGTCTGTGGTTGAAAGTAAATATTATTCCTTTGCCAGTTTCTCCCAGGTGGTCTTGCTGGTAGTTCAGAACATAAATCCTTTTGTACCGTCCACGTGGTGTGTCCTAATTTAAAGGCAGTTCAATTAGGAAATGTCAGCCTTTCAGCAACTAGGGGGGACTGGATTGCTAGATATTTACCTAGTTCTGAATGTTTAGTAAAAGTTTAGAGTTCTGGAAGGAAGGTGGTAGGGAGAAATACAAGAAAATGTCATTGATGGAAAAGTAGGAAAGATGGCCTGGCTCCCCAAATGGGAGGAAAGTTGGATATTTAGTTGCCGGTTTCCCCCGTCTTAGTTCCCTTGCTCCCTGACCAGGTCATTCAGGGGTGTTTGTAATTGTTCTCATCACCTTCTTCTCCCTCCCGGACTACCCGCCTACCCTCCCAGAAGCACACTTGTATGCTAATGGCATCAGTAGGAAAGGCAAACAGTACTAACACCTTGTTACTGCTCAGATGAAGCAGTGGCTGATGGCATTGACTTAAGCTTCTGGTTCATTATCAGCAAACATGAAACGCAGCTCTCAGTGTACAAGGAGAGTTCGGATTCTTCCAGCAAAACTGGCCAGGAGCTCTCTCCAGATTCGAAGTCGAAATTAAAGACGCGTTCTTAAAAGGTGGTCAGAAAACTTAAGCAAATCCAAAAGAGCTTCCTTCACATGCCGTTCCACAGAAAAAATAATAATGGGAGGAGAGAAATGTAATTTCCCCCATAAAATGGTAGTGGTAAATATATTTTTTGGTCATTATCTATTCATTGAGAACTCCAGGCTTGAAGGCTCCTTTAGCTTCCATTGTTTCCCCCTCATCCCCAAAGTGAATGTTGAGTCAAAAACCTTACAGGCCAAGAAAACCTAGCTTGGCAGTCACTGTTATTTTTTAAATTCTCTGTTCACATTGTCTTAATACTATAGCTGTTCTTTCAAACATATCATAGAAAGAAGCGGTGTTGATAGGCTATAAAATTTCTCCTGGCACAAATGTAGCATGACCTGGAAAACACACTTCATCATTCATGACTGGAATGTTCTTTCCAATTTATGCCAATAAAAACTTGGAATAATACAAGATATAGTTTATATATATTACATACAAGAATAGTTGCTCGAAAACTTGAACCCCATTTTTGGCAATTGAAAAAGAAAGTTCAGGGTAAGAGGGAATGTTGCAAAGGGCTTTTGGCCAATGTTTATGCAAAAACATGAGGACACAGAGAAGGGAAAGAAGAGGCTGGAGAAACTTCATAGAGAAGATGAATGGGATCAGGGACCTAGAACATGATTCAGATTTCTTCAAGGAGAGGAAAAGGAAAGGGGACATTCCCAACAAAGGACACAACCAGGAGTCCCCAAACTTCCAGGGAGATCAGCCTGGCTGTCAAATGTGGCTGCAGCATAAGGTCTGGGGATGGAAACTGGGAGGGGAGACAGAGGTCGTGCTGTGAGGGTTATTACTGAATGTCTTCTGATGGAATGTGAATCCATTGAAGGGTTTTGAGAGGAGAGTTATAAATAATGACAGTAATATATTAAATGCTTACTATGTTTCAGGCATCCAACACTATGACAGGCTCTAACTTTTTTCTTAAAACCATCCTGTAAAATGTATACCTTTTCCATTTTTCGGGTGAAGAGATTGAGGCATACACGATGAAATAACTTTTGCAAGGTCAAACAGCTAGTAATCAGTGGAGTCGAGACTTACACCTATGTCATGTAGCTCCAGAGCCCAAGCTATCTTGCTTCTGGAGGAAGTCATTACCGTATTTTAGAAAGGTAACTCCATGGCTGTGTGAGGATGAATTAGAGGAGAGAGCCGAGGCAAGGGGACTGGCTAAGAGGCCATTGTAGCAGTCCCATGAAAGCTAATTCAAGGCTAAATTTGGTAGGATTTAATGAACACATGGATATGGAGGCAAAAAAGAGGGCAGAATAAAAAATACCTGCAGCATTTAACTTAAGTGACCAGGTGGTTAGTGCTGCCACTACCAGAGACAGAGAACCAAGGAGGAGACACAGGGCGGGTCAGGGGTGGAAGAAAGAATAGCGGGGCTCTGAGGCCAAATGATTTAAAATATGAAAGACATTCAAGAAGAGGGCTCTGCAAACAGGCAGCAAATCAGACCTAGAGCGTGGGAGAGGTGGAGGCTGAAGACAGATGGGCGCGTCCTCCCAGAGGTCACGAAGCGTGAGCATCAGGGCTCCTGCCACGCGCGAGCCCTGCCAAGCCCCTGGCAGCGGCCATGGCTATAAATTCATGTAGTCACACGTGTTTGTAAAAATTTCAAAAGTGGATTGTTGTAGCTGCGGTTGATTAAGACTATGACTGTCACCTCTCTCCACCCCAGCTTCCTCTCGCTCACCTTCCCCTTAGATCCAGGCACTGGAGTGCTCCAGGCATTTGGGGAAGCCTGTTTCAAGAGAAGCTGAGTTAGGAATACAGTGTAGTACGAAATTAATGGGATAGATACATCTATGTGGCTTCCGTGCATAGTTAAGTTATTGCTGGTCATCGTAGTACAGAAAGTTTCTTAAAGAACACCCTCCCTTCAAATAGTGTAAACAGTCAGATACCACAAAACTTAGATGTGTCCCTGGGTTGAGTTGGAGGTGGTAATTTGATATAGATGACAATTGAAGCCAAAGAAATGACAAGATGCTCCAAAAAGAGAATGTACCAAGAAAAGATTGCCAAGACTGGAACCTTCAGGAACCTGCATTTAAGTGGTGGGTGGAAGAGAGCCAGAGGAAGAAGAAATTATCAGATAGGTTAGAAGAGCCGTGAGAGTAGGCAAGTGGGAGCCAAAGGCTGACTGGCCTCAGGACGGAAGGGAAGGCAGTGGGGCACCGCCGCCTGCGAGGGCACAGTGGTGCGTTGAGCAGATAGTAGAAACTGGCCGAAGAGTCCCTGGGTGGTAAGACGCATGAGGCGACAAGGGCAAGCCACTTTTCAAAGAAAGAAGGTGCCATTTGCTATGGCTGTAGTCCCCTACGCCATGCTTGCAAACAGTAATTCAATATGTCACCTGGGCCACAGTGCCCTGATAGTTGGTCAACCATTATTCTGGATGTTTCTGTGAGGGTGTTTTTTTTTTTCTTCCTTTGAATTAAAGTAAGACTTAAATCAGTGGACTTTAAGGCAGATTGCCTTCCATAATGTGGGTGGGCCTCATTTAATCAGTTGAAGGGCTGACTAGGTCGATGACTGACCTGTCACAAGCAAGAGGACAGTCAGCCAGCAGGTGGCCTTCAGACTTGATCTGCAGCATCAGCTCATTCCTGGCTTCCGGCCTGTTGGCCACCCTGCAATTTTGGACTTGTCATCCTCCAAAATCACATAAGCCATTTCCTTAAAATCAATCCCTCAATCTCCCTCTCTCTCTCCCTCCCTCCCACTCCTCCCACTCATTCATATATATATATTTAGAGAGAGAGAGAGAGAGCGAGAGAGAGTGTGTGTGTGAGAGAGTGTGAGTCTCCAATTGGTTCTGTTTCTCTGATGAACCTTGACTAATACATACCTGTAGGGACACAGACTTTAAAAATGACCTCAGGAGGCTTGGTTTACCCACTCAGTGTGTGGGGAGGGGTGGAATTCATATCAGGCAGAGGAGCAGAAAAGGTTTCATTAGAGAGATTGTGTGTAAGGCAGGCCCAGGATGGGCTGTATTGGGCGAGCAGTGGTTGGGAGGAGCCATTGCTGTGGAAGGTGTAATTGGACTGAGGGTGCACAGACCCCCAGCAAGGCGTTCCCAGGGGCCTGGGTGAGATCTAACTGGATATGTGCAGTGGGTCCTCCAACAACATCATTTCATTCAACACCATTTCATTATGCTGGTGCGGGGAACATCGGTCCCGCCAGTGTGGAGTTGGCTCCTCCCCACAGCTGCGTGGGTTTTCCCCGGGCACTCCAGCTTCCTCCCACATCCCAGAGATGTGCACGGCAGGTGATTGGCATGTCTTCATCTTCCCAGTCTGAGGAGTGTGTGTGTGTGTGTGAGTGACCCTGCGAGGGAAGGGCGTCCTGTCCAGGGTGTGTCCCCACTCCTGGGCCCAGAGCTGCCAGGATGAGCTCCAGCCACCCATGACCCTGAGGTGGAACAGGCAGGGTGTAGAATAATCTCATTTTTATTAATTTTTCTTAAATGTTTGTGTAGCTCACATTTATTTCAACGTTTAATATTAGTTTTCAGGGTCTTTACTTAGATGTCGGTGATGTTTTTGTGACCAGAAATATGCTGTAAGAACTTAACTCTTGTTAATTAGCGGATGATGAAACTGGTTTCGCTATACGTGGTTTCACTGAAAGTTGCAGTTCCTGAGAACCTGTCAACAACGCTGAATGCGGACTTCCTGTATCAGAAACCAGAGGGAGACAAGTATGGATGGATCCACCCAGGCCAAAGTGGAGAGGGGGTTTCAGTATTAGGAATGAAGCTTTGCCATTGTTTTGGTATGAAACGGAATTATTAAAGGTCTTTGTGCAGAAAGTAGCACAGCTGGGTTTCATGGTACAAACAGTCCCAACTAATGTATGAGTTGGGTTCCAACTTTTCCTTCACTATACAATGTGTCAGGCACTATGATGAATACTGTAGATACAGTAATAAAAGACACAGTCTCTGAATCCAAGGAGCTCACAATCTGTGAGGGAGTGGGAGGTAGAGAAGGGAAACATTATAATGCATTATTGATGAACTCTTTCATGAAAGTAGATACAGGGTATACTAGAAAGGCACCTAGTCCCACGTGGGCATGGGACTGGGGCGAGGTGTGGAAGGTCTTAGAAAGCTTCTTGGAAAAAGTGATTTTAGGACTGTTTTCTAGAACTCTGAATAATATTCTCATGCAGACTAGACTGAATCACTTGAAAATCAGTTGCAATTTCCTATGATCCAGCCTAATAGAACGTTACAGTGATGTTCAGGCCCCACAGGTCAGGCCTCAGAAGCTTAATTAATTCATGATTATCCTACAACTATATTTTCTGTCTTATGAGTCTCCAAAACAAGAGGCCTCTGACTTCTCAATATGCAAAATCTTAAACTGGACAGATTAGGTTTTTAAATAGTTCCATCTCCTTTCCTCATTCCCTTCTTCAGCTTACTACTTTGCTCCCAGATCTTCAGCTTGCCCTGAGGCACTCAGTGTTTCTCCCATACTTGATTTACCCAAAACTTTCCATTCTTTAAGAGCCACTGATTTGTGTTAGAAAGCAGGCAACCAGATCAAACTAGTTAATGCTGATGTGTGAATGGCTCTCAAGCCCTGTTATCCTCCCAGAGGTATTTGAGCCTTTAAAAGAGAATAAAAGGAATCTGGTGGAATTTCAGGCGATAAAAACAAGGCCTTTGTATATTTGTTTGTAGATTTATAAGGCTGGAGTTAGGTGGGGCACACCCATCCTTTGCTACCCATTCAGATGTGTGCAGTTTGAGACTTTGTTAAGTAAATTTCTGCTTCCTGTTTTATATCTAGTTATGGTTAACATCATTTAAAATATTATTTGGCATTTGATGGACCAAAATGAGCTATAAATGAGCTATTTTTTTTTCCAATGACTTAGAATATTAAAAAACCTACTTCAAAAAGAATTTATGACTCATTGTCCTAAGTGGAAGAAATCATGGTATTATTTCATTTCTTCCCACATCCTTTGAATACTAAGCTGTGAATTACTCTATACTTGCAGCATATGTGTAATTATTTTTCTAAGGAATTAGCTTTGAAAAAAAATCACATATTTCATGATTTGGATTTAAAAAAAACATTTAATTGAAAAATCTGTTTACTTGGATCTTCCTTAACATACACTATTTCAAAACAAATAAGACTTATTATAATATGTCATAATGCCAATACCAGAAGTTTTAAGGTCATAACATTTAAAACTTTACCATAAGAAAGGAGTGGTTCATTAAATCAGTGGCTCCCAAACTCAGGTCACCAGACTGGCCCTGGGTAATTATATAATCATTGTCATTACCATCACCTTCATAGGTAATGTTAATTATTTAATTTACAACAAATCATATGAGATACTATTATCGCTCCCATTTTATAGATGAAGAAACTAGGCACAAAGAGGTTAAGTAACTTGCTCAAAGTTACCCAGATAATAAGTAGTAATGCCAGGATTCAAACTCTGGCATTTTCAAATTCCCTCCCTGCCCCTTCCTACCCAATTTTGACTCATTGGATCTGGAGTGGGCCCTGGAATTAGTATCAAGTCCCCAGGTGATTCTGAAGCAAAGACAGGTCTGAGGACTATCTCATCAAATGAATGTACTTTGCACTGGATGGCTGGCTAGTCCCTTACTGGTGTCTTCAAAAAATAGCTCAAATGGCTAGTCAAGTGAAGCAGTACCCTTTCATTTGATTAGTAATAAGTATGTTTGAATAGTCTTGAGTGTTCTTCAGGCATAATGCTGGAGGGGCTGGTGAGCTTTAGGGAACAGTGCCTGGTGAGAAGTTGGCAGTCAGGGAAAGATCACAAAAGCCTGGGTAGAAGGTGCAAAGTAGGCTTCCTGGGAGGGGTTGTGAACTGGATTTGGAAAAAGAAGGATTTGCAGATGCAGAAGAGGAGGAAGGAACTGTTTCTGTTCAGAGAACCCATGCCAGCCGGCACTCGTAAATGGCGTAAATGGCGATCCAAGGCTGGTATTTGGGAGCCCACCGCAGGCCCAGCAGGATTGGATGAAATTGAGAGTTCCTTTTAGAAAGTGGCTGGAAATAAATAGGGAAAAGCAGGTTAGGATAAGATTATGGTAACCCTTAGGTGCCAGGTCACCATTTGGACTGAACTATATAAATGATGGGGAACCACTGAAAAATTTTAGAAGACAAAAAGATACATTGATGAAGATTCAAAGTCTCAGTTTGGAAAGCACCATCTGTAGTCAGTCACTGCACAGGCTGGAGGGACCAAGATCAGAACCAGGAAAACCATTGAGAAGGTTAAAGAAACAATACGGGTGTGGGGAAATAAAATAGTGGGTATGTGCTGACTTGGGAATCAGTTTGTCACTGACCAAGCTGAGTGATTTAGAGCAAACTATCTAACATCAGACTCAGATGAGACTTAGGTTTTCTCATTGTAAAGATGATAATGTCGGCCCCTACAGACTGAGCCAAAATAAAAGATTTCTCTACAATGGAGACTAGCTCTGGGATGCAAGGTCGGTGGGTCAGGATTTTGAGCTTTCAGGCCCGTATGGCTTAGAAAATGTGTTATCAACAGCACTGGAGGAGTCAGTGGACCTCCACTTTTTGGAAGATGAGAGAGAACTGTGTTTCAGACATTATGCTGGAATTATAAAGGAATTACCTTCACTTATATTGGAAACATCTTTTTATCCCCCTTTAACAGTTAACTAGAGCAAAAGATAGTAGTTTGAGTCTGAACATACATACAAGGTCTACCTAAACCTATAACTTGGCTTTTGAACTTTATATCGTTTTGGACTTGTAAAGTTATATTTTTTAATTTTATTGGTTTTGGCCTAATATTCTAGTCTGAGACTATTTTGCATTTTGATTCTGAGAACTGTCAAATTAATTATCCCTACAAACTGTAGGTCACCTGGAAAAGGGACATCAATTTTGCTGAGACGGGAAAGAAAGATGAAGGATGTTTCAGAGTGGAAAGAAAGTAGGCGGCCTGGCTTTGAGGTGCATAAAAGTCAATGGAATTGTCTAACTGCTAAGAATGACAACACATACGGGTGGAGAGTGAAGGATAGAAGGAAGTTTAGAACCAGGAATTGAGGCAGTGAGACGTGGAGAGGGTGGCATCAGTGGACTGCTTCCATTAACCAAAAATAGAGGGTGGAAGAAACAGTAAGGGGAGAGTGACCCACTCAGCTCTTGCATCAAGTCTGGGAACTCACAGACCAGAAGACCGTGGTGAATGATGAGACTGGGGAAGACAGCTTAGGGAACATGGAGACTAGATGTCTAAGGAAAGTACAAGTTCCAGGAAGGGGAAGACATGAAGATGTTAAAAAAAAAGCCACATATGTACCATGGAAAACACTGTCCACATGGACAAGCCCATTTTTACCTTCAGTTTTACCATGTTTCCATTAAAAAAAAAAGTTGTTAAATACATCTAAATTTTCTTCTGAGTAGGTTATTTATAAGTAGAGGATATAAACCAAGAATTTTAAACTCTTGCACAGACTGAGATTACAAACTTAAGTAACAAGCGCAGACAAATGTGATACCTCTAAAGATACTTAACAGATGTTGACAAAAGACCACCTTTCAGTAGGAAAACCACATGTACTGATGAGGTATGTCATCTAAGAGAAGGCCTGTGTCGCGGAAGCAGTATGGTCGCAGGGGGCGGCCCTCTGCTCAGGGCCTAGGACTTCTACCCCAAGGGAGTATTGGAATCTCTGTACTGCTTTAATTTGGAGCAAAACAGAAGGTTACATTGATCGTGGTTTTTTGCCCAGGTGGGTTCATTTGGAATCCTTCCTGGCTTGTTTATGAAATTAGCGGACTCGGGTATGTTTCAAACCATGGCACTCAGGCTGGAGCCCCTCAAGGTCCATGCTTCCTCCAGCCTCCGTCACCTCAGCAAGCCAAAATGTTAAAGTATTGCAAGTATCCAATTGTGACAGTTAAATTTCAAATGGATGCACTTAACTACTGAAGACTGCACGGAAAAACAATAGTTCTTTAGTCACACCTCGATACCACCCATATATGTAAATCCTTAAATTCTGGCCTTGATACGTCTTTACAAAGATTAATGCTGAAGTGATTCTTTGTCCATATTTGCCAAAAAAAAAAAAAAAAAAAGTTGGTTGAAGTTCGAAGCGGGAAGCCTAGCGTACTTTTCACTCCAAAACCGATTTTAAAGGAGAAAACGGCTCGGAAGAACTCAGGCTTCAGGTGCCGCTGGCTAAGGCCTGCAGGTGTACAGGGCCGCGGGAGTGGACCACACGTCTCCGAGGTCTGCGGCGGGTTTTCAGGGCCACCTGCCCGTCTGTGACAGTCTCCTCAGCCAGCCGGGGAGACTCCGCAGGCGTCGTCCCGGTCCGGGGAGGCGCGCTGATTGGGCGGAGTTGCAGTCGGGTTCCATGTCGGTTCAGAGTGTGTGTGCGCGCACGGGAGAGGGGCAGGAGGACGTGGAAGACCCTGGCTTTCGGGGCGTCGTGGGCACTTTCTCCAGAGGCTGGTGACCCCTCCTCGTCGGGGCCGAAGTGGCGGGAAGCCGGGTCGATAGAGGCGGCCCGTAGGCGAGGGAGGCCAGAAAACCTGGAGGAGGATCCGGGGCGCCGGGCCCCAGGCGGCGCGGGGTTCAGGGGAAGGGGCCCCGGCTTTCAGGTAGAAATCCCTCCCGCGAGCGGGGCCTCGGCCGGGGCGGGGAGCCCGGGGCGGCGGCGGCGGGCAGCGCCCGGGCCCCTGCCGCGCTCGGGCCGGCGGGGCGATGGCGACGGTTTCCCGGCTCCGCGCCCGGACGCCGCGGGCGGCGCGTTCCGGCCCGGCCCAGCAGCCTCTGCCCCGCGGTCGCCGGAGCCGGCGAGGCCGGGAGGGCGGGAGCCGGAGAGGAAAGGCGAGAGGGCGGAGGTTGCGTGGTGCGGGCGGCGGGAGGAGGGCCGGCAGGGGAGGAGGCGGAGGCGGGAGCCGTGTCGCACGCAGCTCCAGGCGGGGCGGCCCCGGCGGCGGACGGACGCAGCCAGGCCTTGGCGGGACGGGGTTCACCGGGGCCCGGGCCCAGCGACCAGGCGGACACGTCGCCGGAGCCCTTTCGGCCCCAGGGAAATGCGGGTGAGTGGCGCGGCGCCGGCGCCGAGGGCAGGCGGCGCAGGCCCGGCCCGGAGCCGCGGTGTCGCAGTGACGGGCGCCGCTGCGGCCGAGCCCAGGCACCCGGCGAGGCCTGAGCCGCCGAGCCGCGGCTGGCGGAATGGCGGCGGGGCCGGGGGACTCGTGGGCAGACGGCGCCAGGGGCCGGAGCGGAGCGAGCGGGGCCGGCCCTGAGTCACCGCGGCCGGCTCGGGCCTGGCCGGGCCGCGGCCCCGGACTCGGGCTCGGGGCGGCCAGGCCTGGACTACGCACTGGGAAAAAGCCCGATTCATCGCCGGAGGCGGCGGCCTTGTGGCGCCGGCCTTTTTCCCGGCCGCGACCGGGCTGGGGCCGCGGCGCTGGGCCCCGGGCACTTCGGCCGGGCGCGCCTCGCCTCGTGCGGCGACCCCCACGGGGCGCCCGGCCTCGTGCCCCTTCCTCTCGGGGTCGCTTCTCCCCGGAGCGGCCCGGACTCGTGCTCTCCGGCAGGTAGTGGGCTCGCGCGCCCGGGGAGCCGCGGCCTCGCTGCTTTCCGCTTCCCCGCTCGCATTGTTGCGACGGTGCAGGTCGCTATTATTGGGTAATAGTGGCCGTTTTGCTCCGCTCCCTTGGGGGAGCGGGCCGGGGAGGCGCGCAGGGATGCGAGTGCGGCTCCAGGACGCGACGGAGCCCCCCGGTGCCCGCGAGTCGGACCGGGCCCGCTCCACGGCTTCGGCGCGCCCCCGACCCTGCGCCCGGCGGGAGCGCGCACTGACCCAGCAGGTAACCCGAGCGCGGCTGGGGGGCCCTCTCTGCCACCTGGGGAACGTTGTGTCCCGCAGACGGGACGATGGTCCAGAGAGAGGCAAATGCTTTACAAGTATTCCTGTAGACGAATCCCCAGAGTTAAGGGTTTTCTCTCTCTAGCGAACCCTCTGCCAAAAATAGGACTCTCTTTTCCCATTGGGTGGCTGTTGTTGCTTTTAGTTCGTAGTTGGGGTTAGTGGTTAGTGTGCAAATACGGAATGCAGTCAACTTAGGTATTTATTTGCCTTATGTAATGGCCTTTCCCGTGGTGACATTAAAACAGCCCAAGCTAGGAGTGGAGTAAATGGTCACTCTGTTTTTGAAAGGCACTTAGGTGACAGGGAACTAAAGTCACTTTTACTTGAAGCTCTGAGCTTTTAGGAGGACCTAAACATACCTTAACACTGCACAGATGTGTGTGTAGTTTTAACACTCCCTTTTGTGGCCACCCTGTCTACCTGATTTTCTGAAATCCTGGAGTTTCTGGGTTGTGTAGCAAAAGAGGGAATGTTTAAAAAGCATTCTGTTTAGAAACAATTTGAATATGAAATTGTTCTGCATAAAAAGGTTCTTGGCTATTAGAAAATTTTTTACTTGGAAGTTGTGTTTGTTGCTTTCTGTGGTAATTGGACACAGTTGCATCGCATTTCAAATTCCGAAGCATGCAAATGCAAGACTGGCTCACTTTAACTCTATTATGCCCATTTTTGGAGGTTTCAGTAGTGCTCATTGAGCTTGAGAGGGGCTGCTGAATTATTCTCTAAAGATGTTAAAACGATTTTTTTCTCATTGATGTCATTTTTAACGATTTTTCCGAAGGGGGGAAAGAATCTTTAGATATACTAGGATTTCACTAATTTATGAAATACACCCTTTCTGTGTCAGAGCCAGGAGCTCAGGTAGGTCCTTGCAGGCAAGCTCTGCATTTCCTAATACACCATCAGATAATGTATCAAGAGGACCAAGGGACAAATGAATGCCTGAGCTGATTCTGCAGTTTCCTTAGCTCTTACAGCCCCTTAGACTCCTTTCCTTCTTACTGAATGTTATCTTTGTCTTGTCAGTATAGCCTCATTTCCTATGCATTTCAGACTATGATTTCCTTGAAAGGAGGGGATAATCCTTATTTATTTTTGCATCCCCCATAGCATAGAACTTGTTCATGGGTACCTCAGTTGTTTTTTGAGTGAGTATATCTTCTGGAAAAATTCTGACCTGGTGTTTGACCTCTTCTGATTTTGGCCTCAGGAAACGGTCACTGCACTCACGCTGGTTAAGAATGCAAGCTTTATTATAATTATTATTAACTCCAGTATCTAATACAGGGCCCCAATAGAAAAATGCTCAGGCTTTGTTTAGTTATGGCAGTCCAGGAAGGTGCCACGAAAACAAGTAGTGAAACTCTAATTTGCTTTTTTTCTTTAACTAGCTTTAAGGTGTACATTAAAAAAAAAAATTTTGAAGTCTTTCACCCAGGTTTAATATTGCAATTCTTGCCTTTAAAATGGAATCGTTGGTAGTTAAAGCTCTTTCCTTTTGGAGAGATGAGGCAAACCCGGTGTTGGTGCTATGATCTGAGACATCTCTTACAGGAGGGGCCATTCTTGGTCCTTCAGGGCCTTGTATCAGTTCACTCCGTTTACCCAGCAGGCATGGAGTCTGTGCCTTTCTTTCAGCAGGGGAAGTAAAAATGAATGTGTTTTAGATTGAGGAGTTACTTGTCCTTCTTCAAATTAAAAGTTAGGGCCCAAAATACTTAGAAATATTTTTGTGTTTATATTTTTTGCTCTTTGATTCCTCCGAAAAGGTCCCAAAGCCATGGGCTTTCTTCCCTCAGCAGTTGAGTCAATCTAGAATAGAATGTTCTGGGGGGATGAATTTCAAACTTGTCTTTTAGATAATGTCTGGAGAAAAGAGTGTGCCATTTTTAAGGACCAATTCAAAGTTTACCTTGCCTTTTTTGATACCCGTTAGTTTCTCAGTAAGGTATGTTTTTGTATTTGCTTTTCAAAACTGAGTAATGAACATTAAATGAAGAGTACATTTAAATACAACTTTGACTTTATTCTGTTACTAAGGACTTTAACCTCCCTCTTTATAATATATACATTTAATGTGCACCACAAACAAGATTATTATGGCACTAAATGTCTTTTAAAGTTTTTATTCACACAGATATTTTCTGGCTTCTAAAAACTGTGTGTTTCATTTTTGCTCAGGCATAGAACATTTTGCTTGGGGAAGACGTGGATCTAGTTTGAGCTTATTTTGCTGGGCCCCCATTTCCTCATTTGTAAAATGAGATGAATTTTAGTTGACACTTTAAGATTAGGCCCTCAAAGCATGTATATTCCATAGCTATTTCATAGCTTTTAACATTAACACCTTTGTCCTATAAAGCTCAGTCTTATTCATGTTTGAGAAGCAGCGTTGTGAAGCCTGAGTTAGTCATTTAAATTTCTTCTCTGGGGAAACTTGGATCAAGTAAGCAGAGACCCCTTCCCTGCTTCCGCTCCAGTTCCCAGAATTTTCCATGCTGCCCTTTCTTCTGTTTTTCCTCATGCTGTCCCCTCTGTCTAGAGTACTGTCCCCTTGCTGTGGCTATACAGACTGCTCCTTTAAAAAGGGAAGGCTCAGCTTCAGGCCTGGACACCTTCCCTCGCCCCACCCTCTCTGTCTCACCCCAGGCTGGGAGGCATCCCTGGCATCCCATGAGTCCCTGGCTAGGTCACTGTCCTAGCACTCAACCCTTTGAGTGGACATGGTTTCTCCCACTAGAGGGACCCCTTTTAGGGTAGGGACCATGTGGTGCGCATCTGTCCCTGGTGCCTTAACATGCTGCCCACATCAACATTCATTTAATTCCTATTTTGTTCATGAACATCCTCCCACTTAAAATCTTTACCAAGCCCCATGAAGTGTAGGTACTTATTGTTTAGTCCACTGTACAGGATACAGGTTAAGAAAACCAGATTTTGAGTGGTTCAGGTGAAGCCTAGTGGATGATAAAGCCTGAGTTACAAGAAGGCATTCCAGAGCTCCGGCTTCCAGCCAGACACTCCCGAAGTGCAGGATTTCTGTGCAGGTGGAAGGGGAGAAAAGATCGCAGTGAAAACGCTCTAAGGACTGATATCTGATCATTGATAGTTATGACAGAATTCAGAACTTGGTGGACTACCAGGAATGAGCTTATTCTTGGTCTTCTAGTAACTGGTGGATGTGGAAGGAGAGTAATTGGGCACTGATGGGATAGAAATGAATAGCTCTGGAACTTTGGGACTATTGTGGACTGTGAAACTTTTAAAACCATTTAAGACTGTTCAGATCTGAGAATCTACAGATTTTAAAATGGCCTGTCTCAGAAAATGCCTTGGAAAACAGATTGTATGAAATGTGTACAGCCATTTTATGTGTGCATAAAGGGTATGTGCATTGGTGAAAACATTTAAAGCCGTAAAAATGGTTGTACTTTTAAGATAGTGAACTTTGTTTTTAAATATTTTCAAAAACATTTAAGAATGAAAAGATAGTACAGATGATCTCAGGATGGGAAAAGCCTCTCTAAGCATAACATCAAAATTAGGAATTTGGTTACTTTAAAATAATTAAAATTCTATATGTTAAAATGCCATAAACAGAATTAAAGGGCACGTGGCAAACAAAAATATGTAACTTACAAGCAAATTTTCTTTTCTTGCTATAGATAGCTTATAAAGGAAGAATCAAGAAACGCAAAAAAAATTCAGCTTCACTAGCAGTACTAGCAAGTCCGTGAGATAGTTTTTAAAAGTTTTGGTACATCTTAAAAAAAACAAGCCACTTCTGAAGGGGGAGGATATGGGAAAGTGAGCCTACTTATATGTTGCTAGAAAGAGTATAATTTAGTATGATTTTTCTGAGAGAAATATGTAACAAAAGCTTATAAAATATGTATGTACTTTGGAATAGCTAATCCACTTCTAAGGATTTAGTTTAAGAAAATATTAAAAATGACAGATGAATTTTCAGTCATGGGTATGCTGTTTAATGCCCTCTTACTGAGCATTTGTTTTCAGTTTTTTTGCTATTGCAGATGATTATTTCAGCATCGTTTAGATAAATCTTTATTACTCTAACACTGTTTAATGATTATTCAGTGTATGTTAAATGACAGAAACATGCTATAAAACAACGTATATGTTTAAAAATTGTTTTGTGTGTGAATATATGCATTAAAAAAGATAAGAAACCAAAATGTTAATAGTGATTATCTCTGAGCAAAGGAATTATGGCTCAATTTTAGCCTATTCTTTTTGGTTTTTTTCCTCCATTTTTCTACAGTGCACATGTATTTGTAATATAAAGGATTAATTTATTAAAAAAAATAGAAGCAGTGGGTCGACTTGCGAGCAAGGTGTTTCCACTTAGTTTAATGCTGCAGTCGCCTTGGTGTTCGCTTGGCTTGCAGGTCCCTTTCCAGGTGTGCTGCTGCGTGGGGTAAATCTCTGACTTCTGGCAGGCGATATTTCCTGGGGTCAGATTTCTCCTTTGCTGGGCTAATCTTCCCATTCTTTTCCCCATACCTTAATCCTTCAGCGGCTTCCTGTCCCCTCAAGTTTTTCAGGGCCTTCATAAAGCCTCGATCTCCTGAAACTGTTATGATTTGATAGTTTATGAAATTATAACACTGGATAACGTAGTGATGAATTGTCTTCAGTATGGAAGATCCCTTTTCTTAGTGATAATGTGAACTTCCTCTCCTTTTCTCTTAGTTCATGATGCTTAGTGATAGTAGATGTACTTTTAATCTGAATGTTTAAACTTGCCATTATGCTTAAAAACATAAATTTGCTTAAAAATAACTAGAAAAAATGTAGTTTGTTCTATAGCTTGGAAAACTGAAAGGTAACTGTTAGTTTAAGAAATGTATTTTAAATAACAGAAATTAGAAATACTGTTGGAATTATGAGAAAATAACTGCACAGAAATGCATCACCAAATGCCGGGCCGGGGCAGGGGATGCCTTTACTACGTAGAAATTAAGTTAAACACGTGCTAAGTAAAATAGTTGAGTGCCTGGGCAGCATCCGATAGATAGGCGAGACCTGGGAGAAAGATCCGCGAGCTCAGACCTCTGTCCCTACAGGAGGGGCCAGGCCTGCTCCGATCAGACTGGAAGGAGAGCTCTGCCATCCTGGACGAGGGTGGCAGACCAACCATGGGCCACAGACTTGTCAGACCCAGTGGAATCCCAGGAGTAGAGCCCGGGCTCATGTTTGAGAAGTAGGAGACATTTGGCTTGGGGGAGGGTAGAAAAGACAAGAGTCTAAGAGGGCTTTCTTCTGACTTCCCTCAGCTCACAGACGGAAAGTCCTCGTAAGACTTCCGTAAGGCTGCTCTCGCATGTCCTGTTGTCGCTGTTGATTTGGCGCTTGGCGTGTGTGAACCAGGCAGAACCCACGTGGTGACTGGGAGCTGCTCCCCTTGCAGACGCCTCACCTCAGACCAGTTTCCTTCGCTTTCCGGGTCGAAGGCAGACGTGGCCGGGAGTGCAGGCGTGTTTCGCTAGCCAGACATCAGGTGGAGACTTCCCACGTCAAAGGGTCTCCTATTTGATGCGGTCTTCCCCCCCCAAAAAAAAAAACAGAAGGGAAGGCTTCGGGGTGCTGTAGACACTTAGCCTGTCAGTCGGTTTTGCCTGGGGTCAGCTCCTCCGAGGCTCCTTTGTGAGTGTGGGGGTGACTGCCTTGTGTGGGGTAGGGTTGGGTGGGGTTGGATCGGGTTGGGTTGAGATGTACCTGGTGAAGCATGTGGTGCATGTGATCACTTTGGACACTGTGAAGTGTTTGTTTTGCTCACTATTTTTATAATATGACAGAGGAAGAACTTTCTACCCTTCAAGGTTCTTTTGGCTGGTGTAATAATTAAATCAACCTGAGAGAAATTAACAAGAGAAAAGAATGAAGTTTAATTACATAGATACATATAGGAACTGCACATACATGAGAGTCAGAGACCCCATACATGAGAGGTTCAGAGACAAAGTTAAAAAATACATGTATATGTTGTCTGAGCTAAGAATGACATAAGGCGCCCTGCCCTGTTGACAGGTCATAAAAAGTTGTTTCTGGCAGTAGCTCATTATGGACAAGGCCCCAAACTTAAATTGTTTAAGGGAGAGGTAGGAGTTTTTCAAGAGGCCCCCAGGTCTCCATTGCCTTCAGCTCAAACTAACCCACATGCCAAAGCGGCACATCTTGGGAGGACCTGTTCTGAACCCCTGCAATAAAAAAGAGCTTAGCTTTACCATGGCATATGTTGCCATATCTTCAGTATTTTTATTTGTTTAGAACAGTACTTGCCCATCTGTGTTCTGTGACATGGAAGGGATGGGGGTGGGAGGGAGATTGGTGAATGAACGTAGGAAATACTGAGTTGCATTTTGAGCAGCCTTTCATATGTTAATGCCCTTATATATCTTTCCCCTCTAGTAGGGAGATAGTGTATCCTACGTATATAACTGGATGTATGCATGTGTATATATATGGTTACCCTCAAGTTAATACTAGCCTTTGGGAAAACTCTACTCCCATATTAAAGAATGGATTTTATTTTTAGAACACATACTGATGTTATTTATTTTATTTTCTTAATTTCCCCCATGACCTATGGACATTGCTGTCTACCCCTAAGAACTGGATCTCTGAAGGTGAGGCATCGCCTCCCATGCGCTCTTGGCGTGCACCCGGGGCCTGGCACACCTGGGTATGGGCTGGGGCTCACACCCAGGACCTTCTGCATGTAAAGCAGACGTCCTAGCCACTACTCTATGGAACCATCCCAAACACATACTGCTTTGAGAAGCATAGCATGTGAAAAAGTATGTGACTTGCCATAGAGATGTATATAGTAATGGATATGGTCGTTTTTTACCCCTCTTTCGTGGGTCACTGATCAGCATCTTGAAACACTAGTGTCCTTTGGAGGAGTGCGGGACCCTAATGAGTACAGAGTCATAGGTGCGGTTGTCTAGGAAAGAAAAGCTTCACGTTATTCCTTGTTTAAATCCTAAATGATGTTGTAGGAGGAATCTAAAAAATTTAAAGCACAGGGATCAGAATTAAATCCGTGAGTAAGGAGCAGCAACAACGAAATCAAAGCATGTGTCCTTGACGTTTTCTTGGTGGTGTCATGTGTATGGGTACCTTTTAAACCTGGAAAATTCTGGTTTGTAACATTAATTATAAAGATACTATTTCAAATTGTTTTTTTTTTCTTTAAAAGTCTAAATTGCCTGAGTTTGAAAAGCTTTTCAGTCTGTTAAAACTCAGGCCTTCCTTAAAAGTTCTCTTGATTCTTCCCTGTTGTTTTGTCTCTTGCGTGTCTAGCTTGGTGGTTCCTAGAGTGTGAACACTGTTCACATGATATGTGAAGGTCAAATTAGATTGGAAACGGAACTAAGTGTTTTCTAGAGCCTTTTGGCCACTTCAGGAAGGGGTATGACCTGCAGTGTTTTCCAGACTTCTGGGCTGGGTCACCTTTTTTTTGAATGACCTCTTTGGCGTTGGCTTCCGTGGGGAAACTTTGCTCTTCTAGTTCTAGCTTTTCTCTTATGGACATTTAGAAGATATTTCTTTGACTTGTTCTCTGTTCTAGTTTATTTTGTTGTTGGGTTTTTTAGTTTTATTTTGGCGGAAGCAGTTCTGATTGGTAACTGTCAGCTCTTTCACTTCCAGCCGAGCTGTGTGCAGTCCTGCCTGCCCTCGGGCGTGTCCTTGTGCCTTAGCTGCCCTTCCATCTCAGCTTGCCCCCAACTGATCTCATTTGCTCCCTAAACCATGTGCACCTTCTCTATTTGTAGCATTCTGTCCAAGACTTTTAATTTTTCTCATCCATACTCAGCTACCAAGTCTTATTCTTCCAAATGCTCTGTATTCATACCTTCCTTCTTGATCCTACTATCTCCAGCTTCATGTGGCCCTTAAATCCTCATGCCTGGTGACACAGGTGTCACATGACTGAAGTTTTTTGCCAGCGGGTTTTGAGTCTCCATGGTTTGGTAGAGTGTGCTCTACTCTTCCTTGTTAATCCTTTACCGCACAATCCCATCTCATCATCCCTTTAAGCTCAAAAAAATACTGCGGCTTTAGTTATGTGCACAGAACTAGCCTGGCTATTTGTCTTGTCCTGGTTCTTCAAACTTGGAATATAATTTCTAATAATAAAACTGAATGAAATTTCAACAAAGCTAACCAATTTGGGGACGTTCTGAAAACTGAGATTTTATTTACCTATAATAAATGATAAATGTGAAATTTTCTGTTGAAAGGCTGATTTATGGAAAATGATTAAAGAATTGGCAGATTATAACCAACAAACCTTGTGTTATGCAAATACATGCGTGAGTGTGTGTGTACAACTAGGATAGTTTCCCTTACCAGTTGTAGTGAAAAGTGATTTTAAACATTCTCATGACTCCTTTGGCAGCAGTAAATCAAGAACTAGAGTTTTACATTAAAAGGATTTTTTTCAAAATGCAGAGAAAGATTAGTTTTTTTTATCCACAGTCTAGTGTAGACAGTGTAAGTGCATACTCAGAGTGTGTGATCTGAAAAAATTGGTCCTATAATGTGCTGCTTTCTCTGTAGTTTATTCCACTTATCCTTTGCAGACATTGATTTATTTGTAAAGTTTTGATGTGTAAATTTTAATTCAGAAAATTGTAAATTTTACTTTAGAAAATGGAATTGTGTTTGGAAGCCGACGTCCTCTGAAGTGTTCCTTTTTTACATGTGAGTCATTGATACAAAACTAGAAGGAAAAGCTGGATTTTGTGATTCTGGTGTTTAAAAAATATTAACTACATTTTCAACTGGGAACATGGTTTGATCATTTTCAAAATAAGCTATTTGAAGCATAAACTTGAAAGACTTGCTTGAGAAAATACACAAATTAATGTGTCTTAACTAGGAGCTGTTCAATTTTTTAAAAAGGTAAAAATGCTAGAAACTTGATTCTGTTACAGAATCATCTTCTAAGGTGAAGCTGATGTTACAGGTTTACCAGATTTCTTTCTTTTGTTATAAATATGGCCAAGTTGTTTTGAGTCAGTGGGGAGACAATTTAAAAAAAAAAAAAAAACAAAAACCTCTCCTGCCTTCCAGAAAAATCCTTGTTTGAAGGATATTATCAAATGGCGTATTTTCATGAGCACAGATGTACTAGATTGATGGGGGGAGACTGACTTTAATTACTCTTGATTGATCAGAGTCCAGGCTTAAACACTTGTGTATTCCGTACCTCCTCATACCCTTTCCCCGATATTTATAATGTCTGAAAATATTAAATTTCCAAGTACTTCATGTTGTAGTAGCTTGTATAAGGACATTTTCAACAAGATGCTTTTTATCAAGTGCAGCACTGAGCCACGTGCATAGTGGGGGGACTGTAGATGTCTGACAGGTGGACCCACGGGGGCAGTAGTTGGCATCGAGCTCATCGTTAAGTCTGAGTACTCAGGACCATAGTCCATCCACTGGGCCCATTTCACCTAAAAGAGAGTGCTGGTTTCTCTGGGGACCTTCATAGGGAGAATAAGTTGGTAAATTCAAAACAAAAGCTCCAAATCAGAAAAGGAGCATGGTAGGGTACAACTCTTTCTTTTTTAAACCAGTGTGTAGTGAGATGGGAAGTGTCTTAATCACTTAGCTAGGAAAAGTTGCTGATCAGAAATTAACTTAGGGTTAATTTTTGTGTGTTAGTGGAAAGAAAAGGAATGAAAAGCCTTGGAAAACCTGGATTAGGCAAATAACTTCTCGTTTAGTGAGTTTTCAAATGCCGCTTATTTAGCAGATAGTATTTCAAGTCGTAGCATCCACCAACTACAAGGGCAAACTTTACACACGGGATAGATATTTGGAAATTAGTTGAACAGAATCAGAGGGGCTGTGAGTTAACAGCATTTGTAGTAGAATGATGCATCCTCCCTGAAGTGGCGCTCGAGCAGGCCAGAGAGGGAGAGACATGCCCCTCATGTGACATGTGACTGTGCCTTCCTGGCTGAAGGTGCGTGTCTAGATTTCTACCCTTGGTCGCCTGAAGATGTTTCCTGTACCACCAGTATCCTGTCACTTAGGAGTGAAAAACGATTGCTGTTTATATCTGTGAATCTGCGTTAGTCTGGGTTAAAATGCCGTGGCACCAAGATGAGGACTTGGATGCCGATGTGCAGTAGACACTCAGTAGTGGGTTTTCCAAACTTGGTGGATTCAGTACACTAGCACCTCACCTGTTAACCAGAAGATGGGTAAGAAACATTTTTCAAGCTGGTATTTTAAAGCATACTGTTTGTTTGTTTGTTTGTTTAAAAAAAAAACAAAATGTATTTCATAGTTAGAATGAAAGATTCAGATGAATTTTAAGGAAAAAAATGAGATTTCAGAGAGTTTTTCATAGAGTTTAATTACAACTAAATTGTAAGTGAAGAAAAAAGTCCTGAAAATCAGGGTTGCATCTGGGGAAATGTAAAGTGCTTCTGTCTGGATCCCCAGGTCCATCAAATATGAACTCCCCCTTTCTAACCGTAGGTACACTTTGGTGGGAATTCGGGGGAAGTACTATCCTTGGTGGCATCACTTTGTAGGGTATTGTAAAATTTTTAGGCAACATTAATTTCCTTCATTTTGACTAAAAAAAAAAAAAGCATGATTATTTTTACATTTTCCTCCTCAGAAATATTTTTAAATTGTTTTTTTATCTAAGTACTGTGTTAGGAATTTTAGGGACATCTGCTAAGCTTGGTAGAAGGTTGATATGAATAGTAGCAAATGCTTACTGTGTGTCAGGTCCTCTTCTAAACATTTTATTTACATAACATCTGTTTCTCACAACAACCTTATAAGGTAGGTACTGTTATTGTTCCCATTAGAGGTCATTGCAGACACAGGAAGAGAGGAAGACGTGAGTTGGGGAGCCAGAACTTTGAAGCCCCACAGACATCCACATACATTTCTATATTAACTATTCGAAACAGTCATGTCACTGTGTAATGTGGCTCCATGCTTCTTGAATTGTTTCCAAAGTAAGAAACATATCTTGTAGGATAACCTCATGTACACAGAGATGTAACTAAAAAGATGACCTGCACAACACTTACCGTGGTATGTTCTATGAGCTCTTTTCTTTCTATTTCACTTTTTTGAAAAGTTCCAGTTTCCATTTACTAAGTCACTGTCATGACCCACACATTAATGGGTTACAGTCCTCGATTTGAAAGACATACATACTATAGATAATCATTATCAAATCTAATACCATTTTTCCTTGTTCTAAAGTGAATGCAAATACTTGGAAATAAAATAAAATGCAAGCACCAAGCTAGATGATTGAATAAATGTGTTCATAAAAGCATTGTGCTGAAACTGAGAACTGAAATTCAGTTCTTAGCAGTTAAAACTAGTTTATGCAGACAAACCGTCTTTTTAACACCTGGTATATTTTAAGTGGTTATAGTCATCTGCACGTTTTCATGTTTTCTAAAGCAGTTCACACCAGTGATGCTTGTGTCACCCTACTTGGAAGTCACATGTTAATTGAAGCAGAAAGAATTTATATGCTGACCAAATCTTAGTGATAAGGCAAACAATATTTAAGGCTTTGATTGGATTTTTATGTGGAATTTTAGGATCTCAGAAGACCTTCTATTAATTAGTTGTTCAGGTACCAAGTCTAAGAAAATGAAAGTAATTTTCTAATACTAAGATGTTTGTCGGAGAAAATACTTAATGACATCTGAAGTTTATCTTAATTATAAAGTTGTGTTTGGGGGAAATGAGATGAATAAGCATGTTTCTGTATTATATAATTGGAAGGACAAAGATCGATCTCCAGGAGAAGGCAGCTATAGTCACTCACTGAGTGTAAGTTTGAGGGTCTACTGATTTCAAAGCTCTGCTCGTTTTTAGAAAGTGGGAGAAAGAGGCACAAAGCTTTAAATGCGTGTGTTCTCACCCTGGCCCACGATGGTACGTCCTGGCCTTGTTTCTTAAATTTTTAAAGCCATCAGTTTTACAGTTTTATGATTTGTTTGAATAATTATATTTCTCTTAAATTACATACATCATGTAAATGTTGTACCCCCCCCATTTTTCTCAGTACTATTACTCTGCCCATAGAAAAAAAATGACATGTAATTAACCATGTTCCAGCATGTTTCTTACTTTGTAATTCTATATGCTGATGTTCTGAGCAGTTGTTTTTTTTTTTAAGTGTCATCAGAGTTCAAGTATGTCCTCCAAATACTTAGAATAGTAAATTCACCAGTATTTGTGTAGCACCTGCTGTGTGCCAAGGTACTGTGTTTGGTGCAGGTTCAGATAAGTTAGGCCCTACCCTCCATCCACAGAACAGAGCTCACAAGTCGTAGGTGTTGCTTCTGTTAGGTCTGAAGGTCCCAAAGCTGGATGTTCTGGTTAGAGAACCTTTAATTACGGATATATTTTTCTATTTTTATGCTAAAAGGTATGAATGTAAAATCCACTTATTTAAACATCCATTATTCAAATAGGAATCATTAGCAAAATAGCCTAATTTAGAATTAAGGGAAATTAAGCAAATATGGTATTTGATATTCAATACTAGGTTTTTATATACTCATGTTTTCTAAATTACAAAATATAAAAATCAAAAGTAAGCCTCTTAATTTTTTGTCTGTTTTTAAAGACTTGATTTTTTTTTTTAGAGTACTTGTAGGTTGACAGCAAAATTAAGAGGAGAGTACAGAGTTTTTCCATATATACCCCTGGTACTCCACACACACACAGCCTCCCTTGTTATCAGTATCAGTCACCAGAGTGGTGCATTTGTTACAATGGATCAGCCTATTGACACATTATCACCCAAAGTGGTTGACAGTTGGGTTCACTCTTGGTGTTGTATAGTCTGTGGGTTTGGACAAATGTATAATGACATGTATTCATCATTATGGTATACAGGATGTAGTTTCACTGCCCTAAAAATCCTGTATGCTTTGCCTGTTTATTTGTCCCTTGTCCAAAACCTGGCAGCCATTGATCTTTTTACTGTCTCCATAGTTTTGACTTTTCCAGGATGTCATGTAGTTGGAATCTTATAGTATGTAGCCTCTTTAAATTAGCTTCTTTGATTTAGTAATAGGCCTTTGAGGTTCCTCGATGTCTTTTCATGGCTTGATATTTCTTGTTAGTGCCAAGTAATATTGCATTGTCTGGGTGGACCACAGTTTATCCATCCCCTACTGAAGGATATCTTGGTTGGTTTTTTTTGTTTTTGTTTGTTTTTGTTTTTTTTAGCAATTGTGAACACAGCTGCTGTAAAAATCCTTGTGCAGGTTTTTATTTGGACATAAGTGTTCAGTTCATTTGGGTAAATACCAAGGAGAATAATCGCCGGATTATATGAGTGATAATAAAATAGTTTACAAGAAGTGTTTAACCAAAATTAAAATCAAAATCCTTTCTAAGTGATTGCTAGATCAGAAGGTAAGAGTTATGTGAGGTTTGTAAGAAACTGTCACACAGTTTTCCAAAGTGGCTGCACCATGGCATTTCCCCACAGTGATGAATGGGAGTTCCGTCTCCCCCACATCCTCGCCAGCATTTGACGTGGCCATTGTTCCGGATTGTGGTCATTCTGATAGGTGTGTGGTGGCATCCCAATGTTGTTTTAGTTTACACTTCCCTGATGAGGTAGGATGTGGAGCATCTTTTCATATGCTTATTAGCCATCTGTGTATTTTCTTTGGTGAGATTTTTGGCCCAATTTTTTTTTTGAGTGGGTTTTCTTATTGAGTTTTAAGAGTTCTTTATATATTTTGGCTAACAGTCCTTTACCAAATCTTTTGCAAATATTTTCTCCCGTGGCTTGTCTTCTCGTTCTCTTCACATTGTTTTTTCACAGAGCAGTTTTTAATTTCAGTGAAGTCTAGCTTATCCTGCCTTTGGTTTTCTATCTAAAAAGTCATCACCTTACTCAGGTCATCTAGGTTTTCTACTATGTTGTCTTCTAGAGGTTTTATAGCTTTGTTCCACTTTTATTTTTAAGAGAGGTTTTGTAAATATTACGTGAATAATGTTCAACATACTGAAAATGTCCTCACATTTAATGGGTTTTAATCATTTCCTGACTAAAGTCAGGCGAATTAGATGGGTCTTTAAGAATCATCTCCTACCACCCTATTATTCTTTTTAAATGGAAGAAAGAGAGCTATCAGTTGGGAAATTCCACTGTGTACCAGGCATGGAACCAGACATCATTTTTACGAACGATGTCTCATTGAAATCCTACAAGAGCTCTAAGAAGTTGGTATATGGGTCTTTCATGTAAAATGAGTTAACAGAATTAGAACCGGCATCATAGGAGCCAAGAGTCGCCTCCTGAGTGAATCTGACTTGTAGTGCTCAGTGGTTTTGGAGTTTCTGTGTTTGTCTCTTCACTTGAATTATGGGCTTAGTATTTCCTAACTCCTATCCGAGAGAGATCTGAGTTGGGGATCATCTTGATGAGATCCCCTGATAGAGGGCAGTGGGAAGCATGAACACAGGCAGAATATGGTTAACTTTATATCAGACTTTGAATTCAGGGTTACATACATTCAACCGTGAGACCTGCACAAAAGTTGTATTATGCAACTACTGTTGTAAATAGTTTTCATTGACTGTACATTATTTTTGAATAAGATATGTGGTTGGTTCTGGAACTTAAAGCATGGAAGTGGTCATGTCCATATTCACATACAAGCTTTATAATAGTTGTGCTTGTATACTTACTAGCTTTAGAACTTAAAGGGAAAATTCAAGTCTTGCTCATACTTTCATTGTATAGTGGTGAATGGGGGCAGATAGTAAGTCATCCCATTATCCCAGCTAGTCCGGGAACCCTCCTGTGACACCAGGTAACAGGAGAAGCGGGCTTCTGTTGGTTTCCATCAGTGAGAGAGGCCAGCATCTTCTCACATCGTTCCGAGTGGTCCATTTCTCCTGGCCTGCAGCCTGGTGTCTACTCTTGGAGCCAAATTCTTCAAGGCCTCTGTCTCCTGGCACTTAACAACGGCCACTGACCTTTTTATAATAGACCTTCTCTTGATTTATCTTAGACCTTTGACACTGTCTAGGACTAGACGTTTCTTCAGAGTACCCCGTCTTCCATCTTCTGCCCTCCTGGCGCTCCTTCCGTGCACCCCCCCATCTCATGCAGCACCCTTTTTCTCTTGGGGGGTGAGGGGGGGAGTGGAAGGCAGGGACTCATTTTCCTCATGTCCTTTAAATATGAGCTTAAGTCCTTATCTCTATTAAATTCTTCCTTTACGCTTTGAAGATTTTTTCATGTCGATGACAACAGTTTCGCCTTTTTTGCAGATTATTGAACTTGCTCCTTCAGGCACAGTTCCCTTTGGGTGACAGTTCTAAACTGCCTGCTCGGACATTTTCATTTTGGTGTTATTTTTTAAATCATTCTTTTCATCACTTCACATTTATCATATCTAAAATTAAGCTCTTCATCTTCCCTCTAGATTAGGTCTCTTCACATAACTTATTTAAGAGAAATTCTCTTAGTAGTATTACTTTTCTCTTTTTGGTTTTTTTTTTCTTTAACTCCCTTTACACTCGGGGTTTTGCCAGCATGAGAATTTTTTTAAAGAGTGTTTAATTTAGTGATACAAAGAATTTCATGTAGACAGATTCAGGAGTGTCTGGATGATGATCATTTAACCCAGAATTGCCATGAGACCGTGCTTGTGAGTTGATCATTTCTTTACAGTTATCTTGTTGCCAGGTGTTACCTAAAGCAGAGGATACAATTAATTGGTGGAGATCCTGTCTGCCACATATGGCTCACAATTGTTTTCGTAGCTTTTATGGTGCCACTTTTTGCCTTTTTTAACCTTAAAAGATGTTGAAGTACAGTAAACACATATTACATATTTATTACCTATTTAAGATCTTCAGAGTGAGTTTTGTACATAACCATAATTTCAAAGTGCCGATGCGCATAAATGATCCTGATAATAGCTATCACGGAATGTGGTGGCACAGTCAGAAGTGCCACTAAAACCCTTGTGCTCTGCACTCACAATTGGAGGAATTGTCAGTTCAGTCAGAGGTTGGTGAAAAATAAGATGTGTTCCCCCATCTACAAGCACAGTTCCCTGAATCCTGTCCATGGATGCCCAGTGACGTCTCAACTGGCACCCCTCCCCGTAACCTGCTTCTTCCCTCCCCCATAGGTAACCATTTTTAGTTGTCAGTTTTATCTTACCATTTTTTTTCTTTTTGAAAAGAAAAACATGTATCTTTACCTATGTGTTAGTATTTACTCTCCTCCCCTCACACACAAAAGGAACCTTTTTCATTGAATATCCATTAAGAAGTCGCTGTATTATCACTAAGAGGAGGTTGGCCTCATTCCTTTCTAGAACTGCACAATGCTCCATTGTGTGGGTCCATAATGTAGTCCTCATGCGCCCTCCTGATGGGTTTTGGATGATTTCCAGTCTTCACAGCGACTGAACTTGCGTTTACAACTTACTGTAGTTTTTGGCCAAGTTTATTTTGGGGATAGATCCTTAGAAGTAAGATAGCTGGGTCGAAGGGTAAATGCATCTGTAATGTCATTAGAAAAAACCAAATTACTGTTTGTGTCATTGTGCCTTCCCACCAGCAATAGTGAAGTTGTTCTGCATTTTTCAAGTACTGCTGTGAAATTCTGGAACTCAGAAATAAAGTTTTGGAGGGTTCGAAAGTACCAGTTTGAGAGACACTTGTCATCCTTAACACATTCCTAACCTATGCCACGCACATCCCATCAACTCAGTTACCATAATTTCTGCTGTGTTGTGGTTTTAAGCATCTGGCCTTGCTTTTTCCTTGCTGTGTCTAAGGTGAGCCAGTATCTCAACCCTAATAGCCTCCCAGTTAATTTCACTGTCTTTAAGTCCTCTCTCATCTCAATTCTGTAGAGCCATCAGATGAAGTTTCTAAAGCCTTCTTGATCATTGTAGCCTGAATGATTTGTTGCAGAAATTCTGAACCTGTGTTGCAGTTCTTGTCTGTACCTTAAATATAGCAGTATCGTGTACATCACCTGACAGCTCTTCCAGTAGCTTCAGCTAAGTCTTTAAATGACATCTTCACCTGTTTGTACATGTTGCAGGAGACTATGAGCCCCTCTGTTGGTAACACCTTAAATAAATAGCAGTTCTTAAAGTTTCTTTCCAGTAGAACAGCCAGCAGCGATACCACTTCTTTTCGAGCTAAGACCCCTGCATAAGGAGAACCTAGTCATTTTGCAGAGGCGCATTTCTTTCAGTGCATGGACTAAATTTGACCTGTAAAGGTTTATAGCTAGCATGCTTTAAAGCTCTTTTTTCCTTAACAGTTTTATTGAGGTATAATTTACACACTATAAAATTCACTAGTTTTGAATGTATAATTAAGCGATTTTTGGTAAAGTTACAGAGCTGTGCAGCCATCACCAGAGTCCATTTTTAGGGCACTTCCATCACCCCCTAAAGATCCCTTGTGCCTATTTGTAGTCACCATTCCTACCCCAGCCAAACACTAATCTACTTCCTATCTCTGTAGTTGCCTGTTCTGTCGATAGTACACAGTAAATGGAATCGTTAAAATGTGACCTTTTGCATCTGGCTCTCACTTAGCGTAATGATTTTGGGTCCATCTATGCTGTAGCGTATATCAGTCCTTTATTTTTTATGACATTCTGATTATCCACTCACCTGCTGGACATTTATTTGGGTTGTTCCACTTTGGGGCTGGTAGAGGTAATGTGCTATGAACGTACGTGGACAGGTCTTTGGGTGTGGACATAGGTTTTCTTGTTCAAGAGGTAGCTACCTAGTAGTAGACTTGATAGACATATGGTAAATATATGTTAGCTGAACCTGGTTTTTTAATGCCCTGAATGTTTAATTGCTAACTTTAAGTAAAGACATAAACAAGGCAGTTTGAGTAGTTCTTATACATTCAGGTCTTTGGAATGTGGCTTTGAATTGGTTGTTTGAGAAACAGCAGGACCCATTTCCCATCTGGGCGTGTGTTTATGCTGCTTCTCCTACTCCATAGCCATGGGTTTAAATGTTTTGAGAGAAAGAACTCAGCTAATATCTTAGAAAGCTATGTGTTAGGATATTAATTGGAATTTTTTTATATTTGTCATCTGTAATTGTTTGAACTTAATAATTATTCCCTAGTTCTATGTAGAGATGAGACATATAAGTATAAATTTTGCGAGCATTGACCGCGTGGGCTTGCCTGAGGTGGTAAAGGCTGTCCGCCCTCCCTGGTGTGCAGTAGAACCCTGATGGCTGCATGCGCACTTAGTGGCCCACGCTTACAGGGTCTTTGAGTTAAAGATTTCTTCTTGATTAAAAAGTTAAAATTTAAAATAACATTCAAATATGAATTAATGAATAGTCAAATGAAATAGAAAGTTTTCAATCGTTCTGGGGATGTGAGTATAAATGTCCAGTTCGTGAACTTGCTGGTTCTTCCTGTTGGTTCGCAGCCATTCGGACTTGCCATTGCACATGCACGTCGGGGGCCTTTCACTTGTGTTTCCACATGGTTCCTTTGGAAGCCATGTCGTAATCACGGCCAGAAGAGTAAGTCTTGGTAGCACACTTTTTAAGGAAGTGGAATAAGAACCACTGCCTTCTGTGGAAATAGCTTGACAGGAAGACGGGGTGATGGAAGGAAAGTGGCTTTGGGATTCAGATACTGGGTTCTGAATCCTTGCCATTTATTAGAGTATCTTTGGGCAAATATTTAACATCTTCGAGCCTGAGTTTCCTCATTTGTAAGAAGTAGATTGTACCACGCGGAGACTATGGTTATCGTAAGGGTTTGATGAAAGCGTTAGAGCTCCTGTTGGCAGAGGCTAGCATTGTAGCCTGCCATAAACGATAGGTCCTTTTGTGCACAGTAACGAGAGCAAGCGGTTGCCCTCGATGGACGCTGTCTGGAGCTCGGTCGTGGGTGTGGTAGCGTGTAGACAGTGCTCATGGAGTTCAGTCACTTAGCAGAATGAATGGCTCTTTGCATTTTAGAAATTAAGCTGGGCAGCAGTGTAGAAAATGGATTGGAGTTGGAGTGGGTGAAATTGGTGACAGTGGCACCAGTGAAGAGACTTGTTAGCGACCCAGATGAGAGTTAATACCTAGACTGGTGGCTGTGGTGGATAGAGAGAGAAGTGGGTGTCTTCAAGAGGCGAGAAGGAGGGAGAACCGATGGAACTGACTTTACAGCAGGGTGAAGAACAGGGAGGAATCAAAGCTGACTTGTTACCACGAGAGGATGCAGAAGAGGAGCTGGTTCTAAGCTAGACCAGTCACCAGGCCACACATGCCCCTTACCGTGAAGTCTCCATGGGAGCTCTGGAGGAAGGGAGGGTGTGTGTAGTCTGGAGGAAGCATGTGGCTGGAGAAGGCGGTGCTTTCGTCACCTTCAGGATTTTAATTTGGGCAGCGAGGCATCTGTTGACCAAGGCAGGGAGAAAGGCAGAGAGGGAGGTGTTCAGTTTGGGGCACGTGCATTTGTGCCTCCATAAGATCCAGGGCAAGGAGAGGAGGAGGAGCCGCAGTCCCAGGTGTACTGAGGGTCTCACGGGCATCATCAAGGCAGATCAGAGAGCGCCACGCCCACCCTGCTGCGGGTGCCAGTCCTCCTCCTAAATTATTAAAGTGCAACTGGAAGTCTTATTAAATCTGGAACAGAATTTTCTGCAACGTATACAGCGGAAGCTTTCGTTTCCTCGCTAGGCAGTGTTACCTAATCTCAGCTACATACTTCCCATCCAAATTGGCTGAATCAGCCTCTTTTTCAGGTGTTGCGTTCATTTAAAACTTTAATAGAATTTAAGAATTTCTAATAGTATTTAGGAATTTCTCAGCTTGGGGCTCTCTCGTCTTGATTCTAAATGATTCTAAATTGAATATCCTTTAACCTGGTAAATTGTTTTCCTTTGCATGTATCATCTAGATCGTTCTACAGCATAACAGTACGTTCGTTGCAGGCTTGTAGGTGAGAAGCATTCTGCTGCGGCGCGCACCAGCAGGCCCACTTCCCACCTTCCAGAGAGGACTCCCGGGTGCCCGCGCAGCGCCCTGCTGCGCGTGCTGCTTTCCAGTCCCCCCGCCCCACACCTGTCTCCTGATCCCCCACCCCCATTCTCTTGCTTTTCCTTCTATTTTTACTTCATATATGTTGTATAGGTTTGTTGAATTTTTTGTTAAAATTTTAGTATGGAAAATTGAGACTACAATACAACTGTAGTTGTTTTTTTCCCCTTTTAATATTTTTAAGAAAATCCCAGTTAATATCATTTCACTCACAAGAGTATGTATCTAATAAGTATGGTGTTTTTGTTTTTTTAAACGTAAGCACAGCGTGAGCACATGGTTGGCCAGTGCCATACTCAGATGTGCGTTGCATGCTGATTACAGTGTCTGTCCACCTTGCCAAGGATTGCTGGCCTTCTCTCCTCCCTCAGAAATGCTCTTTTTTAAAAATCTTACATATCATACTATATTTATTCCTCTGTCATAATCTTACTCAGGAGTCTTTCTAAATTTCATCCACGTTGAAGTACGTAGCTGAAGTTGAATCAGTTTGTGTGTGTTCTGTTGTGTGACTGTCCTAGGTTTATTTGTGAATTCTTCTGTTGGACATATGGGTTGTTTCCAGAGTTGCAGTTTCTTATTGCCACTGTCCTCATAAAGGAGTGCAGTGCATGCCTGTGCTTATATGTTCCTGGTGTACTTTCAAAAAGTTTCTCTAGTCTTAAGTCATTTGGTTGCTCTACATTTCGTACTTTATTGTACCATACTGCAAGTAAAGGCCAGAGTGCTACGCGTACTTTTAACCAAGTCTTAGAAATAAGTAATTACTTTGTTGAGTAATGCCTAGCATCATTTAAATTTTAATCAGATTTAAAATGTTACCAGACTAGAAAAGCTCAATTTAAAATTGTCTTGTTTTTTTAATAGTGAATTTGAACTGTTTTATTAGCTCTAATACAGACTTTGTTTTTGGAAGATACTGTAACATTTTAATCTTTTTTATCTTTTGAAAACGTGTTTCTTTCGTTCCTGTTACAACTCTACTTCCAATGATCTTAATGTTGGCTTTACAACAGCATCTGCTACATGTGTTTGGTCTTAATTTATGAAAAGGGGAAATATCAGGACAGCATTAATAGGCAGAAGTGGTATCTGGATCTTTTAAATATCTAGAGTGAAATCGAGGCGGGAACACAGTTCTCTTATTACTTTAAAATTTATGAGTTCCTATTGTAGAGGAGAAATATATTTATGCTCATTAAAGTCTTAGGAATTTATATTCCTATCTGTTGTATAGTTAGAAACTGTCAGGAGAGTAATACACAGGAGAATGCACAAAGCTTGCCTGGTTAGCCGTGTGCAGAAATGCCTGGCCTGCGGTCCAGTCCAAGGGCAAGGGCCAAGGCTTATGAGTGGAGCTGTCCTCCTGCAGCTCGGGGCTCAAAAGATACTCCACATTTCTGTCCCTCCCGGCCCCTTCCAGTTGGATTTCTACCCTTAAAACCACAGTGAACCTTTCATTGTTAAGACCACCAGTGACTTACATAAAACTAAAGCCAGAAGCTGCATTTCAGAAATCATGATGATGATGAAAATAATAGCTAGCATTTATGATATACTGTGGTGCCTCATTTAATCCTGACCCCCAGAGATATTCAGTGATTTAGCCAGATCATTCAAAATGTAAATGGTGTTGACCATTATGAGGCCCAGCCAACTGTGGCCTTTTCTTCCTTTGGCCTCCAGGATGGGGGTCCGTCCATTGTTTGGGGCTATAACTTTGCAAATACACGCTCTATGGGTTCCTTACTAAATGTTCCTCAGACTCAGTTTCTCTCATTTCTCTGCTTTGCTCGTTCCAGCCTCAAGCAGTGCGTGTCAGAGATAAGCTCTCACAGCCCAGCTTCCTAGGACAATGGCACGCTCTGCAGATACCCGTGTTCAGAAGTGAACTGCCTCCCACCAACCTGTTTCTCCTCTACCATGTTCTGTCCTAGCCGATGGTCCCATAGTCCATTTCTCTTATAGCTGCAGGTAGGTATTTATCATGCACAGTCAAGTCAGCAAGAGGGAAACCCTTAGATAGCTGCTTGTCACAGGATTAAAACTGTTAAAAAGTGAACACCTGGAAGCTCTTAACTGGACACTAGTTTGACAAGCGGTAGAATGTTATATAGCTCACAAAAACAGTGAGATGTAATTCATTTAATGAGGAGAGGTATGTCTGGTTCTTAAGTGAAAAGAGTCGCAGAACGGTGTGTGGTCGATCCCAAGAGTTAGAGATCATAGGGATCACCACAGATTTATCTTTTTCTTTTCTTTTCTCTTCTTTTTTTTTTTTTTAAGATATGTTGCCTGAAAAACCAGTCCTGATATATGTTCAGAGAAAAATACGGCCAAGTCACTTTGAGAGGGAGACAGTTTCTACTGTTTTTCTGATGGAAAAAGTAAATTCCGTTCACTTTTTAAGGCCTCTGAAATCTGCACCAAACAAAAATATTTAACGTCACCGACGCTAGCATTTCCCAGACTCCTTTCATGTTCTTGATGTTCCAGTTAGTGTTTAGAAGACTGTTACAGGTGCTCTTTTAAAACAGCCCTTTCATTACCAGTGAAACCTGAATAACTAATATCAAAAAGGATGTATTTTCAGGATTCTTGGAAGCTGTTTCACACTTCTACTCAAGGGAGGATCTTATGCACCTTTGGTCTTGAGAAATAGGCTGATGAGTGCATCGTTTGAATTGTTAGAAAGTCTGTCTAGTATTGATTAGATTGGAAGAAGAGTCTTTTCTGTGAGACAAGTCCTTAAATGTAGACCCTCCCTTCTCCATTACGCCTGCCTGCTTTTGACTCTTTCATTCCATCGTATTATTTTCCTGGGGGAGAGGAAAGTGTAGTAGAATAGTGTGCTGCGCCTGAGTCGTCATTCAGGCTTCACAAGCCAGCGGCTAGTGAGAAGGTGCAGCCGGCTGGGCCACTGGTTCCCGGCTTTGGTTGGCTGCAGTTTGCTCCTTTGTTTCCTGTGTTTCTAAATGGCGAAGTGCCACATCTGCAGATTCTGTGTCAGAGAACATCACTGTTATTCATCAGTGCACGTGCCCACGGTTGGTATCCCTGTGACGTCAAGGGTCTGTGTACCAAGAATGCTTTCAAAAACTGCCTTATGTCCTAAGCATGTATTTTAGTTTTCTTTTTTAAAAAATATATGTATTGGCTTTTTGGACCTCCTAAGTTGTTTGGCTACATGGTATGATTTATTAGGAAAATATTTTTACCCCTTAACTAAAAATAACATGAACCTTTCTGACTTCATGAAGTTTGCTTAAGGTTAGTAACAGTTTTTGATGGCCTGGTTATGAGATGGAGGTCATATAGTATGTAAAGTGGTATATTTCTGAAAATTCAACATTGACTGATGTGCCAGTCTTTTATAGGCACCTGTATTGTATTTTATTACTCCAAGCAGTTTTACAATCAGTTTAATTCATCAAACTTTGAGTAATGCATGAGCAGCTTACAGCCCCCACCCCCAAGGTGGAACACTCCATCACCAGAGCACCGCGCGTCCCCTGGGACACGGAGATACAGAGGTGCCCCACCCAGGTGCCCCTTCAGGGAAGCGCTGGGCTCCCGGATGCGGAATGTGGTTAGCAGACGGCCTCTGCAGCCTGAGAGCCGAGCCAGCAGCCCTCGCTGCAGAGGGCGGGGGCAGGTGTGTGCTTGCTCTTAACATTGCCTTTTATACTCAGTTTAATTTTATACGTAATTTAGTTTTCTTTGCTGTAATATTAGTGATAAATCTTTGAGTATATAAATGTGTGGTTCTCCAGACAGTATTAAGAAGATAAGATTTCCTCTTTAAACTCAAGTAGAGAAGGTCATGTGAATTTTTGAGACCCTCAGATCAGCTGTGTAATAATTTTGGATACTCAGTCGGGACAATTCGAATAAGGGAATAATGGGTAGTCTGAAAGAGGAAAGAACAAAGCACTTAAAAGCAGGAGTAGAATATTTTGCTAATTTTCCAGCATATCTGCATATAAGCTGAGGTGTGCTGTGGCAGTACATTTGCATGCATGGAACTATATACAGTGTGTAACAAATTTGACATTTTAATGTGAAAAGGTTATATTTGCTCTCTTAGAGCGTCAGTGAGTCCTGATAGACTGAGATTTATAACTTGAACCAGAATGTAGCACAAGGAAGAAAGAACAAGGAAAGAGCATACTGGTGCTGATGTTGGGGGAGGACGGGGAGAAAAGTCCACATCGACCATTTCATTTGATGTATTTTAACTCTGTGTGGAGGGGTGCTGGTGTGATAAGTGGTATCTGAATTCATTAGGTCTTCTGATACTTGCAGTGTGCTTAGTTTTTTATTTTATGCCAGACTTTAAAAATTTAGCTTTCCTAAATCTAAAATATTTGAATAGGTTTAATATTGATACAGTTAGGACTGGTTTGTGAGCTCTTTCAGACTACCAGTTTCTGAATTGGAGCTGTTTGAGATTCTAAAATACATAGTCGGTGAGCCTCGCTTTTTCCTGTGGCTCTTTTAGTGTTTTCCCTGGTTATCGACACCTTAAAGTGAAAGAACCTAAAATTCAGACTGAAGTATCGGAGAGTACTGGCCTGAGAATGCAGAGCTCTGGCTTGCGGTCTACTTTCTAGCATTGTGATCTTGATCAGGTTCGCTTGCTCCTTTAAATCAATCCCTTTATCTATAAAAGAAAGGGCCAGACTGTCTTTAAGGTTCACCTTTAATTGTCTATGACTGTAATGGCTCTTAGGAGCAAATACTTTTGGTGCACACCTGCATAGCACATAAAGTTTCCAGGTTACAAGTAGGTTATGTAGCAAAAATTTATGAGTTAGCTTCTCAGAAAGTTGCTTTATTTCATGGCAGTAGTATTATGAAAGTAGACCATATCTGATTACCAAACCAGGATCTAGGATAGTGTGTGGCATATGGTGGTTCCCTACTAAATATTTGTTAAATATTAATGGTCACTAAGTTTCTATAACTCTCATAAGTCTCTTTAATTAAACAGTGTTAAAATATGTATACACTTGCAATGACCAGGATAACAAAACATTACTAAATGAAATAGCAAGAAATAAATTTTAGTCTAAATTCTGTTGTTTGAAAGAAAAAAGTTTAGAAAAAACAATATAGAATTTTATGGAGATTCTTGGGGGATTTGGGCAAGTTCAGATGCTTGAGTAGCCTGGTGTTCCATTATTTCTAAATCCTTTAAAACATATAGCTTTTAAATTCCTCAATTTATTCTTTCATTTATTCATGCAAAACACCGATTCAGCTAGGTGCCAGGCTCTGAGCTAGTTTACAAGATACTGTGGTGAGCAGACGAGACGGCCTCTGTGCCCAGGGATCCTTCTCAGCCGTGGAGTGAGCGAGCATGGCATGGAATTATTTTCTTAACCAAGCTAACTAAGAAGGGAAGCCCTTGAAGTGGGCATCCCTGACCTCATCTGGGGGCTTCTCAATGAGTGGGGTACCTGGCTGGAAAACAGCTTGTCGAGGAAAGAGAGGAACTGTCCAGGGAGAAGCAGCAGCAAATGCAAAGGTCCTCAGGCATGGCAGGCGTTCTGGCAAGGTGAGAACGGGGGAAGTCTGTTTGGCTGTGCCCAGGGGCACGGAGGGCAGATGTTTGGGAGGCAGATGGAGAGAGGGGGAAGATCTGAAGTAGGGATTTCTCTGCTTCGGACTACCTTGCTCCCCATTGCTCACAGGGTGACATGACAGTCAGGTTTATAATTTCAGACTCAGCTGTTATATGAAGACCAAATGGGGAGGTTAAATAAATATTGGGAGGTATGGAGTCTAGTTTAGACTACCTGAAACAGTGGTCCAGGTAGGAGACACTGTTGCTGATTACTGGAAGAGAGTGAGTGGGTTTGAAATGACCTTGAAAGTTAAAATCAATAGCACTTGAATGTGAAAGATGAGGATGAAGCATTAGAATATTCCCAGATGTCTGATGAGTGAGTACAAGCAGTTGCCACTTTACTAAGATGGACAACACTGTGAAGAATGGAGTTTGGGGCAGATCCTGAGTTCAGTTTTAGAGCTGATGGGCTTGAGATGTCAGGAGATGTGTCTGAGGAACTTGGATGTGTAGGCAGGCCTAGAGTTCAGAGAGGAAATCTGGACTAGAGAGTTTAAGTGATAGTCTCCCCTTAGGAGAAAGATAAGTGATGGGGAAAGGAGTGCAGGTTTAAATACATGATGCCAGCAGGTGGTGCCACCATCCCCAAATGCCCCGCAGTTATCAGGTGGGCTGTTGGTATAAGCTTCCCAAGGTAGATGAAAAGAAAATCAGATCGAAATCATATTTAAGAAACATTTGCAGACTGGTTGTTAGTTTCCTTAAAACTTGAGGGAATTTTTTTCCACTTCTCCCATAGATTTGGTTTTTTTAGAAATGAATGGATTTTCAAGAGGAAAAAGTAGAGGAAGAGGCATGGAGTAGAAAGTAAATACAAATATAAGCTGTTTTGCTAATTGTCTTACAACCACAACATGAGTTCAGAGAAAGCCCTGAACAAAACAACACAAAGGTTCAAGATCAAGGTTTTCCATCAGGCAAAGCTGAAGGTTTCAGTCTCTGGTGTTTGGAATTTAGGCTGCAGTCCTTGTTTTTGGGTGGTTCACTGGGCGTGTAGCACTGTCCATGATTCTGTAACTGCCGAAGTTCCTCCCCACAGTGCAGTGCCTGGTGGGGCTGTGCTGCTTGTCAGCCTCCTCCTCAGTATGGGCCACAGCGTCCTCTGCGTTGTATTTCTCCAGTGCTTGAATGGCACATCCACTGAGTCCGGCTGCATCTCCTCCGACGTAGCGGCGCTTTTGATCACTGCCTCTGCCTTTGGTTGCACAGGGTCGCATTGGAGCATAGGCTGGCGGTCTGCCATGGTCTCCTGCAAGAGCGGTGGGGCTGGCGAGGCTCAGACCCAGCGAGAGATGCCGTGGGTGCCAAAG
This sequence comes from Eonycteris spelaea, assembly GCA_003508835.1. NCBI lineage: Eukaryota > Metazoa > Chordata > Mammalia > Chiroptera > Pteropodidae > Eonycteris > Eonycteris spelaea. The sequence continues at coordinate 2,243,461 of PUFA01000116.1, read as the reverse complement.
CCATGGTGCATCTCAAGGGAACTCTGGGTTAAACATTCCTATTTTCTACAGTTGAAGCTGCCCATTCGAATGTATGACATAAAATACTTGCAGTATCAGGGATGGCGTTGTGGCGTCATAAAATGGTAGGTTTCATAGATTAGATGATAAATATTAGAGACGATTTAGGTTTCAGTAGTTCAGACTTAATCCACAAGTGTGACGTGCGTACAGTGCCTTAGTTTACAGAGAAGCGTAGTGCCATTGAGGATTCAGGGTGAGCCGAATACTTGCTGGGTACCTTGTACTGGATTGGCAGGCCTTGACAACCCTTTCTTACTGTTACAGTCACCACGTGCCTCCCAACAGCAGTTATTTTATGGCACCATTAAAATAATTCAGTATTTCTTAATTTCACAGTAGAAATACTTGTTTTAAAACCTCCACGTTATGTGCTATACATAGACAATCCTTAAAGTATGTCTGTAATATTGCATATTGAGAAGTACTCACTTAATACAATATTGTATAACTCAGGCCCTTTACAGATCCAGGATCCTGAAGCATTATAAATTGTATTTTGCAGTAGCTTCATGCACTTAGAAATAATGGCCGTTACTACTTGTTAAGCATTTACTATGGGTTAAATATTTTATTTAGATTATCTTAAATAGACTTCACTACTATGTAGGAAAATGATTTGTCCTCATTTTACAGACTAGGAAGTCGAGGCCTAGAGAAGTGAGACATTAAGTAATTCATCTAAGACTACGCACTCAGTAGGTGTGGAGCTGAGCTGCAAACCCAGGTCTCTGAATTCACAGCATTTTAAATTTTGCTAATTCTTGCCAAATTCCCTTCTAAAAAAGGAATGACCATTTCCCGTCGCCTTCAGAGTCACCAACATTGGCCAAATGCTAAGTGAAAAATTATTAAAATTCAGAGGTAACTAGTGAGATTGAATGGTTTTTCCTATTTATTAGCTAGTTGCGTTTTTCTGGGAGTTTCCTTTGCCCTTTGAGTTTATCTCTCTGTTATGCAGGTCAAGTAATATAGTTGAAGTTTTGATACTTTTATAAGACAAAAGCAACGTGCTAGTTGTGCTTATGCAAGTTTTAGCCCAGGTTTTCTCATGAGCACTAACCGTCCTGAGGATTCTGAACTCAGTGTGTAAGTAGGCATATTTCTACACTCAGATCATGAGTGTGTTTCGACATGGAGCTAACTTGCTCCAGCTCCGGGTGACAGGTACCTGCTAATGCCTGCAGAGCAAGTATGTCCATCAGAGTGTGTGACAGTACGGTGCCCTGCTATCCCACGCCAGGATATTGAGAAAGAATTAATTAATTCCCTTTATTTCATCTTCAGGTTTGCCTGCAATGAAAGTTCATTCTCTCAGCTAAAGGACATCCTTTCTGAGCTGCTTTGAATAAATTTGGAATGATACTGTATATTTTCATCTAATGGAGAATTAGCTATACCTTGAAAAAGGATTGCTGCACTGGACAACTTCAGACTATTGCTCACAATGTCATCAAACAGGAGTCAGAATCCCCATGGACTGAAGCAGATCGGCCTTGACCAGATCTGGGACGACCTCAGAGCTGGAATCCAGCAGGTGTACACCAGACAGAGCATGGCGAAATCCAGATACATGGAACTCTACACGTATCCTACTGCTCAAGCTGAGATTGATTTGCTTCAAGTTTGATTATTTACTGGTATGATCTGTGAATTTGTAGAAATGTTATATCATGTTTTCTCTTCCCAGTTCATCCTGTGATGTAATCAACAAGTTCATTTTCAGCTTTAAAAATTAAGTCGTTTACTCTTTTTAAAACGTTTTTTGAGCAGGGGTGAAATCGGCTAGCTGATAGTCTGAAGCAGTGCTGTTTAGTGCAGTAGCCATGAGCCACATGTGGCTATCTGCATTTGAAATCATTAAAATTAAGTAATTAAAAATTTAGTTCCTAAGCCACAGGAGCCATATTTCAAGAGCTCAGTAGATGAAAGACTACTTATCAGAGAAAGCCGCGTTGGCATCCAGGTTAAAGCGGGGGAGCGTGGGTTTCTGTATTTCCATTAGCTCCTTCGAGCTGTGGGGCAGAGTGGAGTAGCTTCATCAGATGTGGTCTGGTCCACCAAGCTGAAAGTATTTACCGTCTGGCCTTTTATGGAGAAAGTCTGTCAACCCCCACCTGAAGGGTCACCACACAGAGCCAGAGTTGTTATTTGTGGCTCTGGTTACAGACATGGTGCTTCACTCATTCCTCATGTGGTCCATGGTGTGCTCCAGGGGTCACGAGGTATAAAAGTTGTGGCGCCTGTTCTCTGGTGGATATTTGGGGACACGAGAACTTGTAGTTCCTTGGTTCCATTCAAGTCTAAGAAATTGAAATCTAAGCTAACTTCCCAAAGAGCGATTGCTACTGATGTGCTGCTTCTAGGAATTTAAAGTTGCCAGTTCAATGGATATTTAAGTTTAAATCTTTAATGTACATCATTGATTGTTAAACTTTGTGACAGTCCAGTGTGTGGTATCCCATTGTGCCTTCAGCTATGCTAGCATTTTAGAATCTTAAAAAAATTAACATTAATTTAAATAGTTATGAAACTATGTCTAAATTTTATCATAGGTGTACATACATACTCACGTATATGCGCTTATACTGTAGAATACTTTTTTAAAAAAACAGCTTTATTGAGTATAATTGATGTGCCATAAAACTCACCCTTTTTAAAGTGCACAATGCAGCAGTTTTTAGAATATTCACAGAGTTGTGCAACCATAACCACTATCCAATTTTAGAAAATTTTTATCCTCCCCAAAGAAAACTCATACTCATTAGCAATCACTATCCATTCCCTCCTCCCCCAGTCCCTGGCGAGCACTGATGTGCTTTCTCATCTCTATGAGCTTGCCTATTCTGGATATTTTATGTAAAAGGAATCACACAGTACGTGGCCTTTTGTGACTGGCATCCTTTAGGATAATGTTTTCAGGCTTCTTTGTTGTAGCATGCATTGGTATGTCATTTTTAGGGCTGATTTGTATGGCCATACTGCATTTTGTTTATCCACTCATCAGCAATGGGTATCTGGATTGTTTCCACCTTTTGGCTCTTATGAATAATGTGGCTGTTATGAATATTGTGTGTGACTTTGTGAGTGAACATGTGTTTTCATTTCTCTTGGGTATATACATGGGAATGGATTTTCTGGGTCATAAGATATAAAGAAAGAACACTTTAAGCAGGATAGAATCTGCAAATGAGAGGATATTGCACTCAAGAGGGTTGTGGCTTGCCGGGTTTCACAGTGGGTTTTTTTTTGTTTGTTTGTTTTTGATTTCTTGTAATAGAGCTAAAGGTGGTGATTTCAGTGGTGAGACGAAGGTGCTTGGTTGGATTCCTGGTTTGCAAGAAAACGGGAGCAGCAATGTGGAGACCAAGGAAATTTGCTGATTTGTCTCTGGGGGAATTTCAGATTGGTCTTTTGCCCAATAAGATGTTTTTGGTCTTAGAATTCTAAGAAAGTAGAGACTTCTTCTACTTGCAGCAATTACTGAATAATTTTGATTTGTGGTTGTTCTGATACCTGCAATTTTAATTATTTTAGGAATGGTACTCTTAAATTGAGTGTTTTTTTTTTTTTTCTAGTTTGGTCAGAGATGATAACAGCATCATACATTTATTCTTTAGATAGTACTTATGAAATCAGGTACAGTTTGAGTCCTGTGTATCAGGCATTGTGCTAGGAACCATCCGCATCTTATTTAAGGCGTACATCACCCAGGAGGGCTGGAAATCTGGTCTGTGAAAGGTCAAGTAATTTGCCCAATTGTTATAGCAACCACCTGATAAATGATGATGCCAGAATTAAAATTCTTAGTAGTCTGAATCTAGAAACTGCCTTTTTCTATATGCCTTCAGGTTTTATATTTGAATGAATCATGATTCTCAAAGTATTTCCTGTATTTTCTTTTTGAATTTCCAAAGAAGAGTGTTTTGATTATGTCTTAATATATTAACTTTTAGGGTACAGATGAAACAGTAGAATGTCTACTTGTATTTATTAACTTCACTATTGCAAACCATAAAATCACACTCCCCCTCTTCACCTGCATTTTCAGTATCGGTGTTATCGTAAGCAGAAGAACTTTAAGTCACCTGACATGTTTTTCTAGAGCACATCTTCACTCTGCCACATAAGTCATTCAAGACACAGCACTTCTTGAAACCATGTCACCATTACCACAGTTTGTCCCAGCCTCAGTTTGCACACGTTTTTAAAAAAAGTTTTCTCTTGTGGGTGTGTATTTAATCCCCCATGGAACCACTTAGCTTTATCACCCTTTAAAAGAATCTTCTCCGGGCTGGTTTACAGTGACATCTGACACTTGGGACTGTGAGGTTGTGTTTCAGCTTAGGAGGCACATTTGATCATGGGAAGAAGGGGCAGACTGTGCATGTCGCTGTTCTTATGTCACTCTTCAGAACTTAGACACACCTTATCAGGAGTGAGTGAAAGATTGTTGCTGGGAAAGGAGGGGTGGGGAAACTGGTTGAGGGGAAAAAGGAGGAATCCCTTTCTTCCCATAATGTAGCTCGTGGCTGACAACTGGATTTTTACCCTTTGTTTTTCCTAGAGAAATATGTGACATGTTTTCTAGAGAAAGTCATGTGCTTCTGGATGTGAAACAAATATGGCTAGAACCTTTAGGAACAGCTGGCGTGTGTGGTTGCTCTGCCAAGAAGATGGGTTATGACACAGCACAAACATGGTTCTTCATTTTTCAGCTCTAAATGTCAGGAGAAGGGAATTTGAGAAAAGAAAGAAAGGTCCCAGAGCCTCTGTAATCAGAAAGATCTAGTTCAGTTAACTTTGTTTCCAGCCACTTTACAAAGGCTTCATTTTTCTTCTACAGCTTTGGCCTTGAGGCCTGGCTCCCCAGTGGTATGTCTGTCTGTCCAGTCTGTCCAGCCTGTCCCTTCATTTTTGGTTTTCTGCAATGTCTTACCTACATGTGTGTAGCTAAATGCGACAACTGTTTTTCTTTTGGGATAAAATACAGGAGTACATTCTATGCAAGTGGTAAATAATAGTAGGTTTCCTTTTCTTTTGTACCTGAAATAGATAATGAAGTTTCATATCAATTTACTGACACTGTTACATTGGCTGAGAGGACCGCGTGGGTCCTGACTAGGGAATGTAGCATAGAATGAGGGTCTCTGTGGATACCAAGAGCACCCAGTCTGATGCAGTCTAGACACCAGGCCATCTTGTCCGGTCAGAGTTCCTCTTTGTTTTTGCAAGGCCCCAGATCTGTCTGCCCCTCATTTCTAGGTCAGAATTTTTTTTCCCGTGGTCATTATACATCTCGAGCATAATTTTAGCATCTCTTGGATTCAATTTGAACTTCCATGTTGATGTCTTTCTCCTTTTTTCTGTCTGCCTGCATAAGTTTCAAAATCTTTTCCCCAACCAGTACACGAAGGATTGCATTCATATTCCCTAGTCCTGGTGGCTTCTCAGTAAGTTATCAGCATATTCGGAGTTCGTTCTGAACCTCTGTCCTGATGTTCTGTGACACAGTTCATGGTCGCTGGGGCCGGGGGCCCTTGTTCACTTAGTGTCTGCCGAGGCCCTGGCAGCCTGCGGCATGTGCTTTGCAGCGCCGACATGCTGGGACGTGCTGGTCCTGCGGCTGCTCGGCACCTGCCAGCTGTGCGGTCCCATCCCAGCTGCTGCTGTCACTCTTCCCAGGTCGGAGTGCTTTGCCTTTTGCTGGCTCTTCCGGAGGAGCTGTGGGTGCGGCGGGGGAGGGGTGTTTCAGGCAGCAACCTTTCTCCCTGGTTTGCCTGCTGCACAATGCTTTTCTTAATAAAAACTCAAATTTTCACATAGAAAAACAAATCAAACAGAAAGTAACATTATTTTCACAATAGATTAATGATAATCCATGTTTGTGTGGAAATAGCCATCTCGCCCAATTAATTTATTTGGATTTTTTTTACCTCGTACTTTTTATTCAGGAGTCTTAGTTAATATGATTTTGTTCACTTAATGAGCATGACTTTCATCAAATACACCAAAACTTTTTAAAGTATTTTATAATTTTAAATGTAAGCTACCATTCCATATACGTATCTGTACTCTGACAGAAAGGCTCTAAAGAACGTAACTGTTTGACAAAAATAATTCAGATGGTCATTGATAATATGGAGAGATGTTCAACCTCATGATTACCAAGGAAATGAAGAATCTAAACAGCTCTGTTAACCTGTCGGGTGGAGAAGAGTTTCCGAGATGGTTCTGGCCCGTGCTGGCGGGGGTGGACGGAGACGGAGCCCTGCACTTGGGGAGTGTCATCAGTTTGCCCTGATTTTTTCTGAACGGAAACTGAGAAATGTAAAGACATAAAAATGTACTTTGGTCCAGTGATTTTTTTTTTTTTAAATTTTAACTCTTAACTTATCCTAAGGAAACAGTTGTGTTCAAATTGTATGTGACGGCTGTTTACAATACTTCAGTCATGGTAAACAATAGAAATCAGCCTCAGTCTTCCACAGTCAGATTGGTATTTAATGGCCATAAACAGCCATTAAAAATATATCGAGTATTAATTGATATGTAATAATATTTATTAGCAATAAGAAAAAAAAGCAGGATATAATGTGCCACATGTACTGTGAACCCCCAGCACACCCTCCATTTTTAACAAAAATGTATATATACCACTGTATTGAAAATGGCTATTTGTAGGTATTGGGCTTACGGATGATTTTGTAAAAACTATCTGTGCTTTCTAGATTTTTAGAACATAAATTTAAATATACAGTTTATTAGTTTTTATTAGTTTTCCTTATGTAACTATAAGTTCTTTCTACCTTTCACTACTGACCTCGTACTATTAAAATAGTTTTTAGGACTGAGAAATTGTATCTGTCTTTGAGAGAGAACTTATAAAAGTTGCAATCATATTGCATAGTTGCCCCTAGAAGTGATATTTTTGTTTTTATTAGTTTAAATATGGTATGTTCAACTTTTTTCCTTCTAAATTTGATTCATGGTGGAGATAATACTCAGAGCACTTTGAGTATTTTAGAACAAATTTTATAGTTAATCACAATCAGTTGCAAGCAGTCTTTGTTTTTGATATATCCTATTAGATGTGGACTTACTAGCTTGTATGGGATCATCCCTTTCAGAGTCCTATCTTTCTGTAGCCCAGAAAGCTCTTACTTCATAATGACTTTGCAGGCAGACTGCACAGAGGAGGGTGGGCCTGCTGCTCTTGCCAGTTTGTTCAGGTGGTACATAGGTGACACGTGACAAAAGGAAATATTTTGTTTAAACTTTTAGTTCAGGTTTTTCAGATGATTTTTAATACAAGTTAATTGTTTAAAAGTTCATCATAAGTTCCGGGTGGGTAAGAAGGGTAGTAGAAAATGGTTTTCTGTTTAGTTTTGCTCCTTTAATGAATTGACTTTTTCTATTAGAAACAAAATGGTTTGAGTTTGGTATCTGAAAGTCACAAATCGGTTTCCCAGGTACGTTTGCCTTAGATATAAGTATATAAGGCACAGTGCGGGGCAGCCACGTCAGAAACATCTGCCTTCTCCTGCAGCGTTTACAGTAACCTCGTGTCACAGTGGGGTAGTGGGGTTTGCGGCCTCTCCTCAGCAAGCAGTAGACTCTCATCCAAGGACCAAGGCAGAAACAGGCTCAGGAAAGTCTGTGGAAGATGTGTGTAGTTTGCTTGAGACTCTTTGCATCTGATATGATCTCTTTCACACAGTGACTTGTCCCAGTCATGCAAAACGTAGGCTTTTGGCAGGTGATTAAACAGTTCTGGGTGACAGAAGCAGTGTATGGCCCACTTTGGAGGCAGAGCCAGGCTGGGCCCTTCAACAGACCGTCACACTGCGGCCTGATTTCCGGCCCGCCTGCGTGGAAGACCCGGTCAGACCCCCGAGAGAGACGCAGGTGCCGCCAAGTCTCATCTGTGTTCTGCTTGGGCTGTGTTGCCAAAGACACTCTCCCAGGGAACCTTTTGAAAAGAACCTCAAAGTTTTAAGTCAGATATGTGGGTTTGCCAGACTCTGTCCGCCGTAGTGGTGCAACAGCTAACGCATTCACTGCTGAACAAAGCTTCTACATTATCACTTTTTAGAGTTTTGCCTCCTGATGGTTTGTCTTTATTTCCTCATAATTCCTGTATTTAACTTTTCCTCTTAATCTATTTTAATTGCTCTTGCCTTAAAAATGATTTTAGTTGTGATCATTCTCTTCTAGTTATTAGTCATGTTTATTTAGTTTTTATAATCCCATCACTGATTCATTACCTTGTCAGCGTGCGTGTGTTGGAACTGTGGTGGTAAGCGTGGTCTCTGGGGAGGTGGGGAGCAGGAGGGCAGCTGGAAGCCCGGGCTCGGAGTCTGCCCACCGTGGACCACAGCGCACGCTGCTGTTCGGGAGTGACCCGCGTCAGTGCTTGGACACGGTGCGTTGCCCGCCCCCCCCCCGGGTGCGCTGGCAGTGCTCCAGTGTTGCTTTTCCCTCGGGTCGCATGCCAGTGATACGTGGGGAAGGACTGGGCCACTGGATAGACGATTTCTCCCCGGCAGCTCTCATACACATTAAGAATGTGCGTCTTTCTTTTCTGATAACATTTCCTCATACGGCACAGTTGCTGTAAAGCTGAGAGTAAACAGATGCTAAGTGAAGGCGGTGCGTCGGCTCAGCTGCAGCAGGCCTGGCCGGATGGGCAGGCTGTGGTTCTGGCCTTTCTGTTGACCAGCCTGGATTCAGAGCCCAGTTGGTGCCATTCTGTTGTGAAAAGTGGTTCACTTCTCCTCAAGTATACACCAGTTTGTATGTAAACTTTGTGTCTCCTTCAAGAAAACAGCAAATGTGGCCAGCATTTTACATGAGAAATAGGCTTTTGGCCGAACTCGTCCACAATTGGACACGACTGCTCATCTTGTGGATTAAAACTTTGCAGGAAAAAATGTGCATGAATTCAAGAGTAGATCCATTTGGGGGCTTCTTAAAATGTAATTTTTTTTTTTTTTTAACATAAGTAATCCTAATCATAGTTAGGTCAGTTTGCTTTGGCAAATTTTAGGATTCTGGCTTGGATTTGTAATTTCACATCCTATTTTATTTTTCTGTTAGATATTTATTCTAGCCTATATTTTCATTTTTCTATTATGTTTCAGGTATTCTTATAAGCTATCTCAACTGCCTACTAAATGAAGTGGAGGACGTGTGCATCTGTGTGATGGAATATATTTGATGGGAAATGTTGATGATCTCATTATTAAAAAGTACATGATGGGTAATGCAGACAGCTAATGTTGCAGAGGAGATTCTAAGAGGAGGGAGATTTTGACACTGCCAACGTTGGAATATTGCTTGAACTAGTAGAGCATTGGGGACCTCAAAGGATGAATAGATAAGGAGAAAAAAAAGGATGAAAGGCTCGCAGAGTTTTGCTGGAGGGAGAAAGGTGAATTGACAGTGGGAAGTAGCACTTGTAGAGGACAAAGTTTTAGCTGGCTTGAATAGGCAGTAAGAATAACTGAATGAGTTGGTTTATTTCATTGGTTTGGTTAAAAGATGATATCAAATTGTGGTGAATCTTGAAAACCAGGTAAGCATCTTTGTACTCATTTGGTTGTTGTTTTTATTAAAGGTGTTGTATTTCTAGAGATGGATATATGACCTTAGAATTAATGACTTGATGTAAACAAATTTTAGGATTAATCTGGAAACCATAGGAGATTAAAACAGGAAAGACATCAAAGGCAAGGAGAGACTAACTTGCTCTAGTAGTCATCCAAGTGTGATGTAAGTTCTGAACCAGGGCAGTAATAGAAATAGAAAACAAAGAGCAAATTCCTGGACCTCTGGTAGAGGTGAAATTTATGGAAGAAAACAGACATTTTAGATGAGAGTTCAGGTTTTTTTTGGAGTGGAGGGAGATGAAAAGCAGGTGGAGCAGGGAACCGATTACCAGGGTGTGGAAGCCACAGTTTAGTAGGTTCTCAGCGTGCCGGCCTGTAGGACTGCAGAAGCTCAGGACCGATACAGCCTTGGTCTGGCAGAAGGAGGCAGCGCCCTGGCCACGAGGAATGGAGTCAAGAATGGTCATGATAGAAAGTTATACTTAGAGTGATGGGTCCCAGTTCCATTTTCAAATAGTGGTGGCAATACTGGGGACAGAACAGGTGTTTGGAAAAACTGGCCCTGAAAAATACATTTATTTATTGACATGGAAGGATACTGCAGTGAAATGGCCAGTTCCCGGGTAAGTCACTCACAACTAAGCCATCAATTCCATGCAGGCCAGTGGTGTTTCCAGTTGTTTTTTTAGTACCTTGTCATAAGGATTAATAATTGTATGAAAGAACAGAATAAACAATAACAGGGAAAAGAAAGAAACTGATAATACAGGGAACAGAAGAATATGCCTTAAAAAAAGATTTCAGGCTTGAGAATCTTATTGCACCAGTATTAGGAACATGAGAAAACTCACATTTGAAATAGTAACTCAGACTTAAAAAAAAAAAAAGTAATAGAAGAGCTAGAAGAATGCTGAAAGTAAAATAAAAGGGCAAGATGCTTGGAGACTGAGAAGTAACCCTGGAGGCCTAATGTCCAAATGTTAGGAATTATAGAAAAAAAAAAAGAAGAAGAATTTTTAAATTTATAATATGGTTAGAGAGAAATATAAAATGCTTTCCCATAACTGAGGATGATAAATCTCTAGTGCCCAAGGTGGTGAAGAGAAAGATCAATACCAGGAACAAAGCCATGAAATTTCTGTGCAGGAGGAATTAAGAGCGATCCAAGAACCAACAGATTGAAATTAAGAGAGCGGGATCAAGTTCCCAGATTAGTATTGCCCAGTAGGTCTGGAGAGCAGCCAGTCTACACTGGGAAGATTGGGGAGCTACTGCAATTTAGTTTTGCCAAAATTAACACCATGGGTGTGATGAGTGAAACCCAGCCTTAAATTACCAACAGTAGTGTACAGGGCATTTCGTCCTTATGAAGAGGCACAGTTAAGATCAACATAATTTAGCAGCCTCTAATATTAGAATGGCTGGAGTTTGACCACCTGTCTCACATGGTTAGCCTATCATACATAATTAGCCAAGAGCACCATTACAGTAAGTGTTAACGAAAAGATCAAAGTCGTACAGGCATTTGTTTAGCAGTTTCATAAATGACTGGTTTTGTATCTTTGCTTTCAGTTTTAGGTAATAAACGTAATTGTCTTTGGCTGATGACATCAGAGGTTCAGATGCTTTTATGTTTTGTTTGGAAGGTTAAATTTTATTTCGTTTTGGAGTTTTCATCCTCATAAAAAATTTTAAACATACAGAAAAGTTAAAAGAATTTTATAGTGAAGACCCATATTCTACAATTGACATTTTATTTTATTTGCTTAATCAAATATCTGTCTGTCCTGAATCTGTCTACCCATCTACACATACATCCATCTTATTTGATATATTTCCAGGTAAGTTGTAGACAGCAATACACTTCTTCCTACTTAGGGATATTCACCATTAGAGTTTTGTGATTTGCTTATCATTTCCATGACTAGCGCATTTGCCTGCGTAACGAAAGCCACACCAAGATAGAGAACCTTATCCCCAGAGAAAGTCCCTCTGTGCTTCCCTGTCACTCTTTGCCTCCCCCAAAGCAACAACCATAGATTAGTTCAGCCCCTCCTAGACCTTCACCTAAAGGGAAGGATAGAGTCTGTATCCCTTCACGTAAGGCTGTTTCAGCTCGGGTGTTTTTGAGATTTATCTACGTTACTGCATGCATGTATCAGTACTTTTTCTCTCTTTGTTGCTGAGTAATATTACATTGAATGAATATGATGGCTTCTTTATTCATTCTTCCAATGGATAGATATCTGGGTTGTTTCCACTTTGGAGGTATAATAAATAAAGCTTCTGTGAACATCGAAGTGCAGATCTTTTTGTGGACAGAATGGTTTTATATCTCTTGGGTAGATAACTACACAGCAGAGGGATTGCTGGATCGTATGGTAATAGTATGTTTAACTTTATAAGAAACTGACAGACTATGTTTCAAAGTGGCCGTACCATTTTGCATTCATATGAGCAACGTTTGAGAAAAGTTCTAGTTGTGTCACAATCTCCCCATCACTTGGTATGCCAGTCTTTAGTTTTAGCCATTCCTGTGGGTGTGTAGTGGTATCTCATGGTTTTAATTTGCATTTTTCTAATGAAAACATTGAGTCCTTTGTCATATGCTCATTGTCTTCTTTTATAAAGTATCTGAATCTTTTTTTTTTTTTTGGACTAATATACTTTTTATTACTGAGTTGTAGGAGTTTATTTAGGATACCTTTGTTTTGTCTGCTGGGTCTTCCTAATATTTTCTCCCAGTCTGAGGCTTGCCTTTTCTTACTGGTGTCTTTGGGTAAGCCGTTTTTTGTTTGTTTGTTTTTGAGGAAACCTACTTTGTTTTATTTTTCTTTTATAGTTACTGTCTTCTATGACCTACAGGAAACCTTTGCCTACATCTTAAAGGTTTATGGTTTGGGCTTTTACATTTAGGTCTGTGATCCATCTTGACTTAATTTTGCGTGTGGTGGAGGTAGGGCTTGAGGTGAGTCTGTCATGTGGCTCTGCAATTATTAAAGCGCCATTTGTTGACAAGACTTTTTCCCCAATGAGTTGCTTTGGTACTTTTGTTAAAATTAAATGACAATATAAGTATGGTTTTGTTTCTCAAATTCTGTTCCATTGATCTATATATCCATCCTAAAGGAATGATGCATTATCAATTTATTTTAGTGAAGTATTTTTGTATCTGCATTCACGAGAGATTGTTTGGTGTTTTCATTTTCTGTGTGTATTGTTTCTTAATTCTTGTAGCATTATGAAAACTCTTGACATCAGGTAGTATTAGTCTTCCAACTTGGTTCTCCCCCAACCCCCAAGATTATTTTGACTATTCTAGGTCCTTTGCATTTCTCTATAAATTTTATTTTCAGCCTGTCCATTTCTACCCTAAAAATTGCTGAGATTACAATTGAGATTGCATTGAAATTTTTTAAATTAAGTTTTATTGAGATATAATTCACATAACAGATTTATCTTTTTAAAGTGTACATTTCAGTTGTTTTTAGTATATTCACAGATATACTAAACTATTAAATGTAGTTCAATTATCACTACATTTAATTTTAGAATATTGTTATCAAAAAGAAATCCTGTACCCTTTAACTATCTCCCATGTCTCTTCCCACCCCCTATTAATCCTTTTTTATAGATTTGTCTATTCTGAACATTTGATATAAATGTAATTATATAATATGTGACATTACGTACTTAATTGTGTATCCCTAAATTTATATGTTGAAGCTCTAACCCCAATTTTATAGTATTTAGAGATGGGGCCTATGGGATAATAATTAGGATTAGAAGAGGTCCTAGACGGGGCGCTAATCCTCTGGGATTGGTGTCCTTATAAGAAGAGGAAGAGACATCAGCGAGCTCTCTCTGCAAGGGCCAAGGGAGAACAAGGGAGAAGGCAGCGGTCTGCAAGCCAGAAAGAGTCCTCACTGGAAACCAACTGTAGTGACACCTCGACCTTAGGCTTGTAGCTTCCAGAACTGCACAATGCTATATGATGGTTTGCTAGGTGAGTATATACGTCCGTGATAATTTCTCCATGACAAATGTTTATAATTGCTGTAACAAAAAGACAATAATCTAAGGCTTTTGAATATTTTCAAATTTTATTCCAGAAAAATGTCACAATGTATATACACACTCTGACCCCCAATGGATAGACGCTCTGGTTTCTCTGCATTTTGGCCATCATTGGGGTTAATTGTTTTTTAAAGACTTTTGTTAATTTATTTAATAGCTGGAGATTAATATATTGCCAAGTAACAGAGCTCAGGCTGAACTAGATAACCAAAAAAAATTTTCTGGAATGAAACTCTTAGAACTGGGGACTAGGTAAAAAAATTAGGAGCCTCCATGTGGCAGCTTTTAAGGATTTCACGGAGAGGTGTGCTGGAAGGTGGTGGCCACACAGAAGAGGGTATAAAGCCTCTGCTTGGGGATGTAGTAGGGGTGGCTCAGACATTTCCATGGAAATCTTTAGTTGAAGAGGTGAACTGGAAAACAAAATAATCGACCACTCTCCCAGGGAAGCGGTAGGAAAGCAGTTTGATCTGAGTTCTGGGTACAAGGGGTGTGGAAAAGTCTCTCTTGAGAGTTTGTCACCTCTGCTGTGTTTAGGGTTTGAGTTTGTACTACCAGCTTGTTGCAGGACTTCCTCAAGCTGGAAATTAATGTGAAAACCCACTGAAAATGAGTTTAAAAAAATAAAACAGTAGAGAAGCTAGTCTGCCAGAACAAGAGAGCACATGGAAGGAACAGCAGATTGGAGCCTCAAGAACTTAAAGGGACCGTAGGGTGTGCCTCTCAGCATTTTAAAAGCAGTTGTTGTAAGTAAATCAAAAATATCAAGGAGCAGGACAGATTTTTTAAAAGAAATGGAAATTCTACAAATTAAAATTATTAAAAGTAAACAGCAAATTTGACACAGCCGAAAGAATTGCTTGACCACATGGAAGATCAAGAAAAATTAGAAAGTTTGAGCACAAATAAAGTGATGACAGGTAACTGAAGATATAAATTGAGATATGGAATGTGACATGAAAATGTGCAACATCTAGTAGAAAAGCTATTAAGGTGTTTTGGTTTTTTTTTTAGGTAAAAGTTAAACTTTGAAAACCTAAACAACTCTAAATAACTCTTAATCAAGAGAACTGAGGAAAATATATAATTGAATAGGAAAATACATATCAGATCCAGGTGATGAGGAGCAGAAAGTCTAGTTTTCAATGTGTACATTAAAAAAAGAATAAAGAGAACTGGTAAAGCTAACCAGCCAACACAGAAATTTATAGGAAGAGCAAATGTAGAGAAGGAAGTAAATTAAAAAAAACAAATGAAATATACAGTAATTAAAATTAATAAATCCCAAACTGGTTCTTTAAAAAAGGCTAATAGATAAGCCCCTGACAAAATTAAACATAAATGTTTAAATAAGGGTACAATAAAAGAGGCATTTAAAAAAAAAAACTGAACAACTAGGTAATATACCTAAATATTTGAAAAGGACAGTTTTCTAGAAGTAATGTGCAAACCGCTAAGTTATTCTCATTATATACACTGTACTCAAGGTGGATGAGAAACCTCATTGTGAACGTCAGATTTAAAAGAAAATATGGTAGAATAATGCCAGAAATTGGAACCTGCCAAAATAATCTTTAGCAAGATCTATCAATAAGAGAATGGGAAAATTATTATAAATCTACACCACATGGCGTATTCATACAGCTAGAGCTGTCACATGTTATCAGAAAAAAATGGCAGAAGCAAATAAATGTACATGTTACATTTTGTAATCTAAAATTTGGAAACACGTAAAATAATAATTTCATATATAGATACACAGTAAAATATAAAAACATCCAGAGGAATGATAGACACCAAATCATGGGGCTGTTTGCCCTTAGGGAAAGTGAGGGGAGGAGTATGTAATAAAGTGGACAATAATTTCAATTATAATCTGTATTATTTCATTTCCTAAAAAGTTTGGGGAAGGATTTGGATGGAATAAAAAAGGTGGGAATATAGTAAGATCTGTCCAAACTGGGTCACACATTTGTGAGAGTTCATTGTGTATTATAATCTGTGATTCTCTCTACATTTGAAACATTTAATAAAATGATTTATTGTTGCTTGATTACTACTGAGGTTGAAGATTTGGGGGATGGGGCTTGGCCACTAATACATACTTTGTTTAGCTTTTGGATTTTCTGTTGGAATACTTTGCCCATGTTTCTGTAACGATTAATCTTTTCATGTTGTTTTCAATTACCTTACTTTATTAAAATAGTAACTCTTTGTTAAAGATACATTTTACTAAAATATTTCCAAATTTCAGATGAAGTATTCATATTGACTTTGCTTAGAAAGGCCTTCAGCCTGAAATCAGGAAAATATTCTTGTGCATTTTCTTTGTTTTATGATTTGTATATTTTAATTCTTAATCTAATTGTAAAATATTTTGGAATGCGAATTATTTTTTGAAATCACCTCTTGCTATGTCATTATTGGATAATCTATTTTTACCCACTGACTTGCAATATCTTTATATAGTAAGTTCTTAAAATACACCAGAATTTTAGTCTTGGTGTCTTTCTGTTCACTTTATCCAAGTGAAGCACGTGCAGATACAGTGGAAGAGTATTAAAGGTCGTTACAAAGCAGGGTAGTTCTCCGCCTCATTTGTTCCCGTTTCTCCCTTCTCTTCACTCCCCCTGCCCCGAGGCAGCAGCTTTAGACTTTCGCTTTTTCTCCTGTTGTGTTTTTGAACACATCTTGGTAATTTTCAGTAGTACATGTGTTCTGCTGTATGGCGGGTCATCATTTTTTGACAGCTGTGACTTTTCAGTTGTAATAAGAAAACTTGGTCTCTTGCACTGCCGTTTCCTTTCATCCTTCATCCTCAAAATGTAGCTTTGTTTAAATTATAAATAATTTTTTAAAAAGTGTTGGTTATTTTGATATATATAATATATGCTTCTGGAAATATAGCTAAACGTTATTATAGACTGGTTATTAGCTTTTCGCCTTTACTGAGGTATCTGATTTATGTTTTAATTTGTGACCTTTGTACCTATTGCTAATTCTTTTCCTGCTTTCTGATAAACTCCGAGGACAGTTTTCCATAAGGAAATCACATTAGGCGATCTAGATGGTCTAGTGTTTCTTTGGTGACCTCCCTCCTGAGTGTTGTGGCCTCCTCCTCAGCTGGCCTCCACGCCTGTGGGAAGCTTGTGAATGGGATGCGACTAATGGGATCTCTTTTCCACCTTTGTTTCAACAGGTTTTGTTGATATTTTGGAAATGTATCAGTATTGTAATATTTTTTAAAAATATGTTATTAATCACTGTTCACATCGATTATATAAGTTGATCTCCTTAACTTTTCTCCAAGTCACGTTTATAACTACTGCACGAGTGTTCACCAGTCAAACCAAGCGCGAGGGGCTGGCGTCCCCCCTTCTAAATCAAAAAAGGGGCAGACGCCTGGGGGAGCCCAGTTTGTTGGCTTGGAGTTATATAAACGACTAAAGGAATTTTTGAAGAATTACTTGACAAACCTTCTTAAGGTAAGACACTTTACATCCGTAGTGACCATTTATGATGGATAGAATGTTAAATGTTAGAGTGAAATTATGATTCTAATGTCAGTGCTGGATCCTTCACTGCTGTTCGCTCATTGCTTTCATCAGTGACGGATGTGTGAGGATGTTGAGCTGTGGCTGATTTATTTACCTGTTGTGAAGGTGAAACCTTCATAAGCCATGTTCTGGTTTTTAATTTCTTAAATTAAAAGTTTTTGATAACGTTACATTATAGTAGTATACTTTCCTCAAATTATTAACCATTTTGTGGTTTGGTTGATAGAAATCAGGGAACTTCTTAATTTAAAGCGTACGATTGTGAATTCATGTTAGCTATATTGTACTTTGAATCCAGTGTACTGTTCTGAGTCAGAATACATCGGTGATCATAAGGTTGTCCAGCCTTCAGCATCACAGCTTTCTGATGCGATCTTGCCTCTTACGTGGTCATGTAGTGTATTTCAGAACTATGAAAAAATCGTGTCCCTGGTGAAGATGGATTCACCGGAACACCCTTTACCTTCGAGCGTGGGTTCCTCCTGCTCTGAGCCTTTTGCTTGGGCAGCGATGGAGTTTTTCCCCTTCACCATCTGCCCTTTCCTTCCTCGGTCTCCATGCTCTGTAGCAAAGGCAGTGTGATGCCTTCCATCCAGCTACAGGCTGGGCACGTGGCTACACGTTATGTAGAGAGAGTGAACATACCTGTGCTCTCTACCCCGGGACGTTTGCGCTCTGTGTATATAAAGATTTTTGATTCACACAGATACTAGGCAAAAATTTCAGCATGGTTCAAAATTGTTTTTCTTAAAATATTTTACAAGCTAACTGGAAACTTTTAAACACAGACCGTGATCTCGTGACCAAAGATTGTGACAGAGATAGTGTCCTTTTCACATTCCCTCAACAGCACGTTTTAATGTCTTGCTTAAGCCACCGCATCCTCTTCATTTTTATTCACAGCACTTTGTAAAGTGAACGCTGAAATTTTTTTTCTTTAGTATTAAAGTAAGGAACGCTATATTGTGATATGTAAAAGTATTGATAGCCATGCTATCCATGAGATCTTTTCATTTAAAAAAAAATCATACACTGTAATCCAGAATATACTTCACAGTCCATTTCTTATTATTTAAATTTAAATGAAAAATTTGTTGTATCAAGATATAATGAGGTTTTCATATAGCTTGTTGGATCACTACGGAACCACGCATTTATGTAGCTGTGTTGCAGTGAAGTCTCTGAGGCGGAGAGGAGAAGTTACCGGGCTTGTCCAGTTCGCGGCGGGGCCCCTCCTGGGCTCACCTGTGGTGCTCCCCCGAGCCCCCCGCTCTGCGTGTCTCAGTGGTCCCCCATGCAGCGTGCTGCTCAGTGCTGAGAGGGCAGTACACACTCCGCAGGTGTCATTAATACTAAGGGAAAAAGTCAAGTTATTTTTCTTTAAATAAAAGTTTGCGGTTTAAATTGCGGAAATCTCAGAAAAAAATCATTTTGGTTAATGCACATTTTCCTCATGAGGTCTTTTTAAAGAAAATATTGTACGATTATACTTTTTTACAAAAATGTAACATTACCACAAAAAGCTTAAAATTGTTATAATGTTTAAGTAAATCTAATGAAGGAGGAAAATGAATTTAAAAAACTAAGTGGTATTGGCCCCATGGTCTAAATTGTTAATAGGACAATTTCTCTGTTAATTTTTTAACAGAGAAAATATCAAAAGGATGATTTCAAGGTAAATTCCTTGTTTAACAAAAAGGAATTACCTTCGTATTTTAAAAGTTCAGGGTTCTTTTTATGACTTTATATGCATATTTAATACCATGGAAAAAGTTGTAATTTGAGATGAAAGTATTTTTATTAAAATTCTTTAGTCTAATCCTCATGAAGTATATTCTTGTGAAAATTTATATTAATAAGCATGTTTTTGTATATAGAATGATTTAAAGGGCCCATCTAAAACCACATACATCTCTGTTTTAAGGTAATAGATTTGTTTTAGTTAACTTTTATCTTTAATTCATCATGTGACAAATTAGTCATTTTAAAGCTTTAGTTGCCTTGTTTTTAGGATGGAGAAGATTTGATGGATGAGAGTGTACTGAAGTTCTATACTCAACAGTGGGAAGATTACCGATTTTCAAGCAAAGTGCTGAACGGAATTTGTGCCTACCTCAATAGACACTGGGTTCGCCGTGAATGTGATGAAGGACGGATAGGAATATATGAAATCTATTCTGTAAGATTTCTTAAAACACCTTTCAAGTGTGTGTTTTCTCAATGATGTATCATCTTTTCAGTTAGGGGAACTAGGCAAATACTGAACTATTTTCACAATAGCAGGCTTAATATTCCTTGTTTTAATTTATCAGTAAATGACCCGTAAATAGTTTGTGGCAAGAAAGGAGATGGGTAAGAAATCAGAGTTCTAACATACAACCTGCACATTTCTGCACTTATTAAAAATTCCATTCTCAATTGTTGACCATTAGGCTTCACTTGGAACTGTCCCAGTTTTAGCACTGAAAAGCCCTCATCCTGGCAGAGTCAGGCCAGGGGTCCCTTACCTGACACTCAGGCCTCAGTGATCCGCCCTCGTGTGTGGTCTGGGAAACTGCTTCAAGCAGAGGGCTGCGATATGAAATTCCACTGCCCCTCTCACGTTACAAAGTAATACAATATAAATACAATACAATAATGATATTACAGAGGTTTAAAAAGGCAAAATCTGAATTGTTAAGTCACCTTCATCAATACATTCCTTCCGTTGAGGAAGCTCTTTCTCTGCCCACTGGTTTCAAAGTGTAGTCCCCAAACCTGCAGCATCATCTCCATGGGGGAGCTTATGAGAAATGCTAATTATTAGGCCTCAGCCAATCTAACTTACTTAGAAACACTACAGGCGGGGGGGGCTGGCAGTCTGTGCAAACCCTCTGATGCGGTCAGGTTTGAGAACCTATTGTAAATGAGGTAAGGAAGAGTTGGCAGCAGAGCGACAGTCTGCTGGTGATGGGTTCTCGGACAGGCAGACAGCGCCCTCTCTGAACCAGTGGCGTTAAATGTCAGGTTCTGCATAGTGAGATTATCTCTATGACCAAGGGTGTTGCTATGACAGCAATACTTTGTTGCTTTACTCTACACAAATTTAATTAAAAGAAATTCATAATTATCACAGATGCATGACACATTGTTCTCATTTATACATACAGCTCAATTTCTATACCAAACTGTTACTGCTTCATAATTGTACTTTGTTATATAGTTACGTGGTTTTAACAAAACTTTCTAGGTTTAGTGTTTGATTTGAGCATTTTGTACTTCCTCTTTTCCACTTTTTAAAAATGCTTTCTTGGGGCTGACAGTTGTCAGTGTAAACATCAGCATGATTTGGGTTGATTTCCACTTAGAAGCCTGCTTAACCCAAAATACCACGTATATCCTTTCATAATGTCAGAGTCCTAAAAGCATTCCAATTTTCTTAACCTTTTTCTTTATTGTATTCAGTAACGGTTAAAGAATATACAAAGAAGTGCAAGTGTACTTTATATGTTTTTTAAAGATTGAACTTTTAAAAAAATCTTTCAGAATTCATACTCTGCATCTTTAAATGATATAGTTAACTGTTTGTAAATACAATACACAGCCATAAATATTTAGCAAAGGCCAGTTAATGCACCCCAACTGGAAACGGTATTTCCTCGCTATGCTCTTCCAGTAAGCCTATTCAAAGTTCAAGAATCAGTTGACATATAAATTGTTCTTGCACAATAAGCTCTCACTGTATTTTTCAGAATCTCCAGAAGATGGGGATGCTTTATTATAAAATATATAATTTTTTTCCAAAGAAGTCTTTCTTCCTTTTTAATTATAAAAAGTTGTTGGTTTCCTTTGAGTTAACCAGAGGTCATAATTTAAGTTCATTATCGATATATGAAAGTGATTCAGCAAGATTTTTCCCTGCATCCTTTCCTTAGAACTTACTCTGGTTTACCTTTGGCCCTGCTTCCTTTACCTGCCTGGTTCTTCCTCCTTTCATCCTTCAAACAGATCATCCAGAGTCATATTAGGACCATTCTTATAGTAACTTTCTGATATAAGTTCTGTGGAACTTTTTAAGAACTTTAAAAAATGCATCACACATACCCCACACACGAGTACAAGTAAAATGGGTAATCTGAATAATCTATGCAATTAACTATATCCATTTAACATATATTTGATGCCTTTACACTTGTATAAATCCATGAAACAAATCACATCAAGATACATAATTTGCTATATTTTTATAATCTTATTAATTTTACTTAGTATTAAGGAACTGTGATGATCAGTGGAATTTTCTTACGTGTGTAAGGTCAAAAATCAAACTTGGCTCAGGGAATAATTTTATAAGTTGAATCCAGTGTTGACCTTTTGCTGAGATGTACGTTCTACGTTCTCCTTAAATCCAGATTTTTTACCTTATTAAAATGTGAACTGACAAACATCTATAGTTTGATACTTGATACATCTTGAAGTTGTGGCTCTGATTTCAACAAAGTAATAGATTTTTTTTTTTTAACCAAACTATAATCTAGAAATATTGATAAATATAATCTGGGATTCAGGCTATTTCCTGTGACTTCAGTCTTAGGAAAACATAGTGAAAGTTTAGACATTTTATACTTTTCCTTTTTCTTTTCACTCAGCTCGCGTTGGTGACTTGGAGAGATTGTCTGTTCAGGCCATTGAATAAACAGGTACCTGCTTGTGTGAGTGTGTGATTGCTTTTCTTTTAAAATCTCTCACAGATTTTATTTTTTAGCCATTGTCTTTCTTACTCCTTTGGAATGTCTTAAGAGTATCTCTCCTCTTACATTGTTCAATTTAAATGTTTAAGAGATACATGGTAATATAATACATACTGTAGCCTGTAATATACATATGTTTTTCCTATATCCTTTCCAAAGGTAACAAATGCTGTTTTAAAACTGATTGAAAAGGAAAGAAATGGTGAAACCATCAATACAAGACTGATTAGTGGAGTTGTACAGTCTTACGGTAAACAGTGTTTAATTTATTTAAAGTTTTCATATCAAATGTCAATTATAACAATACTTCAATAGATTCATTGTCAGATATTTTAGTATCAAGAATATTGTGAGCATTTACAAAGCACTTATAATTCTCTAAGTCTGTGTGATTCCATTTGATGCTGTACATCATAAAAATTGATCCTTGTACCTTAAGGAAATTGATGAGGTAGACATTTGAACTATTTTATTTTCTGGTCTCATACTGAATTACTGGATATATAGTATGATATTGTCTGTCATTAATGGAACTGAATTATGACCAGAAATTTATCTCAACTTGAAAAATTAAGCTTCAGAAACCAATAAAGTAATGCAAAGTTTTAAAAACTTAGGTAGCATTGTATTTCTTTAAAAGTTCAAAATTTTTCTTTATTTTTGCACTTTCAAGAAATATAAAATTTTCTAAATAAAACTTCATGATAACTTTGAAGCATTTTTGGCCATGGTTCAGAATTACTTTTGTATTTCTTGGATCTTTTTTCTTTTTAATTTTACAGAAACTGTAATACTGGCAAATAACAGACTTTCTTAGGCTGTTACACATTTACCTATTAAGCATAACTTAAGCTGATGCTATACCTGAGTATATTCTGTAAAATACAGCAAAAAATAGGGTAATTGAAATATAGTTCATATTTCTTTCTAGTGGAATTGGGGCTAAATGAAGACGATGCGTTTGCAAAGGGCCCTACGTTAACAGTGTATAAAGAATCCTTCGAGTCTCAGTTTCTGGCTGACACAGAGAGATTTTATACCAGAGAGAGCACCGAATTCTTACAGCAAAACCCGGTTACTGAATATATGAAAAAGGTAAGCTTAAAGATGGTACTTGGAGTGAAAAAGTTGTTGCTCCTCGAAGGACTGACTCACTTTAGTATACCCATCTTTCTTCAGAAATCACTTCTTGGGCAGTGTTATTGTATACTGTCTGCCACAGGTGCAGATGCTTCTAATTCTCCGAGGAGCTTTTATAAATCAGCTTGATAACCACGATTTAGTGTTCTCTTTCCTGTTCTAAGGATGTAGCCGCCGTGATAGCTGTAGGTTTGCATTTTGAATTCTCTCTTAGAGTGTATTGCTTACATCTAGTGGGAACCACGGTCTCGGCACATCAAGGAGAAAATAAATATTTAACAAACAAATCGTGTTAGATTCGTGAACTTTGGGCTTTGCTTTTTTACTTCTAAACTATTCCCTGCCAACCCGTGACAACCGCATTCCAGGTCATGTTAGAGGCGAGGCCCCCTGAAACAGCAGGACCCCCTTCCCAGTGCAGGAGAAGGTCTGGGGTGGTCTGTGGATCAGGGATCACCTGCACTAGTGCTGTTCTGTTTCTTGGGAATACGGAGGTCCTAGATTCGTGCTCTGAGGAGCAGCCTAGGTCGGGAGTGTGCAGACTCTGTGAAGGGCCAGGCCGTAAATGTTTCGGACTTTGTGCAATACGTGTTCTCTGGTACAGCTGCTCAGCCCTGCCATTGTGGTGTGAATGCAGCCGTGACAGCGTCTAAACAGATGCGTGTGGCCTGTTCCAGTAAAGCTTTACTTACAGGCAGGATTTGGCCACAAACTGTGTAGTTTGCCAACCCTTGACCAAGAGATACAAGATTTCCAGAGAGTGTGGGGCCCACTGTGTCCAATACCTGCTTTGCCCTTTATGTTTTATTCACTGGGCAGGTGGGCTGTGGGGCCACTTTCCATATGCTGAGATGGAAGTGGGTCCCCTCAGAGCAGCAGCTTCCCCCTGGTCGTGGCAAGTCCTGCCTGGTCTGTGAGCGATGTGCTGGCTGGGTGCGTTCTGCCGTAGGGGGATAGTGACTGTAAGGGGGCCTGGGAATTTTGAAGTTGAAAGTCCCTGGTGGAGAAATTCCTGGTATCTCAAAACCTGACAAAAGTGGAACTTCTCAAAGGTACTATATTTAGAATAATAATAGTTCTTTGTGTATGCTTACGGGTTACAGGTTATTAGTTTTTGCATGCTGACCTGGAATCTGACAAACAGCTGCCTGACAGATGAACTTTGGAATCTGTTTTAAATCTTAGCATTGCCTATTATTTATTTTAGTTTGGTTGTTTTTATAAACATCATCTTATACTGAACTCCGCTGTACATGGTGAGTCTTTTAAAACTGTCTGTTTCAGAAGTGGGGCCTTTCATTATCAGGGCACACGTCCGTGGCAGAGGTGCGAGCCTGTTCTTTACTTGGCCTGCAGTGACCCGCAGTCCTGTCGGTTGTCCACGCTGAGGAGGAGGGTCTGCGCTGGTGTCGTATACAGAAGCACTCCCAATCAGGGCGGTGTGTTTTTAAAAACCAGCACAGAACCAATGGCAACTGGAAGAGCAGAGATTTGTCATGGCCTGGGTGTTTTCAACCCAGCGTTCGCATTCCCGCATCTTAGAGGGGACTTCTTTCCAGAGTGGTTAAAGGTTTGGTCCAGATCTAGTTGGATCTTACTAAGCATGACTTGGTAAGGGATGGAAGGGCCAGTGCGCCCCGGAGAATGCATCAGCCTTGTCTGGGAAGGGGTAAAGGTTTGTAGCAAGAGTAAGCAGAGTTTTTAAGAGAGAGGAGTTGTTGCTGCCCAAGGCAACAGATATAACTGAAAACAAAATGTGCTTTGGGTTTGCATGCTCTGTATTTAGCTCTAGAAGTATCAGGCTTAATGAAACATTAGATATAAAGCAGCACATTCTTAACTTAGAAGAAGTTCTAAGTTAAAGCACATAAAAATCCCATTTTAAAAAAAATAACTGCTATCAGAAAATTTATATATATATACATTAACTGTAGACTTATTGGAAAATACAAATACTTAAGTAAACCTATAAGCTTGGGACACTATTACTGAGTATGTATACTAAACCAAATTGGAATAATGCTGTGGGTTTTTTGTAACCTGTTTTTACACTATCGGCTCTAAGATGTCTATTGTTACAATTGAATTTTTTTGGCTTTCTCAAATTTTTGCCAAATTTTTCAATCTTTTTGGAGAATGTTGGCATTTTAGTAATACAGAATAACTATTTTTGTCTTTTTTCAGACCACCTCAATAATTTCGTATTATCATTGAAATTTCTTTTTTTGCTTTGATAATTTAGTGGTTCTTTGGTGATACTTCATATCTACAGTTCTGGTGTGATGTAAAATATGTGACTTGTTAACTTGCTGCTCTGTTAAATTGCATCTTTTTTCTTTTTCTTTCTTGAAGGGAAATGTTAAGAAATTGAGATGCATAAGTAATCCAGTAGAGTTCAGAGGTACATATTTAATGATTGGCGAGAGCTTGGCCATAATGTTTTTCTTAATATTTTTAAAAGTAATTACTAATAATTATTTCCATATGGTCACTTCAGGGAGTGTAAGTATGTGACTTTTGACTTTAGTAGCTTTCAGTCAAAAGTGGTGTTCTTGGTGTTATGTGTGTAGGAGAGAATCCACAGCACAGGTTTCTCAGAGTGGCTATTAGCTGTATCACCCCCCAAAGGTGAAGCACCACGTATCCGAAGGAAGAAAATTGCTAATTATAACATTGTTAAGTCACTTCAAGAGGAGTTTGAATATATATTGCAGAAAAACAATAGAGCACACCAGACACAGCTTAAATATGGTTGACATTCACCCAAAGGCTCAGAGAAGCCCTTCCCCTTTTTTCTTAAATCATATTTTATTAGAACAAGTTTGTGAGTTTAATTTCCATTGTTCACGTGACAGTTCTTTAAAACTGTATCCAAACCACTCACTGGAATTCGTTTCTCCAGGCAGAGGCCCGTCTGCTGGAGGAGCAGCGAAGAGTGCAGGTTTACCTTCACGAGAGCACCCAGGACGAGCTCGCACGGAAGTGTGAGCAAGTGCTCATTGAGAAGCACCTGGAAATCTTCCACACGGAGTTTCAGAACCTGTTGGATGCTGACAAAAATGAAGGTGAGCCACTGAGACTCGAAACCTGTAGATAATTATTACACTCTGAGGTTTTGGAATTGACTCGAGAGTTAAGAGCGTTACCAGCATCAGTCATTTGTTAAAAGGTGAATACGTGTCTTGCTGTGTGCTGATTGCAGAGCTCTGTTGAGTGCTTTGGAGAAGAGCATCTTTTCAGTGCAGTTGGAAATACTGCTTGTTCCATGACTTCAGCATTAAGTGACATTACCCCCACTTTTTTTCTCAGATATTTTTCTTTCAAAAATTCATCAAGATGAAAAGGCTATTAGTTTTTATTTTCTTATCCCTCCTGTGTTTTACTGGGATGTGTTAGGAGCTCAGTAAAAGATTGATATTTGGATTTAAGATTTTTCTTCTTTGACTCATAAACTAACCATATGCCTTACGTATAATACATGAAGAATTTGGCACCCCTTTGTGACTCATTTGTTTGTATAGTTGAGATGGATATTGGTATGCTTAAATTTCTTTATTAAAAAATAGTGAGTGCCTATTACATGCCAGGCATAAAGAACAATCTCAGTGTTTGGGAAGCATCAGTTGTTTTCTGATAAAAATATATTTTTTTTCTTTTTATGTTAGTGATTCCCATAGTGAGGGGAAAATGAACTTTTACAGTAGCGTAACTTCATTGTTACTTTTAGCTAAAAAAAAAAAACCTAAATATAAAATATTTGATTGTAATTAAGTGCTTTGATTATTAAGGTCTAAAAACACAGTTATTTTGTTCCAGGGTACCTTTCGTCTCTATATAATTAGTGAAATGAATATGCAAAGTTTATTTCAGTGCATAACGATGGCGCCTTCTCCTTTCAGATCTGGGTCGCATGTATAATCTTGTGTCTAGAATCCAGGATGGCCTAGGAGAATTGAAGAAACTTTTGGAGACGCACATTCATAATCAGGGTCTCGCAGCGATTGAAAAGTGTGGAGAAGCTGCTTTAAACGTAAGTGCTGTTTGCTGACGTTCAGTCAGCCCGACTTTCCCACACGTGAACTGCAGATGTGTGCTGTGTGTCTCCATTTACAAGTCCAAGGGGTGGGATTTCGCTAGACTCCCGTAGAGAACCTGGATGTGGCTTTTTAAAGACAGTTCATAAACATCTTTGTTTAGTAAAGACCTCCAAAAACTTCTCTAGCATTTACTAGGCATTAAGGATGTCATTTCTCGACATTTTTTACCCTATCTTCTCACTATTACCTTCCATACACTAGAAGATTCTCTCATAGAACAGGCTAAGGCCACCTAGAAGCTGCACCCTGCCCTCCAGTTGAAGACCACAGGATTGTTTGCCCTGCAGGGCCATGAAACGCATAGCTTTTCTCATACACTCCCCTGCCCCCAGAGGCTCAGAGCATATTCCCGCTAGGTTTTTTGTAATGCAAGTAACAGTTATATAGGAAATATCAATATCACGTGTTTCCGAGACAGATAAGTTGTCTTCAGTTTTGTCCCTGTCATGAACTTTGACTTTGATAGGGTTTGGGAGAACTAATGGAGAAGAAAAGCTTCTAGAACATGGTGATTATTTATGCTTGAATCAGAGAACTTTTTATATCTCTGTTCTATCATGTTTAATTATTTTTGACACACTGTCTTTAATATGTTTTATTGATTATTAGTTCCATAAGAACTTTTTCTGTTGAACTCATGAAACTGGGTTTTTTCTATAAAGGAAAATGTTTCTGTAAGAAAGCAAATACTTTTTCTATTTTCTGCAAAAGAAGGTTTTCCTGAATTTCTATTTTCTCTTATTTCTAAAGTCTCAATTGGCTCACGTAGGTTAGCAGTGCCGTCTCGCTGATGCTTAGGTTTCCTGTACAGCCTTGCCCGGTCTGGGTTCTAGCTGGCACCTTTATTCACTAGTGATAGGAAGAAGGCCTGTGAAACATGGAGAATGTTAAGGAAGAGCATGTGTACCCAGTGCTTAGCCTGGCAAACAGGTGTTAAATACTTGTCATAGGAAGGAATAAATACAGCTGCTTAACCATAATTTTAAATAGGTATTAATTTTTATCACATTTGTGATAAGTGTAAAAGATATAACCCAAGCCAGGATGATTTTCAAAAATCTACTGATGCTTAAAAAAGCAAAAAGATTGTTTGAATAGTAAAAAATAATAATAATAATTATGCACAATTTTTAAAGTTTGAAAATTTTTGCCTAATTGAGTTAAGTCATAGTCTACGAGAATCATTTATGATTAGCACATTAATTGCCAAAGAAGGCACTGCTTAAATGATTTTTTTTAAGGGCTAAAAAGCTTAAGTTGTCTAGCCTTATGATTCCATTTATACCATCAGTTTGGTTAGAAAACAGGTTTATTGCTTAGTTAGTCTGGCCTAGACTGAAATTAGTACAGGTTTCAAATCTGTAATGTGATTCAAGTAATATTTTATATGTCAAGATCTTCAAAGTCTACTTAAATTTTTTCTTAAGGCATTTTTTTTCATAGTTAAAACAGACTTGAAGCGTAACGACGGGCCGGCATGACCGGCAGGAGGGGAAGCGCTCGCGGGTCTCCCTCCTCCCCTGACTCGGAGCCGGCAGCCCCCTCAGTGGAGGTAGCTGAAGGAGAGCCTAACTCGCGCTGTGTTCGGACCTCCCCGCACGCAGCCCGTCCGCGCCCCAGCGGTGCAGGCGGCCTCAGGGCTCCTCTTGGAGCACACGCTTCTAGGCTGAGTGACGCTGAAGCAGATCAGTGCGGGTCCCTCCCACCCCCCATCCACCACCACCGCCGTGCGAGAGTCCAGTGTGTTTGGAAGAGCTCTCTGCAGCCTCTAGAGAGCCTCGTGATGGAGCTTATCCCTGCTTAACTGAGGTGCTGCAGGATAAGTCAGCACATTGCATTGGGGCTCCCGGAGGACATTGGGAGCCTTGTGCGCAGAAAATATCCAGGGATCCAATTTAAAACTGGTTGAGCTGAACAGAAGAGCAGACATATACCTTTTTAATAGGCGAGTTTGTTTTATAGGCAGGTTACCCTGCATATGATTTCCGACCGAAAAGAGAGAGTGGGGCAGCGTTGGCAAAGGGGCACATCTTACCTGGCATGAAGCTCTCTCGGATGTCATAAGTGTAGGTGACGTGTGTGCCTGCAGAGGTGGGCAGAGGGCTGCACATGCGACGCATCCGGTCGTTGGCAGTGTAGTGCAGTGCCGGACACCACGGTGTGGCTGGCCCTGTGTGGCATCTTAATATTTTTTTTTTTTCTTTTTCTGCCTACAGCATCTGGTCTTCCTCTGTGGTCTCCCATCCAAGTACTAACCAGGCCTGACCCTGCTTAGCTTCTGAGATCAGATGAGATTGGGTGTGTTCAGGGTGGCATGGCCGTAGACTTAATTTTTTA
Source organism: Eonycteris spelaea (assembly GCA_003508835.1). Lineage (NCBI taxonomy): Eukaryota > Metazoa > Chordata > Mammalia > Chiroptera > Pteropodidae > Eonycteris > Eonycteris spelaea. The sequence goes on along the minus strand of PUFA01000116.1, from coordinate 2,213,852 downwards.
AAATCTTCCAAAGCACCTAGCTGCACGATGCTAGCTGGTGTTACAACTCAAAGGGTCAGCCAACAGGTGTTAGTTACCCTGACAAAATTCAGCAAGCATTTGTGACGTTCTTGCAATGGACTTGATATCAAGAATTCTGAACTGAAATGCTTCACCTCTGTCTTCTCATTGAGTTTCCACAGCCTCATCTTTAGGTGACTATATTGCAGGCCCATTTTAGGCTCCTGTCTTTGTCCCTTCTGTAGCACAAAGGTGGCAGCCGTGTGGCATCTACCTCCTGCCTCACCCTTTGCTCATGGCAGCGTCAGTAATCTAACATGGTCTGATTTCCTCCTGAGTCTGGACACAGCCTCAGGATTTCTCCAAAGCAGGAGGCTGCCTGCCGTCACGCTGCCTCAGCAGAGTTGTCTGCACTCTGCTCTCTGAGGACTCAGGACAGCAGACAGGCCGTTTGCCTTGGCTCTCTGACTGTTTCCGTCCAGTCCCAAAGCTGCCGTTGTCGTCTGGGCACCGTCACTTCATCTCCCATTCCCATTTCTCCCTCCTAATGCTTAGCAGTTTAATCTTTCAAAACTGCTATTTAATGCATTAACAGTCAAATGCCACATTTATTATTTGTTTTAAACAAAACAAAATAAAACCTCTTCCCTGCAGTAATATAGTAAATTTAAACTATTATAGTAAATCAAAATCCTCTTCTGATTTGCTCCCCATTCTCATGAAGCCGTCCTCTGGTGAAACTGTCGTGTGATTCTCCCAGCACCACGCGCGTCCTTGTTTGTGCTCACGCCGCCACCTCTGCCTGTGACACAGCTGGCCCTGCCTTCTGTCTGCCCTGATCCTGCTCTTAAGGCAGCTCAAACCCCCCTTTCTGGAAGGAGCTGCCCACTGACCATTGCAGCCCTGAGTGGTGGTACCTCCTCCTAAACTCTGAAGGCATTTAGAAGCAATCTGTCGCGTGCCACTTTGTATTCGTGTGTGACTTCTGTGTTTCCTGACACTTCATCAAATGTAAACCCTGAGAGTAAAGCTGACACCTCATTATAGTTGTACATTGCAACTTCTGTGCTAGCATCTTACACGAGCATTTATTGATGGTGGTGGTGGTGCTGGTGGTGGTGCTGGTGATAGTGAAGAGGAAGGGGCATCTAGGTGGCCACTGTCTCCTTTCCAGTTTTATCTTCCATTGCTCTTTATCCTCATTGTATCCATCATCTCAATTGGGATTGGTTCTCACTGTTCCAAGAATGTGCCTTGCTGAGCCTTCCTAGTTCTCTCCACTCAGACACATTCCTTTTCTTCTACCTGTTAAATACCTGTTTATCTTTTAAAACTCAGCTCAAATGCCTTTTCTTCCGCAAAGCCTTTTTCAGTCATCCCTTTGAAATAATAGCACGTGGGACCGTTTACATGACATTCATGCTACTCTATACGTCAGATGTCTGTGTAGACATCTCATGCAGGGATGACTTTACCCATCTTCGTGTCCTCCGCTCAGCACAATGCCTGCACAGAACATGTCTCAGTATACGTAGGTTTTCATTGTACCCATTGTTCCCAGCAGGAACTAGGACTGCATACACAATACATAAAGGACAACAGGAGAAGGGAAGTCAAGAGTAGCGAAATGAGGTTAGGAAACACAAGTGAAGCTAAGCGGAAGACGGCGCTTAAAGCACGTGCAGTGAAGTCTGGTGCTCTCACTGGAGGTGGGTCAGAAATGTGCCTCCAGTGTTTTCCAGTTGGTACAGAGAGGTGGCCGGTATGACAGTCAGTTCCCTTATTCTCTGTGGTCGTAAAGGGTGAGCCTGCAGCTCAGAGGAACGGTCTCACTGGCATTCAGAACCTGGAGTACTTTCCCCAGCATCCTGTCCCATGGAGAACACCAGCAATGTCATCCACGTGATGATGTGACATCCAGTAATGTCATCAGTGCCCCACTTACAAGTAAAACAGTATCGAGTTGTGGGATAACTTTATAATTTCCATGACAACAGCCTATAGCTGGGATGGCTTTATAACTTCCTGGACAGCAGCCTGTAGCAAAATGCCAAAATAAAGTTTAGGAGCAGAGTCAGATAATGCAGACTCATAAGTACTTGCTAATGGATGCTTAGAGATACAGTTGGCTCCATGTTGAATTTTTAATGAACATGATTTTTAGCAGTTGGGAGCTGTTCTTCTCTACAAAGAGATCTCCCTGAAGACATATAAATCAGGTTACGGGAGGATGCTGCATTGCTCTGTCTTCAGGACAGAAATGGCAGCAGCTAAGCACAGAGTCCTCTTTGAAACCACATTTTGATCGAGTGTCCTAGGTCTAACAGGGACTGAAATGCAAGCCCGCAGGAGTGGGTGGGCGGACGCTTAGAGGAGCAGGAGCTTCGTCTGACAGCGGAGTGCTGGGCTGCAGGGACAGAGGGGTCGGAAGCTGCTGGGGCTGCGGTTCCTGGATGGGGAAGGATGGCTTACAACAGGGAGCACTTGCAATGGAGAGTCTCACAGGCAGAAATAAAGTCGAGTGGTTCTGACAAACATGATTCAGTATAAGACTTAAGGGGTGAATCTAGGACCTTACCAGAATTAGGGAAAAGTTGCGTGGTTTACATTGAGGAGTCAGAAACAATTGCAAGAGCTCTGTTGTGTGTGATCTGGGACCAGAACGAACCAAGTATCAGGTCTGGGTGCTTCTGGCAGACGGGATTCCATTCATACATCCAAGATTTCCTTTCTCTTCCGGAGTAAAATGTTTAAATAACTTTGTCCAGTTGTAACCACCCTATGGATGGTGGTAGAAGGAAATTATCCACGCAGTGATAAAATTGGCAGGGAGCCTTACATGTGGTGTCTCCCTTGGCCGTGTAGGTGAAAGGACCTGGAGCACACGTGTGTAGAATCTAGGAGTGCGGAGGGCAGAATAAGGAAACCCTGGACTGCTGTGGCCATAGGCTGGCTGCCCCTTAGCTGGGTGATGGTTTTGTGAGGTTGATTTTACTGTTCTTTTTTCTTTTGAATGTGTTTGAAATTTTTCCATGATAAAACATTTTCTTAAGAAACAAAAGGAAAAAATATACCAGTTTTGATGTAGTACAAGTGGGAAAGGAGAAGGGAGTGAGGAGCTGTTCTAGGATGAGCAGCAGTTATGTACGTAAATTGGACCAGCCGCACAGGGAGCTGATGCACGCTGACCGTGTAAACGTTCAGAGGGCATGTAGCTAAATTTGTGCATTTATTTTCTGTCTGGCCACAGGATGAAAAGAATAACCTTTTCTCTAAGACAGTGTACAGGTGTCCGTTTTTCGTGTAGCATAATCAGGCTATGGAGAGAGTTGTTCCATTTTTACATCCAGGATAAGCCCTCTCTCTTTTATCGGTAGGGAAGACCCTAATCCTTTCACAAGCAGACCAGTCATGGAGGCCTCTCCCTACCTACCCTTGACTTTATACCACACATTGTGCTTGGTCCAAGACCAGTTAGAGACTGCCCCAACGGTTCACACCACCCCCTGCTGGACCGGCAGCCGCACCGTCTTCTGCACACCCAGCTCCCATTCCCCAACTTGATGTAATTATTGCTTTCTGAAACACCACTCTTAGGGAAGTCACAATTCTCCTGACAAGTGTTAGTTCCACTTTCAGAATTTAGTATTTTCACCTCTGATCACTGAGTGCCTAAATCTAGTCCTCTGAGGGCCTCAGCGCTTACAGGGGGACAGCACGGGGACTCGCTGTGGGTGGAAGGGCAGAGAGCCCCTGTGAGCAAGAACTTGGTGGGGAGAGATGATGGGGGTGACCAGGGCTCCGACAGAAGCCCGGTCAAAAGTGAAAGCCCACAGTTACATTACTGAGATCAGAATTTGTAAAAGTTCATCAGAATCCACAAACTTATTAATTATGGTCTGAGACTAAGAGCCAGGATCCCAAGAGGAATATGAACCATTGAGTAGAAAGTAACTGGTTGACAGAGGTTAAAATCGTGAGAATAAAAGCACTGGGTAAGTTGCTAGGTTTTTTGTCTTGGTTTTTTAAACTTAAAACCACTCTCAGTCAGGAAAACTGCTGATTTCCACCTATCCAAAGAGGTTAGCCATGGCGTAGAAGAGGCCCATTAGGAAATGCAAGTCTTTTAGTGTATGAGGCCTCCCGTTCCTCCCAGTACCTTGGTTCTCTTTTTTCCTCCCATCAGTTAATGTCAGAATTAATCTTATTCCCAGAGCACACACAGACCGGAGAACCTCAGAAATGCACTGCGAGGTGGCGGGGAGCCGTCCAGGGCCAGGAGTCCCACAGGTGCTTGGGAAAGTGGGTAATCTATGTGCCCACAGGTTGCAACTGCTTCTCTCTGTGGTTGATGATTGATTGTGTGTGTGCTTTTTCTGAAACTTGTGCTTCTCTCTGTTTTGCATGGAGATAATGTTACGCCAAAGACCAAGAGCTAGCGCTTCTGGGGAAGAAGAATTGCCCTGCCCCCAAACAATTGCCTGGTGTGTTTTTGTTAATCAGTGAGACTTCATTTCTTTCCCCTTTCTCCTTCTCATAGCAAAGTGAACTCGAGGTAAGGACGGCAGCAGTGTCAGGTGAGGCGTTGTGTGCCCGGTGTCGCGTGGTGCCCTGTGACGGTGACACCGTCCCAAAGAGCTTTCTCAGATCAGCTGCAGTGGGTCTGCCTTCTTTAGTCCCTGCTGGACAGGCGATGTGGGCGCCTCAGAGGCAGCTGTAGCTGGGAGCAGGCTTCCAGGGACTGGTCAGGCCTCCTTGGCTCGGAGAGCACCTGCTGTAGACATGGAAGGATCGGGGGCACCCCGCAGCCTGTTGGGCCCCGATACACCTCTTCTGGTGGTGTTACTTAGGGTCGCTGTGACCCTCAGAAGTCGCATCTTACATGTGCCAGCCGTGCGTGAGCCACACCCTCTCTGTGTGCCATGTGCACTCCCCTCTCGAGAGGGGACCAGAGGAAACGGAAGGTCCGTGAGGCTCCTAATGTATATTTTCTTGTTGTGAAATTGGCTTTGAGAATTATTCTTTTAGGTAATAACTCAGTCATGATTGTCATTGTTTCTGAGTGAGCTACGTAAGACAGTGCATGCCGCCACACGTGGCCCCTCAGTGCAGCGGCAGTAAGCTGGCTGGACACAGCCTTGGCAGCGTCCTTTGAGCTTATGCCCAGCAAGGGAGGCCGTTGGCAGTGACTGGCAGTACAGGTAGTATTCCAGCGGGCTGGGCCCTGCACAGACTGGGAGGCCCGACCTGTCCCAGAAGTCCAGAGGGCTTCCTGAGAAACTTGAGACCGATGGACAAGGCAAAGAGGGGTCCTAGACAGAGCAGAGACCCTCGGTGTAAACGGCCATTCTAAGAACCAGGGGGTCTGGGGTGACGAGGAGAGGGGAGGAAGCACAAGGTCAAACTGGAACCTTGAAAGGCGTGTTCATGGTACGCCTGAATCCTGAGGCCAAGAGGAAACCAGGGAGGAGTTGTAACGAGCACGAAACAGATAAGATGAGCTCTCTTTTTTTTTCATTGCTACTGTGTGGAAATGGATTGAAAGGTTGACGAACGGCAGGGAGCGTGTCAGTGGGGCGGGTGCGGCGGTTCCCGTGGGGAGAGCCGCCTGGCGCTGTGGCTGGGGTGGGGGAGGGGAGCGATTAGAGCGTTAGACTCTGATCGTTGTTGAAGCGAGGTGATGTGTACATGGGGTGGACTTTACTATTCTTTGTAATTCTGAATATATTTGACTTTTCACAATAAAATGTTGAAAGAAATGGAGAGAGAGATCCAGAAAGGGAGCAGGGTCCGGTCAGCGCTGGAGCCCCGGGCCTTCCGAGGGCAGGTTACGTGGGCGGAGTGGGGAGGTCTGTGTGGTCTCGGTGCGTGTGACTGTCGCTGGCTTAAGAACAGCTGAAACCCCAAGGAGTTGGGTGAGACCTGAGCGGCAAAGAGCTCTTCGTGTGCTGTTGAGTGAAAGGGTGATCGGGGCTCAAGCCAGTCACTGCTTGTTCTTTTTTTTTTTTTCTTTTTCTTTTTTAAACATCACAAATTCAGGAGTCATTTTTTTGGTGGGAGGGAAAGAGGCATTTGATCCACCTGACCCCTTCTGTCTCCTGTTGCCTTTGTAACAGTGCGATCTGCTGCCCTCTGGAACGCCTCCGAAAGACCATCATGCACCTCCCCATTGCTACGCTCACGTTTTGAATCTTTCCTGTTTGGCACTGCTGACTTCCCTCCTAAAACCCTCTTTTGTGTCATTTTAGTGGGTGCCTATCTCCTTCTGCCCTTGCCATGTTCCTAAGTGGCTTTTCTCTGGATCTCAAATGCTAAATTCAGATTTTGCAGCTTGACACTCCAGCACACTCTTCCTTTAGTGGGTTCAGTCCAGACCCTGACTCTCAACAGCCCTGCTCCTGGCTGGGTCTTCTCCTGGAGTGGAAAGAACCTGGGGATTGGAGTCAGAGGACACCGGTGCCTGTAGGGATGATGTGTCTCTCCATGGGGGAATTCCTTCCTGGCATTTCTTGAGACATGTATGTTTTTCTAAATTCTGAATCTAAGACAAATTGGTCAAGAAAACAGAAAAGCATTATAATCCTCCTGCCAGCATAAGAGTCAACGGTTCAGAGGAATCCGTTGATAACAGTCCGAAGCAGGGACGCCACTGTGTATAGTTGAAAATGAAGGTCATTGTCTCTGGGACCCAGGATGAGAGCTTGTGGCAGAGAAGCAGTGCAGCCTCATGCCATCATCACCCTGTGGGTGATGCCCACTCATAAATGGGTGCGTGGCCCTCTCTGCTGCCCTCTTGCAAATAAAATACATGTTAACACGTCGATGTACATAGTATACTCTGTGTAAATCCTGTGAGTGGCATTCCAAGGCATAGCAAGGTGAGGAAGCAGAAATGGCTGTTCATTAAACGGTTTTGACATGCAGTTCTTAGTAATTGTGTTGACCTTGATCTTGAATGTTGTCTTGCTTGAATACTACCCAGTAACGTTTGCTGGCATTTTTTAGTGCTTGAATACTTGCTGTACACTGTGGTTCTTTATACTTTAACAGAGAAATGCAAAGAGAATGATATGTGAATATTGTGAAATAATTTGACATGAAATCAGAAAGCAATCTGAACTGGCAAAGCATTACTGTTTTCAGTGAAAAACCAAAAAGTCAAGCTGACAACATTTTCATTGTTAAAAAAAAAAAAAAACGAGTTTATGTGTGGTATGATGTGTGCCCAGCGGGGAGGTGCTTTTGGACGTGTTGTCATGAGTAAGGCCGTCCGTGCAGAGTGGATGATGTCTTCTCAGACTGGACAGTCGGTGCCACGTGTGTTTGGGGCAATGACCTTGAAGTAGGAAACATAGGTGGTATCAGCTTTCAGTATTTTAAGTAATTTTTATTTTGCAATTTAGTGTTAAGTTTCCTTTTAATGTTTTCTCTTATTAAATGTCTATATCAGGTAGAGGCCACTTTACATATTGTTGACATTATAATCTTGTCACAATGTATTTGTTCATATTAACAATAAACCTTGCATTTTTGTTATATATTTTTTTAACAGAAAACCTAAAATTCTTAGTATAACCCTATCACAGAAAAATGATTCACTCTTAGTGGTTACTCATGATTGTTTAAAAACAAGTAAATAAGGTGTTACCAAAATGCAGACTACTTAGAATTTGGGGAATTCTGGTTTCTCATTCCTGATTCCTAAGGGTACTGTCTGTCGGGAATTTGGAGACGTGCATAATATTTCAGCTCCCTGCACCTCAGAGGCTGATCTGGCCGAGGGCCCCGGTGCTCTTCCCATCTCCCAGGCCCTGGTCTTTCCCCTCCCGGTTCCTCTGTTTGTCCACACGAGACTTCGGATCTGGTTGGGGGGCTGGTCAGCCCCTCACGGCCACGTCTGACACACACGCCCTTTGCCCACACTTCCTCCAGCTTAAACCCTGCATCACTCTTGCTTTGCATGCCCAGCTAAGTTCTAGATTACTGGCTGATTGGTTTCCTCAGCCAAAATGAAGTCCGGAATTTAAAGTTTTAACAACAAAATGAGCAAAGCAAAACTATTCCTTAGAAAACTTTGTATTCTACGATGTCTTTGAATTTTCAAATAATTTGAAAAATCACTGTTTTTCATATAAGCTTGAAATTAATGTATAATTTTGGGGGTCAAGAATATATTTTATTGTTTCTATAAACAAAATGTCATGTGTTTTGATGAATAAAACTACTTTTGATCTTATCAACATCTTTGAAGTAGTGAAACCTTTAGAATGTATTTATAGCAGCACGTTGATGTAAAAGTTAACCCTAGTCACTGACTTTTGTTTGTTTTACCCCCTACTTAAGGACCCCAAAATGTACGTACAGACAGTGTTGGACGTTCATAAAAAGTACAACGCCCTGGTCATGTCAGCATTCAACAACGATGCGGGCTTCGTGGCCGCACTGGACAAGGTGGGTGCGTTAGCGTGCGGCTTCCTGTGGCAGAGACGACAGCCATTGTCCTCTAACTGCGTTTCGTGTGATCCCCACAGGCTTGCGGTCGCTTCATAAACAACAACGCAGTCACCAAAATGGCACAGTCGTCCAGTAAATCCCCTGAGCTGCTGGCCCGATACTGCGACTCCTTGTTGAAGAAGAGGTATTAGTGACTCTGTGTTGTTTCTTAGTAAACCTGTGTTAAAATCTCAGCTTCAGTTGAGGAATTAAAACTTACATTACATTTTACATACATGAAATTGTAATTTTTGCACCCTTTGAGAAACTAACACATCTTTCTCTTCCTGAAAGATACTTCATACCATATGTTATATGCTCATGCCGCTTTTTTCTTAGATTACCAACATCTTTAAGAATTGTAGGCGGCTTGACCTGTTTATTAGCTAAATAAAGCTCCACTGGGTGGGTCAGACTGGTTGTCATGAGGGTGGAGATTGCAGCAGGAAGTGGCTTTTTCTCTTTCTCTGCAGTAGCTCCCACTGGCTATTTTTTTAAAACACAAGACTCTGCATATACTCAGTACTTTAATTGTTGTGTGTACTTTTAACATTTATCTTCATTTAATGAGCTTTTAATAGCTACTTCATAATCTTTATATTTTAACCATCTTATTTTATAACTGGTTTTTTTCCTATTGAGTATGTATTTTAGGGCTGTGTTTCTCTCCTGGACTGTTTTGAAATTCCCACCGACATGTCGTGAGTGTATTGTGCTTTTCCTCAGCTCTCTTTCACTTGACCAGCTTCCTTCAGTGAAAGAATGCTCAAAGCTTATTTTATTGTTCCAGTTATCACATCAACAAATGTTGTGATAATTTTTTATGCCCCCAAATTTTACTGAATTTGATATTAATAAATTATTTTAGACAGCTCCCTGAGGGTCACACAGCCCCTTTATGAAAAACACCGGGAAAACCTACATGTACCAAGAAAAAGACGGCAGGCGGGTCTCACTAAGAGTGGAGTTGTGGAACTCTTCAGTGAACTGTTTGCAAACTCAGTTTATCAGAGAATTGAAGAGTTCTTCTCTAGGACACCGTACTCTTGGGATGTGACGATGACTCAGCGGTAGCAGCTTACTGTAATTTACTGTGTTAACAGAGATCTCTGAGACAACCGTGTGGTCTGATAGGCATGGGAAATGTCCAGTGTGGTGACAGCCATCTCTAACTTTATCGGAAACCATTTGCCCAAAGCCAGTGAGAATTGAGTATTTGGAGTTTTTTTCCTTATTGTAGTGTCGGCATAATTTAGCAGCTCTAGTTGGATTCTCAAATGTATTCATTTCAGGAAGGAAAATGGACATTAAATTAGAATACCGGATTTCATTTTTTAGGCTATGTAACATGAAAATTTTCAATATTTTAAATATGGTGACATAGTGGGGCTTCAGTCTGTTTGGCAGAACACAGGGTGCCCTTTTGGTCTGTCGTCTTCTCACGAGTGGCCCTCACCAGGTCTCTTTCTAAATTAAGGCTGCTACAGCAGACAGAATGGCAGACAGCTCCAAGCGCAGCTTTGGGGAGCTGCTGCTGGTGGCTGGGGCCGAGCAGCGCTGACGGAGGCTGCAGGAGAAACGGGGGACGCATCGGTGGGGCGGGATCGGCTTTTCCCGGCCAGCTGCCCTGAAGCGGCAGCAGCTCTCAGCTCCTTCCTGTTGGGTGGCTGGGACCATTTTATATGAGTTTATGGGGGTCTTGTTTATGAAGGACTCGTCGTAAAACCTTTAAAACCTCATTTACCCTGAGACCTTGCCTTTTAATTAATTTTTGTTCTTAGAATGAATCAGTTCATTCTGGGCAGATCAGGTAAAGGACAGCCCATAAAGGACAGCCATCTAGTCTTATAGATGTGACCACAAACAGAAGTCAACAGTCTAATCATGGCTTAAATCCTTTCGTTATCTTTGCTTATTAGGCCATTGTAAGGAAACTGTATGCCTTTTTATTTTTTCAAAGTTAAAGCAGTATTGTAGAAAGCCATTTAAAAAGTAGAGCTCATTACGTTTAAATGGATTCTATTTAAGCAGATTCTGTTAAAGGAAAACTTTATTCAGAATGTGTTTGTGAACTTTTAGATAAATAGCTTCTGTTGATTTTCATTTTGGGGATTTTAAACAGTTGTTTCATAACCTGTTCCTCGGTGGTCCAGTCGTAGCAGCTGCCAGATCACCGTGGGCAGGAAGGTTGGGCCCCTCTCTCTCACACACCAGTCTCAAGAGCACTGGTCATCTGGATGTTCAGCCCACGCTGTGGTGTGACAGCTGGGCCAAGTGGTGCTTGTTGATGAGACGGTCGATGACTTGTTGTAGAACACTGCCTTTTTTTAAATTTCAGTTCCAAGAACCCAGAAGAAGCAGAACTGGAAGATACGCTCAATCAAGTGGTAAGGCGCTTAATAATCACGTCTGCTTTTAGTGGCCATTCGAGAAGTCATTTACAGTTATTTGTAGAGGGCCTCTGAAGTCTGGAAAATCATGGAATCACTTTATTTTGAATCTATGGTTTTACTCCCTAAAGAGTCATTAACTTTAGCATTTGTACTTTCCTCGCTTGTGTTAAGTCCAGACCACACTCTACTGTTACTTAAGAGGCTGATGAAAATACTTACTTGAAAGATTGTGGGGAGGTATTTTTTGCCGTTATAAATGTTGGTGCACACATGTTGGTGTGTGGCTGTGTCGGGTGAAGTCGGAGGATATTAAGTGTGCTTTCTTGGTGGTTCTGCCAGATGGTTGTCTTCAAGTACATAGAGGATAAAGACGTGTTTCAGAAGTTCTACGCAAAGATGCTGGCCAAAAGACTCGTGCATCAGAACAGTGCGAGTGATGATGCCGAAGCAAGCATGATCTCTAAACTAAAGGTAAATGTAATCTTTTCCTGAAAAATTTTAAGTCATTACTAAAGTTCTTAGTTTCCCTAGAAATATTACTGTTAGTTGGGCAGAGCCATTCGTCAGTATAGGACAAGGGGTTCATACAGTATGGGCTCTGCTGCTCCCTGCGGGAACCCTTCTAGAATCACTATGACGTGTCCAGGTCTTCCTTCCTTGGACCGCAGATGCCATCTCGATCCCTCCCCATCACTGCCTGGCCCTTCCGACCCAGCCTGGCCTGCCTGCTCTGCTCACTGCCTGGGCATCTGCTCCTGGCTTTCTCACACCTTTGCTTCAGATCTGTCTTCAGCCATCAGAGTGGCCCCGCCTGTACTTGAAATTTGTTGGTCTTGGGTTAATTTGGTCTTGTTTTGCTCTGGGTGTCTGTCTATAAGAAGACAGCGTCAGGGTGACTCTGCGGTCAGGTTCTTTCTCATTGTTTTGTCTGCGTTTACCTGCATTCGCTTCAGTGCCTGCCGGCCTGTCGAGCGCTGTCATACTTAGAGCATATTTCACGTTGACCTGAAGTGCTCGTCAATGTGGATGTCCTGTTCAGCTCAGGCTGCTATAATGAAGCACCGCAGACCGGGGGCTTAAACAACAAGAATTTATTTCTCAGAAGCCAGGAAGTTCAAGATCAAGGTGCTAGCTGATGTAGTTTCTGGTGAGGGCCTTCTTCCTGGCTTGCTAATGGCCACCTTCTCACCATGTCCTCACATGGCGGAGGGAGAGAGAGACTCTTGTCTCTTCTCATAATGGTGCTCATTCCATCCTGGGAGCCCGCCTCCATTCCCGTCACAGTAGGGGTTGGGGCTTCAGCATAGGCGTTTGGGAGACAATTCGGTCCTCAGCAGTGGCTAAGAGACATAGATGAGTTATGTCATTTTTGTGTTCTACCAAGATGTCACAAATCCTTGCTCTTAGGTGCCCCGGTGTTCGTTACGTGCGTGTGAAGACTTAACTGTTTGACTTACGCCGTTATCTTCAATGGCATAGAGTTCAGTGGTACTTGAGTAGTTGCGTAGCGGTTAAGCCTGTGTCATGCGCTGTGATCCCTGCGGGGCCCTTGTGCACCTCCGTGCTCCTTCTGCAGAGGCTAACGGGCGCCTGTCTGGGCTTCTTGCAGCAAGCCTGCGGCTTCGAGTACACCTCCAAGCTGCAGCGCATGTTCCAGGACATCGGCGTGAGCAAAGACCTGAACGAGCAGTTCAAAAAGCACCTGACGAACTCAGAGCCGCTGGACTGTGAGTACCCGCGAGTTCACACTGCTTTCCCAGGCAGCGTCCTGAGGCGCCGCAGCCCCTGCGGCATTGAGGGAGACGGCAGAATTAGTGCGGGTGGTGGGTCCTTTATCAAAGATCCGAGGACGAGGAGAACGTCCCTCCCCACCGCTCCGGACCCCTCACGACTTGCGTGGCCTTAGGAGATGACGTGGATCGTGCCAGCCTTTCCCGGGGGATCTGGCGCTGAGCGTGGCTGGGGAAGGGGGCAGGGGTGGGGGCTGAGCTGGTGGCTTACGTCCAGGCCCTGAGCCCCAGTGTCATCTCACCAGGGCTCTGCCCGCTCAGGACTCCATGCAGTTTCATTTCTCGGTTTTTTTCAACCTTAGCTTGGCTCCATCTTAGAATCTTCCCCCCCCCGCCCCCAAATAAGAAACTGGGCTCTATAGAGAACAGAATCAAACAATAAAGACCGCCTGGCCTCAGATCGGCCCTGGGGATTAGGGCAGGCTGGTCCTGGGATGCTGCCTCAGGAGGGCCAGCTGCTTCCTGTTGCAGGGTCTGCAGCATGGGACAGCAAATTCTGCTGACGTCATCATGGACTAGTTTTGTCTTTCTAAATGAAAATGGGGATTTCATTTTTCCCAAAGCAAAAGAACTGTGTCACTGTTAACTTGACACTGTGCCAGTGGACTTACATTCAGCTACTTATGATGCTAAAATAGTATAACATATAGGTTGTATATATAATATGTGGGGGGTTACAGTAACAGTCCCACACGAAACAGTGGGGTTTGCTGTTTACTTGTGGGGTTTGTTTTCTGAGTTCGGGGCTCTAATGCCATCTGCCTGGTGACCAGCTGTGCCGTGAGTGGGCTGAAGTTATGGTAGAAAACTCCAGCAGACATACAGTGTCATAACTCTGAGTTAGAAGTGAAATAAAAAAACTCTTTGGAGGAAAAGAATGTCTGGCTCTCCCACCTTTTACTAATTTTAATTGAGTTAAATAATTCAATTAAAATTAAATTCTTAGTTTTATATTGAAGCAGAATTTTTACTGAATGTGTTTTAATCAAGGGCAATCCACGTTTATCTGTAAGGGTGGCATTTTTCACTTTGTGAGGCTAATTAAATGTATTCCTGGCTCTCCATTCCCGCCCCTCCAGTGGATTTCAGTATTCAGGTTCTGAGTTCCGGATCGTGGCCCTTTCAGCAGTCCTGTACGTTTGCCCTGCCGTCAGAGGTAAGGCTGGATCTGTCTCCTGTCCCGGTGGTGCTGAGTAGAGCTGAGAAGGGGCAGCCTCGCCCCTGATGTAAACGGTCTCTGCAGGTGGCCTTCCTGCCTGTCGGCCACCTGCCACAAAACAGGGCCAGGGCAGAGTGCTGCACAGTGGGGCAGGCGAGCCGTCTGAAGGTGGCCACCCCTGGCCCCTCAACAGCATGCTCCTTTAAGCTCAGACAGTAGAACTGATGAGAGCTGTGACAAGTGTGACGTTAACTGTCTGGAAGTAGAAAGCTCTCTTGATGAGAGCTTATTTCAGCGTGCTTTGCGAAGTCAGACACCTGGCATTTGTACTTTACTTTTATGTAAGCGCTAACTTTGTACTGTAAACTAGGAACAGTGTGTTTTATGTAGAAATGCCAGCTACAGACTGTCGTGAGGTGTACATGCCACATAATGCTGTCCTTTTATCCAGCTGGAACGTAGTTACCAGCGCTTCACAGCTTTTTACGCTAGCCGTCACAGTGGCCGAAAGTTGACATGGTTGTATCAGCTGTCTAAAGGAGAATTGGTAACAAACTGCTTCAAAAACAGATACACTTTGCAGGTAAGATCACCTTATTATTTTGGAATAGTTTTAAAATTCTAAACAAAGACAAGACAAATTGTAGGGATGAGAATACAGATTCATAAACAGCATGGGTTCTGAGAGTCAGATGAGCTGAATCCTCGTTCTTTCTGGCTAAAGGACAACTCAGTGATGACACTGAGCCTCAGTTTTTTCCTTCTGTAAAATGGGGTGTCAGTGCTTCTACCTTGGAAGTGGTGGGAAAATGAAATGAAGTGATGTATTTAATAAGTGCTTTGCCGCAGCTCCTGCCTGGCGCACGTTAGGTGTTCAGGGGCAGCTCACAAAGCTCGAGTTTTGCGTGTTTATGATGCTGGTCCTTTCCCTTTGACAAAGCAGTTTCACGTGAATAATAGCAGTGAATAGTAGTGACCTTCAGGTAAGGTCTTGAGGAGTCCGGCTTCTTTTTCTTGAGCTTTGTGAAGCGCAGGCCTCACAACCAATCGCTTTATTCTCTGAGAGGGTTTTTGCTGGTGAACTCATAAAAACAGTCATAAGTTAGTTTTTAAGTGTTGAGACTTGAGACTGCATTCTGCAAACTCACATTCTGCTCATTAGTTTAAACTTTCAATAAGTCTACTCTGATGAAATAGTTAAAATGTAGAATATTCTGTCATACCAGGTCCAGAGGTCTTTATCCACTTGAGTGTGGGTTATCACACAGTTGAAATCTTGTTTTCTTTATCCCCAAGCACACGCTTTAGTCCCTAAATGTCGATGCCCTTTCTGGCCAGGCACACGCTTACCAAGGGGCAGGTTCACGGTGTGGAGGCGCCAGGGCGGGCTCCGTGATGAGTCAGTGACCTGCTCTTCCCGGTCCTTGTATTTTTTTCCCCCATGAACATGACTTGGTATTTTTTGTTTTATTTTTTTCTGTTCTTGCATTTTTATTTAAGGTACAAACAAGGTGCTTTTCTGTGGTTTTTTTTCCCCCTTTGATTTTTGTATCAACTTTGTTGAGACAATTTACATGCACTAAAAGGCAACCATTATAAGTCTGGTTTTGAGTCATGGCAGCTTATACACGCCAGGGAACCAGCACCAAACTATGGTACATCTCCGAGGTCACCTGCTTGTCAGCTCGGGAGTGACCTCTCGAAACCTACCAGAACCTTGCTCTCGCCGCTGGTCATTTTTCTGGTTGGGTTCCTGAAGTCCCCAGAAGCACTGTTGTCTCTCAGAGGCACTAGTGTCATTGCTTGTCCTCTCATTGGCCAAGGTTTGCTGCTCATCGTTCTTGCTGCTGCGCAGCATGGAAGAGGAGGAGGGCGAAGGAATTTTCGTGGGAAGTGGGGGGTGCCCAGGGCTCCCCAGGACAGCGGCCTCAGAGGGCGTCCGTTCCCCGCGCACACTTGAGGAATCAGAGCCAGCGTTTGCACCTGGCACGCGGCTCCCGAAAGACCTGAGAGCAGCTGTGGTTTGATCTAAACCATGTCATGCTTCACACAGCAAAGTACTTAGGGTAAAAAAATCAAACACGATTCAGTGTGCAGGTTGATTTGTCAGTAATGTACCAAAAGATAATTTTCTTAGCATTTATGCAAAAACAAATTTGAAGATTGGTGCTCAGAGTTTCAGTTTATACCAGGAGGGTATATATGAATGGATGCGTATATGGATGCATGGTTCTGTATTTACAAAGACTCCGAAACATTTTAGCAGAAAACGCCAAATCACTTTGATGTTTGAAAAAGTAGGAAATGACATCTTTTAGGGAAATGTTGCATCGTAGTGGAATTGTACACTGTGCATTCCTTTTTAAATCAGTCTTTATTTTTTGCATCTGTTCAAAGGTTCATCTTATAAATAAGTTCTTCAAACTTAGGCAATGGATTTTTGGCGTTTTCTCCTGTGTTTAAGTTTTGCTTCTCTCTTCCTTTCACGTGGGGACCTCGAAGGCGTCCACGTTCCAGATGGCGATCCTGCTGCAGTACAACACGGAAGACGCGTACGCTGTGCAGCAGCTGGCGGACAGCACTCAGATCAAAATGGTAACCTCGCTTTCTGCCCCTTTCGTCGCGGCCCCCGTCGGCACGTAGGTGTTGCAGGGCGGGACGGGAGAGGGCTTGAGCCCCACGTCTGCCTTATGAGCGTGAGCATGCTCTTATGCCACTTCATTTTTAAACTCAGTGTGACACACACACACACGCGTGTGCACAAGCACACCAGCCTGCTTCTCTCATTCATTTAGCTCATTCTTCACCCCCTTCCCAGCTGAGCTTTTCTTACTAAGCTTAAAATCTTCACTTAATTTTAATATTATTATTCCCGTTAGTCATTTCTATTGAGATATATTTCACATAACATAAAGTTGTGTACTTCAAGCATACAACTTAGAAGTATTTCATTAGGTTGTACAACCAACACCACTATCCAGAACATTTCCATCACCCCCAAAAAAGCCCAGTACAATTAGCAGTAATGCCCTCTCTACCCAGCCTCTCCCCTGCCCCTGACAGCCATTAATCTATGTTTTGTCTCTATGATTTGTCTGCTCTGGACATTTCATAAAAATTGAGTCATATAATGTATGGCCTTTTACATCTACCTTTTTTCACGGAGCACAATGTTTTCAAGGTTTAATCCATGTCGTAGCACGTATCTGCATTTGCTTCTCTTTTCTGGCTGTTCGGATGGACCACGTTGTATTCATTCATTCTTCGACGGGCACTGGGCTTGTGTCCACCTTTTGGCTGCGATGGGCATTTGGCTGTTATGTGAACATTCACATACAAGTTTCTGTATGAGCATGTTTGCAGTCCTCTTGGGTAGATACACAGATGGGGAACTGCTGAGTGTGATAACTCACACTTTTCAAGGAATTGCCAGACTGTTCCATAGCGGCTGCACCCATTCCTACCCCCGCAGCCGTGCCTGAGGGCTCCACCCCGCCACATCTCACCAACATTTGTTCCCATCCGTATTTCTTTTTATAGCCATCTAGAGGGTAAGAAGTGGTATCTCATTGTGGTTTTGATTTGCATTTTCCTAATAACGATGTTGAGTATCTCTCCTTATGGTTTTTTGTGTATGTTCTTGGGAGAAATGTCTGTTCAAATCCTTTCCCACTTGTTAAGTGGGTTGTCTTTATTGTTGAGTTGTGAAAATTCTTTGTTCTTTATTGTAGACGTTTGTCAGATACAAGATTCACAGACGTCAGCTCCCATTCTGGGGGTTTGTCTTTTCACACAGTATTGATGGTGATGCAGTCCCCTGTGTTTTTCGTTGCTTTTGCTTTTGGTGTCATGTCTGAGGAACCGTTGCCTCGTCCAGGGGCAAGCACTGGTCTTTCCCTGTTGACTGGTCGAGGCACCGTGGTCAGAACCATTTGGCCATGAAGGGAGGAGCCTGTTTCTAGAATCTCAGCTATTTCCCGCTGATCTGTTTGTCCTCACACTGGTACTACGCTGTTTGGATCCCTGTTGTTTTGTAGTGAGTTTTGAGACCTCCAACTTTCTAAGATTATATTAGCTATTCTTGGTCACTTGTTTGTGTTTTCATGTAGATTTTAGAATTAGCTTGTCCATTTCTGCTGAAAAGGAAGTTGGAATTGTGAAGGGGGATGGCGGTGAATATGTGATTGCTCTGGGGAGTATCGCCATCTTGACAGCATTCAGCCTTCTAACCCATACATGCGATAGCTCTCCATGTACTTAGGTTGTGTTTCATAGTTTGCAGTATGCTGCTCTTACTCTTCTTTGGTTAAGTTACTCCTAAGTAATTATACTTGATGCTACTGTTATAGAATTGTTTGTTCATTGCTAGTGTATAGAAATATAGTTCAGTATTGCATGTTGATCTAGTTCTAATACTTTTTTTGTAGATTCTTTAGGGATTTTTCATATGTAATTGTGGCACCTGCAAATACAGATAATTTTACTTCTTCCTTTTAGTGTTCGGATGTCTTGGATTTTCTTTGTCTACCTAGTCGCTCTGGGCAGACACCCTGGTGCAGTGTTGAACCGAAGCAGCATCCTCGTCTTCTGCCTCATCTTGGGGAAAAGCTTCGCATGTTTTCACTGTGAAGTGTGATGTTACCTGTGGGTTTTTCTTAGATGCTTTTATTACACTGCAGAAGTTTTGTTTTTGTTTTTGTTTATTGTTATTTTTTTACCATGAAAGAGTTTTGGATTTTTGTTAAAATGTTTTCCCCACCCTGCCGAAGAGATAGCTGTGCTCGTCACGTCAATATGGTGTGTTACATTGATTCGTTTCCTCTGTTAAAACCAGTCTTGCACTCTAGGGACAGTCCCACTCGGTCACAGCATGTAACACCTTTTATACGCTGCCGGGTTTGCTATGCTGGAGTTTTCTTGAAGATCTTCGGCACCCGTATTCGTTCACAAGGGATGCGGGTCTGTTGTTGCCTCGCTTTGTTTCGGTCTGGCCCTTCGTCCAGCAGGCGAGCTCTCAGCTCTGTGACGGTGACGTTGCGCCTCTGTGCGTCCGTCTCCTCCCGCTTCTCACTGACGTCGGGATGGAGGACGAGGCTGCCGCGCACTGCGGGCCGCGTCCTGAGTCCGGCCCCCGCGCGCTCACTGCTGCCGGCCAGCCAGAGCGGGCGGGGGCTTCGCTGCTCGTGGCTTCCACACCGGGCTCCCGGCTGGTTTTCAGGAGTGAGACTGACACCCTGGTGGGCATGGCTGCTCCCTCCTCTTGCCCGCGGCTGACATTCATGGCTCCGTCAGATCTGGCTTGTGAAGTGAGACTTCTGGCCCCTGCCATGGACGCAGCCGTCCTGAGCCCGCTCTGGGTTCCAGGGAGGTTGCTGGACGCGAGGCCTGTCACTCTGTGATGGCCCTGGCAGCTCTGACGAGGGCCCCTTCTGTCCATCCGTGCTTGGGGTGCTAGGTATGTAGGCGTCCGGTGACTGCAGCTGGGCCGGTGGTGCTCTCCCATTTCATGGGACACCAGGCTGTGACCCTGAACGAGAGCCAAACAATGCTGATCACTCATTGTTCATGGTGAAGTAACAGCCCGGGGCCACACGACGTGCTTAGGGTCCCCACAGCCAGGCCGGGGGCAGGGTCGCTGCTGAGCCCTTCGTGCCGGTGAGCAGAGCTTTGTCCGAGTCCTGCCGACACCAGTGATCAGTGTCCAGGAGTCATCGTCAGGCACCAGAGAAATGAGCGGGTTCCCGTGGGTTCAGTTAGAGAAAACAGCTGTGCGCAAACCATCGGCTCTTGTCGGTGGCTGCTCACGGCCGAAAGGGGTCGATTTCGCTCTGAGGAGGGAGGTGCGTTTAGGAAACCTAAACCACCATCTTTTCCTGCGAGCATATTCTTCTGTTTATTGGGAGACTGTTGTTTTTAGATAGAAAAATAGGTTATGGAGTTGCCTATGGTTTTTATTGCAAAGGAAAATATATTTTGTATTTTTTAAAATCTATTTTTATTGCAACATTTGGTTAACGAAATGCAGTAAGTTTCAAGTGTACAGTTCAACAGTATGTATTTTGTCTTCAAGTTACCTTCTCTCTAATTGCAGGACATTTTGGCACAAGTCCTACAGATTTTATTGAAGTCGAAGTTATTGGTACGTTTGTGCACTTTTTCTGTTAATCTAGAAGAAAGTCTCTTCCTCAGGTCGTGTGGTAACAGCTGTTTCTTGCAGGTCTTGGAAGATGAAAATGCGAACGTCGACGAGGTGGAACTGAAGCCAGACACCTTGATAAAATTGTATCTTGGTTATAAAAAGTAAGGAAACTCTACGTTGAGTGTTGCTTGACCATGGGCTTGTCCCCTGCCTTCCAGCACTGGTGTCACTGCAGACAGGGAGGTGGCACGCTCAGTGTGGGGCTGGACGGACTCGGGGAGGGCGTGTGGTGCAGCCCTTAGATTTCATCTGATGATTTTAGGTGTTTCTCCATTTAACTGTGTCAGTTTTTTATTTTTGGGGGCGAGGCAACCCTTGGTTGACCACAGATTTGCAAGGATCTTATCAGCTCACAAGCCCTTCTTTTTTTATTTTTTCTACGCCTCCAGCACCTGGTCTTCCTAGGTGGTCTCCCATCCAAGTACTAACCAGGCCCGACCCTGCTTAGCTTCCGAGATCAGACGGGATCGGGCTTGTGCAGGGTGGCGTGGCTGTAGACCAGTCTTTGATTTTCTTCTTCATTCGGCAAATAAGCCTTCTTAAATGACTCCCCTGAAAGTTTGGGCTTCTGTGTCTTGATGTTGTTTTTCTTGACACAGGTTGGGAGAGCAAAGGAAGGGACGGAACTCCTGTAACGCAGATACCCCGGGGGACCCACTTGGTGTGTGGTAGAGGGCGGGAGCTGCAGGGGAGACTGGTGGCGGTCACCCTCTCCCACTGCCGTCTAGCGGAGCAGTGCTCATCTTACAGGGGAAAACTGAAAGGTTAAAACAATAGTGATTGGTTTCTTCGATTTTCTTGACAGTAAGAAATTAAGGGTTAACATCAATGTGCCAATGAAAACCGAACAGAAGCAGGAACAAGAAACCACACATAAAAATATTGAGGAAGATCGCAAACTCCTGATCCAGGTGACTCTAGGGCACGTTGGTGTGGCCCGTGTCCCTCAGCAGGTGGCTGGTTAGGCTGCGTGCTTGCTTGGTGTTTTTGGCGGGACTTGTGCGTGGGTGCCAGGGTGATGAGGGCTTCTGGGCGGAGGCGAAAGAATAGGAAGACGAGTGACTGGGGAGTTGGGACAGGAGGCGGGAGAGCTGCTTAGTGGAAGGTCAAACAGCTTGAGTCTTCGAAGATGGGATTCTTCTCATTTTTTTAAATGCTTTGTAATTGGGTTGAATTATTAAAATTGCTCCTAAGACCAGACGTTTGATGTTTGTTGGAGTCGAAACGCAGGTAGACAGAACCGGCTCCCTGCCGCTCTCACTCGCAGTGTCACCTGCGAAGTCACCCCCGCGCAGACAGAGCGGTGGTGGCCCCCTCGCCAGCGGTCCTCAAGGTTCAGGTAGTTGCAGCTCTCTCAAACACGCGCGTCTTCCCCGACTTGGCTCCACAGGCAGCTATTGTGAGAATAATGAAGATGAGGAAAGTCCTGAAACACCAGCAGTTACTCGGAGAAGTGCTCACACAGCTGTCCTCGCGGTTCAAGCCTCGGGTCCCCGTCATTAAGGTACGAAGTCACGTGGCACAGGTGTCAGGCTCACGCGCTTAGGGGAGACATGAGACAAAGTGGGGTAGCTGCTGTTGTCTCAGGCAGGAAGTCGCGTGCAGTAGCTTTCTAGCAGAGGACATAGACGCAGCCGTTCGGCTCTGGGAATCTGCGTGGACACGTGCACGCGCAGCAGGACCCGCCTGCCGGTGTTCGCAGTGAGCACCCAGCTGACACCCAGCTCCCAGGCGAGGTGGCGACCGGCATTCCAGAGCCTCCGTGGCTCCCTCCCAGCCGGGGCCACCGCGTCCTGCTGTCCACCGTCAGCAGTTTCCCACCTTTGGATTCTCTAGAAACAGAGTTCACACTCCTGCGTCTGCTGGGTGCACGCTCAGCGTCTCGTTAGGGAGCTTTGTCTGCTGTGGCGTGTCCCTCGTGCGCTCTTGACTGCCGTGTGGTGACGTGTGGGGACACTGGGACCACTACTCTGATTTGGCTCGTTTCCAGCGGGGGCCATTTAAGATAGAAACTAAGCAGCTCTTCCCTTCGCGAAGCCACCTGGGTAGACAGCCAGTCAGACGATGACCCCCCGCAGGCAGCGGGGGCCTGTAGCCGCAGGGGCTGCTTTCAGAGCCAGGCCAGGAGCCCGTTTGTCCAGGGCGTCCCCATGAGCCTGTCCCCTCCCAGTGACGTCCTCAGGTCAGACCGAGCATGAACAGAAAAGGTCCTGGCCCTCGTGGGCTTCTCAGCCCTGACATTTCCCGGGGGTGCTGGGAGGCACGGCTCCCGTGCCGGACTGAGGGCACAGGAGGCAGTCTCGGGCGGCCGGTAAAGCACGCGGAGACTGTCCGAGGGGGACTTGCTCCTCGTTGCACCACCGACGGGGGCGGGGTCTGTGGCGAGTGGTCTGTCTCCGATGATGATAGATTTTTCTTCCCCTTCCACTCCCTCTTCCTTTTTAAAAATAACTCCCAGAAATGCATTGACATTCTGATCGAGAAAGAGTATTTGGAGCGAGTGGATGGTGAAAAGGACACCTACAGCTACTTGGCCTAACCCTCCCCGACGGGTCGGACTGTGCGGCCCTCCGCACGTCGTCCCCAGTGGGGAGGACGACAGCTCGAGCGCGGAGCAGCCAGCCTGCCGCCGTGTGGCCCTCCCGTCTTCAAGCTGAGACCCAGACTCCCACCGGCCAGTCTCAGACGTACATCAGAACTGCTCAGGATTGCTACATTTCAAGTCTGTAAATAGAGACACCGACGCCATTTAACCTAATTTAAGAACAGAGGAGAACCGACCCCTCCGCGCGGAGGGCTGCATGCTACTGCACCCGAATCGACCCGCTGGCCCCGGGGCACGGCTGCCGCCGGAGGCAGCGCTTACAGTGCTGGCAGCACTTTGAAAGCGAGTCTGGATGGACCCACGTGTAACCTGCTATGAAAACCCATTTGTATAGTGTGTTTCATTTTTTAATGTGTGAAAATAAAGAAAATTAAAGGATTTCTGTACAAGTTGCATTTGGTTTTGTTTTCAGTTTTACTAATTTCTATATGTAAATAAAAGACGATAATTGTGCAAATTTATATTCCCGGTGTCTACCTGTAGGCTAAAAGGCTGCATTCTTTGAATCGAAATGTTTCTAAGATCTTAACATTTTAAGTCCCCTTTGTAATCTTTTTTCCTCAAGCATTCACGCTCACTTCTGTGACCTTCAGTGACCTGAATGCTGCATCTAAGGTCCTGTGACACGTTGATTCCATTCGCCACTTGTGAGGACAGCCTGGGTTACTCTCTGGCAGCCTGGCCTGGGAAATAGCATCCTTGCCACAGGCGGGGAAACAAGCCGGAAGGAACTGTCACCGTCAGCGGAGGAGCTGGGACGCAAATGCGGGCGGCAGCCTCGGACCACACTGCTCACCTGTCTCCTGCCCGGCCTGAGGCCACAAGCAAGTGTGGACACCTGGGGTGCACTGGGGCCTTGCTGCTTATTCGTTCTGCTTCTAACCAGTCGTTAGGGCACAAGAAGCAGTCTGAGATGATGTCATCAGTTTTTACTGGTAAAGCTCCGTGATCCAAGCAGGGGGACGTGACTCCCCTCCCCCGACAGAGGGGCCCCGAGATGGCAGCCACAATCGCTCGCTCTGCCGGTGCCATGGTAAGTGGGGGATGTGGGGGGGGTCTCTGCTCCCAGCAATGGGGGCCCCTCGTTTCCAGCCTGCATGTCTCCACAGCTCCACCTTTGTTCTTTGTCCACAGCCACTTCCAGCCAAAGGACAGGAAAGGCAACTAACTCATAGCGAGACTTTCCCAGGCAGGCTCGGTCTGGCTCATCACTCCGTCACCTCAGTGGCCTCAGGCTTCCTACGCGGCACGGGTGCTCGAACATCCTCCAGTCAGCATCAGGGGAACAAGCAAAAAGGTCACTTCTTTCGGTTGCTTGAACAATCTGGCACTAACTGAACAGGTTGGTTTTAAAAGTTAGAGGTTTAAATAGGTTGTAAGAAGTAATAATAATGCTAAGCCCTTATGTGATAGTTTCCACATTTTTTTAGTATATTCTCTTTCAAACAGTCTTATAAAAGTGATTCCCAGTGAATAAACCAGGAGTGCTGCCCACAGGACCTCCCCCACTCCAGGGCCCCCACGACGCCCTGGGGAGTTGGGCTCACCACTCGCGCTATTCATCACAGCGGGTCCTTTGCCTGCCTCGGGGACCAGTACACGGGGGGGGGGGGGGGGAGTGCCTGGGCTGAGTGCTGGGATCTTCAGACAGACAGCTAAGCGAGGTAGTCACCCCCCTGGTCCTCGGATTCAGAACCTGTCCCCGCCCCTCAGGCGAGGTGGCTGCGAAGGAAGGCGCCTCTGAACCGTCTTTGTTCCCCAGCCCCCGAACCTGAGCAGGGCCGGCTGTGCTTCTCTCCAGAGTGGAAAGGGGGGGCCGTGAGGGTAGCTTCAATGTCTTCTGAAGCTCCTCAGAGGCCAAGGCCGGGTGCTCTGAAACCTCGGGGCACAGTCCCTACAGAAAGCCCAGCCCCGAGTTGGGGTCGGTGACCCCAGCCATGTTCCGAGCTGAGTCTCACTAGTGCCATGGCCTGTGGAGGAGCAGGGAAGAGGGCAGGTGGCAGGCCACTCTGCAGTGCCGGAGAGGAAGCAGCCAGGACGCTAAACGCAGGCCTGAGTAATGCTGCATACAGGACCTGGAATTTAAAATGTTTTAAAATTTTAGTAATAATAATATTGACTGAGCATTTTAAGATGGGCTACTGAAAACTAGTCAAATTTCCTTTTGGAAAAAACAAGCTCTTCCCACACCCAGGTGATAAACGCATACGTGCTGCCATGTTTGTTTGGAGCAAGTCTCCTTCGGAAGATATCCTGGGAACCACGACACCCTGGCCATCTGGGCGATCCGCTTCACATCCCTGTTTCCTTTCCAGCTCGTGCACCTCATCCAGCCGACAAGTTCGTCATGCAGGTGAGCGTGGCGTTTTTCTAAACCACTTCACAGAGTTTGGTCCACACGCAGTGGACGGGCACAGCCCTCCCCGGAGCCGTCTGAACCAGGGCTGAGGCCGGAGAGGCCTGGGTTCCCACTGACTCCAGTAGGGGCCCGACGCTCAGACAGCTCCCGGCAGAACACCTGGGTCCTCAGACCTGCGCGTGGGTGGGAGCTCTACCGCCTGGCTGGCTTTGGGTGGCACTGGGCCGTCGTTGAACACTGCAGGCACACGGGGGCTGGAGGGCCAGTGAACCAGGCAGCGCTGAACAACCAGCTGCAATTTCTGGGTAGATGGTTATAACTAAGTAAATTATGAAACGTCAATTTGAAAGAATTCTAAGCGTAAGTGTTACATCATGGCGCCCTTGCGTTTGCCTGTGCAAGTCAGTCTGTGGGAGCCGGGCTGCAGTCCTCAGGCCAGTGTGACAGAGCTACACCCTTTGGAAAGGATCTGGAACATGGCTGTCGTACTCGTCCTGCTTGGCTCCGTATTCCCACTGGTAGGGAAATAGCAGCCTTAAGCTGATGAAGCAGGTTAAGACACACAGACCACGTCGTTGTTACCTTGGGGGAGGGTGGGAAGAAGGCACCCTGCTGTTAAACTTAGCTTTTGCCCAGGCTTTTTGGTGGGGTATTTGAGCACCTCACGTGTCGAGCTCTGTGCCCTCCCGCCGGCCCTAGCACAGCAGCGCAGTGAACGCGTGCACGTTGCTGCTTCTGGTCTAGAATCCCGGTGACCCAGAGTCACTGAATAGGGCACTGGAGAGCCATGTTTCCAATCAGCAAACGAGAAAGCTTGCTGTGCGTCAGGAGAGCACCAGATGGTGCTCGAAATGACTCTGTCAGTACAAGTTTCATTTTGTCCTTACACTGCATGTGGACCTGTGTGTGGAGTGAGCAGAACCTCCCTGGACTCGAGGACCCACCTGCCAGCTGTGTGCACCTGGGGACAGGTTGGCAGCTGTGAACAGCGGAAAAGCTGTGGCTGGGATGCGCCCCATGTCATTGTGCACTATGTAAGCCCTGGGATGTCCTGAGCAGCTCCGTGTGGGCTCCATTTGTGCTGCGTGCCAGGAGCCATGCAGGGCCATCCAGGGTGTTCTCCGTGACCCGTGACTCAGTAGCAGCCAACTGAGAGCGAAGGTGCTGTTTCGGCGGGGGGGGGGGGGGGGCAGATAGGGTCGATAGAGACAAAATGCATCAGCAGTGTTGGAACTAAGCGTGGCAGAGTATGCTAAGGGTGACTGACCCCTCTGAGACTGGCATTTATCTATGGACGGGTCTTTTTGCTACCAAAGCTAAGGGGCAAATTCACTTTGTTTTAGGGCTCACGTTACTATGGCTTGTGCATCGATGCAACAGAAACCAGTCTTAGCAGTGTTCGCATAATGGGAACAGAAGGTAAGTAAGTATTTAAACTTTTCCTTACTCTTTAGTAAAGGCAACTGCACACACAGGAACTATTGCGGCTTTGAAGGTGACCCACAGTCACGTTGCCCACTATATCTTGGGTGGGTGCTGGAGTGCCGTCCAAGGAGCAGGCACCCCATTTCCTTGACACTTGAAGGTTATAGCTGTCACCTTTCGAGGGTGGGAAAAGCATCTCACTTCTGTAGAACTGTATCTAGACGACAGGAATTTAGAGCAAGATGGGCTGAGAGAACTCACTGGGCTCATCCTGTCGCTCAGTACACGGAGTCCGCAGTGTAGAGGTTAAGTGGCCTGTACATAACTCTCCAGGCCTCTCAGCTGACTCTGCTTTCAGGATGCAGGCAGTGTTAATTATATGTGAATGTTATGCAGTAATACGCTCATTTATGTATGTTAGATATTTATAATAATAATCAGTACTGTTTAAAATGAGTCTGCTTACCTCTATGATAGACGACTCAACAGCAAGGACAAGTTCAAGTATTCTTTATTCAAAGTTGAAAAATGTACCATACTGCATTATTGCAAAAATCCAATGGTACAAAACACTTTGCAGCTGGTGAGAAGGCAATAAAAAGTTGATTTTTTAACTCATTACTATAAATTATTCTTACAGTACTTTGCAAATTCAGAATTTCAAACTGCATTTTTTTTTTTCCCTAAATTGCCCACAGTACTCGAGGTTCCTGAAGCTAAGGCAGCGTTCCGGGAGGGGAGGAGGTAGCCGACGTCAAGGGATTTCCATCTCTCGCTCGATGCCCACATACTTCAGAGCATCAGCCTGGCTGTATCTGGAAAGGCAGGAAAGAGGAGTGACCGCGAGCCCCCGAGGTGAGGCCAGCCCAACCACATGCTTATACTGCAGAGGGTGTTAAAATGTCTACAGAGGGCACAGGCGCAGCCACTGTCACCAGTGAAATTCCCAAGAAAGTGGCCAGGCTCTGAACTGAACAAACCTGGACATAGTCCCCAGCAACTGCCCAGGAAAGCAGGTCCGCATCATGTTCTTTGGGCCTGATGCTGGGCAGGGCCCAGAGTCATCGGCAAGGAGGCCCAGGCTGCCCTGCCTCATATCCCCAGCTCTGCTTCGTCCAGATGTGGGGAGGGAGGAATGCTTCAAGGGACTTAGCTGTGGTGCCCTCCCACCGAAGCTGTGTGTGCACGTGGGCTGTGTCGCACTTTGTGAGGCTCGCGCCTTCAGGAGCGCCACAGTCTGCCCTGGAAACGAGCAGCACGTGGGCTCTAGTCTGCGGCAACTCAAATGACTGTCTAGTTAAACTTGTCAGTTTATCCCGCAGAGCCTGACAGTGGGAACTGCCAACCTGGTGCCTAACTCTGTAAACAGGTCCAGTGGCCCTATGGCTTTGCAGAAAGGATCCAGAGGGCGACCAGGTAGGATACTGACCAACATCTAACAGCAAAGATGGCAGCCACATACATGTTGTGCAGCTCTACGTTCTTTTCATATTTTTACAATAAGCACTGATTCTATAACAAATTTCAGTATTAAGAAAGTAGGCCCTAACTCCCCATCCGTGGCGGAAGACCCAGCAAAGAGCCGAAAGCCTCACTCAGTGTTTGGAAAGAAGCAGCCCTAGATCACACCAAAAACGTCCATTACCAACCTGTAATCAAAAAACAGCTCTTCACCAGTCTGGATGGCTCTCTTCGCAAAGATGCCTATCCTGTGATCGCCGTTGACCATCATAACTGGAAAGAGAGGCACACAGGTGTCAGTGAGGCTATGACCACAGGCCCCAGGAGGAGAAGGGACTGGTTCCCATCAGCCTGTCTTAGAGCTGTGCCAGGTGCTGTCACTGCACTGAGAGAAGGAGCCTGTCGTCACGCTGGGAATTCTGACCCAGAGGTACCTACCTTTTGCATAGCAGTTAGGATTGACTGAATGATTTGCAAAACGAATTTTGTTGCCCTTGCGGGTTGCGTCCACCACAAAATCTAAGGAGAAAAAGCAAGATCACAGTGAACACTTTCAGCTCTTCAGGGCTTACCTCCAAAAGCAAGTGTCATTCAGCCTGATTTGAAATGAACTGCTAATTCAAGAAGATAGTTTCATTATATTGTTTTATGGGACATGCTCATTAAAAAAAACCCTCGTGTTTCAACAGTCACTCTGAATACCTTTGCTTCTGAACACACTGCCATTTGCATCACAACCCTCCAGTGACAAGGACCAGCCCGCGTGCTTTGCCCACCACCCTTGTCTGCACGAACAGCCAGGGACATTTTGGAGATGCTTCAAGTGCTCCATGCCTTTCCCAGGTGACAGGCCCTAATTGGAGGAAGCAAGCCAAACTGACGTGATACCCAAGTCCTCAGGGACACAACAGGAGAGCATCAGTGGTGGCACCAGTGGAGGGGCTCCCCAATGCCACCTCGGAACTAAATGCCCTTGAACTCAAACTTACCATTATTCAAGTTGAAGAGAAAACTGCACATATACTTGTCATACACTTTGCCTCTTCTGTCTGCTTCATCTTGAGAAATAATCTGGGAAGAAAGAGGTAGAAGGTAGTGTTGAATTTGGTGATACACAAACTCAAGAGAATTCTGGACCTTCCTGAGGATACTCAACAAACGGTCACTGGCCAGTTTCTTTTTTTTCTGCTTGGCCTGCATACTGACATGTCAACAATGATGATATTTTAAGCACTTCCACGAAAACTACTAACTAGGTAGGCTGACCCCAAGCTGAAACTAATGTCTTACCTAACTCTGCAACTAAAAATTCACAATTAATAATGCTGTCGTTTCAAGGTCCTTATTTATTAGACTGCGGATCGCGTAGGACAGACTCCTCTATCACAAAGTTCTTGTCTCCCCCTTGTCCCCAGATGATAAACGCTGAATGTGACCAGGGCCAAAGCAGTCCAGTTACGTTTCACATTAATTCATTTCTAACCAAACCCCGTGATAATCCAAAATGCAGAAGTTATTACATACAGTAAGTGCCCTGTGAACACCTGTGGTTAGCACGCATCATCATGCTGCCCGGAACTGAGCCACTCTTGCCTTACCTCTCCACAGTATTCCGAGATGAATTCATTCTTCTGAACGGGATCTTTGATGAAAATCCCCCAGCCTGCCACATCAGATGGCGCCAGCAGTAAATGCTAGAGAATAAAGTACAATCATCGAAATCAGAGGAGAGCAAAGGTGGGCTGCTGACAAATTAGGGGATGACTCAGTGTCAGTCCGCAGGCAGCAGGAAAGCTGCTGAGTACCCTGAATTGAGGGTCAGCTCCCCTACACTGACTGTCCAAGGGGCTGACACACTGCAGAAGTGAAACCTGTGTTTTCTGTGAACAGTACAGAGCATGACAGTGGGGCTGGGCTCTGCCCACGCACTGCACCCCCACCGGCCTCCGCAGGCGCCCAACACCAGGACACCCCGTCAGGCTGCCTCCCGCCAGGCCATGTCCTTCTGCAGCACCTCCTCCCAATGGCACGAAACACTAACATAAGGTGATGTCAGCATCTCCTCAGTCCAGCATCCTATTCTTACTCTAACTCCATTTGGGAGTGCATCCCTACCTAAGGCTCTCTGTCCACCCAAACTCCCAGTCCATTCCCCTTCTGATCTAGCCTGTATTCACCTGGCAGGAACTTCCCAAACACCTCCCTGATCAGAAACTAAATTAGCTTAAGTAACAGTAAGCAAATGAGACCTGGTTGGTAAAGTATCTCTTTTGTTTTCAGCAGTAAAGAAGCCAACATGAAGTGTCACCCATTTTCTGAACAAACTATAACAGAGTAGCTGATCATACAGCAGGTAAATGTGGGGTGTCAGAGAAATGATGAGATGTTTGGGGGCAAGGGGAATGTCATGGAACTACCAGCATCACTGTGACATGGTGACCTAATTGGACATCGTCTAGAGTGAAACCATCTAAACACCTGAACACATCACAGACAGAAAAAATACAAGCCATTGCCAGAGCAGGATTTCTGGGAGAAGGGCCTACTGACAGTGACGTGAGCAGTCATGTCACAACAGGGGCCTGGGGGCCCTGCTTCTTTCAAGTCCTGTAACTTTGGGCTTCCATACTTATAAAATGGCTTAATGATCACTCCCTCATGGGGTTACGAGGGCGGATGAGTTAACACACACGGCACTTAGCCCAGTGCTTTGCCAACCAAGCTAAATAAACACCAGCTATTGTTATAAAGATGTTTAACAAGAAAAGTACTTGAACTTCCCCAGTATATGCTGTTACTTCCTTTTGCTCAGTAATAAATTCCCTGGTTACTACAATTAAAATCACCTGCATGCAACTCCCAGGCTGTATTTTCAAGATTATTAAAGAAACAGGAACTAAGTCTGCAAAAAACTCCTGTGAGAAACTTAAGAATGGGTCTCTGTGTTCTGATAGAAATACCACTTAGTTGCACTAAGACGACTAGATAAACTACTTCTATTAATTGAACAAAAATAAATTCAAATCACCTGTTCAACGACTAGAAAAATATCTTCTCCCAAATATGAGACCATTAACAACCGCTGCTTAGAATTCACTGATTCACCTTATTCCAGAGTAAGGGGCTCTATGGAAAACGTGAGCAGTCGCCCAGTAGGCCTGACCCACTGCCACCCCTCTGCCCCACTGAGACTGTTCAAGAATGTGCAGCAGGGCGGCCTTACCTTTTTGGAGCCCCGCTGGATGCTGCAGTTCTTACACGAGACGTTCTTGCTGTCCCAGTGGTCTGCAGCTCCACAGGTGAGACAGAGGTCAGGGTCGCACTCTCGGACGGCCAGGTAGCACGGGCACTGCTTGGTGTTGCACTGCGCTTTGCAGCGGCATCCAGGAAAGCGGTTTTGACCTTCAGAGAGAGGCTCTCCATCACCATATGTGAAAAACTTGCATAGCCGTACATGTAAGTCCCGTGCTAAGCCCTGGGTTAACTCGTGTGACCCACCCAGACACGATGCTGCCTTGGTATCCAAGCTCCATGTGCATTTTCATTAATTAAATAATTACAGTCCCTACCCCTATGCTACAATTACTTCATTCTAAAGCCTAAACCTACTTACTCTGGCCGTTTCTGGTGCCCCAAAAGTAGCTGTTTCTTACTGTGACTTAATTTAAACCGTCCCAAAAGGCTCCTTTAATCCAGTCTGCCTCACCTGCCCACGTCACGCATGTGAGCCAGGAGGCAGACTGGACACACGCACAGGGCTGGTTGTGGGCTCTGTAAATCCTCGCGGGGTCACCAAGGCAATGACGAGCACAAGCTGCCACGTCCTTGCTTTGATCCCAGGTGCCATCTTAAATTGATGACCGAAGCCTACTGGATTGTCATGCAATTTCATCAAAGCAATACTTACACTCTGAACTACATTGACAAAACTTTTCACAAAAATTTTGTGCTATCACACAAGGGCACGAACTGTCACAAGGCTGCCGTGGATGGTCACAGGGTTGGTAGTTGTAAACGTGGTTAGAGGAGCCGTCTGCATCAAGATAACAGCGTGCAGGTCAATCCAGAGAGGTGGGAGGTGACCGTACCCACGAACAAGAACACACCCTCCCCCGTGACCTTGGGAGCTCAGGTCGCCCTTATTGTGTGTGCGATTTCTCACGCACTCCCATCTACATCCCCAAATGGCCTTGGAGCCCCATCACCCCCATCTCGGTCCGATCCCAGAATACTGCTCCTCTAACCCGCCGGCCGACTCACTCCATCCAACCAGCCTTCACTGTGTTGGTTCAATGTACAGAAATCAATTGTATCACAATATCCGAAACTCTAATCCAGTTACTGTTCTAAAACCAATGACAAGTAGACGTTTTTAAGTGATTAATGAAGTTAAATAGAAAGATGCTCACCTTTTTTCAGCTGTATCTTTCTGCAGTGTGCAGCCCACAACCTGCAAAACACAGAAAGTAACATAGTCCAGTAAGCACAAGTCCCCAGCAGCTACTTAAATGGGCCAGTCTGTGCCACGGCCACAGCAGTGCCTTAAATCCCAGGAACTACGGAAGGAGCCCCTCACTGCCCCGCTCTGTGCCCTCGGCGAGCAGCACTGTCTCATGACGGCTGGTCCTGCTGTGTGCCCAGAAGGTGGCCTTCATAGAGCAGGGGTGTCTGTCTGCCTAATCATCCTGATACCGTGTCTAATTTCAGGCATCTTTAATCATTCAGCCAAAAACTTAAGAAAAAATCTAAATTCTGTGGGGAAAAACCAAGTTCTTTCAGTTCTAAATTAAGTGGACCCTACATTTATTAGAGAGTGTGTATACAGGTCCTGAAGCACAAGCCAAATGCTTCCTGGGGGGAGGGGCATTACAGCTGATGGTCCGGTCAGCCTGCGTGGTCACCACCCTCATCACTCATCATAAGCCTTTGTGAGGGGCAGTGTTCACACAGCCTTAGAGAGCCTACCAAGAACATCTGGATGCGAAGCCACGCACCTAGCAAATTCCGCCTCCCAAAATAAAAACCGGCTCAGTGCCCAGATCAGCCTTCCATGATTCAGGAAAACACCCTACAGCAAATGCTAAGTGCCTGTTCGTGCAGCCTTTACTGCAGAGGCTACATACAGTCTGTCTTAACCAAGCACAGCAGCCAGAATTTTAATGATTTGACACTAAATCCACTGAAAGCTGTTGTATTCTTACAGAAAAATACCAGCAATTTTCAGTAGACACAAGACTCAATGAAGTCGGTCCAAGTGTCCTTAAAGCAGAGAAGCGCCTGGCCCGCAGCACCCTGGTGGCGTCCCTGAGTAGCTGCAGGACGGACTTACCGGTGTTTCCTCTTCTTCTTCCTCGGAGGGGTATCGACGTCCTCGGCAGGAGCCGGAGCTATGATGCTGGATTCTTTAACCCGAAACTCATACACCTGGCAAGAGGCACAGTCACAGAACCATGAGGGCCATCCAGTTAAGCAAACCAATCTTACACTGATTCTCGCCAGAGACGCCTGTCCCTTCTGTGATGCTAGCGGTGCTAGGGACACAAGAGAGCAGCGCTGCGCCCACCTCACGCGGGGCGAGCAGCTGTGGATTCAGCTGATCGGGGCTCGGCCACGTCCGAATCTTTACTGGCTTTTTAAATCCACTGGCACCTGAAGCCAGAAGGTGATTTTCTTTCAGACCCTCTCAGAAAATTTTACTCCCTCTCAGAAGATGAACAGGAGCTCAATGGTAACCGAGGCTATTTCTCCTATTTGGGTGATGACTGCGTGTGTTCTGTCTGAAGCTCCTTAACCAGTCTTACCCAGTGCGCTCACCTGTCTGCATGTCTTGGTCCCAATTAATCTGGCGATGGCACAGAAGTTGTCGTAGTAGGTGCCGATGAGGACACGGAACATGGAGGCCTCGGCCCCGCTCCACTCCACGTTCTCAGGGGGCTCGCTGTTCGGCTTCATCTTTATTGGTGTCTGACAGCGAGAGTTGGCTTCTACAAGACCAAAGGGAAGCACTGGTCAGGAGATGACAGCCAGACAAGATGTTCAGATCTCAGGAAGTGAACCACCCCACGATGAGCCAAGGCTCCAGACAGTGCAGGCGAGCTCTACCCGGAACCCTGCAGGAGGCTGGGCTCCCCGCAACGCCTCCACGACGGGGGCCATGGGGTCGGACTGCCCAGCCGTGGTCTAGTCACGGGGCTGAACGGACCGCTCAGCCCCAGTCAGGAACACTGCCTGGTGGTTGTGGTCCCGCTGCCCCAGACCCCCACCGACATCAGGGACCCCACACTGAATGAGCAGAAGTTCGCCACGCCGTGCCGTCTGACAAAGGTGGAGGAACAGCACAGCGAGTGGAGAGGAACCGTCAACCCCCAATAACCCAGACGGTGAACATCACAGGCCGGGGCGGTGCTGGGGCAGCACAGCGGCAAGCACTCGGCCACACGTCTGTCCCCAAGGGGTCTCGGCTCTTGGATTTCTCTTGATACTGAAAACTGACCAGGAGAACCATCCACTCCATCACACAGCACAGCGCTTTTCAAAGCGACAGTGAAGCCCGGGGAGGTGACTGTCTCACCAGAGGAGCTGGAGGTTTCGTCTTTTTTCTCCTCCTCCTCTTTGTCATTGTTCTCGCCACCGGTCTCGGTCCCGGCTTCCCTGTCACTGTCTGTGTCCTTGGCCTCCAGCACGTTGATGGTGGGGGTGCTGGGCCTGCTGCTGTTGTTGGGCAGCCTCCCCCTTCGGCGGCCACCCGGGCGCTTTGGTGGCGTCTTGATCCGTTCGGCGGTGAGGGCAGCAGCGAACTCCTTCGCCCCTCCTACAGAGTGAAAGATGCAGACGTCAAGGTAAAGTTCTACAACACGGGCAGGTGGGGGGAAAGTATTACATAAGGCACGTTAGTCACGCAATTATCACAGTAGCCATCGTTCACACGTAACCATTCGCATCTCTAAATATTTGCTTTCTATCTGTTTTTCATAGTTTAGAAATTTCAAAAAGACAGACATGGCTTCTGATATCGCTAGTGGTATAAGATCAGGCAAGACAGCTCTACTTGTGAAATATATTCACTTGTTATATAGTAAGTTAAAATATATACTGTCAATTTTTTTTTTAAGGTGAGGCAACCCTTGGTTGACTCACAGATTGCAAGGACCTTATCAGCTTACAATCCCTTTTTAATTTTTTTGCACGTACAGCACCTGGTCTTCCTAGGTGGTCTCCCATCCACGTACTAACCAGGCCCACCCCTGCTTAGCTTCCGAGATCAGACGGGGTCGGGCTTGTTCAGGGTGGTGTGGCCATAGACAACATACAGTATCTTTAAAGGTGAATTTTTATGAGAAGAATCATAAACTTAATGTGCAGCTAGAGTCAGGCTTTCCTATTTCAGGGTTTCTTAAGATTATGACCACTTTATTTGTAGTACACAAGACTACAAAACATGTAAACGTGCTTGACTTTGTCTCTTCCTGCCTGTTAAAACATCCAGTTTTCCCCCGTGAGGGACACAAAATGAGCCTGAGGAACAAGGCTGTGAGGGTCACATTCTGTATTCCAAAGTGCCAAAATGCAACAGTCAGCCTCAGAAAGTATAAAACAATGGTGAAAGCATGGATTACAGAGACCAGAGAAACATTTGAGATGAGCCGAATAAAAATCTGCCTTGTAAAGAACAGTATAAAATAGTGGTCAAGAATTCCCTGTTTTAGTGGCAATAGAAGGGAGAAGTTTGAGAGCAGCCAACAGTTTTATACTTTATTCTACAAAAACCAAATTGCTTAAAAATAGGATACCTTCTGCGGGTGCCATTCAATGAATCTTCTGTCCAAAATCCAACAGGAAATATATACCCACTTAGTTCCTAGGTAGGAGTGGCTTGGTTCAAAGAGGGGAAATGGTAAAAATAAGATAGTACCCGTAAAAAAACAACTTTTCTACCTCCTATTTTCCTAAACCTTTACCTTTTCTCCATCATTAAAAAGCAAAAACCTGTGGGGCGCCTCTAACACAGCTCGAACTGCAGTGGGTCTAACGCGGAAGGGCTACGGGCTTGCGACGGCCCCGGGCTGTGCGGGGGAGCCCCGCACCCGGGTCGCCTAGACTCTGGAAGGTGCAGCAGCGCTGGCCCCTAAAGGCCCTGAAACGCGGCTGCGATTAGCACAGATGAACAACGACCCATAAAGACTGGCGAAGGACTCGCGTGTGCAGTGTGGGACTACTGAACTACGGAAGACAGGGCTGAGAACCTGTCTGCTCTGCGGCCAGTGAAAGTACGGGAAGGACAACGTCACGCTGACTTGAGACACCTCGCCAAGGCCAGGATTCAGACTCGAGCGCCCGCCGGACCTTAGGGCGCCCACACCTACCAGGTGCTGGTAACACTGCGGTCCACAGGGCTTGTTGTCCAGGGCGGTCTCCGTGTTCTTCCGCTTGTAAGTGTTGGGTGTTGCATGGAAAGCTGCATAAATAAAGGTAAAATATTTACTTTTTCACTCCCCCAGTTTCAGTGGAAAAAGTCCATTAGTATATTACTGCACGTTAACGTACGGGTTACATCACAGAACTTTCCTCGGTTCTCCACCCCTGACCAACCCCTAACCAGGAGCAAACAGCTTTCTGGAATGATTACTTTTCTCCTTGCAAGTGTAACTAACATAAATAACTCTAAGTTCTGATGATTAACATTTATTTGAATCTTTAATATCTCTACTACAATGAAATCTTATTTTCTGTTTTTACCAAAAGAATTCTGACATCTACATATCTTGACTTCTAAAGAAAAGTCAGCAATCAGCTTATCAGATGTGGAACACTAGTTTTTAAATGTAAAAGAGGACAGCCTCTTAACACCAAAATTCAGCACCTTTCCACAGGAAAATAGACAATGGTCAGATAAAACAGGTCTAGAAAGATAAAGTGTTT
This sequence comes from Eonycteris spelaea, assembly GCA_003508835.1. Classification (NCBI taxonomy): domain Eukaryota; kingdom Metazoa; phylum Chordata; class Mammalia; order Chiroptera; family Pteropodidae; genus Eonycteris; species Eonycteris spelaea. The sequence goes on along the minus strand of PUFA01000116.1, from coordinate 2,177,049 downwards.
GAAAGTTAAAATTCCAAAATAATGTAATAAACAGATTCACATGTCTGTCCACTGTACACTAACAAACTGTGAGGGCCAAGGGCTGCCTCAGGCGACCTGTGCGCACCTGCTCAGCGTGCAGATCAGGTACCAGAAACGCCCTGTTTGGAGCCAGACAAGATGCATAAAAACAAGTGACAGACTCATGAAACAAGTCATTTAAAAAATATTTGTAAAACATACTCTATTCATAAAATTTAAATGGGAAATAAAGATAGACTGATGAGGGAATGGGATGAGGGAAAAAGATGTCTTTAAAGTAGAAATTCAAGACTCAAATTCTGTTGGAAGCATATGAGTTAAGTATTCCCAGAACAACAGCCTGATACCATGTGACCAGCTTAGCACTGGATGACATTTTGAACAGGCACAGACTCCTAAAATAATAAGACTGAGCCTACAGGTCACGGCACATAGGCAGCAAGGAATTACATCAATCCAAAAAATAAGATTACCGTTAGCCAGAGTGAGTGCACATACTGAACAGCATATTCTTGATAAAATTTGTTTTTAGTTCGGATGTTTCCTCTAGCACAGCTACACTTACAGACTGATACTCCTGCCCTGATTCAGTGAAGATACAAAGGCACACACATCTGTAGACACACGCATGCACACGCTCACATAAGGACAACAGCCTCTGCTGGTCCTGAGTCAGAACAAGTAACAGTGTGCTCACTGTAAGCCACGACGGCACAGTCTCCAAGGCAAGAACAAGTTCAGGCTATAAAGGAACGATTAACACAATTCATAATTAAAAATACCTGAACAAAACAAAAAGTGCCACTCAATTTCACACTGCATTCAACTAAAGAGAACTGTTCGTATGACTAGATTTTCCTCAGCGGAACTTCAAAACTAGTGTATACAGAATTCCCTATTCCATAAATGTCTAGACTAGATTTCAGACCACTGAACACACTCTTTTCAAATTGGCATCTTAGGAACAAGATTATATAAATTCCCTGATTAGGGAAATTATTTAGAAAGAAAATTAAAGCAAAATATTGTTAAATTTTACAAAAAAGAAGAAAACAGGTATTGAAGGCTTTTCTTAAATGGCAAAAGCAACCTATTAAAATGTTGATGGAAACAATCTAAAGGTTTTCAAGCAAAGGTAAAAAGAAAAAACATACAATTAATTCCAGCTTTTCTCTATACCTGTACTTGAGATTAAATGGGCAACACTAAACATACTGAATAGCCCCTCAGAATCTCGTAATAACGTTTCACCAGATAAGGGACTCCTCAAACACAACTGGGAATCCGAGGACTAGGGCTGGAAGAAACGTTAGCAATCACTTATTTCCAGGGGGATTTTACAGGTTAGGAACAAGAGTAAAGGTGCTAAGGCATGTGGCCTCCTGGCGGCGGCGGGGCCAGCCCTCACCGGCACTCTGGCCACGGGGAGGCGGGAATGGCCTGGCATCTCCAGCCAGTCTGCGACCACTGCTGGTAGCACCGGCTTTCTGGATACTTCAGCCTGTCATGTGGCAACAAAATAAATGCTCACAGATCAGTACAAAGTGTCCGATTCTTACATTTTCTGCTCAAAGTACAGATCTTGTCTGCTCTAGCATTAAGAATAAACTCCTACTAAATATACTTATAGTTGCTAGAATCATGTAAATTCTTTTTAAAATAAGGTACTTCACAGAATCACAATGCAGACATTCAGAGGCTGGGAGAGCAGCAGCTAACAGTAACTCCTGTGCTGGAAGCTTCAGGCGTTAATTATCTCATTTCACCCTCACAAAACCCCTGCCACATAGTAGGGTCCTCACCCCCATTTTAAAGATGAGGAAAACTGAGGTTTAGGGAGTTTAAGTCACTGTTACATGGCAAATAAAATCTCAAGTACGTATGTCCAAACTTTTAACCATTACAGATCTGAAATACTAAAAAAATGTTAACCACCTGTTATAAACTTCAGAATACCTTCTTTGAAATTCTTACCATTTAAAATGTTAAAATCTCCCAGTCACCACTAATATACATTCAAAAAAAAAAAAAAAACCACTCAAACTTTCACATAACATCAAGAAGAATAAACTGAGAAACTGGGTTTCATGCTTAAAATGGATTCCCCTATAAGCCACTCAAGGTAACAGAAAGCACATCAAAATGCTTATCCCAACAAAACTTCTACGTTGGTCCTATTAAGTAACAAAAAGACCGCCCGTCGCAGTTTCCCAAGCTCACTTTCTCATGCTTCTTCCCTCCTCACCTCCTTCCCTATCAGAAATGTATTACCAAAGGCAGACGGACCCAACAGCCCGTTTCAGGAAGAAGCTTTTATAAAGAAATTCAGTCAGTTTTAATTTACAAAAATGAATGTGGTCTAAAAGTTATTTGAATATGAAGTGGGATTAGTTATTGACCAAAGCCATTTATCCTTCCAGGTTACTGCCGCCTTCAAGTCCCCTTAACAGAAAGGCCCCAGGTCAGACACCGAGCTCTTTCTGGCCCAGGTCAACCTCCAGTCCTCTGCGATCAAAGCCTCTTCCTTAGAAATGATAAATACCCCAACACCTGACTCACAAGTAGGGCCTAAGATCTAGGAGTCTGCCAGCACAAAAGAGTAAACTTAGTTGACATCCAAAAAGGAGATTTTACCTGAAGTTAAAAAAAATTCTCCCTTAAACAATGAGTTAAAAATAGAAAATATCAAAAAGTTGAAAAAGTACTCTAGATAATTCAATTCATTGTGTTAAATATACATCCAAAAGAAAGAATGAAAACAAACATCAGACTAAAACAAAAACAGTAACACTAATATAGTAGCTGTTCTGAGGGAAAAAAACACAAGAGATTTATAAAATAAAATATGTAAACCATTGTAAAAAAGAGAATGAAATACATAAACAGGAAAAGAATAATCACTGAAATAAAAGAATCAGACCATGCAGATCACCTTTATACAAATAAATTTCAAAACCTGGATGAAATGGTTAATTTCCCAAAACTGATTCAGAAGTGACAGAATGACAGAGAATTTATCTACTGGCACATTATTTAACACTGTACTGCAAATGCAAGCCAACAGTCAGGCAAAAGAAAGTTAGAAAGAAGGCAAAAATATCCATAACTGCAAATAGTTTAGTTACACGGATGGAAAACTCAAAAGAATCTACTGAGAAACTATTACTAGCAAAGACAATTCAGTAAGGTAGCAGCATAGAAATTATATATGATATAAAGGGAAAAAAGCCCCTGACAGGTACACGTGTAACACCTGGAAACATCTGACCCAAGAATGTACAAGAGTGCATGAAGAAAATCAAGTCATTAAAGGGCACGAAAGGAGACTTAATCCTGGTTTGTTAGATGTAACCCTTGTTTTTGAATGTCAATTTCTGTTTAAGTAATTTATAAATTTAATAGGATTCCAATAAACATACCACCGAGACCTTTCTTTAATTAGACAAATTGATTCTAGAATTTATATAAAAAACAACAGCCAAAAGATCTCTGGGGGGGAGGGGGGGAAACCACTCAGACAAAGGAATAAAACACAGACCGGAAACAGCCGAGCACACCTGGAGGCACCTGGTGGGGGGGGGGGGGCGGGAATTTCTGATACTGGGCTGGAAACAGGTGGGTAAGGGGGCTGGATCCGAAATTCTACCAGAATAAACTCCAAATGGATCAAAGGGTTAGATGTTAAAAAGTGAAGCCTAACACATAACAGGAAAAAAGATAGAAACCGTTTACAATCTTCAAGTAGGGAAGGTCGACTGATAAATTCAACTACACTTAAATTTTTAAAGAAACTGTACTTATGGAATTTTTACCAAACAACAACTGGAAAAAAATTGCACCTTGTCTTAAAAAATTTAATTTCCTGACTATATAAAGAGCTTTCAGACTTGAAAAACAAGCCAAATGATAAAAATAATTCAGAGAAAATAAAAAGATAATCTCTGAAACATAAAGAAAGAAAAAAATGCAAATTAAAACTATGCTAAAAACCATTTTTCATTCAATCAATAAAAATCCAAACTGGCTTTTGAACACACCGCCGCAGGGCTCTGCGGCTGGGATGTGGGGCGGCGCCCAGACGGCGCAGTGGGCTTAGCTCGCACGCGTGGGAACCAGCGGAGCACACAGGGTTGTTCACAGCAGCGCTGCCCCTTACAGGACAGGGTGGGTAAGTCGCAGGGCCCCCACGAGCAGACCACTACGCAGATGCCCAGACTGGAAATATCAGCTACACGCCACATCAAAAAGCGAGAAGCCCAGTAAATGTGGCACCTCTTCAAAAAGATGGTTGGAGAAAGGAACACATTTGTATTTGCCAGAACTACAGAAAGATACAGAAGAGGTAGGGAGACTTCACGGGACACCCTTTTTTTAAATGTAAGTCATGTGAAAGATCTGTATAAAAAATAACAATAGGTAAACCTGAGCCAGATACTATTTTAACAGTATTAATCCTCAACAACGGCCTATAAAGTACTATGTTATTCCCATTATACAGACAAGAAACAAAATGAAAGCACAAAATGCTGTATTTAACATGTTTAGTAATTTACTTAATGGTTTATTTCACCTAAAATATACATACATATATTTATATATGGTGACACTTTGTCAAAGTTAGTGCAAAGCAACAAATTACCCATAGAATTTGTTAAGGCTCAATTGTGCAGAAACTGCTGGACCCACTGCCCGCAGGGCCTCCGCAAGGACATCCCGTGGGCCAGCGCCCCTAGCTGCACCGAAGTGAACTCTTCTCTCCCACCCCAGCTTCAGTGAGATAATTACCAGGTTCGAGGTTCATCAAAATCACTCAAATCTAAACAGCGCAGTAAAATAACTCATGTAATGTTTAACAGTATCCGCTTCCTTGGTTCATCTGTACAACAAAAAGGTAACAACGAATTGGATGGACCACTTTACTCACTCCAAAAGAGAGCTTCCACTCATTTTTGTTATAATGCAGTTTACAATGTTCTCAATAAGAGCTGGACATATTTCATAAAGTGACCATGTGGAAAGCATATTCAAATGCCATTCAAGACAACTACTTCAAGGGCTGTGTGAAGACAACACCGCCAAGCCCAAAGATGACGTGTATTTGGCGATCACCCAACAGCTGAGGTAACAAGCGGCTGGCTCCCCGTGGGTCACTAAACCACCGAGTCCTCCATGTAAACCAGACAGGAGTGTGGATGACAGCGGCAAGGAGATGGGAAAGAGAACAGTGAAGCTAAAAACCCACTTCAGGCTTTTCTAATTTAAGGTAACTAAACCGCTTTTACGTACACGCACGCACACACGCACGCACGCCCATTTCCAGACCAAGATATTCATCACACGACAAATTATGAGCTGCAGCAAATGTACGACAGAGCGAAGACTCAAACTGATGCGGGGTACAGCTCCTTGAGCAGGGGACGAACTCTGATATGTATGATGGGGAAATGCGGGGAAAGCTCTGTAAAAGGCGTTAGGGTTCAGGTCACAGGAGCTAAAGGAGACAAAGCAAGGTGAGGACGACCACTCTGCGCAGGTCAAAAGCCCCAACCGCGCTGCCACGCCACGAAGCGTCACACGGCAGCACGACCCGTGAGGCTGAGGATGCTAAGGGAACTGCTGAGGGGACTGGGAGGCATGAACTCGAGTTTCAAAATATGTTCCTCAAACGTAACTGGTACTTTAAAAGTTCCAGTCACCCGGACCATTTACTAAGAAACCTCATTCCCCAGCAATGGCAGAAAAAATAAGTAACACTGTATGTGGCGTCCCTTCAGTTTCAGTAAGAACATCGTATGCTTTACCCATACGCAAATGCAGGTAATTTTTAAGATAACTTAGAGAACCAAGAAAATAAATAAAAATGAAAGAACAGATTTAAGGCTAGATAGAGAATATAGAAGCATCTTTTCAGCCAGTTTCACATGCATCAAAGCTGGCTCATCGGTCCGGGCAGTGCTCCTCCGGGCTGTGCACGCGCTTACAGCGACAGTTCCGTGACAGAGCCACAGCTCGGTTAGCATTTCCGGAAAACCAGTCTTGTATCCCAAGTTCGTGGAGACACATGCAGATGACCACAGAGCGACCCTCAAGAGACACGTTAAAAATAACAACACTCGGATCCTAACACATTTTCCAATCTTAACGCCAAGATTAAACGGTAAGTTGTAGTTGTAATGAACACTTTTCAAGTTGCTTTAAGACATGATTCCACAACAAAGACAGAAAATGAAAACGTACGATAATGGCACTTACGATGTAGGAAGCAGTCATATTTAAAACAGCGCCTACAGAAAAGCGTGTGAAATGAGTGCAAGCTTTGCTCCCTCTGAACAGATCTGGCGTTTGGTCCGTCTATGTTTGGGGTACATTCAGGAGGAAGTGCACCGGGGAGCTGCTGCTCAGTGAGTTCTTTATACCTAACATTAACCAAGAGAAATGTAAGTAAAGGTGAAATGACTGTTTTAAAAATAAAGTTCCTAAATGGTTTCTGCGTAAATTTTGACAGTTACCTTGCCTAAAACACAAAAGAAAAGGTCTAGCCTACAATAATCTAGTGAAGAGCCATTAAATAGTATGCATGATAAATCAAGAATCAAATCTATTGTGAAAAATGTTAAAATGAAACAGTAACTGCACTAAAATTTCTACAAGTGTCCAGAGAACTTGTCCTGTAAGTTATGCGTTTGTGTTATTCTGTCTGCGTGACGCTGTGTAGCGGAGCAACGGACATGTCATGCATGTTGCCAAGTACTTTGCAGACACTGAACAATGAAGCGGAATGGCTCAGTCAGCTACAGTAGCTCCGTCTCTAATAAACCAAAGTGGCGAGTACATACCATACAAGGCAAGACCGCCTCAAAAGAACAAATCTTACTTTTCCTTAAGTTCTTCAGCTGTGCCCTTATCTGGAAACATGGAGGAAATGGCTTCAAAAATTTTATCAGAAGGAAATTTCCGAGGTGGGCGGCTTTCTTTATCTAAATATGGAAATATGAAAAAAAAATCATCAAAGTAAACAAGTTTTCAATCTTTCATTTCCTTCACCCAACTACATATATATAACAAAGATAATTTTCTAAAAAATTACCTGTGACACTCAAGTAGATCAAACAAAAAATTCAAAATCAAATGTAGAACGTTTCGAGCAGACTGGGAATCAGAAAACAGGTTCTAAAATCCTGGCTCTGCTACTGACTGGCTTTGTGACCTTGGCTGGTCACCGACTCACTTGGGTCTGTCTGCTCATCTGTAAAAGGAAGGAGCTGAACTAGATGATCACTCGCGCCTGTTATAAAAGTTCTAGGTTTGGGGAATTGCCATTTACCCCCAAATTCTTCTAAATTGTCTTAATAATGAGCTTTGCCAAATCTCCACCAACTCTCAGCTCTGCCTTGGTACCCTCTAGTCCCGGGTAGGCGCTAACCAATGTAGGGGCTAAAATCACGGGCTCCGGCTCAGTCTGAGCGGGCTACCACTGCGGCATTCTAATCGGAACTAAACCACTTCACCTCACTAAAGCCCTCTTGACTATAAAATGGTTCTGATAATCACATCTACCTGTGGAGCATTGTGAGGATTAAGTGGGCTGGTACATACAAAGTGATTAGCACACTATACATGATCAATGATCAATGTGATACAATGATTATGGTGACTGCCCAGTGAAACCCAAAAAACAGCCAAGGAAACAAAGACACTCAAGTGCAGGATGAAATGTTAAGCGTAATATTCTAATTTTGGTTGTACTACTATCGATGTGATTTTCAACAAAAGGAAAAAGAAAAAGAAGGAACTGAGATCTACTTGCACTCTTTTGCCTTTGAAAAGTGCTGGAATGGCTACACACAGACAGATGTACCTTCTCGGCTCTCCTCCAGCCCTTCTGCTTTTCTTCTCTTTCATCAGGATCATCTCCGTCATCATCATCGTCATCATCATTGTACTGACCAAGAGCATTCACCAACTCCACAAAAATTTCATCATTTATAAATCCACATTCTAAAATTCACCAAGTCAAACAAGAGAAACAGGCAGAGGAAAGCGGTAATGACAAACGTATAGGTATACCTTTTCTGCTTTGGAAGAAATAGCCAGAGTTCATCAACAGCGCTATAACATCATTAAAATCATTAAAACAGGGGGCAGGAGGGTCCTTTCCAGGGCTGGCCTAAGGCACAGTTGGGAATGGAATTTATCTTCAACCCTTTCATTTACTCTTTAATCACTCCTCCCCCAAGTTTCCAGTGCCTTCTACTATAACCTGTTCTTCTAGAATCTAATAGTGGCCCTGGCATCCTCTGAAACAGTATGTCTGAAAGACCTCACTTTCCAGTTATGATGAGAACGAATGACGTTACACTGTTACCCTTCTGCCGGACACTTCAACAAGGTCTCCAGGACACAAAACACCCAAGCTGTGATACTAATGCTAGAAGTCCGGGTACTGCAGGGGTCTGGTGGGAAAGGTATTTTTGAGCGTAGGGCCTTTCGGAGCTCATGTCACATAAGCAGGGCCCTAGTCCTAATTTTACTGCTAAAGAATCTTAAAATAAATATGCACCCACACAATTCTATCTAATTTACATGTTATTGTCATTATAACTTATGTTACAACCAACTATGCATAACTTTCAAGTGTCAAACATGATCCTCCAATATAAAATAGGGAAAACACTGAAAAGTTAAGGCTTCTGAGCCAGGCCAGTCCAGCACAAATCTTAATTTAATACTAAAAAAAAAAAATCTTTTTCATACCTATGTGTAAAAAAAAAAAAAAACAAAATCTCTCTCAACTCTTTGGTCTCCTTTTCTAAGAAAATAAATACATGGCTCACCTCTATCCCCATGTACTTTTCCATCATAATTTTTTATTAGTTCTTCAATAAAAGTCCCATCCTGATCTAAAACTTCATCCCCCATATAAGGAATGTTATGTAAAACAGTTTCATCTTCCACCTAAAAGTAAAAACACAGATTTAGAAAGCAACCTTATCCTAAGTATCAAATATTTTTAAATCAATGTAACAACTAAAATACAATTGTTTTTCATAAGTAGATGTCTTGACCCACTTCTCCAAGCCTAAATAGGCAGCAAACTCTAAAAGCGATAAAAAAATAAGACCTCCTCGCTAATAGGCATAACTGAGAAAAAAATTTCAGAATACTGTTTACATAATCTAACATATCAATTATTAAAACTTACTACTATTTTATGTACCTCTAAGAAAGGAAAAAAGGTGCAAGTTACAATATGACCTATCAATTTTAAAACATGTTCCTATTTCAGATGATAAAGTATCTGAGAATTGGTGAAATATGGTTCATCAAAATCAACAACAGCCATGCCTCAAAAAAAAAAAAAACAATAAAAAATATAAAGGTTTCTAAAATTCACTTGATCTAGCTGAGATTCTAGAGATTCTAGGGATGTAAAATAGAGTGTCGATAGTCCATTAAAGTTTATGCCAACAGGATTTACTTTTATACATAAAATGAAAACATTCTACAATAACATATTTCACTACTGAGATGAACAAGATGAATATCAAAATTGACAATGCTAAGAAAGATGAAAGATAAGTTTATACCTTGGTTTGGAAGACAACAGGAAAGAAAGAGGGTGGTAGTTTAGTTCAGAGAAAATGTAATACTTAAGGATACAAGGGACAGGAAGTTGACATTCATGGGAGGAAGAAAACTTTTAATAAAGAATAAGAAAGACATTATAAAGACGAGAGGCTCTGAAGTCCATATTTAAGGACACTAAAGTGAGGATCAGTCTGTCTTAGGCCTTTGAACAGGGTATTGGTTAAAAGTAGATTTTGAAAAAACAATTCTGATAAAAAGAATGGACTAAGATCGATAGGAGGACATGGCAGCTTATTTAAAATGTGAGGTGCCTTAGGCTGGGACCATGACCCGTAGGGAAGAATGCACAAGAAAAGGCCACGAGACAAGTAGAAACAGGCGGGAAATAACGAAGAAAAGGAAAAATGTTCCAGTAATCCCTAGACAACAAATTTAGGACAACCAGAAAGTTCATACATAAGGGGAAAAGGAAGATTAGGAGAAAAAAGTACAAATGGGGTATAAAGAGAAAACTTAAATTGTCATATACGGAGTTAGTCAGATTTGAGCTTGTTTAAAACTAGGGAGTCCAGTTTTCATTGCATCCCACTTGCAATAATCCCATTTAAACTACGGAAGTTAATTATTTTTGGATGCAAGCCAAAATTAACAATAGGCTATTTTGTCTCCCCAATTATATCCATATAACCTGTCCCCCAAATATCCTAGTAATAAAGATAGTCTGCTCCGATTTGCTTTAGTCAGTGTTCAGCAAAATCCATGGGTGCTTCATAAGCAATATTTATTGACAATTTTAAACACTGTATTTTTTTAGAATTTCATTCTGTAAAAATAGGACACCTCACTTAATCTCTTGCAATATGATTCCCAAACTAAATGTTTTTGAATAGAGCATTAAACACACAAATTTATGGGCTCGCGCAGCAGTCTGAAGCCTGCCTATAGCCCTCCACTGTAAAATCTTTAAGAGAAATAACACATTAACAACTTTTTTGATCTACTAAGCAATTCTCAAAGTAGGCTCGCCAAGAACTTCCACCAACATTACCTTACTGTTTTAAGTACAAAAACTACATATTTTTTATTTAACACAAGTAAAGAACGCACACTCAAATTTCTCTTTTGTTCTATCCTCCTTCATCTCTATAAAGAACTAAATACTAGTATTTTATTACAAAAGCTACTGGACCAGTGTTATCTGTGGAAATGTGCTTTAAACTTGTGTTTTATAAGCCCTGAGAGTATTTCATAGTGTGCGTTATCATTTAATACCATGCTGCCTACAGCTGTTTAAAATAATAAATTCTCAGTTAACAAAACCTCAAAATCAGAAAGATATTGGGTACTGACAGACCTCTTCAAGGTATGCACTATAAACTTCACCTTTTAAATGTTTTTAATCCCAGGAATGGTTTTCATTTAACACTTTCCTTTGAAGAATATTTTAACTAAAAAGGACTAGGAAAAGAACACTGGAAAGACTTAAAAATATATGCATACATATAAAAATCAGTTTAAAAACATTACTCTAAGTACTACCATTTTCATAGCATTTTTTACTCACATCATCAACTCACCTTGACAAGAAAATCATCTATGCTTTTCTATTTAAAGTAAGTGATCATCAAATAAGCAGAAGACACATTATTTACATACCATGAAATTCTGCTGCAGGGGAGACCAGGAATACATTATGGGTACTGAAGCAACGGCATTCAGAGTCTTTAATGGGATAACTTGTGTTGGAAAATCCAAGTCACTGGTCACCGAACACTGAAATGAAAAAAAATAAAATGACTTGTAAAATATAAGACAACCTGAAGCTATAGCCTTCATGCTTGTAAAGGGATGCTGTCTACTTGCATAATTCTACAAAAGAAATTTCTTTACCTAAGACAGTAAAGTTCATGCAAACCAAAAAGTCTTTTCTCCTTCCCTCTTTTACTTAGGGTGAAAAAAAATCTTCAGATTTTGCAAATTTTTAAAGCCCTCCAACCCTTCTCATACTTACCAATATCAATAAGAATCAAAAACTGTATTTACGTTAGCCTCGGATTAACTGCTCCTTGCTTTCATTATAAATTTCTTTTATACCTCAACCACATGGAGTAATAGAGATGCCAGATATGCCACTGAAGTCTTAGACTATGGAAACTTGTTAGGTTAACCTTCCTTATCTTTATCTTTCCTTTTAAAAAACCCAGGTGTCATTTGCTGAGTTATCAGATGACATGCAAACATTAAAGGGTAGATCTGCGTTTCGATCACAACAAAATGGATTCAAATTACTTCTGCAAAGTATGATCGCTCGACAGTGACAGCTGACATCATGAAGCGCTTTGTGTGCGCTGGGCACTCACTATTTTGATTTTGAACACACTATGTCTGACATTTAGTCATTAACAGCTGTATGATGGGGACTATTCTTAGCCCGCATTTTACAGGTGAGAAAGCGAAGGGAAAGAAAGGATAAGTGATGGGCTCCGGGTCATACAATGGACAGGGCTAGAATTGACACCCAGAAAGTCTGACTCTGGAGCGCCTGCTCTTACCCACCACATTCTGCCAAAATACTGAATTTCTAGATGCTTAAGGACAAATACCCCCTTGAAATACCGTATTTCATCCAATCTATGATGACGTCAATTTCAAGGCATACCATTATCTTCTCTTATCACTAAGAAAATAATGTTGCCAGGTAAACCACAACAATGCTTTCTTATCACAGCAATTCTAAGATGCATGACGGTTTCAGATGTTAGAAGGATTAAAAAGTTTTCATGTTTGATTCTATGAAATACGGTAAAATTCTATGCGAAATAACCACAGCACTTCCAGTCCTGTATAGGAATCCAGCTTTTCTTAAAGAGTACCATTACCCAATTGTCAGGGCTCCAGAGCCTTCTCAAAAATGCCCTGGACATACAGTCATAATCTATAATCATTGAAAATAAAGCAAAAACAAGTAGAATTGAAATGGTATAAGAAAAAGAATTATATATACACACAGAATTATGAAGTGTTTAATTTTATTTAAGAGGTCTTAAAAATAGCAGGGCTAGACTTGGTGAAATCAGAGCAGAAAGCTTTGGCCCAGAGGCCACACCTGGCCCTCAGCATCTCATCAGGCCGGGGTCTGGGGGGTGGGGGCGGGGTGGGGGCATGATAACCTCCCAACAGCCACAGTCCCTGCAGCACAAAACAGTCCCTTCCTCAGTGGAGGTGGAGGTTTAAAGGCGGAGTAGTGGGGAAGGACTGTGAGGTGATTAATCCATTGATCTGCTTTCCAAAAGGGCAAAGATAAAGATAACAACACTGGAAAGCTCATAGCTCAGGTCAATAAGGAGGTATGACCAGTCTGCTAATAAATACTCCAGAACCCGCCACCTTTCCCAGTTCCACTATTTCTTCATCCAGCCATCCAATAATCCAATAACTGCAGTTAACATTTATTGAGCACGTACTGTGTTGCAGGCACTGTGCTAAGTGCTTTATAATACATTATCTTCACCACTCTCATCTCGGCCTTCAGCATCACAGCTTCGCAAATGAAGAGGACACTGAGGTTCAGAGCAGTTAATAACTCGCCTGGTCAGGAAGACAGTGACTCAGCAATCCGGGGTAGAAGCCCAAGTCTGGCTCGCACACCCAGGAGCTCCCTCACTGTGCGCTGAGATGCTCTAAGACGTGAAAGACAACAGAGCCACGCGGTGGGCGCCCGTGTGCACCCCGCGCCCCAGCGTCCCGCTCCGACTCCTACGCCTACCAAGGCCCCTCTCCTTCCTAGCCAACCCAGGAACTTCGGGGCAAGTACCATAACCACCCAGAGATTTCAAGGACAAAATAATTCTCATTTCTTGCAAAACAATTGGTTTCTGATTTTTGTTGCTGGAGGTACCTAATTCTGTGACTTTAATTCTGAAGACTGGCCCCCTGTAAAGCTTGCAGCAGTCGGGGGCCGGGTGGTTAGGAGAGCGAGTTGCCTCTCCAAGAGACTTATTTGCCTGCTTTAATAATTCAAGGGTGCATTTAAGGCTATGCGGCTGAATGTTCTAGCTGACGGCCAGGCAGGAGGGACACTGTCCCTGCTTCATCTGGCCGCTCCAGCCACATAGAAAATGCCCGGGGCCTGCTGAATGAGGTCAGCTGACTGACTGTTCCCATGAACAGAAGAACTAACAGAAGCACAGAAAATAAGACAGCAAAGGCTTCAGCGCTAAGTCCCGCCTCCAACCCGCACTTCCGTCACTCCATGACCCGTCATCTCGGTTCTGTGCCATGCGAGAGCCACCGCCCTCTCCGAGGGCAGAACCGCAGCGGCAGAGTGCAGCTCCACCTGTCTGATACATAGCACAGTGTCTCAAAAAAGAGTAGGCACTCAAAAAATGTTTCTGGAGTGAACAGCCCATGTTTGCTGACTCTCCCTAATGGAGACTCCAACTTCCAAATCCTCTTTAAAGCTGAGAGAGCACCTACTTAGAAAACTGGAGGCCTACCCCCACCTCATTATCCGCGTAGTATCTCTAGAAACCTACCCCATTAACTATTAACCTTAACTAATAACCATATTCCTTTCATTTATGAAATAGCAAATGCAAAAGCATTTGTTGGTAAAACAAGTTTGGGAATTCTTATTTATTGACTTATAGGAAAATTACTCAAAAATCCCAGTTACTTACCAGTAACTTTTTTTCTTTGAAAATGTATCATCCTTGACAGTTCTATAGTTAAGTCTCACATCGCTCAGAGCATAGAAAGGATTTCGACCTCATGGGTCTCCACTGCAATCTACCTGATCAGAGTCATGTGTCCTGGACTCAGAAACTCACCAGGAGACCTATGTCAACAAATTAAATTCTCTAAGTCTAGTTCCAACTTGAGAATCACACGAGGAAGTTATCACAGATTAAACTACATTAGTTATCAAGGATGCTACATTTTCAGAGAAACACACCTTACTGGTAAGTAACCAGATTCCTCTGAAGATGGATAGACTTACATCAACCAGCTGGTACAATAGGCGACTGTGTGGCTGGACCACTGGGAGCTGGAGAGGGAAGTCAAGCCAAAAATAGTAGTTGTAGGAGTACACAACCAAACTGAGACTCTTGGCAGAAGGCTGGTTCCAAGTAAAAACTGTGTTATGGAAAATCGTAGAGGGAAGAGCAGGTGAATGGCCTGCAGGGAAGGGAAAGAAATTAACACACCCTACTATGTGCCGAGCACTGCGCTAGAGACTTTAGCAACGTTAACTTTTTAAAATTCACCACTCCCTACGAGGTTGGTACGACTCCCCATCTTACAGTGGGACATCCCAAAGGACAGTAGCCACAGCCATCCAGTCTCTAACAGTCTTTAACATCATAAGGGTTACATTCAACTTCCATATAGTAGGGGAAAATACAGTCAGTTAGCAAGTTCAAAATATTCCTGGATACTGGTTGGTCCACTTGATTACACGCCAGACACACATGAACTGTTGATATCTAATACCCTTTAGCTTTTTCAAGTAAAACAATAAAGCAGTCTCAGATCTAAGGTGTAGGAAAGGGTCAGGAGAAGGCGTCGGCTGCCGCCCACTCCAGGGCAAAGCTGGGCATGGCTTCTGAGATGGCCTATTATACTCTCCGAGACCAGAGAAAAGATAACACACCCAAGTTTTAACTCGCTAGCCCTTCTGGTGAGAATGATAATGTGTGGAACTCGACGTCAGACTGCTTTCACGCGAAGGAGCACTGAAGAAACACTGTACGACAAGTATCAAATCTGGGCTTTGGGCTGGGTTCAGGAGCTCAGGGGCAGAAGTGACTTCATAACCACGATGAGAAGGGCGATCAGAAAAAGGTGAGTAAGGGAGACAAGTCGCCCCAGCAGGAGAGGGTAAGACACAGAAAGAGAAAGGAAGAAACCCACATTCGATCTTGACAGACGCGTTAATAAGCGCAGCCAATCAAAGGCGCTGGAGCTAAGGAATGACAGAGCGGCCCGCTCCAGCCTGAGGAGCAGTTCTCCTGTGTCGTTACATATTCCACAGCACCACCTGGACTGAGGGGGACCTCTACCCTGCGTCACAGGCTCTTGCTTCCGAGTTCACTTAGTGTGACGGCGAGATTCATCCTGCACGCTGCACTCCTTATGTTTCTTAAGAAAAAATTTAAGCCATATACAGCGTTTCACATAGAGCATACAGCATTCGGAATGCAGCCTTGGGAGGTTCAGACCCTTAGAGCTCTTCCCAGCACCCGGGCTGCACATGCCTGACCCTGAATCAGAGAAATCATAACTAAATACATGAACCTAGTTAATGCATTAACTGTGAAACCTCAATGCACAGGGAAAACCCAGTGCAGTTCGGGTCTGAAGGGGGCTGTGAGGGAGGGTAAGTCCACCCCTGGTCACCTGCAGCTCTGCCGAAACACGGCGAGCCGAAGGAGAACAGTGACAGGAGCTGGGGAACTACAAAAACACTGTACAAAGGGCATGGAGCAGGTAACAGAGCCAGTTCATCCATGATGCGCAAACTCAAGGACCTAATTCAAGAAAGTCCTGTGAGTAGAAAATAAGACCATTTCTGTCATTCAGAAACAAAGCAGAGAGTATTATACAAGCCCAGGGTTTCCACAGTGAGCACAACTGCCTGAAGCCCTGGGGTTGACTGCTGCCGCGGGAGCGGCCCGGGGAGAGGGGGGCGAGACGCCTGTGTCTGTCAGCACGCCAGGCTCTGAGGAGGAGCGCTGACCCTCCGGCTCGGTGGTGAACCTGCTCAGGTGACTACCCAACAGGCCCGTTCTGCTGATCTTTGCTAACCAGATCTATAACTGCTCCTCAATCATGCATTGATTATTTAGTAAATAGTGTTGAGACAACTATAAAGCTAAATAGAAAAAAATTAAAAATCAAATCCCCTACTTTTATACCAAAGGAAATTCCTGATGGATGCAATGACTGTAAAATATAAAAATGAAAACAGAGCTAAAAGATGGGTAATTTATAATCTAGAAGTGGAAAAAGACTGTCTAAGCCTTTAAGAAACACAGAAATCAAAAGAAGAAATTCTAATATAACTACATAAACATTTAAAACCTCTGTATAACAAAAATATACTGGAAATCACATTAAAATAGGGATAAGCGGTCTGCAAAAGAGATAACTTTTACAATATACAAAAAAGTCCATTAAAATCATAAGAAAAAAATGCAACCTAATTTTAAGAGATCTAAGACCATAACAGTCAATTCATAAAAAATATAAACAAACAACAGATACTTAACACCTAACTGAATAATTAAAAGTGAACTAATTGTAATAATTTTTTACATCACACTGACAAAGATTAAGAAGATGATAGTACTTGATGCTGGGAATGCAGATAAACACTCCGCAAATAGCTGGTGAGAGTGTAAAGGGTGAAACCTTGGGGGGAGGGGCTTGGTAATTTCTATTAAAATTTTAAATACGCAGATCCTCTTAACCCAGTTTCCCTGTTTCTAGGAACTTTTCCTACAAAACTACTCAAAAGATGCAAAGACGTATATAAAGGATATTCACTGAACCACTAATTACGAAAGTAAAAAATAAAGAATAAAACCTAAATGTTCATCCATTAAGAATAGGGCAATTGGTTACAGTATATCCATAGGATCAAAACTATACACTCTTAACGAGACTGAAGACCTGGAAAGAGGTTGTAAAATGAAGGCCCAAAATTACAGGCATTTTTTACTTAGGGCAACTTTTTAAAATAAAATGTTACATTATTAACACATTATCATATACAGAAAAAGAAACCTCAAAGAATAGTATACCTGAAACTAATAGAAAAGAAAAAGAATAAAAGTTGCAGGGGTTGGACTATGGGGACTTTTATATATTTGTGCTATTTGAATTTTTACAGTACCATCTGCAATGATGTTTAATTGGAAAGGTAAAAAACAAGAGTTTCATTGACCCAATAGATATTCACATTAGCAGGTATAACATTGCCTCACTAGTTGCCAAGGTAGATCATGAAATCTGCCCAAACCTCCCAAAATAGCACTCAAGTAATACTATTTTATAAATCTAGTAGAAGATAAAACAGAATCCTAAGCAGCAAATTTAAGTCAATCTACGTTATCAAGCTAAACTGCAGCAGAAGTTGCAGATCTAATAAAATTTTATTTTTTCAGAGCAATAAACATTTTAACACTGCAGCCTAGACAAGCATTTCTTTTGGTTTTGGCTTGTCTTGTTTTTAAAATAGCTGTCAAATTCTGGTTTCCATCTTAACAAAGAGACTAAACCTTTGTTAAGTCAATTTAACAATAATTTTCAAAATGCAAACTATACACACAGCATTCTAGGAGAAAAACAGCAAACTAAACACAATTTCTGCTTGTCAGTTGCACAAAATGCTTGATATTATTGAAAACTTCACCTTTTAAACTTAAGATCTATAATCTTCAATTTAAAATATAAACAAAAACACAAGTGTGATATCTTTAATATATGCGACAATGATACACAAACTCAAATATCATAAGTAACCTTTTTTTTTAATGCTCTTTGGAAAAGCATAAAACACTTTACTGTATTAGTTTCCTTTCAAAAGAAAAAGAACACCTCCTTCAAGGTCACTTAAGAAATGCTCTATCCATTTCAGCCAAAAAAAAAAAAAAAAAGCCAAAAAGGGAGCAAAGCCTGCAGTAAATTGTAAAGTTACATGGACGGAAGGACCGGACCAGCAGAGTTAACATAAGACTAAACTCTCCAAGTAAATACCAACAAATGGTTAAGAGAGGCAAACAGCAGCAGAAAGCAACTTAGAAACCAGTTCCTCAAGTAACCAAGAAAGGATGGATACGTTTGCACTGAAAGTCAGAGCGGAAACTTGGGAAAGCCATCCATTTCTTTCTAAGATTGAGAAAAATGACCTCACTTGCTGCCATATCTGCTCAAAGGAGTCCTGAGGCCCTAGACATATTGGTCCTATAATCCTGCAAATTACAAAGGAAAGATAGCATGTTACTGTGTTGACGAGAGTGTATTTATAAGTGGAGAGCACTAAATTATACATTGTGTACACTAGCATATTTTTTCTTTGTAAATAGTAACTAGATTTACAATTAACTGAGGAAAGTACAAGTCAATAAATAATCCATTGGTTACAATGTAAACAAGACGATGCTTTTCTTCTCCCTGAACAAAAATAAGTTACACGTTCAAAAAAATCCACTTGCATATATCAAATGATATATCAAAAGATCATTTCAGATATCACTAGGAAGAGCAACCCTGCACATACTGCAAAGTCCAAGAGACATTTAGTTCTTCATGAATGTGAGCTAGATGGTCTTTCTGATGCTGCTGGACATTAAACATTCTGAAGAAGCCCCATGTTTCAGTATACATGAAGATTCTATTTTTGTTAGAAAACAAGACACAGAATTCTTACAAGAACATTATATTCTCCTGGGAATCTAAAAATGCACATTGCAGGATAGTTTTTAAACTACAAAACCAATCGCACCACTCGCCCAGAAGACAGATGTCATCTGAGGAAGGCTCTCTTTCCATCATGATACATGTAGGTAATAAAAATCTTGATACAAAGAATCAGTGAAGGGGGACGTGCCTTGTGGTTTTTAAGCAAATTTACAAAAAGAAATGCACCAGTAAGAACTACAAGAATATTTCTTAAACCAGTTTCATTAAAAATGGAAAAACAGACACTAAAAAACATGACTACCAACATGCAGACTTACAAGAGATGAAGTTTTTTGCTGATAAGACAAAGTAATGAAAGTCACCTAGAAACTTTTTCATGAACAGCTACATATTGCGGCAATAAGGTATACATCCTTTGGCTTGTATTTATCACTTAATGACATTTTTAAGCTGAATGCTCCTTAAAAAGATCAACCAGAGAGCAAAGGAAATAAATGTAAAGCAATTATAGTCACTGTCTTCAAGAAGTCAGAAGTATTTTTAAAAAGAAAACAGACACATATTCTATATCAAAATTCTCTGGGCAACAGTGCTTAAGGTTCTGTAATAACCTAAACACCAAAAAGCGTGTACCCAGAATGCCTTAAAAACATACAAGAAGAAAACACACTGCAGATGTGGTCACTAGGTTCAACTGCAGGGCTCCTTGACCTGAATTAAGTCGGCATCTACGGCAGGCACGTCAACTGAGCAGAAAGTAAACTTGGTCAGACGTATTCTTTACTAAAATAACCTAGATAAAAGCAATCACTTTAAAATTGAGTATATCTCCAAGTACGGAAAGGAAGCAAGCATAAGACTTGAATGAAAAACTGAAAATCATCCTGATGCTGCAAAGGATTTAAACTGAAGACAGCACTTACAATGGATCAGCTTACAAAAATGAGTAGTTAATTAAAATGTTACAACAGCATCTCCCAATGTTAAAGCCACAGACTTTAGGTGTTTGGATTGATACTGCAGCCCCAAACTCTGCCAAGCCTACTACAAGGGGAGTCTCTGCAGAACAGCCTTTTATTTATCCTCCTGCTTCTGACCTACTTAGGACTCCAACTTTTAAAGTACATAAAAGACTCAATACATAGGTGGAAATGCTCAAGAAAAAAACAAAACAGGGATATATTCTCATCTGAAAAGTGAGGGGGTCAGAGATCATTCAAGTCCTTTCCAGCCCTAAAATTTTATTATTTATTGTGATAACACCAAAAACTTATCACAAACTGTGTAAAACTTCAGATTCCCAAAGTCAGGGGTGATGTTTTTAAAGGATGATGGGGATGGGGGAGTAAAGATGAATCATCTGAAGCAGATCAGCTATCAAGAGCAGCTCAAAAACGACCTGGCCTAACCAGGCCAGAGTCCCTCGCAGCAGAAACTGAAGGCCTGAGGCCGGGACTGCCTGCCCTTGGTCCAGGCCCATTCTGTGAAAATGGTCTTTCTCAGTCTGCTGAGTACTGAAGTTAGAAAACACTTTTATTAAACTGTTACTTTCTTCTCACGATTTCTCACGTAAACGCACAATAAAAAGTTATCTTTACATTTAACAACTTTCGTCTCCATTTGACAAAATTAAAAGCAATTTTCGATAAGCAAATATTCATTAGAATAAACTGTACTCTTAAATTTAATGCCAAAAACTATATTATGAGTAACTGAAGTTGTACATAATGAATGAGCTTTACTAATTTTCTAATGTGTCTGAGCTAAGTGTACTCTTCTGGTCCCACATCAGATCATTAGAGCAAGAGAAATGACTTAACCCTTTTGACTTAAGGCTCAGTTTCCTCACCTGGGGAAGGAAGGTATAATACAACAACCACGAAGATTAAATGAAATAATGTGTGCAGAGTACCTAACAGTGCCAGAAATCCTATTGCTCTTAACTATCATAACTGATGTAACTTGGGATTATGATAGCATTGAGATCTGTAATGAGTGGCAAAAATAAGTATTTCATGTCTTTCTACTTCACTTCTCTAAAATTCTAAGATTTATTCTTCCAGAGAGAGAAAAACAAGGTTTCTTTTTTCCTTCACCTCAAAATCTCCAAAAAGTCAGGCAAAACTTTCAAAAGGATTACTTAGAAGCCTCATGCTTATCCTTTTCCAGAACATGCTGACTAACATAGAAAGAATCCCTTTCTTCATTAGTACATTACTAAAAAGTCATCACATCCAACATGCAGGCCCTGACCCGGCCCAGTGGTGTGGAGGTATTAGAGCATGTAATGTCTATTCATATAACTCTAAGTCAGAGCTTTAAAGGGTTGTCACCTGAAAAAATGTACATATGACTAAGACGCACTCCAAGTCACGCGTCACCCTGATCAAGACCAACCTAACAGCACTGAAGCCATCTCCAGAATCGTGTCTGTAGCACAGAGATGGCCCTGACAAGACTTTGAAGTCTGTGTGTCACACAGTCGACAGGTCTCATCGCAGCAAACTGTTGTCTGATTGTCACAATACTGCATTAAACGTGGCTACTCACTGAAAACATTATCTTAGAGCAAATCCACTGCCCAGAGGCTCCCCGTGTCTCCACACTCAGCTAAACCACCGTCTAAATTCCGGTCGCTTTCTCGCTTCTCCTGCGTCTGCGTCGCCGCCTGTTCAGCAGCGTCCCACGCCCTATGCCGCGTCTCCCCACGCAGCACAGGGGGCGGAGCTGCAGGGACCGAAGCCCTGCTGACTGGTTCTGCTGCTTCAGCTTCTGCCATCTTGTTTTTGTCCCGCTACCACTGTATGTTTTAGTGCATTGATGACCAGATTTAGTGCCTTCCTTTGAAAATAGATTTCTTGGCGTGATTAAGATCTCATTCATTCAGAAATGTTACAGAAAAGGAAATTCTGAGCTCTCGACACTGAATTTAAAGATTCTTATAGAAAGATCCTTAGAATTTGAAGAAAATGTAAAAAAAAAAAAAAACATTCTTAGTTGGTGAATATGAACAAAAAGGAAACATTTCTTACAGCATGGCTAATTCATATTAAGGGCGGAAAAAAACAACTGAGTCAGAAAGTCTTGCTCTAAATAGTGATCTGATGAGGACATTAGAGAGTCTTTAATTAAAAATTTTTTTTAATCGACTGTCTTATACACATCTAGGAATCCACCTAGTAACAGTGAAAGTATATCACAAACACTAGAGCTCTGTTATAGGAACAGCTGTGAACAGTTACCTATTAAAAAGCAACACCAATATAACATTGGACAGCCTTAAGTCAGTGACCTCCTCTCAATAACCAACGTCCCAACAGCAAAAAGCAGAATGCACTGATAATTACGACAGCGCGTGAGTTAACCAACCTCCCTGGTCCCGCGCAATGAGCTCACAGAAGTCAGGATGTGTACAGGCTGTATCCTTCGCTGTTTCCATTCTTGGTTTAAGATTTCCGTTCTTTCCAAAATTTTCTGACGATTGGAACTAAACATACTCTTTAAAAAAAATGAGAAAAGAAATTGTTCATTGTTAGAAAATTTGTAATATCTCTACTGTGGGTTAAAATCTAGTGATTTTTCAAAAATATCAGGAATATTCCCTCAAATGCATATAGATTTTATACTAAACTGTAGTTTTCCACATTCAAATAATATAAAAACAGCACACTCATTATTTTATTGTAAATGAGAATGGAACAGGAAATTATCTCCATCCTTTAACTTTGTATTAAAAAGTCACAATGACATTAGAAACAAAACCATGAAAGCCTTTATATTTGGGTCCCAAGTCTACACATGCAGTGCAAAGGTATATACAAAAAGAGTGAATTTCAAGTAGGTTGAAAATCTTTCATTACCAGTAATGTGCATGTTTAGACAGATCAAGGATCTTAGCTTCCAAGTAAGTCTTCATTTATCTTACTATAAACGTGACCTTGGCTGAAAAAAAAACTCTTCCAAATTAAAACTTATCTTGGGGGGCGGGGGGGACTATCTCCAATCATATGCATTTTCACAAAAGACAGAGTTATACCTTCACTTCGTCAGCTCGCCTGAACCTCTTGAGCTGTCGCAGCCGCATGTACTCTGACTTTACACGCTTCCGCCAACAAACTGGTCCCTTCTCAGATTTCTTCCCAGTCTGGCCCATGATTATTCTAGAAGCAATGGTTTCACATTAAAATCACTAATCTAACCAGCCTGAAGAGGATCACTTGTGTTTTAATCCCCAGCAAACTAACAATCAGCAAAAGAGATACACCGTGGATATTTGCAGAAGGGTATTATTCACTTGTTCCATATGGTAAAATCCTTAAAACAAATTATAAATTTTTATTAATACAACTTTTCAGAGATATTATTTACAAAGATTCCTCACCCCTAGATAGCAACCATCTTACAGAAATATGGTCCCATTACAGGAAATAAGTGAAATGTAACAAGCTAATTTTTAGCCTATGAGATCCACAGACTCATGGAGGCAAAAAACGTAGAAATACACCCTAAGTTTTCATCATTAATTACAGGCATAAATGATAATAGAAAAAAAATCGGAAAAAGTAAAATTTACATAAGCACTAAACACAGAAACAGTACAATATATAAGTGTACAAATTAAAGTATTCCCCCTACACACACTGCTAAACCATGATGCTCACCTTAAACACTGCTAAAAGTCTGTATTTTCACCTCTTCTGCCACCTTGATTCACATGAGGGGTTTCTCTACCAGCAAGAGAAAGAAGGAATGTAGGAAATGCAAAGTTTCTTCCCCCTTATCTTTAGTTGCAGGTCTGGGAACCAATTATGTTAACGTGTGGGGACAGCCTATAGTCACCAGATGTCTAATTCATACTAGAGTCCCCACTTTCAGTATAAATAAGTGTCCTCTTCTGGAACATTTTCTTCTCAAAGTATTAAAATCATACTTGTATCTTCAAAAAATTGGAAGAACATTTCCCTGTTGGAGGGTGCAAAGGTGCCATGTTACCGATTCCGCTAAGAGCAAGGGAAAGTCACGGTGCGTTTTAAAGTAAAAGGGGAGGCGAGGTTTCGCTTTTGGAAGGACGAGTTGACTCAGCACAGGGGCCAGAGGGGAGGTGGGACAGGGTCAGGCTAGACTGTGCTCGGGGCCACCACGCTGGAGATGGCAGAGAAAACCCAGTGATGACTCAAACGTGGAGGAAAACTGAGTAGGGGTTTTCTGCTTTGGAAAACTGAGTAGGGTTTGACTTACCTGTTTGCGTAAACCCTCAGGCATAGAGAAAATTGCCTAAGGAGAGAAGATTTAGAGGACGAAAAAGCCCAGAGGTCAATGAGTAACTTTTTTGTTAAGAATACTCAACCGCCAAACAATGACAAAAGAATGCAAACACTGGGCAACTCGGAGCTGAAAGGAGGGCAAAGAGAGCACGTAGAAAGTGACTATTACGAACCAGGCAATGCACGAACAAAGGAGAAAGAAACACACAACCTGCCCTCAGGAAACTTGTCTTACCTCAGAAGGCCAAAAGGAGAAAAATGCATTACAAGACGAGATACGTGCCTGCACAGTGCGGGGGGGGGGGGGGCACTGCAGAAGGGGAGCAGGAAAGGTGACGATCTGAAAAGGCCAAGAAGGAATGGGAGGGACTCCACCACAGGAGCAGACACGCCCGGAGCTGGGGCTGTGCGCAGCGGCCCTGCGGGCAGACCCTGCTAATGAAGGCGCAGCCGAATTTGGTAAAAGCCCCAAATTACAAGGACTGAGAAAATGAGAAGAATGAAGAGATTTCAGAGCCTGAGATAAAGACAGTCTCCTGAGATCACAGAGATAGGAGAGCTCCTTGTGAAAAGGTTAAAACGCAGCCCTGCCGGGGTGGCTAAAGGCGAGCAAAGTCAGTCCTTAGAACTAAGACTGAACCCGATGCCCAGTCTTTGTGGTAAGTAAAGCAGAAAGTGAGGAAGAAAGAAGAAAGCGTGGAAGACGGGAGGTGGGGGCAGAAGGACCAGCTAGGAAGCTGGAGCGTCATTTAAAAACTAACTCGGGAGCAACTATTTGCTTTCCCATCTGCTAGTTAACAGAGGAGCGCAAGTAATTCCATGCACATTTAGACATTTTGTCCTTCAAAGGCCTAGGAGCTAGGAAGAAAAGGAATCTGATAAAAAGGGATTATCTGTTGTTCCTTACTCATAAACTATTTCACAACCAGTCCCATCTGACCCGTGACAAATTCTTGGTGCTGGGGAACCTGCAACAGGGGTGTGGCACTTCGGTTTCGCTCAGGAGCCACACGGGGGTTATCCCATTATTACACTTCACTCTCTCGGGGCGCACACATTCAGTCTTGAGGAAGACATGAGTTGGCCTTTTGTGTCCATGATGGAACCGCCTTGTCTGAGACCCTGGCGAACCTCTATGTATCTGCCATTAGCAGTGAGGGAGGAGTCACAGCCACACGGTCTCTGGGACCAAAGGTTTAACTGAACTAACCACGCTGGAGATCGGCAACGGGGCATCTCAAACCCCAATCTGGAAGCAACTTCTCTGGGAGAGGGCACATAGGGACAGATTTCCGTGTTTATAATATTTCACAAAGCTCTTCCACATGAAGAAGTGCACCAGTGAACGTTTCAGGCTGTAGGATAAGCTGGTAAATATGCTCGATGGAGAGAAATGAGGAAAATCAGAGCGATTCCTAATTAGAGGAAATTTCTGAAATATAAGAATCACGCTCTAAGAAATACATCTAAAAGTATTCAAACTGTTCTTTAAAAGTACAGGGATAAACAGGCAGATCCATGAAAAAGGAAAGCTTAGGGCACCACTGAGAAGGCTGTCACCTGAAGAGCCCCCCTCCGCTATCACGGCAGTTTAACACAGTACAGCCCCATTTTCATGTTTTCCAACCCCACCCCCACCCCCACTTAAGACCTTCAGGAGCAGGAACCATTTTTTCGATTTAGAAAATCCCAGAGCCTGGCTGTGTGCTGGGCAGATGGTAGGTGCAAAAACAAACAAGCCCGTTAACACGCACTGATCATGAGTCGCCCAGAGTCCAGCTGTGCCACAAGGTATGGCAAAGGGTGGCAAGCACGCCCGAGCACGGAGAATGAGGGCGACGTGCGCCCTTAGCAAGAACCCCTCGCGAGATGTGCCTCACGGACAACGGGCCCCTGTGCTCCAGCTGCCCTACCAATCGAGAGTCCCGAGTGAAAACCTGGAGCTTTTGGAATTTCTTTCTACTGAGGAAGCTGATATGCTATTGCCTTCAGGACCGTGCCCACACAGCAGGGATAACACCTGCCTGGGTGGTTACCTGCAGGCTCGCCCAGCTCCACGCCCGGCATGCCCGGCATGTATAAGCCTTCTCATGTGCTCCCCTCCCACGGAAGGACAGACTCAATCAGCTTTCTGATTCCATTTTCCCCTATACCATAGCCCAGGAAGTACTAACATACAGCTCTGACTATTTGGGTATCAGCAGAAAGAACCCTTTATTGAAATGACGCCACTAAATGGATGAGCTTTTGTGAATATACACAATTTTTAGGTTTCTCAATCACAAGATGTGTTCCGTTTCACAGGTGAAATGGCACTAGTTTTACCCAGGATATGAAGACAGCTGCTCTTACTCAAAACAGGTGTAGCTCAAGTCAAGTCTTTAAAACATGATTCTACCTGTATACGGCGAAAGCACAACAACAGTTATGCTTTAATTCAAAAGAGAAACCAGATTCTGGCAAGGACCATCAAAACCGTAATAAAATGCATTAAAGCCTTGCAGAATTACATATATATATAAGGGGCCCCAGCCTGGCCAAGGCCCACCGCTCCCTGCAGACAGTCCCCACCGGTACAGGACTGGACACACGATCAGAAGCAGTCCAGCCACGGTGAGACTTCCAGGAGGGTCCCTGCAACGTGAGGACAAGAATGCTCTTCACTTAGATTTGAACCTGGGAAACACGCTGCCAAAAATTGCTGGAAGCTAACCCGCAATCGCGGAAGAGCCTGCAAAGACAGTGACGAAAAAGAAAAAACCCAGTGCCAGAAACGGGCTCTCGTTCCATCTCTGAGCCCTAAGACGGGCACATTTACCAAATCAACTCCAGAACTGTTCAGTCACATGAGCCAAGAAATCCCCACTTTTTGGGGGTTAGTTGGGTTAGGTGTTTTTAGTTTGGGCTAGGTGTTTGCCACAAGAAATACAGAAGGGGTCTGCGATACTTTCTCGGTGTTGAGACTACGAGTACAAATGCCTAAATTAACAGAAGATAGGCTCCTGTCACTTAGTTCCTCCTCATCAACGGCATCACCAGGAGCAGCAGGTACTCCTGCGGCTCTGCTCCCCACCAGGTACGGTGCTTCCTCCACTGCCTCAGGCTTACACAGCGCTGCCCCGCCCTCCCGCCCTGTCCTCCTCCCCCAGCCCCTGTGGCCAAGACACTCCTTCCTACCTCTCTGGCAACCAGACCACAGAGCCAAAGAACCCGCGTTCTTCTCTGTCAGGTCTAACCCGAGTCCACTGTGAGGGCCTTTACCTAAGTCGACATTCCTGCCTCTCCATACTCTGTTGTTAACGACTGAGGGGTTTTTTTAAAGTCCCTTAGGCATTTTTCAGTGTCCTTGATGCCTTACTTTTAAGGTTCTTCATTCCTAAAGGAATCTGCCAAATCAAGGCACTAGCCATCTATTTAGTTTTGCTGGGTTCTGTTTCTACTTACTGGAAGAAAACTAAATAATAAATTGCATGTACTTATCCTTCCTAACTAAATTAACAGCATTCATTTTGCCTCTTAACTGAATACCAGACTAAATAAGGTCAATTCAAACCCATCAAAATTTAAGTATACCACCGCAATATTCTCAACATCCTTTTCTGACGAAAATGTCTTTTTCCTTCACAGCAAGACTGCCATAAAATTGCCTATTTTGAAAAATCACTAGCCGTCACCAGTGCTTTTATGTTTAAAATGCTTTAAGGGCAGCTGTTAGTTTCGTTTAACAATTTCACTTATTTTTAAGTTAAAATCCATTCCTTTAATACATTCAAAAGTGAATTAATGGTAAATAAGATCTTGTAGGTAAAGATAAGGAGAGCAACATAGAGAGAATCTAGAGACACAGAGATGTAACTCTTGGTAAGAGATAAAAACTTATTACCAAGGCGAAGTAGACCTCAGGCCTGAGGGCAGCAGAACGCATGCGCCCCGCATGCGCCCCGCGGAAAGGCCACAGTGGTGAGAAGCCCGGAGAGGCCGACCCCGGACCACTGCCCCACGCCACACTCGGGAGTGCGCCAGACGCGCAGATCTCGGCTCCCGTGTCCACCTGGGTGCTACAGGATCCGAGGCCAGAGAGAGGGTGCCCCACGATAAATAACGCCTGTCACAGGCATGGCGCAGCTCAACAGCAAACTAGCAAGTCGGCATTTAGCCCTATTAACTCTAGTCCTACCCAGTCTTAAAAGGCAAAAGAACAGACTCCAAACCCAGCCAGAATCTGGATTCAGATCCCAGCTCGCCCATGGACCGCTGGGTATAGACTTGGCCAAGTTATTAAACATCTTTGCATCTCACTCTCCTCATGAAAGACAGTGACACAGAAGTATCTACCCCAGAGGTGTTCCGAGCAGTGATACTGTGAGAGACAGGACGGTACCCTAAGTAGTGGCTGTGAACCATACAGAGAGCAGATGAGCACGATCAGGAATTACATTACATGGTAATGTTGTCAGACAACAACTCGGTATGAAAAGTCATTTTTAAAATGACAGACTGTATACAAATAAAAAACACGCAGGATTTCAAAGGATCACAGGAAGGAATGCAGACTCTGCAATCAATCCGACTGTATTAGAACCTGAAGACAGACCCCAGGAAGAAGGGCGGAGCCAGGAGCAAGTGGGCAACCCTGGCAGCCACCGCGCCCTCGCTGGTGAATGCCCCTCGCTGGTGAATGCGGGGTTGGGGGGGGAGGGGCAGTGACAAATAAGCAAGGGCTGGAGCTGGGCTACAGTCGCAGATATCAGCATGGACTCACTGATGTTAATGCGTATGCAGGTAAGAAATACAGACGTGCGTGCATACGTGGCTTGGCACACGAACATTTCTCTCCAAGCTCCACCCACGGTTTTTCTAAACACCTTTCTCCGGTACAAGGAAGGAGCGTGAGAAGAATGGCTTGTTCTAGGGCTGGGACAGGGAAAGTACAAGAAAAGGCAGTAGCAGAAAGTAAGGAATGCTCAAAAGATGAAAGGGGACTTGTCACAGACGGGAATCACAATGAAAGATTTCCCAAAGGCCAAAGCTGAAATAATATGAACAGCAAAATAAATCACAATGGTATTAAAACGCAATAAATACCCATGAGTCTGTGATACAATAAGCAATTAAATAAGTAAATGGAGGAGAAGGGACAAATCTTCCAAAAAATACACTGTACCCGTGTGCTCCCGAATGCGAGAGGCAGCGCTCAGCCCCCTTCGCCGTGAGGGACACCAGACTCAGTGACGTCACAGTGGAGAAGCCAGGAGGACCCAGCGTCACCAAGTGACATGGTTAAAGCATCCGCGATCAGCAGTGTTGTCGCACAGGCCTCCAATCGACCTGCGCCCAGAACCTCAGTCCAATCACAAGAAAACCTAAGATCGACCCAACTGAAAGGCATGTCTACAAAACACCTGACCGACCCTGAAAACCATGGCAGTCGTGAAAACAGGACAGACAGACTGGAAGAGACTCGAGAGATGGCTGACTGTGGTGCGGCATCCAGGCAGAAAAGGAAAAGCTGGTAACATGCAAATGAAGGTTCTAGTTTAGTTAGGAGTCACACACTAACGCTGGTTTCTTAATTTTGACAAATGTACCAATGTTCTAGAAATCTAAAATTTTTCCAAAATAAAGTGTTTCAGAAAATTAAGTCATATGACAACCTAATATACAGACATCAATTTTAAAAAACATCCACTTTTTGAAATGATTAACAGAACATAAATATTTGGTTGGGGTTTTTTTGGTTGAAATGCTTTGCAGAATATTCAATAGGAAAAGCAAAAACAAAAATATGCACAGATAATCAAAATGATTTAAAAACATGAGGTTAAAAATGGACGGAGAAACAGGCCTTTCTTTGTCCAGATGGGAAATAGCAGTAAGCACGTACCACAAAAAAGAGCATTTGAGTTTGGAGCCTGAATAAAGAGAAGAGTTAATACACACTCATTCAGTAAATATTTACTGAACTTCTAACACATGCTAGGTACTATTATAGAAACTAAAGACTTAGCGATAAATAAAACCAAAAATCTGCAATCTCATAGAACTTAAAATCTACTTAAATAGAAATGATCAAAAACAAAAGTTTAAAAATAAAAAAAAATAGTTTGGTATGTAAGATGGTGTTGAGGGTTAAACGAACAGCTAAGTAAGGCAAGGCGGGTACGGAAGGCTGGCAGACAGGAGCCCACGCTGAGGTGCTTGGCACCCTGCACCCTGCGGGTATCCCAAAGCCCAGGCAGCGCAGAGACCCCACCCACTGCACTTTGTTCCCACTGACCAGCAACGATTCGTTAACAGATGCAGGAGTGAAATATGTAATATTTTCTAGTAAAAATTCCAAAAATAACTGGACTAAATATCTATTCAGCAATGTCGGTAACTCTGCAATGCTCCAACGATGAACACTGCTTTACAGAACGTTCAGTCGGCATCAACCCTCGCACTCAGGGGCTGCTGAGCATCACCATTCGGGTTATCTACTAGGTCTACTTATCCTGAACAAATAAAGACTAAAAGTTAACACCATTTTATGAAACGTATTTACGCAAATAGCCATTCTCTACGTTAGTATTATTAAGCCAAATTAAAAAAACAGATTTATTATAAAACTGGTCTTGAGGCTATGTTATTCTAAGCTCTAATGCTGACTATTCAGTTTTAAGAAAATAGCATCATTAAATATGTGTTGCTGATTTGATAGTCTGTATTTAATTTGTAATTCTGCTTTGGTTTTACCATAACAAGTTTATACTTGGACATTTTTAGGGAACATATTAATAAAATTAAAGTCAAGTCAACCCTCGGGTTCCATTCAACAGTCAGGTTTGAAAAACATCAGAAAAACGAGTACTGAAGTAATTTAGGAATAAAGTGATAAGGGCCCTGACTGGTTGATGGCAGTATGGAGAAAAAAGATGGCAAGAGAAAACCTAAAATTAAAAAGCTGGATGCACTAACGTGAGAAGGGAAAAAAAAACAGATCAAAAGATATTATAAAGCCTAAATGAGCCACTGCAAGGACAAAGAACTTGGAACTTATGACACAGACGAAGACATCAATTACTCACATTGCAGTTACCAGCAGAGACTAACAGAACAGGTGGAAAGTTCAAAGAAAACACCACACAGCAATCGTGAGCATTTTGGTCTCGGGACCCCTTTAGCTTATGTGAGCTGTATCTATTGATACTTAGCATATTAGAAATGAAACACTGAGAAATGTTTAAAACATTAACTCAGTTAAAAATAAACTGATTACATGTTAATATAAATAACACATTTTTTTTAATTTCCTTTAAAAAATCTGAGTGGCATTGTTTTTACATTTTTTGCCAATTTCTTTAATATCTGTCTTAATAGAAGGCAGCTGGAGTTTTATATATGCTTCTGCAGTCAGTCTGTTCCAATATGTCGTTTTGGTTGAAGAGTATAAAGAAAATCTATTCACAGATATTTAGCTAGATACAAGAAGAGTATTTGAACAGCCTTTTGTGATAACTGTGGGTCTTCCTCATGCTTTGATATTATACCAAAAACAGCTGACCCTGCAATTCAACCTCATAGGTGTTCTTCCTCAAGACAGCCACCACTCTTCAGTAAGCAATGGCAGTTTCTTAAAGATACGTGGAATCTTTATCAGTAAATTTTCCCAACTCAGCTACATTAGAATTCATTAGCCTATTCACTTTGAATGGATCTTTATTTAATTGGTGCATGATTTTATAACATCATCCATACCTCACTTGAAAAATACGGGTCCACTGAGTTATGTAGATTTTCCAGAAGTGAACATATTTCAAAAAATCATATTTTTTAAACCCACTAATCTCACCAGAAGTCTTTTAAGTATTTATTGGGAAGCTGTCAAGCTCACAGTGACAGATATTAGTTTTCCAAAAATTCCAATTTTGCTTCAAAGCTCAAATGTTATCATCAGCGAAAGGTCAGTTGTTTTCCTTGAAGTGACAGGCTCACTCTAAAGAAAAATGTTTTGCCAAATATCTAAGTCTGAATAATCAAAGTTCATCAGCCCCTCTTTTCAAGTAAAAACGGCATCCTCCATGAAAAAGGCAGCTCGCATACCTTGCACCTGAACCACCTGACCGCTTTTCCCAGGCCCACCAACTCCCAATGCTGAGCATGTTCCCATCTTGTGCAGAGTATTAAAAATGTGTGTACTCGGGATCAAAAGTTAATAAATGTAATATTTTGTATTGCTTAATCAAGAACTTTCTCCAATTAAAATGGTTTTTTGTTTTTTTTTTTTTACTCCAAATGCTAAGGTGCCAACAATTTATCCACCAGTACTTTTCCACTATTGGTGCATAAGGCAACAATTTAAAAAGGCAAATAACATCTTAGTATTATTACAAGAGTATTATAACAAAAATGTTTTAACAACACAGACACCTGAGGTCCACAAACCACCCTTTAAGAACAGTTGCCATTTAGTACATCCAGAACCACACGGATCAGAAATCATAACACTCTGCCTTTTCAGTTGCCTAGCAGAGAGCCTAAAACAGGCAATATTGTCAAATTATATATTCCTAAAGACATACATACAAGAATAAAAGCCTAGAAATCACCATTCTTGCAACTAAAAAAAAAAAACAAGGCACACAAAAATCTGGATGAAGAATGAGGGGCAGTTTGCTGTAACTGTCAAGCTGCAGAATCCAAAGGATTGTCTGCCATACATCTGCACCAAATTAAGAGACTAATGTCTAACAAAATTTGTTTTCAGCAAACTGCTTTTTCACCCATCTGACCTATCTCTCACCACTGTAACAAGACCTGAACAAGGGTCACGGCCACAGCTGACCCTCTGGCTGCCCAAATTCACCTCACTCTACCAACCAGCTCCCTGCAGACTCACTCTTCACCCGATCCCCATGAATAAAAGATAAAACAAAAATTTTGCTTCAGTGACATTTCACTTCCTAGAACACCTCTTTTTTATTTAAAAAGGGGAAAAAATGACAAAAATACACAAGCCCACTACTGCTGGACCCAAACATTCTACTCAAATGATTTGTAAAATGCTATTAGAAAAAACTTCTGAAATGTTAATCTGAAGGATTTGGAAAGCTGGGAACAGAGATATTATCCACCAGTTGATAAGAATTTGTAGAACATTCTAAACATCCAAACATGGGAAATCCTCTGAGAGACACAAGTGTATGAGACACAACAGGCACCATAGTGCCTAGACTTCAGCGGGTCGCTTGTCCATGAAACTACAGATGAGAAAGTGTTGCAGATAGCATTTGGGTTCATAAAGTCTTTAGGAAACAGATGTGTCAGTGACTAGTAATAAGGGAAAATGAGTGGAAAAAATGGATATCATACCTGCAGCCCTGGTTTAAGTGGCGCTACGAAGGCACAGTAGTGTTAAAAGGCACAGGAAAAATACAGAAATGTGGCAATCCTAGCTGAATAATAGAAAATATTAACTTAATCGTCAAAGCAACGGTGAGTAGACTGCAGCAATGTTTTCCACAAAAATGAGATCACTTTCCTCCTTTCGGCAGAACTGAACTCTTAAGTTCACCAAGGAGCCTACAGACCAGCATTCCTGTGTTTATTTGAAAGTTCTATCAGTTTTACAAAGACATGTCTGAGAAAAGAAATGGCCATATAAATTTCAATCACCAATGCCTTAAAGAATTTGCTTGACCAACTTATAAAACAGACTAAACTGACACTAGAGGCTAAAGTTTTCTTTGAAAACTCTACTATATCTATTTTCTATGCTAAATCCTCTCATTTTGTTGTGTATGTACACAGTTTACTGAGATACTATTGGAGGAAATGGGACAAAAATTATGTACTAGAAGAAAGTAAAACTATAATGCACAACTTTAAGGATGAGCCATGAGATACATGTTACTTCCTCAGGATTCCACTTGATACAAGGGAACAGAATAAAAAAGTAGGTTAAGTCTGATGCCAGATGTTCTTCCTTCTAGGAAGTCTATTTTAAATCTTATACCTCAAACAAGCCAACATGTAACACAAATTTAACAAAATACACAGAACAAAATTTTAAGATAAATTCAATTAAGGTAAATATAAGGGATCTGCCCACCACCACAGCCAATTAAGTATATGCCTCAGTGAGCATGAGCTAGGTGACAGGAATCTGCTGCTCCCACAACCTGCTCTGCACGTCTTTGACACTGTTTAGCCCCTCACTATGGTTCCAGTGCTCAAAGTATCGTCCTATAGCACTGGCCCCAAGTGAAACAGCATTCTGTGCCCAACGGAAGTGCTCTTTTCTGTACTGGAGCACAGGACGGCTGGTTCTACACCTGAAGAGAAGGTATTTATAACACGGCATCTTCCCAGGAACTTTCCTGGATGATTCTGCCCACATATTACCATTGCCTAACACACTCAACCCCAACTAAGACACAGTATTCTGATGACAAAATCAAAACCAGACTAACAGTTCAAACTGCTAATCCCAAAGCACTTCCAGAACCTCTCAGAATTCCCAGGCATGGGAGAACCGAGGACCCGTTACCCGGCAGTTCCTGTGCTTGGGTTCAGCATGCGCCTCAGGGAGGCAAGCAGCTCCCAGGGGCCAGGGTGATGTGTGCGCACCACAGGGCTCCTCACTGCGCGGGACCCTTCGCAAACTCTGGGCTCATCGCAGCCCTGGAGTTCATTTTCTTGCTAAGACAGTTTAATTTCAGGACAAGAGGGAAGTAAAGGAGGCAGGGGCAATTATAAGTTATAGGTCTTTCAAGATCTTCCCTTGCTTAGGGTTTATCACAGACATCCTGCTGAGGAAACTAGAAAACTTCAAGCCCTCCAAGTATTATTTACAATCAGTGAAATTTTTCAGTATTGTTTTACCAAATATATTGTGTTGAATTATTATATTCCTATAAAATGACTTAACATAAACAAGCCCTGAGAAAATATATTTTTGAATCTCTAAACACCTATGGAAATACTATAAAGAATTCACCAACTAGAGAGAAACCAGCTGTGTAATCCCTGAAGCGACCTCCCTGCAAATTTCCAGAACAACACTAAGGTTCCTAGGCAGGAAAAAAAAACTGTCCCAGCACTTCCCGTGGGAGGGCCAGGGCGAGTGCCTAACATAGGATTTCGGGGGCTAGAAAAGGCATGACTTGATTGGCAGTCTCGATTTACAAGCTGATGTTTTCATTAACATAGAATCTCTCTTTCTGGAGGGTAGAGAGTATCTCTCACTCTTTATTTGAAAAGCCTTGACAGGTGAAGACTGAGGCACCCAATAAATAGTTTGCAGGAATTTTCTTTTCTAGAAAATATGTATGGTACAGCTGCTGTTCAGTTACATGCTGTTAGTGGATAACAAGTGACACCAAATAGTAAAAAAATAAATAAAAATTGCATTTCTTTACCTACAAGAGTAAATTCTATAGGAAGAATTGGGAAATAAGAAACTTGCACTTGCCAGTGTAGGTTGTATAAAGACAAAATCTTTTGTTTTCACTTACATTACACACAATATTGTCTGAATAGTATTTCACTTCTGACATTCTGTGGTCACCAATGTATGGTAGTTTTTCCTACCCCAAACAATTCTGGGACACCAGCTGGGTGTGCTACACGTCAACTCCATTCTGACACTATCTACCTGGATCCCACAGGTTAAGGACTCAGTCCCACGAGACTGCCCCCCACCCCCATACACACTACAGATTCCAATCGTTTAAGTCCAGGTTGTCACCTGCACTTCAGCCAGGCTATAAGTGACAGGCTCCCATGACCCCCAATGGAACCGAGGTTCAATTAATTTGCTAGAGCAGCTCACAGAACTCAGGAAGTTTCCTCACCAAATAACTGGTTAACCATAAAAGGACATAAGTCAGGAACAGTCAGAGTTAAGAGATGCATCAGGGAAGGGGAGAGGAGCTCCCGCATCCTCTCCCTGGACTTCCACGTGGTCACCAGGAGGCTCTCTGGACCCTGTCCTTCTGGGTTTCTATAGAGGCTTCATCGCACAGGCACAATGGATTAAATCACTGGCCACCAGTGACTGAACTCAATCTCCAGAGGTGGGGGAGGGTGTCTGCAAGTTCCAACCCTCTGATCACAGGTTGGTTCCCCAGGTTCCAGCAGCCATTAACATAAACTCAGGTGTGGTTTAAAAGGGTTATGAATATCAAAAGACACCTTTATTACTCTTATCACTTAGGAAATTCCAAGAGTTTTAGGAGGAGCTCAGTCCCAGAAACAGGAAGACCAAATACATATTTATTATAAATCCCGATATCCCAATTTGATTGTTTACAAAGCTTGTTTAGTCAGACATATCACACTCTTAAAAGCTTTCAAGTGCTGTTCTGCCTTTAATACAGAGACAAACAAGAAAAAAATAGCCTTATAATCAGCATTAAATGTTTTATGGATTAACTGATAAAAAGAATTTGGAAGAAATGCATATAATGTAACAAGACTCAATTAAATGCCAGCTAAGGTGAATCCCAATTACCTGTGATGGTAATGTGAACTCAAGTCAATATTTCTCAAACTCTCCAGGGAAACAGTTCTAAGTGGGTAACAAACTGGGCACCTCACCTCCTAGTATCTGAGTTAAAATGGTCCTTAGCAGAAGCAAATGCCTATTCTCTAAGGGACCTTGGTCTTACTGGCTTTGTGAACCTAGGCAAGTTACCTTCCCTTGGCCTCTATTTCTTTACCTACAAATGGAGATACCCTCTTTGAAGGCACATGGTAGACCCTCAACAATCACAAGCTGTTCACTTATTTGTTCACCTCATTTTGTTTTGCAATGAAGAGAAGATTCACAAATCTACGTGACTGGGAACTACAACTAGCTTAATGACAGAGCCTAGCCTAGAACCTCTGTTCTTGGCACAATATCCACCTGCCAGTGGAAAGTCACCCTTTAAAAACATCTTTATAGCATAGCATGAGCTCTGTATTTCAGGCAAATGTTCTCCAAAGAAGCAGTATTACTTACAGGCACAGTGGGACAACAGCTCAGCATTTCCTTCCTCCAGGTCTGTTCAAGCAACATTTCTGCCATTTAAAAAGTCCTTATTGATTTTTACCGAAGAAGGGTATTTCTCAACCTTTTATGCCCCATAAACACTTTGCTTGATAACATATCTAATAGTACCCATTAGGGTTTTTTAAAGTAATTTTGCAAATTTTGCTTGCACTATTAAATAATTTGAATGTAGAAACATTTTGGATCAGAATTTTATAAATAAGCAAACTTACATAGCAGCTTTTTCCTACCTAATGGTAGAACAGCATACATACTATTAAAAAATTATAAAGTACCTCTTAATAGACTATTTTATAATATTCAAAGGATAAAACTTTTCTCATTTAGCAAATAATATATGGTATTTTTAAATAATTAAGAATGCATGACTTGCACAAAATTTCAAAAGGAAAATGTTGGGTACAGACACTACATGTTTTTAGGCACAGGGCAGGTTCTCAATAAATTTTAGTTGGTTCTATCATTTGTAGGCACATGGCAGTACTCATGGAACTACAAACAGAATAGTGACACTGCACTATAGGCTACAGTAGTGGTCCCCAACCTTTTTGGCACCGGGACCGGTGCTCTTATGAGAATCTAATGCCTGATGATCTGAGGGGCTGAGGCAGTGATGCTGGTGCTGGGGAGCAGCTGCAGATACACATGAAGCTTCTTCCCTCCTTCACCCGCCACTCAACTCCTGCGCGCAGCCCAGTTCCTAACAGGCCACTGACTGTATGTATGGTCGGCAGCCCAGAGGCTGGGGACCCCTGTGTTATGGTATTTCTTTCAAAGCAGCGGTAAGCTGTCTGATTTGGTTGGGGGTTGAGAAGGGCATGTTTTGAGCCAAACGTGATAAACAGCATCTTGAAAAG
The DNA here is from genome assembly GCA_003508835.1 of Eonycteris spelaea. Classification (NCBI taxonomy): domain Eukaryota; kingdom Metazoa; phylum Chordata; class Mammalia; order Chiroptera; family Pteropodidae; genus Eonycteris; species Eonycteris spelaea. Next base: position 2,138,857 of record PUFA01000116.1, on the reverse strand, counting down.
CTAAAACAGTAGGAAAGATAGTCTAGAAAGAGGACAGAGCACAGATGCACCATGTGAAACCTTTAGAGACTAGTAAAAAGATCAGTCAAGTTCAACTATCAGAATACGACTGGTTAAGAGCGTCTGGGCTGTTCTGTAGCCTGCCTGAAATGCCAGCTTCAGGAGTTTCTCGCCTGACTCAGCAGCCACGGGAAGGCTGAGCGGGGCAATGACATGGCCTGTCACCTGGAAGGTGCACGCCACCCTAACAGGTGCCTAAAGCTTGCACTTCTTCTCCCTTTATCAACAGGGAAGAAGGAGGGGGTGTGTTACTTGTACAATGAAGAAAAATTAAAAATTATTGTGGGAGTAAAATTAGGTGTTGAGTAAAAGAACTGATACTCTGTAGAAATAAATTAGTATGGAGAAAACAAGTATATACTATGAAAAGCCATCTGTTGTATATAATGCAAAATTTACTTAAATGTCAAAATAGATAGACCAAGTTTGGCAACCTCATCATAGCAGATTCTCAAATCAAAGTTACTTTTATTTTACTTTTAACATTCTCATTTATCCTTTTCATGGAAAGGTCTGAATTACCCAAAATCAAAAATTTAAAGAATTACTAAATATTACTTTCAAAACTAGTTAATTTAAAACTTCCCCATGCCGAACACCTAATACTAACTATACAAATATCATTTCAGACATTTTTCCAAAGAGGACATACAGACGGCCAACAGACCTGAAAAGATGTTCGACATCACTAATTATCAAGGAAATGCAAATTAAAACCAGTGAGACATCACCTTACTCCTGTCAGAATGGCTATCATCAATAAATCAAAAAACAAGTGTTGGCGGATGTGGAAAAAAGGGAACTCCAGTGCACTGCTGGCCGGGACTGCAAACTGGTGCAGCCACGACTGAAAACAAGTTGGAGGTTCCTCAAAAAATTAAAACTAGAACTACCTTGTGACCCAGCAATCCCACTCTAGGTATTTATCAGAAGAAATCGCAAACACTAATTCGAAAAGATTTATGCACCCTTTGTTCACCGTAGCACTATTTACAATAGCCCAGACGTGAGAGCAACCTCAGGGCCTGTGAGTGGAGACTGGATAAAGAGAGATGCGGTAGGACGCAGAGACCGGACGCAGAGAGCACTATGCTAAGTGAAGTCAGTCAGACGAATACCGCCTCTCGCATATATGTGGACTCTAATCAAAATTTTTAAAAAAAGGAAAAGAAAACACAGACTCATTGACAGAGAATTGATGATTGCCAGAGGGGGGTTGGGAACTGGGTGAAAAAGAGGAAGAGAGTAAGAAGTACAAATTGGTAGTTACAAAATAGTCACAGGGATGTAGAGTACAGCATAGGGAACACAGTCGATAATATTGTAATAACTACATATGGTGCCAGGTGGGTACTAATCAGGGGATCACCTCTTAAATTACACCACCATGCTGTACAGCTGAAACTCACATAATATTGAATATCAACTGTAATTGAAAAATACATATATATCATTTTCATTTCCATGTTTCTGCAAATACATAACATTTTGTTATACTATGAACTAAATGACTTTTGGATTAAGAATAAATTTGCTTTCATATAATTTACCTGAATTTAAACAATTATGCTTCCACTATTAACATTATGTAACTTGATCTGTATATTGTCAAAAATACACAAAATCGAAGTAGAAAATTAAGGAGAAACTTTTGTAATACATCTATCCGACGGAGAACGGATACCCGGAATATCTCAATTTTAAAACAGGCAAAAGGACTGACTTAAAAAAATGTTTACAAATGACCAATAAGCACTTTCAAAGATGTTCAACATCACTGATCACCCTGGGACAAATTAAAACCACAGTGGGATACTTAACACTCATTAGATAGCCAAAATTTAAGACTGGCAATACTAAGTGCCAGTGAAGAGTAGAGAAACTGTAACTCGTGTTACAGCTACAACTGAAACTGTAACTCTTCCCGCAAAATGGCACAATCACCTGGAAAAAGTTTGGCAGTTTCTTATAAAGTTAAATCAATATTTACCACATGACCCAGTAGTACAACTACAGGGTATTTACTTACCCAAAAGAAATTAAAAGATTTTTATGTCCACAAAACTTACACAAATGATTATAGCAGCTTTAGTAATAACAGCCCCAAAACAGAAACAACCCAGGTGTCCGTCAACAGGTAAAAGAATCAAAACCAGTATATTCACACAATGGAAGGCAACTCAGAAAGAAACTACTGACACAAACAACAACATAGATAAACCTCAAAAACATGGGGAAGAAAGAAGCCAATCACAAAGGAGTACTTACTGTATAATTCCATTTATATGCAATTCCTAAACAGGAAAAATCTGATGGTAGTTGAGAGGAAATTATTGTAAACGATCACAAAAGAACTTGGATGATAACAATGTTAAATCTTGATTGAAATGGTGGTTACACAGGTATATACATTTGTCAAAACTCTTAAAACTGTACCCTTCAAATATGTGCATTTTATTGTACATAAATTACACTTCAATACAGCTGATTTTAACTTAAAAATGGATACCTTTCTAGAAAGTAATTTGACAGCTATTAAAACCTGAAATGTATATCCTCTAGAAACAGCCATTCTTACAGAAAGTTGTCACACAACTGTTCAGATATGTAAGGATGTTCACTTCTTTTGAGGAAAGAACACAACGTCCATCACAGAGGCTGGCTGGCTCACTGTGCGACAGCCATAAACTGGGATCCCTCGTAACTTACTTAACAACACAGCCTGCCAGCTCAGAGCAGGGAGCAGTGGACTTTTTCTGTGACGGGCCACCCGATGAGTGCTTGCTCTAGGCTTGGCAGGCCACATCCAGTCTCCCTGCATATTCTTTCTGGGGGGTTTCATTTGTTGTTACAACTCTTTAAGAAATGCTAAAATCGCTAGCAGTTCTTGGGCCTTACCCCACCACTGCACTCCACCAAAAAAAAAAAGAAAAAAAAATCAGGGTGAGAGATCAGGGCTTTGAAACCAAAGCGCCCAAATTCAAATCCTTACCCCACTAGCTAGTTTCTCCTAATCTCTCCATCGCTTGCTGTTGCAGTTATCTGTATAAAATAAAGCACTCAGAGCAGTGCCAAGCACATAGCAAGTCCTAACAAAATATCAGCTATTTTTAATGAAATTGATCTTTGTATTGACCTAAAAAAGTTTTAGAATAACTTGATCCCATTTTTGTAAAGTATATGTTAAGTACATATTCACATAAATACATTGGGCAGTTTAGGGGAAACATACGCCCAATTGTTAAGGGTAGTAATGGGATTACAGGTATGGAGAAAGCTTTCACTTCATAAATAGTTCCGGTGTTTTAAGCTGAACATATATTACTTGTATTTAATAGACATTTCTAAATAAACTAATAAGCCATGTGTAGCACCACTTTCTTTACTTACGGACCATAAGCAAATATTTAAACTTGAGAAGTGTTTAGTTCCATCAATGAGATAGTACATTAACTCTTAAAAACAATATTGGCACAATAACTACAAATCGCTTATCAAACACTTTGTGCCAGGTGTCCTGCTCAAGTGTTCATATGTATGAATTTAATCCTCTCAACAACCTATGGAATGAACACTGTTGTCATGATCGATTTACAGAGAAACAGACATCAAGGACAAACTCGCCCAGGACACAAAGTGGCAGCTCAGGAACTAGAACTCAAGCAACATGACACACAGACCACACTTCTAAAAGCACGGCCCTCCCCCTGTGGTCTGGCTGAGAAAGAAACCCACAGACATCTCGCAGTCTGTGCAGGGGATCAGATGGTACCTCCCATAAAACTACTATTACCTACTTCTACATATAACTTTCTAATTGGTCCAAATAAACTCTTCTTGGAACTGATATGTCTTTAATTATCCAGGAAACCAGTAGATAACATAGAGTCTAACAGATTTTAAGTTGGATGATGACTAAAAATTCTAGCTGTACAATCCTGGGTAAGTTCCTAACCCTTCTAGACAGCAATTTCCTTTATCTGCAAAGGTTTGTAGAGTGTGCTGTTGTTAGTTTTTACTATAAAACTTCCATAACGAGATTTACCATTTTAACCATTTTTAAGTGTACAATTCAGTAGCATTAAGCATATTCAAAACATCATTCCACTATCAGCATCCTTGTCCAAAACTTTTCATCATCCCAAACTGAAACTACATACCCATTCAACACTATTCCCACTCTCGCCTTCCCTCGGCCCCTGGCATCATCTATTCTACTCTCTGCCTCTATACATTTCCCTATTCTAGGTAACTCCTATAAATGGAATCAAACAATTTTTTTTCCCTTTTGTGTCTGGCTTATTTCATTTAACATAATGTTTTCAAGGTTCATCCATGTTGTAGCATGTATGATTTTCATTCTTTAGTGGCTGAATTATATTCCATTGTATGTGTATACCATGTTTTGTTTATTTATCTGCAGGGTAGTTTTTACAAGAATTAAATTTAAAAATCATCAGAAGTGAATGTTACAATAAAATAACCAAACCAAATAAATGAATAAAGCATCTGGAAAATAGTACACACTTTAACATTAATGTCTTTTTTCACTTCGTTTTTGACATATTTTTGCACCAAGTAGTGGTGCCATGGCAAAATACGAAACAGTGCAACCACCTCAGAATCTTATCAACTATGCCTTTTGAGATATTACTCAATTAGCTAATCTACATTTATCATTTTAAAAGAATGATGAAGATCCTTGCAATAAATGAGCCGTAATTATACTGGCTAGCACTACCTCCTTCAGTTTTAGCTTCAAAATCTACCTCGAATTACTCCAATAAAGAACTCATCCACTGAACTAGACATCCTTCAATTAAAAGATTTACTACTCTCTCGAACACTTTCCCCTCCTTATATTTTTGTACAAGGATCATCAATATCAACATCAAGTCAAATTAAGTAGAAACTATATGTCAGGTATCCAGAGTCAAAGTCTTTCTAGCTGCCTGAAAGGCCAAACATGAATATCAACAGCTGCACCTAAACGTCATCCAATGTTCAATAGAAACCTTCGAACTTGTTACCCTGACGCTTATTTTTCTTTGTAATCACTGCCTCTCAGGAAGAAAAAGACACCTTCCAAAGTTCCTCACAACATAAATGTTAATATATGCTGTTTGCTTTGTGAGTTCCTTTGTAAAATTATTTCCCTACACTTTTTCATATTTCCTTCATTCATTCAACTATTAAACCCCTATTCTCTAGCAACTACCAGGTATAGAGGAGAATACCTCAGAGCCCCTGCCTTAAGGCACTTGAGAGTGTAGTGAAGGAGGTGGCTGCATAAACAAGTGATTACAATACAATTTGATACATGCTATAATAAAAGTATGAACAAAGCCCTGTGGAATACAGGAATGCCTGGGAATTCAGGGAAGGCCTCTAGAAGGTAAAGAAAGGTATCATCTGACCGTGAACCTTTCTCTGAATTTAATGAGCTGCTCTTCTCCACTCACATTCTCCAAACTGACGATTTCACCCTCACAAAGAATCCTTCTTAAGTCATAGAAAATGTTTTCATCATTTGTACTGACAGCGACTTCAAGGCAAATCCATAAATCATTTCTAATTGACCCCAGATTGCATTAGTTAGAGCATTTTTCCTTGTTTGTTTTTAAAAAGCAGATCAACTTGCTTAATCACTATTTATTTAGACCAATACAGAAACCAATTCACACTCCTGGGGAAATCTGCCTAAAATTTTTCAGTTATCAAGACAATCATTTACACGTATGCATGCAAGGCAAAACTGGCATAAAAAAGCATTCGTACTTTTGACTAACTACACTAAATCAACAAGTGGGGTTTTTTCTAATCACTGCTGGTTAAATTGACAAAATACATTCTCTACTCAACCAGAAAAAAATTTACAAATTTTTAAACTAACTCCCCATAAAGACTTCAAAAATAAATCTTGAGGCAATTACAAAGATCGTAATTATCAAATACAGAATACACAAAAGGGAAAATTAGAACTTCTTACCCTAAAAGATCCAAATTTCAGTCCAGAGCTGCATAACTAGCTCATCTCATGACAATGGACAAGATTATCAGCAGGACTATTCAATATACAATTATCAGCAACTAACCTAAATGTAAACATTTAACAATCTCAGCACTGAGGGCAGCACCTGGAATGTCTGTTCAGTGGTGCAGTGCTGTCCAACACTACAAAATATATATGCAATACTTTTACACTACATTTCTGTCTCCATTTTTACAAAACTGTAAGATAGTACGTAGACATTAAATCTTCATCAGATAAAACAATGTAAATCAGAAAAGTGCCTATGTGGTTCTAATTTCTTTTTTTTTTTTTTAATATATTCACTTTCTATACAAATTAGAATTTACGATCCAGTTTTCCTAAGCATTTCTGGGACTTTAAACATTACATTCCCTAATATACTTCCAAAAAGAGAGAAAAGGATTCCTTTTATCTGGGACTAACTTCAGAGACTAGGAAAAGAAAATATACCTGAAATACTTTCATTTTCTTGCAAACAAAATTATCAATAAACTAGTGAGGATTATACACTTGTTCTACATTTTATTCCTACATATAAAATAGTTGCTAAGACTCATGAATGAAGAGTAATTAGAAAATAAACTTCAAAACCCTTAGAAGTATAGGTTACATTCAACTGTATCAGCATTACTGTTTTTCAAGGATTTTTTAAATTTTGTCTTATGTAACATTAAAAAGCCATAAAATTAAACTCATGACCTTGAAACCTGGGAAGTAAACCTTGCAGCAAAGTATATTTAAATACCAAAGACAGATTTTTATTTCCAAATCAATTTAACTTTTACAGATCCTGTGTGATAAACAAAGGAAGTTTAGCTTAAACGTGGACAGCACACATTCAATTTCTTAAGCAACAAACATCTCTGCATCCAGCATTTTTCTGACTCACCAAGGCTATTGTTCACGAAAAACAAGACCAATTAATGAAAAATTGCTAATCATACCAACGAATACACGTTTCTCATAAGTATTTTATTTTGATCAACTATTTCTACCACCTCATCTTCATTCAACCCCTACGGATTTGGGGAAGAGTCGCTGACTAAATGACAGTTGATTTCGTTAGCACCTGTCGCCATTCTCAGATGTATCAAGTTGGCCAAAACAGCTTGTAATTTTTTTTTTAAAGATTACGATTCTCTTTAGAAAGTGGGAACTCACAAGCCGTGAGTTCACCAAGTTTTCCAAAATATCGTGCGTCTCGATTCCTCCCGTTTTCAAAACGTGACCCTGCGGCACAGACTTGTCGGTGGTTGGAAGAGGGTACACAATGACGCGGGAACTCGACGGAAAGCCCTCCCAACGAACAAAACCGAGACGGGCGAGAACAGCTCGACCCTCCCCTCAAACTTAACGTGCGGACAGCCGAGAAGGCAGAGCGGCCCGGGACGGCTTCGTCCGCGCGGCTGCGGACCACGGGGTTTGGGGCTGCGCCGGGGCAATGTCACAGGTGCGGCCACTCGGGGTGCGCGTCCGCACGCCGTCCCGGCCGCCGCTGCCCTCGCCCGGGCCCGCGCGCGAGCGCGGAGGGGAGGGGGGCGCGGGCCCGAGCCCGCCCGGCCGCCGCCGCACTCCCCACGCCCCTCTCCCCGCCTGCTGTCAGGCCCCGGTGTCACTGCCCCTTCCTCGCGCCGGCTCCCCCGAGACACAGTCCGTCCTTTGTCTGAGTGTGCACTCGCCGGCGAGGTCCCACCAAGTTGTGTGCGTCCCGTCCCACCCGGCGCTCCACACAAAGGAGACTTGGGCTCGGGCGGCCAGCCCGCTCCGGGCACCGGGGCGCCCCCGGCCCGGCCCGGCGCCTCCTGAGGGGCGGGCGCGGGAGAGGACCCCTCGGCGCAACCCCCGCGAGCGCCCGCCCCTGCCGCCGCCTCGGGTCCCCGGGGTCCGGCACTGCCCGCCCGCGGAGTGGCACGGGCCAGCTCGGGTCCACGGCCCCCTTCCGAGGGGTGTCCCCTCACCCCGCCCGCAAAAGCGGCGCCCCGGGAGAGCCAGCCGAGGGCGATACCCGGACGGGTGAAGCGGCGGCGGGGAGGTCCCGGCGCCGCCGCCGCCGCCCGGCGTCCGGCTCCACAACCCCGCCGGCCGCCCCGACAGCGGCGCGTTACCTGCGCCCCGCGCCCCAGCCCGCGCCGTCCCGCGCGCCGCTCCCGCGCGCGCCGCCGCCGCCGCCGCCGCCGCCGGGGTTCCACCGCCTTCTGCGTCCCAGTGGGTGTCGAACGCTCCCGGACCAAGCGCCAAACGCGGCAGCCCAATCGCCATCGCTTTTATTTGGCCCCCCCAGTCCAACCAAGCGCCGCCCCCGATTGGCGGGACGCGGGCGGGCGGCTGTCCAATCACAGGGCCCGCCGGGCGCGGAGGCGCCGCGCCAGCCCCACGCAGAGGCGCCGCGGGACGCGGCCGGGCCGGCGGCGCGTGCGCGCGTGCGCGCGGCACCGCCGGGGGCTCGGCCGCCGAGTGGCAGCGTCGCGGCGCCCCTTTGTTCTGGTGCCGAGGGCTCGGGGCCTCTCAGGAGGTAAACGAGGGGCCTGTGGGGCCCGGAGCCCGGGCCGCGGGGTGGAAGCGGCGGAGTGGGGTGGCGGGAACCGGCCGGAGGGCGGGACGGCGCGCTCTCGGCGCTTGGCGGGAACCGCCGCCTTGGAGTTCCCGGGCCGGAGGGACGGGGCGGGGCCGAACGCCAAGTTTGAACCAGTTCAAAACTCGGGGGTGGTAACGGTTTCAACCGCCGGGCTCTTTTCCCCGCGCGCGGAGCCGAGACCCGGGCCGGCAGGCGGGCGCGCGGGAGGCGGCGGGACCCGAGGGCCGGCGGGACGCGCGCCGGGGACCCCGGCCGGTCTCGGGCGACGGGCCACGACCCTCCCGCGCTCCGGTGGGGCAGACGCGCCGCCGGCCGAGCGGAGCGCCCCACCCGTCACCTCTGTCTGGCGCTGCCCCTTCGGCCGGCCTCCGATCCCCCGCCGCCCGCTGGTCAAGCCCGCAGTGCCCCTCGCCTTAGAAACCTGGGCAAGAGTGACGTTAACATTTACTTCAGCTTCCTCATACAAAGCGCCTTGTTCAGACCCTTCCAGTGCTGGTAGTTCCAAGCACGTGTCAACGTTAAAAATCATTTATGCAGAATGAGTGCCGTTCGCTGGCCTCTTGCTGACGCCCCGGAAAGTGTTAGGATGGTTGCAACAGTTTTCAGTTACTTAAATGGAATCTTGGGATAAACCTGTCTCAACCCAGAGGAATTAGGAATATTCTGTTTAGGATACAATCTTCTCTTTTGCTTAATCTGGCAATGAAGTTAAGGTTACTACGAATTTATTTTTAATGGGATGCAGCTACGAGACATAAAAACCACTCACCCTTGTAAACTGAGATCCCATATTGAGAGTTCAGGCGGGAGGGGGGGCGGAAATCAACTACGAACTGTTGCATTACAAGCCTAAATAAAAGCTTTCTTATTTTTAATTACATTTCAAAATGCCTTAAGATTTTTAATAAACTATAGTTTTTCATTTGATTTAACGCATGATTTTCCCACCTTTCCTAAACCGCTACCCCATTTCTCACATATTCCGAATGAATTCAATATTGTAAGTGTATGTGAAGGGAAGCCAAAAGAGGAAAAACAGTCATGTGCACAAATAACGCAATTAGGAATAAATGATAAGACTGCAAAAGTAGGTTATGCATCTGAGATGTGACTGTAAAATAATGTAACATTTCCATCTGTCATGCACCTAACAGTCACCAGTACATCCCTATTCCATGGTAAAGGCTTCCACCTAGACCAGTAATTGACAGTTGCACTTTTTTGTTACCATTGACATACACTGTTAGTGTCAGGTGTACAACATAGTGGTTAGACATTTATATAAGTTACAAAAGACAATTACTTGTTTAACCAGCAGTTTAAACCTCAGTAGTTAACTACTCGTTCCTAAGTTGCTTTCAAATTGCTGATTGTATCCTTTATGTTAAATATAGCACAGGCCGTTTTTAAAAGAAAAATCAAGGAAATTACATTAACAAATTATCAGAAAGCAAATCAAAGCAATATATAAACAAGTCAGCATAGCGTGCAACATCATGAATTGCTAAGGCATTTAAAATAGAGAAATGATATTGGACCAAGACATTCCCCCGCCAAAAAAAAAAAAAAATTCCTCAAAAAAGGAAATTTTAGCTATATCCTGGAGAAAACATGAGACCTAGATTGAGGGGCAGCGAAGGCACTTGAGATGGCAGTGCACATCCATGCAGAGTGCATGGAATGTAAGTAGAACTGAGTGTTCCAACTGGGAAAGGGCGAAAGATAAGCGAGCTAAGTGGAGCTATAGTAAATATATTTATAATGTACATGTTTAATGTGAAGGCTGAGTTGCAGCAGGAAGTATGGCTGCCTGTGGATCACAAAATTAATCAGTGATGACGTTAGCCAGTTAAGCAAGATATTTTAGATCACAATGATGGCAGGAAAAAGGGATAAATCTGCAAAAAGACTTCATTACATGTGGAGGGCATAATAATACTTTGCAACTCTAAATACAAATACAGGAAAGGTGGTAGGAAAGAGTACATTTGACCCTTGAAAACTTGGGGATTAGGGGTCCCGATCACCCCCATGCAATTGAAATCTTAATAAAACTTGAGTCCCCAAAACCGCAACCACTAATAGCCTGCTGTTGACCAGAAGCCCCACCTATAACAATTAACATTTTGTATGTTGTATATGTTAAACACTATCCCTACAATAATCTAGAGAAAAAATGTTATTAAAGTCATAAGATTCATCTGTTTTTTTCAAATTGTCACAAATCTCCAAAAAAATTTCCAGTATATTTATTAGGGGGAAAAAATGTGTGTAAGTGGACCCACATAGTTCAAACCTTGTTGTTCAAGGGTCATCTGTTTTCCATACTAAGAAAACTCATCTGAAGATTTCCAAACAGGAAAGACAAGAAAATGTGTGAGTGTGTGTGCGTGCTCGCATGTGTGCATGCGCTCACATCCACCCACTCAAATGCGAGTTACTGCCGAGGCCTAGATGAAGCAAAAAGCTGGGCTGAACACGAAGGTGGATTTGAAGGATGAGGGTCTCAGAGCAGATTACTGTTCTAACTACTGGTAGGTCCTATTGCCTCTGCCCACAAAACAGATTCACTATTATAGTTATGGTAAAACCAAATGTGGAGTGTGTAGCTCTACCTTATTCACTGCTGTACATTCAAGGCCCAGCACTGCTACATAATATATCCTCAGGGTCTTCCTAGGGGAAGGAAAGTCAAGTGCAAAGTCCAGGCTCTCTGCATCTCAGAACTTTCCTTTCAACCCAGGAATAGGATTTCATTCTCACACATTCACTTATTCCCTCACACTCAACAAGTATTTATGGAGTTACTAAGTGGAAGACACTGTTGGAGGACCAAACAGTACAGTGTGAGCCAAACAGAAGTCCCTGCCTTGGTGGAGGTGACTTTTTAATAGAAACAAATTATATAGCATACTAGAGTGATAAATAAAATGCAGAAAAACAGCATGGAAAGAGGGAAATGTTGAGTGCAGATGCTTCAATTTAAAAATAGCTTGGTTAGGGAGGGCCTCACTAAGGTCATATTTGGGGTGGGGGTGGGGGACATGAGGTAGATAAAGGAGCATTCCAGACAGAGGGACTGGCAGGTGCCTGGGGCCTGACATGGGAGCTTGCCTGGTGTCTTGCAGGAACAGGAAGGGGGAGGGAGGTTGGAGGGAGGTCATAGAGGTGAGAGGGCACAGGCAGATCCTCCAATGAGCGTGGCTGGGAACCAACTGGGAACAGTGGAGCTGGTGGGAAGTAGTCAGATTCTGGATATATTTTGAAGGTATAGGTAATAGGATTTGCTGACGGATTGGATATAAGATGCAAAAAAAAGAAGTTGAAAACCAGCTTGTGGATGAGCGAGTGAGTCATAACTGGTTGGAGGCTGCAGGGGCTGAGGGTTGGAGGTCTGGAGATCAGAGATTAGTTTGAGACAGTAAGTCTGAGGCGCCTATTTTCAACCAAGTAGAAATATCAAGTAGGTGGTAAGTTATTGTTGGGAGGAAAACTTTACCTGGTTAGGTCTTAATTACCTGCCTGCAAACTCATCGACAACTTGGAGTTACCCAGAGTAACTCCCCAAACAGCTAAGGGCAAAGGTTTACATACCAGCTACATAAAGAGCAGGGGTATAGGGGGTTTAAGGCTTCAGAGGATAGAGGCATTCCAATGAGGCTTACTTAGGGATTTTTTTCTTTTCAGTGTCCCAGTGTCCAAGGTCAGTCACCTCCCTGACCCGGAGACTCGGGAGGGGTTGGGTAGCTGACACTGAAAGCTCTGCTTTAGTCAGGGGAGGGGAGTTCAAGAAAGTTCTTTCCGTCTCTGTTGAAGCTCAGATCACTTTAAAATCATCTTTGCATCACTTCCAGTGCAAGAAATCCATTATGGAAGTCAAGTTAGGAGGGAGGCTGTGACTGGGAATACCAGTTTGGGAATACCATTAGCATATAAATGTTATTTAAAACCAAGGGAGTGAATGGAGATAGGAAGTTGGAAAGATGGTGGAGATGAGGAGAAAGCCCTGAAAAGAGAGGGAGTGGGAAAGCCGGCATCCTGGAAGCCCAGAGGAGAAAGGGCTTCAGTGAGGAGAGAGTAACTGAATATCGTGCTAACAGGCCCCACAGGAGGCCTGAGACTCCACCCCTGGAGTTAGCAGTGTGAAGGTCACCGGGCGATCTCGATAAGACGTCTCAGTGGACTGGTTGGAGCGGGTTCCATAGTGAATTAGAGGAAATCGGAGACAGCAATTATAGACAACTCTCTCAAGGATTTTGCTTTAAAAATGAGTGAAAATATAACAGAGTAAGTGGGATCACAAGAAAGATTTTAAGAGAAATCACATCATATAGGTATTCTGATGACACATCCAGAGGAGATGGGAAACTTGACAATTCAGAAAAGAAAGACTATTGCCAGGGCAACATCCTTGAGTGTGCTAGAGGGAGTGAGTGGACTCCACACCTTGAACAGGTAAAGGAGATGGTCCTAGAGCCTGAGTGGAGGATGTGGCCTTTGCTGGGAGCCTGAACAGGTGAGAAGGTAGAGTGTGTGGTCATAAATCTACATGAGTAGATCTGGTATAAGTTTACATCTAATTGCAGGTAATTAATTACCTGACTAAGAATGGATAGTGTCTGAATGAGTATGTGGTTAGGAGGAAAAAAATGTTTAGACCATTATATTCTAACATTGCATTTCTATCAACTCTCCCTTCTTGGTCTTAAAAGAATTTCTCAGTCCTAACAGATAGAAAACTGATGGTTTTGGTTTGGGGCAAACGTAGTACACAGAGCAATAGTGAAAAATCTAAAAGCTTTTGGAGGACAAATGAAGGACAATTAGGGTATAAAATCTGGGTAAGAAGTTTGAGTTCATCAGACTTATACTGCAGCCTGGAAAACTGGACTGGGGCCAGAGAATATGTGGCATGTACAGAAATTGTAATTAAAAATTGTAGCAATCTTTATGTTACATATATCATGTAACATAAATATGTCATGATTTATTCCTTTTCAGAATAAGGTTGAAATAGTCAAACTGTAGAAAGCCAAAGGGAGATGTCATAGGCCACCACTAAAATGCTCCCAATCATTACTGCCCCTGATAGTCATACCCTTATGTAATTCTCCCCCATGAGTGTGGCCTGGACCTGGTGACTTGCTCCTAACTAATAGAATATGGCCACAAGAGTAATGAGATGTCACTTCTGAAATAACCCCCTACTCCCCACCTACCTATATATTTCTCTTTCTCTCTCTCTCTCTCTCTCTCTCTCTCTCTCTCTCTCTCTCTCTCCCTCTCTCTCTCCCTCCCTCCTCTCTCTCTCTCTTTCTCTCCCTTTCCCTCTCCCTCTCTCATCTCTCATCTCTCATCTCTTCCTCTGGATGAAACAAGATGTCACATCAGTTTTCTCTCTTACACTTTTACCACCCTAAATGTCAGCCGAATTGTACGACTCACTTTCCCAAACACAAACTCATCTAAATTGATCAAGATGTTACCATTTTACTTTAAGACTTATAAAAAAGAAATTTGATTAAGTCATATGAATAGATTAAATTAACTGGGAGTTTTAAAGGAATCCAAGTATGGAACTGAAGAATGCTTGGCCCAAATATTGTTACAAATGGCTCCTAGGCTGAATATCGTTTCACAAATGCGATGCTTGTCTTATAAAAAGCTATCGAGGATTTGAGGAAGGTGAGAATTGACGGATCTTACCGTAATTATGGGCTATAACGAGATAGGATCAATAAGGACTAAAATATATTGTATGAAAGAGAATATGGTTTTAGCAAAGGATAAGAGTTGGGAAGGAAAGAATAAAACTGATTACATGATTGTATATATAGATACTCCAAACTAATTTTCAGTCAAAGTATTAGAACTAATGACTGAAGTTAACAAGGTCACTGGATATAAGACTAGTTTACAAAAATCAATTTCTATAGACCAGCGATAAACCAAGAAGAAATTGAACGTTTAAAGTGAACCCATTTACCTTGTAAAAAACATCAAATACCTAATAAGAGATCCAATGAAAGACGTGCAAGACCTCTATGCTGAATATTATAAAACGGTAATGAGGAAAACTAAAAAAGACCTAAGTAAACACAGGGAATATTTTCATCATTTAGAAGACACAGGGGTTCAACACAATGCCAGTCAAAATCCCATCAGAGTTTATGGCCACATGCATATGTGCATGCGTACGTGTGTGTAAATTGACAAGTTGATTCTAAAATATATGCGAAATTCAAAAGGCCAAGACAGTCTCAAAAGAGAAAAATTAAGCTAGGAGACTTTACGACCAGACATGAAAACCTAGCTTTTTAAAGCTCTCATAATTAACACAGTGATATTGGCAAAAGATGGATAAACAGACCGAACAACACAGAGACCAGAAACAGATCCACACCTGTATAGTTGCTTGGTTTACAGCACAGGTGGCCTGGGAGTGGGAAGAGGCCCACCTCTGAGTAATTGCTACTGGGTATCTTTACAGAGGAAGAAAACCTTGGCGGATTACTCATCTAAATGTTAAGACATCTTTATGATCTTGGAGTAGGCAAAAATGCTTAACAGGATACAAGTGCTCAGCATAAAGAAAAAAATTAAGAACTTCTGTTTTTCAAAAGATACCATTAAGATGCTGAAAAAGCTACCAAAAATCTACAGTACACTTATCTGACCAAAGACTTCTCATCAAATTACACAAAGAACTCCTACACAATAATTAGAAAAAGAAGCTAACATATTGGGAAATGGGGGAAAAAAACTTAAACTAGTAAATATACAAATGAACAATAAATATAAAGTGCTCAATTTCACTAATCATCAGAGAAATGCAAATAAAACCATAGGATAATACCACTACATTCTTACCTGAATGACTAAAACAAAACAAAACAAAAACACAAAAGATACCTAGTGTTGGCAAGGATGCGGAGTAACCAAAATTTTTGTACACTATTGGGAAGAGAGAGCATCTATCAAACTTGAACTACTGAATACTCTGTAACCTAGCAGAACTGCTCACAGCTATAGATCTAGCAGGTACAAATGTGTATTTATCAAAAGACATGAACGAGAATGTTCATAAGGGCACTATTCCTAATAGCCACAAACTGGAAGCAATCCAAAAGCCCATCAACAGAATGAATAAATTGTGGTAAATTTACATAATGGAATGTCCTACAGCAATGCAAATGAGCAATCTACAGCTACATACAACAATATGAGTGAATGATAAACACTAGTGAAAAAAGTCAGAAGAAAGAATATGTATCATGATTTTGTTTATTTAAAGTTCCTTAACAAGCAAAGCTTATCTACGATACCAGAAGTCAGAAGAGCGGGTTATCCTTGGCGAGAGCAGTGACTGGAGAGGAGGAAGGCCGTGGCGGGGTGCCGACCACGTTCTAGTCCAGACCTGGTAGCTGGGTGAACAGGTGCATTCACCACGGGAAAATGTCCTTAAGCCACTTCTCTGTGTATATTGCACTTGGGACCCACAAAGAAGACCAAAGTGGGGTGAATGACGAATAAGGGGGAAAACCAGCAAGCCACCTGAAAATAGTTTATTAAGAAGGAAGAAGTATATCTGGAATGTATAAAGAACTCTAACAACTCAATATTGAAAAGTCAAATATCCCATTAAAAATGAGTGAATGATTTGAATAGACATTTCTCCAAAGCAGATATGTGAATGGCTAATAAGCGCGTGAAAAGATGCTCAGCATCTTCAGCCATTAGGGAAATGCAAATCAAAACCACAATGAGGTCCTGCTTCACGCCCACTAGGGTGGCTGTTGTCAGAAAGACAGACAGCACGGAGCATCAGCCAGGATGCAGAGGACTCGGAGCCCTCGTGCACTGTGGGTGACGTGTATGTCCCGTGGTGCAGCCATTTGGCAAACAGTCTGGCAGGTCTGCAAAATGTTAACCAGGAAGAGTCACCATATGAACCAGCAACTACACTCCTTGGGTAAGAGAAATAAAAATATATATCCATGCAGAAACTTGTATGTGAATATTCATAGCGGCATGGGAGTTCAGAAAGAGCCACTCCAAGACGCACCTCTGTGATGTGTGGATTGTTCTGAGCTAAAGGCAACTTTAGCCTCGGGCTCAAGAGAAACTTCTGCCCCTCCCTTAACTACGGAGAAGAATTTGAATTGGGGGCCTTGTCCATCCTTAGAGATTATCATAGATAACCTTTTTTGAGGAAACTACTACTGCTGTTATCCCTCAACCCCTTTGGCGCCCCCAAGCACTTTACCTCATCCCTAGCTCAGGAAGTCACACACACCCTGTTCCCTTTCTCTCTCTGACTCTCTTCTGTATGCAGGGTTCCCATACATAAGTATGGGAGTAAATGTGGATATTTTCTTTTGTTAATCTCTCATGTCTGCTTGGTTATTAGACCATCCAGAAGAACCTTGAGGTTAAAGAAAAGTCCTTTCCAACTCCCCAACAGCTATATTCATAATAGCAAAAAAGTGTAAATAACCATCAACTGATGAATGGACTGATGTTTGTACATTTGTATAAATTATAATATCCATACAGTAGGATATTATTCAGCAATAGATAGGAATGAAGTACTGGTACGTGCTACTACAGGGATGCACCTCAAAAACATTATGGTAAGGGAAAGAAACAGGAAAGGCCACATGTACAGTGCCATTTACAAGAAATGTCTAGAATGTGCAAGTCTATAGAGATGGAAAGTAGATTAGCTGTTGCCTGGGGCTAGAGGGGAAGGAGAGGGAGGGAGGAAGAAAGAGTGACAGCTAAATTTTCAAGGTCTTTTTGGAGATGATGAAAAGGTTCTAAAATTATGGTGATGACCATACAACTCTGTAAATTATTAAAACGCACCAAACTGTACAGTCTAAAGGGGTGAATTTTATGCTGTATAAGTTGTATCTTGACGTTATTTTTAAAAAGAAGAAGGAAGGGTGACCACTCAGGTAAACAAAGATAGAATGGGCTGAGACATCCCTCCCACCAAAAGGTTCTGCTTCCAGAGAAATGATATTTGCTCATAAGGAAAGCTCAAGGCAACTTAATTAGAGATAAAATAAATCCTCTTTATATGAAAAAAGAAGACCCCTGGAGCCCTGAGTTAAAACCTAAGGAAAGGTCCTGGGGAAGTCAGCTGCTTGAAAATAAGGCACCGAGGGACAACAAAACATTATTGTCCTAGTGTCAAACTTAAAACAAAGATAACATAAAACTTCTATAGGCGTCCACAAAAGGAAATACTACAAGCATGTTTGATCATTGTGCCTGAAAGGATTAAGAAATGGGGTTGGGAAGGGAAAAAAGATTCTACTAAATAAAGACAGGCAACAAATCAGTACTCTAGGCTGAAAACACAAAGATTGAGAAGGGAATCAAGGGTTCAAAGTCTCTGAAAACACGTGATCTGGATAAAATGAATCTAGGTTTTCCCATTGAATCCCAAGATGTTTCAATTAAAAAGCTCTGCTTACATTCTCTATAATGTATATTGAGAGCAATTAAGAATTACTTCATTTGATAAGTAAAAAGCTTTAAGAACTCATTACCTAAAAATACAGTATAATTAGAGTTTAAAATGTTCACATAAATGCTTAAAAGTTTGAGCCAAAAAAAATAGTTTGAACCACACATGACCATTCATTTATTCACTCAAATGACATTCACTAAGGCTTGCTTGGGTCCATGCCCTGTGTGTGCTGCATTAGGAATACAGACGGGGTGGGAGGGGAGAGGTATAAAGATTCCTCAGGAAAGCATGAGGAAAGCAAGGAAGGGTGGAAGGGATGGCCACTGCCCTTGGCCTCTAGAGTCATCCTTGTCTAGGATCTCGAAAGCAGTAGGTGTCACCAGCTCCCTGAAATCAGGACCAGGCTCACTGAAGTTTCTGACAGGAATCCCTGAGCTACTGGATGGGGCAGGTGAGCTTGGAGCTCGAACTCTCTGGATAATACAGCTCGCCAACAACAAGATCCTGAACCTGATTTTCCCACCGTCACGTGGTACCCTTCAGAATTCTGTGCGTCCTTAGTGGGTCTGAGCAGCAAGGTTCTCTATGCCGGCTTGTGGCCTCCTGCGCTGGGGACCAGTGGGCAGAGTGCGGCTGCACACACTCAGGGCTGGCATGGCGGCCTTGGCTGGCACAGGACCTGAGGCCAGCCAGACAAGTAAGGCAATCCCTTTATTCTTTTACAACCACTCACATGTCGCTTTGCAATCCTTAGTGTTCTAGTGACTGTTGACTAAAGACCTTTCCTACCATTAAAAGAACATGTTCCGATTCAATATTTTTAATATAAGAAATGTTTCCAACTGCAGAAATTCATTTATAACTTGAGGAGAAAATATTTTCCCACTGATGAAATTTATCAAACTGGTGTATAATCTTTTGGGAAGAAAAACAGCAGCAGTGATAAAACTTCAGATGGGAACCATATGTTTAAAATAGCAGCCTTTTTAAACTAAAGGACGATATATCCATGATATAGCTGATTGATTTGGCCTGTCACACCCATCTCATTTGTGAAATTTGAAAAAAAAAAATCACTGAACTTAGAACATTGCACTGGAGACTGACCGTGTAAGTTAATTTCTGAATATAGTACTTTCATACCAAGATTACTCTAGGATAATCTTAAAAGACTGATCAATTGCTCAAGAGTTTCTGTCTTATAAATGCAAAAGAAAGTAGTGTGTAACAAGTCAGTGCACACTGGCAGAAACTTCTCTAATTCATTTTGCCCATAATTTTACTGTTTTTCATATATTTTACAAGCCAATATCCTTTTAAAGTAGGCTGGGTTCTAGCAGGAAATGATGATTATTACATTTTTTTCTAATATGTTAAGTCACTTTGGCTTTCAGAGTGTAACGATTATATAAAGTTTTTAAAAAGCCACTCTGGTGTTTATTTCAGATAACCGTTTGTGTGTGCCAGATGCCCAAACAGCACTGCTTTGCAGTACAAACCAATTCTGCTCTACCTGACCGATGTACGTTTCTCCCCCTCTCTCTTCTCTTCGTTTTTCTGTATTTTTTTCTATAACATTTATGTTTCAGTATTTACATTCTTGCTTTTGATTAACTGTCCTTTTTTTTTCAGGTTATAAAATAAATGAAAATTGTCTATAGCCCACCTTCCACAGACAACCACTTTGGCGCATTTGCTTTCAGTCTTGAGAAACAACTTTTTGATAATATAAAAGGAATACATGCTCATTCAGGAAATCTGTCAAATGGTCTTGATAAACTTGTAGTTTTCAAGATATGAGGTTAGTGACCTGCCGGGATCTGAGGAAACAAGACTCACGTGTCGGGAGTGTTAAGTGACAGCAGAATGTTCGAGGAAGGCGGGTGGCAGCGTTCCCCACGACGGCGCACGCATGTGCTCTGTGAGCCAGGGACCCCGCTTCCCGGAATCTGTCTTACGAGAATTCTTGTTCACACAGAAAACCAAGGATAGTCACCGAAACGTTTACTAGTACAGAAATAATTAGAAACTGGCTGAATATTCATTATTGGGATAGAGTTAAATGAATTATAGTACAGCTACATTATAAATACACATTTATACATTATAAATTCTATGCAGCTATTAACGAGATTAAGTGAATAAAATTTTTTTAATTTTTTTGACTTAAAAATATGAGATAAACCTACATATACTGTTATGTTTAAGATGCAGTATAAAAAGAAGAAAGTAACTCCTTAAACAGTATGGGCATTGTGACCTCATTTATGTAATTACGAGAGAGCTATATGCACACATGCACATATACACAAAAACGCATAGAAAGGGACCGTGAGGATGTGCACAGCGCTGTCACCAGCGGGGTGGAGCACGGGGGAGGATGCTGAAGGGGGGGCGTCCTACTCCGTGTCGTCATGAGTGCCCGACTACAGCAAGAATGCATTCACAGACGACCTGTGTCATTTTAAAAAGCAGAAGTGTACAATGCACTTCATTAATCGTTAGAGACCATCATATTTTAAAATGCTACTTCTTAAATTATATATTACTGTAAAACATTCAGATAATGCAAAAAAGCATAAGAAAATAAAAATCACCAGAGATTGCCTCTTTTACTTTCTTGTTTCTCATATATATGTGTCTGTATATACAGATATACATATATATGTATATGTATACATATTTTTAAACAAAATTATGATCCTACTGTGTATGTATTTTACAGCCTGGTTTTGTGTTTAATATTTTATCATGAGCATGTGATGCGATTAGCATTTGAAAACATGATTTTCAAAATTACGAAATAAGTTAAGCATATGGAAAACACAGAAACTCATATGATACGGGCCATGGACCCGCCACCCAGCTGAAGAAATAAACGGCACCGGTGTGAGAAACCGTGTGCACACTCCTCAGACCCATTGTCCCCCCCCTCTCTGGGAGTGACACAGCGATTTGACTTTGGCATTTGTCATTCCCATGCAGATTTTCGATCTTACATTTACATTACATCTTTCGATTTTACATATAACATATATATGTATGGAACGATATGTAGCATTGCTTTCCAGGAAACACGGTTTTTAATGCATGATTAATATTCTAAATTATAGATATGCTATAATTATTCAACTAGGGTCTTGTTTTAGGTCATTTTAGAACAAATAGCACTTTTACATTTCCCTTTTTAGGTGAAGCTAGTTAAAATAAGCTGCTACGAAAAGGCATAGTCTTTTTGGTGGAATTACTCTATTGTATTTCAAATTCTTAAGCCAACCCCACATTTCATTGCCCATGTCTTCTTGGCTCTGTTTTCGGAGAACTTACTTGCAGACCCACTATGAAAAGGATATTGCACTCTGGAGAGCAAAAGCAGATGGAGCTACAGCTGGGCCCTTCCCAGCTCTGTGTGGGGCTCTCGCTTCTCCCCCGGTCCTACACACGGCATGCAAACGACACAGGTGGTCCCCTTACCACTGGCCGTCAAACTGGGATAGCTGGTCTCCCAATCCAAACCCGACTCTTTCTCCTTTATGATGTGACCATCCTATACCCACTGCTCTCATCTAACAACAATCTCCTCTTCTCTCCAGGCTTAGGTTCTCCGAGTAAGTCAGACATCTGTCACCTGACCTGACATTTCATCCGAATGATCGTTACTTCGTGGAAGCCACTACTAAGTATATTAATTACCGGGAAATATGACAAGAGAACAATACTCTTCTTTGAATAAACATGCCAGAATTCCTACGTTCTCAATCAGCAGCATGCTTGAAAACGGAATAACTTATTCTAGTCATTGCTCAAAATATCTTTGAAAACCTTC
Organism: Eonycteris spelaea; assembly: GCA_003508835.1. NCBI lineage: Eukaryota > Metazoa > Chordata > Mammalia > Chiroptera > Pteropodidae > Eonycteris > Eonycteris spelaea. Next base: position 2,116,881 of record PUFA01000116.1, on the reverse strand, counting down.
TCTTGAAATTGCCTTCAGAAACTGAATCTCCCAAATGGTGACAAAACCTTTTCCTTGGACAACAGATTCTATTTACAGAAGCACCTCTGGGGAGTTTGGGGCCCGAGCTGGGACCGGCGGGGGGGGGGGGCAAAGGGGGGCAGCACCAGTGCCGGCACAGAGGGAGCTGGGCACACCTGCTGTGGAGGTGACACCAACCTGGGCGCACGGGCTGCTCACGACCAGTGTGCGTTCTGACTAGTCAGTGCGTGTGCCGTCTGAGTTACAAAAACAGTTTGAATCTCACCCCTCCAGGGGGCTTTATTACCCTCCCACTTACATGAGCCATCCCAAAGCACCCCCCAAATCATGCCCCTCATGTTAAAAAGCAAAACACACGTGCTAACGGAAGGAATAACTGTTGACTTGTGGTTCACACGAACACACTCTTGGGCCTAAGGGGTGTGCTTTACCATTGCCAGTTCACACCAAAAGTATTTTTCTAAGAATACCCTTTTTAAAGGAAGTAATGTGTATAGCTTGAAACAAGTGAAAAGGACAATTGCTCAAAGGACTGTTGAAAGCAGTTCAGAGCCCAGAGGTTCACCTTGCTCAGATGGATGAGCAAAGGATGAGAATGAAAGCTGAAGGGTTAAACCAGGTCGAGAAATACATCCCTGGAGGGTTTGAATTCTGGGACGTTTCTTGGAACAGTGCTCCGGGCGCCCAGTCAACAGAAAGGTTTTAGAAAAGGATGCAGAAGAGCGGAGAATCAGGGAGGGGGAAACGAAAGGCTTTCAGGTGGCACTGGGGCCACGAGGAGCCCCCTGCCCACTCCTCTGCTGTGCACTGGGGAGCAGGGAGCCCCGGGGCTGGGACCTGCGGGGCAGGACCCGGTGATAGGTCACTGGGAGCGAGACTTCAGGCTGTGGGCGTGGCCGGCCCGCAGCTGGGGTTAGAGAGGCCAGAGAAAATGACGAAAATGAGAAAATGACAGCCCCTAAGACAGAGCGGGGAGTGCCAGGGAGTGCCGGGGAATTCACGCTTGCATTGTAAAATGCGTTCTTCTGCTAACAGCCCCGATTCTCAGGATGCCGTGCTCCAAAGTGAACTCGGTGGGCGATCTGTTACAGCACACAAAGATGTGGCACGTTTACTTCACAGCGCCAGTGTGGCTGCCGCGGCTTCACCGGCCACACTGGACAAAGGGGGGGAGGGTGTTGTGTGTGTGTGTGTGTGTGTGGAGCGGCGAGCGCCCTGTTAAGCATGTGAGTGCTAAATGGGACTAACCAGTTCAAACCCTGGCTGTTAGCTGTGCTGAGGACTCAATTTCCTCATCTGTGGAATAGGAATAATAAACCATTCCTACTCCACAGGGCTGCATGGCTATTATTTTCGTTATTGTTGTTGTCAAAAAAATAAAAGGTCAGTAGCACATTATGAATCTTGTAAATACCTCTGTACTATTCCAGCATACGGAGAGGCCATGACAATGACGACGACAAAATAAATTGTCCTTATTCTACAGAAACACTAGCCAAGCACAAGAAAGGTCCTAACTGTGACAGAGGAGGGGGGTGAGCTTTTTAAAAGCCCTCAGCCTGAGGGCGTTCCCTTTCTCGTAGGAGTGCCTGGCCTGTCCCCTTCCTAAGGTGGTGCCTTCGCTTCTTAGTTCCCTCAGGTTCTAAGAACCGAGTCAGAACAATGCCAGAAGCTGGTCCCTTGTTACCACTCTTTCCTCACACGGCATCGTGGTTTCCAACCCTGCTGCCCTCCCTTTTCCTGTGAACTCGGCCACGTGACTCCGCAGTCCCTCCCCGCGAGAGCTGTGAAGTCCATTTCCTACAGCAGAGGTGTTGGGCGTGGCCCTTGGGCAGATGTGCTCCAAGCTCTTGGGCTTGCCCTCTTGCACCTTACGCTTTTTCTCATCGCCATGAGAAAAAACGTCCCGGCCCAGCCTGCTGGTCTGAGAAATGTGACCTTCTTCAGCATGACCAACGGCCTGCGGGCACACGAGTGCTGGCAGCCTTGCCTTTAAACCGCTGAGTGGAGAGAGAGCTTTGTTACACAGCAAAAGCGAACTGATAAACTCCCAACCCTTTCACCTTTGGTGTGTGCAGATAAAGCTTTCTTCAAAAGAATCCGCAAATATAGAGAGAGAAGTATGTGAAGTGATATATAAATTTATACAGATACGTGTGACTAAGTTTACTAGAGAATATCCTAACAATTCAGTGGCTTGTTTCTTCCTCGAATTTTCCATTTTGCATGTCAAAGTGCTTTATTCAAGTATTTAAAAAACATAGAACAAACAAGAAATTCAAACCTAATTAGTGGATTTGTCTTTTATGTTAGTACGTAAGCCATATGATGAAATAGCACCAACATTTATCAAGATAGAAATGTTTGGAACAGAAAAGCGTGGAAACTTAAAATTAGGTCCCACTTCAGTTGGAAGAAGAGATGCAGTTTCTTCGCCCCTATGATTACTTACTTTTCTGTCCATTGATTTAAGTATTAAGCAAAATAAGGTAAAATCTATCGTTTATATCAGAAAGGATACTATCTAAGTTCAGAGATCACCCTTCCCTCCTGACATTTCCTGCATGCCTATTTAGAAGGCTGGCAAAATAATAGGGTCTGCGTCACCCAGTGAGCTACTAGGAATGCATTCTGAGCAGGCAGAATCGACTGTCTATATTTTAAGCTGGAAAAGATTATTCGCTATCCACGAAAGTACACTTGGCTGCAAGTAGCAGAATCCCTTCACCAACTGTGGCTCAAGCCGGAAGAACGCTGTTTACGTAACAAGAAACTCAGATACAGTCCATATCAGAATCGGTCCGCCGGCTCACCGGTGGCTTTAAGGGCTCCGACTCTTCCTGTCTCTCCATTTCGCTTACTGGCCTAGCATCCCCATGCACGTCACCTCAGGTTACAACGTGGCTGCTGCAATTCCAACGATCACGGGTAACTCCAAGGCAAAGCAATGGGAAGGGGCTGGGTCGGCCACTACTTTCTCACGTATAAAAAAAAGGCAAAAGCTCTCCAGAAGCTTCCCCACAGACCTCCTCCGACATGTCATTATGTCATTGCCAAGAAATGGAGCGCATGCCCACAACCCGAAAAGGGAAGTTAATGAAAGGGAGGCTGGGAAGCTGACGGCTTAGTGAAAGAAAATAAGATCCTCATGAATCTCAGAGAGGGTTAGGGGCCTGGGTGAAAAAGGTCAAGGGATTAGGAGGTCCAAATTGCCGGTTATAAAAACAGTCACGGGGATGCTAGGTACATACGGCACAGGGAATAGTCCGTCATAACTACGGACAGAGCCGGATGGGAACTAGACTGATCAGGGCGATCACTCCGTAAGGTATATAAATGTCCAAGCACTATGCTGTACACCTGAAACTAATACAATACTGCACGTCAACCGTAACTGAAAAACAAATTTTAAGAGAAAAGAAAAAAAATACCAGGAGTCAGCCTGAGGCTGGGCCCAGTGTCGCCCTGAGCAAAAGCGGGGTTCTATGGGCAGAAAGAAGGGAGGAAACGGGTCCGGATGAAGCGGCACTTACACACCTTGTCTCCTCGACCTGATGGAGGAATGCAGAGTCCACCGGATGGTCGCTTTTTTTTTTTTTTTTTTTGCAGGGCAAGCTGAATAAACGACAGATAGTGCCTTCCCCTCAGCTTTCTCAAACAGGGCACGTCAGCCCCTGGCGCCCGCTCATGGGTGACTAAGTGGAGACAGCCACCCAGAGTCAGCGTGGCCAGTGGGCACGGCCCCCACCGGCCACGGCCTCTGCGCTCCGCCCTGCTGTTTCAGGTGTGCTCGTGCCTGTGGGGCTGCTGGCTGCCACTGTGCAGGTGACAGCATCTCTCCCCCCCGTAACCAAGCGTGCAACGGAGGCCCCTTGACGATGTCTAAAGCGGTAAAACAAGAACAAGCACTTCTCGTGATTTTCACGGTTCATGACGTTGAAAATACAAAAAGTTAGAAGCTGAGTTCCTACTTCGAAGCACTATCATTATCAAGCATCTAATTGCAAAATATTGCACACGGGGACCGGCCCGGGTCAAGCATCTCTCATTTGGGTCATGGGAGGGGAACAGATAATGTTATTAAATTATTATGTAATGGGGAGGGGGAGGTAGACGGGGGCAAAACTTTAAATCATCTCTTCAATTTAAAAAATTAATTAAAAATAAAAAAATTACTATATAATATATGATGACTTTTAGAATTGTAAGCTATTTTGAGAATGCACAATTCTAGAATCGGTTCTTAAATCCTGACTCCGTATTTCAACCAGTGAAATCAGAGATTGCCAACAATCTCCCAAACCTCATTCGACAATCTACGCAAACAGAATATGCTTTTTAAAAACTGAGATATTGTCATATAACGTTGTATTAGCTCTAGATGTACAACATAATAACTTGATATGTGTACACATTGTCTGTTTATGCTTTGACAGTAAAACAAGGACACTGATGTCCACGCATGGCTTGTGGAACCAAGGTCCTGACCTGGTAATAGCGGGAGACAAACTTCTGGTAAAAACAGAACGACGGGTCCAAGTTCATTCTGAGGCGGAGAAAAAAGGATGTAAAGAGAACAGAACAGAAGAAAGCTGTAGGGAAAACGTAGATACCAATTTTCTTTTTCCTGACTAGATTAGAAGAATTTGCTTTTCAATTTCCCTTCCTTCTTAGCCTTAAGCGGTATCACGTACAACTTCATGCCTTTTTAAAAATCTAAGCGCTGGCTGGACTTATCACGTTTCCTCTCTAACGACTGATGCTCTCCCTGCTCTTCTTCCCTCGGTGTCCACGGGAGTCTGTACTTATCGCTGGTTTGAGTGGGTGAAGACGAGACTCATTCTGGAAACAGCTGTGAAACATCTCCCATAGACTCGTGGCCCAGGGCAGATGGAGGGAAGGCCTGAAAGAAGACAGCGCCATGATAACCTGACTCTCCGGTGGACAGCGGACTCAGCGAGAGCCTCTGAACTGACCTCAGTCCCCAGATCAGCCGCGGCAGAGCCTCAGCTCCATCCAGGGAGGGTCTGGGCTCTGATTTCAGCTCCGTGGCCTCGAAATCCTGTCCCACCCCCGTGGCCTCGAAATCCTGTCCCACCCCCCGCCCCTGGTCGGAGCCCATTGCTGCGAAGCAGATGGCCGTGGGAGGCGGCCTGTGAGAGCGGCCTCACTTCAGCCTCTGGCCACTTCCTTCCAGCTCGCTCCTGGGTGCTAGAGGGGTCGAAATAAACAACCCCGACTGTCCCAGGATGCCCCCAAGGGTGGCAAAGGGTCTGGTTCCAGGGAAAATGGGATCCAATTTCTCCCTGACCATAACCCAAAGTACTGCATTCCTACTTCCTTTCCTTTTCTTGTTGTTTCAGCCATTCTTCTTTCCCCCCTTCTCTACACAGATCTATAGCAGAAACCTGCCATTTTAGTAATTTAAAAGCTTTTTTACTCCGGTATTAAAGATGCCCTGTATAACAGAGCTTGTAGTTCATTTCATGAAAATTTGTTTCCACACATATGAACTAACAATTTCAAAGACTCTGATGCATATAAAATTAATAAACCTGAACACTGCTTGACAGTACGACCGTGGTAAAGCCGCAAATTGAAATCACTGTTGCAGCTCAAATATATTCACATTTTAAAACTAGGTGGCTTTCCTAACCAAATAAATGCTGGCCCTGTACCCGCGCAGCCTTGGCGGGGGGTAGGGTGCTCCATAGGGGCAAGTTCAGGCGTCCGCAGGACATCCGGATTAAGACTACAGCAAAGTCCTAGAGTTGGGTCCGTGGCTGTCCTGGTGACAAACCAGAGTGGGCAGGATCCAGGGTAACCCAGGACCGCTCAGGTGCTCCCATCAGAGAAGAGAGAAGGGGAACCGGTGTCTATTGAGTGCCTGGTACCTGCAAAGCAGTTACTACTCACTGTCTACACATCAGATCATTTCATCGTCATGGCTTGTGTCTGAGGGAGGGAGGGTTCCCTGTCCCGGAAGGGAAGCTGAGCTCCATGAGGACTTCTTGGTCAGCAGTGTCTGGACCATAAGCCGCCTGGTGGCATAGATCCTATGTATCTTATTCTGCACTTTCCCATCCTTTGAGTGAGCCTCATCTGTTGAAGGTACTTAGTCAACAGGTATTATATAAACAACCCTCCCCCTGACTGTCTTTCTGTGAGGTTGAATAGACCTAATTAAGGGTGCTCTCTGTTGCTTTGAGGCAGGGATCATCCATAAGCCTCCAGTTCCCTGATACGAATCAGGACCGAATGGTCGGCCCCATCTGTGCCTCCACCTGGGCGCTCACTTCTGTAAGAGGCTCGTGGGTCAGATTCCCATTGGCACAGCCCAAGCCCTACAGTGGTATCTCGAGCTTTCTTTATCAGGTTTCTCCAAACACGGCAAGCACATGACCTCTCATGACCTTTAGTATCCCCTCCTGGGACTCACTACTTTCCCCTCCACGTATCTTAGCAATGACATTGTGTCCTGTGTTCCCAGGAGCATTTGATAAGAGTGCTCAGAACAAGCTCAGATCACCAGAGGACCATAGTCCTATTAATTTTGATCTCACATCTACATTAGTCAAATTAATTCCATCTGGGCTGAGATTTATCTGTGTTTCACAATCATTGTAGCAGTAAAAGAATCTTTGCATTTTCTGTTCTGATTTACTCAACTATATGTCTTTGCATCTAGAAAAGGCAAAAAGATTGTTTCTCAAAACATCTGAGAAGTCAACGGGATCAGGTTGCAGGATTAGCAATTTTGCAATAACACGATTGAGTTTTTATTGCTTCCCACCCACCTCCCACCCAGCACCACCTTCGTCACCCCTTCGATCCTTACGGTGCAAATACAGCATATATTAAACTAACTTTTTGTTTTAGATTTTGGTTTTGAAAAACAATTTGGACAGGAAATAGTTGAAAAAAATAATACAAGGAATTCCCATATATCCTTCACTGAGACTCTCCAAATGTTAATATTTTACAACATTCTCTTTCTATCACTTACTCATCCCCTCCCCCTCCCTCCCTCCCTGTCACTCTGCGTACACATATACAGCAGGATGCTCAATCAATGCACGCTGAATCACTTGGTATTTCTGAGGGCATCAGATTATATTATGATCTCAAATTTTCCTCCTCTAAAGAATCTACGATTTTATCACTTGTATATGAAGTGAAATCTTTTATACTTGCAATATGTATTCATACATAATATCAAAACGCTAACAACTAATCAATTCAGCTAAAAGCTAAGTTAATAGTTCAGATGCAAACATGTGGCATTTCCACAGTAAAATATCACACGAGGTGGCAAGTCACACAAGAACTGTCTTGTAAACAGGACGTGAGTGAGAGCGAATTACCCCTGCCCAAGAAATCAGAAATAGGAGGAAATGGATGCCCTGTGAAGAGGCAGGTGGAAAAATCAGCTGGGGAAGGGTCAAAACGACCCTCCCGGTAGGAACTCACGGAAGCCTGGAGGCACGTGTCCAGCTGCATGCCCCATGTCCATGGCCGCCAGTCCCCAAAATGCCGCAAACTCAGCTGGCCAACGCCGAAGTGCAGAGGTCTGCTTTGCTTGCTTTCCTGTGTCTCCCGTTCTACGTGGGGACGCTATCGCCGATTCTGAGACTCGGGATTCCTCTTCAGTGAAAGTGTCTTTCATCCCCAGCTTCTACGCAGTCACCCGATTCTGCTCCTCCGGGAGGCTGGCTGGAGGCCGCACCGGGGAGCGAGGCAGTGGTCCCGGGGGACAGGAGATGTGGCCTGATCAGAGGCGCCTTCATCAGGAGATGACCAGCGATGAAGATGCGAGGAGATGGGCCCGAACGCTGCCAGGCGAAGGCTGGCGTGCATCGTGGACGTCTGTTTCTGTCACGTTGCATCTTGCGAGGTCAGTGCCGGCAGGAGTTAGAGCTTGGTGCCAAGGACACGTGGACGTGGGGCTCAAGTGGATGGCCAGCCCCCCGGCGTGACAGCTCCTCAGACTCAGAGGGACCGCCAAGTGCCCTGACGGTCTGGGAGCAGCAGTGGGGAAGGACCCCAGAGAACAGCACGGGGGAGCAGCCGGCGGAACCCACCTGCCACTCCCACAGATCCGCCGTGCTCGTCCCCACGCTGTGGCGTAACAGCCCCGTGTTCTGTCACACGCAGGGGAGCATTTGGCACCACTCTGTGGCCTGACCACGGTTTTCAGACACGCGGAGTCAGGCGGAGCCTAAACTGCACGTTCCAGTAGGGACGAAGAGAAGAGCGGGATTCTAGGACTCTGGAGACGAGACAGGCAGAGCCCGGCGCTGAGTGGGGCCGGAGCACGAGCTGCTCTGCTCAGAGGGGCGCAGCTGCCCCGGCTGAGGCCCCACTGTGCGCAGCTGCCGCCCCACTGTGCGCAGCCGTCGCACAGACGCGGTGGCGTTTCTGTCAGGAGCCCTCATTTGCCCAGTTCTATGGATGAGACGTTGAGTCTCCTCCACACGGGACGGGGCCAAGGCACTGCCCATCAACTGAAAAGCGTTTTTTTCTTTTTTCTTTCTTTCTTTTCAAGCAGCATAACCTAGTCTTTAAAGGAAATCTTAAATAGAAGCCGACTATGAAAAACAGATCAGCCCTGGTGAGAAACGGGGCAGAGAAAGGGGAAAGCTGTGGCGACAGTTAAATCAGCCGTTGTTCCGGGGGCGGGGAGAAGTTGGGGGGTGAACAAGGGGATTTGGGGGCAGCAGGACTGCTCTGTAGGAAGCTGTTACCATGGCTGCACAACATGGTGCACTCACCCAAAGCCCCGGAACAAACCCAAACATCAACGGCAGACTTGGGGTGCTGACAACGTGTCCACTGTAACAGACGTACCCCCTGGTGCGGGCGCTGACGGCGGGGAGCCGTGCGTGTGTGAGGGGTGCGGGGCGTTGGGGACCCCTCTGTGCCTTCCCCTAAAACTGCTCTAAAGAATAATAAAGTCTATTGGAAAAACAAACAAACAACAAACAAAAGATGAGAGATCTCGAGTCTCCTTCCCCCACCCCTGCCTCACTCGGGTGCCACCAAGGGTTCTATAAGGGCTCGGCCGTGACCAGTCTCCAAGGACACTGGGCCCCACGAGAGGACGACTCCTGTGACTAACCCAAAAGCACCCTGTGCGGTCCACGCCAGACGCGTGACACAGCTCCTCCTCCCCCTCTCTGCCTGGTCCCTGGCCAACTCCCCCACGGATAGCAGGACCCCAGCTCCCCGAGGGTGACGCTTCCAGGCCTGGCCCAACCTGACACCTCGGCAGGCCGCAGAGAGCTCACAGAGCTGCAATGTGCTCGCCCAGGCCTGCTGTGGCCTCGGGGGCCTGACCTCGGGGGCCTCCTCAGGCCCCAGCAGCGCCTCCGGTCGGGCCGCCTGTGGAAGAACAGCGAGCACCCGGAGACAGACACGGCAGCGTGGCTCCGACGCCCAGAGTCCTGCACCTTCCGCAGCTCAGAAGGGAAAAAGGAAGAGCAAGGATGAGGGGGCTTCTCGACTCCATCTCCCTGGACCGTAGGCGTTTTATTTTTTTCTCTCAAGCTCCTAAAATCCCTACCTACTTCCTTGTTCTCAGCAGCCAACAACACACGCGGGCCCCCGGGAGGCGCTGAGTGAAGGCTCTTGGAATAAAAGAGTGGTGAGGCCTTCGGGGAGAATCTTTCCTCATTGCCCCGAGTCCCTGCACCTGGTGTGACAGCTGCAATGAGTGATTCAAGAGCAAGGGGAGGGGACGAGCCGCTGAGCCGCCTCCGCCCTGACCCAGGTGAGGCAGGTTCTGGGGAACCGGATCGAAGACGCTCTCCTTGCCACTTAGAACCCCTGGGGGCTTCGTGAGCAGTTTCGGGCCCCAAGGCGGCGTTTGCTCTCCGAGAAACAACATTTCCACAACTTAATCTTGTCGATCAGCTTTCCCAGTGGGGCGGCGGCTCAGGACAGCTCAGAAAACTGACCCCGCTGTCTTCACTTCTCCCTGTTTAGAGCGCTCCCTCCACCTGAGACTTTGTCATGCACGTGGGGAGGCCCCCTGGAGTCCACGGCCCAGCTTGGCCCCCCCGCCAACGACAGCACCCGCTGCAGCCACGTGAGCCTGCTGTCCCGGACACCCAGCCCAGTCGAGCCCTCAGACGACTCCCGTCCAGCCACCATCTGAGAGAGCCTGGGAGACGGATCCGCCAAGCCCAGTCGGCCCCCAGAAACAGGAGAGGCCTGTGAACGTCCTCTGGCCGCTCTACCCCAGCACCACAAACTGCGTGGCTGAAAACAGCGGGAAGTTCATTCTCTCGAAGTTCTAGAGGCTACACGTCCACATCAAAGTGGCAGCAGGGCCGTGCTCCCTCTGAGTCCCCTAGGGAAGAATCCTCCCTCATCTCTTCCAGCTTCTGGAGGCCCCGAGTGTTCCGTGGCTTGTGGCTGCCTCACTCCAATCTCTGCCTCCACCTCCACGTAGCCTTCTTCCCTCTGTGCCTCTGTGTCCACATTTCCCTCTCTTTATGGAACACCGGTCATATTGGGTTTAGGGCCACCCCGATGCCCTCATCTTAATTCGATGACATCTGCAAAGATCCTGTTTTCAAATAAGTTACATTCATAGGTGCTGGGGCTTAGGGCATGCCTTTTGGGGGATGCGTTTTAACTTACAACGAGAGGTCATAATGAATCACTGCAAGCCTTCTGGTTTTGGAGACGTCTGGTTCTGCAGCAGGGGAAGTCAGGATACTGGTTGGCACTGTGTCCGTACATTCCTGGTTCTCCAGGAAAACAAGCTGAATGTCTCAGGGAAGCCAGTCTATGGTTAAAAAGTAGATGTGCACACAACTGAAATGTAAATAGGAGTTTGTTTGACTTGGTCTTAGTACAGAGTTACATTGTTTTATTTGTTTCTCTTCTTCTGGCATTTTCTTCATTAATCTCTATGCAGTTTTACAGAATTCAAGGTCTTTGTTCTAAGCCGATTCTACATGGGGAGTAATGTCTGGGACCCAGAAGATGTGTGTCTGTCCCTGACGATGGTGTGATCTCAGCCTCATCGGCCAGCCTCTCCGGGCGCTAGTGTCGTTCATCAACGATTTATTAGGATTCTGCAGTGGACCGATGGAAGAGGATCAAGAGTTTATATAGCCGGCCTGTCATTTCACAGATCAGGAAGCTGCGCCCAGCGCAGCGAAGGGGTCTAGCTGCCAGTCACAACCAGCTGTGTGCTGATAGTCTTCATCTGTAACAATGATGGGTTTGGAACACATTTTCTCAAAGGCTCTTTCCAGCCATTAAACCGATTCTGATTCTAAAACCATGAATCTATATTTTCCCCATTTTAAATTAAAAAAAAAATACATTTGATTCAGCTGAATGCATTTCTGAGACTCAGAAATTGTGACTGCAAAATTATGTCACCACAATTTCCTTGACTTTGATGCTTATGAATCATGAAGCCAGTGAATAGAAAGTTTCATCCAACCATCAGAAGCTAAAATGATTTTTTTTGTGCTTTCGGTTTTCATGACTCTGACGATCCCGTTTTTACTAATTTTAATAATGCCTCCACACTTTTAAAAGCCCCCAGAATACCTCATCGTGGCAAAGTTGAGTCACAGGCTCATCTGCAAAGCACTCAGCCTTGGAGAGAGCACCCTTAGCCTGATTTAATAGAAAGAAATAATTACATAAAATTAACATAAAAAAAGGCGGGTATGTGAGTAAATTCATATAGCATTTACATGATGTGTATGTATATCATATATACTCACATATATATATATGTAGATCACGTACTCATTTCTATATAGGTATACTCAGATAGCATTATTTATTTAAATAGAGAAAACTCAAATGTTGTGTGGATATGTGTAGGGATGGATGGATTGCGGATTCATCTTCCAGTCATGCCCGGTCCCAGGGTCCACAGACGTCACTGTCTGCAGGAACACCTGCATGAATGAATTGCTCTTGGAAACGAAAGGCACATGGTGTAAGATATGTTAGATAGTGACATGAAGCCTGTGCTGGGTAAAAAGACATTTTTACAATGTATCAGGAGAAGATCTGGGTAAGTGAGATTGGAACAGTTTAAGACTGCATGTTCTATCATGGTGGCGAAACCTGATATCGTATGAATTTAAATGAAAAAGTCATAAATGAGGAAGTGTTTGCTCCGCGGTCAGGGCACGGTATCGACCAGCATCGGCTCTGAACGTGGAGCGTCCGTGCCAGGAGCGTGCAGGGAAGAATAAAGGACCATTTCTTTGTTCCTGGGCACTCATCTGCTGCTCCCTCTCTGTTCCCAAATCCTTGTTAAATGTGTTTTTATAGCATTTGACTCATGTGTGTTTGTTATTAGTTTGGTTCATGTCCTTGTCCAGGCTGTGCGCGTCTGTGGAAGAGAAATTATGTCTTAACTCTCTTCGCGTGCCCAGTGTGTGCCGGCGCCTCGGGTACAGAAGGTGATCAGTGAGCCATCTTTCTCCAGCCCCTCCACCGACAGCAGCCAAGATGCTGTGGGTGATGCAGACATGAAGAGCAGCTGAAATAATATGGATGTGGAACAGAACAGGTTTTGCCTCCCAGGAAGCAAACAGGTAGTTAAGGAATTTGTTATTCACTCATACCTTTCCCCATCCATCTCTGTCTCCGGGTGCTACCTTGCAGCCTCTGGACTGTACGGTGTGGTGCTTGTTACCCACTGCCCCCCGCCCACCACCCCCTCACCCCCCCAGCCACAGCCCAGAGCACAGCTGTCTCTGTAAAGCACCTGCCACTTACTCAGAATGCAAACTGAGAGCAGCCACAGACAGGTCCTCCTTCCCAGCTTCTGCAAAACCCAGGGCATGACTCATACACAGCAATTATGAAAGAGAGGAAAGTGTTCTCAAGAAAGAGAGCTAGGGAAGCAGAGACCTGCTGCTGGGGCAGACCTCAGGTGTCACCTGACAGGGGCCTTTTTGCCCCGATGGGAGGGGCTGCCCCAGCTTCACCACTGCTTCTAGCTACGTCTCCTCTACAGCAGCAAGCAATTCCTGATGGACCAGACCCGGGACACTCGGCCCACAGCCACCTCTGCCCCCTCCCTGCTCCTACGACAGGAACGGGTGAGGGCCTGAGTTCTGGTTTTCCGGGGCTCGGGCAGCAGTGCCAGGGGCCAGCCGTGGGACTCTGCCCACTCCAGGTGTGGACAGGAGGACAAAGCCAGCTGGACGGTCACTTTTTTAAGGTGGAGCTGGACTTTGCTGGGTAAGATCCTTCCCAATCGTTTCTGCCAACGTCCGAGCCGGCTGCCCCTGGCTGCTTCAGGAGTTGTACGAGAAGCTTCTTCACAAATCATCTTCTCCCTTCCTCCTCGATCATCTATATCTTTGCCAGAAATAATGGGAGCCTGGTGCAAGCAGCTTTGGGTCTCACAAAATGCATGCTTTTGTGACAAGTTTCATGGGGACCTCTTTCTCCCCCCACCCCCCCACCCGCCCAGTTTCCTTTCTCACTGCTTTATATTAAGGGCGCCTAGCAAGGGCCCAATAAATGAGTGATTAGTCTCATTTGCATAGTACTTTCCATTTTACAAAGCAGTTTCCTTTACTCTTAGGGGAGGAAGCTCCGCCCTCGCTCATTCACAGGTCTGGCTGCCCCACTCTTCTCTCCGGAGCGGAGAATGCGAGGTGGGGTGTGTCGCCTCAGGCCCCACCACAGGAATTACAGGGTCAGAAGGAGCGATGCTCTAGGCTCTCAGTGACCTGGGTTGCAGTGCCTCACCAGAGTTCAGGAGACGACTCACCTCAAGTGTGACACTGGGGTCAGGCGCTCTTGAAACCAAAGGTTTACGGTTAATCCCCACAGAAGCCCGATGAACGGGGCCATCTTCCCATTTTGGCCCAGAGGTGGTAACTAGTGTTCTCAGGCTCACACAGCTGGGAATTGACCAGCTCGGCCTCAAGACCTGGTCTCACCACGTGCAGAGAACAATTTAATGTTTCATTTGATCACATCGCCAAGCTCCGTTTTCCTGTGCTGGTTGATGTGGAAGCCTCACGAACAGCAAGGATTAGAGACCTCTGCTTAGGATGTCCTGCGTCCGAGTTCAAAATAAGAACATCAGACGCTCGGCCTCTCGTCCGTGGGCCAACGTCCAAAAATGCGACCGGTTTGCCAAGGGAGAAATACGAAAACTGAGATCAACCATTTACAAACTTTTAGGGCAGAGATTTGCAATATCAACACTAACGACATCTCGAGCCGACGGCTCCGTGGTGTGGGGTCCATCCTGGGCACTGCAGGGCATTTAGCAGCGCCCCTGGCCTCCACCGACTAAACGCAGCAAACACCACTCTCCCCCGCTGTGACAGCCAAAAAAAACGTCCCCTGACATTGCCAAATGTCCACTGGGGGTCTAATCACAGCTCCCGCCCCAGCGGAGAACCACCATTTGAAAGCAATTTGACGACGGAATTTTCTGTCTGTTCGATCTAATAATAAAAATATTGGGCCCTGAAGTTTTGGAAGGCTTCGTAGATTTTTAATTTCATTTTCCCAGTAATTCGTTTTTATTGATTTTATGAAAGTATCAGTCGGCAAGGCACTGGGGAAATCAAAAAGGCAAAACAAAGCTGCTCTTTCACCATCCGTGGTCTGAGAAGCCCTGTTTGCGGGAAGAATACCGCCAGACACCCCAAATCCCATCAGGTTCCTGGCCTGTCTTGACTTGCAGGTGTGGTTCGTGAAGCTAAAATAGCCTTTTAATATTTTAATTTATTTTTACCATGCCGCACAGGCACACGGTAAAAAATGAAAGGGCCCCCTCCGGGTGACTGGATTCTGGCCTCCATCCCTGGTCTGTGCAGACAAACACGTGTTCACGTGCCCCCCCCGCCCCCCACCATTTTGGGCAGTGCTGGCACATATATCCTTGTCCACGCAAGCAGGAAGCGGCTCTGACAGATGCCTCTGTAACTAGAATGCTTTCGAGCCCTTTGAAATGCTATTTTTATTTTTCATGTCATCAACTGCAGCTCCATACATTAAAGAACCTTTCTCTGATTACGAAAGCGATATATGTCTATTATAAAAATTCAGATATCACTGAAATATGGAACTCGAAATGTAAAAATGCCTTATATTCTCATTCTGCCCTGCTCCTTACCATAACCACTGTGGTTATGTTCCAGAAGTCAGTGTTCCAGAGTTGTGTGTGTGTGTGTGTGTGTGTGTGTGTGTACCTGCAGATGTGTACATACATTTAAACAAATGGGATCATGTTGTATATTCTATCCTGTAACAATTATCCTTAGATTGTCAAGGTTACATACACAAAATACCAAAAGTTTTTGATATAAAAACAAGAGAGCAATTCAAAGGAATCTAATTATAAAGCAATGAATTACTGAGAACATATACCTTTACAGAGTTTAGAAATGTGAAAATCCACTGATGTGTGGCCATATGGTAGTGTATTTATTTCCTTGAAGTTCACCCAAAAGGATTGTTCTCATGCAGTATTTATTAAAATGTATGTTTTCTGTCTAACATTATTGAACAAAACAAATATTGTCCTGGACCAGCCTAACCATCTTATTAACTGTAAATTGCATTATGTGAAATGCAATCAATATTCTTCTGGTATGCAATGTTCCTAACATATAATTCTAAACCACATTAGCAGACAGAGAAGCCTGCATAAGATTTAACAGGCTTTGTCTTGTCTAGCTATTGTTCAGATTTCTTTATCCAAACCCTGCAGTCTGAACTAAGCATTAATTATCACTGAAAGCAGAGAAAATGTCATTAAAAAAAAAAAAAAACCTTTGACAATCATAGGTAAATGGCATTTTCAGATTTGGATGCTCAAATCAAACATTCTTTCAAAGAATATGTTTTGAGCATATTTTATAGTCTATGCTCTGAGTGGGGCGCTATGGGCAATGCAAAGATGGTTAAAATGTAGTCTCTGCCCAGACAGAGATTTCTTAGGATATGGTTTCTCTCTTTGAAGAAAGAATATACTAATCAATGTTCAAAAATCCATAGCATTCATAGACTCTAATAATGAATTGTCAGAAAAAGTGGAAAAAATAATTTCCTTTGCAATTGCAACAAAAAGAATAAAATACCTAGGAATAAATCTTTTTTTTTTTTAAATGCCTAGTCTTTTTAGGTGGTCTCCCATCCAAGTACTAACCCGGCCTGACCCTGCTTAGCTTTTGAATCAGATGAGATCGGGCACATTCAGGGTGGCATGGCTTTAGATCCTAGGAATAAATCTAACAAAACATGTGAAGGGCCTATATAATGAAAACTATAAGACCCTATTAAAAGAAATTGAAGAAGACACAAAGAAATGGAAAGATATTCCGTGTTCTTGGATTGGAAGAATCAACATAGTTAAAATGATCTTGTTACCTAAAGCATTATATAGATTTAATGCAATCCCCATCAAAATCCCATTGGCATTTTTTAATGAAATGGAACAAAAAATCATCAGATTTGTATGGAAGCACAAAAGACCCTGAATCGCCAAAGCCATCCTGAGAAAAAAGAACGAGGCTGGAGGCATCACTCTATCCGACTTCAATTATACCACAAAGCACAGTAATCAAAACGGCATGGCACTGGCAGAAAAACAGACACGCAGACCAGTGGCACAGAATCATTACCCATGGGCAATTGTTTTTCGACAAGAAAGCCGGAACATACAGTGGAGAGAGGAAAGCCTCTTGAATGAATGGTGCTGGGAAAACTGGAAACCCACTTGAAAAACAATGAAAGTAGACTGTTGTCTATCACCACACACCAAAATTAACTCAAAATGGATTAAGGACCTGAATGTAAGATCTGAAACAATAAATTGCAAAGGAAAGCTTAGGAACTAAACTTCATGGACCTTGAACTAAAGAGGATTTTGTATGAATTTGACCTCGAAGACAAGGGACGTAAAGCTAAAATAAATCACATCAAACTAAAAAGCTTTCGGCACAGCAAAAGAAGCCACCAACAAAGTAAAGAGACAACCATTTGAATGGGAAAATATATTTGCAAGCAATGCCTCCGATAAGGGCCTAAT
The DNA here is from genome assembly GCA_003508835.1 of Eonycteris spelaea. NCBI lineage: Eukaryota > Metazoa > Chordata > Mammalia > Chiroptera > Pteropodidae > Eonycteris > Eonycteris spelaea. The sequence goes on along the minus strand of PUFA01000116.1, from coordinate 2,099,813 downwards.
ATCCAAAATATACAAAAAACTCAAGTAACTCAATAACAACGACAAAAACAAACAATCCAATCAAAAAATGGGTAGAGGACCTGAACAGTCACTTCTCTTTAGAGGACATACAAATGGCCAACAAACATGAAAAGATTCTCAACATCGCTAGCTGTTAGGGAAATGCAAATCAAAACTACAATGAGATACCATCTCACACCTGTTAGAATAGCTGTTATCAACAGGACAAGTAATATATGTTGGAGAAGATGGTGGAGAAATAAGAACCCTCATACACTGCTGGTGGGACTGCAAATTGGTACAGCCACTAGGGAAAAACAGCATGGAGGTTCCTCATAAAACTAAGACTCGATCTACCATATGATCCAGCAATCCCTCTACTGGTATTTACCCCAAAGACGTGAAAACTCATATCTGAAAACATATTTGCACACCAATGTTCATAGGAGCATTATTTACAGTGGCCAGGACATGGAAGCAACCGGAGTGTCCTACGATAGACAGATGGCTGGATAAAAAGCTGTGGTACATATATACAATGAAATATCACTCAGCCATAAGAAGAAGTGAAATATTGCTATTTGTGACAACATGGATGGACCTGGAGATAATCATGCTAAGCAAAATAAGCCAGACAGAAAAGTTGAAAACCACATGATATCACTTACATGTGGGATATAAACCTAAAAGCAACAAACAAACAGGACAAACAAACAGAGACTCATGGATATGGAAAATAGACTAGTGGTTACCAGAGAGGATGGGAGAGGGGAGGTAGATGGGGTAAAAAGGGTCAAATATGTGGTGATAGAAAGAAATCTAACTATGGGCAGTAAACACACAATGCAATATGTGTGTGTGTGTCTTACTGTTAAATCGTACACCTAAAACTTACTGAATTTCATTAACCAATGTCATTAATAATAATAATAATAATAATAATAATATAATAATAACCTTATTTAAAAAAGGAAAAGAAAGAAAGAATGTACTTTAAAACATGCTGCTATTTGGTGATTTAAACTTATGTGCCAAATCTCCAGCAAGCATTTTTGCTGCTTAGGTACATATTAATATTACCACTCAGTGCAGACATCTCTCACCTAAGACAGAATAGATTTTTTTTTTAGTTTCCTTAAAGTGAACTTCTGATAAATGACTCTTTCATTATAAAATCAGACAGGTTTTCCACAAGAAAAACAAAAGCAAAGGAGCACCATCTTTGAATGTAAGAAAATTATAAATAAAAAAAGCAAGCCTCTAAAAATCACACACGCTGAAAACGTACGCTTAACAGTGCACAGCCTTTAGTGAGAACCCAGTAAATGTTTAGTGTTGAATTACTATATTAAATGATAATATTGGCCATGTTTTTAAAATTCCCCTTTGCCCACAGAAGTCTTATCTACTGGCTAAATCTGACACGGAAAACGTCAACGTGATCCTCGCCGCGTGGGGAGAGAAATCTCAGTTTACGCGGAAAACCCTGCGTGTCTGTTTCCTGCCCTCATTCCACAGCAGGTGTCGTGGCTTCTGGGGCTGTGGGATTTGGTTAAGCTCTCCTTTACCCTTGAACCTCCACACGTATTGAGCTATGTCTCTGAAGCTGCTTTTTATAGGTTTCACCCTAATTCCACTGCTAGAATTTACATTCATCTTACCTACTTATTAAGTAAAGAGGTAAGTACATAGATAGCTGATTAGTTCCCTAAGACTGTAGGTCTAATATCCAAGCATTAATATAAATGGCCTGATTTCTAAAAACACACGATCTTTGCACTAATCTGTTGGCCCGGCAGACACCGCCATTTCTCTCACTGGGGAGGCAGCCCCAAAGCATCTGAAATTTTCCCTGATGATGTCATCACCAGGTGATTAGAGATTCCTGGGTTATACACATTCCGATAGAAAATACATCCTTATGTGTATGGATACGTTTGAACCCGCCGGAAGTGCTGAGTTTAAGATGACACACCTTTCGAACAAATTTTGAAATTGATATTAACTCTGTAATACTTAGAGAACCTTTTCTACTGGTTCTTAACTTTTCCAGTAACACCTTTTGTGCTATCTCCACTCTCATTCCAGACCCTTGTTAAAAAGATAATCTTTATAATTCACCCAAACTCTACTTTTGATGTTAGGCCCCTGGGGAATACTGAACTGTGCGCTTTCTGATTCGTGTTGGTACATGCCTGTCTGTCTGTCTGTCTCTCCCATCTCTTCTCTCTCCCTCCTCTCTGTTTAAGAAGTCTTTTCTTCCTGTTTCCGGCTCCAGATGGCAGTGACAGCTCAGCATTTCTCTGGCTTTCTCTGTTTTGCTTTCTGCACTCACATTTCATAGGCAAAGGCCTGTGTCCAGAGGGTACAGCAGAGGTCTGTGGGATGAAGGACCCCATGAGTTTCACAAGGAGAAAATCACTTAAACCACTGCCATGGAATTCACTGTCACATTCAACATTACAGGGCTGAGGTTACGAGGCTTCCTTATAGCACAGGACATCTGGAGCAATCCTGGGACAATCAACTGATGGTATCATCACACCAAATTTCGACCTCACATACACATACGCAGCACACACAAACGCACAGGCTCACACACACACACACACACACAAAAACCACGCACACATCTACATGACCACTCAGCACACCTCGATGACTCACATGATCGATGACTCACTTATGAGGTTTTAAGCCTACATGGTTTCAAATGACATGGCTGATGCAGTAGCTCAGGCTACTACAATTCGGGGGCTGGCGCAGTCTGCAGACGAAGAGCCTGAAGTGTTTCAACGGTCGTGGTAGCGAGCAGTCTGGCACTTCAGCTTCCTGCCAAGGTGTGACCCCCACTGGTAACTTCCTTGGCCCGTCTCTGTCCTCTGTAACTGTCCGGGATTGGTCCCCATCAGGCACCAGGTCCTCTGTCCAGAACTTTTCTGACGTACTCAATCCTATCACTACCAAGGTCTATGACATACGATGCTTTTTTTTTTTTTTAAAGAAAGGGACGAGGAAGAGGAAGTGAATCATTTCATTCTCAGTTTGGTTTGGTGGGAGAAAAGATGAGAATCGGGCTCCAGGTTTAACATGTCGTTATGGCTTGAACTGTTTCCCAGAAAGCCATGTTGAAGTCCTGACCCCCCAATCAATACCTCGGAAGGTAACTTATTGAGAAAGAAGTTCTCTGCCACCACCCCCCCCCCCCCAAGCAGGCCCTGCCGGCTCCGAGCCTTCCCTGCTCTAAGCTCTCCGGCGCCCTTGAAAACACCCAGGCCCACACCTTGCTGGTCAGCTGCGTGGTATGAGGTGGGCTGTGTGGTTTTCCGGGGTGAGATTTGAGGTGTCATCCGGTTCTCATGAGAAAAACGTGGCCCTGCCTTCAGGCACGCTGGGGCCACCTCCGCACGGGCTGCCTGAGTCCATCAGTGGGTCCCGGAACTGCGTAGAGTGAGAGTAAGCGCTACGGCGCATGCGCAGGGAGGGCCGCGACTTCGCTGTTTTCTCAAGGGCGTCCCCGACTCCGCAAAGAAAGCAGAGGAACCAGGGCCTTCAAGCATTTGCCTCTCTTCTGAATTTCAACACCGGCCAGAGAGCGATTTAAACGGCTCTTCGCGCCTTTGCTCGTTGGCACGAAGGCGACGGGCCGTGTACGGCACACGTCAGGACCGGAGAGGACCGTGACCCCCCGGCATCCATCCTGCACCGGGGAGACCGCACGAGGACCACGCGGCCGAGTGGCCGAGGCTCCCTGAGGAAGCGCCTGCTCGAACTGCGCCTCGGGGTTACGCCCAGGGCGCTCTGGTGTCAGGCTGTTCTCGGGACCGACAGAAGCCACGGCGACTCGTGCAGACTTGGGGGCCAACGAGACCGCGCTTGCCTGTGAGACTGTTGGAGAATCGTGGGGTCTCCCTAGGTCACAACAGCCGGCGACCTATCATCTTGCTCCAGAACCACCTCCTCTTCCTGGTCTCCCGGGTGGTTGAATGGTGGCGGCCCCCCACCCCCACAGGCATCTCCACTGGGCCCCGAGAATGTGACCTCATCTGGAAAAAGGGTGTGGAGAGATACAGTCCAGACTCTCGAGAGGACACCTGCCTGGATTAGCCTGAGCCCTAGATCCAGTGACAAGTGTCTTTACACGAGAGGCAGGGCTGGGAGATGCGTCCACAAGCCAAGGCAGGCCGAGGGGTGCGGGCGGCCGCCAGGAGCTGGGAGACACGCACGCAGCGGGGTGCCCTCACAGCCTCCCGAAGCAGCCAGCCGCCCATCTCCGGAGCTCTGAGGGCGTGCACTCTGTTCTCAGCACCCCCCCCCCCGGCCGGTGGCGGTTTGCTCGGCAGAGGATCCGTCCCTGGAATCTGCGCCCCTGTCCCGTGGATGTGCCGTTCCCCACGCTTGCCCCTCCCCGGTCCATTCCGACAGAAGGGCCGAGTCGGAAGTTGGAAGTCGGTCCTCTGCTGACAGCCTGCTGCCCTCCCTCCCCGCCCCCACCAGTGCTCTCTCCATCACTCCCCCTGCCTGCGGGGGGGGGGGGCGCTCCACCGCCAGGACTTCCTCACCCCTGGCCACCACACTTGACCGCACCTGCCGCTGTCTCTAACCACCCACTGGCTTAATTTTCCCCTGTAACATCCACTACCACCTAAGGTGCTAGGTCTTGTAGCTACTCAGTCCACTTTCTGTCTGTCCGGCCCCAACCCCCTTCGACTGAAGGCTCCATGAGGGTCCTAAGTACCGGACGCGTTTCTGTTGGACGCATAAACGGATTGACACGTTCAGCCAGTGTCACTCTCCACGTCACCTTTAACCTCTCCCCCCCCCCACTCCCCACATCTGAATTCATCCAGACTTGCTGACGCCTGGCTTCCCATGGCCTCGGATCCATTCCTTCCTCCTTTTGGTCACTGCTGCCACCACCATTTGCCCCGTGACCCACGAAGTAGCTTCCGACATAGTCTCCCTGCCTTGGGACTTCCCTTGGTACCTCCTAAATTGCCTCTGTCATGTTATTAATGTTCTTAAAAATAGCATGTCAACAGTCTCTCTCCCCAGCCAAAAAAAAAAAAAAAATATTTTTTAAACCCACGATGGCTCTGAACGGTGATGAGTGATGTCATCTTCCTCTCTACACCTTTGTGTATTTTCTAACTTTTCTGCGGCAAAAGTGTACTCTTCATATTGGAAGAAGTTATTGAAGCTAAAACTCCCCAACGGTTCTCTCTTGCCCTGCACAGTGCGGCCCCCACTGTCTGATGGCCTCGGCTCCCCGCTCTTCCCTGCGCCCTGCACCCCCCCAATGGTCTCCACCTCTGCACAGACCAAGCTGAGCGCCTGGGACCCCATGAAAGGGAACCCGATGGGCCAGGCAAGTCCAAGGCACGAGGGGCTCCAGCCAGGGTCAGATGGAAGCCATGTGTTAAGGTCTCGAGTCTGACCAAGGAAGAATCCCCAAAGGCGAGCGCTCATGTCTCCGTGCCAGTACTCGCTCGCGTGTTCTGGAATCCCTCCCTCTCACTCCATCATTCTTAATTCGAACGTGGACGGTCGCGCCCGATCTCTCCCCCTGCGTGCTTGCCCAGCGCTGGCAGGCAGTGCTTTCCCTCGCCATAAACCACGACGAGGAAGCTACAGGCGGGCCCCTCTCTGATGAGAAATGAAATGGATTTTTAAAACTGTTGGGATTCGCCAGAAACAACCGCCTTTTAACACTTGTCTGAACTCCTACCTAATTATTTTTAGGGCTTTGGGCTAGAGAGCAAATTGCATTATGTTCTTCTAAAAGTATATACTTACAGAACCATCTGTAATCCCTTGCAAGCAATCTTTGCAAGTCACTACTGGAATACCTAATGTTACAAATGCTATTAGATCGTAGACTTACAGGGCTGGACGTGGTCTAGAGAACTGACAGACCGGAGACCTGACAGATCCCCACTGTCTGCAAAACCACATCTGACCTGGGCCAGAAAATAAACACCAAATGCATTTGTTCCAAAATTCCTTTCTGCTTCCACCTCCCCAAGCTGTAAAAATATTTCCCTGTGAATGAGACCAAATCCGTAAACATTTAATTTTTAAGAGGGAATTAGGGGAGAACTTTCCAGTGTGGGGGGCCGTGATAATGTGTCTGACTATGCACATCTGTAGGAATAGCAGGTCAACACCCTGAGGCCAGCCCCAGCCTCCTCACTCCGCCAGCCACTAGGTTAGCAGGCGGCGGCACCCGGGAAGCCAGCCAAATCTAGTCAACTGAGTTGACCCCACTCAAGTTCCCATGACAGAAGCTAGCAGAAAGAACATTTATATTAAAACAATGGCTTCTAATTACCGAGACCAGATTCGTTCTAACTTAGGCGAACGCTAAGAAGCATGCTCTACAGGGTAAAGGCAAGTCAGTCCCTACCCTACGAAGGAATGTACATTAAAAGTCCCAGCCTCACCTTCGCTGTCACCATTCTCCCCACCCCAACTCCCCCGCTTGTTTTTCCACCTCTCTCCCCAGACATTCAGATCTCACAGAACCTCCTACCACCCCTCAGGCAGAGGAGCCAGACAGACGCATCCATCACGCACTCATTCAACCTGTGTGTTTTGAGCTCAGCACTGCACAAAGCACTTTACATGACGTCCTCCCTTCTAACCCTCACGGCGTGACTCTGATGATCGTCACTCAGCTGATAAAGGAACGGAGGCGCAGAGGAGTTCAGTAACTTGCTAGTGAGTAGGACGGAGCAGAGACTCGCCCCCAGGGAGTCCAGCCTGCAGCTGGCCATGTTCTTAGGCTGCCTTTCTCAGCCTCCTCACAGGCCCGGGGGCTCCCGGTTGCTGATGGCAGCAGTGCTCCGTGTCAGGGAGGGTAGAAGGGGCTGCGAGAACACGAGAGAGGGCCCGACCTTGTCCGGGGTCAAGAAAAGCTTCTCTGAGGATGAGACTTTGAAAATAGGGCCGGCAGCCATGGAAAGAGCAAGGGGGCCTTTTTCAGCCCAGGAAATGAATTCCTTCCCGCCCGCCCTCCCTCTTCCTTCCTTCCTTCCTTCCTTCCTTCCTTTTCCTTCCTTCCTTCCTCCCTCCCTTTATTCAGGTCATGACACCGCACTGCCAGTGAGCACTGCTCGCTAGGAGGCCTGGGCATCTGCAGTCTACTCCGGGCAGGAAGTAGCGGTGGCACTCACACGCGCACTAACCCTATGACTGCGCACTGACCCCTGCGCTCTGTCATCGTTAACCTCGGGATCTAGGGCTGGAAGTCATTCAGCAGATGGGTGGGAGCCCTTCCCTCCTTCCCGCTTCGGCAGGAAGGCCGCGTGGCAGGTGAGGCCAGCTCTGGATGAAGGTCCCTCCCTTCATTTATGGGTCACTAACACCCCTTCAGGGAACGTGGCCCGGAGCGCCTGACTTCCAGTGCACAGTGATGGGTGACCTGACGTCCAAGCAACTCTTCACGCTGAGCTCTGGGGCGGAAGCCATCCCAGAGGGCAGATGGAAGTGACGGTTCAGCCCTGCGGCCCGCCCCTCCAGCCTCCCCGTGTTTGATTTACACGCTTAGGACTCAGACCATAGGGGAGGCTTCTGTGACGAGTTCCACTGTTCTAGGCAGTGGTTACACGGTGTGCTCACTATGTAAAAACGCACCAACCATGCACATTCTGTATCTTTCTTCCACTCGAATTTAAAAGTGTATTTAAACATTAGGCAATGCAGTGTACTTTCTGGTGATCATTAGCGGTATGGGCAAAGATATTATTTGAGCTGGAAGGGACCTTTGAGAACAGCTAATCCAGCAGTGACCAGAGTGTGTTCCGTGGAACCCAGGCTCCAAGAGACATTCTGACAAGTGCTGCCTACTATTTATTTTAGGGGTTCACAAGATCGGCTCCCAAATGGAGCTCAGGGGTGTCAACACAGCCCTGTTGCCACCACCTTATAAATATTCTCCATGTCGATAACGCTTATCCTGAATTCCAGGCACTGGTACCAGTACCCACCCCACAGCCGAGCCAGAAACCCGCCCATTCTCTCTGCCCCCTCTCTTGCCCTTACTTCTTGCAATTACATCTCCGAACCTGCTCTCGAATCTGTATACTTTCGCCCCATTTTCACTCCCGCCACCAAGCATCACCAGCACCTCTTCTCCAAAATCCTACCAGTCTCTTAACAGCTCTGTCTCCATCAACCTAGTCTCTACAAAGCAGCTAGAAGGTTCTCTGCAAACATGTCAACAGCACAGCCCTGATTTAAATCTTCAATAGCTTTTTGTTTAGGATCTAGTCCAAAATCCCCTAAAGGGATCTAGTTCCATTGCACTCTGGCTTCAGCATGGACCTTGACCAGTTTCTGTGAAGTTCCAGGCTTCTGCTCTTGTCTCTGCCACTCTCACCCATATCCTGGGCAGCTCCTACCCACCCCCAGGTCTCCAGGGATCCCCCGGCCCATGTTCCTGATTCCCTTCCACTGCACCCTCGGTACTGGTCCTGGCTTACTCAGGGTCTGTCTTCTGCACATAATAAACTCTGCTGGGTGGGAGACTGTTTTGTCTTAGGAGCTCTGCTTCTCCTGAGGGCTTCAATAAATGCTTCTGAATTAATAATAATAGAAAAGGTTAAATGACATTAAAAGAAAAAAAACCTTTTATGCTTTATGTAACTCAGAATTTCCCAACCAAAATTGTCCCCAGAATTCTTTTTTCATTGAGCTCGCCAGACTTGCGCTTCTCCGAATCCTTGCGGGGAAGGGAAGTAAATCCAGCTCAAGTCTCTCGTTTCACAGAAGATTCTGAGGCCCAGAGAGGTTCAAGAAAGACCCAAAGTACAGTCAGCTCACTTAATGTTAGTTCCTAGGCACCTGCTCCTCCTCCTACAGGGCGTGGCCCTGGGGAGCTGTTCACTTTTTCTGATTTAACCACCTGATGGCGATGTTTTGAGGGCAAAATGAGATAATACCAGCAAAGCTCTTAGCGCAGAGCTTGACAGTGGGGTAAATCTCAATAAACATAAAAGAGAGCCCACTTAACCTGGGCACTGCAGACATAGGCCCAAGACCAGTTCTGCGAAGAACCAGGGCTAAACTCCCCCAACATACCCCATTAATCAGTACATGTTCTGATATTTCATGTTGTTATTTGTTTTTAGGTCAGTAGGGAAAGAAAAAAACTTGTCCTCTATGCCCTCACGTTCAGTGTCTGGGGGCCTGTGAATTAAGCTGACAAAAGACAAAGCAGTCAGAAATCAAGCAGAGTATATTTACGTATGCAGTGCTTAGACATGCGGGAGTGCACACAGGTGAGTAACCCACAGGGCTGGTTAGAAGCTGGAGCTGGTATACCTAACTCAGTAGGAAAGGAAGGGGAGAGGAAAGGTGCTGTGTGAAGAACAAATGAGTTTCTTTAGAAAAGACAACTAGGTCTTCAGAACAAACAGAAATAAGAGAGCAACACAGGTCTGAGGGGTCTTTCCTGTCTTCTGCGGGGCCATAACCACCCCCACCCTTCCAGAGAGGGCATTTATGAGTAGACCCACCCCAAAGAGGAAATTTATGGCAGCCTTATTTCCCAGAAGCTGCTGCATTTGGTCAGATAAGGGAAACTCCAAGAAGGCTTTTTTTGTTCATCTCTTGCTTCTCAATTGCCCTCAGCTCACAATAATTTTATGTCAAAATGGCATATTGGGGGAGGGGAGTATATCCTGGTTCCCTTTAGGTCCAATAAGCATTACAAGGGGGGGGGGAGCTGATATGTTCTACCAACTTCTAAAGATAAAGATACCAGTAATATAATATCAATGAGATAATATAAAGTGCAAATTATTATACAAACAAAAATTACTATAAATTCCCACCTTAGTCAAAAGACAAAAATCCCCAAATTATTAAGGTCGTCACTGAAGCAATTATCTATCTACCTGTAAAATACAGCATTTTGTTCCATTTTTATTTCAACAAATGAGCACTGTAATTATAGCTATTAGAATAAAATATTTTAACTATTAAAAATATAAGTAAAAAAATAAAAGATATAGCATGTGAAAACATTTCTAATATCTTTCTTAATCTACTGCCTTTCCTAAATTATACATATTTTAAAAGTCACTGAGTCAGCTAAGACTTTAGAAATCTCTAAGCTTTTTGTACCACCATTTTCTCCAGGACAATTTTTGAATATCTTTTCTTAAATTTGAGGTTTTCTCCATTTTTCTGAAATTCTCAATGCAGCCCCAATATTCTCAATTTCCAAAGTTTTTCTCACTAGTCACAATAGGAAGTTAGCTCAGGCCTTTTTCTGAACAATTTCCTGGTTTTGTCTTTACAGGAAGAAAGAACAGTAAGTTACTAAGAAAACTCTAAGAACCATGTTGAATGAGAGCTTTGGTTTAAGTGCGGGAAATCTATAAAAGTTTCCCCAAAAGGAATTTCTTAATTAAAACAAACAAACAAAAAGACTATCCTTAGAAAAAAATTCAGAACGTGCCGATATTCCAAAGGGCTTATTTATTACATCTCTTTCCTATTTTAGCTTCTGGGTCATAATTCATAACTGACATACAAAACCTAAGTTCAGCCCCCACGTTCTCAGCCAAAACCCTGCTCCTTGAGGAAAAGAACTTCATGTTTTGTTGGCAGGGTTGGTTGTTTTGTTTTTTTAATGTGGAAAAATGCTGAAGTGTGGGTAAGTCTCCTTTCAGTCTGTCCGTAGACTTTCATTATAAATAGTTAAAGCTTCGAAAGGTCACCAACGGTTTGCATTTTCCCAGTCCTTGAAAAGAAACACGCGGCCCCCCGCGGTGGGTTGACACAGGACGAGCGTCCTTTACGCGCGATCTGAGCCGCGAGGCGCTCCTTTGCAGCACGCGGGACCTTTCCTGGGTGGCGCAGGGGGAGCGGGCGCCTTGCTGGAGCCACCTGCAAACAGCCAGCCCCCGCTGACTCACTTGCTCTCTAACCCGCAGAGACGTGGGTGCAGACCCCTGGGAATTCTGGAAGGGGGTCCCATTGATGAAGCCTAAAGTGGACCCCGCCAGCACCGGCAGAGCGAGGGGCGGGAGGGCGGCTTCCCCCTCGCAGGCCACGCGCCCGCGGGACCGACAGGAACCCGCGGGGGGCGAGCGTGCGACTTGGTTTCCCCGGTCCTGTAGCGCCGCCCCGCCGGGTCCAGCAAGGACCGCTGTCCTCAAACTGGCCCGACCCGCCACCCAGAGGCCTCCCCGCCGCCAGGCACCCGCCCCGCTTTACTTTCGTATTTGGCTACCCACAATGCATCTGTAAAAACGAAATGCAAATTAGGTCAGTGGTTAACAGAATTTTGGCAAAGACGGCTCTAAAAAAGAGCGACTTCGTTTTGTTTAAATTGTATATAATCGGAAAGGTGTATGCATCTTATTTTCCGGGGTTGTGACACAAGCCATGAAAAGTCTCCTCACCTAAAAAAGAGTCCGGGTGTGGACTATAAATACCCAGAGATTCACGTTCTCTTCCAGTTGGTCCGAAGGCTGTGGTTGATTGTTAAGCTGATTAACATTGTCTCCCCCCACAACCGTGCTTGACTGACTTTGTGTTTTTCTACAATCAAGGACAGTTATTCGGTGTTCACATAAATTAATCAAAATGCATACAAAAGTAGCTTTTAGTTTGTAATTTGAGAGAACAAGACATTCAAGATAGCCTGCTAGTTTGTAATTTGTTCTAGTAAAATTAACTTTCCAGTAGGCTTTAGGCGCTAACCTTCAAAGTGTCGAAAAAAACTTAAGCAAAAATAATAATTTTGTTTTAATTAGCTTATTAAAGAGTGTGTTCGGTTATTTAGAAATCTCATGATGAACATTGTTAATTCACGGTTAAACAACAATGCGTTTTTCATCATAAACCAGGAGGAAGGAGAGAAAAACCAATTGAAGAAGCCCCTTCAATGGTATGAAACAGCATGACCTCCTATACCTGTGTGCACATAAACATATACGTGTGTGAGGATGGACAGAAAAAATCTGGAAGATATTTACCAAATTACTTAATGGTGTTTACTAACTCTAAGGGGCTGGGATTTCAGAGCAGGGCATTTAAGAGACTTTCGGAAAAAGGATATAAAGGTTGTTGCTACAAATTTAATACTTTGTAGGTGTCTGTGAACGAGTAGATAATGTGTATTTTTCGCATTAGCTTGTTTATTTGTTTCACATGTAAAGTACATAGGTTCACAGACCCCGATCAACATCCAGTTTAAAACCAGGTGGTAAAGGCGGTGTAAATCCGCTTTCTTCTCTGTGGCAACGCTTCCCGACTCTACGTTCTTCCACCCTCGCCGCCCGCAGGGGTGGTCCCGCAGCTTTCCTCCCTTTCATTTGCAGTGGTCAGTTGAGTTTGCACTTCCATCAACAAGCACCTTTGTTAGCAAATCAACTCGACTGCTTTGTTGAGAAATGTGTGCCCTCTATTGTAAATGTGCTCCCCCCCCAAAAAAAAAAAAACTTGAAAGAATTAGAAGGAGGGCTCTGTGTTTACTAAATCTTGATGAAAAGGGCACCATTTGTTGGTAAGGAATATTCTTAACTGGGGAGCACCTACCACAGGCTGGTGGGAGCTTGTTTGAACATGCTGCTTTGTGTCAATCAGCCTTGTTGAACTTAGTATCTTTAAGTTCTTAAATCCTGAATTAAAACACATTAAGATACAAAGTCCCCCAGTTCTAGGCACTTGGTATTCTGGAAGTACAGGAATACCAGAATCTTGTGCAATGTTGCAGACACGACAGGCACTCCAGTAATCTATTAGAAATGACTGAAAAAAATCTATCAGAGGCAAGTCCCAGCAGGAAGGAAAGGGACTAGAACTTAGCTTTTGCTTCTGTAATTTCAAACCATGACCCAGGCATAATATGACAATGATTAAAATCATGTTCTTAGTGTTAGATAATCTTCCCACAAAAAATTATGCAAGGAATTATGCAATGATCTTGCCTTCTGGTATCCATGCCCTGTGTAATCACTTCTCCTTGAGTGAAGCTTGAATTTATTGACTCATTTCTAAGAAAAAGAATAAGTAAAAAATAATGAGGTGTCCATTGTTCATTTTATCTATCTTTCTTATTTTTTTTCTACCACAACTATTATGCAGCTGTATTACTTTGTGTTTTGGAAATTAAACATAAAGTATCAATAGCAAGCCTGATTTCTCATCTGATCTTGGAAGCTAAGCAGGGTCAGGCCCAGTTAGTACGTGGATGGGAGACCAACTAGGAAGAACAGGTACTGTAGGCATAAAAATTTTTTTAAAAAAGGAATTGTAAACTGACAAAGTTCTTGCAATCTGTGAGGTCAACCAAGGGTTGCCTCGCCTAAAAAAAAAAGTATCAATAGCATGGTTATATATATTCTATACAGAAGAGAACTGATGCCTTTTTCTATTTTTTTTTCTTTTTCTTTTTGCTTATAATAATATATAGATACCTATCAAAAAACAAAAACAAAGTAATGGGTATTACCTCCAAGATTAGGTTGAAAAAAGACTGTAGATCTACTAGGGTTCTTGTCCCCTCCCACCCCCCCAACAACCAGTCAGGCTGAGGCCATGTGAGTGTGACGACAGCCATGTGAGTGAACTTGGAAGTGGATCTTTCCCAGTGGAGCCTTGGCATGACCGCAGCCCTGGCCAGCACCTTCCTTTCAGCCATCATGAGAGACCCTGAGCCTGACCACCAGTCAGCTGTGGCTGGGTTCCTGACTCATGCATAGATACCGTGAGAAAATGTTTATTGTCTAACTTTTAGGTTAATTTGCTATATAGCGACAGGTAACTAATACGTGCACTATAACCAAAAGGGATGCCATTGCTGACGCACACTTGGAACCCTTCTCCTGTTTTAAAGTCTCCTTCAGAGGCAAGGTGTGAGCCCCACAAGAAGCTGGGCCTTTGTACTTGAACCACACCACATTTGGGCTAAGAATGTGCTTGCCAGCTTGTTCTTATCACATTCACCATCCTTGGCTTTTGCGGACTTTGGGCTGTTTTCAAAGCAAATCTGCTCTCCAGAGAGGAAGACTCACTGCCACAGACATGCTAAAACAGAACGTGTCATGACTTCCGAAGACAAACGTCACTTGGTTTCAGATATTTTTTGACCACTGTTTACGTCATTGGAATAATTCTTCCGAGGTGATTATTTTGAAAGGGATGATACTTACGATGGATATTCAATGCACAGATTGTTCCATGACTGGGTTGTGCTGTGTATCCAACAAACGTATGACATTTCCTACTGCTAACACTCTGTGTGGTAGGTGCAATTATCTGTTTCACAGATGAGGAAACTGAGGCAGAGAGGATTTGCCAGGGGTACAGGAAGTGGTGGAGAGCATCTAACCCAGGCAGTCTGGGTCTTTGCTCTTTCGTTCAAAGCTGTCTTGCTTCTGTTTGTTCGCTTGATTTTCTAGTTTCCAGCTCATACAATGACAGATTTGAGACCATAACAAAGCACAGGTAGTTTCTCATCCATTGCAATAAAATTTCACATCTACTTAGATAATATTTCAATTTGATGGGTTTAGAAAAATATGAAAAATATCCAATGGCTGTTCCTTTCTCCACTCCCTTCTAAGGAAAGGGAAAAGAAATCAAATCATCTATCTTTGGTCAACATTAGGATGGTACGAGCACCAATGAGCAAGTGAAGATTTGGTGTCTATGTAAAATCTGATGACTTCTTTTTTTTTTTTTTTTACTTAGTAACACATCAGGCTTTGAGTAGAACTTTCCATGCATTCGGCTAACCCGGGTCGGACATGTCCTGCTACAACGGGAGCACAGCTCACGCCAGATGTGGATTCTGGCTTCCGGGCAGAGAGCTTTGTTGCAGCGGGGCAGGGGGATATCAGAGACCTCAAAAGAAGTACAGGAGGGGTCTTTCACTGATAAACCTCCCCGTTCGTTTCCTCTGTCGTTTCTGAGGGTGTGCTGTTGACGTGTCCCCCCTGGCGATAACCAAGAGAAAGGTCCTTGCTGACTCAGGCTCCTGGGACTCCGCCTCTCCTTCTGTCTGCTCCTTCCTCCTGCGAACCACCAAAGGCCCTCGTTGCATCTTTACAGTACGTCGCCACTTGGCATGTCCTTTGCTGTTTCATAACAGTCATAAACGTGGTTTATGCCTCCGGGTACAGTAGAACCTCCTCAGTGGTGGGAAGACAATGGTGTCTGTTTCAAGAGCCTCATGATGCCTTGTATGTAGGTGTTACGTATTTTTAAAGTATTTTTTCACATGTGAACAGTTCCACATCCAAGGACCAGGTGACAGCTGGAGACGGGGCCGAGGTAGCTTCGCAAGCCACGCACGCAGCAGAAGATGCTCCAATTCTGATCTTCAAGCTGCTGCGGGCCGACCTCTCGACCATCGCAAGCTGCTCGAAATATCCACGAAAACGCGAGACTGAGGATCGGCAGTGATGAGTTCCCAGGCGACTATTAAGGGCGCGCTATTCTTTAAAAATGGTTACTTGATTGATATATATCTGTGTATTTAGCAATACGAGTAATTGCACGCAGGGACTGTTTTGATTCTTTTAATCCCTAAGAACCTGAATTTAGTAAGCATTCCGTGTTTCCATAAGCCAACCCTTGGGTTCTCTTCCTTTTTCCGCCCTGTACGCAGAGGCATAAACACCATCATTTGTACAAGGAGACTGTCAACAAATATTTACCGGCTCCTTCTACTGACAAGCTCTGTGGCAAGGAATACACAAGAGGAATGACTTCTGTCCTCAAGTAGCTGAGTAAATAATGGGATTTACTTGCCACTGTTTCTCTCTAAAGCACAAAGTAACACCGAAGTAGGACGCAAGCACGGTTTAGAAATGAGGAGCTTCGGACTGGAGAGGTGGGGCAGCTTACCCAAAGATGCACAGTGGGGAGAAGTGACCCCACCAGGACACAACTCCAGTTTCCTGATGCCAAGCCCAAGGCCCCTGTCCCCCTTTCCACCCCAAATTTTGCTGGACGTGTAGAAATATACATTCGGCCTGAGGAATTCCCAAGGAAAAGGCGGGATTATTCGCAGGTAAAATAAACAGCTTATTTCTTTGTAAAGAAAATTATAAGCACAATCCAATTCGCAGGGTAGGTTATTCAGTTTGTGAAAACGACTAAAGAAAAAGAACTTACATAAAAATATAATAATATGTGTCGTAAAGAGTGTTCATGGTGAAAGAATGTATTTCCAAGAAAAGAACAGCTGCTATTTTAGGCTGACAACTGGGATGGGACATCCACGCCACTGCCCAGTGCTGGCATCAGGCTCAGCAGGTTGTGCTCATGGCTAGGAAGCTGATGGGGAGGAACTGCAGAGGGTGGGGAAGGTGGAGGGACCCCTACGTCAGGGAACAGTGGGCTCTGTGAGGTCACACCGAGTCCCTTCGTGGTAGGGAAGAGACGGCTGGAGCATCTGGCGTGGTCTCTGCTTCAGGGCAGCTTTCCCTGAAATCGCCTGTCATTTGCATTTGCCTCCTCTGGGAGGTAATAAGCGGGATGACCCAGCGGGGGGGGGGGTGAGGTCACATGCCTGTAGCTTCCTGTGCACAGCAGATTCAAAACGGACATTCTTGACTGGACGAAAAACGCATCCTACAGCATAGGCACTGTCGAGACGCGGTGACTCAACTGCAGGTGTCTTGTCTAAATGTCACACATGGGGAAAAGTCCTGAGCCTCCAGGGAAGGTTGCTGTGTTAAAACCAAGGCTGGTGCCACCTTGCTCTGGACTGGTGGTTTGAGCCCCCCTCCCCTGAATTCACATACTGATGTCAGAATCCCCAACATGACGGCTTTGGGAAGAGGGGCCTTTGGGAGGGGATTAGGTCATAGGGGGGGCCCTCATGAATGGGACTGGTGCTCTTATAAGAGGAGACACAAGAGAGACGATCTCTCCCCCCACCCCACCCCACCCCACTGCCATGTGAGGGCACAGTGGAGAGAGACAGGCGCAAACCATGAAGGGAGCCCTACCAACAATCAAACTGCCAACAGCCTGATGTTGGATTTCCAGCCTCCGGGATTGTGAGAAATACACGTTTGTTGTCTAAGCCAGTGGTGGTTTGTTATTGCAGCCTGAGCTGACTAAGACCTCCTCAGATTCCATTTTTGCCACTTACTAGCACTGTGATCATATGCGAATTAGTATTCTGAGGCTCAGTTTTCTCATTATTAAAATGGCTATAATAAAACATAGGTGGTAAGTGCCTTGAAATCCGTCTTGACAATGACTTTTTAAGTTTGACACCAAAGCAAAAGCGACGAAAGCAAAATAATAAACAAGTGAGGCCATATCAAACAAGAAAGCTTCTGCGCAGCAAAGGGAACCATCAACAAAATGAAAAGACAACCCACTGAACAGGAGAAAACATTTGCAGATCGCATATCTGATAAGAGGTCAATATCCAAAATATATAAAGAACTCATACAACTCAATAGCAAAAAAACCCCAAACAATTTGATTTAAAAATGGGCAGAGGATCTGAATAGACATTTTTCCAAAGTAGACAGACACACAGATGGCCAACAGGTACATGAAAAGATGCTCAACATCACTAATCATCAGGGAAATGCAAATCAAGACCACAAGGAGATATCACTTTACATCTGTTAAAATGGCTATTACAAAGAAGACAAGAAATAACTACTGGCAGGGTGTGGAGAACAGGGAACCCTTGTGCACTGCTGGTAGAAATGTAAAGTGTTGCAGCCGCTATGCAAAACAGCATGGAGGTTCCTCAAAAAATTAAAAATGGAACTACCATACGATCAAGCAATTTCATTTCTGGCCATTTATCCAAAGAAAGTGAAAACACTAACTTGTAAATACATCTGTACCCCTATGTTCACTGCAGCATTGTTTATAACAGTCAAGACATGAAAACAACCTAAGTCTTCATTGATGGATGAATGGATAAAGAAAATGTGGTACATACATACAATGGAATATTACTCATCCATGGAAGAGAAGGAAATCTTGCTATTTATAAAAACATGGATGCACCTTGAGGGCATTATGCTAATACTTAGTGAAGTCAGTCAGACTGAGAAAGACAAATCTCGCATGATCTCATTTAGATGTGGGATTACAACAAACAAACAAAAACCTGGAATTAATAGATACGAAAAACAAAGTGGCAGGGGGTGAGGAGTAGGCAAAATGGGTGAAGGTGACCAAAAACGTACAAACTTCCAGTTATCAAATAAGAAGTCACGGGGGTGTCAGGTGCAGCATGGCGACTATGGTTAATGCTGTGTTTTTATTTGCAAGTTGCTGAGAGAAGATCTTAAAAGTTCTCATCACGAGAAAAATTTTAACGATGTGAGGCGATGGATATTAACTAGACTTATAATGGTGATCGTTTTTCTACACATATCAAATCATTATGTTGTACACCTGAAACTAATATGTTATACGTCCATTATATTTCAATTTAATAATTGGGGGGGAAGGTGGGCACAACACTGGTGTCACCCCATGGAGCGACTGGGACAGTGCACAGGTGTACTTAGCGCAGGCCGGGTCAGCAAGCGCTCGACGACGTCGTTTAACGACGACAGTGATGAGCATTACCGCCTGCTCTTTATTTCCTCGCCACGTTTGCTGTGTTGCATAGAGGAACATTGTTTCGGTGGAAGCAATATCATTTGACTCTGCTGATGATTCTAAGGACAGACAAGGAACCTGCACTCCGCCTGCCTCCCCGCTGACCTGCTCCTGAATAAACCTGCTCAAGTTCACTCGCTCGCAGTTCCTCTAGCCCTGGCCAGTCCTGGTGTCTCATCCCCAGCTCTGGCCCGGGGATTAGGACCTAAGGAATCCCACTGCCACCACCGGGACCTGAGGCCTCTACCTGGTGGATGCCGAGTGGGCAACGGCGGGGACGACAAAGGGTTGTCCTGGGAACACGGCCCCCACGTAGTGCAAAGTAAAGGAGGCCTATGAAACTTCCCGTGGCTCTGGACCAGGCTCACCCTCCGACAGCCTTTGAACGTGGCCGTTTTTGAGCTGCCTTTGACGCGTAAGGGAGAATGATGAGTAAAGTCTGGTGGCCACGGGGAGTCGGGGAGGCAGGCACAGCGACGCTGGTAACAGTGTCACCCCGTGGGCCCATCGCAAGTCACACTTCCAATCATTCGCCCGAGAGGCGCTCCGATTCCCCTTAGGCAAAGCAGGAAAGCGACCCAAAGAGACGAAATGCCTCAGGCAGCAAGGAGTGGCAGAGTGGGGATAAACACCCGATCCAAAGCCGGCCCAGGGCCCTTCCCGCCCCACCCCTTCCCACCGCCTGGAAGCGGGGAACTGCCAGAAAAGGGTGTGTCCACCTAAAACCGCAACAGGTTTGGGCAGAAAGTAAGAGACAAAGCCAGAAAGAAATATGATTTAAAAACAGAAAAAAAAAAAAACCCTCATGCCAGGGTCAACCTGTCCGAACCAGAACACACAAAGCACGCCTGTTTCGTCGGGGGCTGTGCTGCCGCCTCACCTGACACCAGAAGATTCTGCAGAATCGATCACCTCCCCGGGCCGCAGACCAGCGGAGGGCCAGCACAGAGGCCAGCTGTTCCCTGCGGTTTGTAGCTCTGGGCTCTTCGCTGCCACCCATGCTGCCTGGGGCCCTGCCCAGTGGGTGCCCAGCCGCGTGCCAAGTTCCAGGTGGAACCTATTGAAAGAGAAATTCCTCAATGCTGAGACCCAACCTCCGTGGGGAATGGGGGCGGGGGGTGGTCCACACCACAGGCTCCTTCCCTTGAGTCGCAGAATCTGACCCTGCCTGTCCCATTGCCCACCTTAGCCACAGGCAGGCCTTCTGGAGGATTCCAGGCTGCTGTCCGTGCCCACATCCTTCAGGATCCTTGCCTGTGAATAACAAGTGCGTCTTCAAAACACAAGGCCCCCCGAAAGGAGGGCTCACCGACTTGGGACGTTTTCCTCTTTTGCTCTGGAGAGCTGGGAAGTCCCCGGCTGGGTTTTGCAGGAAGGCCGTGGCACTCTGGTTGCCAAAGGCCCTGTCCAGGTTCATTTGGGGTTTGGAGAACCCCATTTAGATCAGATACGGCTGTTCATACGGTGTCCCTCACTCTGTTCCTTTTATTCTAACTAGCTGAGCTGGCTGCAACCAAGGAAGGAGATTTCTTATTATCACACAGACAGCACTGTAACACCATCTCGTATATCCCAATATTTTGCCCTTGATTTTCAGTTTCCTTTGCTCTTGCCCCTGTGGAATTCTCCCAGGGCTGCGAGCACAGTAGGATTTGGATTTGCTCTCCCTCTGAACTCCACACGTAAGAATTTTTCTTTGTACTACCCAGTCTTGATAATGCTCTATTTTAAATCTGCATAATTTTCCATTTCTCAAGTACATGTATAAAATGTACTTAACTCGTTTCCTATTGTTGGGCATGGTCTGGGGGAGGCAGGGTCTCTATGACTGGGAGGGAGGGGGGATTCTGGAGTCTGGGGCACTGCTTTCCAAAGGCGGTTCTGGGAGGGACAGAGGGACAGAGCAGACGGTAGAGAGAAGGATGAAGGATGCGACAAACTTGAATAATTTTTGCAGTGAGCCATCTGCACTTCTCAGGTTTGGATCGATTTTCCTAACCGGGGTCCAGAGGCAGGCTTGGGGTCCATGAACACCCCAACATCGAATGCAAAATGTTGCACACATGCGCGTATGTGCCATTTTGTGGACACATGCGTAACTTTCATCAGCGTCCCAAATAATGTCATGATTTTTATAAGATTTTAAGAACTGCTGGTCTTGAGAGAAAATTTCAAAGGGCCAAACTGCTCCAGGCACTAAGCTTCTGCCATCCCCGAAGTCGCACCCAAAGGAGAACACGGGGGGATGACGATGACACAGAGGTGTGTGCTCTGGGGGCTGGACACACTCCCCTGCATAATTATGACACACCCGAGAAACTGAGAGGTGGTGTGTGTGTGTGGGGGGGGGTTGTGCATAAATCACACTGGAGCTCGGAGGAGAAAAGATTCCTTTCAGCTGAGGGGACAAGGGAAAGTAGGCTTGCTGGGAGGGGTGTAACCCCAGGGGTGCTTCCAGCGAGGCATGGGACGTGTGGTTTGCACGGAGGCCAGAGGGCTGGCGCATGACAGTGGAATACAGATGGAGAGGTACGTCAGGCCCAGGGGTTTTAAGACGTGCCTTAAAAGCGAAACCCAGATGTATCAGCTACAGCTTCATTACCTCCTGGGTGACTCATGTGGCCGAACGCAAGATGCCTCTTCCCATCTCCCTGGCTCAGTCAAGCTCTGAGGGCTCAGAGGGCCTGCCCACGCCCCAACCCCAACCCTGAGCAGCTCTGTCCCCTTCACAGCTGGGCGTGTGGGGCCTCCTCCCTACCCCGCCTCCGCTGGCCTCCCACTGGGATTCTTCCTTTCTTTCTGACACAGATCTTAGCGATTACTTACCTGAACGAGCCTGTTCAAGACCCAAGTGATGAAACTTGAACCAGTCTGGCCCGATACAGCTGAATACCCAGGGCCCGTGGATTAGGCATTCAGTCAAACTCCTAGAAGACTGGGCTTTCTTGATCATCTTGACCTCTTCCAAGCACATACCAGGACCTAGAGGGGCCATAATCAATGTTTGTACAATGACTGAAATGATAGAGCCTCTGATTCTAGTTCTCTTTTTTTAAATTTATAATTCTTCTCTCATTGCTAAAATCACATAGGCACACAAATAAAAGTCTATAAAGAGCTCTGTTGAGGTGTGATTTGTGTGCCAAAAAAGTTCAATGATCTTTAGTAAACTTTATAGAGTGGCACACCCTTCACCACAATCTAGTTTTAGGAAATTTTTACCATCCTCTCAAAAAATGCCTCGTACAAATAAACCTTTAAAAGAAGCAATCTACCTGACATTCCCACAGCACACCCATGGCCAGTTTTTTCATATTCCTTGGTGACCTTTGCCTAAGCAGCATTTTGTGGTTGTTGGTTTCCATAGTTACGTTTGCTCTCACGAGGCCTCTTCTAAAACGTGCAGCGATTTTTAAAGAGAACAATGTACCTGAGAACTGCTGAGACAGAGCTGGCTGAAGATTCTTCTGTCCAAATATTCCCCTTTAAGCAGTTGTTTCCTGCCCTGCCCTGCCACCAGGGGCTTCAGGCTGTCGTCCCGGTGGAAGGGAGCAGGAACAGCATGGAGCCACAAGCATTCCTGGGTCTGGCTGGAGAACAGAGGTCAGGCCAGGGTGGGGGTCGCCTGCAGAGAAGACCCTGTGGAGGACAGGACCCAGAGAAATCAGGGAACTGAAACTTCACCAAAGGCTGTGGGGGCGGTGGAGAGGTTTCCAGCACATTCTGAAGAGGAGCACAGGTTAGCACATGAGAGGTATTCACCTCTCTGACCCCTATGACCAAATAAGTGGCCCAACTTCTGCTTAAAGAACTGCTATTTTGCCAAGCAGGCCAAGCCCAAGTGGAACGCAGGCCAGTCATGAGGTCTCCCCATCTCCAGCCAAAGACTGTCTCCTGGATGCAGTTTTAGGGACTTGATCTCAGCACCTGTTAAGCTCCTACTGAAGTTACACATATTCTCAGTCTCTGCCATCTGAAACTCACCCCGTGGGTTTTGTGAAATCCAAGTGTCACTTTAACAGCTATTTACACAATATTTTCTTTAAATAAATTGAACACGTATTTCCTTCTGCCCTTGAACCCTTCGATTCACTTTAATGTTTAGTATTTTGAACTGCATATGTTTTAAAATGGGAAAATTGAGATTTGACAGGCAAAGATTGTAACTATTTATTGATCATTATCTAATCCTTCTCATTCCTTTTCTCCTGGTTGATTTCTCACCTGGAATTTGGCAAGGGGGCTTATATCAAATCACTGAGTTGGATTTGACCTCCAACAACAAAACCATTGGTACTAAAAGGTGATTTTCAGCGTTTTATGGCAGCAACCATCTTTCTTAGAAATGAACCGTATGGTCACATGAACTTGACGTAACTCTATGACTTATTATAACTATTAGGGGTTATTAGAAAAGAGAAAAAATCTAGACAATAACGAGAGTAAACAAACACTAAACGTATTCTTGGCTGAGAAGTTCTCTAGCAAAACTCTTCCGTACAAAGTGGACGGAAGGGGAGTCTTCTGTGCGTTACTGCCATCTGCTGTCGCCTTGAATCAGAAAGGCATTTCGCAAATCATAGACGGGACGGATAAAAAAAAAAATCAAAGCATATTTTGTTGACATGAAAAGCCTTATATTTTTATTGCTAAACATTTGGCCAAAGACGTTCACTGTTTTTTTTCTGCGACCCCTGAATGTCTTGAGATATTTGTGAGGGACAAGAGGCTCCCCTCTGGTAATGTTTCCATTTCCCATCATGCAACTACATTCGTTTTGAATACCAGTGTGTGTTAAGCTGCCTAAAAGCCAAGAAAAATCATCAAAAAAATGTATTGCTTTTTGTAGCATTATATAGTGTGGTTTGTATAACATTAAATCGTTTTTAGAAATTACTAAAACAACTCATCCTAAGTTATTTAGCATAGTTACTTAGGAGATTTATATAGGGAAAGTGAAAGCAATTCCCTCGGCTGGTCCGATGGCAGTGGGATATCGGGACTTTATAGCATTAGGGTCACTGGTTAGTGTCACTAATGAATATCATTAGCATAATGCATACAACCCCTCACTGCTAGACTTGACTGGCTTTTATCCTTTGGTTTTGTATCCAATTAAAAAGATAAGTTTGCAAAATGTTCCCTTTGACAGGCGAGGGGTTGGGGAATTCTTGAATACACCGACAACTAGGAATCCTACTATCGTTTTTCTAAGTTTAATAACAACTGAATAATTTTTTTAAAAAACTAGAAATAGTCTGGCAGAGTTGATCCTTTCATCTGTACTCAGCCTAAATGCTAGTTTCCTGTGGCTTTTGGGGTGGGAGCAGAGCTCCCCCACAGGAGCCCTCTGAGAGGGGGCCAGCACAGGGCCACTGTCAAGGGGGAAGCCTCGCCGTGAGGGTCTGAGAACAGGGAGGGCTGTCCAGGGCACCTGTGCGCTCAGAAGGGAGGAGCAGTTCCCAGGGGACCAGGTGAGCTGCAACTACTTACTTGTCCGTGATTTACCTCTGTAAGCGTCTCTCCGTGTGTCTGTCAGGCCTCACCGCTTTGCTCAGAGGAGTTTAGGGACAAGAGCTGAGGTGTGGGGCAAAAGGGGGAAAATCTGCAAGTCTTTCCTTGACCCAGTTCTATAATATTTGCTTTGCTTTAAAATAGTAATGATAAAAATAATAATAAAAAAACAGAATGGTCTTTCTTTCCTTAAGAAGGAGACTGGCTATCCGAACGAAGCAAAGAAAATAATAAGGGTGATGTCACTCTCAACAGCTCCTGATTATGAAGGAAATAATATATGTGTTTTTGGTTTGTTTGTTTGTTTGTTTTTTTCCTGCAGTGGGGAAGGGCATGGCTGGTGGCTAAGTCACCAATACAGAAATAGTCTGAGTCCCTGGAAATATCACTGTAGATGCTCTCTAGTCCAAATCTCATCATGATTTCAGTGGATAGGCACGGTTACAGGAAATGAAGAATTAAAGAATATCTGTGTAATTAAGGCCACTCCTGAAACCCCGGTGCCTCTTACATCCGAACTGTGTTTTCTCAGTTGCCTGGATCATGACCTCTGCATGTGTGTAAATCCAGAGACCAGCACATAAGAGCAGGGTGTACCCCTCAAGGACCTGCGGACTGTAGCAGCCCCACTGTTTCTCCTCTGAGTGATCCCTTAAGGACTAATAATTGTGTTGATCTGGACATCGATGTCGTGCTTTCCAGGGGCCAGAATGGAAACTGATCCCTTGGAGAGATGCAGGCTTGTAGGGCCCGCCTCCCTGATTCCCCACCCTATCAAGCTGAGCCACTGGCTTTGGCAAAAACACCCTACCCGACTCTTCCCTGCCTGGTAGAGTCCTTGGGACGCCCTTATCCTGCTACCTAAGCCTCCTATTCTCATTATCCCCCACTTTTCTGACTCCCCACCTACAGAGCGAGGGTTCCCTGAGTCCTTCATCCATACATCCCTGTGCTTTGCACCCAAACCCCCACTTCATAGGTACTCAATACGCATTGCTGGAATGAATGAACAATTGAGCGAAAAAATATTTCATAAAATTCACTGACTGTCATATAGTCTTCAAGGCCTTGGTCTAGAGTCGGTTTATTCCCAATGGCTGGGCTAAGCTGGGGCCCATCTGGGAGCTGGAGCCGGCGGGGCAAGGTGGCGGGAATAACGAATCAAAGGGATGGGAGGGGGAGGGGACAGAATGAAGACGGCTCTCTCAGACCACCTTGTCTCCCCGCCGAATGTGTGCAGAATGGGGTCTGTCCGTACCGCGTGGGTTCCCCTGCGTACAAAGGAAAGAGCGACCGATTCCTGCCACAACACAGAGGAACCTCGAAGACACGCTGCGTGAGGAGACACCGGGCACAGAAGGCCACACAGTGTACGCCTCCATTCACATGAAGGTTCAGAGGCGGCAACCCCACGGAGGGAGGAGGCAAGTGGTCGCCAGGGTGTGGGAGGCCGGGAGGGGCTCGAGGAGGCAGCGCTTCTTTTTGGAGTCATGAAAATGTTCTCAAATTAGATACTGGGGACGCTGCCCAACCCCGTGAATATAATAAGAACCACTGAATTGTACACTTTAAAAGGATAGATTTTATGGGGTGTGGACATGTCAATAACACCGCAAAAAAAAAATGTTTAAAATGCATTGGAATCACAAAGTTTTAGGGGCGTCTAGATAACGCCTCCTTTGACTATCAGGAAAATAAGGTCCTAAGTAGTTGTGTGACCGCCTGCAGTCGTGACTGTGGCACTGAGGTTAAACGGCTGGAGAGGAGGTGTGCTCGGGAGGGAACGAGCTTCATGTATGTGGTGCTTGGCAGGGGATGTCACATACCCCTGGAGTTCTACCACTTGCACAGCAGTTACATACCCCGTCTCCCAGGAAGCTGGGGTACGAAGCTGCTGGGATCTGCGGCCCGGTCAGCTGGTCCCCCTCTGACAGCCTCTGCCCAGTAACTACGCCATCTCCCCCAGAGACTTATGTGATACCTTCAGCTCACATACTCGAAAACTAAGTCAAAGCAAGCAAGCAAGCAACCAACCATCAGAAACAGAACTCTATTAAATGAATTAACACAATCAACATTTTAAAGGATACTTGAACCCCACTTCTAGGTCAGTAGATAAAGCTAAGGAAAAAGGGCAGACTGAAGGAGGGAAATGGTGAGACAAGAAAGGACCAGAGGAAAAGCTTTCTCCACCCACTCCCTGCAATCCGTTCAACTTGTTGTCTGCACCGAGGTCTTGATTTGCCACTCGACCGGCCTCTCACAGAGAATGCGCCCGGCAGGAAGGCTGCAGACTTTTAGGTTTGCGCCTTGTCTGGGCTGACAGCGCTGATTTACTAAAGAAAGTGTTTCAAAGAGGAGCACGGGGTGGGGTGTCGGGAAAAGAAGCTGGTGCTGCCAGGGTTGTGACAGGGTTGTGGTGGATGCTGCTGGTCCTCTTCTCCCTCACAGGAGCCCCCAGCTCTCTACGTCTCCCTCACAGAGCCCACTGGCTCGCTCAGGGAGAGCGGCCCGGCCCAGCCTTAGGGGTGATTTCGCTTAGACTTCTCCAATACGGCAAGTCCGACTCCATGGCCTGGAGCTGACTCAGGATCTCAGCCCATCAGTGCATGGCTGGGACCTGGTCTGGCATTGGCCCTGAGCTGGGCACAGGATCCCAGTCTACTGATGAGAAAGACTTCTGTTCCTCCTCCCTCCTGCTGGATGGTGCTGGGTAAGGCTGCTGTCCCTCGTCTGATGAGGGGAGCCCGCCAGGGCCAGGGTCGACACATGCAGCAGCGCTAAGGAAATTCCAGAGACTGAGCCAGGGCCCTGCCTGCCCACACCTGGAGCCTGCTGTAAGCTAGATGTCCGTCACGTGCATCACGGGTTTCTTTACTTTTCTGTTGTTGTCTGTAAAAAAATTGAGGTAAAACATACACGACCACATTTACCACCTTAACCGTCTCTACGTACACAGCTGAGTGGCGTCAAGTACGCGGACACTGAGTGCGACCAGCCTCCCGACTCTTCTCGTCTTGCGAAACCGAAACTCGTCCCCATCAAACGACAGCTCCCATTCCTCTCTCCTCCTGGCCTCCTGGCGACCACCTTTCTGTCTCTATGATTGTGGCTTCTCTGGGTACCTCTTTCCTTCCTACTGGCTGGATAATGTTCCATTTCACACACTCACTCACACACACACACACACACTCCATTTTGTTTATCCATTCATCCGTCGATGGATGCTTGGGGGTTTCTACCCTCTGGCTCTTGTGACTAATACTGCTATGAACAAGGTGTGCAGATACCTGTTTGAGTATTCCTTTACTTATAAACATTTAAAACTAATTTGGCTCCGATGGGCACCATTTGCTCCAGAGCTCAGCCCTGCATTGCTGGCCGTTTTAGTCTTTCCACTTCTCCTTCTACTCAGTCCTGTTCTCCCCCTTTTCTTTCACAGGTATTGATCTCTAATATCTCATACCCCACGCTCTTTAAATGGATGGCCATTTCTCTGCCTCCATCCGCCTCTCCCTTCCTTACCCTGATCCTCCTTTGGGGGCATCGGGCACACAGGACTTTCTTCAGTTCTCCACATGAAGCTTCCAGGACCCTCTCCTAGGACTTTCCCAGAGTGCGAGAGGCAGGTGGTGGGAGGCACAACCAGGTCAGCCCAGAGATTGTCTCGGCTGAATTGGCTCCTGTGAACTCTCCACATTAGAGCCAAAGCTTGTTACTCTGTCCTCTTCCAACAGATGGCGCCAGAGAGCAGGTGGTCGGTCCAGCCCATCCTCCTGGACCGCTGACTGCAGCCACTGCACTTGTTCTAAAGTATTTTAGGAAGACCCTGAACGCCACCATTTATGCAAAATGACTGAAAGGACCAATAAGAAAAGGGGAATGGCTAAGAGGGAAAGATTAAAAATAGTTGATCAGTGTGGAGATGGAACTCTAGCGTACTGCTGGAGGGAATGTAAAATGACCACTTCTGGCTATGTGCCCCGAAGAAGTGAAAGCAGAGACACAAACAGATATGTGCACATCTATGTTCACAGCAGCATTACTCACAACGGCCAAAGGACGGATGGATGGAAGCAGCCCAGACGTCCGCCAACGGAGGAATGAACGCAATGCGGTCTATGTGTGCAAGGGCATAACAAGCCAGTCACAAAAGCGAAATAAGCCAGTCACAAGAAAGGACAAAGATAAAGGGTATGACTCCATTTATATGAGATACTTACGGCAGTCAAATTCATAGAGATACGAAGTAGAGTTGTGGGTGCCAGGGGCTGGCAGGAGAGGAAAATGGGGAGTTCGGTAGTGGATATAGAGTTTCAGGTTCGCAAGAAGAACAATGTCCTAGAGATGGATGGTGGTGATGATCGTACAGCACTGTTTAATGCCATTGAACCATGCACTTTAAAATGGTTAAAATGGTAAATGTTATGTATATCTTACTACAGTGAAAAACAGTTGAAGGTGGTAAGAAAATGCTGAGTTTGCATGTGCCCGTGGGAACTGCTCTGAAGGACAAAGATCTAATCGTGCAACGTATTACAGCTGCTGAGCCTCTGGGACAGCAGCAATTTATACTGTAAAAACTGTTTCTCTGTTGTTGAGGGAATTTTGTCAGCACAAAAATTCAGCGCAAATGAGCATCAAACTGTCCTGCCCTTTCTATGGAAACAGGACATGTATGCGAGACTGTTTTATAATAAATTATGGAAACTTGGTGATTCTGAGTTTTTATAGTGAAATTCATGTTTCTATTATTTTCTGTTTCATAATTTGACATTCATACAGTTTATACATTTATATGGAATGATTTTGAATTTGTTGCTATTGTTCTTATTGACATAGAAATAACATCGAGTAAAAAAAGCTTAGGAAAGGGGGTCCTTTTACCGATTTGCACTAGGCTGTCTCTGCTCCTGCTCATGGCAAACCCACCCTCACCATGTGTGGGAGGCACACAAAAGGTATGGGTTATTGATGATGAGTGTGGGAATGCTCAACATTCTCCCCACCCCCAACACACACACAAATTCTTGGGATCAAAATCCCTTACGCCAGGGCAGAGGAAGGAAGCACATTCCCCAGTGAGGTCACGGGCAGGGGCTCCAGTGCAGGCTGAGGACAGGGACGTGTGCCTCTGGGGGTGGGAGCCCGGGAGACTTCAGAGGACAGTCAGGGGATCAGGCCAGAGGAGAGGCAGAGAAGTGCAGACAGAGCCTTGGAGCTTTTTAGGGAAATGCTGGGAATGGACAGCAAAAGGGAGCAAGAAAAGTGTCCCGTGAGCAGCCACCTGAGCAGGGCGGG
Organism: Eonycteris spelaea; assembly: GCA_003508835.1. NCBI lineage: Eukaryota > Metazoa > Chordata > Mammalia > Chiroptera > Pteropodidae > Eonycteris > Eonycteris spelaea. The sequence continues at coordinate 2,070,389 of PUFA01000116.1, read as the reverse complement.
GACTCCTCACCCTGCCAGGGCCCAGGTGGCTGGGAGCAGAATCATTTAGACCCAATGCCCAAAACAAAAACTGACAGAAGAAACAACTCTTTTCGAGGCCTGAGTCTCCAAGGAGAGGATGCCCGAGAAGAGAATGTGCCAGGATGCTGGGCACACCGCCCACCAAGCTCAGGCAACAGGACACTGTCCAAGGGACCTGAAAACGATCCTAAAACTAATAGAAGGTGGCCTGTTTTTTATTATAGCCATGTGCTGCAAAATGCTCTTCTCCCAAAATCTTTTGCTGACCTTAGTTCTAAAATATTGCCGCAATTCTTCTTTAATTTGGTAATATACCTGTAAGTTTGAGATTAGCACATTTTAAGTGTTTCTCTAATACCATTGTGTTCTACCTGGGAGTTAATTTGGAGAAATCTCAGGCATACAATCCCAACACAACACGGACTATGCTCAAGCATTCGTTTGAGGAGTAAATTCCTGCTTCCCTAGGACTCACTTTATTATAAATAAAATCACCTGATTGAGACACTAATAGAACCCCCATTTTCATCCAACAGTAGCACAACATCATTCTTCTCAAGCTTACATGGACATTCCTATGACAGACACATTCTGGGTCATATAAAACACACGTTAACAAATTTAGAAGTTATTCAATGTCTGTTCTCAGATCACAATGGAATTAAACTAGAAAGCAGTAACAGAAAAATAGCTGAGAAATCTCCAAATACTTGGAGATTAAACAGCACACTTCCAAATAAGAAGTGGTCAAAGAAGAAATCTCAAAAGAAATTTTGAAACATTTGAACTAAATGAAAATGAAAATACAACATAAAAATGTGTCAGATACAGAGAAAGAAATGCTTAGGGGGAAATTTATAGCATATATTAGGAAAAAAGAAAGGTTTGAAATCAATCGGCTAAGTTTCCCCCTTAGGAAACCAAAAAAAGAAGAGTAAATTAAATCCAAAGTAAGCAGAAGAAAACAAATAATAAAAATTAGAGCAGAAATCAATGAAATTGAAAAGAGGAAATCAACAGAGAAAATCAATAAAACCAAAAACTGGTTCTTTGAAAAAACCAATAAAATTGATTAGACTTTAGCCAGGCTAACTAAATAAAAAAGAGAGAAGACGTAAATTATATCAAAAATGAAAGAGGGTACATCACTACAGATCCTATGGACATTGAAAGGATAATAAAAGAATATTTTAAACAACTCTATATCCATGAACTTGATAACTTAGATGAAATGGACCAATTCCTTCAAGGACACAGTGTTTAAAACTCATACAAGAAGGATGGGCAGGAAAGAGGGATAGTCAAGAGGTCTGAGGGAACTGTAGGGTGTGACAGACACATTAATTATTTTGATTGTGGTGATGGTTTCGTGGATATATGCAATGGGTAAAACTTATCAAAGTGTAACTTTCTGTGTCACTTATTGTATGTTTTATTCCTTGATATAACATCTTAAAAATTAAAAATTAAATAAAAATAAAACTCATACAAGAAGAAATAGACAATCTGACTAGGCCTATATCTATTAAAGAAATTGAATCAATAAGTGATAACATTCCAAAACAGCAAATGCCAAGCTCAGATGGGTTCACTGGTGAATTCTACCAAACATTTACGGAACCTATTATACCAATTCTCTACAATCTCTTCCAAAAAATAAAAGCAGAGGGAATACTTCTTAAGTCATTGACTTCATTAAAACGAAAAACTCTGCTCTGGAAAAGAAGCTGTCTTAAGAGTAAGACAAGTTGTAGACTAGGAGACACATCTGATGAAGGACTGCTATTTGAAGTATGTGAAGAACTCTTGAAATTCAACAATAAGAAAACAATCCAATTTAAAAATGGTCAAAGGTCTTGGACAGACACCTCACCAAAGAAGTATACGGAGGACACGTAAGCATATGAAAAGGTGTTCAACATCATATGTCATTAGGGAATTCAAATTAAAACAAAGAGATACCACTATGCACCTATTAGAGTGGCCAAAATCCAAAACATTGGCACCAACAAACGCTGACAAGGATGTGGAGCAACAAGGAACCTCATTCATTGCTATGGGAGTGCAAAATAGTACAGCCATTTTGGAAGGCAGATTGGAAGTTTCCTACAAAACGAGAGATATTTCACCAAATGATCCAATATCATGCTCCTTGGCATTTACCAAAAAAAAAAAAAAAGTTAAAAACTTATGTCCATATAAAAACCTACATATGGCTGTTTATAGCAGCTTAATTCATAATTGCCACATCTTAGAAAATATGCCTTAGTAGGTAAATGGATAAATAAACTGTGTTACATTCAATGAAATATTGTTCAGTGATAAAAAGAAATAAGCCATCAAGTCATGAAAACACACAGAGGAACACACTAAGTGAAAGAAGTTAATATGAAAGGCTATATTCTTTATGATTCCAACTTATAGTATATTACATTCTGGGAAAGGCAAAAGTATGGAGACAGTAAAAAGATCAGCTGTGCCAGGAGTCAGGCAGGAGGGCGAGATTAATAAACTGAGCGCAGAAGATTTTTAGGGCAGCGAAAATACTCGCTGGTATTATAATGGTCAATATATGTCGTCGTGTATTTGTCCAAACCCATAGAATATACTACACCGAGAGTGAACCCTAGTGTCAGCTGTGCACTTTGGGTGATAGTGGTGTGTCAATCTGTGGACGGAAGCAAGAGCCCCACTCTGGCTCAGGGCATTGATAGTGTGGGAGGCTGTGCATAGGTGTGGCAAGGGGTACATGGGAACTGTTTGTTCTGCTCAGCTCTGCTGTGAACCTAAAACTGTCCTAAAAAGAAAGTCTAGTCAGGAAAAACACAAAACACCATAGGGCAGTGAGTGTTCGAACAAGAATCAGAACTTGTTACTTCATTTCTTTCATTGTATGTCACTGCTTAGAATTTTTATTTGTTTAAATAAATTTTAAGGTTTAATTTTTAAAATAATTGATTTAAGTTGGGTTTACATTTTAAATGAAATTTGTTAATTTAAATTGTAAGACGCATACTGTTTAAAATAGAGAACTACAAGATGTAATATTTGTATTGGGGAAGTGAAAGTTTTAATTCAGATAGGAAATATTTTGCTGAATTTGAAAAAAAAATCTTTAAAATGGAAATTTCTTTAACTTTCAGTCGTTTGTTTTAAAACTAAAGGATGAATGGAGGAAAAGGTGATCATCATCTGTGTACTACTGAAAATAATCTCGTTGCTCAGAGGAATGTTTAAAACAACCCGCTCCGGGGGTCAAGGTTTTGGTACCCGCTACTGACGCTGAAAATGAAAATGCCCAAGAAGCTGTGCTGCGTGTCCATCTGTCACTCACTGTTCGCTTTTCTCTGTCCGGAGCGACAGGGAAATGGCTTGTGCGCTCTGCAAGGGGTGGGCAGCCCGCGATGTGGCCGAGGTCCCGGACTGGACCGCACTTAGGGGTACCCGGGCGAGGTCCCGCCGCGGGACCTCTGTCTGCGGTTGCTGGGCGTCCTGTTTCTCTACCGTGTCATTTAAAAAGACTTACTGCTAACTATAGAGTTTTTATTTTAGCCTCCCTGGACAAAATGCACTTGCTTCCCTTTCTATTTAGACAGGGGGATCCCCATCTCCCTCCTGGGATGGCCCAAGACAATCTCAGCGCGCTTCCTTCGCGAGAAAACGCCCCGAGCCTGGGAGACGAGACACACACCGCGCCACCATCTCGCTGCAAGAGCCACGGGGACCCACCTTCCGGATCCCGATGGATGTGGCCGCAGCTCGTTTCGCATGCAAATCTCCCACAATGCTCTAGCAGGGCTGCTTGGCGTTTCTTTAATTCTACTGAGGAGGAAAAGGCTCTTTCCTTGACAAAGTTCCTTTGTTTAATGTTTCAACTTTAAAAATGCATGGTTTATCTATGAGACGTAGGTTCATACACTCTAAAACACACGTCCTGAGCTCACTCCCCGCCACCTCCGCCACAAATAATCACCATAACGAAATGGAGATAGAATACTGGAGTCTTATATAAGCTGCAGCACACTTCTTCTTCTGGCTGGTCCGAGTGCAGTGGCGTCTACAATTAATTGATCACAGCCAGTTACAGATTTCTTTGTTCCTTCTCCACTCCCACTGCTTCACTTGACTAGCCTTTTGCTGCGTAGGGGGAAAACGAAAACATCGTTTTCCTGCTGGACAGCCTAAGTGCTACGTCCTGCCTGACACTTTCTAATACCAGAAAAAGGGCGCACGACCCCCTGCATCACGACCCCCTGCCCGCGAAGACCAGGGGACAGCAGCAGATTCAGCGTTTGTGAGTCTGCACCGATCACGCTGAGAAGAGAGGTCCCCCTGTCCCTGGAGTGTTCCCTGAGAAGACTTAGGTGACTTAGGGAATGAACCGCGACTCATGCACCGCAGCGTCAGGTGTGGAGGGGAGGCAGGAGGTTCATGTTGTTGGCTTAGCATGGGTCCAGTGAGCTTTGCTTTTCTAGTAAAATGTTAAGATTTGGAAATTGAAAACAAAAAATCTCCTTTGTCTTCTCAAATGCCAGGACTTTGCAAATCCAGATTATTTTGGCTTCAAATTACAGTGCATGCAATGGTAGCAGGACATACCACGCAATACTTGGGATATACTCACTGAAAAACGACTTGCTCTCTGAAATTCGAATTTAGTCAGGCAAGTCCTAGGAAACCTAACCTCAAACTCTCTTCTTTCTCGAGTTAGTCCTCTGGGCTGGCCACAGCATTGCATTGGCCATTCATGATTGCTTTGCAGTTTCATCTGGTTAGGAATCTTCTCGAGACGGGATATATTTGTCATCCAGACAGATGGGACTGTAAAGTCCCCTGACCTATGGAATGACATCTTCCTAAAGGCAGAGAAATTGACACTGTTCTCAAGTTTCTTAGGGTTCATGTTCACATGTATTCCACCACCAATAACTTAATTCCTCTTCCTCTCCCACTCCAACCCCTCCCCTCTCATATTATTATCTATCTAGCTTTCCTTTTTTCTTTTTTCTTTTTCTTTTTCTTTCTTTCTTTCTTTTTTTTTTTTTTTTTTTTACAATGTTTCTACCGACTGGGACACCACAGCAATTGGTTTCACGGCTTGGTGCCACTTTGGACATCAGCTTTTCATTGTGGGGTAGCAGAGAGAACTTTTGAAAAAGAAAGGTTATTCTGAGGCTGCAAGTAATGACTCTGGCTGGCCCTGAGCTGCCCACATGATCTCGCAGAAGCTCAGTTCCCCATTTGCAAAATGGTAATACCTGCCATACTAACCTAACTGAAGTAAAATAAATACGAAAATACTTTGCACCTTGTCAAATACAAGCCAGACACTGGGCTTTCTTTGGCAAAGGCAGAACACCGACCGAGCCAACAGACGGTTATTCTCGCAGAGTATCGCTCCGTGCCATCATGCCTCAGATGGCCCTGTGCTAACTGCGGCTGCGTGTTCAGAGCAGCCTCGATTGGCTTGAATGAGCCACTGGAACCGAGGTGGTTCGCCTTCTAGGTGTGTACCCGTTCCCCAGGAAGCACTGAGGGGTGCAGGCATGGGTGTGACATCTAGACTGAGAGCACCCACAGGGAACCCTCGGTCTCCCGCGGCCCTGTGGGAAATGCCGAGGGTGCTGCGGCCAACACCGCCTTACCTCTCACGGGGTCACCGCCAGACTGGGGGAGACGATCCTCGCGGAAGCACTGGGGGAATCCTGCGTGCGCCGAGGGTGCCTCGGGTTGCCTGCACCCGCCCGGACGAACCGAAGGGTTCCTTAACTGATACACATCGCGGCAGTCACAGGGTACCACGTCGTGGTTCTGATGCTGTCAGGAATTTGCGCTTCCATCTAGCGAAGGAGGAAGGGAGACGCGTGTCAAGGCCTCAGTTTCACATGAGGAGGCAGCCGAATGGGCTTCCCACCGCTACGCAGAACGGAAGGTCGGGACCAGGCTGAGAAAGCGGCTCTGAGGCCGCCCCTGGCCTCCCACAATCCAGTCTGCCCTTCTCCCACCGTCTCCCGGATTTTCGGACTCTTGGATTTGGTTTTTCTTCCTCCAAAACGTTTTCTCTTTGAGGATGTTCACATCTCTACCAACAAAACGTATCAGAATTGCCAACTTTGAAATGCTGCCTTTTTCAATTAAGCATTGTATCATCAAAAGTCTTTCATCCTATTGACATTCAAAAATTTAGAAACCTTTACCTACCTTCAAAAACTTTTCCCTTTCGTTTTTTGCAAATGACTTAAAGAATGTAGAAATAAAACACGTACACACTCTATTAAAAGGTGAAAAAAAAATAAAAGCCTTTTCACCCCCACACCATTTCGCCATTTCCTTTCCTTGATCTCTTAGAACATATAATATCTTTATTATGTGTATTTGATGTTTTTTGTCTGTAATTGGTTTCCCCAAATTCATCGTTAGCTGGAGGAAAACGGTTATATTTTGGAATTTTGTGTATTCCCATCTCTCATGCAAGCACATTAGTACGACTTGGTCGAGTCGACTTCCAAAAATTTTTAAATTAAGATGAAAACCGAACAACGTGTGGATCCCACACAGAGAGGGGGGGCAGCTCTACAAAAGACTAGTCAAGTGCAGTAGTGAGAAGGGGGGAAAGAGTAGAACGAGGAGTTCGACCTGTAGCTGACTGTGAACAATCAATTGAGATAACTCACTACCTTCGGACCAGCCAAAACCCCTATGTGCTGCTTGCACTATTTAAAGCCCAAGAATGTCATCATTTTTACCTTAGAGTGATATTTTGGTTCTAGTTTGTAAATGACTACATTCACACCACTGAGCTGTGTACCCTCTAAAAATTCCTCCAAAACATCTACTTATCAACAGACGGTGTAAATGTCTTTAACGACGAGAATCAGACGCGCTGCTGGGCATCCTGGGAAGAGACATGCAAAATTAGCATCTCGTCACTAGGGTGTCTCTCCTGCCGTCCTGTTTGTCTGGAGTGGCTCAGCAGCACAGGGTCCGGGAGAGCTGTCCAATCAGCACGGACCTCCTTTGTCTATTTACCACGTGTGACCCCCGGGACAGCTCGGTGAGGTCTGGAGTAAACTGAGCTGAGCGATCGCGTTGTGTGTCCCTCGTCTGTAAACCCCAGCACATCTGTAACCGCCTCTGGAAGCGGCTGCTCTCCCCTCTTGGCAGTCCGTCCCCTTCAGAAGGGCGGACATGCCTCCCCATTACCCAAGATCCCGTCTTCCTACTTAAACCCTAATTGATGAACGACAGAAACCACCACAGGAACGCAAGGAGGCGGCAGCTGAAACACCCAAACATCCTGGATGCCGAGGACTTCGGAGTTTACAGGAACAAAAGACAGAAGCGAAGCTGACTAAGGGAAGGCAAGTGGAACAGATTCCTATAAAAGCATCAGAGAGGCAAAGCTCAGAAAGACCTGAAGTTTGCTCCCAATGCAAAGAATAGCAAAGGACAGCAGGGGTGGGTCTGGAGCGACAAGGGCAGGATAATTCCGGGGCCCAGGGCCAGCAGGGTCCTGAAGGAGCAGCCCCACTGTCAGGGTGACGCCTGGGCACAGGAGAGCGGAACGAGGCAGGCAGCCACCCCTGAGTTCAGGTCTCCAGACAAAAGGCACCTCTGATGTGAGGGCATACTCGCTGACTGTCTGGTCCCTGTTGGTGCCAAGCACGGTGCGGGGCACACAGCAGGTGCTCGGTAAATGTGCTGAGTAAATGAATGATCGAGATTAAGGAGAATGAACAACCCCAGGAAACTGGACTAGGTAAATGTTGTCCTAATTTTCAGGAAGGGAAGAATGAGCGGGAGAGGTCCATGAAGTACAGCCCATCTCTAAACTGATGCTCCTTTCTGGCAAAATCCTAGAATGGATTATCCAGGAGGTGAGTGTGTATTGGGAGTCAGTTTGAAATTAACAAGGAAAAGTCGCACATCGAAATAGCTTGCTAGCTGTTTTTAATTGTGCCCCTCTCGCTCTGCTTTTGTGGGGACTGGTGGCCCAGTTTGGTGGGCTGGAAGTTGACTCAACAATCAGGCTCAGAGGCTGCTGATGGGGACTGATGCCACCCTGGGGTGTGTGTGTTGGGGGGTGGGGTTGATGTTCTCTGTGCTATGACACAGGGCTGTTCCTTGGCCAGACCCTGTCTAACCTGTTTCCATCATCCACATGAATGAGACACCTAAGGTAGCAAATCAAATGATAGATGACATAACTGGTGACTTCCTATGAGAAGCAGGAAGGCACTAGAGACTAACAGCATGGGCTTCTATCATATTACCTGCACCTGAATCCTAGTCTTCATCAACGAGCCATGTGTCTTTGGATAAGTCACTTACCTTGCTTGAGCCTCAGTTTTCCACCTATAAAATGGGGATAATCAGAGTATCTATCTTGTAGAGGCTCAAGGATTATTGGCAAGCCATGTACAGAGCTTAGCCTGGCACATGAAGAAAGTCCTATAAAATGTTAGTTCTCAAGATCCTCCAGAAACATTTTCTCTGGCAGACAGCACACTAACAAGAAATAACAGATACAAACTAACAAGATAACAGCTATAAATTAACAGAGCTGAAGTTTTCCTTTTCACTTAAAAACAACACAAAAAAATCTGAGCAGATACCAGGTACAAGAATCTCACCAAATAAAAGCACAAATGTTAATACGGTTACACAGAAGGTGGTTGGCATTATCCCCGAGGTCTGCTCTGGGCAGGTGGTACCCAGGGACCACGGTAAGTGTGGGGTCCCACAGTTTGAAAAGACATTGACAAACCAGAGTGTGCCCAGGGGAAGGTGACTAAGGAGGTGACATACACTTTCTTATACCTTCTTGACTTTGCAAAACCGCTTTCAACTAACAATGTGCTGGCTCCTCAGAGAGCCAAACAGAAACCACGTGACCCAGAGATTCCTCCTAGAGACCGACCCAAAAGAACTGAATGCAGGGACTCAAAAGAAACCCATGTTCATAGCGGCACTTTTCACAATAGCCAAAATGCGGAAACCCAAGTTTCCATCAGAGCATGAAGAAACAAAATGTAGTCCATCCCTACAGGAGGATATTATTCAGCCCTAAAAAGTAATGAAGTATTGAAACAGGCTATACACAGGTGAATCTCAAAAAACAATGTCAGTGAAAGAAGCCAGACACAAAAGGTCACATAGTATATGATTCAGTTTATCTAAGATGTCCAGAATAAGTAAATCCAGAGAGAGAATGCAGGTTGGCGGGTACCAGGGGCTGGGGGAGTGATTGCTTAAAGAGTATGGCATTTCCTTCTGGGGGGAATAAAATGCTTTGGAACTGGAGCATTGTGAATGTACTAAATTATTCACTTAGAATGGTTAGTTTTGTGTTAAGTGAATTCCACCTCAGTTTTTAAAAATGCTTTCAACTCATCACAGAGCCCATCAGCTTGGCCCTCCCCACAGTCCTGGGGAGGGAGCAGGACTGGCCGTATTTTTCTAGATGTTTTTGGGTTGCCCAGTGCAGTCCCCAATGTCCACCATGCACCCTGCTCCCTGTCATGGCAGGGTGGGTGTGTGCCAGCTTCCCACCCTGCCTTGCTGGCTTAGAACCTTCCCCTGGGGGTCCCATAGCCCTTGGGGCTCTTGTGGACAGCTCTGCAAGAGGCCACGGGGCTTTGGGACTCTGTCAGGGTCCATGCTCCCTTGACTCTTGAGCTTTAGAGCTGGTTAACCCCGTAAGTTGTGCAATACATCCAGGGCAGGCCCTTCTTTTCTGGGAAGCCATGTATTTGTGCCAGAGGATGAGGAGGAGAAGGAGGAGGAGGAGGAGGAGGAGGAGGAGGAGGAAAAGGAGGAGGAGGAGGAGGAGGAGGATGTGTAACACCTGCAGCAGACAGGTCCCTGTGGCTGATGCACAGTTGCTTCTTAATGTTATCTTAAGCAGACAATGGAGGTACTTTGTTGAAAACTTTTTTGCCTATGTCTGTCTTAAAGTTCTAATCGATTAATTTAGGGCAAAGAGAGGGAGTTTTCCCTGATTTTATCCTAAAAAATTCCTCCTAAAACACTTGCAAAATGCCTTATGAGGGCAGGATCCCCACCCCTGGCCCCCATCCATCTTTTCTCCCAGGCCAAGTGACATTCTCTCAATCTTTTCTTCCCTCCTTCATTCAAAATGCACCTGTGGTGGGCCCCATTTTTGCCATGGCTGCCTCCCCTTTCCGAAACGGGGGCCTGACAATCTGACCAGGTTGTCTTGACATGCAGAGTCAGGGGCCTGTTGTCATCACCACGTGCTTTCCCAGGTTTCTCTGAGGTCGTGCTGGTTTCTCAAGTTGCCTTCTGGTTTCTCAAAGCCCCAAACCTGGGCATCCCCGGGGCTGAGGCCAGGGTGGGGGAGTGAGGTGCCTGCGGCACTGACAGGTGGACACACTCACTGGGTCTTAGAGAACAGGGACAGAGCCTCCTGCCTCTAGGCTGTTCTCCGCCTCTTCTTGTTACGCCCTGGAGCACAGGGACACCAACCAAACCAACAAAAAGCCTGGGGAAATGACACTTAAAATGGTATGCATACCAAAAACTAGGTACAGAGAAGCCATGTCTTTTTCTTATGACACGTTAGGTGTAGCTGGAAGTCAAATGTCTCCCTTTTTGAGCTTCTCCTACCTTTCGATTTGTGAAAATAAAACTAAATGATGACAAAAACCAAAAACAAAATAAAAAGACACCCAGGGCTTCTGCAGTCCCATGGGGGGTTGGTCTGATGCCTGCGCTCAGCTGACGAGAGCCCCGGGGGTCTGAGTGGCCCCCTGCAGCAGGGCCTTCTTTGGGCACAAGGATGGTTCAGTTGGACTTGAGATGCTTGGTTGCCTCGGTCTGCCAGGACTGCTATAACTGAGCACCGCAGACTGAGTGCTTAAATAAGACATTCGCTCCTCACGGTTCTGGAGCCCAGAAGTCCAAGATCAAGGTGCTGGTTGATTAAGTTCCTGGTAAGGACCCACATCCTGGCTTCCTGCTGTGTCCCCGCATGGCTTTTCCTCAGTGAGGGCACGTGGACAGAGAGAAAGCTCTGACGTCTCTTCCTCTTCTTATAAGGGCACGAATCTCGTTGTGGGGGCCCCAACCTCATGGCCAAATCTAAACACCCCAAAGGCCACACCCTCAAATGCCATCACACGGGGATTAGGGCTTCCACATATGGTGCAGGGACACACACATTCAGTCCCTAACAACTGGTTCCCACTTGGATGCGCTTTGTCCAGACAGCGTCAGACTGCAGTGGTCCTTGAGTGAGGACAGGACTCCCTGGGCAGGCCTCGCAGATGCCTGTAACTGACGCTGTCTGGCACGAGCCAGACTCAGGTCCCCATCTGTGGTGCCCCGGATGCAGACCCCAGGGACCCCTTCTTCCCTGAGGATCTGCATCCACGGCTCAGCGGATTTCCTCTCAATCCCTCATACACTCCCTTTACCCACTGTTCGACGCAAGGTGCTGCCACCTGCCAGTCTGGTGGCATGGGGACAGGAATCTTCAGTGACGTCAGGGTGCCGGTCTGGTGTTCCCTGGATACTATACACCTCATCTCAGGCAGCACATTCTAACTCAGTCTTAAAACCTATAAAACATCCTTCTTGGACCTCTCTGGGTCTGAGAGGACATAGCCAGGCCTCACCACCTCCTCTTCACAACGTCAGCTTGAGTTTTTTCTCTCTTATAGATGTTGTCCTTTACAGAAGGAGGCCCCCTCCTTTGTCCCCATCTGTCATCCTTGAAAACAGAGGCTCATAGGACTGGAGGGGAAGACCCCAAGTGCCATCCTAGATGGACTGGATCCCCTCGAACGGTTCACAGGACATTGCCCTATTTCCAGCCTGGCCCAGGCTGTGCCATCTTGCTTTACTAAAGAACGTTTTCTCAAAGCCTTTCTGAAGAGCCAGGCCTTCCTTTCTGTGACCTCCTAGGTGACAAGTCCCAAATACCACCCTGAAAGCAACACTGTTCCCTCGCCACTCCTCTGGTTTTCAAACCCGGAGGAGGGGAGCTGGAAAGCTGGGGGTGGGGGATGTAGAGACACTTCAGTTTGTGATCAGAGAGACAATGCAGGGCCATGTGAAGGCGACTGAGAGCCTGGGCTGGTGGCAGTGAAGGGGACAGCTGAGCCCACACCCTGTGCTAACTCAGCAATGAGGAAGAGCCTCGGAACCACAAGGCATTAGGACGGAACACACTGACAGTACCTTCCAGCCCTGCGCGGTTTGGAAGAGTCGGAAGTGCCCTGGGCCAGCTCGGCATCCTGGGCAAGCCTGCCTCTCCTCTGGGCCTCCGTTTCCTAGAAAAGGAGGGAATTGGAACTGTCAAGGATTTGGGTAGGAACAGCAGGGTCAGGTGGGCTGGAGCCCGGCTCGCTCCATCTCTAGGAACTACTAACTACTGCTGCTTCCATGACTCAAATTTCCCTTGGGTGACCAAAAAAGAGTGATGAAAAATGGGGTTGTAGCAGGCCTCTGTGGGGTGTGCTCCCAGCGGGGTCAGAGAAATAACGGGAAGGATTTTGACAAACCCAGTTCCAGCAGAAACTGCGTCGAGATGACCTGTGAGTCGGAACCCTCGTGCCTGGCCAGGCGGCCACGCCTGTGCTCAAATGTGGTTGAAGCATGGCCCACCCGAACAGCCCGGCTCGGCCCAGGCTCCGGCACCGGCCTGCGGCCTGCCGCTTCTGCGGGAACCCAGCTTTTAGGCCCGTTGTACCCAGGGCATCCTCTGTGCCAGTTCATTTCCTGTGATTATAACACAGTCAGGAAACAAAAGTGGGTTTCACTTAGGTCTGCGGTTTCTAACTGAATCCAGCCTCAGATGCCTTTTCTTTGACCCACATAGTAGATAAAACAATTGAACTAGATCTGACATTGAAAAATTGGGGGATTTCACACATATGTCTGGCTTTTCTTGAAAAATCTGAACAGCAGCAGCAGGCCCGATTCCCATGGTGACGAGGCAGAATCCGAGCATGCCCAGGCCACCCCTGGCCCCACTGCATCTGACCCCTTTGTGCACTTAAGTTACTTATCAGGTGCCTTGAACACTAGTTGTCGACCTCTGACCCTCGGGTCCCCAGGTCTCCAGCCCACGCCACCCCCATTATCTGTGATTTCCGAGGAGGGTGCTTTTGCAGCAGGCGGGGAGAGGGAGACTTGGACTCCCAATGCCCATGGTGGAAGCTTCTCTCCCACGTGATTCCATCTCCACGCCACAGCCATGCTTTCCGAAAGCCCCTTCTCAGTCTGGACTAGCCAGTGGTCCTTTGTCCTTTCTGCCACAAGATATCCGCAATCTAAGGTGGGAACATGTTGAATCAGAGAACTGTGCTCCTTGTTTGGGGCTGAGCCAAGTGCAAAGAGAGTGCAGGGTGCGTGTGGCAGGGGGACCCTGCATCAGGGGACATCTCAGTGTGGTCAGCACAAGGAGCTCTTTTTCCCTGGCTCATCCAAGAGGCGTTTTGTCACTCTGTGCTCAGCACTGGGGCTCCCACCTTATTCTGGTTTTCCCCAGCCCTTGCCACTAAGCACAGCCTACTGTCATGTGGGTAACAAGGAGTTCAAGGAGGAGGGGGTCTTTACCTTAGCACAGGTCCCAGAGAATACCACTTTGGTTCATTATACTAGGAACCGAGGAATTACAGGAATCACTCCCCTCAGGGCTGAACTCCTTCATTTGACCCCACAGGTGCTCAGCTCGAACCTGCTATGGAAGTACACACTGCCATGGCTCCAGGGTCAGGTGGAGCACTTCCTGGCCCACGCCCCTACCCTAGGGCTGGCCAACATCGACCAGGTGTTGGGAAAGGCATCAGAATTTATACACGCACAGACCAACACCCCCCACTTAGGGTCTACCTTGTATCTGTACAGTGCCAGGTCCACGTCCCCATCCTGGCCCTTCAGGGCTCCGCAGAGCGTCCCAGTGGTGTCTGAGCATCTGGTGGGCCATTTCCTCTTTCATACACTGGGAACCACACACTGGCTCAGAAGACAACTGTGCCTGTCAGCCTGGGACTCAGTGACGCCCCCACCACCCTTCCCCATTCCCCGTGATGACCACATGCCAGAAACAAAGCTAAGCCCCACCCACACATCCAATCCTTACAAAGACCCTGTGAAAGGGCTGTTGACTCTTACAGATGCGAAAATGAGCTCTGAAGGACGTAACTAACTTGCCCAAGTCACACAGCTAAACAGTAAGTCAGCTTGGATCGAGACTTCAATAACTGGTGCCAGGTCCCTGGTCCCAGGAGGCACCCAGTCTCTGGCACCTGTTGTCAGTCTCATAAGACCTGGTACCATTTTCTACACTAACATCTCTCTAGGTTTCCATGTACCTCCTGGATACATCACTGAGACAGCGATAATGAAAGTTCCTCAAACTTGTACAAAACACGGCTCAACAGATGCAAGTGACCCCGTGTCACTGTTTCTGCAATGAGTTTAAGTTGTGGGGACAGGAACTGCTCTAGAACAAGATTTTGGAGACAAAACCCGAAGTGCAGACATGGTTTGCTGAAGAGTCAAACACATCAATTGGAAACAGACGTTTTTGAGATAACTGGAGAAACCTGACTATAGACTGGGTACCAGTTGAACTATTGTCGTTTTGGAAGCTACGATAAGATACTGTGGCTCTGCAGGAAAACACATTCTCAAGAATGGAGAAATGACAAGACATGTCTTAGATGTGCCACTAAAAAATGCGTTAAAGAAAATGTGGCAAAATTATTTTAGATGGGTGAGAATAAAAGGTGTTGGTTATACTATTCTCTTCATTTTGAGTACGGATGAGAAGTTTCGTAATTAAATAACAAAAGCTCAATTCAGAAACCTGGATGCCATGCTCATCTTTCTCTGGTTCACTAACCCACCCTCAATCTCCGATCAGCCTGCAAACTGGAGACCCCTCCTTACCCTGTTGGAGCCCACCCACCTTCTACTCAAAATGCAGCCGGTCCCCTCACAGCTGGCCCGAGGCTTCCTTGCTACTCGACTGGGTTTTCCCCAATGGAGATAGATGCAAGAGCAGCGATCGAGGGGACCGTGCCCAAACCCCAGCTCTGCATTTGCAGACACGTGCCCTGGGCCTGGCGACCCCCCACCCTTCAACTGTAAGAATATACTAGAACCCACCTCACAGATCACTTATATGGGATAATCCAGCAAAACGCTCACACAGGGTCTGCTTTTGCTAAGTGCCCAATAAATTTTTAACTGTCACTCTCATTAAAATCTCAATCTGACCATGTCACTTCCCTGCTTAAAACTCAGTGGTTCCCCACAAAGTTCTAGGACAAGGTCAAACTCCTGACTTACTGCAAAAGGACACCTGCATCTGCCCTACCTCTCAGCCTCAGCTCCCACCAATCACCACCACCGCTTCCCCCCGTTTGTGGTTTTCCATTTACCTTGCAGTTTGATGCCTCCGGCCCTTTGCACCTGCGATGCCTCCACTTGGAGAGTTCATGTCCTCCACCTCCTGAGTCAGCGTCCCTGAAGGGCTACTCTGGGCTCCAAGGCTGGGACAGTCCCCTCTGGGCCCTGGGCCCTGGACATATCTTCTCCACAGCTCTGAGCACACTGGACTGTAACTGATTTACTGGCTGACTCCTTTATCGGGCTATAAGCTCCCTAATTGGTCTGCAGTGCATTCGATCACGGGGTCTACTTTCTGCAGTCAATACACAAGTTCTTACTCAGTTTAGACACTCCTGGTCAACCTGGTTTCCAGATTGTGTTTCAGAAGAGGATACGCTTTGACTTCTGCCTCAGGGCCTTTGCCTGGTGTTTCTCAACACATGTGCCCAGAATCTCCTGGGTTCTTCCTAAAGATGCAGGTTCATTCAGAGGCCTGGGGCCCAGCCTGTGATTCTGCATTTGACAGGGAGTGCCGATGCTGTCGGCCACGGCCCACTCTGAGAAGTGAGCCTCCCTAGCCCTTGCCGGGCTCACACCCACTTACCCGTGGGTCTCAGCTCAAACGTCACCTCAGACAGAAGGGCTTATCCGACCCAATTTAGTGAGGCCAACACTGCTACTCCCTCCCAGAGCCTGTCTCTTCCACATGGCCTCATGTATCCTGTGTGTGACATCTCCCCGACCAGACGAGATGCCCCGGGAGAGCAGGAGCACTTTGTTCTCCTGGTGGTGCTGGATGAATGTGCCTCTCAGTGGAAGAAAAAGCCTTCAAGCCCCCCACCCACATTTGCACCATGAGCTTCTGGCATAAAGTCCTTGGGGCGGGGGTGGGGTTGGGAGGGGGTCATTCTTCTGATGGAAGAGGATGTCAAGGAGGGTGCGATGACTCCAGTCACACTGGAGACTCTGAACACTTACCAGACACCGCCGCCCACCCACAATTCCCGGCCCTCAGCCAGACTCAACCTTAACGCAGACCATTCGGCAAGGCCCACCCAGGCTGCTCTTTCCGGCTTGCTCGCTACCCCTACTCGACCCTTGGAACACACAAACTAGTCACTGCCAAGCCGCCACCAGCTCGAGGAATTTCCACCTGACCTATTTTATTTCAGTCAAAATTAGGAGCAGGTGAAAGGGCAGGAGACGGCACATTTTGGTGAATGAACCCCTGGAATGGAGCTCGGTCACACACAAACTTCCAGAACCTCTGAGGAAGGGCGGGCCAGCTTCCCACCCTGACCTATCCATCCTCTCTGCCCACCAGTGCTCAGGGCAGGAGCCTCTAACCCAGCCCATCCTGATGGCACATGCCACTGCTCACTTCCACACGACCGGACGGACACCCGGAAGCCCCTCGCCTGAGCTGCAATGAGCCCCACTCCCTGGATGTTCCGGCGAGGCCGCTCGCATTGTGCAGGAGGGAGAGCCCTCCCCGCCCCGCCCAGGTCCATCTGCAACTCAGCCGAGCTCCCGGATGTTCTCTAACGCAGCTACGGAGGTTAATTTTCAACGATTCTTTTATTCCATCGTGACAGCCTACCCTACCTTTTCTCCCCAAAACATCCACCTGCGCCCTAGGTCGTTCCTCTGGCCGCGCTGCTGCTGCAGAGGCGGGGCTGCCCCCACAGCTGGGCGGCCTCTCTCTCTGAGGCCAGACTGCACAACCTGGCTCCAGAGGCCTGGGGCCCTGGGAAAGGATCCTCGCCCCACAGTGCTTGGTTTGAAAGGAGAAGGCACGGCGACACCCAGTCCTACAGAGATGCTGCTTCTCCGGACTGGGCGGCAGCTTAGGTTGGCTGAAATGTCGTCCCTTGGCCGGGTGCTTGGCGACGTCCTCACTTCGTGTTGTGACAGAAAGAAACAAAAACTGAAGTACACCAACAGTCAAATCTTCTTCACTAATAATCTCTCAGACAACAAAAATAAAGCAAAATTCAACTTGATTTGGCAAAGGTTTTTTGAAATTTTGAAAAAAGGAAAAAAACATTCACATAGAACAGATCCAACTTATCTGCTTTAAAGAAATATATTAAAGTGGAAAGTTAAAAAAAAATCAAACCCCAAATAATGATAAAAATAGATGTATCCTCTGTAAAAATCTGTACTAACCTATTAAGTCATTCATATCTATTCAGTATTCAGAGCATGAGGTGAAACACCAGAGTACAAAAAATTAAAAAACAAACAAAAACTTGAGACACTGCCCTCGAGTTGACCCATGGGCTGGTGGCTCCCTCGGATCTGGTTGCTGGCAACTCGTGCGTCTGGTCCCTCTGGCCCTCTGCAGACCTCAGAGCTTCAAAGTTCCTCCCTGGTCCTGCTTGGTTTTGTGGCGTGTTCTTCTATAAACTTGCTCAAATGCTCCAGATCTCTATTCCCATCCTCAAATTTAATTGGGTTCTTTTTGTCCCCACTGGGGGCAAAGTAGATGGTGGGGAACCCCTCAACTTTGTAGCGGTCATTGGTGACGTCGTTGGCGGTGGCATCCATCTTGGCAATGACCAGGTCCTTGTGGCTCTTGTACTTCTTGCCCAGGGCAGTGTACACGGGCTCCAGCTGCTTGCAGTGCCCGCACCAAGGCGCGTAGAACTCGATGAGAACGTCCTTCTTGGGGTCCATCACGATGGAGTCGAAGGTCTTCCCCACGACGACTTTGACTGGCCCTTTGTTGTCCTTGGGGCACCGGCTGGGATTTGATGACTGGCTTCAGTTTTCCTGTCGAGGAAAGCAAGCGGGGTAGGGACATGATGAAAAGGCCCCAGACCCTGGCAGTTCTGCCTGCTGTGTGGGGGGGTGGGGTGCGTCACACACTGGGAGGCTAGCCCATCCTTTACTTCCCTGGTTTCCTCAAATTTTCTATGTTCCCAGTCCCTGCAAAGGCCGAAAAGTGTGTAGGTGGTCCAGCCCAGGCCTTTTGGACCGCTGTCCTGTTCAGTGAGGCCGTCATAAGACCAATGCTGCCTGGTACAGAGGGGTTCCAGGGAGAGCTGGTACCTGGGCCTGGGAAGCCACGTGGGGAGTGGCTCCGAAGGACCCAGCAGACCCACCCACACTCAACCAGATCAATAAAAACGTGGCGTGTAATGCCTCAAAGCGAGTTTTCCACATGCACACCACTCACTTCTAAAGCCAAAAGCCTGTTTTAAGTATCGTTAAAATCAAGCCTCTTGGAATTTTCAAGACACAGCTGCCTTTTGTTACAAAAAGAGAAAAAAAAAAAAAAAGAAGGGGGACTTTTCATCTTCATCCTCCCTGAGGTCCCTGAGAGAAAACCTAGGATCAGGCTCAGAACAAGCAACAAGAATGACAAGTGACATGGCTGTGACATGACATGCCCTCACAGCTCACCAGGCTCATGCAGAGGAAGCAGCGCGAGGTGTAAGGGGTGGGCTGGCCACATACATATACCTTTTTTGAAAGCTGTGACGAACTCGCGGAGGGTATCGGAGTCAAACTCCTCGGGCTCCATGGCAAACTTCCGCCCACCCTCATCCAGGATGGCAGCATTGACATCCTCCCCACTCTCGCTGAGCCCCAGGTCCTTCACCTCCGTGGCAAAGTCGTCCTCGTCAGCCACGGCAAACGTGTACTCGGGAAATTCCTTGGCCACCTCCAGCACTTTGTTCCGCCAAAACTGAGTGGCTGAAATGAGACAAAGGGCTGTGAGCTGAGCCTCAGAGGTGAAGTTTAAGGTTCTGTCACTGAGACTCTCTGACAAGGATCAGGCTTCAATCGCAAAGAAGAGTATTTCTGAAAAAGCCACCTCTGTGGGCAGATCTTGGTCATAAGCTCCATGAGCCAGACCTATGCCAGCATTATGAGCCCTGCTGGTCTAGACCTGGCCCTGCAGCCTCATCTCTAACAGGCACTGACCCCGCTCTAAGCTCCCACCTGCCAAAAATGGAAAGAGTTGCTATACGACACAAAGAAAAATGACCTTGAAGCCATAAATAAAACATGCACCCTGCCACCAACCCACAAAGGCCTGGGACCATGTTCTCAGTCCCACTGCAGTGACGCTGGGGTCCCTCACCGGCTCTGTAGTCAAAGCTGAAGTCCACACTATAGTAGACGACCACCAGAGGGCGCCGCGTGTACCGCTTGGCGTCATTGGAGGGCTTGCGGTGACCCACCAGCGGCAAGGTGTGCTTCAGCACGTAGTCCTTGATGGCTGTGCCCTCTGTGGAGCTCTGCGAAGAGTGGGAACAGGTGAGGAGTGGCCTGACAAAAACGGGGCTTACCTAACATCCCCACCTTTCGCTGTCACTGCTAATGAGTAATGATGGGACTTGGCATGGGGGGGAGGAGTCGTGTAAAGTGGACGTGAACCCAGAGTGTTCACGTCCACTCTGGGTTCACGTCCACTCAAGCACACCCCAGTAATCCCTGTTGTCTGAGGTCCCCTTTCTTCCAGTGAACTTTAAGTGAGCTTCACAGGCCACTGCCGGCACCCTGGGTCCTTTCCTTCGGCCTGGGATCACTATGATCTGAATTAGGAACTGCGGAAGGAAGGCCTGGCTGCCAGAGGCAGCCGTTAACACAGCCTGCACTGGGCGAAGGGATCCATCTATCTGCCCCACCTGATCCTCAAATAGTCCTCTCAGGGCATTTCACAGATGACAGGAACAGCATGGATGGGGGAAGCCAGGCCCAAGTGCACACGGCCTTGGGCTTTCTTTGTGTTCTGCCTGGACAAAGCACACCCCGCGACACCAAGCACGGTGAGGCGTCAGGCAAGGGCGCGGAGCCAGCAGGAAGCAGCTCCTCAGAGACCGTCCGCCAAGATGGAGCTGCGGGAGGGGAACCCAGCTCTGATATTTGCACAGCACCTGTGACTGGCTGGGCGCAGCAACAGTCGCTCAGGGACTCCGAGCTCAGGCTGTCAGAGAGGGTGGGTTAACTGCCCTGAGGGATGTGCAGAGTGCCCTGGACACAGGAGCTCCCTAGGGCTTGTCCTAAGTTACGACTTCAGTCAGGCCCTCCAGACACCAGCCTCACGACCACCCTGAAGGCGGGCACTGCCATCTCACTTCACAGATGATGACACTGAGGCACACGGAGGATAAGCTGCTTGCTCAAGGTTGAAGAGCTTAAGTGGTGGATGAATCCTGTACGCTTTCCCCAAGCCTGGTCCCTGTGCAGCAGGGTCTTCATGCCAATCGGACGCCCAGGGCTGGCACTGTGGAGGGGCCACCGAGGCCCTGAGCACCCCTACTCACCTGGATGTCCATCATGTTGCTGCTGGGCTCGTATTTGGACTGGAATTTCTCTGGCTGCATTATGACCAACTTCCCTGGGGAGACTTTCAAGAACTTTGCTATTTCAGTGCTGAAAGTGTGGTGGAATTTATAATCTTCTCTCAGGTTGTTAGCTGAAAAATTAACAGGATAATAAATATACAATGTATTATTAAATTGCTTAAATGATCTAGATTTAACTCATTACCCACATTTGCCGAAGCAAATGCATGGAAAATAACATAAAAACCAGTATGAGGTATATGTGAACAATACCTCAAGCTTAAACCCTGGAAGGGAATTTGAATTCTAAAACAGTATATATACCTTAAAATCTGTATCTTGGTATTTGTAAAATGAATTTAACAAACTGAATGTTCACAGAAAAACTTAGAGCTAATCTGCTTATGGTTAACTGCTGTCTCTGATGCTGAGAAGGAAATCAATCCCAGAGAGACAGTGTCATGAGGTGAGAGTGAGCACTGCACACTCCTTCCTGTATGCACATGGTGAGATTTCACACCCAGCACCCTTTCCGGAGGGGTTTTCTCCTCGAGTTGGTAGATGGCCCGTTTGTGGGCTGAAGCCCTAAATGCTATTCTTTTGCTATAAATACTTTAAATTTTGGGAGACTCCCAAGATAAAACCCCACTGTCTGAGGATATTCAAAAACAGGGCTAGTGAACTCTTTCAGAATGGATAAGACAGAATAAACACTTTTGGCTTTGTGGGCTACACTGTCACAACCACTCAACTCTGTGCTGAAGTACGAAAACAGCAAAACAATGTGTAAACAAGTGTGTGGCCATTCCAACAAAACGTACAAAACCAGAAGAGGCTGGATTGGGCCTGTGGGTCAGTTTTTCCTGTCTTCGATTCTGGGGTGAACGCACCTCGGTCCTTCTACTGTCCTTACTGAGGCGCCCAGGCCCATCCTGAGCTGAGTCTGTGATTCAAATCTGGGTGAGGCTTCGGTGGTGTCGCCCCACCCCAGGAGGATATGACTTTTGGAATCAGAGAGACTTAGAGCTAAATCAATCGTAATTTTGTGACCTGATTGTGGGACTTGAGGCCTGCTATTCACCTCCCCCAGGCTCGGTTCCTCCTCTGTGGAAAGAAAACCACCCACCTCGTAGATGGTGGTGAGGATTATGGGAGGCGACCCAACAGGCGGCTCTCAGAGGTGCCCCTCCCACCCTGTCCTAAGCCTCCAGGTGCCCCAGGTGTTTGTTATCAGTTGGCTGGGCGGACAGAAAGAAATGCCTCAAAGACTTTGGTACCCACCCTGCATGCACATAGACCCCTCCCCCCAGCCAGCCTCTCCGCAGACCGCCCTGCGTCCCTGGGCCAGGGCCGTCTCTGGGTCCTTCAGCACAGGCCCAGTGATTCCTGTGCCTGCCTGCAGCCTCACCAGGCCGAGCCACATAGACGTCGTAATCATTTCACGTCTCAGATTAGCAAGACTAGAACTCACAGTGCTCAGTATTACCAGGCACTCTGCTAGGCGTTTTGTCTACATTATTTCGATAAATGCAATGATCTCTGAAGTAGAAAAGATCACCATGTTGGACGTGAGAACACCAGCTGATCAATCGCTGCCTGTGGTCACAGCATTGATAACTGGCAGAGCCAGGACTCAACCCAGCTCTGATTCAGAAAGCCTTGCTTTCTGGTGAAGGCTCTCCCACTTGCAGAAGGGCTGGCTCAGGGACGGGGATCCACAAAGGCAAGACAGACAATGAACTTGGATGAACCTGACTGTGCCACTTCACAACTCTCACGTGTAATTAAGGCAACAGGGAACTAACCTCCAACCTTGTCCCCAGAAAGGAAAGCTTGTTCCTACAGGTGCTGTGGCAATCAAGTCATCCCCTAAATACGATGCCCAGAAGTTTTACATAAAAGCAGCAGACTCCCCAGGAGGTCATTCGGTCCAGCCCGGAACACCACTACTCACCAGCATCCTGGTACAGCTGATAGGCTGGGTCACTCTCTGCCTTGAAGACCCCAATAACGATGACATCGTCTCCATCCTTCAGAAACTCCTGGACCTGCTTCAGGGCCAGAATCTCCTTGGAGGGCGGCCCAGACTGCTCGATCATGTAGTCCACAATCCCTGGGAGCAGAGCATGGGCCTGAGGAGGGGCCAGGGCTCCAGGGCATGCTGCCTGCCACCCACACCCACCAGGGACCTTCCCCAGCCATGAGGTAGGAGCAGGAAGCAGCCATACCATATTTCTCTCTTGGACCATTGTAATCAAAAGGCTTTCCCTTGCGGAAGATCTTCAAGGTGGGGTAGCCAGAGACATCGAATCTCTTGGCCAGGTCTGTTTCGGCAGTGGCATCGACCTTCGCCAGGGGAATTGGGGGTGAGCGCTTGCTCAGCTCCTTAGCGGCCTTCTCGTACTCAGGGGCCAGTTTCTTGCAGTGCCCACACCTGTCAGAGGAAGCCAGTTCTCAGGGGCCTGGTCCTGTGTGGACACGGCCTCCCAGCTAAATGAGGTACAGAAACCCAATCTGTGTTCCCAGGTATTTCAGATCCAGCCAAGTTCCGAATGCCTCCTGGGTGAGGGCGCTGAGCCAGGCCCCACAGGAGAGGCTGGCATGACATCACTTCCTCCCTTGGCATTTGCACACCAGGACACATGGGTGTACACACGCACACACAGAGGCACAGACAGGAATGAAACTGTGACAGGGAGTAAGATGTGGGGAAGGCCAAGATAGACGACATCCTAGGTAGAGAGATTTCCTTGGTTAGTGAGCTGCGTCATGAAGGGACACAACTCAGGGATGGCTTCATACAGAACATGACAGATGAGGTACAACTCGAGGGACAGGTAGGAATGGACAGGTGCCTGTGAGAAGTGGGGTGAAGGGAAGGGACAAAGGCAAGAAAGCTGTGGGAACCCCGAGGCTCTAGCATGAGTGTGAAGTAAGGCTGAGGGTCATCTTCCAAGATTCACTGCAGAACAAAGAGCCAGAGCAGAGATGATGACAGAAAAAAGCATCGCTCGAACACCTCAGGAGGGAGACAGCGAGGCTAGCAAGTAAGCTGGAACAGGCCACCCGCCGCCACCCCTCCACCTACTGCTGGGGCAGCTCTGCTCTTTCCTCCTTATCACAGCTGGGGGAACTTACACAAACAGCACTTCCCTGCCTCCCACGGGAGGTAAAAGATGTCCCCTCACACTACCTAGACAGCCACGGTCAAAGTGCTTTCACACTGCTTTCTTAGGGACACTCTGTTGTCCCTGAAGCAGACAGGGCAAGTATGCGGTGACAAACGGGACTCAGCAGGCACAGGCCTGATGCTCAGCCCTGTCAGGGGCCCCGGGCCCTGGATCACTCAGCAGCTTTCTATGTGAGCCACGTGGCTTCCCTTTTCTTCATGCCCAGGCCTATGTTTAGCTGCATCCTATCCCCCAGGAAAAGACTAAAAACCCTCCTCTCCAGAACACTCAGCAGCTCCATTTTGCCCTTTGTGTAAGGTGGGGACTTTGCACCCACCTTGCTCTTGGGCTATCTCTGCCTCATGTTCAGGGGTCTGTCTCAGTCATCCCTGCCCAAAGCCAGCAGGGTACTGAATACAGGATGGGCCGAATGAATATCTGAATATGAGATCAAGACCATCTTACCATGGCGCATAAAACTCCACCAGAATGATGTCTGCATCATTTACAACTTCATCAAAGTTATCTTTGGTCAGCACAAGTGTGGCTTCTGGTGGAGGCGTCCAGTTGGGCTGGGAGATCTCTTTGACCTTGGCAATAATTTCTGAAAGAAACCAAACAAGACTGAGCACAAGGAGACTGAGTGGGGTGCTTTACCTCGTCCAGAGGCAGGTGTGGAGGGCAAACAGAGGAAGCGGTAGGGGCCACAGGAGAAAGGAAACACCTAATTCCTGAAATCTAATCGCACCTCTAGTCAGTGACACTCTGCAATTCTGAAGCCACAGTTAAGTGTCAGAAGGTCCACTGCCTCGCGCACCACCCATGGACTTCTCGAACAGCCCAAGACCATCCTGACCAATGAGAGCTGTCTTATCAGACGACGGTACTAACTGCAAGCGAACCAGAGAGGTCGTCTCCCAATGCTTTGACTGCATACGCTCATAATCTCAACATGTACGAACGTGTACGTATTTAGTCGTGCGCCTCTAGCACTGGCGTGTTACAGCATCAAAGAGTATATGCAAAAACCAAGAAAACGAAGAGAGCAGCAGCAGCTCCCACGCTGCTCAGGCTGCTCTGGCATCATGTGTTACAAAAAGGCCATTTGTGGCCTCGGTCCCCAGAGATGGATCCAATGACAGGAATGGGACACAGAATATATTCTCACAAAGCATTTCCAAATGGATCTTAGGAGCAGTGGTGGCAAACTTTTAACAATTTATTTTCCATTTGGCTGTGGAAGCCACCAAGGAGGCAGATCTGAGAGTCACTCCTGCACTGCATGAGCTAAAACATGCATGAGCTGCACCCCACACTGCACCCACAGCACAGACTGCCTGACCCGTCCACGCCCAAAGTGGGTTGACATGGGGGAGGCCCATTTACTAAAATGCATGCACAGGGCCAGCAGCCCAAGGAGCCCACTTGGCAAACAGGGCTCTCAAGGTTCCAAGCTGGGCTGTATCCCGAGCAGTCAAGTGTCGAGCACAGACCTCCAATCATGCAAACCTACTTACTTTTCAACAGTAAAGTGTCCTACTGTCAGCCTGTTTTAGATTAAGGTCCTTACTTACTGATACGGCTAAGACATAAAAACACGAAGGTGCAGATGGTGGTTGAGATATGCTAACAACTGTGTAAAAAGCACACACACAGACACATTTGCTTTGACATGTACAAAGGACAAGCAGGAGAGCTGGATAACCAGGGTCAGGGCGGAAAGACTATCTGAATTCTGAACCACGAAAACATGTACCCAGTCAACAGACAAACAAATGCGATGTGAACGTAAGTATTAACAGACATATTCACATTCCCTTCGGCACCCCACAATGGGTTCCGTGCTTGGAGTATCATGGGACAGACTCCCACCGCTCAGAGGGAACTCTGAGATCAAGACCTCACATGACCTCATGTCCTCCATGGGGAATCCAGGCCCACCCAGCAAGGGGAAGGTAAGCTGTTCAGGACACAGGGCTATGGCATGGCTATGAAGACCCAAACCCCATTCAATGCCATGTCCACTGTGCCACACCAGAAATGGAAAATGGAGCATAATCTTTTTTTTAGAAGTGACTAAGAGATATGCTCTTCCTAAAGAATACAAGCTTATCTGTTCATTCGTGTGATAAAATTTATTTAGTGCCTAATGTGCGCAGGCAGGGATCCACGGGCCTGGTGTAGAACCACCTGGCCCCAGGTTCTCGGTGTGGGGCTCTGGGCCCGCAGCCCCAGTACACCCTGGGCGCTTTAAGAAACACAAATTAATGAGTCTGACCTGAAACTCCCTGGATGAGAGCTCTGGGGACGGGGCTCTGCGATCTGTCCCACGGAGCCTAAGCCCGAGCCCCTGCCCCCACCGCCTGGGGATAGTTCTGGTACAAGCTGAAGGTCAAGAGCCACTGCTCCAGATCACCACCAAGAACCTCGGCCTCTCGTGTCATTTCTTAACCTGTCTGCTCCAGACCTTGTTTCATGGTCTGAAATGGGAAGATACTCCTCCACCCAAAGACAAATTCATTTTGAACTCAGGTACCTCGGACATTCCAGCAAGCAGCACTCCCAGAAGCTGGTGCTCCCGGGGTCACTCCCAGTCCCCTCGACTTGTCTTTTCTATGATCCAAATCTCTCCTTCCCAGGAGAGAGAGCCCTGGCACCAGCTCCCTTCATAGCGCAGGCCCGCTCACCTTCCTGGGTCCTGGAGCCCTCGTAGTCGACAGCCTGGCCCTTCTTCAGGACCTTGATGGTGGGATAGCCGCTCACATCGAACCTGCTGGCCAGTGCCGACTCCGAGGTGGCGTCTATTTTAGCGACAGGAATGGGGGGTCGTTCTCCTTCAAGGTACTGGCAATTTTTTCATATTCTGGAGCAAACTGCTTACAATGTCCGCACCTACGAATTAAAATTTAGGAGAGGACTAGGTTAACTGCACGGGCGGAGGCTTCAATCCAGCAATGAACACAAAAGTGGGCAGCGGGACTGGAGACAACTGCTTTGGGCCCACACTTGCAATATCTCCGAACTCTGTATTTTCATCTATAAGTTTCTCAAAGTTTGGTCCACGGACCCCTTTCAAGGGGTCTGTGAGGTGAAATACTTTACATTTCTTATCTTTTTCACGCATTCTCCTAGAAGCCCACAGCAGAGTTTTCCAGAGGCGACAATGACGTCAGTGTTCCAATGTTAACACGTAATGGGTTATTATTATTTAAAAACGAATATTTTAAAAAATTTCTCAGTTTTAATTTCTAATATGGTAAATACTGATAAACATGACCCACATAAAAGCTACTTGGGGTCTTCAAATTTTAAGTGTTAAAAGTTTGAGAACTGTTGATCTATAAAATAGAATAGAACCTCACAGACCTACTCGAAGGACTATTTAAACACTTTATATAAAATACCTCGTACTATGCTTGAACGTCAGGCACTGGACACTTAAATATATCTTCACTATTCTGCCTTCAAAGTGAACCAAAGAAGGCAGGAGAAAGACGTAAGAAAGGATTCTGAGATAAAAAAGAAGAGAGTGGGGGTGCAGGGGAGGAATACAGGAACTGCAGTATGCGTGAGGGTGGAAGACAGGAAGTGGGGCGCCTGGCTCTGCTCTCCCCAGGGGCTGTGTGCAAGCCTGACTACCCTCAGAGGGATGGTCTTGAGATGGGTCAAACGTGTGTCACCAATGCAAATTTTCATATCATAACAGCTTGTTTAATGACACCCTTCCCCAGCTATAACTATCAGAGGACATTTCATAGTTTAAACCACTGGGGACTGTGTTCTGTGAGGCTGGCTCAGTGGGGCCTCCATGCAAATCGGCTGAGCTTCTGGTGACCATGAACCCAGGGGCTGAGCTCCTGCACCCAGACACTCCCACCCTGCAGGGTCTGGATGGCTTTGTGAGGGTCAAGTGTGCAAGCACGAGGAACCGCTTGTCCATTCTGGCAGAACTAGAACGTGGGTCCTTACCACGGAGCATAAAACTCCAGCAGCACCGTGTCCTTGTCAGCCACAAAGTTATCAAAGTTTGCATCACTTAGGACTAAGACACCATTTTCCTCCTTAACCTCCAAGTCATCCTCCTCGTCTTCCTCCTCCTCGTCTTCCTCTTCAAGGACATCTTCTTTATTAGAATCTGACAGGAAAATACCCAGACTGGTTAGGAAACTG
Source organism: Eonycteris spelaea (assembly GCA_003508835.1). Taxonomy (NCBI): domain Eukaryota; kingdom Metazoa; phylum Chordata; class Mammalia; order Chiroptera; family Pteropodidae; genus Eonycteris; species Eonycteris spelaea. The sequence continues at coordinate 2,042,362 of PUFA01000116.1, read as the reverse complement.
CTGACTTTCTTCCTTAAAAATTTTCCTAGAACCCCGAACCCTCAAAACGTGTCAAGTCCTGAGTAGTCCCTGGGGACCACCACCAGAAGGAGTGGTGACATCAGGCCTTCCCACCCAGAAACTCTGCTGTAAGTCTGCATATCGGGCGGCCACTTAAGATTTCATTTAAAAGGGAGGTCAGGATTAAAAGATGTCTGAAAACCACAGGTCTAGAATTTAAAAGTCTAACTGCCCCTGCAGGGCCCCTCCCCGCCCCCACCCAGAGCTAGCCCTGTGCTGCTCTGCACAACTCCAAACTCCAGCCTGAGCACAGAGAACCCCAACATCAGCCCCTCTGCTTACTCTGCACTGAGACGTGACCCACTATCCCTCAGCATCCCCGGCTTCTGCAGTCTCTCCAGGCCCTGGCACTGTGCAAGGCTCCTTCACACGCATCCCATGTTTTGCATTTCAAGAACATCTCATTTTATGGTTCCCTCTGTGCTCAAGGGCAAAGTCAACTTTTGAGGACATGCTTCCCGCCTAGAAGCAAATTTCTCTTCCCAGAACAAAGAATCTAAGTACGAAGGGTCAGGTGAATTTTTTTTTTTTTTTTTTTGTGCCTAACTACAGATACAAGACCACAGTTCTAATCAATCGGGTTTTCCAGCTACAGTCATATCAGCAAGTGCACTTGAAGTGAGTGCAGCCAGCACGAGAATTTCATTAACTCCGAAGCCAGAATGTTTCAAGGGGCCAATTATCCGTGTTTGGAGATGCTTCTTGGGAGATAAACCAAGACTGATAGTTACCACGTTTGGGACTGTGGGTGAGGTCAGGGCATGAAAACCTGCCCTTGGGACCCTGGAACCCCTGGGGCTTACCCAACCTCAGCCCTGCCCCCAACTCCCCTCCACCCCCACTTCAGGGCTGCCTCGGCAGTTGCTCAGACAAACCAGGTGACGGGTCTGGGTGGAGCAGGCAGCTCTGTTACCATTAAAATCCACCAATCTGCAAACTAATTACAAAAAGCAAACCGAAAGGTCACCCCTCCCACTCAACCCCACTGGGGCCATGCCACATTTTCCGCCATGTCCCTTTTTAACATCCCACTGCTTTATCCTGACTTCCACTCCTCTCCAACTTAGGGTGTCAGTTCCTCCTTCGGGGGACAGAGAAAACAGCTCTAAAATCCCCAAAGAAAACCCAACAATTTGAGATGTATGAAACAAGCAGATGCCCATTTTTCTTGGGACAAGGTCTCTCCCCTGCCGCCAGTTCTCCCAACCCTCCCCCTGCAATCTGGGCCACAGCTCTCCAACATCCCCATGCTCCCCTCCCATCGCCTCCCACCTCTCTCCTCCACAGAGGGAACACTGCAGAGGCCTCGGGCTCCCAGCACTACCATCAAGTGGCACCAAGAACAAGGCTCCTTGGATGTGAAAGGGGCCAGGACAGAGGGGAAGACAAGCTTACTTTTAAGTCCTACCCAAAATGACCTGCAGGAGGGCTGCAAACCTGCGGGCTTGAAGCGGGGTTCTCTGCTCCAGCTCGGGGGCCTAGGAGGCACCACAAGCCCTGCCCCACACCTGGGAGCTTGGATGGGCTGGGCAGCCTGCGGCAAGCAGTTAGGCCAAGGTTGTGGGCCGTTATATATATCCACTCTTACTGTCTGGCTTCTCTGTCCAGCCAAATTTACTTGCAGGGGGGAAAAAAAAAAGTTTGTAGAATCAAATTTACCTGCGAATGGAAACTGAAAGAAGTTTGAAAAGGAAAGCTCTGGGGAACCTAATCTCTTCAAGATAGGAAACAGCTGGGGAGGAGGGACTTGGTAACTTGCTCAATACACAGGGGCCAGGTGAATTTTTAAAAAAAGAAAGGAAAAGGGGCTTCCTTACCTGTTTATGCTCAAGTAGTCTGTGAGCCTTACTAGTGATGGGGCTCTCACAATTAAATGGGTGCCCATGAGTTATCATGGGACAGAGTTCCTAAGCGTGAACTCCTTTCTTGATACATATTTAAAATATACTTTCCATTCCTCCCCGACTCGCAGACAACCAAAGGACTAATTCATCTGCAATTTGAGAAGGTGCTGACTCTAATTCCTACCTAGTAGAAACTAACACTTTCCTGCAAAGAAAACACCCCACATTTTAGTGGGAGACTACATTTCACTGGGCTTCACTTTTAAAGTTAAATGTTCTAGGATAGAAATTCATTCAAAGCCTTCCAGCACCTTCTGGAAGGGTGCCATCCTCAGCATGAGGCCAATGCAGCCTCCCAAGTTATCTCCACATTGCTAAGTATATTTTGGGACTCTATTTAAATAAGCACCAGGTCGTCTGGATAAAGGTCCCGAGATGTAGTTGTAAGGCCACGCTGTCCAGTTCCTTCTGGCAGGTGTTTTTCTCACTAGGTGCTGGCTTTTACTTCCTTTTCTATTTGGGTCGATTCTTGAAACAGTGACTTCAGAAGAGTTACTCAATCTGTTTGAAAGAATATAAAGTGCACGCTCTCCCTACATGCTAATATTAGAAAAGGGGTTTATTTACTTTGGAACAAACTCACTAGAAAAACCAACAACAAGAAAAGACTAGTCATCAGGAGAAAGGCCAGCGAGGAAGACGACTGAGGTCTGTAGCAGGATGCTCTGTTCTCTAGGAATTGGTTTCTTTCCTTGCCTGGCACGTTCAAATTTTCAAAGTTCTCTTACGCCACTTGTTCTTAGCTAGCTGATTTCCTGATGTTCCCACTACCGGCAGAGGCCACACTCATCCTTTCCTCCCAGGACCCAGTGCAGTGGCTGGCCACACAGTAGGTGCTTAATAAATGCTCGCAGAAGGCATGGTATCTCCTGTTTCTAAAAGGTGCAAACCAAGCCACCCCTATTTCCTCAAACCAGAAACCTGGAATTATTAGTTCCAAACCTACAGACCACATATTTTAAAAGTGGCTGCTCCGAAGAGCTCCCACTAGGGTCTTCCCGCCCTCGCCTTCTCTAAATCCTGTTTGGAAGACAGTGCCCCTCAGCCCCCTTTCACACCCCCGGGCGTGCGCGTCTGGGAATTTTAACCAGTTCTCTAACTGCCCTTCCCGGGAGCCTGCACCTGAGGGCAACCTGAGCTGAATCAGGCCGAAGGAGCCAACTGCAAAGAAGGCACCGTGCACCCTCTCCGCGTCCAAGCCTCCCGGCAGGGTCTTGCTGAGGGGCGCCGCAGCCCCGGCCCCTTCACCGCTCTCCTCTCCCGGGGTCTGAGCGAGGCGGCCCACCCGCTACCGCCCCTGAAACTCCAGCAAGTGGGCGCGCGGAGCCCCCGCCCCGGGTCGCGCCCACCGCCCGGGCCGCGCACGGCGCTCCTCAGCCGCAGGCCCGGCCCGCCGCCCGGCCGCTCACCTTCGTCCGGCTCCCCGGCGCTCGCCACGGCCAAGAGCTGCGCCAACGCCAGGAGCAGGACGAGCAGGCAAGCTTTCCCGGGCCTCATCGCGGGAGTGGCAGCGCAGCCTCCCGGCGCCGGCGACCCCTCAGCGCCCCCGAACCTCGGGCTCCGGCCTGAAGAGCGAAACGCGAGGGATGGAAAGAGGTTCCCCCAGGAAGTCCTCGCCGGCGATTGGCTGGGGGCGGGAAGCCGCGGGCCAGCCAATCCCAGGCCGCCTAGGGGCGCGGGGCCGCGTGCGCCGGGATGCGCGTCCGAGGCCTGCGGCGTCGGCCTCCACACACGCCCTCGCCCCCGGCTTCCTACGCGAGCCCCGCGGCTCGTGCATTTAAAGCTCCGAGCCCTAGCGTGAGGTGCCCCCTTCTGATTGGCTGCGCCGCGGCCACCAATCAGCAGCTGCCACTCGGTTTGCCGGGAGCGCACAGGCTGAGAGAGGGAGCCGGGAGAACAAAGGCGGTGGGCCGGGGTCGCAGGGGCGGGGCCGTGCTACGCCTCGAGGCGCTATTGGCCGACGACGAAGCGGGGCGGGGCCAGGGAAAACGCTGGGCGCGGCGAAGCTCCTGCTGGGCGCTGAGCTTGGCAGGAAGAACACGTGTCCTTTACTGGGCCATGGGGAGAGGAACTGACTGTTCGTGCAACCTGCTGGAGTCCTTGGAGGCTCGGGACCAAAGCGGCAGAGGAGCCCAAACCAGTCTGTTGATGGGAACGGGACAGAACGGGACTCCCGAGTTGGCCTTATGTTCGTGGGCTTTGCTCTTTTTTCTCCTTGAGCAAATAAAAGTTTGCATTTCTTTCCTGGGTGAAAACATGTATTGGACTTGGAGAGGGGATGAACATGCAGTCAAGGAAGCTTCTTTCCGCGGTTTCATCTACAAATAGGCGATGCGTGTCTACACTTTGCCTCGTGTTATTTCACTCCTGATTTTCTGCAAAAATGAAATACTAGATAGGCAATCTAGTGGTTTACCAGATGGGCAATCTTGTGGTTTACATAAGTCTAAATATAACCTTGAGGTTTTCCCTCTTGACAACTTAGAAAAATAAAACTAGGTTAAGATGATTTTTTATGTCAAACCTGTGCTGTATATTAGGATTTGAGATTTCTTTAATGTCTGGGGATTAGTATGCCTGCGGTTAGGGAAGACAAATGCGGGTGGGAGCGACCTCAAGAGTGCAGGAATCTTTTTCTGTGTATATAAATTATTAAATGAGGAAGAAAGCGAGCTGGTCACTCACAGGCTTTAGCAATTAGAAAATTTTACTCACTATATTTTTATTGAGCTTTTGTGAATCTGATGGTTTCCTCAGTTTTGTAGGATAGAAAAATGTTATGCAAGTAACTTAATAGAATATACACTAAGTGATTTATCAGAATGCTACGAATGTAGAATGTCAAACAATTCAATATCAATATTACCTTTCTAGGTCATTTCCTATGGATCCTTGCTAAACTAAGAGGAATGAGAATGTCATTTATCCAGATGTGGGAACGAATACAACCAATTTCACAAAGACCTTTGTTGATACAAATTATGGGAGGAAACCCTTCAAAACTTAAGCTATGGGAGGAAATCTTTCCCTCCCACTGTCTGTCTGTCTCTTTCAAGTTGGAAAGCTCTTTTTTTTTTTTTTTAAATATATCCCTCAGTCCCACCTGATTTGGTTATGGGTACAAGCAGGCTGGGAGGCCACTGCATTGATGGCGAGAATGGAGAGAAATGTTTTTGTGACAGTCTCCACAATTTCCATAATTGGCTGTGAATGTAGAGAGACTGTTAAGTCATAGAACTGCCCACTGGCTCATCCCCAGGGCCGCCATTTCACATGAATAGGTTGTTTTAATAGATCGATTTGAACATGTGCTTCCTCTGCTGCCACATGGCACTCTCCAGAGAATTGGCCTTTGGGAAAATAATCCTCCCTATCTCTGAGTAGTCTCCAGGTAGATCTATGACAATGTGCCAATCCTGGCAATTATGTCAGCCATCAACTCAAGAAGGTATGGTCAGAAAACTAAAAAAACAGGCAGCTGCACATCTGGTGCATGACACTTATGATCAGTCTTTTCTGGAATTAAAGCATGTAGGATGAAACAATTAAAAAAATTTTTTTTAACACTTTATTTGAGCCAAACTGATAAGATATGCCAGAAGGCAAGATCTCAAATGCTCCTGGTAAGCAGGGTTGGGCCTGGTTAGTACTTGGATGGGAGACCACTTAGGAAGACCAGGTGCTGTAGGTGTAAAAAAATAAAAAATAAAGGATTGTAAGCTGACAAGGTCCTTGCAATTTGTGAAGTCAAGCAAGGGTTGCCTCACCTAAAAATAAAATATAATAATAATAATAATAATAATAATAATAATAATAATAAGTACAATGAACTAGTGGTTACCAGAAGGGAGGGGGAGGGAGAAATTTTAAAAATGTTAAAAAAAATAATGAAAAAATAAAAGTCAAATGCTCCTGAAACAACTTCATATATGTGCTGGAGAACTCAGCAATGGTCCTGACCAGCATTCTATGGTTCTGATATACTTCCCCTCTGGTAGAAAGGAGATCAGAAGCTTTCAGAAATAATGGAATTCATTTTCAGAAATCTCTGCCTCTTCAGGCAAACACTATTGTAGCCTGAGATACAATCTACATGTCATTTCGTGTCCTGTATTTTTAACTTCATATCACATCATAATAATTTCCCTCTATTGTTACATTGTCCTGTGAGGGAACTTAGCTCTCTCTTGAAGGGTCCAGCTTGACTCAGGGAGATTAGAGACTGGAATTAGGTTCCAGGCCCACACTCAGAACTGCCTTAGCAGCTCATGCAGCTGCCTGAGAATGCCAACCATATTCCTTAACTCCATTCTATGCTCAGCTAAGACATCATACTCAGATTCTATCATTACAGTTTACAGTTTAGATGCAACTTTTATTACATCTTCCAATAACTTTGAGTATTGACTGCCTTTTATGTGATTCAAAATGGGAAATGTTCACACATACAGGTGTGGCCAACCACTGAAAGTAAGACCAAGCTGACGTTTTTACAGTTGTCTGTGACAAGACATTCTTTTCAAGTTTGCAGAAATAGGTAACTGGCACAGTCATTTGTTTGTTAAGCCAATAGTCTTGGCCATCATTTCATTATTTTTTTAAGGTGAAGGAATTCTAAAGATGTTTTAAGATTCAAACTAAGATTATTCTCTTAGTATTCAAGTTTCATTGTCACCAAATACTTAACAGGCATTTGGTAGCTGTTATTGAAAGGCCAACACTAATGGTATTTATGGAAATTGAACAGTAAAACTTAAATCAAAGACAGAATACTTTTATATTAGAAACAAAAAAAGTCTTTGTTGTGAAGAGGTAGAAGTAGAGGCACTGGAGTCAGACTGCCTAGCCTTGAGCTTGACCAGACCTCTTTATTTTCCTATTTAATACCGAGTACCATGTGCCAAGCAGTTCTCAGTGTGCAATCTTGCATGTATTTTGTAATATTCGATGCTATTTTAAGGTGTAATTTTAAAACTTTCAAAACCCTTCATTGCAAATGTTTGAAAGTATAGCTGGCTTTTGTTGTTCACCTTGTCATCCCACACCCCTGCTCAGCAGCTCCTGCTAGCTTTGGTGGCTTTGCTGCAGATTCCATGGGATCTTCTACATAAATCATGTCATCTGCAAATAAAGGCAGTTTGCTTGTTTTTATTAGGGATGCTTTTCACTTTTTCTGTTTTCCTTCTTTCACTGGCCTCCCGTACAACTCTGAAGAGAAACAGTGAGAGTGGATGTTCTTGCCTGTTCCTCACGTGACGGAAAGAATTCTGTCTTTCCCATTACACCCGATGTTAGCTGTAAGTTTTTTAGTAGGTCTTAAACAGGTTGAGGAAGGTCCCTTCTAATTCCTAGTTTTCTGAGAGTTCTTTTTTTCTAATCAGAAATGGATCATATGGGGTTTTTTTTTGTTAGCCTGTTCATACAAATTATATTTTCAAATTAGACCAACCTGTCATTCCTGAGACAAACTTCACTTGTTCATGATGTGTTATCATTTTTCTATATTGTTTGATGACATTTTAGTAAGAAGTTTAGGTAAAAGGACATTAGTCTTTTATTTTCTTGTTATATTTTGTCTGACTTTGATATATGACAATAATGCTGGCCTCACAGAATGAGTTGGAAAGTATTCTCTCTCAATTTTCTAAGGTTTGTGTAGATTTTTTTCTTTCCTGCTTAGTAGAATTCTCTAGTGACATTTTCTTTGTAGGAAAGAACTATAAATTTAATAGCTATAGAGCTATGCAGGTTATCTTTTTCTTCTTGAGTGAGCTTTGGTAGTTAATGGGAACTTGCCTATTTTATATAAGTTGTCCAATTTATTGGCATAAAGTCGTTCATAGTATTCTCTTCTTACACTTTAACTGTGGAGTCTGTAAGCGCAGTGGTCACCTCTCGTATTGCTATACTGATAATTTTTGTCCTTTCTCCTTTTTTTCTGATTAGCGTGGTCAGAGGTTTATAAATTTGGGGGTCTTTTCAAAGAACAACTTTTGGTTTCATTGATTTTCCTTATTATTTTTGTTTCCTAATAAATTGATGTCAGTGCAAATTTTATCTCCTTTCTCCTGCTTACTTTAGGTTTCATTTACCCCATTTTTTCCCCTGTTCTTAAAGAGGATATAACTGTAAATATGTCTCTGTGTTATATACGTGTGAATGTCCTAACTCTGTTTACTGAGACAGCCTGGGAGAGGTAACACCCAAATGTCAACTGAGCACGCCTACTGCAAATATTGGCTTCTAAAACACTGTGTTAAATGAAAAAGGGCCCCCTGAAGAAATGGGTGACTCCAGGACAGAGACAGGAAAAACAGAAGATGAGCCTGAACAGCTTGTACCAGGAAAAGCAAGGAAGTTGCTCAAGAATGATGGGAACATGTCAAAAGGACACAAAGCCTATGTAAGAGAGCTCCTACTGTCCAAATTTGGGACAATTAGAGCATCAAAATAAATACTGATAGAAAAGGATTATAACCCATTGGATAAAATAGGAATAAAGTAGGAAGTTATGAGTCCATACAGATATAATACATGTAACTAAATAAATGGAAAATTTGATGAGGAATGGGATATTTACATGATTTCAGAGTACCTCCCCACAAAATCACAAAACACTTATTAATTACAAAGAGGAAGTGTAATTACAATGGAGAAGTTCTGGCAGACACCACTGTAACTAAGTGATCAGTGTGAACATCATCACCAATGGAAGGAACTGAAATCATGTACTGCCCAGTAAGATGCCATGAGAACCAGCATCACTTCTTGGCTATGGCCCTGAAGGTAAATAACCTGAACTTAATCATGAAGACACATCTGACGCACCCAAATTGAGGGGCATTCTACAACATAACTGCCCTGAAATCTTGAAAAGCATCAAGGTCCTGATAGCCTAAGCCTGTCTCTTCCTTCCAGAAACTGAGCGAAGCAAACAAACTGCAACACCTGAATTTTTTTCCTTACCTACCAAGTCCTCAGTGTTTCATACTAGCATGTTCAAGGTCTAAGTCTCAAGATACAATGGATGACAGTGACTTCCTAACAAAGACTGTCTGTCACCTTCTCAGACCAGGGCAGTCATTACTTACCACCACCCAACTTTCAATAGCTATACAACCTGAAGAAAGTCACTTCGACCTCTCTGTAACTTAACTTTACTCATCCATAAAATGAGGGAGTTAGATTATGATCTCTAAGGATTCTATTCTGAAAACTGCTCCCTCCCTCCTTGGGAAACTGTTTTGAGTTAGGCTAAGTATCAGGAAACTGAGGTCCTGTCACCCCTGTCACCCCTGGGGGGTCTTTGAAAGGTTTGAAACTAAAATAAGAGTTGGAACCATCGCATCATTTTCTGAAGAGCTGTTGCTGAAGTGACAGTCCCTATCATTGCGATTTAGCACTGTACTATCCTCTGTCCCCCTATGGGACTCCTTTCCTTTTCTCAGATATAATTTCCTCTGTTCTTTCTCCCATTCTATACCTCACCAACAGTATTCCCAATATACCAACTGAGTTTCAGGGGAACAGGAACACTCAGAAAGCCCTGGGCTGACTGTAAAATCCGTGGCTATGCATAGGACTTTAATTAATTCATATTCAACAAGGATCGTAGAGCGCCCTCTGGTGGCCGTACGCTGGATGGAAAACAAAGGTACGAAGCAAAGTCTCTGCTTCGCGGAACTTAGTGTCCAGGTGGGAGCGCCAACCTCTCCAAACCCCAGCGGCGAGATCCAGTTAGACGGCTGCGCCAGGGCTGCAGCTTTCAGTCAGTCTGAGCGGCCAGGACGGCGCCCCTCCGGCCCAAAGACCCCGAACACGCTTTGTCCCCCTGCGACCACAAACCACCCCCTCTGCCCAGCCTAGGTGTTACCACCCCCACCTGACGTCACCTGCAGAGTCTGCGTAGTCCGAGCCTTCCCGCCTCTACCTAGCAGTTTCCAAGGTAGGTAGGAGGTGCTCCGGGGTTGGACCATTGCTACTTGGCTCCGCCCACAGCGGCCGTTGCCCTGGGGATACGCAGGGCATCCTGGGAACCGACCCTTTCCTGTGTGTGGACCTGGTTCCTTCAGCGCCACCTGCCGGAAGAGCCAACGGCTTCCTGCGTCAACCCCTGCAGCACACTGTGCCTGCCGTGCCTGCTTTACCTGCGGCATCCAGGCCTCCTGGGCTCTCTGGACCAGGGAGAACTGGAATTACCCGACTCCCCACAGCTCTAGCTCCTTCCTCCTTTTGGGGGTCACACAAGGTTGGATCTAAAATTGTTTGGCATATAGGTCTGAGAACTGGATCATGTGTAACGTTGCCTTTTTCTGTAATTTTTGCAATTCCAAACTGTCCTTCTTTGTGTTTCCACTGTACAGCCGGTTCACTGCTCCAATCCCCTCTCCACAGCCACGCCTCACCTACACACGATGGTGGTTTCTACTGCTTCAGGCAAGATTTGAGCGACCTGGGGCTCTGCCGCCGCTTCTATGAGAAATGGCTGAGATAGGAGGGGCCATAAGGGAAGCGAACAGGAGGGTAGACTAACGAAAATGTATGTACTGCTTTTAGGCAAATAGGAGTCGCGTAGGGGGCTTTTGTTGTATGTTTCCTCTCAACTGCCTTCCATTCCAAAGCAATTCTTTATGCCAAGGTTGCATAGATTGGAGCAGCATATTCCGCTCCCCTTCAACAGTCAGCACCCTATTGCCACAGATGGCTCAGCCTGCACACGCTCACAGGAGTGTTTGTAAGCTAAAGGAGTAGTGTGGAAACTACTTCTTTAAGAGAAAACGAAACATCCTAGCTCTCTCTGCTATTAATACATCTCCCCAAGCAGCCACAGTGGTTACAGGCAAACGAATTTTGTGATTTGGGGTGGGGGGGGTCAACTGAGACTTAAACCATATACTATCTAGCTTATTAAAAAACTTAGCCTGAACCCGAAACTTAGTTTTCTGAGGAATGCTAAGGAAACGTGAAGGAAAGGGTTCATGCACTATGATCTTTATAATTAGTGTCTTTCTCCAGTATTTTCTGAAAATTAGAGTTTTTAAATTTAGCTTGGATTTCCGGAATTACCTATGGTTTCTCTGGAATACTTTTTTTCCGTGTTTGTCTCGGTCTTTCTCATGTAAAAGTTTTTGTCCAAGTGTTAGATAACCCTTGCCTGTCCCTATTTAAGAACACAGCGGCAGACGGCAGGCGTTAGTTGTGTCTGAAGGGTGTGGGTCTCACCTGAGTTTGGGTGACTGCTTTAAGGATCCTCTAAGCGCTAGAATAAAGAGGGCTTTTACGTCACAATTGTTCTAGTTATTTCCTATTCTTTCTTGCTGCCATTCTCCCGCTGCTGCTAATGGGACTGCATGGAGAGGGGTCGCCTATTCATTGTAATACGTTCAATTCAGTGCTCTGGCTTCAGGCCTTGGTCCTACGTGGATCCTCAGGTCAAGTTTCTATTGAGCAAATCGATACTGTCCTCAGCTCAGTCCGATGGTCTTCTCTGAATTCTCTTCATTGTTGTGGATTTACAGCCTTTAAAAAAAACCTCTTTACTGTAATTTTAATTGGATATTGAGAGGCAGAAGAGACAAATGTGCACATGTATTTAGTCCTATCTTGAATCAAGATAGTAACTGGGCTTTGCGAATAGCATCTTGTCTCCTACTTGTAGCAGTTACGCAGCTGCTTCCCTTCATTGTTCAGGTACACAGTGTAACACATTCCATGTTAATGATGGCTCAGTGGAGACCACTGTCTTCCTCTTGACTTTAATGGTGTGTGTGTGTGTGTGTGTGTGTATGTGTATTTTTTACTATTTTGTCCCTTTAATATGCTCTTCATTGTTGGGCCAGATTATTCCTTTGTCGGCGACAAGATTCTCCTTGGGGATGGGTGGGGGGAATGCTTGTGGGCATCCCTCCTTATTCTTGAAGGCCAGGGATTTCACTAGGATGCTAAGCATTGATGTTTCTTTTTAGGAATTGGGGAAGGACAGAAAGGCAAGTTTTATGAACCTGTGCTTATGATGCCTTCTTTCCCGGAAGTCCCTGTAGTCTTTAAACACCACTCTGCTACCTTTTTCATTTTTAGTGTGAACAGGGGCGCTTGAGTCTAGTTGGGTCTTAAGCTTTTTCTCAGTCTCCCCCCAAACATGTCCAGTTTCTAACGAAATTCAAACACTGGACATTTTACTATCGCTGAGATCCTTCAATTATAACAGACAACGTGTGAGAACACCATACCAGAGGCCCTGGCCTTTGGTTTCCCTCAAAACTCTACCTGGTTCATAGTCGCATCCTCTTCCCCTGGGTCCCTGCACCATGGTGCTCATCGGGGCAGGGCCACCGCCCCTTCCTCGCTTACGCTGATGCTCTCCATGCTGTGTGAGGTTGGCTACCCTGTGAACACAACAGACATCACCGTGTGCCTCTAATGACAAACCTACCTAAATGACTTAATCTTACTACTTTCAATCACCTTTGTTAGTGTCCCATCACTGGAGGAAAGAGGGTGCTCTAAACAATTAAAGGTTTACCCTGACTTAAAGCTGTTTCCCCTGTCCTCTAAAACGTGAGACTTCATGTCCTGGGATTCTCATTCTTCTTAACAGTCTAAGAGTTACTTTGCCGGAGCCAGGACTATTCTTCACTAGTGTTTTCCGAAATGAGTCTTACACTCCTATGTCTACAAGGTCGCAGTAAGTGTTTTAGGAAAAAAGAATCCCAACGTCAAGAATATTCTACACATTACATTTTCTTCTTGGAGAGGCACAGACTCTGTGTACATGGAGGAGGGGAGAATTATTATTTAATATTATTTAAACTAATGGGCCATGTAATTTTTTTTTCAGAATACCTTTGGAGCTAGTGTTCCAGAGAAAATCATCTGCTATACATTGTTTCACAGTAATGCCAGTTACAGTTCACTGACAATCTCACTTTCCAACATCCCCCAGAAGTTCAGGTCAGCCATTCTGTTCCATGAAACATGAACCCCCTGAAAGTCAGGCACCCTTTGTATGAACTACAACTCCGACGCTGAAGCATGGACACTTTGCTAACGCAACAGACGCGGTATTTTCCCGTTTACTTTTAACATTTGCTTGAAAACTCTCCACAGTCTGCTGTTTGTTGCTGCCTGTAAGGTCCCCTGATAAAGCTGTTTGTCTTTGTCATTTTGTCTTACCTCCGATTCAGTCATCTGCTCGCTGTCTATGAAGGGGAATCACATTCACTCTCTCAGCCCCAAGCAGCATGTGGAACTCCAAAGTCGACACCCCCTTTCCCAATCCCTTAGCTCAATTCTGGTCCCATATGTCTTAGCGACTTCAGTTTTACGTTTCTTCAACTCAGATTAGCCAAATTGTCCTGAAATGACCAGCTTTTCCCCAGGGGGAACTACGCACACGCCCCATGAACCTGCTGGCAACCTGCGGCCCTCACATAAACTAGGATTCGGAGAACTATTATCATCGGTTTCAAAATAAATGAGTCAAAACCACATCTAATATCGTATCAAGTCTGCAACAAAATCCACCAGATTTAAACCCACAGTCTGGGATTACACTATGAAAAAAGGAAGAGGACATTTCACGGCCAAGTCTTCCTTTTAGCCTTGTGAACAGTACCGGAGGGGTTTCCGGTCTAAATTAAGTTGGGATTTCACAGCTAGCTTAGCATTTGGGAGAAGCTTACCACGTAAGATGGTAGGAAGAACCAATCTCGTTCTTACCAATGGATGGGAAATATAACCGGTGATGCTTTCAGACAGACAATCCTCTGTGGTTTCTGATATTTCTAACTTTTATTACGTTCTTGCTCAAAACAGGACCCCTGCTCCTCAAAGCCGGCTGCGGCTGCTGCGGCCTCGCAGGCGTACCGCCTCCGCGGGCCGCTCTGGGGGACCCGTCCGCTCAGCTCCAGTCGGCCTCGATCATTGCGAACAGCTGGCTGAGCCTTTTCTGCACGTCGGGCCCGTTCGCGGCGCCCCGGGGCTTCGTGTGCACTCTGGTGTGTTCCGCCAGCTTCGACTTATAAATGAAGCCCTTCCCACAGTCGCCGCAGGCAAACGGCCTCTCCGGCCTGTGGATGCGCTGGTGCCTAAGCATGTGTCCCTTCTCCCGGAAGTTTTTGTCGCACTCGGGACAGTGGAAAGGTCTCTCCCCCGTGTGCAGGCCTTGGTGGCTGAGCAGCTGTGCCTTTAGGCGGAAGCTCTTGTCACATTTGGGACACTGAAAAGGCTTCTCCCCCGTGTGCGTCCTGATGTGTTCCACGAGCTTGGACTGCTTGGCGAAGCCCTTGCCGCAGGCGCAGGGGAACGGCATCTCCGCGCGGTGCAGCAGCTGGTGCGCCTTCATGTCGGCCTTCACGCGGTAGCTCTTGTCGCACTCGGGCACTGGAAGGGCCTCTCCCCGGTGTGCAGGCGCCGGTGACTCAGCAGCTGCCCTTTCAGGCGGAAACTCCGGTCGCAGTCGGGGCACTGGAAGGGCCTCTCCCCGCTGTGCACGCGCAAGTGCTCGGTGAGCTTGGAGCGCCGCGCGAAGCCCCGGCCGCACTCGGCGCACGCGAACGGCCTCTCCCCGCTGTGCGTGCGCTGGTGCGCCGTGAGCACGCCCTTCAGGCGGAAGCTCTTGCTGCACTCGGGGCACTGGAAAGGCCTCTCCCGCTGTGCACCCGCAGGTGCTCGCGGAGCTTGCACTGGTGCGTGAAGCCTCTGCCGCACTCGCTGCAGGAGAACGGCCTGTCCCCGCTGTGTCGCAGCCGGTGGGCTCTCAGCATGCTCTGCAGGCGGAAGCTCAGCTGGCACTCCGGGCACTGGAAGGGCTTCTCGTCGGTGTGCAGCCGCTGGTGCCGCAGCAGCTGTCCCGCTGGCGGAAGCGCCTGCCACAGTCGGCACACCAGAAAGGCTTCTCCCCGCTGAGGACTCGGCCGTGCTCGGTGAGTCTGCACTGTCTGGCGAAGCCCTTGTCACACTTGCGGCGGGAGAAGGGCCTGTCCCCACTGCGCACGCGCTGCTGGACCGTCAGCGAGCCGCCCTGGCCGAGGCTCCTGTCACACTCCAGGCATGGGAAGGGCTTTTCTCCCACGTGCTCCTTGATGTGGCTGGCGAGCCTGGCCTTGGTATAGAAGCGCTTGTCGCACTCTGTGCAAGAGAATGGCCTCCCCCCGGGGGGCAGCGCTGCAGAGCCTCCTCACCCCCCCCAGGTAGCAGTGCTCTCCGCCAGCGGGGCCCGGGCCTGGCTTTTCTCCTGAGTGCACGCTGCTAAGCTCGGCCTTCGCACTGACGGCCCCGCTGCCTTCCCTGCAAAAGACCGGCCTCCCCACGCTGGGCTGGCCCTGCTGAGCCTGCATGCTGTTCTTCGGGAGAAAGCTCTTGTCACATATGGGGTACTGGGGGGGCCTCTCCCTCTTGTGCAGGTGGTGGTGGCTGAGAAGGGTCTGCTTGTGATGGAAGCACATGTCACATTCAGGGCACTGCAACGGGCTCTTCCCTGAGTGTGCGGCCAGATGTCTAAGCAAACACCGCTTCAGGCGGAAGTCCTCCCACATTCATGACACCGGAAGTGCCTCTGTCCCCGCTGAGGCTGCAGGTCAGCTTGTTTGCTGAATTTCTTCCAGGCCCCACATGGCTGATCCTTTGGGTGGCTCCTCTGGTGCTTCTCTAAGTGGTTCTTCTTCCAAAAGCTCTCCCCGCAGACAGGACAAGGGTGCGGGGCACCCTCCCCAGAGGGGGTTTCCGGGGTGGTCCGGGTGCCTGGGAGACCTGGGGCCTGGGACTCAGGACTCCTTTGGATAGGTTTCCTAGAGCAGTGGACAGCTGGGATTAGAGCCCTGTGGGTCGTGTTGGTGTGGTTTCCCGAGGGTGGCACCTTGGTCGAGCCTGAAGGAAACATCTTCACTTTTCCCTAATAAGGGTTCAGAGGGATGCCGGCTAAGAGGATCCACTTGAAAATGGCATCCAGGCTCTCCTGAACACACAGCTTGCTGACTTCCTGAAACTGAAAACAAAAATTCAGTCAGAATTCCTATCTCTAGCATGACTAAAAGCTTATGACACCAGTAGTAACCTGTATCAGTGACCTATGGTGTTGTGGAAACCCAGTTTCCAGCCACTGAGCTAAAAACGGGGTACACTTCAGTGTGGTTCCATTTTATGACCTGGAGTTTGATGAGAGTCTGCTGAAACTAAATTGAACATTCTTAGAATAACACTGAAAAGAGAAAATGCAGGTCACAAATGTAGGGCCTAATCTGGAACCAGACTGTCCGGGTTTGAGTCCTTTCTGTCTACTGCGCAACTTCTGTGGAGCTAATCTCTTGGCTTCGGTCCCTTCTGCAGACACAGGCACAACAGCACATGAGCCTGCTGTGAGAACGGAATGAGTTAATGTGTGCAAAACACTCGGCACGGACCTGTACATGCTTGCCCCTGTCATGACGTCAGGACCATCAGACTTCTCCCGTTTTGACGTGCAGGCATTCCTGGAGTCAAGAGGGATGACGGCAGTGTCACTCACAGAACCTGACTGACGCTGCGGCTCTGTGTAACCCGTGAGCTGTCCCTCAGACCAGGCAGCAAGGCCTTGGCTCTGCCCCTCCTCCTTCACCCTATTCCTACCGACCTTTCAAAAAACCCTTCTTGGAAGAATAACAGATGGCAAAAAGTGAAATAATTTGTAGAGAAAAACTTGTTTACTCTCCAAAAAGAAGCAACTAAAACTAAAACTACTGACAAGACTTGTTGGAATGATGGTCCCATCTGACTTCCTCGTTCCATACCTTAATGCTGACTCTAATGAATCCAAAAATCTCAGACTCTTCCTTTACGCCAAGAAACACAGAGGAGAGCTAAATTTTAGACATTGAATAGAGACAATGGTCTCCAGGGAGGAAGGAAAAGCCATTTTAACACTTTACATAAATTAACCCATCCAGGATTACATATATTAATCCTATAACACAGATACTTTTATTTTCTTTGTTTTATAGAACAGGAAACAGAAATAGTGAGAGGCTGAATAACTTGCCCGAGGCCACCCAGAAAGGGCAACATCCAAGTCCAGGATTGAGAACCCACGTTCCTAACCACCGTGTTTAACTGCCTTTCTCTAGAATGTACCAGATGTCAAGCCGCAGCCCAGTCAAAAATAAAAAGATCAGAGAACTAGAACTAAGAAACCAGAATGGGGTATCTTAAGGAAAGGGCCCTGATTTCTTAATACTCACCCCGAAACTGCTGTCCCTCAATAACTGAATCACAATGCAGATCAGCAGAGGAGCAAATTATGTTTCCTGATTTCTGTGTTTCTCCCAAATTCCTGAAGAGCTCTCTCCCCTGTTCAATATGGGATATTAGTTCCGGTTTGGGAAGTCCATCATCTGTACAGAGAAGTCAGACAAGGAGTTTGGTTTCCTTGAGCACCAAATTTAAAGCATGTCGAGTTGCTTTTAAATTTAATTTAAATCCAATTTAAATAAAATATTTAAAACCTAGTCTCGATCTTCATCCGGGTTGAACTCTCAGCAACATTTAAAATGAAAAGATTTTTCCAAAAATAAAATCAAGAAAACAATTGCATTTACATAACATCAAAAAGAGGCAAATACTTAGGAATAAATTTAATAAAAGAAATGCAAACCTATACAATAAAATCTCTAAAATATTGTTGAAAGAAATTTTAAAAGCCCTAAATAAATGGAAAGACATCTCATGTTCATGAATTGGAAGACTCGATATTGTTAGGGTGACAGTACTCTCTAAATCCCATCTGCTTTTTGGGGGGCAGAGATTGACAAACTGATCCTCAAAGCAATGATAATAAAAACCATGAGGTAGTGGCATAAGGATAGACATACAGATTGATAAAATAGAATTATGAATCCAGAAATAAACTTGACATTTACAGTCAACTGATTTTCCAGAAGGGTACCAAGAGAATTCAATGGGGGAAAAATAATCTTTTCCACAAATGGTGTTGGAATAACTGGATATCCATGTACAAAAGAAGTTAGATTCCTACCTCATGCTATACACAAAAATTAAAACTATCTACAAAAAATAAGATTAAAAGACATAAATTAAGTGCTCAAACTATAAAACTCAGAAGAAAACATAGACGTGAATCTTAGTGACTATGGATTATGCAATGGTTTCTTAGATATGATACCAAAAACTCAAGCAACAAAGGAAAAAATAGATTGGACTTCATCAACATTAAAAGCTTCAGTGCTTCAGTGCTTCAAATGACACCGTCAAGAAAGGGAACAGACACCCCACAGACTGGGAAAAAATATCTGCAAGTCATATATCTGATAAGGATCCAGTATACAGAACAGAGAACACTTACAACTCAATGATAAAAGATAAAGAGCTCGATTTAAAAATGAGCAAAATATTTGAATAGATATTTCTCCAAAAAAAAAATGAAAAGATGAAAAGATGCTTAATATGATTAAAGAAATGCAAATCAAGCCACAATGATATGCCCATTCATATCCACTTTGATGCCTGGAACAATCCCTTTGGGTGGCACGGGGTTAAAGACATAGGACTATATATAGCTTTCTCTATAGATTCCATTACTTTAATTGATTCTTCAGTAATAATAAAAATAACAACGTCTTGGATTATATGTTTCAGAAACACTCTATAGGTAGAGCCTGGAAAACTTCATTATGCTAACAGAAAAGAATATAAGTATCAGAGACCTTACGAGCTTTCCCAGGAAGTGGTATGGTTGCAGCCGCAGGCAGGAGAGTTGGAAGGAGGCACAGGAGAACTAATTACCTTACCCTCACATACTGAAAGTCAAGAGATATACTACGGAGTCGATGGAACACGATCTAGAAGTTTATTATGTAAATTATAAAGGTAGCCAATAGAGGCATGGGAAAAAAGAAAACTGAAAATCTGGGGAGAAGAGTTTGAAAAAAGTAGAAGAAAAATAGCATAAGTGAGCTAATGCCTCAATTTCCACAGTACTGAATTAATGCTGCCCAAATGATAAATCAAGAAACAGAGGCATAAGCATGACAGTTACGTAGCCTGAGGGAAACCACAGTAAGAACTAAAATAGAAATGGTTAAAAGTGGTTTGCCTTTGGGGAATTAACCGATGAGGGGATGAGAACCAAGTAAGAGACTCTTATCATTCATTTGCTGCTTCTCTGAAAGACTTATTTTTTAAAAACCGTATTTGATGACGAAAAAAATATAAAGACCCAGTGAGCAAAAAGACTGAAAGCAACACCCGCTACCATAACCACACAGACACAACTGCTGTCAAGCATCTTGGTGGACAGCTTTCCCCAGCCTCACTGGGAAAATCGCACTAGCTTGTCTGAGACACATGGTCACCTCTGCCGAAGCTGACAGGCAAGGACAAGCTAGGTTAAAATATGTGAGGTGTAGGGGTGTGAGCTGGCCACGTGCTCATGTGGAAGACCCTGGCCCCTGAGAGTGACTAAATGCCCTGACATATACTTATTCGGTCACCTCTGACCACCCTTACATGACATGTAGTCTCGAATATTCACATGTAACAATGTCTACCCTGGAGTAAGGATTAGCAATTCTTAGAAAGAAAGAATATAGGGTAAAAATGCCTTTCTGAATTAATTTCTGAGAAATCTGGCTACTTGATGAATAGGAATATCAAGAGCTGAGACCTCCCAGGACCCAGGTCCATGACTCACCCACGATTCTTACCTAGAGAAACCAGGATCTCATAATTGGCTCTCATTACATTCCTGTACAGCTCCTTCTGCCAGGCCTCTAGATTCTGCCATTCTTGCTCGGAGAAGTAAATGGCAATATCTTCAAATGTCAGAGGCAACTGAAATTACAGACATAATACATATCCAGTCATGATTGCTTCAAAAGATTTTTGTCGTGAACAGTGTCATCTGTCTGGCAGCTGCTTCCTGGGAATGGCTCCTTCTCCTACACCAATTATGTGGCTCTGTGGTCAACCACAACAACCCCTTCCATGGGTTTCCTCACGAGTGCTCAAACTGTGTATGCATATGTATAGCATGGGACTTTTTCTTTCTTTTCTTCCTTTTTTCTTTAACAAAAATGGGAACAAATCATTAATATGTAACTTTACTCACTTAATGTCACAGAGATCTTTCCAGGTCAATATATATATAGGCAAAATTGACTTTTTGTAAGTTGCATTATATTCCACGCTGGGAATGATGATATATATATCCCACGGATGGGACGATGTGTTATTTCCATTTCCTTTCAAATTACAAACAATGCTATTATTTTTTAAATTGCAAACACTGCTAATATGCTTCCTTATATAGTATGGGTTTTACTTCTGTAGGATAAGGTCTAAAAAGGAGAATTATTAAATGAAAAGGGTATAAACATCTTCAGCTTAACAGATACCACCACTAGATGGCCTTCCGGAATCCAGCAACACCCCCACCCCCCCACTCCCACCCAGTAAAATGACTTATTTCTTTACACTGTTGCCAGCACAGGATGTTCTTAAACATTACTTTCTTTGCCAACCTGATGGTAAAAGATTATAGTTCGTTGATTTAATTTAGCATCCTCTTCATACTTTTTGCGGGGCTGGGGTTCCACACTATCTTTATGCATGCCTGTTACATCTTATAATCTAAACGAACTTTCTTGTATTAGGATTAATAATCCTTTAACTGACTAGCAAATGTTTTCTCCCAGCTTATCCTTTGTATTTTGAATTTATCTTCTGCCAAAGAGAACATTTTGACCCTTTCACTTAAAAACCTGGATTTTTTTCATATTATTTCCAGCTTTTTAAAAGTTTCCCCTATCAAGCAATACAAATATTCTGATTTTTTACAGTTAAATTTGCACTTTAATTCTACAAATGAGACTGGCATCTTTATTTACATATGGATAGCCAATCACACAACACTACTCTTAGGATTGAAATGCCAATCTTTGGCCTTTGCGTATGCAATTGACCCTTGAAATACACAGGGGTTAGGGCATGGCTCCCCACGTAGTGGAAAAGCTGCATATAACTTTTGACTTCCCCAAACCTTCCGTCGTCCCTCGTCCCTCCGTATCCACGGGGTATTGCTTCCAAGGCACCCCTTGGATACTAAAATCCGTGGATGCCCAAGTGCCTTATATAAAATGGCCTTCCCCTTCGGCAAATTCCCAATCATAGATCAAAAATACTGTTTTCCATCGTAGTTAGTTGAATCCACAGATGCGAAACCCAAGGATATGGAAGGCCAACTGTATATATACTGAAAAGGAAAATGCAAGTATCAGCTGACCTCCACAGTTTAAACTTGTGTTGTTCAAGAGTCAGCTGTGTTAGGTTTTCAAATACATGTGAATCTATGGACCATTACACTAGGTATCCGATTATAGTAGCTACACAGTGTTGGAACGCTGGGAGGCAAGTCTTCCTCCCTCCTGTCATTCTTCTCCAAGCCACTGCTATAAACTCCTGGAATATTTATCCTTACTTATAAACCCCAAAATAACTTCATCCTATTTTAAAAAGTAGTACACTGGGATTCAGGTTGAATTTATTAAATTATATATGTATTTAGGAAAGATTGATCCCATCTAGGAAAACATTTACCATTCCATTTATGTGGTGTTGCTCACTTTTCTTTAATAAACTTAGTGATTTTCTTCATAAATGTTCTGCATCTTTTTTTAGTAACTCTATTTTTGGTATTCTGTGGTTTTTCCAACAACTGCATATGGGACCACCCATGTCGAATCTTTATTACTAGAATTTTTTACAAAGTTGTCATTGATTTTTGTAAATTTATTTTGTATCTAATTAATGTAGTGTGTTTGTTTATCAATCCTAATAGTATTAAGTTTGGGAGGGATACAGTCATAATTCTCAAATAAAGATAATTTTTCTATCTTTTCTCAAAGTACATTGCTTTTTTCTTATATTATACTTATGAGAATGTCTTTTGTGGCTTCAGAGTTTAGTATCTTCATTTGGGAGACATGTTCTATTCTAAGATTATAAAAGACATTCTCCTGAATTCTTTGTGTTTTTACAGCTTTTTTTATTAAAATGAGAACTTTTCCAACATGGATTCTTTTTGCAAATGATATCCAATTGTCATAAAACTTATTGATTTGTCTATTCTTTCACCATTGATTCGGGATTGTTTTTTCATAAACTAGTTTTCCATTTATACTTCAGTATATTTCTGTTCCACTAGTTAATCTGTCTATTTTTGCTCTAACAGCGCACTGTTTAATTCTTATAGCTTCATCACGTTTTACTACTAAAGAGGGCATGGCTTTCTACCACCATCTCCATCTTATTTTACACAAAACTGTCTTTATCCTTTGTATTTTGAATTTATCTTTTGCCAAAGAGAACATTTACTTCTCTTGTCTACTTTCTCTTCTACATAAATAGAAAAAAATATTTTGCCAAACTTATACAAATTCTATTGGGATTCTGATAAGAATATACTGAGTATATGAATTTTGGGAGAACTGGATCTCTAAAATATCGGCTCTTCCTATCCAGAAACCTATCTCTTTTGTTTATCTAGATACTTTTATGTGCTTTAATAAGATTTATAGTTTCCTTCATATAGATCTTATATAATTCTTGATAGAGTCATTCCTAGGGATTTTAGAGTTTCAGCTGCTATGAGAACTGAACTGAGTAGGAATATACAAAATGCACACACACACACCTTTCAAGCATCTATCTGGCCCTGTGTGATGGGCCATACCTTTCCACACCTGATGTTCACAACTTTCCATCTGATTTCAGATGGAAAATGTTTCTTCTATTACTTCACAATAACTCAAAAGTCCCACCCCTTCTTACACCCACTTCCACAGGCACATTTCAGGCAGTTTTACAGATTTCTTAGCCATTTAACATGCATAAAACTGGTGCTGTTCATTATTAGGTTCCTGTCTTTTCAAGATGTCACTGACGAACTTTTTGGGTGTGTGTGTGCTTAACACCATTTCTCCCATAAGCTGTGCTTTTTATTGCATGATTTTGCCTTGCACTGTGATTTTTAGAAATGCATGGGCTGTATTATAGCAGAAATGAACGCATGTTTTTATTTCTGTTACATATACTTATTCTCCTCTTCTGAGTATATTCCTTACTTTTGAATGTTTTCAAAAAATACTCAAAAGCCTTGTTTATTAAAAGATCCAGAAAATTACGGAAAACATTATATAGTATTTACTATTAATTTAACATAAATAGTATTTACTATTAATTTAACAAATTTAACATCTTTTCCTTCAAATTTCCTTTTAATGAAATAGAATATGATAGATGAAACTCAAGTCCCTTGTTCCACTTTTCAATCTTGTTCTTATACTCAGCCCTTCCTTTCTTCTAAGGAGCAAACAGTATGATCAATGTGGTAACTCTTCAGTTCATGTTTTTGTTTTTTAATATACATGTCTATAAATTATATATTAGTGTTACCCTTTATACACAAATGCTTTATTATACTGCAACTTGCATTTTTCATTCAACATTCTAAGATCTGTCCATAATGATACATAGAGAATTGATTTAATTTTGTAACATTCCATTGTCTAAATGTCACACTTTCTAATCCATTCTTTTATCCATTGACCACTGTTTTCAGTTCTGTAAATTGCCTATTCATATCCTTTGCCTATATTCTTACTGGGTCACCTGTCCTTTCATTTCTAGGATTTCTTTAATTTTTATATTGATTGTTGACTACATTATGTTACAAATGCTTTTCCTAGTGTGTCTTATCTTTTAATTTTTTATCTTACACTGTACATAGTTTTTTCATTTTGATGTAAATATGTCGATCTTTTCTTAGGTCATTTTGCTTTCTGTGCTTTTTTAGGAAATCTTTTTCCACAGAGGTTACAAAAATATTCTACA
Source organism: Eonycteris spelaea (assembly GCA_003508835.1). NCBI lineage: Eukaryota > Metazoa > Chordata > Mammalia > Chiroptera > Pteropodidae > Eonycteris > Eonycteris spelaea. The sequence continues at coordinate 2,018,519 of PUFA01000116.1, read as the reverse complement.
TTTTCTTCCAAAAGGCTTAAGCTTTACTTTCTATGTTTAGATTTTTAATTTATTTGGGATGTATTTTTTAATGTTATACAGTAGTGCTCTAGTGTTTTTCTTTTCTCCGCAAATGGAAAAGTCAGTTGTCCCAAACACTGTTTTTGAAGGTCTCTGTATTAGTTCCCTAGGGCTGTTGTGGCTTAAAACAATGAAAATGTATTCTCTCATAATTCTGGTGGCTAGAAGTCTGAAGTCAGAGTGTCAGCAGGGCCATGCTCTCTCTGAAGGCTCTAGGGGATAATCTGCTCCACGCCTCTCCTTGGCTTCCGGTGGTGGCTTCCATCCTTGTCATTACTTTACTAGAAGCTGCACCAAATACAATCTCTGCCTCCACTGTCAGATGGCATTATCCCTTTGTGTGGCTGGGTCTCTGTGTCTTTTTTAATAAAAATACCAGTCATATTGGATTAAATAAAAACATACCCTAGTCCAGAATGACCTTATCTTAACCTATTACATCTGCAATAACCGTACTTCTAAGTAAGATCACAATCTGAGGTCCTAGGAAAAACATGAATTCTGGGAAGACATTGTTCATCCCAGGAGAGTCACCTTCTGTGTTCTCTCTTGGTTTCCACCGCTCTATGTGTCTATCGCGGGACAAAACAGCTCAGTATTAATTCTACAGATTTACAGTAAGTCTTACCCTCTAGGGCAATCCCCACTTCTTTGCTCTTTCTTTCAGAATCACATTTTTACCTTTATTTTTCCGAATGAAATTTAGAGTCGGTTCATCTAAATTTACAAAACTCTTACTGCCATTGATAAAACTGCAGTAATTTTATACATTATCTAGAAGTATTATCTTTACCATATTTAGTCTTCTCATTTATAAGCGTGGTATACTACACTCATATTTACTAATCATTTTCTTTATAAGGTACTGCATGTCTTTTGCATATTTAATCCTTGGAATTATGTCTTTTGTTGACATCGTTAACAGTATTTTAAAATTAATAATCTCATGAATTGGTTGAGTAAGCAGCAAAAATGCTCAGTATGGAAGTTTATATAGATAAACACAATAAAAATAATGGCCACTCCTTCTAAACCTCGATTTCAACAAAACACTAATCAAACAATATGCACTCTAGGTTTTTATATCCTCTTCTACTTCTTTCATGTATCATCATCCTTCCTTCTTACATTCCAACACGTCAGCGCCTGAATTCTGACATTTAAGCCCCTGCCAAACATCATTTCAATTCTTCAGAATCTTAAGTCTTTTAAATCACTTGTTCTGAGCTCAGTAACCGTGATGTAAAGTTCGTTGTACTGTCAAACCCATCGCCAGCCCCACACCTCCTTCTGTCCTTTGCCTTGTCCGCCCCCGCCCACCTACCCCCGGGCGCCCAGGGCCCAAGCTGAGCCCGCGCCTGGGCTGGCCTGGTCCACACTCGGCTTTGTTCAGATGTTCGGCCATGGACGAGCCCTAAGAGCGGCGGCCACCGGCTCGATCCAGGGCCGGACCGCACACCCCACACCTAACGCGACCCCCGGTCTCCAACGCCTCCCCGCAGGGACCCCAGAACGCCCGCCTGCCAAACCGGAACGCGAAGACCCGCCCCGAGCCTGGGTGTCCGCGCAGGTGACCCCGCTCACCGGAGGCGGCTGGGCCATGGCCTTCGCGGCTCGGCGCGGCCCCGGGGCGTCTCCCGCGGGGCCTCCGCAGCCGCGAGAAGGGCCCGCCCGCGGGGACCAAAGGCCCAGCACCGGCGCGCTGCCCGCCGGGCCGCGCCGCAGCCACAGCGCCCCCTGCGGCCGGGAGGGGTCCTCGCACTCCGGGATTGGAGGGAGACCCAGATCCAGACCCAGACGAACTGAAAGAGCTGGAGCGAGACAAGACAGAGAGGTGGCAATTCAGTCAGCCGAGGACGGAGAGGGGACAGATGGGGACACTTCGCTGCGACGGAGACAGGAGGGAAGGCGGGGGGTCGGTCTCTCCCAAAGCCGACCCGTCAACAGTTAGGTTCTAGGCCTCACCTGTGAGGCCACCCCAGGAACCAGATTGCGAGGTGAGACAGTCAAGGGCAGTAACAAGCAGGTCTTGACTGTGGGCAGGTGGGGTCCATCCCGCTGGGGACTCTGAGTGCGGACCACCGCTTGGAATTGTCCCGCGAGACGGCCAGGTATTGATCTGAGTCCTCTCCTTCACCGAGAGGGCTCTTCTGGTCAATCCAGGATACCCACAAAGCTGATACTGTGTGTTTTCGTAGACACCTCTTATCAGGTTGAGGGAGTTCCCTCCTACTCGTTTGCTGAGTTTCACTGTGAGTGGATGTTACGTTTTGTAAATGGTTTTTCTATGTTAATACATACTATGTTGTGGTTTCAACAAATGAACGGGGCCTGGGGGCACAGATAGTCATTCATTAAGTATAAAACGCAGGGAAGGACTTTTTAAATACAACCCCCAAATCATAAATTATTAGAGATAATTTTGATATCAAAATATAAATTGCCATATGACAAAAAATTCCTCCAACAGGAGACTCTGAATTGTAAAACACATATAATGGAGGAAAAGATATCTACAAAAAGAATACAAGATGAAAAAATTCTGGAGATCTGTTGCACAACGATGTGAATATACCTAACACTATAGAACTGTCCTTTTAAAACGAAGAGGGTAAAATTTGGTGTGCCTTGTTACCACAATTAAAATTACAGGTTCTTTTATGACCAATAAATACACTGAAAAGCTACCCAACTTTTCTAGAAATCAGGGACTTGAAACAATAAAGGGGCACCATTTTCACTCCTCTCCCAAAACTAAGAATTCGTTGACGTTTAGCCAGATCAAGAGTTGCTGAGGGAAAATATTTTCAGTTGTTCACAATGGAAGTATAATTGCTATACTCACTATGCGGAAACTTTTGGTAATAAACATAGCAAAGTAAATATACAAATTACATAAAACTATACTAGTAAAATTAAAAGCCTGCATATAATTCAGGAAGTTCATTTCTGGGTATATCTCCTTAAGAACCTCTAGCATAAGTGCATCAGGAGACACATATATTTCCTTGTGGCACTACTGTTTGCAAAAAACAGGAAACATTTTAAGTTACATGAAGAGTGGAATAGATAAATAAAGCTTTCTGGAATCCTATAATGTAACATATTAAAGGAAAGTTCCAATGAGCATCCAAAATGACACAGACACAGGCATAAAGGCATAAGTGGGAGGGAGTGCCCTGTGGAAATCTCGGGGTCATGTCCGACAGCCCGGTTACTCACCCACCAGGGGGGTCAGAGGTCAGAGCACTGGTGAGCAGTGCCTTTCTGGGCGACCTGTTCCGAGCACCGCTCCTCCGGAGAGGAAGACTTGGGGTGCTCTCCCCTCACCCCGAGGCCAGGCTAGGAAGGGGCTGGTGGAGTCCGCTAGAGGGCTTAGTCACGGACTGGAGTTGGAGTTCACAGTGACGCGGGTCTGGCCCCACAGGAAGCCTGGGGTAGGCTTTGCAGAGGGACAGGGCCAGGCCGATCTTCAGTACAGGAACTGGCAGGGATGAAAGGCCTGTGAGTGTTTCCTGGGGCCACATAGGTGAGGGACATTGAGGAGCAATGTCAGGGTCTGCCAGAGAGGATGGGTCACGGACCCTTAGAGAGAGGGTCTGTGTGACACAGACCCTGGAAAGCCAAGAGGAAAATGCGCTGCCAGGTCATGGGGCCAGTCACAGGTCCCCAGTGGAGGCCGCGGAGGCCTCCCCAAAACGCCCCGGGAGATTCCAAACACTCGCCAGTCCAGAGAGAGCAAGTCCATCCCACCGCGCTGTCTCATCTGCTGAGAACTTTCTTATTCTCCTTCCCCCTCCTCCGTCCCTTCCTTCCCTCCCCAAACGCGAGGACTGAGCACGGTGGGGCAGGAGGTAGGAAGCACCACGTCCCAACTCCAGGGGCGGAAAGGGGTGGAAATCAACATCAGAGTACTGATTATGCGTTACGGGAGACTGGACTGTTTTTTCCCAATCATTGAGAAAATTTTAATGGTTTCAAATAGAGACTGGATATTTTAACTGCTGAGTTCAGACTGCAACCACGGGGCTTTCTGTTACCTAAAAATGATCATTAAAGCCGCGTGGGCAAAAGAAACACGTCACGGAGAAAGTTTAAAGGGACAGCAATGAGAGGCCGAGATGAGGTTTTCTTATTACCTCGAGTCTTACAAGCCCAACATACCAGACGTAAGAGCGACACAGCCCTCAAAGAGATGATGCCGCGTGCAAAGAATTTAAGATGCAGAACTACACATTCGGCCATCTGGGTTTTAAAAACACACAAAACAACACTGAACATTGTTTATGGATACTGTGATTGTAAACAATTTAAAACGGGGACTTGAATCTAGAATGTTTAAAGAGCTGTCTGAATTCAACAAGTCTACTGAGAAAACGGGCAAAAGACATGAAGAGACTTTTACCGGAGAGGATATGCAGATGGAATGTCAGCACTTGAAAAGATGGCAACATCATTACCATCAGAGAAACACAGATTAAGGTCACAATGAATTGTCACCACACACCTATCAGCATGACCAAGATGAAACGAGGTGAGATGACCAGATGCTGGTGAGGATGCAGAAGAACTGACAGCTCGCACATCGCAGGCAGGAACGTCACCAGCGCAGCCACTTTAGGAAGCAGCTCGGAAGGTTCTGACCGCACTGAATGTGGGCTCACTGTACGTGGCGGCTGGTTTCATGGGTTAACGCGCCTGAGTCGCGGGAGGCCCGGGTATCTAGTCAAACATCCATGAGGGCGTGTGTACATGACATTAACGCTGGAGGGGAGAGGCAGTCCCAGGCCATGAGGACACGTCAAGCAGCCCTGTGAATAGACCCATGTGACAAGGAATCGAAGCCTCCTGCCGACAGCCAATGAGGAACTGAGCCCTCTTGTCGGCAGCCGTGGAGCGTGCAGAGCTCAGGCTGGTTCCTCCAGCCCCAGGCAAACCTTGAGATGACCGCAGCCCCGATGACATTTTATCTAACTTCACGTGGGTCCTGAACCAGAATCACACAGCTAAGCCGCCCCTCAGGCCCCTGAATCCAGGTTTTGAGGTATTTTTGTTATGTAGCAACATCTAACTAATACAGAGTCCTCCTGCCATCGATACTGACACACCGCCCCTCGGATCAACCAAGACTCTGGACCACTGTGGGAAAGCACAAGAAAGACCAATTTCAGGACGAGAGAGAAGTCCAGAGAAACAAGAAGCTTCGAAAGCTGATGTCGGCATGGATGGGAGGGATGGCTACAGGAAACACAGGAAGGACACGTGAGCAGTGAGGGCAGGAAGCTGAAATAAAAACTGCAGTTCAGAGGCCTTAAGCAGAGGTGGAATTTGGAGGGAAGGCGGCGAGAAGGCCACCTAGGTCCCACACTGTGGGGGACGTGAAAGCGATCTCACCTGAAAAGCAGGCGATGCACCCTAGTCCTTGCTCGGGAAGCCTCAGCTTGCCCCTGGGCTTCATCTTCTGCCTCATCCATAAGCCAGGCACAGACTTTGTATCTCAAAGGGAAACCAGTGACCTTGCATGCCGGTACCAATGACGGCTGGTGCCTTTTTGCAAAAGAAGGATAGTTGTGGCATAAGGGGCGCGTGTGCAGTGGAACAGGACTAGCAGCTCTGTGCTGAGTCAGAACCAGCAGCGTGTGTGTGAGTGGACGTGTGAAGATTATTAATTACATGTCATTATAGTGAGAGGGGGTATAGCTCAGGGGTAGAGCATTTGACTGCAGATCAAGAGGTCCTGGTTCAAATCCAGGTGCCCCCTCTGGAAGCTCTCTTTTCCTCCCAGAGATGATACTTAGTCCCCTGAGAGGAGGTGGCTCGCTAGACCCCATGCAACAGCTCCCTTATGGCCATCCCTTCTGATTCAGGATGCGGCCAGGCACCACTTGGCATTGACCCGAAGACCAAGGACAAGACCAAATCAATCTGCCATGGCCTTTTTGAAGGGCTGTTTCCAGGGACCCCCGTGGGACTAATTTCAGTATCACACAGGGTCAGTCCAGAGGCAAAAACTGCACCTGTTAACCGGACAGAGAATTGTAAACATGAATAATTGTTAACCAGCGCATCGGTTTCCTACAGCCTCTGTAGCAAAGTACCACAAATGGGTGATATAAAGTTTGGAGGCCAGAGTCTGCCATCGGGGTGTCAGCAGGGCCACGCTCTCTGACAGCTCCAAAGGGGGGGCGGGGCCTTCCCCGCCTCCTTCCAGCGCGCCGTGTGGCCGTCCAGGCACTGCTTGTCTCGTGGATGCGCCGCTCCGTCTGCCTGTCCCCACGTGGCATCTTCTCCCTGTGTCTCTCCTCCTCTTATGAGGACACGGGTCGCATTGGGTCAGGGGGCAACCTTCCCCATGGTCACTTGTCTTCAGCAATTCCGTCTCTGATGACCCTCTCCAAATAAGGACACATTGCTAGACACTGGATAGGACTTCAACACAGCTTTTCGGGGACACAATTCAGCCACAACGACCAGGAATTAGAACTGAAGGGCGGAAAGGGAAGACTAAGTCTCAGGGAGGAAGTTTCTGTGGAAGCGGCCACCACTCCAGCGCTGGGCCGGGGGATGCTCCCCATTCACTGCCCCCCTCGGGGACCTACGGTGCAGAGGTGGCGGAGCTGGGGGAGGGGGGGACCTCCTGCTTCTAGTGCCGGGAGCTGAGTTCGCAGTAGAGCGGGTCCGGCAGCCCCGCCAGCCCACGCGAAGGGGCATCTGGGCAGAAGCCCTGGGAGTGGCTGCGCAGGGAGGGCGTTGACTGGGCCTCGCAGCTGCGGCTGGGGGTGTGGCTCAGGGGCAGAGCATTTGACTGCAGATCGAGAGGTCCCCAGTTTGAATCTGGGTGCCCCCTAGCATTTTAGTCACCCGAGGTGGTGAAGGAGTTCTCACGTCCTCTCCTCTTGCTGTATCCGGTCTCCGAATCTTCTTGCACAGGGTGAAGAGCCAGAGGAGACGCTTTCCACCCAGAGCAGGGCTGCTCGCCTCTGTCTTCCCGCTCTCCCCTTGCCTGGTCCCCTGTTCTCAGCTGTGAACTTGATCTCCTGGCCACAGGTGAGGTGAGGACTGTCTTCTGCAGGTCGCCAGAGAAAGAAGGCTGAGGTCACCTACACAGGATCAGTGGTCGGCCTGCTCCCCGACTTCTCGACAGCCGTAAGGAAGCCGAAGACAGTGCAGTGACGTGTCCTGGGTGTTGCGAGGAAGTGACGGTGAGCCCTGAGTTCTTGTCCCAGCCAAACTGTTCTTCAAGGACAGATGAAAGCTGAGTTTACTGCCAAGAGACCCTCACTGGAGAAAATTACAAATATATACTTTACAGAAAAGCAAAATGATCCCAGGTGGGAGGTCTGAGATAAAAAAGAAAAATCGAACAAAGAAATTGTAAGCTATGGAAGCCAATCTAAAATTATTGGCCATGAAATACAATATTAATGTCTAATTTATTAAGTTATTTAAAAGACAATGAAAATACTGGTTAACGATCACATATGAGGAGTGGGGTGATAGCAGTAAAGTGTTTGTGTAAGTTGGGAGGAGGCTCAAGGTATTGACTAACTTAGACTTAAACTTTGCACGTGGAAATGTCTAGGGCATCGCTTAAAGGTTGCGGTTTTGCGGAGCTGAGGGCGGTCAGGAAATGTGGGCTCCCTGCTCGTCGTCTTGCCAGACAGGCATCAACGGTAGTGAATTCATTTGTTGACTCTTTTAGATTCCCTATGTATATGATATATCATCTAAAAAACTTAAAAATTTTATTTCCTCCTTTTCAATTCTTATATCTTTTCTTTCTTTCTTTCTTTTTTTAACCTAATTGCACTGGCCGGGACCTCCAGTGTAATGTTGAATAAAGGTGTTGACAGTAGCTGTCTTGTCTCGTTCTGATTTCAAATGAAAAGCTGTCAACATTTCACCATTGAGTACACGTTGCGGACTATACTTTTTGAAAATGGTCTTTATCGAATTAAGACATTTTCTATACAACAAAATTTTCTCAGCAACAAAAAAACAAACAATCCAAATAACAAATGGGCAGAAGACATGAATAGGTATTTCTCCAAAGAGGAAATACAGGTGGTCAACAGACATGAAAAGATGTTCAAGGTCACTAATCATCAGAGAAATGCAAATTACAACCACAATAAGATATCACCTCACACCTGTCAGAATGGTATCATTAATAAATCAAAAACCAGTGTTGGTGAGGATGAGGAGAAAAGGAACCCTCATACACAGTTAATGGGATTATAAATGGGTAGAGCCACTATGGAAAACAGTCTGGAGGTTCTTCCAAAAAATTTAAATGGATCTATCTTTTGACCTAGCAATTGTACCTCTGGGTATTTACCTAAAGAAAACTGAAACACTAATTCCTAAAGATTTATGCACCCTTATGTTCATGGCAGCACAATTTACAATAGCCAAAATATGGAAGCAACCTAAGTGCCCATCAATAGACAATTGGATAAAGAAGTTATGGTTCATATATACAATGGAATTTATTCAGCCATAATAAAAATGAAATCTTATCATTTGCAACAAGATGGAAGTACCTAGAGGTTATTATTCTCAGTGAAATAAGTCAGACAAAGATAAATGCCATCTGATTTCACTTCTATGACAAATCTAAGGAACGAAAAGAACAAACTAATCGAAAACACTCACAAATACAGAGGATCATCTGTGACTGCCAGAGGGGAGGGGGTTTGGGGCTGGGTGGAAGAGCTGAAGGGTTAAAGAAGTACAAATTAGTAACTGGTAGGTGGTCACGGGATGGGGAGCACAGCATAGAGAACGCTGTTAGCATTAATATATTGGCTATGTGGAAAACCAGAGGAGAGAAAGAGCAATTAGGGGGATCATTTTATAAGTAAATAAACATCTAACCAAAATACTACTATATACTTGAAACTAATAATAAAATAAAATGCTTAAAGAAATTTTTTCTACTTCTAGTTGCTAAAAAAGTTTATCATGGATAGATTTGAAATTTTATGAAACCCCCTTTTTTGCATTTATTGAGAAAATTATATGATCGTTCTCAAGATTACTAACGTGGTAAATTAAATTTATTGCTTTTTGTAAAATGAAACACACTTTGCATTCCAGATACAAATCCAACTTGATCATAAAGTTCTATCATTTTTATGTATTTGTGGATTCGGTTGGACCATGATCTATTTAATTTCTGTACCTATCCTATGAGGTTGGCCTGTATATTTTTAATACTATCCTTGTTGGGTTTTGGTACCAAGGCTGAGCTAGCCTCACAACAGTAGCTGCACGATGCAAACATCCTTTCTCATCTTTGATTTTTATGTAAAATGTTACTATTCCTTTATGAGCTATAACTCACCAGTGAAACCATCTTATCTGAATTTTTTATTAAAAAGTTTCAAATAACTGTTTTAATAAAATAACTAAAACTTAGAGGACTCTTCAGCTTTTCTGTTTTTCTTCTATCAACTTTGGTAAGTTGTGGTATTTAAGTTCCTGTGCAATTTGGCATAGTGCAGTGATAAAGTCCTCAGACTCAAGACATGATGCATAGGCTGAAATCCTGGACCTCACCTGGCGACCTTGTGCAGTGTACAACTCTCTGACATGTGTAAGACGAGCCTAGTAGGAGAAAGGAGTGCAGTAATAGCATCTAGCTGTGTTGTTGCGTGGATTAAACAATCATCTTGAAAGCACACAGAATAGTGCCTGCCACATGGAAAGTTCTTTGTACATGTTTGTTAAGTAGATTTAATTTTTGTATGTCATTTTTCATAATGGTCTATAATTATTATTTTAAATTCTAAAGAATATGAAATTTTTCTTTGATTCCTGATATGGGTTATTTTTTCTGCTCTTTTTTTCTTATCAGTTTCACCAGAGGTTAATCAGTCATGTTTTGCTTTTCAAAAACCACTTTTGGCTTTGTTAATCTTCTGTGTTTGTTTTCTATTTTATTAATTTCTGCTTTTTTTCCTTCTTCTCTCAGTGTGCTTCTATCTCTTTCCTTCTAATCTCTTGAGATGGATTCTTGTTTTTATTCTTTTTTTCCAGCATGGTGGTTAAAGCTATAAATATTTCTCTAAACGCTGATGTAGCACCCATCTACAGACGAGTGAACCTGTTGGGTGCTGTGCTAAAAGAAACCAGACCCCTCCCCACCCTGAAAAGGCAAATAGTATATGGTATTACTTACATGTAGATACTTTTTTAAGAAGTCAAACTCAGCAAGAGAGAACAGATTGGTGGTGGTCAGGGGCTAGGGGAGGTGGAAATGAGATGTCGGTCAAAAGCTACAAATTTTCCGTTAGAACGTAAGTTCTGGGGATCTAACGCAGCGTGGTGACCGTAGTTAATACTCTACTGTTACATTTGAAAGTTGCTATGAGAAAAGATCCTAATTTGTGAGGTGGTTGGTTCCAGGTCTTTAGTGAACCTCACACTCAGCACTGGCAGAGCCTCCTCCCTACTCCAAGCCTCGAGGAGGGCGGCCCTTGTTTCACTCCTTCATTCATTCACTCAACAAACACGGAGCATGTGAGGTGCCAGGCCCTGTCATCCATCCACACAGACAAATAAAACATTGTTCCTGTTCCTCAAACAGTCTCAGTCCAAACAGGAGACAAACCATGAACCAAAGTATTTCCACAAGAGTGGCAGAAGCCCAGAGAACTGTTGGAGCAGCGAATAAGAGCTACCCTGCCTGGGGTGTCAGGAGGGGCTTCCTGGAAGAGATGGACAAAGGAGTTTGCCAGAAGAAGGTGGAGATGATTTTAGGCCAAAGGAGGAAAAGACAAAGATAACTGTTATCTGGAGCTCAGGAGGATCAGACTGATGTCACACAGGTGTGCTCATCAATCCAGGAAACATTTTGGAAGTCTGGACCCCTGCGAATGCAAGGGGGTAAGTCAGCCATTGTCACTGGGGGAAGAACTGTGACACACAGAATGACTATCCATGACCTCAGATAAACCTCATGACCATGCCTCTTGTCTAATTCTAACATAGGCCAGCACCAGGGAGCATCAGAGAACACGTGTCCTAGGACACAGCACAATTTGTGGAGTGAGGCAATCACGAACCAATATGGGTGTTGAGAGCAATCATTTGCCTCCTCTTTAATACTACACAGATAAAAGGAACTTTGGCAAGGGGGCACCCGGATTTGAACCGGGGACCTCTTGATCTGCAGTCAAATGCTCTACCCCTGAGCTATACCCCCACACCTACCTGTAAACCTTAATTACACCTCTTGAACTATGCACCTGACTGCTGTTTCTGGACTCTAACAACCCAGCTCCCCAGAGGAGGCAGTCAGCCCTATGATGTCCTAGCTCTCACTGTCATCACTAAGTCACTCCACTACCTACAAACACCTACTGACCAGCTCCTGGATGCCAAACTCATCCTTTGTACTCCTTCCATTTTCTCTTCCTCTCTCTCTGGCTCTATTTACCGCCTCCGCCCCCAGTGGGCGGTCACTAGCATTCCCAGCCTAACAGAACCCTGGCCCCCTCCTCCCTCCTGTATAGGGCTCTGAGGAGCAGAGGTCTCTGCACGGATGGAAGAGCAGGTCTGGGACAAGAACTCAGCCAGGATGCCGCCCTCTGGGACACTGATGACCCCTTTCTGCCTTTCCACCGCGGGCGTCATCCACTCAACGTGATAACTACTGTGGAAGAATAAGATGGACCAGCTCCAGATTCCTCTCAAGGAGAAAACTGATTCGGGAGGGGGCGGAACAGCATGACAGCTTCCTCGTGAGCGCCCGGGGCAGCTCTGTGCCAGCAGCAGGACTGGGGAGGCAGCCAGGAGGAGGCTGTCCTCTGATCTGAGAGGCTGGGCGCTGGTGTGGGCTGGAGCCTGGCAGTGCCCCGCTCCACACCAACAGAAAATCCAGAAGAGGCTTTGCGCGCTCTCTCCACCCTTCCCAGGGCTTGCCGCAGCCCAGCTCCTCTCCCTGTAGAAGTGGTCCCATCCCCCAAAGTCTATCTGCTCACTGGGTTCTGGGGAGCAGCTCTGAGTCCAGAAACACGGAGGTGGCTCCTGGACCCCAGGGGCTAGGTTACGCAGCCCCCTAAGCGAGCGCACACTTCCAGTGTCCTCCTAAGCTCTGGTTCTCAAACGGACACCGCATCAGAATCCCCCGAGGCATGTGTAAAAACTGTGACCCCGGGCCCCAACCAGGCCTACCAAAGCGGCCGGCCCGTGGGAGCACCCCGTCTAAGGGGCGGCCTTGCACCTTAGGGTATACAGAAGCAGCTCCCAGGGTGAGGCCTGGGGAGGCGGGAGCCGGAGCCATTTCCTGATGAGGCTGGGAGCCTCAGAGAGCGGAGTGCAAGAGAGTCACTGCTAACAGTTATTATTTGAAAACGACGAAGACCACAGGGCTGACCCCAAGTCCCCTGAGGACCTCATTCCTCAAGCCCCCGGTGCTCGCTTGAGCACCACCCTAGGGCAAACCCTGGATCCACGGCAGAGCTGAGCCAGGGTTGGGGATGCAGGCCCAGGGGCACCCGGCCTGCTCCTCATCTCCCTGGGAGCTGCCGCTGCCCAGGACATGGAACTTGCCACAGCACCTGAACACCGAGTCTTGCCACCCTGCCTTAGGGGCCTGGCATGGTGGCCACTGGCTCCCTGCGCCACGAAGAAGCCCCTCCCCAGGCTCCCGAAGCAGCAGCTCTGAGAGACAGATGGATGACACGAGAGCCCGCAGGCGCCCTCGCTGCTGCTGCTGCGTCCTGCCGCACCTGGGTCCCTGGATTGTGCCCGACCCTTGCAGCAGTCTTAAAAGCCTTCCTTTAGCATCAGTCTGACATGCCAGCCTCTCAGTACCCCGGTGAACACTCACCTTCCCAGCTCTGAGTTCACTGTGACTTAATTTACCTACTCAAAGAATCTGCTTCAAAGGTGAGCTTTTCTCCCCAAATAAAATGTCCGAGTGTAGAAAGCAAGAGAAAGGAGTGTTGGCGTGATCCTTTGTGTTCTGAGAGAACAGGATCCACGGTGCCCGCCTATCCCCAGCCCAAACAGAGTAGTCTCACTTTGCCCTGTGTTATAGCTTACCAGCTGTCATTCATAAAGTTCCTGACCTTAAAAAAAATAATGAAAGAAAGAAAAAGGTTTGAAAACTGCATATCTGTTCCACTGCTATTATTTGAAAGGTAAAAAAGATGGAACTCCTATTTGGCTCATCATTCATTTAATATCACTATTTATTATCTGCATTTGTGCCAGGCACCGTATTAGTGCTGGGGACATTCAAGAAAGACTCAGTCCCTTCCTGCAAGGATGCTAAAGTCTAAAAGACAGAAAAGTAGGGACTGAAGTGCAGAGGATTTGAGAGCAGGTGTGGAGGGATGTGGGGACAGATCTGAGTCAGGGACGTCTCAGGAAGAGGTCATCCTCCAGCCCATGTCTGCGGTCAGGATTCCACAGGCTCACAACAGCTTTCTCAGTCTCCGATCCCGGGAGTTCACCTATCTGCCCTCTGCCCTCTGCCCTTCCCCCAAGCTCTCAGAGTGGTCTCAGGCCATAGTGATTCCTCCAACAGGACATTCAATGTGGGGAGCATTCCCTGGGCACCAGAACCTTGGTCTGGCCCTATCAGTCAGCTGTACAATGTCAAGAGGCTCACTCCACCTTCCTCTGCTTTTGTTTTATCACCTGGGGACTCTTGGCACCAGACGGCCCTTCCCTGTGGAAGGTAGGAGGCCAGGCCGCCCCCAGCCAGAGGACAGGGCCCAGGGGTCTCGGCCCACTCTGCATTGGGTAGGCTTGGCTGCTCCTTGATTTCCCCTCTGCACTGGGGTCTGGAGCTCTGGCTTGGTGGTGGTACGGTTCAAAGGGAGAACAGGCCTGGCCTGCCCAAGGGGCTCGCCTCTGCAGGCCTTGAAGGGAGAGGTTTTGAGCAGGACCACTCCCCTTTGAGATATGGGGAGCAGGGCCTCCATGCTCCCACACTGGCAGTGCAGGTGATGAGCCAGGTGGAAGGCTCCCATCCTGCTGGCCTCACAGGGGAGGACGTGGAAACCAGGAAAGACAGGAAGAACCCACAGTCACCTAGCCCAGCCACCTCATTTGACAAATGGGAAACTGAAGCCCAGAAGTACAGGTTACTGCACCAGCGTGAGTCACATCCACGTCAGTCACACATTGAAGTCAGCACTCAGGTCGGTTCACCGTCCACTCCGCAGCACAGGCCTCCTCCTGCCTCTCTTCCCCCGCCTCCCCTGAGGCTGGCATCCCCTCCTCATCCCACTGCCTCACAGCACGCTGAAAGGGGGACTTCATGGCCAGGCAAAGGGAAGTAAGGCACTTTGTTCTGGGCCTCGGCGACCCAAGGAAGGAAGTGGACAAAAAGCTAACTGCGTATCTGCTCCGAGCAGTGGGAGAATTCAGGTGTGCCAGCTAGGACAGCATGGGAGTGGGGTAGGTGCAAAAATCTAGATCTAATTCTGTTTGCACATGAACACATGCACACACATATACACTTGCTATTTATCCACAGTCCAAAGAACTTCACATGCCATACTGGACCTCATTTTCTGAGCCCAGTGCACCCTTAAAAGTAGCCCACAGTCAGTAGGAGTTAGAGAACTCACAGTGTGCAGAGTACAGCTCAGGGAGCCCTAGGGGTATGAATGTAAAGAAAGGAAGGCCCTGGCTCACCAGAAATAAACAGGCTGGCAGGTGAGAGATGTGTGTGGAAGAACTGCCTCTGGTGCCACGGGAAGGACAGGATGGCTAGCAACAGAGGCCAGGTTAGTCTCCATGAGACCTTGGGAAAGCCAGTTAAACCTCCCTGAATTTAATTTCACAACACCTGAAGACACGAATTAAGGATATCTTCTATCTGCCTGAAGACACGAGGTTGATCAAATGATCTCAAATTGCTTCTGGCTCTCACATCCAGGAGGCTCATTTAATTCAATAAAGGAATAAAACCCAGGACTCTAGATTGGAAGTCCCCAGGGGTCAGCACTTACCCAGGGAACTGGTGTCTTGTGATTCCCCTCCATGATGGCCTTGCAGAGTACCTTCTGCCAGTCTTCCAGGCTCTGAGAAATACATCGCTACTCTTCAGCAGTCATGGGCACCTAGAAGTACAGGTCACCCATGCCAACGTGAGTTACAGCCATTTTGGAGACCAGTTGGAGCCGGCCCAGTCTCTTCAGTCTCTTCTCTCCCCATCACCAATCAGATAGTCAAACCACCTGGCAAATGCAAAGCATCTCCGTTACGTTTGCTTCAGATAAAGTAGAGGAACCAGTGGCTAAAAGGCTTTGGGGTCAGGCTTCTGGGTTCTTGTCCCCTCTCCTAGGTACACATACATCTGTGATTTTCCCCACGTTAGCCACTCATCTTCAGAGGTCGCTCTGGAGTAAGAGACACAACCATACCCCTCCCAACCAACCCTCCTCCATCTGCTACAGAGGATGTCTCTGCTCTGTCATATCTCTTCCACCTTTTTCAAGCCCTTTAAAGTCAACTGGTTACTGTCATGAGGAGACAAGATGTCAGGCTTTGGCAGCCAGGGGCCCACCCTCTATTGAGTCTATGGCCCCTGCTGAATCCAAGCAGGATCCTCCACCCGCACCCCATTCCTGTACCTTGGGGGCCTCCGTCGTGCTGCCCGGGGGCAGCCGCAGGACCCAAAGTTCCTGTTCCTCAGCAGGTTCTCCATGTTCTCCAGCCGCCTCTGCAGCAGCCCGTACTCCTGCAGCAGCGTGCCCAGCACGGCCCACTTGCCCTCCAGCTGGTTCAAACTCCAGGGCCGTCTTCTCGCAGTCGGCCAGCTTCTTCTCAGGTGTCTGCGTTCTCCTCTCCAAGCTTGAAGTTGGACATCCTGGGCTTTATCTTCTCCTTCACAGTCTGAACAGCAGCCAAGATGGCCAGAAGGTAGATCTCTACAGATTAGCCCTGGGCCTCTCATTGGAAGTCAGTCCCCATATGTCATTCCTGTGACTAGACACAAGGAAGTAAGTCAGCCACCAGAAGAGGGCCCAGAGCCATTCCCAGCTACAGGAAGGTCAGGATCTTTTGGGATAGGGGGAAACTTCTTCCAGGTGCCAAAAGGCCTCACTGGTCAGACCCCCAAACAGACACCTCCTGGAAGACTGTCAAAGACAGCAAGCAGACACTGGAATGGGTCATTTTCATGGAGGACCAAAATAGAAATCACACCTGTTAATTTTGCCTCTACAAAACCCTACCTTTCCTTGTTCTTTCCTGAGCACAATTTAGGTTGCTACCTGAATCTCTGCTTCCTGGGTTGCAATCCTTTTTGTTAAATAAATGTTTTAGTCCTTCAGTACAGCCTAAATGTCTTCTTGGGTTAAGGGACCCTCATAGCCAGGGGCAAAACTGCTCAACAGGAGGAAGCCCAAGGCCTAAACTGGAGTGAACATAAAACCTCCGGACACTAGCCCTGGTCTCGACCAGGAAAAGCGGGTGACAATGAGAGTGATGGCCTCCCTAAGATGGTCGGTTTGCATGGGGGAGGCAGGCTGAAGGGCAGGTCCAGGAAGGGGAGCCCTGGAGTGTCTCCGGAATGAGGGCATTCACAGTCCAGACCCCACACACCTCGACCTCCAAAGCCGTGTCCACTGAACGTCAGAGCTGACGGACACCTCGTTAATCTTGTGGTTAGGTCCGTTGACAGCACACCCAGGCCAAGAAAAGAGAAGGGGCTTTATCTCGTGATTTCAGATAGTTCCCCTAGGGGCCTTGGGCTTCAGGCGTCCCTGTACTCAAATCTCCACCCAGACCGAGCCCTCCAATTCCAGCATGGGTGGAATCAAAACACCTTCCGTGAGGGTCGCCCTTACCCGTAGCTGCCTTGTCCACGGTCCTGCGCTGACTGGCCCAGAGTCGCCGCCGCCGTCGCGCGGCCCCACGCACACCAGTCCCCGGACTCACAGATTCTCGCTCTGCCGTTGGGTCCTGCTGGTCCTGGTGTGCTGGGGAGGCGCTGACAGAGGTGAAAGAGCGGCTTGGTGACTCCCGAGCTGGGGACCCCCGGCTCCGAACTGGGCCCTGCCCCACAGCCCGGAGCCGGCTCCTCATTGGCCAACCCTGGAAACCCCGTTCCCGCCCCGCGTGAATCGAGTTCCCGCGACCCAGAGCTTGCGTCCCATTGGCCAGCCCTGGAAGCTCCGCCCCCACCCGGGGTGCATCGCGTTCCCGCGGCCCGGAGCCAGTGCCCCATTGGCCAAGCCAGAGGCCCCGCCCCTGCAGCGCTCACTCATAATGTGCTCGGGTCCCTCGGCCTAGTGCGGAGCAGCCCACCATGTAGCCAGCCAAGCGTGTGTTGTGCGCTCGCTAACCAACTGAGAGCAGGAACCAAGTCACGTGCACGTACTCATCGAGTCCAACATATTTATTGAGTCCCCATGGGGACAAGGAACCGTCACCCATCACAGTTAACGGCCTTTATCACCATGACCCCACCGTTCTTTGTTTTACAAATGAGGAAGCCAAGACCCAGAGCAAGAAGTGAGCCTAAGGCCATGCCAGGCTCCAGCTTCCCTGGTTCCCCTGGTTTTGCTCTGCTCATGACCACACAGCCTCCTTCACTCATTTCAAGAGAACATTCTTTGAACACCTAATGCTTTGGAAGAAGAAAAGGGGGATGCCAGCCTTGCAATTACTCCTGGTTTTGCTTCTGTTGGAGTACCTGTATGGACACAAAGCGTTTAGCATCAGCAAAACAGTCTAGGAACTTTTCGCCCTGAGGCATCCTCAGGAAACAGAGGTTAGCTCTTGCAACTGAGGGTTAAGCTCTGAGCAGCTACACTTGCACCATATCCTGTATGAGCACTTGCTGACAGCCCAGCCCTGACTTGCAGGGCCCCTGGAGAGGGTTGGGGCTGCCAGAGCAGACAAGCAGAATCGACAGCAGGAAAGGGTGGTACTTCGCCTTCTCAAGCCCAGGGGAGCTTGGCTGTTATTGATGTGTATACTCATTCGTGCCCCAGAGATGATGGCAATGTTACCATCTGTCCCCAACTCTTCATGATTTCGGGAGAGGTGTGTGGGTCAGAGGGGGCAATAGGAAGTGGCACAGCTAGGGACCCAGGCACCTGGATGCAGGACTGAACACATAGTACCAGACAAATAAGACAATCAGAATGACTGAGGACCCATCACTCCAGCTTCAAAATCACTCTACTCAAGGGCTGCTCTATAGGCAACACCCAATGGTTTAGGAGGAACAAAAGCCAGGTGTTGCAAGACTTCCCCCATGAGGTC
Organism: Eonycteris spelaea; assembly: GCA_003508835.1. Classification (NCBI taxonomy): domain Eukaryota; kingdom Metazoa; phylum Chordata; class Mammalia; order Chiroptera; family Pteropodidae; genus Eonycteris; species Eonycteris spelaea. The sequence goes on along the minus strand of PUFA01000116.1, from coordinate 2,000,219 downwards.
TGATACTATATCCGGGACGTTCACAGTTTGAATCTCACTGCTTTGGTAAGCATTTGTTTCATTGAAACACACAGGGTTCCTGGGGGATGGAGCCCAATAGGAAAGTTACCTCAATCTGCACCCCAGGATCTTACATTCCAGAAAATAAGGGTCCTTCCTGAGGGATTCTGACTAGGAGAAAAGAGCTGGAGATCAACATGGAAGAGAAAGGGGGCCCTGAAAGGAAGGACAAAACCAGGCTTCTGATTTATCCCATTGCCCCTTAAATCTATTGTGACCCTGACGACACTAAGATGAGGTAGGAATCACTGGGGTCATTACCCCCTTTGACAAATAAGGAAAGTGAGGCTGGAGGTGGTTAAAAGATTTACCCACATCTCCTGGCCTAACTCTGTCAGAGCCCCAAGTTCTTGGAGACTGCCCCTTCAACACAACAAATCAGGCCCGGAGGCCCATTCCTGGTTGGCTGTCCAGGATCCTCCTCTCTGAAGGCGCTTCCTGAGGCCCCTGTTGCAGTGACGTTTGAGGTCTACTCTGTGGAACATGCACATCCATGAACATGTCTTTGGTGGAAGTGTCATCCACGCTGGGCTTCAGCTCACTTTCCTCTTCTCCACTGATAACCAAAGTCAATCATGGACGTGAATACCCCCTGGGAGAAAGACTGGGAATCACTGAGCCAAGGCACACACCTGGTTTCCAGAGCAGCAGCCAAGGCATCCTTATCAATACGCAGGCAGGTCTGGACAGCCCCCTGCTGTCCCCAAACACAAGCAGGTGGCGAAATAATTCCTGCCTCTCCGGGGCACGGAGCACATGGTCCTCTTGCAACCACACACAACACTTACAAAAGCTCCATAGGGGGCGGGGGTAAGTTTCAAAGTAACACAGAAAACTCAAATTTCCAGTGCCTATCCGTCAGGCTGTTCTCATGTTGCAGCAAGCACCAAACCTCCCTGACAAATCCAAAGCCCTCGGGTCTCCCTGTTTCTATCACACCTACTGAGAGAACCAGTCTCTGGGTCACATGTCTGTCCCCGGGACCCGCCAAAGGCCCCCACCAAAAACTTGGCATCCCTAAGCCTTAAGGGATCCTTTTTAAGTCAGGAATGCAGAAAAGGTAGCAAAGAGGGACAAACTGAGGAAACAGGAAATTGAGGCATCCGTCACACTCATATACTCTGTCACCAAAAAGGCTGCTGCTTCCCATTTGAATGAGAAAAAAAAAAAAAAACACACCTCTCCAAACCAGCGTCAGGCCCCGCAGGTGGAGAGGTCCTGCCGGGGCGTCTCCGCAGGCTCCTGGCCCATCAGCCTTCCCCAGTGTGGCTTGGCCAGGGTCCGGGTGGGCTGCCCGGGTGGGCGGAGGAAGCAGGAAAGTGTGGGCCCGCCTGACCTCGGGTGTGAGTCTGCATGTGGATAGCCAGGTGGTGGTTCCGGTTGAAGGTCCGGCCGCACTGGGGGCACTGGTAGGGCCGCTCACCAGTGTGGATGCGCTGGTGCCGGAAAAGGTCCGACGGCCGGCGGAAGGCCTTGCCGCAGTAGGGACAGGCGGGCCAGCCCTGGCTGTTGCCTGTGTGCAGGCGCTGGTGCAGCAGCAGGCTCTTCCGCTGCTGGAAGAAGCGCAGGCACTCGCTGCAGTGGTACACCTTGGTGGCCGCTGGCCTCCGCCCGACGAAGGAACGGCCTACCAGGGAGCGGTGGCCCTCCGGCTCTTCTGGGAGCCAGCGGATGACAGGGCCCGGCACCACCACCTCCCCGGCTCCAACGTGGAGTGGGCCTCCCCCCAGCTGGTGGGCGAGCTGCCCCGGGCGCCCCTGTGCTCCTCCTCCACGTGGGTCCGCTGGTGGATGGTCAGGTTAATCTTCAGGCGGAAGCTCTGCCCGCAGTCGGGGCAGGGGAAGGTCCGCTCTCTCGCCGGCGAGGGAGGATGCGGGGCGGCTCCCCCACCGCTCCTGCGGGCCGAGGGTCCCCTGCTCGCACCCTTGCCACTCCCTGGGCATGAAGCCGGCGGGGACCCCCAGTCCTTCTCTTGGGCCCCTTGGGGGTTCTGCTTTCGGTCGGCCTGGGGGACTCTGCCAGGAGGAGCTGCTCCTGCGTCGACTCGTCCTCAGACTGCGCTTCTGTCTTGATGACCACGCACCACCGCCGCCTGCCAGGGGAATCTCCAGTGACTGCAGGTGGGCCACAGCCGCCCACCCCCAGGGCCCTTGCCCCAGTCCTGCCCTCCAGGCCCAGCTCCACAGGCACCCGCCCCACTCCTGCCTTGGCTCAGTCCTTTCTCCTCCAGTGTCCACCGCCGGGAATAGCGGTCCTGCTCGCCTGGCCCCATCGAACAGGCGCTGCCTCCATCCAGTCTGCCTGCTGCCACAGGGCCTGTAGGCTGAGCTATGACATCGGGAGAGAGGAGAAAAAGCTGTAAAACGAGGAGCCGGGGAGCCAGGCGATCAGGGGTCTGACCGGTGGGAAACACACAGGTGGGAAAATGAAGGGGAGACAAGAGGCAGAGACCCTGAGATACACTGGCCACGCGGGACTCCCAGGAGTTGACAACTTGAGTTCTGTTCTATGAATGACAATGGGTCTTGTGGGCCCTGCCTGCCTCCAGACTAGGCGAGAGGCCTCAGGCCTGGAGGCTGTGAGTGACTCAGTCACGTTCAGAGCCACTCACCCACACTAACAAATCCACACTGAGCACCCGCCGCTGCCTGGCACCACACTCTCAGGTGACACGCAGGAGGCACGAGGACCTGAGCTTTCTGGCTGGGCCTCAGTGTGGATCACACTTGACTCTGAGACAGGACTGAGGCAAAGGAGCTGCCAGGACAGGACAGCAAAAAGGCAAGGCTCACGCGGTGACAGGTGGTCTTGGCAGCAGGTCCCAGGGGGTCCCTAACGCTGAAGGGAAGGTCCTGGCCATGCCCTGCTTAGAACACCGAAGCCTTCCAAACCCTCAAGTGCTGCTCAGCCTGGTCTTCTCTGCAGTCCGTCTCCTACCACTCTCTCCTCTGACCGTCTCCAGCTCCCGGTGGCCTCAGCTGCTAGACCACAAGGTCTGCTGAAAGGGTGACTGCGAACCTTGCCCTCCACACAGTAAAAATGAAAATCGTCAGCCCTTTACGAGCAACTGCCAAGGTCTAAGACCAGAGTCATTTCTGTTCTTGCTGAAGCTTGAACTGAAACCAGGAGCTGGGAGGCTGCGGCCCTTCACTGGGGGACCTCCAGGGACAGTGGGACAGTGCCTGATGGCAGGATCTTGGGTCCTCTGCTCCCTGCAGCTCACCCACACCCTCACAAATGACTCACTACAGGACTTTATTTCTAGGTGAGAAATGACCCACTGTTATTTAGTTCTACAACTACAGAAGCATTTGAAGATCACAGAAATCATCTAAACTGTGGGGTCAAACACTGTGGCAGGTAATGGGCTGCATAATATTCCTGAATTTAAAGATCAGTGAAGGTCTCAGGATCCATCCTTCGTGAAGGCCAAGGGCCCCAGGTCCCTCATCTGGAGACCATCTGCAGCTTGGCCCCCACATCATGATCCCATGATGGACCCGAATCTCACTTTTGCGTCCCACCGAAGCAAGTACCAGACAGAACCAGGTGAGAGCTGGATCCTTTCTATTGGGACAGAAAACCTGCCCCAAAGCCATAATGGGCAATAATCGCTTTCTTTTTCCTGCTCATCAGATGTCAGCCAGGTTCACAGAAAATACACAGACTAAGTGAGAACTAAATATAAATAGCATGCCACCACACACAAACTGTAAGACCCGGGAGGGTGTGAGCTGGGACCACTTGGTGGGGTGGCCGTGAGGCCTTTCTGTCACCAGACCACAAACCTGGTGGCATGTGGCTTATCCCCAAGCAGCAGCTTTCCAGTCAGGCCTGGTCGCAGTGAGGGAAGACCAGGGCCACAGAGGATCTGGGTTCCCAGAGCCCCAGGGCAATACTCCTGGAGGGTGACGGAGGGACCCATCAGGAGGTAACCCCTCACAAAGTCCCATCATGCCAACCCTCAGCCTACTCCCAAAGGGACCCCAGGCTTCTCTGCGGCTCTGCTGTGGCAATAGGGCCACCTCCCTTCACTCACCTGGCCCCACGCTGGGCTGGACGTCCTTGAGGGGAGAGGCTGGTGACTCCCTCTCTGAAACGTCCTCCTCCTCTTTAACAGAGGACATAACACTGGTGCTGGCCGGTGGCCCTGCAGGAGAGAATCCCCTAAGGGCCTTTCCCGACACCAGGTTCCCGCAAGGTGACACGGCCGCCCCCAGCAGGCTCTGGATACACTTGAGCGCCTGCCAGGAAGAGGGGGCAGCGGGGCTCTGTCCGGAGGACGACAGGCACCCACTCCGCAGGCTCTGCTTCAAAGGTGACAGGACAGCTGTGAAGGCCACGCCCCAATTCCCCTGTGTGCCAGTGCCAACGACCAGTCCCTCAGCATCTGAGTGCCACCTGCGGGGCCTCAAAGGGACAGAGGGTTTGGGGAGACCCCTGGGGTGCAGCTCCAGGTCTGCAACATAGCAGGGACAGTAAGAGGGTCTATCCCTCATCATACACTGTCTGGGAAGGAGGGACACAGGGAAGGGAGGGGGGTGTCACCTCCAACCTCAGAAAGACCACATTCGGTGGGGGAGATGCAGAAAAATAACAGGAGAGAAGGAACCCGGAGAAAGGAAAGTCAAGCCAGCAGGAAGGCGGAGACGGGGAAGTCAGGCCAGCAAGGAGCAGTCTGGAGACAGAAACAAGGCCCCCGATTATCTGCCAAACGCCAGTCTAATGCCCTCTGAATTATACTCCATATTTGCAAAAAATGGACAGGAATTTCCTTTAAACAGAAGCAGACAGAGAACATTTGAAGGGTGACTGAAGCCACAGAGCCCCTCACAGGCCTTCAGGAGATGACACCAGCTAGCATATGACATATCTCCCCATTACTGTAACCATCGTGAGAAGCCCAAGACCCACCCTGTGTGCCTGTCCCCTCACTGCAGCTGGACCAGTGTGCCCGGTCCCCAACATACGCAAGGAACCCACACCTTCACTCAGACCGCTCTCTCCTGCTGAAATGCCCTATGTTCCCAGCAAAATCTCCTCTTCCTCCAAGGCCTGTCTCAATGGCCCCTTTTCTAGAAAGTCTGTCTGGCTCTGCCCGGCTGGTCCCGGCCAGCTTCTCAGTACTGCTGGTCTGTCACTGCTGCTGGGATGCCGTCCACACCGCTGCCCTGAAGCCCTCACTCACCGGTGCTTGCTCCGAGCGGGGCTGCTCTTGCTCCTGAGTCTGGCTGGTGCTGGTGCTCCGGGGGCTGCCTTTCTTGTGGCTCCTTCCGGACAGGGCTGGCTGGGCTGGTGATGTGCTCTGGGTATGGAGAGAGGTTGGGGGTACACAAATCAGTGACACTGAGGACAATACAAAGTTTCCCCAAGCCTACATTCAGTCACTGGGACCTAGGGCATCAGGTCAAACACAGAATATGATAATTAAGTGGACTTCACTGATCATCTAGTGACTACATTGTAGGCCAAAACCTTCATGTCTGACAGAAGGAAGCAGTATGGCCCCGTAACTCACCTGATGGTACTAGACAGGTCACACGGCAGGGCCACGGGTCTGGCCTTTTCAGGATTCCTGGCTGGAATACTACAACAGTGACTCCTAATCCCAAGTCCTCCCCCAGGCTGGTGTATAAGGATCCCCTGGGGAGCACCCCAAGATTTTCATCAGTAGATATGGGTAGGCCTAAGAAGTTTATCATTTTAAAAAGCTTCCTAGGGCAAAAGAGATGAATATCTCACAGAAGTTAATAAACAGTTATAATGTCCCAAAAAAAAAAAAGATACTAAACCACACTCATAATGAGAGGTACCATTAAATACACACTGTTAGCCAAGCCAGACAGACCCTCCAAAACTACAGACCAATGTCCCTTATGACCATCAATGTAAAAAACCTCAACAAAACGGCAGCAAACCAAAATCAGCAGCATCTTAAAAGGATTAAACACAACCGAGTAGATTTCGTTCCTGGAATGCAAGGGTGCTTCAACATATGAACTGAGGTCAACAGAATACACCATATTAACAGAACAAAGGGAGAAAAAACCCCAAGATCACCTCAGCTAATGAAGAAAAATGAACTCAACTGTATACTGAGTTGGTGACATAACCACAGAGAAAATAATTATTTAAAGTGACTTTAAAAGGCATTATTTTGTCTGTAAGTCCTTGAATGAAATGCATTCAGAGAACAAGAGCTGCAAAGAAATCTCAGATTTCAATCAAAAATCTAATTGCTAGTACTAGAAATATTGGCTTTATTAAAATTATAAGATATTATAGGAGAATGAAAATATTAGGACTACACATAGATAATGCATATAAGTAATTATGCTAATATCGTTAGAAATTTAAAATATCTATGTAAAAGTGACATACAAGTATAAAATCAAATACCATTATATTTGAATTAAAAATATCGATGCAAACTCGTGATTTTTTTTCCAAAAATACATACTTTCTGAAAACGCTTAGAAGTCATTGTCAAAAATTAGCTACTACTGGCACTCATGCCGCGGTCTCTAAATATCATTCCTCACTGAAAGGAATCAAAACTCCTTGGAGAAATTTTTATTCCAGGTCTGGGGCAAGAAATACACAAGATGACTTTGGAACATCTTATGATGTCTGAAAGCCACCAAAGTCACAGCAAAATGACCTAAGGGCCAACTTTAAGGGGCTTCCATGAGCTAACGATGGGACAATTAAGCATGAAAATAAGTGGCTGCAACGAGCTGGCATGTTTCCCGGCAGCAGCAACTCTTCGTCCTGATGAAGGGAAAGAAGTAAGCGTTACCCTGCCTTTTCTGTGCAGACTGTATTTCAGGGCCACTAAAAGAGTTCACTAGAAAAACTATTCTTTACAAAAGAATTTCAGCTCGGTGCAGAAGTAACAACAGAATTTCACTATTCTGCAACCCCTAAAGAAATAACGAATACGGGCAATAATCTTCAATGACCATTAAAATCATCGGGTGCAGAGGTGATGGGGAACTTTATCATAAGAGGATAAGGCTGATGATCACAAAAACGCAGCACTCTGTCTCCTGACGTAATGTAGCAGGGAGAACATGGCACCCCCTCTAAAGTAGACTTGCCAATGAGATTGAACCTGAATCTAAAAAGCCTCTAGATCTACCTACCAGTTTACAGGAAATGGAAGAAATAGAAGAACATGTTAAATGACACTAAATCCGGAATGTGAGACATAATGGCATTTAAAAAGTAAATAGTAAACTTCTGACACATAAATGACATTAAAAGGAGGGAGGTGAGGACAGTCCATCAACTGATGAATGGAGAAACAAAATGTGGTATATCTATACAATGGAATATTATTTAGCCATGAAAAGGAATGAAGTATTGATACATGCTACGATATGGGTAAGGCTGAAAAACATGCTCAGTGGAAGAAGGCAGACCCAAAAAGTCACATAGCGTATGATTCCATTTATACGAAATGCCTAGAACAGGTGAATCTATAGAGATAGAAAGCAGATTAGTGGTGCCTAGGGCTGGGGAATAGGGGGAGGGGAACAGAAAGATGACCAACATCTATAGGTTCTTTTAGGTGAGACAAAAAAATTTTTAAATTAGATTGTGGTGATGGTCACAAAACTGTAAATATAGTAAAAATACTGAATTATATACTGTAGCCCATGAATTGCACAGTATGTTAATTATATCTCAATAAAGTTGTTGGGGAGAGTACAGGCTTTTTATGGACTTTTTGTAAGCCAGATGCAATATGTAGACTGGTTTACTAGAAATAGGATCCAAACACCTAAAGAGACAATCGGGGGAAAAAGAACATGTTCTAGGTATTAGAGATGAATCTATTGGGTGTGATAATGGTATTTTGGTTATGTTTAGAAAAAAGGGAGAAGCAAATGTGGCAAACTCTTAATCAACGTTGAATCTGGGTAATGATGATTTGGAGGTTCACTGAACATTTTTACTTCCATTTGCTTTTAAATTTTTTATCTACTTAAAAAAAACTCCCCAGAAGATTCTGATATATAGTGAACTTTGAAATCACCGTCCTATACACACCAGCTTTGGGAACAAAGTTGTCCCCAGGCTCCTCCTCCAAGAGGGTCCATTTCCACAAAGGGCAGCCAGACCACTGCAGGCCTTACAGCTACAGGTTGCAGGTGCAGAGCAGAGGTTGACGGGGAAGCAGGGGGCGGCAGCAATAATGCTGCCGCCGCCACTAGCGTTACTGCCGGTAATAAGTGCGCACTTATATAACATGCTCAGCTTTACGCCTGCCATCGCCCTTAGCCCTCGCAGCCACCATGTGGGGCCAGCACTGCTGTCCCCTCGCACAGATGCAGAAACTGTGCAGCTCGAAAGCGAAAGCCCTGCCCCTGCCCCGACTGGCTGGCCTGGGACAGAGCGTGCCCACTGTGGGTCACGGGCCTGTGTAACACGTCTGGGGAGCCCAGGAGAGTAGGGACATGGTTCAGGTTGCCCCGGCTGGTCCCCGTCTTGCGCCCACTCACCAGGGCCCAGTCTCCTTGGGGTGCTGCCTCTCTCTCTTTCCCTTCCTCCTGGCCCCACAGGCCTTCCGGACAAGGCTCCTCTCCCTCTCCATGCGGGTGAGGATGTCCGGTTTGGAGATGGCATAATCTGCGTACAGAATGGAGACAGAGAGCTGGGTCAGGGCTGGACGCCTGCTACGCAACTGCCCAGTGATACAGAGACACCAGAGGAACAGAAGCCAAAGCGAGGACACAGACTGCAAGAGGCCGACCTGCAAACAAAGGCCCAGATCTCTTCTCTGCGCCTTACCCAGGGACACCAGCATCTCGTAGTTGCCCCTCATCACGTGCTTGTAGAGCTCCTTCTGCCACTCGTCCAGCTTGCCCCACTCCAGCTCGGAGAAATACACGGCCACGTCATCAAAGGTCACGGGCACCTGGAACCACAAGCCTCATGCACACTCGCCCACACTTACAGGCACGGTCCCTTAGGCTGTCCCACCCCAGAGGCCCAGGGTTACCTTGGGGACCTCCCCCTTGCTGCCCGGGGGCAGCCGCAGGACCCAGAAGTTCCTGTTCCTCAGCAGGTTCTCCATGTTCTCCAGCCGCCTCTGCAGCAGCCCGTACTCCTGCAGCAGCGTGCCCAGCACGGCCCACTTGCCCTCCAGCTGGTTCCCGAACTCCAGGGCCGTCTTCTCGCAGTCGGCCAGCTTCTTCTCGGCCATCCCGTCCGCCCCTCCAGAGTCAGCAAGCGGGCCAGACAGGAATCCACTTTCTTTTCCAAGGCCTGGATGGCGGCCACCACCGTCCACAGGGTGATCTCCGTGGAGTAGAGATATGAACTCTTCTCAGCGGGCGGCTGGGGCGATGCAGAAGGTGTTGAAGGCTTTTCATCCCCCGTTTGCTTGTCCATCTCTGGAGCCTGTTCACAAGAGAAAGGAAAGATGTTATCAGAATTATACAATCAAAATGTCCACCTCAAAAAGAAACCTCAGACTGGCGCCCGTCCAGGTAAAGCCCCATCCAGGATCCTGAGGGGCAGGCAAGCAGCTGTGTGGGGGATGGGGAGGTGACAACGTCAGTTATAAGTCCAGTTTCAGAGACAAGAGACGCTGGCTGGGCCAAGGCATTACAAGTGGGAAACAGGAGGAAAAACATGGCCGAAGAGAAAAGATATCTGCTTTCTCAGACAAGAGACTCCCTTCCTGGTTTTAGTCTCTGCTCAAAACGAAGGTACAGGTTTTGAATGAAGCACAGAAAATGTGGGCTCTGCAGTCAGACAGCCTGGCCAGCGACTCTGCCACTCACGAGCTGACTGACTTTGGGCCAGGTTTCTCAAACATCTTACAATTTCACTTCCACATCCAGAAAGTGGAGCTAATAATAGTACCTATGTGATATGATTGTGAGAATTAATGACACAGCTTGGTAAAAAGCAGTTAGCACAACGTCTAGCCTGTGGCAAATAATAAATGTGAGCCTTCTGTCAATCAGCTGAGATGAGAGTGATGAGGAGGAGGATGGCCAGGGGTCTGACTCAGGGACGCAGTATGGAACAGTTCCCATGCCTTTCTGCATGACCGCTTTCATGCCACTGTCCTTTAGCGCTCTGGAAATGGCTTCTGAAGTGCCTCAGCATAACTTGGACGAGCCTTCCCTGAGCACATACAACAGCCTAAGTCCCGGGTCACCCTGCTAAAAGCCTTGTCGGAAAGATGAATGGATACCTTACTCCTCCGTTTCACTCATCCTTCAGGGGCAAGTCACTGTCAAGTCCTATCCGTCTGACGTCTGAAATCATCTCAAATCCATCCTCTTTTCTCCTTCTCCACCACCATCACCGAGTCCAAGTCCTAACCACCTTTCGCCTGTACCACTGCGATTCCACCGAACTGATTTCCCCGCTTCACCTGTCTGCCCCGCCATACACCTGCCACCGGGTGGTCAGTAACCTTTTATAAATACTGACGAGTTCATTTCAGTCGCCTGCTTAAAACTCTTCGACAGGTCCCCGGTGTACATGGGATAAAATCTAAACTTGCTCCAGACCGCAGCCCTGCCCGCCTGACCGCATGCATATTCTCCCGGGCATTTACTACGCTAACCCACCCTGGCCCCCTCACACTCCTAGGACACCCAGCTCTCCTCCACCTTTGCTCCAGCTCCTCCTGCACTTCAGCACTCCTCGCTGCCTCTCACGCAAACCTCCAGCTTAAACATCACCTCGGAGACCTTCCCTGACCGGCATGTCTAAAATAGGTCTGCCAGTCTTTTCCTTCGCAGCACTAATAACCTATGAGGACTCTGTGCGCCTGCCTGTGTCATGGTTCCCCACAAGGACACAAGCTCCATGAGTGTATGTGTATTTGCTGCGGTAGTCCCAGCTTTTAACAGAGCGCCTCACGCCTAGCAGATGCTCAACCAACACCTGCTGAATGAATGCATGACTAAACAATTCAACAACACATCCATTCAATTCTAAACTCCCATCATAGCAAAGGTACAATGGAGATGCAGAAAAATTACATAGTTCTTTCCTCCTCCAGGAGAAAGATTCTGTATAGAAATAGTCATGATGAACAAGAGTGTAATAACCACGGGCTCTCAAAAGTGGAGGGCAAATCAGTCCTGTCTGGGGAGCTTTTCTTGAAGTCTCAGGTGCCGCAAGATGGCAGAGGGAAAGGGGCAGGCGGGTAGAAACCATGAAAAGGGGGCTGAAGGAGGGGTCCTGGGCTGGTGGGAGCTGAAGATGTCACCTGTACAGTTACAGAAAGGCCTTCCCCAGGGGCTCCCTCCCGCAAACAGGGACATAAACCTGCAGTAGTGCCACCCCCTTCTCTCCCCCTTGCTCTCAGAGAACCCTAAAGGAAGCATCACCAAACTGCTAATTAAAGGGGAGGGAGAGAAAGCTCCTCCGTAAGAAACAGCCAGAAAAATCAAGGTTCCAAAAACTTCACTGCGATGTATTGATAATAATACAATTTATAGAGCTTTTTACAAGTGTATTTCTACTGTGTCCAAAACAGCCAAATGACTGCTTTCTCCGAATTGTACATACTTGCATATTATCAGCCCACATTCTAAAATGCAGCAAAGTAATCTTAATAAAATAAAATAAAATAAAAACCCACGCACCCTCGCTCCCGTACACGGCATTCAGTACCTTCCTCTTAGGTTAAAGTAGAATGCCGGGTATGTTAAAGTGGGTGGAATTCCAAGTCCCGGCCTGGCCTCGACTGGGTGACTGACCTTGGGCCAGTCCCCTCCCCGAGCTTTGGACTTCGGTTGTCAGAACCGAACGAGGCTGGCGACCCGGCCCTCCCTGCCTGCCCCTGGGGCCGCTGGCCCTCCAACGAGACAATGGCGAGGGGGTACCGGCCACTCGGTTCAAATGCGAGGCCTGTCATCTTAAGTGTTGCTGGAAAGCCCGGCCCGTCCCCTGACGTCGGGGCCGCCCGCCGCGCGCCGCCGCCGGGCCTGGCGTTTGGGCCGCCCGGTCGCTCGGCCTGAAAGCGGGCGCGGACGCCAGACGCGGGCGGCCCGGCGCAGCGAGGGCGCCGGCGGCGGCCGGGGCCCGGCGGCGGCGGGGAGGCCGCGCCGAGGGGCCGCCGCGCGCCGCCCGGCCCACACCCTCGCGGGCGCACGCGGCGGCGGCGGCGCGGCCCGGCCCGGCCCGGCCCGTCTGGGCGTCCGCGCTGGGGCGCTTACCCGCGCGGGCGCCGCCTCGGCCATGGCTGCGCGCGTCCCTGTCTCGGCTGCTCCGCTCCGGCCGGCCTGTCGGGCCTGGCGCGGCGCGCGGGCGACGGCGGAGGCGGAGCGGAGCCGCCCAGCCTCGGAGCTCCTGCCCGGCGGCCGCGAGCTGCGTCCGAGCCACGTGCCCCACCGGCCCTTTAAACAAGAGCTGCGCTCGCGGCCGGGCCCGAGGGCGCGCACAGCGCCCCCTGCAGCCCGAAGGACCGCACGCCCGCGGCCGCGGCCTGCCGCCCCCCGGGCCGCGGGGGCCCCCCGGAGGCGCCCGGCCGCGCACCGTCGCCTGGGCGCCGGGGGTCGACGCCGGGGACCCACCCGCCGCGGGCCGCGTCCGCCTGGGTGCCGTCGGGCGACCCCCGGGCCTGGCGTGGGTGGGCGCGGGCCACGCGCAGGAGCAGCCTGGCGGGCCCAGCCCTGTCCCCTAACCCTCTCCAGGACGCTGGGGCTGAGGGACCCCAGCTTCCCGCACCGGGGAATCACGCCAGGAGCTAATAGGGCAACGCGCCAGCATTTCGCGAAATTTTGGGAGCTTCCCCCTGTATGGGGGGGAAAGAGCCAGCATTGCAGGGGAACTGAAGCGTATGTAGATTTACCGTTTTAACGCCTCTACGGGAGCCAGTGACTTTACTTTTAGTACATTAAACCCGGGAAAAACGCGGGGTGTGTATGGGGTGGGGTGGGGAGGTGACGGATAGAGAACAAATAGGAAGACTCGAGGAAAAATTTATTTCATTTAAAAAAGGGAGGGAAAAATCCCTCCGTTTGCCCCCAAACCTCTTTGGGAACCCTGAGTCTCCGCCTCCTGCCCTGGGGCCTACTCCATACAAGCCCTGCTCAGGCGCCCTTTGGGGAGCCCTCAGAAGCCCTCTGTGCCACGCCCTGTCTTCACTTCCATAGCAGCCACCAACTAGGATCCGTTGCCTGGGCTCCCACCCGGGCTTGCAGCTAGAGTAAATCCATCCCTAATTCAGCCCCAGGACATTTTGAAGAAACCACTGAATCTAGGACCCATTTCCTCATTTGTAATCCAGGAGCCTTACTCTGGAACCACAGTTAATCACTGAATGTAAAGTAAAATGTGTCCGTGCAGTTTAAGTTTTATTTTCTACCTTTTCTGCATTTGCCATTCATCTTACAGTCCTTCCCCAACAAGACCCCTGACTCTTCCGTTTGCATTGGCCATTAGCTATTTATAAGATCACAACTTACCAGTATTTTATAATCCTAAATATAATGGTCTGACAGACCCCCAAATAAGCTCCTAGTGTAAACCAAAATTAATTTTTTGACTGTAATAAAGAATAAAAGGCATTTATTTGTGCAAAAAGGAGCTGTGGCCCTGGAGACACAGACTCAGGAAGCACCCCAAATCGTGTTCCACCAATAGTGAAAATTTCCACCCAGGTTCTCAATTAGGTCTGTTTCATGTAAATGAGGTATCAAAATTGTGCTGTTCTGATTGGACAGGGCAGGTCTCAATCTACTGGTGGAAAGCAAAACCAAGGTGTCCACAGACAGCATAAACTAGAGGGCATAGTTTGGGGAGAATTCAGGGTGGGGTTCTTCCAGGTACACACAGTATGTAGGAGACTGTCAGCAAATGGCCACTAGACTCTTTATAAGATGTGTCCCTCAGTTGGCCATGGGGAGTCCATCGCGGCCTTTAAATTCCTTCTCAGGGTTCACATCAGAAGAATCTTTCTTCTAGAGATCCACACCAGGGATCCTGTTAATGCCTTCAGCACTCATTTGCAAATTGTGTTGGGTTGGGTTAATTCCACAAGGGTTTCCGCAGTGAACAATGCCATGTATTGATCTGATCTGATCTGTTACCTTAAAGTGACACTTCCTAACCTTGCCCCAAACTCTAGGGTGTACCTCACTTGGAGAAGGTATCAGTTTTGAAAGTGGACCCACCCCAATTTATAAAGTTTAGGAGGGAAAGTATCAGCAGAGGGAGACCAGAAATATAACCAAGTCCCCCTTCCTCCATGAAGCCATCCTTAATTAAGACAATACCGAGCTCCCTAGTCTGTGAATTCCTATTCATGCAATAAATGCATGGTGAGCACCTCTGTTCAAAGGCCTTGTCTGGATATGACTAAGACACGGTCCCTGCCTTCAAAAAGCATCACATCCTGTTGGCTGTCTTGTCCATCTCGCCTTGTCTGTCACTTGCTTCCCACTGCAGCTGTGCTCAGTCAGGTCTTCATTGGATCTTGGTCTATTCAAAAACCTCCTAACATATTCCCCACTTCACCCCCCAAAAGTAACTCCTATTAGGTTACTATTGTCGAATCACAGCTAGAAACCAGGTCACCCTTTTACTCAAAACTCTCAGCTCCCATCAGTCACTCGGTGAAACCCGAACCCTTTAGCCTGACTCCAACCATTTCATACCACGTCCATTCCTCCCCTTCTCACACCCACCCTCCAGCCAGATTGAATCAATTAGTGTTTATTGGTATATGCCCCACAGTGTCTCCTACTTTGGTCCTGTCACTCCATTTAGAATGTCCTCTTCCCACGCTTAAAGATTCAGTTCAAAAGTCATCTCTCGTAAAGCCTTCCCCACCACCCCACAACTAAATGTTAATTTTTCTCTCAATCCTTAGACCTTCAGCTTCTTAACAGATAGTAAGTTCTCTACCTTTCATTAGATTCCCTCGGTCTGTAAGCCCAAGAGCGAGATCTCCGACTCCACCTCATGCCCCTCTGTAGACTTGGTACAGAAGCCACTCATGCTAGTGAGCCAGCAAACTCTAATGAGGCCATCCTTAATTCAGAGGATGGTTAATTCAGCACTGGTCTAGGGTAGGGCTGCGCCAACGTGCGGTCCAGGAAGAGCACGAATTTTGATAGGACATAAATTCGACTAGGGCAGAGAGCTTCGTTTTCTATACCACTGATGTATATCCCGAGTACTTAAAACAATGCCAGGCTAATAGGTGCTCCCTGTGTATTTACTTAATAAAAGAAATGGATGAGGGACTCCTTCACAGAAGGGGGTTATAAACAGCGAAAACAACAAACAGTTCGTGGCTCACCGAGGGGGAGGGAACACAGGAGCTGCCTGTGGCGGTTGGAAGTGTGGTGTAAGCACCTGTCACAGGAAGCCCAGCGTGGCAGCAGCTTAGGTCATTGAGACGGAGGGATACACACTCGGAGCAGGTTTGGCTGTGCATCCCCCGAGTTCTACACTAAAAAGCTTGTTGTTTGTCAGTGGCCGGTTAAATGCACTGCAAGGCTTTGAGGCAAGCCTGTCCAGTTTGCGTTTCTGTGACAATAACTGGCAGCATAAAGGATGTGGGGGTAGGAGACCAGTTAGGTTACCGAGTAGTTCAGATGGGTGACAGTTAGGACCTTACCTGTAGGAACAGAGAATCACAGCTAGAAACCAGGACAGATTAGGCACTGATGTCTGACAATCATTTTCCCCTGGGTGTTGATTTAAATCTGTCGGATCGGCGCTGTTCTTCAGCTCCACTTCCTGGTTCCACTTCCTGTTTTCTTCTGCACGCCTAGCAGGCGGGCTTTCAGCGAAGGACAGGTGAACCGGGCAAGAGGCTGGGTTTTTGCACCATTCAAGACAGTGCCTCCGTGTGCAGAGGACGACCTGGAGATCTTGTTAAATGGAGATCCTGAGTCGGTGGGTCTGGGTCTGGGTCTGCCTGTCTACCGAGCTCCCAGGGGACACCAGTGCTGCTGGGGCAGAGACCACGCTTTGGGTAACGAGGACTTAGACTTTAACTCGGGCACCAAGTACTTAGGCGTGGGCACCCAGAAGCAACAGAGCCCGTGGTCAAGTGTGTGAGCTCTGAAGCACGGCGGCCCCGTTCGCGTCGCCTCTGCCTGCTACTTCACCTCTTAGGTCTCTTCCCACAGCTCATGTGTAAAATGGGGTCATGATCATACTCACCCCATAGGGTGCGTGAGGATTACTCGTTTGTTTCTACGTGAAGAACTGAATAACTAGCACACGAGTGCTCAGTAAATATCAGCCACGATTACACCAGTCCAACTGCTTAATACAATTATTTCCCCGCCTCAGGGAGAACAATGGAGGCAAAGGCTGGTCACATTAAAACCCTCAGCAAAGACCTGAGAGGGGAGAGTACTCGAGCGTGGGGCAGGGATCTCAGGAGACGGCCTAGCTTTCCTACAGGCAGGGAGCACCTCGCGCGAGCCTGCGTGACAGCTTCCCTCCGCGCCGTTTCTACGCGGAGGTGATCCCACACCTTTTCCTCCCCATATCCCACTCACCCTCCGCTGGGCGACTGTGACGCCTTTAATGTGTAACTTCTCGTCTCTCTGGTTTTGTATATATGTATTTTAATTTACACAAATGGTGACGTTACAGATCTCGACGTCTTACACTTTCCACTCAGCACTGTACGAGACCAGCCCACGGGGTAGGCGAACATCTAGGACAGTGTTCCAAACGGCACGCGGGGCCCCTGGTGCGCCCACCCCGTTCCACCTGCCTTCTCGCGCGGGGCCCCTGGTGCGCCCACCCCGTCCACCTGCCTTCTCCGCGCGGGGCCCCTGGTGCGCCCACCCCGTTCCCACCTGCCTTCTCGCGCGGGGCCCCTGGTGCGCCCACCCCGTTCCACCTGCCTTCTCTGCCTCCCACCTACCCACAACCCTCACCCAGACCACCTGCAGCTACGGACCACCACAAATGGGGTCCTACACACGCCCCTTCCTCACCGTCCAAGGTTTAAGTCGGGCCTCTGTTATCGCTCCAGGCGAGGCACCTCCTCCGCCTTGGCCCAGGAGAGTACTCTTAACAAATGGAGAAAAACATCCAACATGAGCGCTTTCTTTTGCTAGTAGCAAGTTTTATTCTAGGCAACTGCAAGTCATCAAAAGGGACGAGGAGCCCACTCCCATCTCCCTGAACGACGGTGGGACAGGTATTTGACACTCCTGAGACAAGCGCCTGTGTGCTTTTTCCTCCATCGTCTCTGGAACAGCCAACCCCGGAACTAAATTAGAAGGGGTGTCATCTGAACAACCTCAAGAACAACTGGTACGAGAGGAGCAAACTCAAAGGACCGCTGGTACAAGCTGGGCGAGCTTAGTAACGAAGGCGGTGTCCACCCTGAGGGGCCGCGGAACCGGCTGTGGGGAAGCCCAGACTCCGGACACCCCGTGTTAGCAACTCCGGATGCTCAGCTCGTAACGGACTCTCCATCCTCAGCACGGGTTTTGGGGTCCTTCTGACTCAGGGAGCCCCATCCGAGTGCCAAGGACTCTCACAAGAGGGGGCCGCCCTACGCCCCCGACCTCTGGCCTAACTAAGCATGGTGGGCTAGAAGAGCCCTGGAATCGACTCCCTCCTGGAGGGCAGGCCCAGTCCCCACGTTAGGAACGACTTCTACAACTCTGGAAATTTAAAAAACAAGTGTCAGACTGTAGTTTTAGAAAATCAACTAAAACCTAATTCCAAAAAAGGTTCTTCGGGGTGAGCAGTTCATTTAAATTATTTCTTCTACCTGTTATTAACAAAGACTACAGAAGAGGCGGAAACAGAGGGCCATGATTCCCAGCCTCTTCCACACACCTGCTCACTCCTCTGGCCTGGCTCCAGCCCGTGGGAAGCCCTACACGCTGGGTCAAGCCCTCGAGCCAGCCACGGGCCCTGTGGGGTCCGAGAGCCAACTGCAGCCCACAAACATCAGTGCGGCTGGGAAACCCAGAGAACCATAGGTGCCGAAGCCACGGGAAGGCAGCAGCAGGGCGCAGAGCAGGGGAGGCCTGGCCCCGAGCCACCTGCCACCTGGGCGCACAGGGTTCTAAGGACGCCTCCGGGGTCCGCCTGCTGCCTGGGCGAGGGAAGGGACTCCGTGACTCCCCACCCCAGGAAGCAGTCGGTCCCTCACTCTGCACAGTGTCTCCTCGGGGGACTACTGCCAGCCCCCTACCCCCCGGACCGGTGAGGGGCTGGCATCCTTAAAGCAGGCCGTTGGGCCTTCCGGGCTCCAGGGCCAGCCCGCCCCGCTCCCGCTGGTGGATCTTCTGGTGCTGCAGGAGATGCTGCTTCTGGACGAAGCTCTTCTCGCACTCGGTGCAGCTGTAGGGCCGCTCACCCGTGTGGATGCGCTGGTGTCGCACCAGGTCAGAGGGGTGGCTGAAGCTCTTGCCACAGTAACCGCAGATGAGGGAACTCCGGCTTTTCCTCCAGGGGATGTGGCCGGGCAGGGCGACCAGGCTGTTGGGTGAGAACCTCTCCTGGACACGGTGGCCACCACTGGGCCCCTCCTGCAAGTGGCAGCGCTGATGGGTGACCAGGCTCAGCCTGCAGCTGAAACTCCTCATGCACACCTCACACTGGTGCAGCTTTGCCTTCTTGGCCTGGGGCTTCAGCCGCGGCCTGGGCCGAAGGCTCTCCTCTGGCTCCGAGGATGCGGCGGGCTCCCACGCCGAGTGGCTCCGCAGGTGTGCAGCCAGCTGCTGCTTATAGCGGAAGCTGACCTCGCACTCAGCACACTCGTAGCGGTCAGAAGTGTCCCTTTTCAGCTTCAGGCCCTGCCCGCATTCCTGAGCTGGGTGCACCTGCCTGTTAGGGTTCTGCTTTGGGGGGCAGCCCAGAGTTCTGCCGCTGCCAGCGTCTGCACTGCCTTCAACGGGCTCCTCTAGGTTAGTGTCCCCAGGACCTGGTTCCAAGAGGACAGAGCTGCCCTGATTGTCCCAGAGCTCAGGCTGCTCTGGGCTCAGGAAAGCCTGCTCTTCGGCCATGCCCGAGAACGCTCCAGGGAGACCCGCGGGGCCTTGCTGCGGGTGCTGCATCTCCTGCTTGATCATAACCCCTTCTGCTGCCAAAACAAACACACCAACAAAGATCACATTCTCACACCTCTGCTTTCTTCAGAGCTAAACAAACGTCTCTGGATTTCAGAAGGGCTCAAATCAAAGTATCCCAGAAATCGAGGGAATCGAAGGATGAGACTGACTGGGTTCGAAGACCTGAACAACTAAACCTACAGTCAGACGTGTTGGCTGGAAAGCTGAATATATTATCTCATAGAACAGTTTTATAAATGACAGTTTTCCAAGCCTGTCCACAAATTTGTATTCAATCTCTGTTAAAAAAATGGTTAGATGTACAGTAACTATACTAATTTAGGAGAGTGTTAAAAAATAAAAGTCAAAGATTAAAAAAACAAAACATAGCTTATATACCCAGCTCTCTCCTGCATGTGTATTCTTTTCAAATTAGCTCGCTTACAAATGCTTTTTCTGCTTCTCACCCAGTCAGCTTCACTCCTGAAGCTGTGACTGACCTTGTTCTCAATCCCCAGTGGGTTTTGACTAAAGCCTATTGTGTCCTCTAGCCTGTAGGGCATGAAGAAGTCTGACGAGCCATGAATTACAAGGACTCCACACAGCGGTAATGAGTGAAGACACACAAGCAACAGGTGAACTACTGATAATCACAAAGGCGTCTAGAATAAGTAAGTGCCACGTGAGGTCACTGATAATCACTGTGCGGCAGTGGAAAAGCTCGCTATAGGCTGCAGGGAGTGAAGAGGGGATGGAATACTCTAAAGCCACTCACCTGGGTGGACACCGCCGGGGCCTTCCTCCTCCAAGTCACCCAGCATCTCCGTACCCAACTCTGCCTCTTCTTCTGGCTGGCCAAGGACCTCTGGGTTGGAAATGGCACAGTGTGAGCCCAGGAGAGAGTACAACCTCACCGCGCACACTAGTCATTTGCTGATGGACAAGGTGACCAATGTCAAGGAGTGGATATTAAACTTGAAAAGATTCAAAGAACTATTCTTGTTACTTTCCTCCCAGCAGTTTGGGAGGACTAGATACTCATGGCTATTCTGAACGATCCACTCAGCTGACCGCTGCCTTCGGTGTGTCCGGCGCGGGGCGCACCACGTGTCCCCCGGCACCACCACTTCCTCACGCGTACGTGGCTTCATGTGCCACTTTCTTTCTGATTTCATCTGTGCTAAAGCACTGCGAGCTAAGGCAGGCATCGCCATCCCACCGTGACAGACCAGAGCCAGTAGCAGAACACACGACCCAGCCAAAGTCATGCAGTCGCCTGTCTGCTACTTTCCTCCCCCCGCAGCTCTGCTCCAGTTGCACTGGCCTTGTTGACAATCCTATACGGACCTGGGTCATAAAAGATTTTCCTTACCTAACAAAATAATTTATAATGTAATAGCTAATATTTTGCATAAAAAATGTGTATTTATTAAGCAGCATTTCTAACCAACACAAAACATAAACAGTGTTGAGACCACCACTGGCTGTAATTCCAGCCAAATGTCCAGGAAAATCCTTGGCTGGCCTGCGCTGCCGGTCTCAGAGAACAAGAGATTTCTCATCCAATGGTGGCCGTAAGCGTCAGAAACGGCACAAGGCTTTCGAGCCAAGCTACAGTCTAATGCATGGGCGGCATCGGTCAATAAATACGTGACCACAGAGAAGAAAGGCACAACACTACGACCTTTCCAAAAGCCTCTGCAGCTGAGGACCTGCAGACCCCCACTTCTCCACCTGCCACAGGCCGACCGAGGGCCCAGAGCCGAGCAGACCCAGGCGTGGTCCTGAACTGCAAGTGTCCACGAGGGCTCCAGGGAGGCGACCAGCACTCACTCAGAGAGACCAGAGTCTCGTAGTTGCTCTTCATCACATTCCTGTAGAGCTCCTTCTGCCAGTCCTCCAGATTCTCCCACTCCTGCTCTGAAAAACAGACTCCATCATTTTCAAGTGACCGGGACACCTGAAATCACAAATGTCACACAGTGAGTCCTCCGGCAGCCCTGAAGGATAAGCCAGCACGTTAGACACTGAAGTAAAAGGCCTACCTTGGGGGCCTCCGCGTGCTGCCCGGGGGCAGCCGCAGGACCCAGAAGTTCCTGTTCCTCAGCAGGTTCTCCATGTTCTCCAGCCGCCTCTGCAGCAGCCCGTACTCCTGCAGCAGCGTGCCCAGCACGGCCCACTTGCCCTCCAGCTGGTTCCCGAACTCCAGGGCCGTCTTCTCGCAGTCGGCCAGCTTCTTCTCGGCCGTCCCCGTCCGCCCCTCCAGGCTCTGCAGCCGGGCGGCCTGGGACTCCATCTTCTTCTCCACGGCCTGAATGGCGGCCACCACAGTCCAGAGTGAGATCTCTGTAGTCTGCAAATAGGAGCTTTTCTCTGTCGCTTGGGGGGCAGTGTGGAAGAAGCCAGAGGTGTGGAGCGGCGCTTCCTCCTGTGCTGAAGAACCAGACACAGGGTCAGTCGGTCAGTGTCATGTCCAGACGTCGAGTAAAGAAAACAATAGGTCCAGTGGGGCCGGGAGCACTGAGAGCTGATCCCTGGTCTCTACTTTTTTTTTTTTTAATTTAAAAAGTATGTTCTTTTGTATTCTGATGCTGCAAATTGCACACATATGTTGTAATAAAAAATATACTGAAAAAAAGAAGGGAGGCATGAAGGGTTATATAAAGTACCACCATCTAGAAATAAGCAGTAAGAATCTTGGTGAATTTCCTGTAAGTTTTTCTCATCTTTTAACTTCTTTTTCAACAAAATTGAAATCATATTGTACATATGTTTTGTTACTTGCATTTCATACACAGCATATTCTCTTAAGACTTTCCTGCATCAGTGTTCATTTTTTAAAACAACTTCTATTTGATATGCTGGGCTATTTGTAACATTTTGCTATGATAAACGATATAATTTACATCCACTCTTGACAACACATTCCTGCCAGACCTCATAGTTGATCTTGTCACCCTTGCTGAAAACCTTTCAGAGGGTCCTTACAAAGAAGACAAATTCCTCAGCAGGACCTACAACACTCAACTCATTTATCTTTGCATTGTAGACAGTATAAATGAATAACACCTATAATCCTTAATAAACATTCGCCGAAATGATCTAAATCCTCTGACGTTTCTCTTATACTTCTGATTTTTAAGGTCTGCCCTGACAGTGGCTAAAGCTCAAAGGACTAAAACCAACGCTTGGGATGTGTTCCCGAGGCTGTCCCCTTGCCCCCACTGTCCCACTGCGTGTTCACAATTCAGTCCTCACACCCAAGGCCTCATATCCTTTCGAACGCACACTTCAATCAGGGCTGCTTCTCTCACCACAGTGGGGATGCGGAGACCAAGACACTGAGAAGGAGTACGTCTACTGGTCAAAGTTCCCCTCCAGTGAACTACCTGCCGAAGTGTTCTCCATTATCTTTTAGATTATCTGACTTTTCCTCACTGTCTCATAAGATTTCTCTGCAAATTCTGGATACTAATCTTTATCAGATGTGCTACAAGAATCTTCTCCTTATTTGTACCTCACTTTTTTACTCTTTATTATCATTTGATAAAAAGTCCTTAACTTTAATGTCATTGAGTTTTATCAGTATTAATGCTTTTATGGTTTGAATTTTCATGCCAGGTGTAAAAAAAAAAACTTATACCCCACAATATTGTCTTCTAAATACTTTATAGTTTTGACTTTCACATTTACATATTTACTCGACCCAGAAATGATCTCAATGTACAGTGCAAGGCTCAATTTTCATACAGGAAATCAATAGATCTAAAACTATATAATGAAAAATCCATCATTTGCCCACTGACCTGCAATGCTATCTCTGTCATAAATCAAGTTTTCTTACCTATTAGTCTGTTCTGGCATCTCTATTCTGTTCTATGGGTCAATTTTTCTATCGCTTTACCAATCCATACACACAGTACACTCTCCTTTTTAAAGGCATCTTTAATATCTTTCAATATTTAACCATATTCCCAAGGTACCTGTTCCAATCATCAGTTGCTGTATAACAAATGATCCCCAAATTTGCAGATTAAGACAATACCATCTATGCTGCTCATGAACCTGCAATTAAATGAAAGTTTAGCAGGGACAGTTTGCCTCTGGCCAGTCCACATCAAATGGAGTGAACCATGGGCAGACGGGCACTGGATCTCCCGGGGCCCCAAGCCACACAGGAAAGGCAAATGGAGACGCTCTGTAACAGCCCCACCTAATGTCCCTGTCCGCAGCCAGTATCGACCACCAGAACACACTCGTTTCTAATGGGTTTTCTGGCCTTCTTTTTTCTTCATTCATTTCTCTATACATAAAAATTATATATGTGGGATAAAGTGTATGGGGAAAAAATCGTATCCTATATGTGTGTTGTCCAATGTTACAGCAACTAGAAATATGGCTATTTAAATTTAAATTAAATAAAATTAAATTAAAACATTAGTTCCTCAGTCATACTAACTACATTTCAAGTGCTCAATAGCCAGCCACATGTAACTGTGGCCTATACTGAAGTAGTGCATATTTGAGAAAATATTTCCATCGGCTCAGAAAGATCTATTGGATGTACTACACCCTTACTAATTTTTTTCTGCTGATAAAACTAAGCCTATGTTAAAATCTACTCCTGTGAGAGTGAATTTCCTTGTAGTTCTATCAATTTTTATTTCATATATTTTGAGGCTCTATAATTAGGTGCATTTAAGATTAGAAATGTCATATCAAGCTGGTAAATTGAGTCTTTTACCATTACAAAAGTAGTAGCAACTGTCTATCTCTAGCAATGTTAATATAGTTAAGCCAATTTTCTTTTAATCAGTATTAACCTGGCATATATTTTCATATCCTTTTATAGTCAACCATTGCTATAGATTATCTTTTAGTTATGCCACTTATAAACCATATAGTTGGATTCATCCCATCTTGCAATCTCTGCCTTTTAATTAGATCATTTAGTCCACTTACATTTATTGTAATTGTTGATGTGTGTTTACCTATTTTTACCCTTTCTGCCACATATCTCATCTTTATCTTCTCTTGCCTTTAGATGACTTTTTTCTTATTCTATTATTACCTTTTTAATTTCTAAGTCACACAGCCAATTTCTAGTCTTTCAGCAACTATAGAAATCACAGGAAGCACATTTACAAAGACCTTTAAACATCTGAATGCTGATATTCTCTTCCTAACTTTTACATCAGTGCTGCCAAGTATTTTAATTCTGCTTTTTTTTTAACCCAAGAGATTATTATTGTTTTATTCAGTCAATATTTGTTTAGATTTATCCATTTTCATGGATCACACTTTCTTACGTTGTCAGACTTTCCAATTAGGTGTTTGTGTTTTTGTTTTTTGTTTTTGGCCTTCTCTGCATTTGGATAATTTTCCTTTTACCTGAAATATATCTTTTAGAATTTCCTTTAATGACAGCATATTGGTAGCAATCTGTCAGTGTTAATTCGTCTGAAAATATCTTTATTTTACCCATGTTTCTGAGAGATATTTTTGCTGAGTATAAAAATTGGGGATCATAGTTATTTTCTTTCAGTCCATTGATGATATCATTCTAGTGTTGTCTGGCTTCCACTGTTGATGTTCTGATGCTGGGCCCTAGTCTTACAGTAGTGCATTCGAAGGTAATCTGTCTGGCTGCTTTTAAGAATTCTCTCTGCCTTGTATTCGGCACTTTCACTATCATGTCTAGGTAGATTTCTTTTTGTTTATCCTGATGGGATCTACTGGGTTTCTACATAGTAGTATCTGCATCAGTTAGTTTTACAATATCCTCAGCCATTTGCTATTCATCAAATAGGGTCTACAGTGCCATATTTGTGTTTAGAGTGTCTGTTTGTTTTCCTTCTGAAATACCAATGTTTTTGGTCTGAAATTTCAGTATTGAAATCTCTGAAGGTCTAATTTCGTTATCCATTATTTTTTACTGGCTTTTCCTCATAGTTTTTTCATTGCTTGTTTGGTAATTTTCAAATTCTGAATTAATTTTTTTTATAATTTTACCTATGAAATTTGAAATCTGAGTTAAATGGAGACTCCGCCAGAGAGACTTGTTTTTATTTTTGATAAACAACTAATTCTGGGCTTAAGGTTTCTTGGACCACGCAGGTCATATGAATTCAGGCAATAAGGCCACTTGAGGGTCACCATGAATTCTCAAGGGGTACCTTGCATCCGTCTCTCAGCACCAAGGCTTGACACACGTAATTTTCTCTACAATCACCTGGGTGTAAGAGCTCACTTTCATATCACCCTGAATGTTGCACTTTGAAGTCTCAGCTTTATGTGGTTGGGCTGGAGTTTCTTAGATTCCTCACCTTAGGCTTTGAGTTTTATTCTCTATCTTCTGGGCTCCTTGAGGTCATAAACACCATAGATGAATGTTCAGCAAAAGCCCTCAAAGTTGGCTTCGAATTGTGCTTATCTCTTAAGATCTCCTTCTTTCATTTAGTTTTTGGGCTTCAAGCAGTCTTTACTAACATACATATCAAATATATTTGAGTTTTTTTCCCCCAGCATTTTCGTCATTTTCATCAGGGTACCTACCTAGCCATACTATCGAATGAGAGGTACAGGATCCTCATCTGAAGAGATTATGTCTGAGAGTAGAAATGTGCTCAAGAACAATTTAAATACACTATGACAGATCCATGTTAAAGTGTAGTCTGAGATTTTGGCAGATCTTTAAGGCTTTCTTTTAACAAGATCTGTTGATGACAGTAGGAAACTGCACTGACAAGTCAGGAAGTATTCTGGAAGCTAGGAACTTGTCCGCCTGCCCCACTTTAATATAATTTGGTCTCGAGGAAAAACCAAGTCTTTGAGGGGATCACCTTAATTCAATGAGGTCAAATGAGGTAAATACTGTAAATATCTGTATCTTGTCTTTGCAATTCCAATTGTAACTCCCTTGAGAGCAAACACTGTGTTCTCTAAGTCTTCCAATCCTTCCCCTCTTAGTTCTTACCCACTTCCTACAAGAATCAAATATAGTGCCTTTCACCACAGGATCTCCTTGGCTCTCAATTCTCACAAGATCTCATATGATTCTGAAAGTGTTTCTAGACCAAGAAAGCTGCATTAAAAAAGTTACATTCCATCTGCCCTTTCCATAGCACATCCTCTTCTATTATTAAATTAACCACTACTCTGGAATAAAATGAGAATGTCAGAGCTGGCAGAAGCCTCAGAGATCAACAATTTACAGCTAAGGAAACAGAGGCCCAGAACTGGACGGCTGAGAGCTGAGTTACAGCTGAAGTCCAGTTGCCGACTCCGTGCCCAGGATTTTGCTCACCCAAGCTCTGGGTTCTGGAATGGGGATGGTTGGGGGAGGGGCGGGGGAAAGAGATCGGACAGCTTATCAAAAAAACCAAAACCAAAACAAAAAACCCTGCAACTACACCGTGAGGTAACGCCTGTCCTCAAGGAGAGGAAGCCCTGCCCGGCTGCGACCCCTGGACAGAGTCTGTAGGGGGAGAATGCGGCAAAGGACAAGCGAAACGTATCACGCCGAGAACGAGCTGGCCGCGAGACACGGTGAGTCCAGGGGTCCTCGGAGCACCGGGCGAGCTCACAGCCAGGGATGGGGACCCAGAGCTTCCAATCCACGCCACCTCCCCAGCCTGGAAACGGGCTCTCTATTGGCAAGACGGAGAAACGTGCGGGGACCGTCAGAAATCCAAGAACATGCAACAAGCCTGAGAAGTTTCCCAGCCCAGGTGCCGTGACGCTGAGGCTCTGGCCAGACGCGGAAGAAACCGGCCAGGGGGGGCAGAGCCCCGGGGTCGCAGGGGGAGGGCGGTCTTCACCCGCGCGGGCGGCAGCCCCGAGGACACCCAGCCCCGCCCCGGCCAGGGGCTCCGCCATCCCGAACGCGCCCCCGAGTCGTGCCAGAAGGACTCTTACCCGAGCAGGCGCCGACTCCGCCATGGCTGCCAGTCGCCCCTCAACAGCCGGACCCCACCTGATACCCCTCGGGCTGCGTGCCGCTCCCCTGGGCAACCTGGGTCCCTCCTCGAAGTGACCACCAGGGCCGTGTTGACACAAGGTGCATTGTGGGAGTGCGGTCCTCCGAGGCCAAGATGGGCTCCAGCCGCTCTTCCTCGGAGCGCGGCATTCCCATTGCGCCCCCGTGCGGCAGGAGGATGAACGGCGGCTCGGCGTTCCGGGCCAGTGGGTTGACAGTGGAAGGGCTCAGTCAGTCCCTCAAGCCCAAGTTCAGAATTTCAGGCAAACCCATGGGCCTTTGTGTGTCTTCTACGAGCCTAGCAGTCTGCTAGACACTTTGAAGGATTCCAAAATGTTTAAACTTAGACTTTGCTCTGAGGGGAGACGTAATCTATTTGGGGGAAAACAGCTATGGTCCCAAATGGCAGGTGTCTTATTCCAAATTGTTAATTTGCTTTTTAGAAACTAGAAACACAGTTCCCATCCCAGCGCGGGGTCAGGTGCCCCGGCCAACCCACTGCGGCCTATTAATTATGGTGATCACATGCTCTGGATCCCTCTGAGAGCTAAACTCTCAACATTCACAGGGCTGGGTCCTTCTTAGCCTGTGGAGCTCAGGTCAGACTTTACCTCCTCCCTGCCCGCCCACCCCGTCTACAACCGGACAGCCTCCTCCATCCCAACCCTCAACCTAGGTACCTGCCTCGAAATCTGTTATAGTATTTATTGCTATCTGAAATAACCTCATGTCCCCATTAGTTTACATCGTAATTATGTGCCTCTTTCACTAAAATGTCCCTCCATAGTACCCTCCATTTCTTTAACAAAGAAGTGCCCTAATAAATATTTTTAGGTGCTTGAATGGTGAATCAGAGAGTGAGCTAGGAAAAGTCACCTCCCAGAAAAGGCATGATGTCCAGACAAGTGGATCAACACAAGGCTGATTGAATCATTAATATCTAAAGAAAGAATGGGCCAGGTGGCGCATACTAGTCAGCCATGGACATGTGTCCAAGGTCTGTCCTACTCTCTCAGGCCAACAAAAACATACTGCAGACACAGAAAAGAACGTACCACGACTGTGGAGACAGACCTTATCAGGACATAGGATAATGAGGTCATTAAACACTTCAGTTATGGAACTCATGCCCTCTGCCAATTCTATGTTCAACAGGCAACCTTCTGATGATACAGGTTCTCATGCAGCTACTAGGAGACCACATGCAGGTCAGGCTGATGCAAATGTCCAGCCCTCCTCTGGAAATTACGAAACCGATACTCTGGATTACCCATCAGTCAGTCTCTAGAGTCAGCCTGATCGAGCATCCCTGAATCTGGAACTCTGGAAGAATATTTAGATCACATTTCCAGTGCGCAAGGGAGGCAATACCAGGTACTGGTTTGAAGTCTTGTGGGCTGTTAAACAGTGGGTCCCTGGCCCAGAGTGGCCACTTACTAGCTGCAGACCTTGGGCAAGTCATTAACATCTTGGCACATCCGTTTCCTCATTATCAGTGCAAAATAATAATAGCATGTATCCCAGAGAGATGTGCAGATGAAATGTTAGTTCGAGTCAAGTGCTTAGAACAGTGTCAGTCACTGGGTAAGAGCTCAGGCTAGTATTCTTTGCTTCCCAGCTCCTTCACTTACTAAGTGGTGTGGTTCATGCTCACTCTGCCTCGGTGTCTCCCCACTGAGAATAGAAACACCACCTTCAAGGATTGTTGATGGAATTAGAATGACACGTGTTAAGTAAAGTATGTATGTAGCTGAAAGCCTGGCAGATAGCCAGCACTCGGCAACAGGCAATTTCTCATTCGGTTTGTTTTTGCTTTGGTAAGGTCCAAGCCCTGAACTGCAATGAATTCACCATGATAAATGTCACCTTGTTTGTCTCTCAGAAGCCACCCATTTGTCCTTCCCCAATGACACTCAGATCTCGACACATGCTTTTAAATAAACTTTTAAATGAGGTTCACAATTATTCCCATCAGTGGCAGTGGTATCAGACGAATCAAGAAAATATATTCTTAGTACCTGTATCCTGTCATCTTTATATCTGCAGAATGATCGCAACATGCAGAGCTGAACATAACCTTAGACATTATCTCACCCACACCCTCACTTTTAGTGACAAAGTATTCTCTGAATCACAAATGGTATAAATTAAGTTTAAAATAATGCTTTAAAAATATTTATCTTGTTCTTTAAATTTTCTAGTGTATGATTTATAGCATACATAACCTTAGCATATATATGTACATACATGTATGCCCAAACATTTTTTATTCAAGAAAGTTTATAGGCCACGGCTTTACTCCATTTAGAAGAGGCCCTTTCTATTCTGTTCCGCTTACTATCCCACAAGTCAAGTCTCTAGATGGTAGGGACAACATCTTTTGTGTTTCTTCCCTCGATAAAAAAAAAAAACACCCTGGGAACATGCTCCACTCAGCTTGTAGGTCAGTAAGAATCCTTGAATGAACACACCTTGGCTTAATCTGTGTCCCACCCTGCTGGACATATGTGTGCAGTGGGCATCTGATGACTTCATCAGCCTAGCACTTCTTCTGGGCATATCACCTCGTTCTCTTTGGGAACTTCTCCAGTTCTGGAAGGACATATAAACAGCTCTTAGCAATGGATGCTTCTTAACAGGGAGTCTGGTAGGAAAGAGTTTTACTCTTGTCTTTTTTTTCCTCCATTTAAATTTTTACTACGTGCATTTTAAATTAAAAGTTAATTTTAATTGACAGATTCTCAGAATAAAACCTGCCCCAAAGCAGGCCCCTGTTCTGCTTCAGAAAGTGGACCACCGAGTCCAGACTGAGGATCCTTGCCACCTGTGAGAGGTTCACATTGAGAGTCACTGCCTTTGATCAGCTCAAGGGGCAGAGCTCACTCTAGAACTCTCCCAGGGCCGGTGATGGATGCTTGGGTGACTCGACTCTCGGTGGAGCCGAGGAGCTCTTGGGGACCAGGGATCCTCCAGACGGGGACCCAGGAAACCAGATACTAAGTATCGGCCCTCTTACTTGCTCAGTCACTAAACCTCTTTGGGAATCAGCTCCTTGAGGGTAAAATAAAGGGATACACTCAAACGACATGCTCAAATGTTTCAGGCCCATGTCTCAATAGTATTGATTTCTCCTTCTCCATACTCTCAACAGCCCAAAAAAATTTTTGTTGTTGGTCATATTTTCCATGATTTAGGTTATGAAAATACTCATTTTCTGCATATGCTTTTGGAAAGCTGAACACTGGCCCTTCCCAACCAAAACAGGGAACTGAAGGGCCTCTTCTGCACTAACAAAACTCCATTGAACATGACTTTGTTTCATTTCTCATTGCAACTTTTCTAAGACTTGCCTCCTTCAAAGAGCAGAATGAAGAAAAAAACATCCATGAGTTGGATTCCAGTCCAACGAGGCTTTCCTGTACAAAGCCGCGCTGGAGAGCCCTCGGCCTTGCAAACATGCAGTCTGCAATCTGGACATTTTATTTAGTTTTAAGAATTCCCTTTGCATGTGGCAAAAATGGGTCTGAGGAAAATAGTGCGGTACAGATGAGGGGGAGGCGGAAGTAGAGCGCTCACAAACGCGGTGCCGGGAGCTGGATGCCACCTGTGCCCCCGGCCGGGAGAGAAGCGGGGTCGATGGGAGGAGCAAGAAAAGTCATTCTCGACACAAACCAGGGTCCTGGGGCATGCCACCCCAGCCCAGTGCCTGGCCATGCAAGATGCAGGACTGGAGACTGTGGCCTCAGGACCACAGAGCATTTGCACCAACACAAGGAGTCCTTTGGGCGCCTCCGGAGGCGCCTGCAGGGTCTGGAGCAGCGGAGGTCTGTGTCCATGTCCACGAGCATGACAGTTGACAGATAGCACCAGATGGGAGGCTCAGAGCAGGAGAGAGGCTGAGGCTCTCAGCCTCTAGCACCCACTTGGCCGGCCCTCCTGGGAAGAGACTCACTTCCTTGAGGGCTGCTCCTGCAGCCCGAGGCTCTCCCTCTGCCCTGGGGAAACTGGAATCGGAGTGAGGTCTGACCCAGGGCGCCTGCTGCTCTGGAGGGCCGGGTCACTACTGCGCAGTGAGGAGATGCTGCTGCACCAGATCTGAGGGCCGGGAGGTGGAAGGGCAGGCCGAGGGCCCACAGAGGGGGCACCTTTCCGAAGCCCAAGCAGGGGCATTTTGCAGCCTATCTGTTCCCATTCCCAGGAACCCCAGGAGTTGGCCCTGTGCTGCTTCTGGCTATTTTGGGTGGGTCAGGGGAAAGGGAGAAGAGAGAGACCGGAAAAGGCCGGACCAGAGAGGTCTCTCCAACAGCGGAGGTAGGCAGTGTGTGGTGGGGACACAGCGCTGGGGTCAGGAGCCCTGGCCCCAGCTCTGCCACTCTCTTCTTGTGTGCATTTCGCTACACCATCTCTCCTGCGCCTCCTTTCCCATTACCAGGTCAGGCAAATCCTACCCCACTTACCTCCGAGGGATAGGCTAAGGGTGAAAATAGATAACGGATAGAAAACACGTTTAAAAAAGTATAAAGCGCTATTCAAACGCGAGGCAGTGTTGTCATAGAGATGGTATCCCGCGGCACATCCGTCAGCGCAGTCACACCAGTCGCTTCCTTTGTCAGCGTCTCTCACCCTCGGGACCTGATTTCCTGACCTCGGAGGGCTTCGGAGAGCCCCTGGGCAGTGTCAAGATGCTGCTGCATCAGCTGCTTGCTTCCGCTGATCAGTCTGTGACCCCAGTGGCCGAACGGGGCACTCTCGGTGTCTGAGGGGAGTGCCCGACGCTCTTGCCTCATCACTGTCCCGCCGGCACCTTTCCTGCGGGAAGCCACCGAGCTGGCCGCTCGGACCACTCTATGAGATGAGCTGGGGTGTCCATTCCGGCGGACAGGTCCAGGGCACCCCTGCCCACCCCCCGGGGGGCCTCGTTTGGAGTGCAACTCCTGCTCCCGGCTTCCAGCAGGTGGCCGGTGGAGGGAGGGAAGGCGAGCCGAGATGGTGGGTCCTCAGGCCGCCCCCAGGCCTGCCCCAGCCCTGCTCCTGCCCCTGGGCCCTCCCCTCCCCCAGCCCAGCCCTAGTCTCGCTCGGGTGGCGCCTGCACGGGCCGCAGGGCGCCGAGGCCCGGGCCCCCGCCGTGCACGCGCAGGTGGTCCTTGAGCGACTCCTTGTAGCGGAAGCTCTTGCCGCACTCGCCGCACGCGTAGGGCCGCTCGCCCGTGTGGATGCGCTGGTGCTTGAGCAGGTTCTGCTTGCGGATGAAGCTCTTGCCGCAGAGCGCGCACTGGAAGGGCCGCTCGCCCGTGTGCAGCCGCTGGTGGTTCTGCAGATGCTCCTTGCGGCTGTAGGTCTTCTCGCACTCGGAGCACTTGTAGGGCCGCTCGCCGCGGTGCGTCATCTGGTGGCGGATGAGGCCCGAGTGGCAGTTGAAGCTCTTCTCGCACTCGGCGCACTCGTAGGGCCGCTCCTTGGTGTGGCTGCGGTGGTGGATGATGAGGCTCTTGCGCACCCCGAAGCTCTTGCCGCACTCGGGGCACGAGTAGGGCTTGCTGCGCGCGCCGTGCAGGAGGCCGCGCCGGAGCCCGCCCCCGGGGCAGCAGCTGCCGCAGCCCCCGCCGCCCCCGGGGCCCCCGCCCGCGCCCCCGCCGCCCGCCAGCGCCCCGGCCGCCGCGCCGCACTCCCCGGCCAGCGCCGGGAAGCCGTCGTCCAGCAGCCCCGCCGCGCCCCGGCTCGGGGGGCCGCCCGCGCTCTCGGCCGCCGCGGCCGGGGGCTGGCTCGGCGGCGCGGGCTGGGGCTGCGGGGCCGGGTTCTTCACCAGCAGCAGGCTGTCACCTGGAGGGGGAGACACAGAGAAGTGACAGGCTGCCAGCGCTCTGCCCGGGACCCCACGGCGTCCCCAATTTCCTCTGTGGCCCGGCGTGAGTCACGGGTGATCTGGGCCTCAGGTTCTCTACAGAATGAGACTGAACGAGGCAAGCGGTCACAGTCACGCCCCGCATGGCTCTAGGGCTCCTTGACCCTCCGACCTGCCCAAAGCCACCTGGAGCGCACCAGAAGAGTCAAGTAAGCAGCGGCGTTTAGGACAGAACATGCCTCCAGGATGCAGGGGGCTGCTCGGCACAGAGAAGGCACCAAGGCGATATTTGTCACGTAACAGAAACTAAAGGAGGCCGGAACCACTGTTTTAACCTAAGGCAGTGCATAACGCAAGAACTTCAGGACAGCGCTCTCAAATCGCATTCTCTGGGTGCCGGGGTGCCCCCGCTCCGGGCTCCTGGCCAGCACTCACTCCGGAAGTGGAAGCGAGCGCCTGGTTCCCCCGGACTCCAAAGTCCTCCTACTTCTGACTGGCTGGAGCCTCACCCACGCTACCTCTGGGTGAACCAGATGGTGTTCCTGTCAGAGAGCAGGGACTAATGCACACTCATTAATCTCTGAGGCCGGGCATTCCTTTTAGTAAATAAAGTCTGGTGTCCAGTTAGGCTGAAGTCTGAAGGAGGATGATGGCAGGGACAGACTGGTATCAAGTATCTCTGAGTTTTACTCTCTACCCTCACTGCCCTCTCCCCTTCCAACCCCTACCGGGATGGTTGTGCCAAGGCCATACCAAAAGTCCAACCGGTTGTCCTTGGCAACCCCAACACTGGATGTGTTTTGGTGGTCAAAAAAAATCACAGGTGAGGTGCTAATTTCATCTTCCAAAATTAACACTGGCTCATTTTGGAAGAAAGACAAGGGACTCTGATAAGAGGCTTTGGGACTGGACAGGCAGGAGAAGCATCTCCAGATTCCCCCGTCTCCCAAACTCTGGGCATGTCCTGCTAAATGCTAAGGTTCCAAGGCCCCCAGAGAGAAAACAACACGAGGCAAATGGTTCTATGGCTCAGCACAGCCAACTGAAGAAGTAAAATGGTCCAGTAATTTACAGGGCCTTTCAATTTCCACACAGGCTTCCTAGATCTGTCCCGCAACCGCACGGGAGGAAAAGGCTCCTCCAGGCCCACACGCTCCTAGCCGACTTGCGAAAATCAAAAGATAGCCTTGAGGGACACAGGTTTGGGTAGAATCTCCTGGCACGATGTGTGATGAACGTGTACCTATGCGTTCAAGGCCAAAGCTAGAAACGGTAGCCAGAGCTGTTGTCACTTCTCCCTGTCCTCACAGTCAGTCCCTGGCTTTCCCTGTCTCATCTCACCCAATAGGTTAGAAAGAAGACTACTTTGAATTCTTTCTTAAATGAGGACACACACTGTTCCTCTCTGGTCCCCTGCTCGTTCCCCCAGTTCCTCCCCACTCTCCAGACTGAACTAAACGTGTCTCACTGACAATGGGCATTCGCTTACCTGGGTTTGAAATAGCCTTTCAGACCAGAAATAACCTGTGTCCTCAGCTCTTAGGTGGATTTTAAGCTCTCAGAGGGCGTCAGGAGTATGGACTAGGAATATATGTTTAGCTGTCCCTTCAACAAACTCCAACCAACGAGGAGACACTAACTCAGCTGTTCTCAGGGCGATGGCACTGGGTCTGGCAAGGAATGCTGGCCATGCGCTGAGCGTTAGATAATCCATGAGCACAGTGCTACGGCCACCAGCCAATGAGCGGAGTTTCACCCGAGACCCAAGTCGAGTGGGATGTTTGGTCGGAAACTTGTTGGGGGAAAAATACCCTCTCTCCCTACTTGAGCTGGAGGATCTTCACCAGTGACACTGGGGTGTCAGCTCAGAACTTGGGTACTGTGGCCAGTGTTTCCCAGTATGTGAGCCACCTGCTGCCAACACCACCTGCTCAGGCACCAGCGGCTCAGCGCGCTCCCGGCCCATTCACCTTTCCCTGCTGTTGTAGGCTGAACTGTATCTCCCAAAAAGATAATGTTGAAATCTGAACCCCCAGGACCTTGAAAGGTGACCTTATTTGGACATAGGGTCCTTGCAGATGTAATTAGTTAAGATGAGGTCATACTGGAGTTGGGGGTGGGGCCTGATCCAATATGACTGTCCTTTTAAGAGGCTGGCCTGGTGAAGATACAGACACAGAGGGAGAGCATGCGAAGACAGAGAACTGGGGTGACACAGCGACAGGCCCAGGAACGCCAAAGATTGCCGACAAACGCCAGAGGCTCGGACGAGGTGGGGAAGGGTTCCCTATGGCTTTCAGAGAGGGCGCTCCTGGTCCCCAGAACTGTGAGACAACACATTTCTGTTGCCTAAAGCCACCCAGTTCATGGGACTTTGTTAAGACGGCCCTAGGAAACGACCACAGCTCCAAAAGGGAAGGGGGCAGTGCTCTGGTTAGGGACCACTGAAAGGCCGCCGTGACCGAGCATCGCCCTATCAGGGGTGGCCCGGGGCGAGTCACCTCCCTCTGGACAAAACATCCACAATGTAGTAGGGCCCGGGGCGCAGTACTCACCGGGCCAGAGTCTAAGCTGGGCTCTCCTTCTATGGGATCACGCGGGCCCCAGGCGTACGGCTGCTCCTCCTGCTTGATCCATGACAAAATGTCATGCGCTGAGATCAGAGACTCTGTTCGAGGAGAGAAGGCAGCCTTCGCTGTTCACTCCCGCCGAGCCGCCCACCCAAGCTTTGGAAACCAGCACATGCGAAGGCTGTTGCTCCGGCTCGCAGGGCACGTGGCAGTTTTGGTTCACTTACTGGCTGTCCTCCCCGAGCTCATGCCCTCCTAAATGGGACCTCACTTGTGCTCGCTACGTTTCCAGGTGGCCAGGGATGAGGAGGTTTGTCTCGGGTCTATGAGGCGGCAGAGCCAGGATCAGAACCCAAGTCTCCAGACTCTGTCCACTGAGGCCCAGAGCAGCCTGTGGGTCCCGGGCAGGCCAGAGAGCAGCCTGGTCTCTGACACCCACGGGACCGAGGCATCAGAGGCAGGACTTAAAAATCAGGTCATTTGTAAGAGCTGTTGTGGAGACTGGCTCCTTATCAGGGAAGGATCGGCTGTCCCTTCTGCCCTGGAACCGTCTCCACTCCCCAGAGTAAGGCCGCAGAGTAGAAAAACTACAAGGTATGCTAGATGTTACGTCCTGGCATGGGAGGTGGTCACCAAACAAGATGACACTGGATTTCTCCAGGTCTGCAAACATATGTGAACACACGAACACACACACACACGCACGTGTGTGGCTTCCCTGTGGTTCTTTTATGTTTTCCTTTAGGCCTGGACCCTGCTCAGAAGTTTTCTGGGAGACATCTAACTAGCATTTGCTCAAAAATACCAAGAACTGTAAATTCCTTTCTTTTTGTCACACAAGCCTTTTTGGTTATATGTATTGTTCAAAAGTCAGTGAAGTATTATTTACAGTGACACAGTAAACTATCGACTTAATGACTCCTTTAGAAAAATCCTCTTCACTTTACTAAAAGTTATGAAGCCTGTGCAAAGTCACTAACTGAGCCTATTTTTTTTTTTTTTTTTTTGGTCCTCTGAGCCTTCACTGGCCTTTGACCAAAAGTGACTCAATCACTGGTGGATTTGTCAAAAGTTAGAAAAGTCAGCTGAGAGGCGACTGTACCCCCCGATCTTCATTCTGGCACCCTGCTCACCTGAATTGGGGTCGGTTGGTATATCTCTCTCTGCCAAGTCCTGCTGATCCCACACACACGGGGGCTCCTCCTGTTTGATCCGGGACAAGAGGTCCTGGGCAGAGGCTGGCGAGTCTGCACACGGGGACAGAGTGGCAAAGGTGTTGGGGAACACGAAAATGCCCACAAGTTTGTGCTTTGAGTAAATCTCTCATTTCATGCAATTACGTCTTTTCCCTACAAGTCGGGTATAATTAAATTTTGCTAATGAGTCAAGGGTTTGAGTCAACTTGGACTTAACAGAGCTTTTGCTGTGAATAGCTGGCTACTATCAGGGAGTGACATAATAGTGACTTCGAGAGAGAGTCCTGCGTTTTAGGAGCTTAGAAGAGGCTCATGTTCGTATACTGAGCACTGAGCACTACCGCAGGAAGAGGCATCTTAGCATCATTCCAGGAGAATGATGCCTTCCGGGAAGCCTTTTATCTGAACCATTTTAACTCAATTTTTCCAAGATGCACCCTGTCTTCTCTCTTCTGCAAAGTCTATTCAACCTTTTACCCTCTTATTTCTGACATCTCTTGGAAGATGTAATACCGTGGTGCCTTCGGGGACTGTGCTGGATGACAAGGGACCTGGCTTTCCTCAACCCAGCCACTGTTAGCACTTACCTATGGGTGTGAGGGTCTGACTAAGGGGATGAGGTTTGAGGTTACTTATCTAACCTGTGGATAAGTAAAGAGCTATAGTGCGTTAATATATCTTGTGCTGGTTAATCTTATGTGTCCACTTGGCTAGGCCGCAGTACCCAGATATTTGGTCAAACATTATTCTAGATGTTGCTGTAAAGGTATTTTTTTTAAGATGGACTTTATGCTGAAATCAGTAGACTCTGGATAAAGCAGATTACCCTCCATAATGTGGGTGGGCCTCACCTAATCAGTTGAAGGTCTTAAAGAAAATACTAGCCTCCCCTGAGGAAGAAGGAGTTCTGCCAGCAGACAGCCCTGGCTTCCCAGCCTGCTGGCCCATCTGAAGGTTCTGGACATGCCAGCTTCCACAATCATGGAAGCCAATACCTTTCAATCAATCAATCAATCAATCAACTGATCTATTTCTCTCTCTCTACACTCACACACAAGCACCTCCCCTCATTGGGTCTCTGGAGAATGCCAAAGCACATCTGCTCTAACATCAGTTCTCACACCCAGAGTCCAGCTGGATGCCATCCAAGAGGAACCCTCCAGACTGCCCCATAGGACTGCAGCCAAGCCTGTGCCCAGTGCAGAGGCCTCAGCCCGTAAAGGCTTGTCCAAAACAATGAAGGCTCTTTCGGGTCTGAAGCAGGTGTTATGGACCGGTACCCTGCCCACAGAGCCTCATGAGGTGCCTTCACACAGTACTGCTGCCCTGATGGTGCCTGTCACGGGGGAGGAAGGGGTTGTTAAAACCTGATATTACAGAGGAGAGAGGAAACGGAACTAAGCCCAGACAAGGCTACACACCGGTCAACGCCCCGGGCCCTGTTGGCACCCATCCTGGATGCACAGCTCTCCCATTTCTAGCTCAGGCCCCTGGTCATGCAGGCATGGGGCATAGCACTGGGGACCCTGTGGGACCCTGTGGGACCCCTCCGCCCCCAGCTCAGTGACTATTCTGCTCACTCACCGGTGACGGGTTCCGTGGCGACGGCTCGCTCCTCAAGGCCCCGCTGACCCCGGGCCTGACACAGCGTTCCTCCCGCTTCACCTGAGAGGGGGCGTCCTGTGCAGGCACTAGCGGCTCCGCTCCTGGGGACACAGAATCGCATCATTCGGGTCTTTTTTTCCTGAATGATCATCACCCAAACGCTCTTGGGGTCGGGAGTACGGCTGATAGCACTCGCCGAGGAAGAGCCCAAGAGTCTCGGGTTCCTGGGGGTGACTCTGAGGAACCCCGAGGAGCGGAAGGTCCCAGGAGCAGAGAGGCGATCAACATCCAGGACAAAAGGGCAGGCTGAGGGACAAAATGAGGTGTGAAAGCTGGGAGAGAGTTCCAGAAACAGCCTCACGCTAGGCTGGGTGCGGATCAGGAGCAGGCCATAAGTTTGACCTTTGTGTAGGGTAGGGTCTTCCTTGGTTTTCACCCCAGTTAGAAAGAGTAGGCCAGACACAACACAGACACACACACACAGACACACAACACACACGAGACACACATACACATACATGATCAGCAGGAAGTTAGATAGGCAGAGAGATGCAACCCAGCCCTGTTCCCAGATGGGTAATGCACAGCCACCTTATGCATAAAAGACAGGGAGATATCTTCTGTGTAACCCCAAGACGTGACAAATAGGGCATTTTCCTCCAGTAATGATCTATGGCACACTGTCCTGCCCTGGACGCAGACGGCTCAGGCAGCGGGACGGAGGTTAGATGAGGAATCGGAAGACATAGGTCCTGGCATCGACTGTGCCAACCCAGCCCGGCAGATGAGTCACTGGACCCCTCTGGCTCTCAGTCTGCTAGTCCCATCCTCAAAACGGGCCTAGCAGTCCCTGTCCTATCTCGCGCACGCTGATGGACGAAACTCAGTAAACCGTGAGGTTACAGTGCTTTCAGGGTTGAAGGTTACCAAAGCCGCTGACCTCAGACGTCGGCAGGTTCTACATATTTTTGCCGCACGCATGTTTGCCATGAACATTTTTGCCATTAGCATCTCCCTGCACAACTAATTGGCCATAAGGCAATTTCGTCGTAAAAGATAGAATTATGAAAATAAGAGGGCCATTAAAAAGGATGTGATGAAACATGAAAAATAACCAAATTAAAAAATTTATTATGAAAAATGAAAATACATTGTCTTCCAAGTCTTTCCTTCACAGCATTATACTTTTTTTATTTTTGCTGGTTGATTCGTCTGCTCGTTTGCCATGGCCCTTTTTCTTTCTCACTACATTTTCTTCCCTCGTTAAGAGAACTCATAAGTTTCCACAAAGAATCGCTAACTAATGCTCTTGACGACTTGCGAATCAGTAGCCACCTCTTCTACACTTGGTAAACTCTTGGTGCTGATGGGCAGGGGAGGGTCGACTGCTTCCCGGAGGATTTGCAGAAACCGACGTGTGACCGCTCTCTAGCATGGGACGCGACCTGGCTTTACGTGCAGCTGTTATCATCCCCAATTTTAAGATCGCCACATCTACTTGTCATCTTGTGGATCACTCTGAGGGCTGAGATTATGTAACGTAAATATGGGAGTAACTACAAGAACTTCCTCAATGGACAAATGAAACCAAACTGACAACTAGCTTAAGTCCAAGTAACTTGTTATTTTATCTTCTGTGGTAAAATCGCCTTATGGCCAGTCTTACAGCCGGTCACAGCGTAGCTACATGTCCATGCCCACGCCCTTCCCCGTCCCCCACCCACCTGCCTCGGGCCGGGCCTGGGGCTGCTCACTACAGGTCACACTACCAGGCCTCGGCAGGCCGGAAGCGCCCTGTCCTCTTTTCTCCGCCCGGCTTACCTGGGCGTCCAGAGCTGTGTGGCTCTGAGGACGAACGTCCCCAGTGTACATTCAGGCCCTGAAATCTCGTCCTGTAAGTGACTGTCCCATTGAGTGGCAGCAGAACAGGCCCCACGAGCAACTCACGAGAAACCCTGTTGGATTCGGGCCAGGACAGAGGGGCTTCTCTCCTGCCCTGCCCTGGACGGGGGTCTTTTCAGCTGCCATCACCTGTGTCCGGATCCATCAGGATTTCTCTGTCTCCCGGGTCACGCTGCTCCCACACGCAAGGCTCTTCCCTGGGCTCAGCCTGGGATGGAGCATCTGGCTTGGGCGCTGTCCCCTCCGCATCTGGAATGAGCGGGAAGGGGAGGAAGGCCCAAGGGAAGGTGACCGAGGGGTCCTCACCAAGGGCATTGACAGACACTTCCCTCCCCGAGCCCCCTCCTCAAAGAGTGGTGGCGTCACACAGCACTCGATTCCATAATGATCAGCCCGGTTACTGCGTGTTTAATTTTCACCCTGTTACGAATCATTCTATCTTCCCGCATTATAAGCAAATCGTTTCTTGGGTTTACATTAGGTATAAACACAAAACACTTTGCCCAGGTGGTGTGACCGGGGGTTGAAAGCATGTCACCCCCCTCTGCAGGACCGCTGGCCAGAGGCAGGAGGGCGTCCTTACCCAGGGACATCAGGGTTTTGTAGTTCTCCTTGACGAGGTTGTTGTAAAGCTCCTTCTGCCATTCATCCAAGTTCTTCCACTCGTCCTCGGAGAAGTAAACGGCGATGTCCACGAAAGTCACAGGAACCTGGGCCAAAAGAGAGTGTGAGTCTGGCACCCCGCCTGCTTCTCCCAGCACGTCCCCTTCATGGGCCACGGGCCGCCCCGGCCCACAGCCTGGCCTTTGCTCTCCACAGCGACTCGTCCTCCTTGGCCCAGCCCAGTCCATCCCAGTGGGGTTGGGCCACTCTGTCCCTGATCTCCCGCTGCTTCCAGAATAATGATGGCTGCCTTTATTTTCAAAGCATTTAATTACATCCTCTATAAATTCACTTTTAGGTAACTGGGCACCTGGAGGTAAAGCTGAAGTCGGGGCTTGTGGCGCTCAGGGTGACGGGTGTGGGGGTTCTCAGAGAGGGCATCGGTGAGCCAGGTACACTAGAACCCTGTTATAAAACCTGTATTTCTGGTCAGGTCACCTCTGCATACACAG
The DNA here is from genome assembly GCA_003508835.1 of Eonycteris spelaea. NCBI lineage: Eukaryota > Metazoa > Chordata > Mammalia > Chiroptera > Pteropodidae > Eonycteris > Eonycteris spelaea. The sequence continues at coordinate 1,958,929 of PUFA01000116.1, read as the reverse complement.
AGACATTTTTGTCACTAAGACGTGTAAAATCTAAAGGCACGTGCTAACGCTCTGGGACCCTGATGGCTGTTGTTCACCGCTGCAGCCCAGGCCTGTCGGTCTGGAGGCAACACGGATCTGTTCAACGTGCTGGACAGAGGCCGCCAGCCCGGCTGCAGCCTAAGCCACCCAGCGCCCCGCGTCGGTCGCTGTAACCGGAGGCCGTCTCATCGGCTATGCACGGCTGGTGTTGCGGCTTGACAGGATCCTTGTCTGTCACTCACCACATGGCCTCGCCTTGGGCCGAATCGTTCAGTTTCACCTCCGTGACTTTAATAACTGGACATTCCTTCTCTGAGCACGCAGCCTCTACCTCCCGCCGCCTCCACGCCCCTACCAGCCCAGCCTTTCACCCTCACACTGAAATCCAGCCTCTCGAAGCTGCCCCTGCCCTAATGCGAGCCCCTCGGTCTTTGTACCTGCACGTACAGCTCACCTACCTGGCGCCTTTGGGAGAATGAGAAAAACCACCCTCCACGCGTCAGACCCACTGATGTGCACTGTGGTGGGCGGGCAGCACCCTCACGTAAACCAGAAACGCCAGCCTTTGCGCCAGGCGCTTAACCTCTGAAGGCGCCCTGGGCAGGTGCGACATGTACACCTGTATGCTACCTAGTGGCCGACAACTCACCAGCCAGCTTTAGAAACAGAACCAGACCTAATTCCCAGGACGCCCCCAACGGACCTGGGCTAATCCCCACCCTGGGAAAAGCGATACACACCGCTCTTTTCATTTGAGTTTCCTGCTATGAGACAAAAGTCACGAAATTCTGCAGGTGGCACCCAGCTGTCTCGGGCCGCCCTGGAAGCCTCTCGCTGACCCGCGGCCCTCTCCTTGCCGTGTTCCCTGTCGTTCCAGTCCATCCTGATCGCAGGTGGCTGTGGGTACGCCCCTCCTCGCCCTTCTCCTCTGGCCAAGCAAACCCCGCGATGCGCAACCTGGACCCTCCCCACCGCCTGCCCGTGAAACTCTACCCAAACCCTCTTTTCTCTGCCACCTTCGGTCTCCCCTCTCCGCTGGCTTTCCCTCCAGGGCCCTCCGAAACCCCCCTCGACTCTGTACCCAGGACAGCTACTCCCTCCCTCTTCACAGGAAAATCCCGAGGGACACGCTCGCTTTCTTCCTTCTTCACTACACGCATCCTTGGAACCCCCCCGAGAACCCCCACCCCACACCGCTCTCCGAAGCCACACTCGGAAGGTCACCTGCGGTCCCCTTGTCAGCCCTCACCCTTTCACACCTCCCCGAAAGGTCACGCCACCTCTGTGGAATTTTCTCCGCAGTTTCTCTGCATGTGCAGTTCCCCGCCCACCGCCGGCTCAGGCTAGGCTCTGCGGCTCCCTCTTCCTCCCCAAGACCCAAGGTCCTGCCCTTGCCCGTCCCTGTTCCTTCACTCCGCCCTTGGCAATGTCACTCTTTTTCACAGCTTTAATGGTCACCGCTTGGCAGATGACACTCTTCAACTTCCTTGCCCCCTTCAGAGTTCACATTTCGACAGCCTCCTGCGTAGCTCCATTTAATCGCCTTTTAAGTAACTGTATCCAAAACCAAGTTCATTATCCGTTCTGACATCCCAACTCCTCTGCCTCACTTCACCATTTCTGCGGAGGGTCAACTCCCTCGAGCCGCATTCCACGGCTGGAAACAGACAGCACTTTGTAAAAGCTCCGCCGTGCTGGGCACAGCAAAAGTCTGAGACGTAGCCAGAGACTGCAGGGGGCCTACAGTCCACCAGACGGACAGACAAAACTATCCATGAATAATCTATAAAGCGGTTAACGAACACAACAGAATCCAAGAGTCACGACGGATCTGAATTTGACGAAGAGAATGCAACTAGCATAGCCACGTGTCCCCAAGCAATGATAACTGCTGCTAGCAACCCGAACTGATTCTCGTGGTGCTTTACGCTCGTGTGGGGTTTTAAAATACGTCCACCAATCCTTTGACAGCCCCCTTGAAAAGGTACAGTCTAATTCTCCTCCCCTTGAGCACGAGCAGGACTTAGTGACTTGCTTCTCAGAAATAAAGAAGAGATGGTGGACAACGTCTGAGACCAGGTCACCAACGACAGCGTAGCGTCCGTCCTGGGCTCTCTCCCTTGATTCACTCGCTCTGGGGAAGCCCGCTGCCATGTCGTGAGGACACCCGAGCCGCCCTGTGAGGAGGACCACAGGGTGAGGAACTCGAGCTTCCTGCCAACAGCCACGAGTGAACCACACAGGATGCAGGTCGTCAGGCCTCCGGACGACTGGAGGCCCAGCCCGTAGCTTGACAGCTTCACGGGACTCTGAGCCACAACCACTCGGCTAAGCTAAGCTGCTCCTGAATTTCTAACCCTCAGAAAACTGCAAGATGATCTGCGTGTTTTAGGTTGCTAAGTTCGGGGGTAATGTGTTACACAGACCTAGGTGGCTGACACAGCATTGTCCCATCAACAAAATCAACAAATCCCCACGCCCACAAAGTAAGCACACTGCCAGCTTCATTTTCCAGACGAAAACACTGACGCTCAAAGGGACCAGCTGAGAATTTACTAATTTATGACTTATTTATTGTTCACTTCTTTCAAAAGAGGAATCAAGGAGGCTTGGGAACAGCAAAAGCCATACTTGACCAGCGGTAGGAAAACCAGCATGCGCAAAGCCCAGACTCAAACCCCATATCTGATCCCGGGCCCCATAACTATGCCATTATTCTGTGAGGGTCCACGTCAACTCAAGGGTCCTAACGCCCGATCCAACGCACAGAACACACGAGTGTGCCACACGCAGACGGAGCACCGAGGTAAAATGCACAGCACAGGCGAGAGGAAGGGCCGTGTGTGACACGCCGACCGGGCCAGAGAAACCACACGAAAACCAGCGTCTATGGGCTGCGGTGGCAGGAAGTGTTTTAGGGGCGAACCAGGCCACTATGACGGCTCGTTTCTGTGAGGCCTCAATAAACCGCTGTCAAACGACTCCCCCGGCAAAGTCACTGGGTTGTCGCCTCTGCGGATACGCAGACAGACAGATAAGCCGCGGTCGTCTCTGTAGAAGTGTGACCTCTCCAGCTGGAGTCGCTTGGCAAATAGCTTCGCGTACCGGCGGTAAGCCAGGTGCTGTCCTACGCACAGGGACGCAGCAATGAACCGAGCAGGATTTAGATTCTGGTCAGAGAACGCCATCCGAGAAGACGAAACGTAAGTACATACTTCAGATGCCCGATGGCATAAACGAGAGCAGGGACAGAGAGGAGCGTGTGCTGAGGTTGGGGGACGCGGACTTTTGCTGTTCACAGAAGGGCCGTGCTGATCGAGCGACAACTCAGCAGACCTCGCTGGAAGTGACAGGCAGCGAACCACGCCTGGTCCCGGGAAGGCAAGTCCCCGCGGGGAGGGGTGGTGCGCCGGAAGAATGGCAAAGGCCGGCGTGCCCGGAAGCCGCGGGTGATGAGTGCAGCAAGCTGGGCGGCTGGCAAAATGGGGGGGTTACGCTGGGCAAGGCGGGAAGCCACGCGGGGGGTTTAAGCAGAGGCGGAATACGCCTGGTTGCTATTTTCAAAGGATCACTCTGGCTGCTTGGCTGAGCATAGATGGTATGGAGCGGGGGACCAAGGACGGAGGCAAGGAGACCAGGCAGAAGGCCATGGCCACAATCCAGCTGAGAGGCGACGGCAGCCCTGAGCACACGGTGGCGGGAGCAGCGGAGGCGGGTGGGAGTGGTCAGGCTGCGAACGTTATTTTGGAGAAAAAGCATACAGTGTTTCCTAAATGCTGGAAGCAGGATGTGAGGAAGTGAGGACGAGAGTGTGACCCCCAAGGCTTTCATCCCGAGCAGCTGGAAGGATAAAGTTGTCTTCGGGGAGCTGAGGACGCCTTTGGGTCCAGGCAGAGGAAAGGCTCAGTTAGGTCACCTGAAATCTGAGGAAGTTACCGACACCCCGCTGGAGATACTGCTTACCAGCGAGGAGTGTCAACCTGGCGTTCAGGAAGGGAGTCCAGGCGAGACCCTGAGGGGGGACGGAGGGGGCGGAGACGGCACTTCGGGCGTTGACAGCGCACGGACTGCGCCTAAAACCCTGAGACCGGAAGAAACCATGAGGGACAGAGGAGTTAACGAGCAAAGCCGGGGAAAGGAACCGGCGGAGGTGAGAGGAGCAGCTGGTGAGGCAGGGAGAGGGTCGGGGGGGTCCCGGAAGCCACGTGAAAGGGGCTTCGCGGACGGGGCGGGCGCCCGCGTGGAAGCTGCTCGCAGGGCACGGAGGGCGAAGGCAGAACCAGCCCCTGGCTGCCATCCCCTGGACGTCCTCAGGGCTCGGACAAGACCAGGAGGACAGGGGTGGAAGCCAAAGCCCGATGGGGTGGGTGGCAGGAAGCGTGAGCCAGGGACCGATTCACTGGGGCACTGAGGACAGAGGAACATGGTCAGCGAGACCTGGGAGGGTGCAGGGGCAGAACCCAGACAGTGAAGAACTCGCGGGACACATGGCCCCGTTTCTTCCACGGGTAACGGCCAGGAAAAACGAAAGCGATGGAGGAGGGACTTGGCGGTCGCAATGGGCAGACCTTGCTTAAGTTCTGATCAAATCAACGATTGGGAAAAAACGATGAGTCTTGTGAAAGGACTGGAAATTTGAGCACCGGTATTTTGAGTAGGTTGAGGCTTCTGCTGTGGTGGTAATAATACTGAGATTATTATTTTTACAAAAGAGTCTTTATCTTGTAAAGCTCCATACTGAAATAGTTTAAAATATAATGATTGACGTCTGAGACTTGCTTCTAAATCTCATGAAAGCGGGACATAGGTTGGGATTCAGACGAAACGAGATCGGCCAAGAGTTACTCGCTGTTGAAGCTAGATGCTGGGTTCATGAAGGTTCCTTGCACTCTTCGGTCTACTTTAGGACGTGTTTGAATTTTCTATAATAAAGGGTCAAAAGGGGAGGGAGAGGAAATGGGGAAGCAAGAATTGGGGACAGCGCAGACAGCCTCTCATTGAAGGAATTTTCGGCTCGAATGAGCAGAGAACAGAGGTGCGAACCACAGAGCCGAGGCACAGAACATCTGCGTGCTGGCGGGGACGGCTGGGACGGTCCAGCAGGGAGGGAACAGCTGGGGATGCACAGAGAAAGGGGAGACATGCTGGAGCGCCCTCCAGCGTGGGATAGCGTGGGACGGCCAGCCCGGGGAACAGAAAAGGCACAGGCGGGAGGGTGAATGCACGTGGCGGCTGCACGGGGACGTCCCCGTTGAGTGCCTGTTCCCTCAGTGGACCAGAGGCAGGGTCACGGGCTGACAGCCAGCGTCGATGAGCTGGAGGGAGAGTGAGAGAGCGAGTGGAACAGGAAACGGAGCACGAATTCTGGACTGCGAGAAGGGCCCACCAGCGGGTAGCGGTCATGACTTTCAAGGGACTCCCATCAGCATTGTTTGGGGTCTGTCTCAGCCGCATTCGGACAAACATATACGAAGACAACCGGCGACAAAGGATCATTTGTAGGTGCCAAGGGGAAAACCCAAGCGTGAACAGCTTCAGGAATCTGCAGACACCCAGCCCCCTCAGGGAGGGGCTGGGAACAGTGACCGTGAAGGCGCAAAGACAGAAACGTGCTGGGGAACAGGGGGAGGCCAACGTCACTGACGGAGAATACCCAAGACCAGGCTACTTAAGTGGAGAGAGCTTTAAAGGAAGTTAGACAACAGGGAGCCAGAGGAGTGTGTGAGAACAAAATACAAGCGAGCGTGTGTTCACCGGCGCTGGTCCTCCCCTCCATCCCTGCCGATAGGGATGACCACATACCTTGGGGACCTCCCCCTTGCTGCCCGGGGGCAGCCGCAGGACCCAGAAGTTCCTGTTCCTCAGCAGGTTCTCCATGTTCTCCAGCCGCCTCTGCAGCAGCCCGTACTCCTGCAGCAGCGTGCCCAGCACGGCCCACTTGCTCTCCATGTGGTTCCCGAACTCCACGGCCGTCTTCTCGCAGTCGGCCAGCTTCTTCTCGGCCGTCCCCGTCCGCCCCTCCAGGTTTAGCAGCTGGCTGGCCTGGGCATCCACTTTCCTCTCCACGGCCTGGATGGCGGCCACCACGGTCCAGAGCGAGATCTCCGCCGGGGCAGCTGGGGCTCTCTCATCATCCGGTCGGGGAAGACGGGTGCCCTATCCGGGAAGGCGTGGAACTGAAAAGGCATCGGTCGCCGGGCGTCCATGTCCCATTCTTGAGCCTGGGTGCAGAGGGAGGAAGCGACAGCCTGGGGTGAGACCCCCGCCTGAGAAAACTGCTAGCAAAACGCTGTGGATTCTCGCTCCTCTGCCGAGCCCCCACCTCGCGTGCTATGGTGTTCATTAATGTCCCCAGCAACACACCGAGCGGCCATCTACCCAGCCTTTCTATTTCTCGCCTGCAGGAGACATCCTGGTCATCAGTGCACTCATCTCGACCCTTGGCCTAAAATGCCACATCGCACTGTCTTTGAACAGAACAGTTACTTTCCCCAAGGGCTAGACTTCCTGATGGACTCCTTAGAGTTGCTTAGGGTTTTCCATTTCAAAGTGAGAATTTTCATGTAAGTCGTCTGACCCTAATCTTCCCAGCAACCTCTAAGCAGGTTAGGGCACGATTATCTCTGCTTTAAAGGTGATGAAATCGAGGCAGCGAGAAGCGGCCACTCTACATCACCTTGCTTCACTGCCAACTGGAGCGGCTCTAGGTGCTGCAGGTAACAACAACAACAAAAAATACAGTTCAGGTCAGTGCTGCTGCCCACTTCCTGCGGCCAAGGGGGACACCAGGCAGCCAGCCCAGGGAGGGAGTAGACGAGCAGCCTTTTTTCCATAAACAACTATTCATTCGCATTTCCAAAATGAAAATAGGTTTCCCAAAAAGATGTCATTCGCTGAGGGGGCCACCCCATGGCCCAGGGCCCACCCCCCCTCCCCGCTCTGGGCCTTCACCCTGGAAGGTGAGTCCCCGTGGGTGCACATTGGGAGCTAAGCCCTATGACCAAAAGAGAGTGATCATGTGTTCACTGGTGACCAGGGAACTGGCCCCACCCCGTAACAGCACTTGGCTTACTGGATGAGGCTTACTGGATGACAGGGGCTAATAATGGCCCCTCACTATGGGGGACCATTTTCTGTTCTTCCTGTTGCTGCTGAAGAGGTCTCCGGACTGGGCAAGGTGAACACCTGCTGCCCAGAGGGGACCTGGGCAGCCATGCCAACGGCCCTCTCTAGCTTGGATCAGCAGTGACAGCCGCAGAAGGACATCCCACAGCTTCCGGGAATCACTCCGTGACATGGGAGAAAGGGGAGCAGGGCCCTGGGCCCCAGACCTGCTCCGTAATAGGCCGCGGTACTTCCACCTGGGCCCGCTTAGACTAGACAGTGGCCTGGCCACAGAAGGGGACAAGGACCGACAGTGAAAGTGAAGTTTAGAAAGTCACCCAGCCCAGCTCACGTGTCACAGATTTGTGGGAACCTAAAGCTGACGAATGATGGAACACAAGGGAGCAACTCCTGGCTGGACTCCTCAGAACCCGCTGAGAACCAGGCCACCAGCAGAGGAGCCTCTGGGGGTCCCGCCCAGGGTCAGCTCCCACCCTGTCCCCCAGGCCTCTCTCACCACCACCGCCTCCACTTTATATACCAGCTCCCAGCTCGTCTGCACACTGAGAGCCTGGGCGCTGCAAGAAATGACCCCTGCCACTCGCACCCCCGGAGACGCTGATTTCCCTAGTTTGGGACAAGGCTTGGGCGTCAGGAGTCTTAAGAGCTGCTCAGGTGATTCTAATGTGCAGCCGAGTGTGCCAATCGCCGGAGAGAAGGCAAAGTCACCTCTCAATGGCCCCCGTCCCTCCGTCACACTCGGTGCAAGGGAAAAGTGAGTCACGCGTTCTGCTTGGTGAATGCATTTAAAAATCCCCGTCAGCGCGGCTACAGCGTAACCTGCGGAGTACTCCTGAGCGCACAGCCCGCGCGGGTCCGCGAGCTGCGGGCAAAGCCCTCGTGCCCCGCGCGAGGTGACGCGGTCACGACCTCGACAGGTCCCGGGAACCGCACGTTCCGGGCCGCTCGCCCCCACGGGGCCCCTCGGGCCGCCAGCGCTGGGCCCCGCGGGCACGCGGCCTGGGCGGGGGAGGGCCTGCGGCTCGGCGGCGCGCGGGGCCGGGGCGCGGGGCCCCGGACCCGGACTCGGGGCCGGGCCTGCTCGGGGCCCGCGGCGCCCCGCCCGCGGCGCGAGCCCGCCCGCGCCCCGGCCCACCGCGGCCTCCGCTCCCGCGCCCCGCAGCCCCGCCCCGCCCACGGCCAGGCGGCGCGGCCATGGCGTTGGGCTGGGGCTGCACCCACCTGCATGGGCGGCATTCCCTCGGCCATTTCCCCGCGCAGCGCCGGATCCTGGTGGCAGACCTCCTCTGGGGGCAGAGCCTGGGCCCAGCTCCAGCTCCCGCCGTCCAGCCCCAGGCCCTGGATGCCCAGCTGCTGAGGCTGCGGCCGTGTTGACACAAACTGCATCCTGGGAGTGCTGTTCCCCGCTCGGGCCGGCCAGGGAGAAGAAGAACGTTTTCCAGGCGCCTTTCCCCTCGCCGGGGCCGGACAGCTCCATCTACAGCCCGTAGGAGCAAACAGTCCCCTTCGGCGGCGCTCCCCGCCCTCCCTCCGCCGCCAGTGCGCCAGCCAATGGCCTCCGAGCTCCTGCCGCCTGCGGAGACCCGCGGCGCCACACCCTGGCCGGGCCGCCGCCACCCCTAAGGTGGCTCTGGGCGGGTATTCTCCGTAGAGCCTCAGTCTGCGATGGCCTGCCCTAACGTCCCAAACAATGCAGGGTACCGATTTCTGTTAATTCTGCAAATATACTGTGCATCCCAAGGAAAATGGTGTCTGACCCTTTTGAAAATTTTGCAAGGATAATTGTGTCTCCAGATTCTTTCTTCCGGCCTTTCTGCTTCCCTCACTGCTTTGCAGGCTTCACCTACCCATCTCTCCCTCTTGCCAATCAAATTTACCTGGACCAGTTCTAGGCCTTTGCATTCGTCTGGGATGGTGGAGAAGGGATCTGGGCTAATAACGTGTCAGACAAGGGCCAAACTCCTCCAGGAAAGGCACACTGCATTTTAACAGCAGCCTCTTCTAAAACCTTTAAATGTAAGTCGATGTCGCTTTGAAACCTCAGGCCATGGCAGAGGAAGGACCAGGGAGAGGCCAGAGAGGAGGACGGAGAAGGTAGCAGAAAGGCAAATTCATTCATTCATTCCAGGAATATTTACTGAGCGCCTTCTATGTGCTAGGTACTGCTGAGGCAGAGGGTGGGCTTTGCATTTAGATGCAGCTGAGTTTAAATTCCAACACCACCACTCGCTAGCTGCAACTGTGAGCAAGTTTAATTTATCTGAGCTTCACTTGGACCCTTCATTTATAAATGAAGAAAATACTGTGTATTCCACAGTTGTAAAATCAAATGAGAACAGTGCTTAGCACATAGTAGGTAGTCAACAAAGGTAGTTACCCCAGAAGATAAGTCCTAGTAATTAACCTCAAAATAGTGTCTACTTTGTCTTCCTAAATGACTAGTCCTTATCTTTTTCAGAAAGAGATCTCCAAGGCTCCTTATGCCCTGCATGGAGGCAGATCTGCCGCAGAACCACCCTTTTGCTCCGCTGCACTTAGTAAACGGCATTGTCAGCCCAAGCGAGACAGAAGCGTAGAGCCCCGCATGCAGAAAGACAATTATGAAGTACTTCCTCTAGTAGGTACGCTTCTGGATAGAGAATGAGTGCCTCATGGACTTAGTGCTATCCCAAGGAGCTTATAGACTAGCGAAGGTTATGTCCCCAGAAGTCAGAGGTCTCCTTCCCTCTGTCCCTGGCCACAGGCTGCCCCCTGATTGTAAACATCATGTCTACTGATATCAGGGTGCCCAGGCAAGTGGAGCCTGAAAAGCTCCTGTAAATTCACTTCCACCAGTGAGACGCATTTCGGAGCGCACATTCTGACCTAAGGATCCTCAGCCATTTCCCTCTTTCCTAGAGGTAGAAAAGAGAGGCTGGGTTTTAAGCTATCTTTTCAGTACAGAGCGGTTAATTATTTCCCTTCCTAAGCATTAATAACCACTTCTGTTTTCACACAATAAGACACCACCGTGTACATCCACCTCCTGTTTCTTCTTCATAGAGGGTGGATGTCCACACAGCCAGCCACACTCTCGCCCCTTGCAGCCAGGGAGTGGCTGCCCAGGGCTGGAGGTTCAGGTCACAGCTGTATGAACAAAGCTACTCGACTTAAAAAGAATTCAAATGCACAGGCTTCGTTGTACCAGATTATTTTATAACCACCAAGCTTAGCAAGCCACAAAAAATCAGTAGAGGATATAGCAGGAGGGTGGCAAGTGGGGGGTTTAGGGGCACTCCCAGCAGAAAGGCAAGGGCATGAGGAGGGGGCTGCTGTCACAGTGCAGGCCGTGGGCCCTCTGATGGGTAGTCCAGGGACCTGGGCTGAGATATGCCAGGGTGAGAGAGATCCTGTGCTAGGACAGGTGTCCAGTCACTAGACTTGTTTCTATGAATCACTGGGTAACTGAGGCCATTAACTAACTTTGTGAGCAGAATGAGCAACTGGAGAAAGTGGATTAAAAATTCAAGTGTCAATGTTAATAAACATTTCTTGTGAGGGAAGGACCCAGGCTGGCCCCTCACTCTCTTGAGTGGGCATTGACTGCTTTTTATCTCCTCACTTAAGATTGGGCACTTGACATGATAGATGCTGAACTACGGGATGTAGGGGAGCCAAAGGAGAAGGATTTCGTCAACGCGGAACTTTTATTGTGTTGCGATGGTTCATTTTAGGCATCAACTTGACTGGGCCAATGGCTGCCCAGGCAGCTGCTAAAACATTTCTGGGTGTTTCTGTGAGGATATTTCCAGAAAAAAATTAGCATTTGAATTGGTAGACTGAGTAAAGAAGAGGCCCTCAGGCCCTCACTAGAGATGGGCATCATCCAATCCATGGAGGGCCAGGACAGAACAGAAAGGCAGAGGCGGGGCCAGGGTCTTGAGACTTTGGACTCAGAATGAGTGACAGCACTGGCTTTCCTGGTTTTCTAGCTTGCAGATGGCAGTTCATGGGACTTCTTGGCCTCCATAATTGCATGAGCTAATTCCTACAATAAACCTCTCATTATCTCTTTGCACACTTTTGGCTCTGTTCCTCTGGAGCATCCTAATACGTCTCTACCATTTCCTAAGGATCCCTGGGGTTCCCTGTGCATTCCACGGCCTTCAACGACCACAGCTTTATTTGAAGAAAACCTCTAGATTTACTCTTGGCCGAGTGAAGAGGGTGCCTGGATTTACATGTCTGTCTCGGTGTCTCCCACACTTAAAATCGCAAGACAGCTTTAAGATTGCAATGTAACTGATGGGGTGGGACAGAGCCTTGTGTCCTCAGGCTCGCCTCGGCCACTGGCATGTCTGTGGTTATGACCTATCTTCACTTCAGGACACTGGGCCTAGTCAGGCCAACCTCCAAGGAAGGGGTGACTCCTTAGGTTTCAAAGCCACTGGAATCCTAAGGGTGACTAAAGACCAGAGGCAGGGCTTTCTGAGGGGAAGGGCACTGGGGATAAGGTGACATAGCTCCAAGACTGCTCAGAAGAGGCACAAAGCACTAATGTGGGCCCGCAGTCAAATGTTCCGGATTGTATAGGTTTAAGGTCATTTTGCCCTTGCAAATGAGTTTCAACATGCTTGTCTTTTTCAGTTCTACCTTTTGCCACCATTTTTATTGAAACTTAAATGCTCAAACACCCACACATACTTTCACATTCCCTCTCCCTCACTTGCTTACTAACTTCTGAAAATTTCTGCTTTCTACCTATGTAAAGTTTGGAGAAAATATTATTTTCCTCTCTTCAGTTTATTTTCAGCTTACTTGTAACAGACATTTCATCACCTTGACAAGTCTTGACAATAGATAAGGCAAGTTCATTGGCTTCTCTTCAGTTCTTAATGACTCTATGGTACTTCCCCAGTCTTAATGGTGATGTAATTGCTTGGGTGACGAAGTGAGTACACTACTTCCTAACAGTCCTAACTCAACAGGCGCCTAGGGCTTAGCAGCCTTTGTGCAGAAGACATGTTTATGTTGGTAATGACTGCAGCATGTTCTCTGGAATCTTCTCAGTGGGCAACCTTTCCACTTTTAAATGTGGATTCAATTACTAAAAATGGTTGAAATTCTTTCAAAATAAAGTCTAGTGTTCATGCAGAATACTGTTTTTTTCTAAATGCAACAAACAGCGTCCTAAAACCATGTATTACTGTTAAATGCGAGTTAGTAATGATGTCACCAAGGTCTCTTTTTGTTCTTCAGCAAACTGTCTTACAAGGAGGTGCTGGCCTCACTGCCATAGAAGTTAGGGAGATCCGGGCACAGGCACTGGGACCAGGTCCATCTGTCCTCGTCCAGCATCCTGCCAGTGTTCTACATGCCAGGCCTCTGGACAGAGCATACAGTGGGAACAGCTAAAGTGAATGCTGCCTCTCCCACGCCTCCAGAGCACCTAACTTAACTATTGAGAGCTGTCAGAACTTTTTCAACAACCATTCGCATAGCCTTATTTCCTTCTGAGTCCTGCCTCTAGAATCAAATGATGACACTGTAGATTCAAAGACCCTTTATTAATCTCCAGGCCACAGCTCCCCCGCTTCAGTAAAGCAGGCTAACTGGTCATTTCCAGTCCGATAATTCACTTTCTCTTTCTATGATCTTCTGAACTCACAGACACATTAGAATCACTTGGTGGAACTTAAAAAAAAAAAAACATTTAACAAACATCCCAGCCCCATCCCAGAATAAATTAAATCATGCCTTGGCGGGCCCTGGCATACACATCTATTTAAGCTCCCCAGGACATTCTAATATTCAGCCTAGAACAAACTAGCATAACAAAGCTGCCCTGCTGGTCCTCACATCCGTGTCTCAGCCCCTAGGGGAAATGAACATACTAAATTATCCCTAATTTTCATTGGCTAAAAATAAAATATTATTGATTTAATTATTCTTGTTCATTGTTTTTATCATGCTGTTTACTCACTGAGGTTGGCTTGTAGATATTGTTTTTCTCATGTAATTTGTAAAAACTATAAACTCAAAACCAAGAAATGGCCTGATGTACATAGCTTTATGTACGTTTTTAATTTTGAATTCTGCTTGTTTAACCCAATCTCTTCAGTAATGTGCCTGCATTCCTAATTTGTTATAATTCCTCATACACACAAAACTGGGTTCCTTGAGTAAGTTGCTGGTAGAAGTCAACACATTATATAGGTCAACCTGGTATTCTCTGCAACCAATTCTATTTTCAACCACTGCCCACACAGACTTCTGCTCCCCACTGCTCCCCAACTTCGATCTCAGGCAGCTTCTCCCCAGCACAGGCAAGCAAACTGGAAGAAACGACCATTGCCCAGTCCTGAATGAAGAGAAGCACCACCACCACCACAGGAAATTGTTTACCTGGTCAACAAGCAATTCTCCTGCACCTACTACATCAACATCTTCTTCCGAGGCCTGCAACATGTTCAAAGTGCTTTTTAAGACCTTCCCTCATTTGAGCCTCGCAACACCTACGTAAACTTGGTAGTGTGTTATCCTCCCACTACAAATGAGAAACCAAAGTGAGATCAGAATTCTAACCTCCTGACTTCCTTTCTAGTATCATTCTCATTATAATAATCCTTATTTTTATAAAGGTATTTAAAATACTCTACACAAAATGTTTTACATTACAGAGAATTTACAGGGAAGAGCCACCACTGAATGATCCCAGCACCCTAGAACCACCATTGGTATGTTGGTGTGTTTTCCTATGCTTAAAAAATGCAATCAATTGCATTCTATGTATTTAAAACAAAATTTTATAGTTTCACTAGAATGTTATTAGTTTGTGTGGCTTTAGAGTAATTATAATATGGTTAGAATGAGACTCTTTATTCTATAATGGCGCTTACCTCTCAAAAGTGTTTATTCTGCTGTGTCGAAACAATTGCTCAGTAGGGCAGAATCTGGAGAGAAACCAGACAAGGAAAACAGGACTAGGAAGTAAAATCTTAAAGTCATTTTAGAGTTGGAAGGGACATTATAGTTCAATGTGCACATTAGAATTAGGAAACAAATTTCCACAAATTAAGTGCCTTGCTCCATATCAAGAAGGTAGAGAATGCTAAGCTAGGACCAGGACCAGAATCCAGTTTCTCATCTCTGCTCAGGTGGTCTTACCACTGTACAATTACTCATTGAGGATCCATGTCCCTAATAGCATGTGGCACCATGAGAGAAATAAAGATATGGTCTGAATATCCCTTGGGTAGCTTAAATTTTAGACCAGTTTCAAGATTTTATAACAAATACTGGCTTTGCTAATAAAAAACACAAAGCCACATCAGCCAATGAGGTTTTGTCAAATATTGTCTTTGACATGTAACCTGCCGATTTTTAGAGCATGGCAGCACACTGCTTTTGATGCTTCTCTCATTGGACCGTATCTTTCTGCTAGTCTTGGGGGTGAAACAATTTGTTTTGAAGAGGCAATTTGACCAAGTGGACATAAGCCATTGTGTGTGTGTGTGTGTGTGTGTGTGTGTGTGTCTGTGTGCGTGCACGTGCGCCTATTTATGATGGAGCCATACATACACACATATATGAAATTGGACCAGAGTTACACGCTTAAAAAAACTGAAGCAGGGCCAGAAAGTGATGAATCACTCCTTTTGTAAGGTAAACAGCACCTTCCAGGCCCTTTATGGAAGGGACACCAAGCTCTGCCCCAATAGTGCTAATGAAGTAGGAGTCTTTTAAGAAAATGACGTAGGAGAAGCAGATTGTCTCCGATCTTGGTAGTCCTAGAAATGCCATACTGTGCCACTGTGCACCCATTCCCAAGTCACAGATGCCGGTGCAGGGACCACATAATCTCCCCTCCTGACCACAGCTGCCTGAACCAAGATGAGCACATCCCCCAAGGGCAGCCAATCCAAGGGTTGTCTGGAAACTTCTGTGGCCTGGTGTAGAAAGAGGAGCTGGGCCAGATCCCACGCCTTAGAAACTAAGAAAAAACAAGGGAGTCAGAGCCATAAGGTGCCATGGCACACAGGAACTTGTGGGAGCCACGAAGTACAGAAAAGACAGGGCACAAGAACATGGAAGCAAAAAGCTGAGACATGAAGCACTTACGTGCTTGCATGGAGCAGCCTCAGTTCCTGCTCCTCTCCACTTAAGGCTCAGTCAGCTTTGTGGCCCTCTGGTTGGTCCTGTACACCTCTCCTGATGGCTGCCATCCTGACACCTGCATGTCAGGCTCTGTGCCCAGCACTTCCACAGATTTCTCCTAACCAAACATCCCTGAGACAGAGGTATCATTCTCTCTGTTTCACAGATACTGAAACTAGGCTTATGATGGTTAAATAACCTGTTGTTACCTCTGATGACACCAGGACTTCAATCCAGGTCTAGGTGTGACTCAGAGCCCATGCTCTACAGCTTTAAGCTGTACTGACCCACATGTCCTCATGGTAAGGTCCTGTGCACTGCCCATCCCATCCCCCACAGCTAACTTGAGTTACCTTTAGCTTGTAAGAGCCCGACACTTCCCTAGTCAAAGAATGTCCTGTGTACAAACCCTATGAGAAGTGACTGATTCCTCTGCAGAGTGAAGAGAACGGGGTCAAAGGTATCCAGCAAGCACACAGACAAAACACGCAACTGATGATAACAGAGTTCCTTTTGGGGAAAGGCTGTTTTACGCATCGCTACTTGGGCAGCTGTTGAGGACAAATTTTGTCCAAGATGCTGCAATATGGGGAGAAGGGACAGGGTGTCCTGCCCCTCTTCAAGGGCAAATCTGAGCAGAAATCTGGGTTCTCCATCCCATTTGGAATGACTAGATAACGGAAATCAGTCCTGTTATGTTAACAAGGATCCTGCAGACTGAGACAGGGAACATTTGTTACTTGCCAGTAAGCCATAGGGTCTGGTCCTGGTTGAGACAGGCGTGGACACTCAAATTCCTCAAAAACGTTCCAAAAAGAGCCCTGCAGAGTTGCCCAATGGAAATTCGGCAAGAATTAATGAGGGAAGTTGTGCAAAGCACTGCTCTAGCTAGAGCCCAGCCACGGTGCTGCCAATATCAGATACCCAGCAGAAAGGATCAGTCAGCGGCTTTCACCTTCTAGACAAGTGATCAACTTCCATTTATTTTCACATCTGTAACCGAACCAGGGGTTCATCTTATGGTAACAATGAAAACCTAGTAAGCGAAGAGCAAATCTGATTATAGGCAACATCTGGATCCACCCTGAGGAGACGGCACCTATTTATGGGATAGTACAGAATTGTTGGCCCAGAGAGCAGACTGATGAGACATTCCTGGGGTTTCCTCTTTCCTGTCACTTCTGCTCAGGACAACCAGTCCTCAGGTACCTCCTCAGCTGCTGAGTTAAATGCATGGCTTGTCTCAGGGGCCCTTGATGGACCAAGTTTCTCCATGCACTGAAACCTTTCTGTCGGACTATCTTTTCCACTGATCCGCTTTACTATCCACTCTCCAGTTTGGAGCTGGCCTGGAATCCCATCCGGTAGAGGACTGATGGAGGGAAAGGAGACCAGAGTGTACCCTGGCTGAACTCCCTAGTCTGCACCAGGCCTGAAGATGTGGATAACACGCACTTCCAGCTTTCTTGCATGGCCCTGCCCGTTCCCTTTCATTCAGCTTTGTTGGTATTTGAACTGTGTTCACTTCTTGCCAAAGTTTGGGTCCCTGCTGGCTAGTTCCTTACAGAGAGACTGTGAGATCATATATCTGCGGTATTTTAACCTACGGTTCTCTTTTATTAGTAAGCTGTGTCCTCAGTAAATCTATGAGTGAAAGAGAATTTTCCACGTTATCTAGTCCAACATACTGTAGGAATCCCTTCTCCACCATAACCTGGAAAATGCTTAGATTTGTTCAGAAAAGGGGTGCACCACCTAAAGGCAGTACTCTGAGTCTTCTCCCTTTTCATTAGAGAGATCAAGGTGCAAACCAGAGCTGAAACTCAAACTCAAGCTCCTAGTGGGTCACTGGCGAAACTAGAACTCTTAGAACCCCCTATTTTTCCCATAGTATGGGTCTACATTCTAGCTAGGAAGCTCTTAACCCCAACAAGCCAGGGCTGTGTTCATCATTTGTCTTGGTTTGTTCTATACCCTTGGGTTTCTTCACTGCCTTCAGACTGTAAGTTAGGACATCAGACCAGGTCTCATACACATTCCTTAGGTCTCCCACAATCCCTGGTATTGTGAATGTCACAGAGCAGATGTTTTATAAATATTATCCAGATGAGCAGCATGTTCAGACAGAGCCTCCCCAGGAACAAAGCTAGCTGGGGTAAAGGCAGGGTAAATGCTGGGCTAGGTGATACGGAAAAAACGGGGTCTTCCTCGACCATTTCAGCAAGAGAGTGTCCTGTCTAAATCCTCAGACCTTCTTTCCAGGCATCTTAGGAAGAGCCAGGGTCAACAAGAGAGTGCAGGTAGAAACAGTTTTTCTGCCCAAGACTTAGGGCTTCTGCATTTCTTTCTACCTCAGGCTCTAGGCAAGAGTAAAATAACAAATCAAATTGATTTCAGTCAAGTTTCAGCAAGAATGTCTCTGCTTTGATTTTGCTGTCTTATTTGGCTTTGCCTGGATAGAAGCCAGCGATAGAGAGGATTCGGGCAGGAGAAAGAATGTATCGAAAGATTTTTTAAAAAAATTTTAGAGGCCCACTTTTTTCCTCTCACCAACCTCATTTTGGTGATGAAAATTTGAGATCTATAAAGGAAGAGGTTTATGTCCCATTGTAAAGCCCCTTAGGAATAGAACAAGGCTCGACGCTCCCAGGTGACGAAATGGCCCTGACCAAAGAGCACATTCCAGCCAAGCTTCCGAAAAGCGAAACCGGCAGGAAGAGGCTGTCCTTGTCGGGCGCTGCGTGCAGCTCTCAGCAACCTGTGGTCCCTTAATCAGTCCACTGCCAGGGAGGGGACCGCCAGATGGGCCACACACACTCTCTGATGGCTCAAGAAAACTGTTACACCATCACCTCACTACTAAGGAAATGAACGCTGAGCATCCTTGGGTGCTCACCATAAAACACCATAACGCTTCTGGAAAGTGCTGTGGTCTCTTCTGCTGACTGTCAAGCATATCAGACACCAGAAATAAAAAAGCCATCTTATTGGCTTATAAATGATAAGGACGAATTTGATGTAATGACTCTCAGAAACAAGGTTCAGGCACAAATTTTAGGCTGTTCTGTCAGTTCTCTGGGACCTCCAGCTTTTAAAACTGGGGCTGAGCACACTGCCCTCAACTTCTTAACCAGGATCTCAGCAGAGGTGTGTAGCAGTTTTAGACGCCAGTAAGAGGCTGAATGTTTCAATCAAACTAGTGAAAGTTAAGAACTGTTCTTAAAACGCTTTTAAAGTCAGATTTCTTGCTCACCCAATATTAAAGCAAACATATTTAGAAGAGTTAGTCTAGGAAACCTAGGAAGGCGTTTAGAGCTCTCCTCTCAGGAGAGGCAGCGCTTAGCACGGGCGCGGACCTAGGCTGGCGTGGGGCTTGCCCGCTTCCTTCTGTCTTACCATCAGGGGAAAGGCTGACGAAAGGCTCCCTGCCTCAGCACCAGCTTCGAGCTTTGGAGGCGCTTCCCGCACACCGGTCCCTACCCAGGGCTGTAATCATTCTCACTCTGCCACCCCGGGATGCATTACCATGAGGCTCAGCCTTGCTTTCCTATCTCTCTGCAACTTCTGCTTAGGTCATATTTTTGAAAAGATGGGGATGCTGGGCTCCTTTCCAGGTCTTTCTGGATTTCAAAATGTGGTGTTCTTGTAATGCTGTGAAGTTCCAAAACTCAAGCATGTCTCAAGTGCACGGGACCCCAAACTCATCGAAGTGCCAGCAGTGAAGACTGGGGGGTGGAGGGGCTCACGGGCCTTTCTCTTGCCCTGCGGTGGGCAGGGATAACCAAGAAAGCAGGTTCACAGAACTCCCCCTCCGTTCCCCTCGCCATACCACTGAGTGGCCTCTAGACCTTCGGTGTTAACGCCTAGGCCAGAGGTTTCGAGCCCCGTTAGGAGGGGCCCCGGGGGGTCGGGCGGCTGTCCGGATGGGTCACTCTCGCCCCCACAGCCTCCGCTGTGGCCTGAGCGCAGGTGGTCCTTGAGGGTCTGTTTGTAGCGGAAGCTCCGGCCGCAGTAGGCGCAGGGGTAGGGCCGCTCGCCCGTGTGGATGCGCTGGTGCTTCATGAGGTGGTGCTTGCGGATGAAGCTCTTGCCGCAGTGCGCGCAGCTGAAGGGCCGCTCGCCCGTGTGCAGCCGCCGGTGGTTCAGCAGGTGCTCCTTGCGCATAAAGCTCTTACTGCAGTCCGTGCACGGGTACGGACGCTCGCCCGTGTGGATCATCTGATGGCGGATCAGGGCCGAGTGGCCATTGAAGTCGATGCCGCACTGGGGGCAGGAGAAAGGCCTCTCCTGCGCATGCCCGCGCTGGTGGAGCAGGAGGCTGATTTTCAGGCTGAAGCTCCGGCCGCACTGCGCGCAGCGGAAGGGCCTCTCGCTGGCGTGAGCGCGCCGGTGGCTGGTGAGGCGGGCCTGGTCGGCAAAGCGCTTGGGACAATCAGGACAGGGGAACGGGCGCTCGGTGCTGTTATGGACCCGGAGGTGGTAGGTGAGTCTCGACGGGTGCGTAAAAGTTCTGGCGCAGTGCGGGCAGGTCGGGGGTGTCTCAGCGGCATGGCCTGGGAGTTGCTGCCGAGCTCAGCCGGCGGGGCAAAGTGCTTGGGGCACTGGGCACAAGATACGGGGTGCTCACCAGTGTGGCCGCACTGGTGGGTCAGCAACATGTCTTGGCTGAGGCTCTTGCCACAATGGTGGCATGAGAACACCTGGTCTCCCGCTGGAGGCGGCAGGGGTAGCTACCCAACTGAGTGAAAGTCACTTGTCCCTCAGAGGCTTCCGCCAGGTCAGTGGCCGGACGTCCAAAAGGTGTCATGGGTGCAGACTGCTGGCTTTTGAAGGCCACATCTGAAAAAGTATCCTTCGTTGCTGCTGGTGGTGGAGAAGAGAAGGTGACTGGAACCTCAGGGCACAAGGAGGCTCTGGCAAGGCCTTCGGCTTTGATGACAAGCTCTTCATCTGAAAGAAAGGACTCAGAGTCACCCCTGTCAACAACTGCCTCATAGTGCCTCTCCCATTCCTCCCCAGCTCTCACTGCCCTGAGCTCTTACTTGGCTCAGATAAGAAACGCAGGCGAGGGCTGAGACCACCGTCAAAGCCTCTGTCCTCCCACCCACAGATCAGCAGAGAATTTATTGCGAGTCCCTTCAATGTTCCCTGTTTGGAAAGGAACAACCTTGGCCATCAAGCTTCCCAGCACTTTCCTACTGTCTGCCTCTGTGCACACTTTGCAAGAGTCTCTGTTGCCTATTGTGACAAGGACATGTATTTATCTACTCCTATTCCTTTTTATTCTGTCAGACAAATCCTTTGCAATTGTTGGCTGTCTCTTTACCTACCCTGAAAATAAAATACACATTTCCACTTTGCATCTTTGCCCATTCTGTCCTCCCATTTGTAGAATGCATCCCCTCTCTTCCCAAATTATAGCTAACCATATCACAGCAATCTTCTCAGGCCCAATTCTGGCTTCACAGCCTTCTTTAGGCCTTATCTAAAAACCTAAATACTTAATCTAAAACTGACATGCGTTCTCCAAGCTTCTCATTTCTTATAGTCATCCATCGCACTCACTCTTGACACTCAACGACAGGCAGGCCTAGTATTGCTATGTGGCCCCAATATAAATGTCTTGAAGAACAGAAACTGTCTATTTTTATTTCCTAGGGCCTAAAAAAAACATAGGCATAGAAGATATTTAAAAACAGGTTGCAGTAATTTTATAAACAATTGGGTCCCTTCTGACCTTAAGAGCCTCTTCTATAATTCAGATGGCAAAATATAGATGGCACTAAATATCACACAAAGAAGACATTTGTTTCTCTTCCCATCATTGTCTTTCTTGGGAAAGAGCTCTTCATAAACATTCCCGTTGTGCCTCCCCAATAATATATTTTGTCTCCGTTGCTTGTCTCCTCCCCACCCCCTCTTTGTTCTATCCTTTCTACATGATCTTTAGATGTTCTTTTGTCTTTCCCCATCCTCATACTTGTGATCCATCTGTATGCATTTATTCTTCTTCCTCTGACAATTCTAATTTTTCTTTACACTTAAGAGTGTGTTCTCTCACTTAAAATTGATCTTAGTTTGATTTTGGTTTCATCTTTAACTTGCTCGAGTATCTTTTTTTTCCTTTTCTCATTCTTCTCCCACTTCCTTGCCTCATCCCCATCTCGCCTGCTCTATTCCCTCAGTCCCAGCATAAGCTGGACCTGGGCATGAAAGTCTCTTCGATTCATTACTCACCGGCATAGGTACCTTTGTATATGTCACTCTCCTTGGACTCTGGTGGGGCCCCAACCTGGGGCTCTTCCTCTTGTTTAATCCAAGACAGGATATCCGATGTTGAAATGCCAGGTTCTGTTTATGGAGGGAAAAGAGAACGACCTTCAGGGACTTGAATCAGAAAGTGAAAAGAATCATGTTGGTTTGTTGAACACATATTCTCTAAATATAACAAAACTGAACCAACATTAAAAAAAAAAAAGAAAAAAAGCGTGTAACATCTAGAGAACCAGTTCAAAATTAAACCAAATTTATATATTTTTATATGATATACTCAGCTTGATTCACAACAAATTTTCAAAACATTTCAAAACAAATCATAATTTTTATTTTGGAGATGACACCCTGAAATAATCTAGAATCAACAGTCCCTTTAATTTCATTAGCGTACTTACTTTCAAAATGTTCTCACTTCTTCTCTCACAACTTTTTAATGAAATAATGAAGTGGGGAATATTTTGTCCATTTACATAGAGAGGAACCACGGAGGTTAAATAAATTGACAATAAAGAAGTATTTACGGTGAAATGCCATATTATCAAAGGTTGCTTTAAAATACAGCAGGAGAAAAGCAAAGAAACAAGACTGACAAACATTTTTTTCTTAAATGTTAATTAAAAAACAAATACATTTCTAGAATTACAAAGTTAGATCCGTTTAAACACAGACCTGACTCCTCAGAAACATACTTTTCAAGTTCCCCATTGTAGGTTCTTTCTAAGAGATCATATTACTTTTGCTTATTAAATGATACAAGTCATTGTTCCCTGAATGTTGGGATGGAGAGAATAGTATTTGCAATCCCTCAGATCCTGAGGAGTCTTTTAGAAAGAAATAAACAGCCTCCAAAGGCTTTGCACATAACATCCCTCATGTGATCAGTGCAGAAACAGCTGTGCTTGCTATTCTAGCCGAGGCCTATATAACCTTTTTTGGCCTAAGAGGACAAGCTGGCAAGCTGACAAGGTCCAGAGAGTAAATTCAAGCTCTCTATATTATTTCTCAGAAAAGCTTTGTAGGCAGGTTATGGCTTTATTGCTAGCAAGTGAAAACTTGCTGGTTTACGTAATGCCTTTTAAGTTAGTTAGAGACCACTGTAATCTAAAAGTGTACCCAAAGCAGAAATAAGAGGCTGGGTAAGACTCAGGCCCCAAAGACTGTCAGCTTACCCAGAAAACAGGGAGAATACAGGTTTTAGTACTAGCAGCAGGTTGCCTTCTCAACTTCCTACTTTGAGCTGCAAGGCTGAAATGTATTAAACACATTTCAACCTTATCTTTTTTTTCTTCCAGATTTTACACACACATATATCAAGAAAGAAGCAGGAGGAGATATGCTACGTATAAGGAAGAGGATCTTTTAATAGTCATCCACTTCTATTCATCAAAAATTAGACTTTTTAAATGTTCCATTGTTTCTCTACATCAGTTTCTGAATAATGAGTTAGTGGTCTAAAAAACTGCAAAAATGTGATTTGAGTGGTTTTGACTTTTTTTTTTTTTTGGTTTATCATTAGAAACTCGTAGAATGTTATACATTTGCTGAGTTTCAGTCCATTGCAGTCACTCTTTTTCACGCTCACATTATCTCTTCTTTAGCCAGTGGTTATCCCTCAGATCAGCTTTATATCATTTCACGTTATTGAACATCTAGTTTCTTCATTTCTGATATGACAGACTATCCCAGGTCCATCCTGGACATTTCCTCCTCCAAGTGAACAATCAGTGATCTGAGAAATGAAATACAGACCACAACCTGGATGATAAGGATGCTAACTGCTTCTAGATCTTTTCAACGAATGAAGCTATAAATAAAAAGTATCTCGAGTTTGTATTCATATTTAAGATAATAGGGTTTTAATTAAATTACTTGATTTTTATACTTATATCTTTTCTCTCTTACCCTGAAAATTTGATTTCTAATGACATTAACATAATCTTTGCTTTTCTGAATATATGTTTCAAAATATCAATATTATTAACAAAACTATGAACTCAGTTAAAAATTTTTTGGTTCTTTTGGTCTTTAGAATATATCCTTCTAGGGATATATAATTAAAATGCTATGATTTAAAGTCATTTGAAAGAAATCTATGTATTTGTCACCAACATGATATAGTTAGTTCAGCATGTCTGATTTAAAATTTTTTTTAATTATGTAAAATATTTACGAAATTCCAAAATCAAAACTATAAAATACAGTACATTCAGAGGTCCAGCTTCCATTTCTAGTCTCCCTCTCTCTCTCTTTCTCCCTGAATAGGTAGCCATTCTCACTGGTTTTTGTTTTCATCTTCCATTGTTTCTTTGTGAAAATATAAGCAAGCATGTATACATCTTAATATTTTCCCTCTTTATGTGATATACAAACTGTTTTGTACTTTGATTTTTTACTTGACAGTGTTCTGGAAATGTGTCCAGAGCAGAGATCTTTCTCACTCCCTTTCCCAGATGTGCTCTGTAGCTGACCACTGTTTATTCGAGAGTCCCCTACTGATGGGCACTTGGATTCTTTCCACTCTTTCATTACAATATTAGTCAGCAGCCAACCATAAAAGCTATGGAGGGCTCAAAACAAAAAAAAACAAAAAACAAGCCAGTTCTCCAGAAATGTAAGTGGCTGTTGCTATTACCGGCTTACTGGTTAAGTAAGTTTTTACTAAACTTGGGAAACCCCAGGAAGCTAACCATTCCTTCTGAATAATAACGCTAAAAGTCCCTCTGGTTACTTAACTTACTAGATCAGTACAATTAAGTAAATATTTTATTAAATAATTGGGTCTTAGCACTACGGTCACAGACTGCACAGAATGTGGTTTTATCTACCAGGGTTTGGTGGGAGGGTGTAACCTGAGGACCTAGGAAGTAAGATAAAAGGAGCAGGAGAGCTTGAATTCTAAGATGGCCTGATACAGACAGATACCTGTGTGGTGACAGTATGGCAGCTGCTGGCCAGGTCACCACGGTGGCACTCAAAGCACATTCCTCACAGGCCCGAGGAATCCCAACAGTGGATACTTAAAGAAACACACAACAAAAGTAAAATCATTGGTTCATGTAAGCAGCAGGCTTTGGAGAAAGCCATAGAACAGAGAAAAACTGAATACTGATCAGGTAAGAGGAAGTCAATAAACATTGAGGTTTTACATTTGGGAGGTAGTTAATAGAAAGGCTGATCACAAGAAAATATAAAATTGTAATGTTTACACTGGCTGAATATGATTTTAACTATAACGAACTCTAATTTTGTGTGTGTGTGGGGGGTGTTTAAATAGGTAAGGGCCCATGCTGTCTGAAAAGGAGCTGGAACCTTGAGTATCTGGGTATCTGGAGGTGCTCTAACCTGAGTCAAAAGTGGTGCTGAGATCTGACTTCTTAAGCAGACAATAAAAAATACTTGACACAAAAAACTACCATTGGTAAAAATGTAAAAGCTTTTTTAAAAAAATTTCTGTTAAATAGGTGTGGGACTGTAATATAGCCAGGTGAATGTGTTGAGTATTTGTGTAATAATTTAAAACTTCGAAGTTTTATCATTTCTAGGATGAATCTTATTCTCAAAAAAGATAAATGAAAATAAAAGGGTTATCATATTGGGATGTGCCTTAATCACTAATTTATTTAGGAAAAGATGACCTTGCTGGGCCTTAGTGAACAGGGATAAACATGGAATAATGGCGATGCATCTGAAATGAAAATGATCAAAGAAGTCTTCCTAGGACTATAAGATTTAGAAATGAATTTATTTTACTTTTGGGGCATTCTAGAATCTTGGCTTCCAAACTAGAAAAAGGGCTAAATAATAGACTTTCAGTAATTATTCCACCTGAATATCTTGGGTGAAATTTTTCTCCAAAGAATTCTAAAAATCTGGAATTCAATATTAAAACTATCAATGACCAAATAACGGACACATACACATGGCTGGTCTGCAGTTTTGCCCTAGTAAGAGTGTTAAAGAAGAATTTCAGAAAATTTCACTTTTCTTTATTCTTTATACTTTTCTTTATTCTCCCCTTCGGTACTATTCTCTAATAATTGTATGCGACTTCATCTAGGATACTAGGCATCAGTGATTATTCCATACAAGGCTATAATAATTTCTTTTATTATATACACTTGGTGATGGAGAGTATAAAATTAATTCTAGAATTAAATAAAAAGGAGGAGATGCCAAATGGTACCATTACCTACCCTAAATCTATTCTATCTATACATTTTTATTTAATTATAACAGAGTTCTTCCCAAAGATCTAAAATGGAATACGATAATAAATTATGGGTTTATTTTATAAAGAAAATGAATAAAATCCAAATATATTTTAGAAAATTAAGTATATCAGTATTCTAATATAAATCACCTGGTCTAACAACAAATTACATGGTATATGAAAATTAATTAAGATGATGATGTTAAAGAGAGAAGCTGCTTGTCAAAAATAAAAAACATTGATTAGTTTTCTTCTATTAGAACAAGATGAAAAAATGATTTAAGTGGTTACAGTTAAGTGGAGAGTATCTATCAAAAAGATATTTTATTAGTTCTGTAACTGCAGTGGTCTAGAGTTAGTATCCTCCACCCCGTATGCCTGTGAAACAATCTGTTACGTGCCTCAGTGACCAGTCTGAAACTCTTCTCCACTGACTTAACGTGTCAGAAGGAAAATCTAAACTCGGCCTGTGTTAATACAGCAGGCCTGAGACTGCCTATCCTTACAAAAGCTGCTTGCAAGGTTGGCCCTTGGCTGGAAACAGTTCCCTGCACTGATATAACATTTTCCCTAAACGTCGAGAGTGCCTCTGGGGGCCTAAACTACTGGTACAGTGTGGTATCTGTTCAACACCTGCTTTCCTTCCAGGGGTCTGAAGTTTAAGGACTTCCTCGGCAGAGGGAAACTACGTGACCAGATCCTAGGAAAACCTTGGCTGCTGAGTCTCTACTGAGCTTCTCTGGGAGCCAACCCTTTGCATGTGTTGTCAGAACTCCTTGCTGCAGGAATGAAGGTGTCCTGCGAGACTCTACCGCAAGAACACTCTGGAAGCCTCCCCTGGTTTCCCCCAGACTTTGCCCTGTGAGCCTTTTATCTTTGCTGATTTTGCCTTGTATCCTTTTGCTGCAAAAAATCTCAGCCCTGAGCATGACTTCATGCTGAGTCCTGTGCGTCTCCTTCTAGCAAATTACTGAACCTAGAGGTGTTCCTAGGGACCTCCAACACAACCTGGAACTTTTTTTTTTAAGTATTGAGATAGTGCTGGGAGGACACAGGAAACAATTTAAAGTCCTCTTACTTGCCAAGTTGACAGTTTAAGCAACACACAAAAAATAACTGAATAAAAAGTCTTGAATATATAGTTAAACATAAAAAGGGGAAAATATAAATGGTCCTAAAGACAGATACATTTGAGGGTTTTTAAAAAATGCTATATATCAAGCAGTCCCAGTCAAATGATTCCCATCCTTAGTTCTGCTAAATATCTAGGTTGCTAATCGCCAGTGAAAGCTAAAACAGTAAAGAATCAAACCAGAGTACTAAGTAAATTCAATCCTTACACTGTTTAAGTAAAAATGTATTAACATATATAGGTTGATTACTCACAAATAGAATCTTAAAAACCAAGGTAAAAATAAATTGACAAGAAGGCGGCTATATGAAACTTTCATATATTATTTATGAAACTAAATAACTTATCTCTTTTCCATTTGTCCCCAAAATAAAATGACACACTGATTTATTTATTTATTATGGCTATATCATGTAATAATAGACCAAGGAGTTATTTCCAATAATGAATCTTTCTGTAATCAACTCACTCATCTATCTTTATAATATGATTTTAGACTCATTACATATATCCATGACAAAGATATTAATCAAATTCAACCTATAACATTGCCTAAAATCACCCACACATTCTTTAAAAAATAATAATGTTAGCAGTTATAAGCATACTTTAGAATGTTAAATTAAAATTTGAGCATTTCATTGTGTGCAAAATTTACCTCAAAAGAAATAAACAAATATTGAACATTAGATCAATGATATTCATGCTGAACTATTTAAGGGGAAATATACTGATGACTACCGATTTTGGGATAGGTGGATTAATAGATGAATAGGGGGATGTGGAGGTGGATATATATGTGACAAGGAAGAGGAGTAAAATGTGAGTGGTAGAATCTAGGTGATAGGTATCTCAGTGTTCAGTGTAAAATTACTAAGACTTTTCTGATTGTTTGAAAGTTTTCATAATAAAACATTTGAAAAAAATAACAGCATATGGGATGGGGGGGGTTGTAAAAGCTCAGCTAGCAGAGATGTCTAGAGGATGCGCTTTCTGTGAGCTTCCCTATCCACCAAAGAACAAAAATGGCATGAGATTTTTCTGATAGCAGAGGTGGGACTTGAGAGAAACTATTCAACTGGACTTTGCTAGCAATTTCCTATGCACTATCAAGCAGCTGCCAATCAAAAATATTAGGGAGGGCTAATTAATGACAGCTGGCTCCCATACGAGGCAAAGTCTACTTTGGGGTCTGCTGGTTAAGTGCATCGCTGAGGGGCCAGGCCAACCCCCTGCCCCTCCAGCGCTTCTGAATAACCAGGCATACATTCCCTGGAAGTCACTTCCCTCCAGACGGGCACCACTGCTTCCTCGGCCATCTAAAGACATGTTTATTTTACTAAATAATTAGGTCTCAGAATCTTTGTCATGGAATGCAATTAACAGCCCTCAGAAGTGTGGTGCTGATGGGTGAAGGCACGGGTCAAGGTGGTCTCTGAGTTCTCTCCTATGTAAATGCCTGAGGATCCAGTCACGGTCTAGTTGATTTAGCACTGCGTGGCTCTGGAAGCCCCTAGCCCTGCTTACTGAGTTCTGAGCCATCATCTGTGATTTGAAAGGGAAACAAGGAGCAGATAATCTCTTCTCCCACTCACCTTCACTGGGGTCGGTGGGAATCTCACTTTCCTGTGGCCCTGTCTGGTCTTCTGCATTATGTTCTCCTTCTGGCTGAATCTGAGATAAGACATCAGGTTGATTCATGGCATAATCTAGAAGAGGAAGAAGGGAAAGGAGTATGACAAAAGATAAATGAGTGACAACTAATTGCCAACAAGGCTGAGCTAAAGGCTTTGATGTCCACTGTCCAAGGGAATTTCTTTTAGATTCTAGATCACTTCTCCCCATTCACCTCCAACTATGGATGAAATCTCATGGGAAAGCAGGTAAGAGGGGAGTAACGTGTGGGGAAAACACATGTGCTACTTTAGCACGGCCCTGCTACTTTTGCTGAGTAAGAGGACACAGTGTGCCTCAATGGGAGATCAAGGCCCTTCCAAAGTGAAGGATACCCATGGAAACCACTGCAGCTGGCACACCCATAACCCTGCACTTCATTTTCTGTCCTATGATTGGCACAAGGAGAGATTATTTTCCCTATTTAGCAAGGTGAAGTGGAAATCTTTGGCTAGGAACCAGAATCTGAAGTGTGTGAGGACAGTGAAAATGAGGACCAGTGGAGGAATAGGGACTGTTCTGAGCGCTCTTGGAGCTGCTGTCACCACATTCAAAAGGTGCCAACTTAGCCTCACCCATGGAGATGAGAGACTCGTAGTTGCCCTTCATGATATTCTTGTAAAGTTCCTTTTGCCATTCTTCTAGTTTTTCCCACTCTGGAGTGGAAAAGTAGATGGAGATATCATCAAATGTCACAGGCACCTGAAATTACAATCACACTGGGGTTAGTCCCTCCCAATGCAATTCAATCATTCAATAAATCTTTACTAAGTGCCTACTAGTTATAAAAGATGCTGAAAGGATACAGGGAAACTTAAGACACAGATCCAACTTCCAGGAGTTGATAATGTTTTCAAGGAGAAAGCTTTAGAGCTATAAATTTGGGAGGCTGGGGAACATTACTTATAACCAATCATTCAGAGATAGGTACCAATGTGAAGTAGTACTGAATTCACATGAGATAACATATTCTAAATATCTGCTAAGTACAGGGCTTATCCTGAGCACCTGGACTATAAAAATAAGGTTTCTACCTAAAAGGGACATATGACTATCTTCAAATTAATGACATGGACAAGAAATTTTAGAAATAGAACTATACTGGAGCTGGGGTGAGTCTAGAAGAGATGGGACTTTGGCTAGTCCTAAAGGACAGGTAGGTTATAAACAGGCCTAATGGGAACAGGAAAAACATTTAAGCATGGAAAATGGAGACTGCTTTTGGAGGACGACTATGAATACTGCTTCACTGGTTTCACGTAGGGAAATGTCATATACAGACGAGAATCCCCCCACCTTCCAGAATAGTTTTGTCTAAAGCTAGGTATCTATCACTAAGCAAAAAACTGTAAGGTTCATCTGTAAAAAAAATTCAAGAGTGGCCTGGGGAATTCAAAGTGCCCAGTATGGACACTGTCACCTAGTGTAAAGCTCTCCTCCTGCTGGTGCCTAGCTGTTCTTCGTCATATGGCTCGTCCTCCTCCTGCCTGACAGCTTTCTCCAGTTTTAATCTTAAATGTAAGCTAACTACGAAGTATAAGTCAAACCATTTAGCGTAAGATGAACACACTTTATAAGTGAACCTAAAGGAAAAAATAATAAACCACAAATTAAACGAACCTCTAATACACATTCCCAGAGAAATTTGAATAGATATTATAACCATTTAAAAAAAGTCCCGGCTGCTTTTTAAAAAGCAGAAAATAAATATTCTTGAAAATTAAATGCATAATTATTAAAAAAAAATTAGAAAGCCTTGAAGGAAAAGTCACAGAATTCCAGTTAAAAAGATAAAAAGTAGGAAAGAAAAGTTTATCAACAAAGACAATAATCTATCTGTCAAACCGTAGTTCCGGAAAGAGAACAGAAAATAAAAGAAAGGGAGACAAACTATTATAAAAATAGATTCACAGGAGAAAATTTCCCAGAGCCAAAAAGATACCAGTCTTCTGACTGAAAAGCCACATCAAGAGCTCAACACAGATTTAAAGACCTATACCTAGACATGTATGTCTTCAATAAAATTTAAAAAAACAAGTAGAAATAGAAGATAAAAGCTTCCAGAGAGAAAAAATAGGTTTCTTACAAATGAATAATTGATTTGGTAATAAACTTTTCATTGATGGCATTAGATGTTGTGAGACAAAGGACCAATGCCTTTAAAATTCTGAGAGAAATGCAATATTATTCAGCCTTAGAAAGGAAGGAAAATCTGACATGGACAAACCTGGAGATGGTATGTTAGTGAAATACATCATTCACAAAAGGAGAAATATTGTAATAGTTCATTTATATAAGAGTTGTCAAATTCACAGAGACAAAGTAGAATGATGGTTGCCAGGGGCTGGGAAAAGGGGAATGGGGAGTTTGTTTAAGGGGGACAGTTTCAGTCTGGGTGGTGGTGATGGCGGTGGTGGTTGTACAACGATGTGAAGGTACTTAACACCACTGAACTGTGCACTTAAACATAGTTAAAATGGCACATTCTATGTATATTTTACCACAATTTTAAAAATTAAAATTAAGAAAAAAATTCTGAGGGAAAATTATTTTGAACTTGGAATTCAAAACTATGGGCAGAATTAGAGTATTTTCAACAAAGGACACAAAAGTTTACTTTCCATATTATCAATCTAGCAAATCTTCAAACTATTCTAATTTCACTAAGAAATCTTTAAATCACAACATGATTTTATGTATGATTTTGTTACCCAATTATCCAGGTAAGACAATAGGTAACTTTAATTTACCTCTTCTGCTATTCTTACGGTAAATACTAAGTTTAAATTATCCCAGAGAACTTCTGGAGGGGCTCCAGACACAAACGGAACACATTGTGGGGAAGGCTCTCTCCTGTACTGACTCTGACACCCCCAGCCACCTCCTCCTTGAGTCAGTTGTCATTCTCCCCATTTTTTCTCTCCCCACTCTCTCCCTTTGACATGCTCCAGTCTTCTGTCCCCAGCACTGCACTGAAATGACTTGTTAAGGTCACCAGTGAGGTCTGTGTCGTCCAGTCATAGTCACCATCCTCACCTTCTAGACTCCCCAGTAACACAGGCAACCCAAACAATAACTCCTACTAGAAATGCCTTTTCTCCCTGTCCCTGTTGCCCCCACATACTTTCCTGTTTTCTTCCTTTTCCCACCTTCTGCCCACTCCTTGGAGCTTGATGTCTGGACCCTTTCTCTGGCTTCTCCACTTTACTCCCATGGTAACCATTTCCAGTCTCATGACTTACAGTACGATCTATACAGCCACAATTCACAAATACTTCTCACCTTCGAGCTTCAGAGGCCACTTAACATCTCTCACACATTTTAGAATCATCTATGGCTTTAAGGATTACTAATGCCCCATCCTGGACCGGAATCTCTAGGTATGATGTCCATCAAAATTAAAAGCTCTGCAGTGATTCCTACATACAGCCAGGGCTGAAAAACGCTGCTCTAAATGACCTGACCCCTACTCATCCCTCCAGTCGTGCTCCCGTTTACTCGCTGCACACCGCTAACTGGCCTTCTTTCTCTCCCTTGGTGCTCCCAGTGTGTGCCCTCAAAACTTTGCACAAGGTATTCTTTCTACCAGAAAGCTTTTCTGCAGATCAGATCTCACAGTTGGGTCCTCTCTGTCATTCAATCCAGCCAGCCTAAATACCAGCTCCTTTATGAGACCTTCTCTGACATCCAATCTAAAATAAATCACCAGATAGCACTTTCATTTTTATCGAAGCACTTAAATGAATTCATTTTCTTGTTTGTTTATATCATCTTTCTTTTTCTACTAAAATTTAAGCCCCAAGGGAGCTTATGTGAATTGTTCACTGCTGTGCCTTCAGGATGCAGATATCGAGCAAAAAATTTAGTGTTCAAGAAATATTTGCTGAATGAATGAATAATTGGGCATGCCTGGGAACTAGCTGCCTTAAAGCTGTTTTCCACAGCTTAAAAATGAAGTTTATTTCTTTTGTTCTATGGGCTAGTCCCTCCAGAAAGGCTGGGCCCTAGCATTGCAGCACACTTCTATAAAGGACGCTGAAGGACAGGGTCCATGTCAGCCCACACTTACAGATTGCCCCTATTAACCGTTTACTCTGTATTGCTCCCATGTCCTCCCTCTAACCCTTTCATCAGAATTGCCAACAAATGCAAACTGACTGAGTTAAATGATATTTAATTTAGTTTCCACACCAAGATTGCGGCAGACAGGTTAACAAAGAAAACAGTGCCTTGGGTAACGAGTGGGAGAAAGCAAGTGGAAAAAATCCATCTGCCAGATCGCCAACTCTATGCTGGAGAGCTTCCCACTCTGCAGTCTGACACTTCGAATGATCACTGAATTGAACATGGAATGCTTCCCAAATAGATAAACACAAGATGACTTCGTGGTCCTTGGCCTAACTGACTGACCAAGACTACCCCTTACATCTAGAACTGAAGGACTACCTTTGGGATATCTCCTTTAATGCCCGGGGGCAGCCGCAGAATCCAGAAGTTCCTGTTCCTCAGCAGGTTCTCCAAGTTCTCCAGCCGCCTCTGCAGCAGCCCGTACTCCTGCAGCAGCGTGCCCAGCACGCCCCACTTGCCATCTAGCTGGTTCCCAAGATCTGCCACTGTCTTTTCACAGCTGGCCAGCTTCTTCTCTGCTGTCCCTGCCCGTCCTTCTAGGTGCAGGAGTCGTCGGCTGTGGACTTCCACCTTTCTCTCTATAGCCTGCACAGCTGCCACCACTGTCCACAAGGAGATGGCTGCAGTCTGTAGGTGTGCCTCGTTTGTTGCTGGGGCGTGGGAAGAGGTAGGGGCTGCAGGGATGTAAGGCATTCAGAGTCCCATTCAGAAGTCTGTGTGCAGTGGAGAGACAAGACATTGAGTGTTAGGAGCCCTAATCCAAACTCAGATCACATGAGGACTGCTTAACTGGCCAGCTGAGATTAACTAAATATAGTTTTCATACTGTCTGGATAAGCCTCATCTTTATGGAGCTCATCAGCATCAAAAGCCAAGAGAACTGCTTTGGCGGGTCAGGGATGGATTAAATAAGACAGTGAGTGAGTGAAACTGGATCAAGAGCCAGCCTGGCGCACTCCCTGGGATGCAAGGCCCTAGAGGCCAGTCATCCACAGACTCAAGCTGCTGCTTCATCTTCCATCTGTGGGAAAGGCCTACGTGCCCCAGCATCTTCTCAGGTTTCACGGAGCTCAGTGCCCTCTGAAAAACCCTTTATTAAGTTCTGGCCCTGTCCACCAGCCTGCTTACAAATCACAACCATACCGACTCAGTAATAGCTAAGGAAGCTTTGAAGGTTGAGTCTGGAGAAAGCATGATGGCTATTTTCAAATATTTGAGGGTTATAAAACAGGAGGCAGAACAGACTTGTTTAATCTTAAACTATGTTACTCCAGAAGGCAGAACTAGAATCAACATGGAATTTTCAGGCTGGTAAACTTTGGCCTATATAAGAAGCATTTGAACTAGAGCTTCCAAGGAAACAATAGGCTGCCCCATCACAACCGGTACATTGAAACAGTGTGTAAAGAAATTGCTACAACAAATAGGAGGCTGGACAAGCATGACCTCTAGAAAGCCACTATGGGTTTCATAACTGCCTCTCTGATACAACCTCCCACCTCTCCAGCTCACCCACTCTTATGCTCACCTGTTCTGCAATCCCACTACTTGACCATTCCATTTGCTCCTGGTTTATCACCCTGCACCAGGCTTTGCTTTATTCCTTGGCCGATCACTTCCGCCACCTTTAACTCTTTCACTCATGCCCATCTTTCTGCTCAATTAAGTTCCAGGTTTGAATCAATCCAATCGTTCCCATTCTGTTTCTGTAAGCAGGCTGGTAAGTTTCACAACTGAGTAAACTGGTGTCACTACACACCGATGGTCTCTAAGCTTAGCCAGGGACTCAGCACTGCCTGATGTCCCCATGCTTCTTTGCCTATTCCATAGAGTGGCCGCTACAAACTCCCAGCCTTCCCCTTCAACTTTTACTATGATGCTTCTCAAACTGACAATTTGCATAAGAATCATCCAGTAATCTGGGTAAAATGCAGGCTTCTATTCAGCAAGTATGGGAGGAAAATCGAGATACTGCATTTTTAATAAGCTCCTGGGGGATGCTGAAGCTACTGGCACAGGGAGCACGCATTGAGAAGGAAGACCCTTGGTCGCTGCGGGCCCCCTCACTCTCAGATGACATGGAGAAGAAAATTAAATCAGTTAGACCAAAACTCCCTCAACTTTCTCTTTTCTTTACATTCCTTACCACTTTGAACTCACGAGTAACTTAATCCATGCTTTCTTATTTCTGTCCCACGGGAAAAAGGTTCATCCTGTCTAAAACTAATCTTTCCACTCATGCTCTGAATGCCAACTTCTTCTACAATTTTGGTACATTGTTCTTTTCTCTTTTTTATGGTCAACATTTGTCTCTCCTGATTCTT
Source organism: Eonycteris spelaea (assembly GCA_003508835.1). NCBI lineage: Eukaryota > Metazoa > Chordata > Mammalia > Chiroptera > Pteropodidae > Eonycteris > Eonycteris spelaea. Next base: position 1,923,903 of record PUFA01000116.1, on the reverse strand, counting down.
CTGCACTGTTCAATGCAGTAGCCACTTGTGGCTATCGAGCACTTGAAATGTGGTTGTTTTGATTGAAATACACTGTGAGTGTAAAATACACACCGGATTTTGAATAGTGTGGAGAAAAATGCAAAACTTCATTAATTTCTTAATTTTGACTACACACTGAAGTATTTTGAATGCACTAGGTTAAATAAAATGTATCATTAAAATTAATTTCACCTATTTCTTTTTACTTTTTAAACGTGACTAATAGAAAATGTAAAGTTACATGTTTATGTCTTCCATTATATTTCTATTAGACAGGGCTGGCATAGACACATATGATCACCTCTAACTTACTTTTTTTTTAATTGGGAAGGGAAAAAGGTGCAAGGGTAGAGATGGCATTCCCCTCTGCTCTATTCCCCACCCCATGGTTTACTGCTCCCTCTTTACAACTGAATCAAGGTAATGCTTTCTTTCCAGTCACTCCTCAGTAGCCGGTCTGGCTCCTGCCCACTAAAGGCTCTCCTTGGGGCACCGAAGGCTTCTGCTGGGAATTCGAGGCATGCTTTTGCGTCCCGTGTTCCTTGCCTAGTCCTGCTCACTCTACACGGGTCTCGTGTGCAGGGGCTGTCTCGGTCATCTGCAGCCCTAGCAACTGGCAGAGGGCCTGGCGCCCGCGGGCCGGCGGCACACACCCCCGAACGCACAAACACATGTCGGGTGATCCCACCCCCGGCCCCCGGCCCCGTTTCATTTGGCGGCACTGCCGGAGGGCCTCCGGTGCGGCCGGCGTTGCCATGTGCCGGGCACTGGGGAGCCCTGTCCTCACGCAGTCCTTCAGCACGGCCAAGCGTCCCGGTCACCGCGCATCTGGGGCTGCGCGAGGCTCGGGTGCACGGCACCGAGGGTGACAGGGACGGCGCCCGCAGCTGGACAGTGGCCGAAGAAAACACAGCAAGCCCGGCTGCAGGGGGTGGGAGGGGTGACAGCAAACGGAAGGGTCCCCCGCACTCACTGGAACCGGACGGGCTGGGAGCCCCGGGCTGCACCCCGAGGCGCGGGGCTCTCACGGGGCCGCGGGGGGCGAGCCCTTCCAGCCCCGCGTCGGGGTCCCACCCAACACGCAGGCGCGCCCCGGCCGGCGGGCCCCGCGGCGCCGGTGCTCGGCCGCCCCGTGCGCGCGCCGCGCCTGACAGGCCGGGCTTCCCGCCCCGCTCCCCGCCCGCGGGTCGGGGGTCGGCGCCTCGGCGCGCAGACCCTCCCGGCGCGCAGCGCTCGGCGCGCGGGCTGCGTTTACCGGAGCCGGGGCCGCCTCGGCCATGGCCCTGCGCTGTCCGGCCCGGCCCGCGGTCGTCGCCGTCGCTGTCGCCGCCGCGCGGTCCCACACAGGCCAGCCCCCGGCCTTGCCGCAGGTGGCACCCGCCCGGCCTGGCTTCCCCGCCCGGGCTCGCGCGGCCGTCGGGCCCGGCTGCTCGGGGCGCGGAGACGCGGCGGAGGCGCGGGGCGGCCGGCCGGAGGAGCTCGGGTGGCGGGCAGGCTCGGCGGCGCTCGGCCCGCGGCGGCCCCTCAGCTGGCGCTTTGTGGGCACCGAGCGCAACGCCGGCGCGGCTGCGGCCTAGACGCGCCGCCCGCTCGCCCGCCGCGCAGCGCGCCCCCTGCCGGCCCGGCGGCCACTCTGCCCCGCGGCTGGGCCGGCTGCGCTGGTGAGCGGTGGTTGCTCTAGAAACCAAGCGTGTTGTTTTCTACGCACCCGCATAGCGCTCAACAGGCTGCAGCTTAGGGCCCGGCGCAAACTGGGGCTCCTGGGGGAGTTTGCCTCCGGGAGGCCCGCCGCCTCGAGGGGGAGGCTCTCCGGCGGAGGCAGCCCAGTTCAGAAAGGTGGAAACGGGCGGTGTGCGGGAGCTCGGTGCGAGGCTGCAGGTTGGAATGAGTGACCCAGGGGCACACAGCTGTGATGAAGAGCACGTTCGTCGTTCGCAGACATTGCAAATGTGGCTGCCGTGGCCCGTGTTAGGACCAAAATTTACTGTACAGTTGTCCTTACTTAAGGATCGTGCAGGTGAAGGTTTGCCAGGAAAGAAGCACGTGTTATCAATGGAGGTTGTGTTTCCGGTTGACAAAAACAGAACCCCGAGTTTCCAGCACAGTCATTTCAAACACGCTGAACGTGAATCAGGGTTCTCCCAAGCCTGTATTTTAACAACTGATCAAGGCAACGTCCATAGCAGTCCAAATACATAAATCGCAAAAGTATGAGAACCATCCTGTCGGGGCACTTGCTCTTGGGCTATTTTTAGACTGTAGCTACACATTCAGCGTGTAATTTGAGGTCTACCTGAATATATATTTTGGTCAAATGGTGAATGTTTGACAATTAAAAATTGCAATTCTATGAATCAGAGTATCACCATAACAATGAACTTCTAGAAGGAAAAAACGTGAATTTTATTGGAAAGGAAATTCATTCTTATAATCCTGTTATTAAAAAGGTGGTCAATAAAATTTTAAAACTTTGACTTTAATGTAAGAACAGTAATTTCACAGCTTTGTCAACTGCTGGATATCTCTATGGCTATTAAACAGGGGCGTTTGCATTGCTAAGATATATCAACTGAGTGTCACGGGCAGCAAGGCTAGTTCTGTCAATACAATGGTAATACGCTCCAAGTTATTAAACGTTCCTTCCTCTAATAAGCACTTATTACAGTAAGACTTTTCTCCTTTTTAATTCTTGTATTTGACAATTTTTTGGATGGCAATTGTGTCTCATTAAAGCAATTTCACTGACTGAAGTTTTGTGTACTATTTCAAGAAGGTGCACATATTTTCAGAAGTAGATTTAAGATTAATGTATTCACTTATATTTTTGATTTCCAATTTCTAATATTTTTGTCTGTCCTTGCTGCTATACACAATCGTTAGAGAAAAATTTGTCCTTAAAGTTTGGATCTATAAATATGACAATGAAGAAATTTAATTATTTTGCAGGTTAAGAAAACAATTGTAGTTTCCACCTGCATCTTAGCTTTCCTTGTATGCACACCAATTTCAGCCTTTCCTTGGAGTAAATCAAAGAGAAATCTCTTCAGCAGGAATCATGTAGGTAGAGCAATTTATTCAGCAAGTTCCAAACAAACTGCTTTCAATGCAGGCAACTATTGGATATAAGTAAGTCCTGCTACATATTTTCTGGAAAATACAAAAATAAGGACTTCTTTATTCTATAAGCTTTTGAAAGATATGATAGCTGCTGTTCCATCTTGTTTAAAAATTTTGTGTGTGTACATGACAATTTCAAAATCACTTGTGTATCATATAATGTTATTGGCTGAAGAAAAATTTTGGAAGTGATCTACATCTTTCTGCTTGCAGACCATTATATTCTATGATCTCTTTTAAAGCTATAACCACTTCCGAATGTAAAATTAAAGGGTGCAAACAAATTACAGTATGCTTGTGCTGACAGCCTTCACCATATTTGTTCCACAGTCAATGATAATTTCATGCATCTCTCTTTACTGATTTCACACTCCATAAAATACTTCTTGAAGTCAGAGTCACTATGTGTGTGAGACCCAGGAATCTTTCATCAAACAAGGAAAGTGGAAACATGGTTGAATTAATCTTTAATCTTTTATGCTGTCAAACCTAAAAAATTAACATTGATTCATCATGTTCAAATGTCACATGTACCATATACGGTAGCATATTTAATAATTTCATTAACCTTTTTGTACACAGCAAAATATACATCAGAAAAATATTTTAAGAATATTTTCTAGAAGAAATAAATATTTAGAATTTGTAGCTTTGGCAAATCTCAACAGTTCTTTTTCTTCAACTGCTGAAAATGGTTATCAGTCTGTAGCAATTATTTCTACAAGCTTTAAAATGCATTAGATTCTAAACCATGAGGCATAGTCTTAGTAAAAGCATTCTTGTAAAGTTCGTAGTTTAGAGAACAAATGCATTTTGAGTCTCATTTTTATATAAACTTTCAATTTTTCATGCTCTCTGTATATTTTTAATCATGTCTCAAACTTGATTTTTCATATATATGTTGCACGTGAGTATTTTCTGTCCTTGTGGATTTTCGAGGTAGCCACATTGCCATTCTTTTTTATCCTCCTAGTAATGTGAAAAATAACCATATACAGCTTCTCTTTTTTAAGATTCACAAACTAAATGGTATTATAATTAAACATTAGTTTCTAAAGACTATTTTAGTGTTATGAACGTAATTACACCAAATAATTCGATAGTAATCAGAAATATCATATATTTAATGGTTTGAAAGTTCTCATTTATTACACAGAATCCACACCTTTCATAATCCTCAATAATCACTGTAGCATTTTACTTTTGCAATGTTAAAAATATAATTACATACTTCAACTGACTGTTAGCATTTCAACATATAAAGTACATCATCAAATTTTGCATCTCAAGTTACATCTAGAATTGAGAACACCTCAACTTAGAAGCAGCTATTCGGACATCAACAACAGCTACGAATGACATGCCACGTTTCTGTTCCTGAAGACTGGCCCTAACGGGATCTGATGGAAATTTACCCAATCACACAGTCATCACTTATGTACAAGTCTAAGATGCCAGAAATGACACTGAGTGAACATTCACTATTCCACTTTGCAATGGCCAAGGCTGAAGCCAACATCTGAACAACAGGATTTGGCTAAACACTGAGCCCAAAGCTAAAGGTCACTGCACCCCGAAGACCCGTGCTCCTGGTTCTCATCTAGGCATACCGGAAGACCTGGCCACTGTGTAGTGATCACATTACTGTGATTGTAGATGAAACTTTCCAAGTGATTATCATCCACTTAGGCTGACATTATGGATGCAATTTTAAATTATTTAACTATTTTTATATTTATGTGCTGTAACTGGGTCAGATTTATCTTGTTTTTACCACTGATGGCCACTGAAATTCTCAGATTGATACATTTACTTATTCCTTTTTTGTCTTTCCCCATTGACTTGTTTTTTTTCTGTGCTTTGTCCCCATGTCCCTTGGCCTCAGACTGTGTAGCATGTTGATAGGCATCTTTTCCTTCCTACCCGGAAGTCTCCTTGGCTCTCTTCTCTCAAGTCTTATTTACTCTCCTGGCCTGATCTGATTCCTGTGTTATTTCCCTGCAGACGATTCAGCATAAAACAAAGCATATTGGGCAAAAGTCATATAGAGTCAAAATGACCTTGAACATCTCTTAATTTGCTCCTGTAGCTCAGTATATATGGTTTTGTACAACTCTGTATAGCTATTCTTATACACACTGTTTCAGATGTGGAAACTGACGTGCCAAGGGTCCAAATGACTTGCCTGGTGTCACAAAGATGGCAGATGGTAGAGACGATATCCAAACTCAGGTCTTTCTCACTCTAAAATGCAAAACTTCTCCACCGTGGCTGACTTCCTTGTGGGTTACAACTTCCCGAAGTCAGCCAGAAAATAAAGATGTTCAAAGTTGGTTCGGGATGACCTAAAGCTTGAGGCGAGATTCTTCTGAGGCCATGTAGGGAAATATCTTCCTTCCTCGAGGAGAGCAGAGGGACTGACCCGGTGCGATGGTGTAGGAAGCTAAGCAGAATCTTATCAAAGTAGCCGCACCCACGCCTGTTCATGATTTCTTCTGAAAGCAGGGAAGACACCTCCAGAGACCGAGCTGCCATTTCCACTCCAGGTGCGTTAACACGAGGTGATGTCCAAGAGGCTCGCACCTTCCTGGTCCCTTGGGAATATCACGTGACGTCGAGTAAAAGACATTGTAAACTGGGAACACTTCATTAGGCTGAAAACTGTAATCGCTCAAGAAAAAAACATGTGCCCAACTTTGAAGACGCAGGAGCAGCTTTAGGGGAACCAGCCACTGGCCGCAGCACAGGGCAACGTGGAACGAACATGTCACGCTCGCTGGCAGCAGGGGAAGGGAGAGCCCTGGAGGAACTCCAAGAGCCACTCAGGAGGTCCGTGAGCCCTCCAGACACGCAGTGGCTTGGAAGACGCATAAATACCATGAGTTAGAGGCCTACGGTAAATTTCCCTGTGATAACAAAGGCCGTTGGAGGAGTACAACCGGATATTAAAGTAATAAGGACCGCTCACTGTAAGTTGGGAGAGAAATGGAGTTCAAGTGTTCTAAGAGGCTTGTGCTGCCCGGGAGGAGGGCGAAGTTATTGGTTAACCAACAGACTCTGAGAAATAACTACTTATAGGGAGTTTTTCGTATAACCCATAAAATAGAAAATATAGCATTCATATTTTTTAAATCAGCAAGGGGAAATAATGGCATGATAAAAATCTCAAATAAAAACTAATGGGGAGAGAAAACCAAGTGATATAAATTGAAACACAAAATAAGGTGACAATATGATTATAAATGTATCAGCAATTACATTAAAAGTAAATAAATTCAATGCCCAGATGAAAAGACAGATTGTCGTATTGGGTTAAGACAACCAACCAACTATATTCTATTTACAAAAGGGACATCTAAAATGCAACCTTCATACCAAAACCCAACAAGGACAGTATAAAAAATGTACAGGCCAATCTCACTCATAACATAGGTACGAAATTAAATAAATGATAATCTAACTGAATCTACAATATACACAATATGTGACAATGATAGAACTTCACGACCAAGTTGGATGTATACATGGAATGCAAAGTGTGTTCCATTTTACAAAAAGCAATCAATGTAATTCGCCATAATAATAATCTAAAGAAGATCATATGATTTTCTCAATAAATGCAAAAAAGGGAGTTTCGATAAATTTCCACATCTGTCCATAATAATTTTTTTGTGAACTAGAAGTAGAAGGAAAGTTTCTTGATTTAATAAAGACCATTTTCAAAAAGTATAGTCCACAACATGTACTCAATGGTGAAATGTTGACAGCTTTTCATTTGAAATCAGAACGCGACAAGACAGCTACTGTCAACACCTTTATTCAACATTATTACACTGGAGGTCCCGCCAGTGCAATTAGGTAAAAAAAAGGAAAAAAGATACAAGGATTAGAGAGGAGGAAATAAAACGTTTACGTTTTTTAGATGATGTAGCATATACATAGGGAATCTAAAAGATCAACAAATAAAATTACTACCGTTGATGCCTGTCTGGCAAGACGACGAGCAGGGAGCCCACATTCCTGACCGCCCTCAGCTCCGCAAAACCGCAACCTTTAAGCGATGCCCTAGACATTTCCGCGTGCAAAGTTTAAGTCTAAGTTAGTCAATATCTTGAGCCTCCTCCCAACTTACACAAACACTTTACTGCTATCACCCCACTCCTCATATGTGATCGTTAACCAGTATTTTCATTGTCTTTTAAATAACTTAATAAATTAGACATTAATATTGTATTTCATGGCCAATAATTTTAGATTGGCTTCCATAGCTTACAATTTCTTTGTTCGACTTTCTTTTTATCTCAGACCTCCCACCTGGGATCATTTTGCTTTTCTGTAAAGTATATATTTGTAATTTTCTCCAGTGAGGGTCTCTTGGCAGTAAACTCAGCTTTCATCTGTCCTTGAAGAACAGTTTGGCTGGGACAAGAACTCAGGGCTCACCGTCACTTCCTCGCAACACCCAGGACACGTCACTGCACTGTCTTCGGCTTCCTTACGGCTGTCGAGAAGTCGGGGAGCAGGCCGACCACTGATCCTGTGTAGGTGACCTCAGCCTTCTTTCTCTGGCGACCTGCAGAAGACAGTCCTCACCTCACCTGTGGCCAGGAGATCAAGTTCACAGCTGAGAAGTTCACAGCTGAGACAGGGACCAGGCAAGGGGAGAGCGGGAAGACAGAGGAGAGCAGCCCTGCTCTGGGTGGAAAGCGTCTCCTCTGGCTCTTCACCCTGTGCAAGAAGATTCGGAGACCGGATACAGCAAGAGGAGAGGACGTGAGAACTCCTTCACCACCTCGGGTGACTAAAATGCTAGGGGGCACCCAGATTCAAACTGGGGACCTCTCGATCTGCAGTCAAATGCTCTGCCCCTGAGCCACACCCCCAGCCGCAGCTGCGAGGCCCAGTCAACGCCCTCCCTGCGCAGCCACTCCCAGGGCTTCTGCCCAGATGCCCCTTCGCGTGGGCTGGCGGGGCTGCCGGACCCGCTCTACTGCGAACTCAGCTCCCGGCACTAGAAGCAGGAGGTCCCCCCTCCCCCAGCTCCGCCACCTCTGCACCGTAGGTCCCCGAGGGGGGCAGTGAATGGGGAGCATCCCCCGGCCCAGCGCTGGAGTGGTGGCCGCTTCCACAGAAACTTCCTCCCTGAGACTTAGTCTTCCCTTTCCGCCCTTCAGTTCTAATTCCTGGTCGTTGTGGCTGAATTGTGTCCCCAAAAAGCTGTGTTGAAGTCCTATATCCAGTGTCTAGCAATGTGTCCTTATTTGGAGAGGGTCATCAGAGACGGAATTGCTGAAGACAAGTGACCATGGGGAAGGTTGCCCCCTGACCCAATGCGACCCGTGTCCTCATAAGAGGAGGAGAGACACAGGGAGAAGATGCCACGTGGGGACAGGCAGACGGAGCGGCGCATCCACGAGACAAGCAGTGCCTGGACGGCCACACGGCGCGCTGGAAGGAGGCGGGGAAGGCCCCGCCCCCCCTTTGGAGCTGTCAGAGAGCGTGGCCCTGCTGACACCCCGATGGCAGACTCTGGCCTCCAAACTTTATATCACCCATTTTGTGGTACTTTGCTACAGAGGCTGTAGGAAACCGATGCGCTGGTTAACAATTATTCATGTTACATTCTCTGTCCGGTTAACAGGTGCAGTTTTTGCCTCTGGACTGGACCCTGTGTGATACTGAAATTAGTCCCACGGGGGTCCCTGGAAACAGCCCTTCAAAAAGGCCATGGCAGATTGATTTGGTCTTGTCCTTGGTCTTCGGGTCAATGCCAAGTGGTGCCTGGCCGCATCCTGAATCAGAAGGGATGGCCATAAGGGAGCTGTTGCATGGGGTCTAGCGAGCCACCTCCTCTCAGGGGACTAAGTATCATCTCTGGGAGGAAAAGAGAGCTTCCAGAGGGGGCACCTGGATTTGAACCAGGACCTCTTGATCTGCAGTCAAATGCTCTACCCCTGAGCTATACCCCCTCTCACTAATAATGACATGTAATTAATAATCTTCACACGTCCACTCACACACACGCTGCTGGTTCTGACTCAGCACAGAGCTGCTAGTCCTGTTCCACTGCACACGCGCCCCTTATGCCACAACTATCCTTCTTTTGCAAAAAGGCACCAGCCGTCATTGGTACCGGCATGCAAGGTCACTGGTTTCCCTTTGAGATACAAAGTCTGTGCCTGGCTTATGGATGAGGCAGAAGATGAAGCCCAGGGGCAAGCTGAGGCTTCCCGAGCAAGGACTAGGGTGCATCGCCTGCTTTTCAGGTGAGATCGCTTTCACGTCCCCCACAGTGTGGGACCAAGTGGCCTTCTCGCCCTTCCCTCCAAATTCCACCTCTGTTAAGGCCTCTGAACTGCAGTTTTTATTTCAGATTCAGGGGCCTGAGGGGTGGCTTAGCTGTGTGATTCTGGTTCAGGGCCCACGTGAAGTTAGATAAAATGTCATCGGGGCTATACTTTAGTACAAATCCATTCTCCGACATACATGTTGCAAAATTCAGAGTCTCGTGTTTAGAAACTTGCTGTCATGTGGAAATTTAAATTTTAATATCATCGAATTTATTTTTTGCAGTTTGTGATTTGGGGGTTGTGTTTAAGAAAGCCTTCTATGGGTCATCGATGTATATCAGACTGAATGTTTGTGTGCCTTCTCCCGCCCCTCCCCTCCAATTAATATGGTGAAACCTCATTCCCGATGTGATGGCATCTGGAGGCGCGGCCACTGGCAGGTGATTAGGTCATGAGAGGGAAACCCTCCTGAACGAGATCCGTGCCCTTATAAAACACACAGCGAGAAGACCGCTGTCTATGAACCGGGCCGCGGGTCCTCACCAGGCACAGAGTGACCCGGCTCCTTGCTTTTGGACATTCCAACCTCCAGAACTGCGAGACGTAAATTTCTACTCTTGATAAGCCACCCACCCAGTCTACGGCATCCCATTTGTTGGAAGAAGGGATGAACTACAGCCAATATCTAGGGTCGCTAGGCTGTATTACTCTCCGGGACCATGTAACCGGTGGAGCTGTGTGGCACACTACCTATGTGACTGCATGCAGCTGCCCTGGGCATAACCATCATCGCTCCAGCAGAGCATCTCTAAAGACCTACCACATAAACGACCGCTGTTTTTCCGAGCTAAGAAAATATTTTCCTCAGCTGACGAATCGGTATGTTCTCGCTTCTGTCTCATTACCTGGAAGCTCAGAGACAAGCTTTGTATTCAGCAGTAGCAGCTTCTCGTAACCAGGGCCCTTGGGAACAATTATTTACCTCCTCTCCTAAACGGTCAGTCCCTGCCTTTTCTTTTTCCTTCATTTTTGAAAATTGTGATAAAAAGTACATGCGACATAGAATTTATCGTCTTAACCATTTTAAGCGTATTTTCATTTCATTAAGTGTAATACCGTTTTTCAGGAGTTTTAAGTACATTCATAATGTGCAACCATCCGCCTCCAGAACTTTTTCATTTTCCCAAATTGAAACTCTGTCCCCCATTGATCAATAACTCCTCACCCACCCCCAGCCCCTGGCCCCCATCATCCCTTCTGCCCTATGATTCTGACTGCCTCATATAAGTCGGCCCTTGACTTTTTATACTTCTTTGACTGGTTGGACTTGTATTGCCAGCTGCCTCAGATCCTATTTCTTTGAAGCAAGCTTGTTATAAACAAATAAAATCGGGATGGTAATACTTTGGCACCAGGGAAACAGAGAGAAAGCCTGGGACAGACTTCCTCCATCCCTCTAGCAAGTGCATATGGCTGAGCAGGTAAAAAGGAAACACATGAGAAATGTCACAAGTGGGACACTTCCGTCCCTACCACTTGTTGGAAATTTGGATTCCATGAAGTTGGGCCTGCAGGATAACAAGGAGCTACACTTCCACAGGAGTAAAAGAGTCCCATGACATAGGGGGCACCTGGATTTGAACCAGGGACCTCTTGATCTGCAGTCAAATGCTCTACCCCTGAGCTATACCCCCAGATGTTATGCTGGCTCAGTAAGATACTTTCATAATTGCAATCTTGACCAAGCTCTGCTCTCACCATCACGTCTCCCTGAGTTGCTGCCTGAACTGCTGCTCTGGGCACCCACCTCCACACCTGTCAGAAGCTGCTCCCTTTCCTCAGGCTCTGTACACCTATGTTCACCTGAACATCTTTTCCCAGAGGAGTTTTCACCCCCTCCTTTATTTACTACTACTACTACTACTACTACTACTACTACTACTACTACTACTACTACTTCTACTTCTACTACTACTACTGGTACAGAAAGAATGCTACCCATTCTCTTAATATCTAAGATACTGTCTTTTCTCTTTTTCCATCTCCAACTCTGTTTTGGTTTCCTTTCCCAGGGACCAAAGCTGGGACCTATCAACAGCTCTCAGCAGCTTGGCTTACTCTAGGGCATGTACCTGGCCAAGAAAGCTTGCAGCCCCACCTTCTCGGAGAAAGAGAATGGGCGAGGACGAACCCAGGTGTCAGCAGAGCTAGAGGGCCCAGCCTGGGCAGCACGGCTACCTGTTCTGGGCTCTGCAGCCATACACTTCCTCATACTGAGCGCTCATGGCATTTGTCTGAGCCTCTCCGAGTTATGCTGCGCCAAACTACTGGATACGATTTTCTATTATCGAATTTTGATTGTTCTGCAGTGAGACTGGCCTACCCTGATAGAGGACGATGACTCTTTGGTGCAGGGTGTCCGAGTAGCTGAGCCCCGTGGTGGAACCTCCATACAAGCTCTTGGGGTCCATTTGTCGGAGAACGTAGGCTCGACACGTGGGTGCTGCACGGGGCAGTCTGCCTTTCTTTAATTAAAAAAAAAAAAAAGTGCTGGCAAGTGGAAGATTGTTTTCCAGGATAATAAACAACACACTTTGACGAACGTGACCATACTGTCTGCCCAGTCTCAGATCATTCCCCTAGGACTGATCCCTAAAAGTGAAAATCTCAGGCTCCCAGGCCATGGCTTAGGACAGGGGGCTCTGAGCAGTGACCCTCCACCCTTGTCTCTCAGACTCTGAGAGTGCAGATGCAACCAGATTGGACCTGGCTCTCAAGACCTCCCAATCAGACTCTCAAAGATGGATAGCGATAAGCCGGAATGCCCTCCAGGCTACCTGGGAAACCAAATTAGCTGTCAGAAGGCTGCTCAGTGAGGCTGCAAATGGAATTCATTGCTCTTCAGAGTATTTCCTCAGGCCAAGGAAAAGTTTTGTGACTTATTCCCGGTCCAAAGTCCTGTCCCTTCTCAGGAGGCCAGAACACTGTCATCCACCAAGCCAGGACTCTCACTGCCCTGACTCGCCCCTCCCAGATCACCGGGTCCTATCCGTCCATCTCCTGAACACGTGCAACCCTTCCCCCGACCCCCAGCTAATGTCTCAGCTCTGTGCTCTGCCACGTGCGCGCAAATCTTAGTCCCCCGACGGAGAGGCGGCAGATATGGAACCTCATTTTTCTACCAAACAACTTGATCTCTGTTGTGTGTCTCATCTTGTGGGCGACTCAAGCCTGGGGTCCCCCCCACCGTCTCCCCCGTGTTGCGGCTGAGTTCGAAGGGGCTTGCAGGAAACTGCCGGGGGGAGTGGGCGGGCATCTATCTGGTCCTCTCCATCATCTCGATCGCATCGTGAGTGTGGGGACCTTCTGGTCTCATGCCACTGCCTGCTGCCGTGCTGGCATGTCCCCTGTGGCTCTGCCATGCAGGGACGATTTTCTGCTCTGGGGCCTATCTTTATTTCCTGAATCCCCCAGCACCCAGACAGTCGGAATTTGAAAGCTGAGCGCCAGGAGTTTGCATTCTATGGGGTCACCCCTTCCCGTCGTGTGGAAGGCGAAAAGCCCAGCTGGCTGGCAGGGTGGGGCTGGATGGGAGCCGCAGGGGGTAGGAAACCTTGGTGACCATCTCCGTGATGATGCAGCATGCCGGAAGTGTAGGACGACCAAGCTCCTTACCTGGTCTCTCCATCTCCCGTCCGTGACCCCAACACTCTCCCTCATTCCAAGGCGGCTCTAGCAGGGACCTTCCTGTGACTCAGCACGAGATGCCTCCATGAAATTTCTCCTCTGTGTCTTTATACCAACCCTAGGAGAGAGGTACGATTATTATCCCCAATTACAGATAAAGAAACTAAAGCTTTAAACTAAAGCTTAAATTCAGTAGCCCAGGGAGTCTAACTCCGGAACTAAAACTCGTGACCACATTGCGAGGATTCTTGCTAAAACACACAATGAACTGGGTCTCTGCGTGGCAGTGCCAGATAAAACATCAGCCGATTCCTTTCCGAGTGATTTCCCTTCTAAAATATTCGGGCGCTAAGAGCGCATCATGCATTGCTTTAGGCTCTTGGGTTATGATATGATTAATTAGGTCACAGCTCACTTGTACTGACATTCCTCTGAAGAAGTCACTGTGCGTGCTCCTGCTCATAAATACGTCTCTCTGGGTCACTTCTGAAGGCGCTGCCCCACCGCATGCTGATCGTTTTACTTTTCACAGGGTGATAGTACCTTCAAGTCGCAGGAGTATCACCCTCCCAAACAGAGAGCGTAGGAACGTCCTTGATGACGCTGGAGGTAAGTAAGCCCTCTGCCCCCTAATCCGTGGGTAAGATGAGCCAGGAAGCCAGTCCCCGGGGCTGGAGACCACTGGCCTGACAGCACAACAGCTGGCGTCCGTCACTCGTCACCGAGCCCCGGGTGGCTAGTGACGCTGGTGACGCTGCTAAGGCTCCAGAGCCACAGTGCCTGGTTGAGGGCTGCGCTTCTGTTTCTCCTTGCTTTTCAGCCAAGTTCTTTCGAAAATGTCAGCCTGTCTCCATGGTGCTAAGACAAATAAAGAAAAGTTCTCCTCCCTCACACACCAGTTCAAGTTAATCAATATAAGATGCAAAACCAAATCAGAACCAGAAAATGAAAACGGTGTTTTTTAAATTGGGGAGCATAGTTTCCTTCCATTGTCTATAAAAACATTTATCGATGAGAAAGGAATTTTTTTTTCTTACTTTTATTATGGGAAATCTCAAATATATAAAAAAGTAGTGGTGTCTATCATCTAGTATATTGGTCAGGGTTCTTTGGAACACAGAATTATGCATATATGATTTTATATAACTGATTATGTAATTTATATAACCAATTATATATAAATTTATATAACTCTATATGATTTTTATATAACCAATTATACATATGTATATAATTAACTATACAACTAAATCCATATGGAGAGAGAGGGAGGAACGGAGAGAGACTGACTTATTTATTCTATGGAATAGTTTCACGTGATCATGGAGGCTGAGAAGTCCCCTGAACTGTCATCTTGGGCAGGTTACAGACCCGAGAAGGCTGGTGTGTAGTTCTAGTCAGAGCCTGGAGGCCTGAGAACCAGAGAGCCGATGGTGTAAATTCTAGTCCGAGGCAGGAGAAGACCAGTGTCTCAGCTCGAGTAGTCAGGCAGAGAGCGAATCCTCCTTTCCTCTGCCTTTCTCTTCCGTCCAGGCCCTCAGTGAACTGGATAACACCCAGCAGCACTGGGGAGGGCCATCTGTTTTACTTAGATTTTACTGAGTCAAGTGCTTATCTCATCTAGAAATACCTTTAAAAACATGCCCAAAAGAGTTTAACCAGATATCTGTGTGCCCTATGACATAAAATTCACCATCATCGTCAGTTTTGACAATTTTCAACATGGCTAAGCTTGCTATATCTAGAGGCCTGATCAAATTCAGGTTCAATTTTTTGATAAGAAGACATCACTGTAAATACTGTGTTCTTCCTTTGTATAAGGATGCTCATGTCTCCTGGTTTCTCTTTCTGTGAAATTAAGATTAACCCATGTGTTGAGGTGCTGTTAACCTCACAATAAATGTTTTCATCAAATACCCATCTCACAGTTTGAGCAGGTGTTGCTGACACCCCCTCACATCCGTTTTTTTCATTAGGATTTGTAAATGGTTTTATTTTAATTCTCTACCTCTATTAGCTCGCATTTTGTTAGTACGGAAGAAATTCCTTCATCAACTATTTGGTTCTGCTGGAATATAGTTAATACAGAAGGTGTAGAACAAATGCTTGATTCTTTCCTTTTATTTATGAGTTTTCCGAATACTACATTAATGCCTTAGCAACCTTCAAATTTGACCAATGATGACTTTTAAAACAATACATCATAATGAATGAATGGATTTTTTTAAATGCCTGTTTTATGCATTTCAATCAATTATATTCATTTTTCTTTTTGATCCTCAAATTGTCTCACCTTAGGCTCCCATGACTCAAGTGGTCTTTGGGAGTTCCCTTGTTTCCTATATGACGTGACTGTGTTGGAAAGAGCAAAATGAAATTGCCAGGGCGGGGGTGCTGCCTTTAAGTCGGTACCCAGCCCAGTCGGAGACTGACAGGTGCTCGCCTGCAGGTGGAGAGAGGTGGGCCTCACTGGAGAAGTGCTGGCTGGAGCCTCCAGGATGGAAAGGACAGGTCCGGGTCCTGGAGGAGGCCAACTCCCAGTAGAGTGTGTGTGGGAGGACTCCTGCTGAGCCCGGAAGTGCCAGGGGAAGGTCCTGGGCCGGGCCCTGCGGGAGAGGGCCTGAGGAATCTGCTGGCCATGACACGGCCCTGGCCGACCTGGGCAAGGAGTGGCCTTCAGCGCGCATCGCACACTGCCCAGACTCAAGATTCCAGCAAAACATGGCAAAAAGGGGAAACACAGACCAAACAGATCCGTGTTCTTGGTGGCTGAGGCCTCATTTAATTTGATTATTTTTAAATTTTCAATTGTATTTTTAAAAGAAATACCAAACTCAGAGAATTCACATGATACAATGTTCAAAAGGCACAAAAAGTATGCATTTGGAGGCAACTGTCCCTCTCTCGGTAGAAGGGTAAATAACTTGTGACACATACAATGAATTACTACTCTGCCCTGAAAAGAAAGGAGCTAACAAGCCATGAAAAGACATGGCGGAATCTTACATGCATATTATTAAGTGAAAGAAGCCAATGCGAAAGGGTCACGTATTGTGTGGCATTCTGGAATAGGCGACTAGATGACGTTCTAGAAAAGGCAAAACTATGGAGACAGTAAAAAGAACAGTGGCTGCCAGGGGTTTGGGGTCGGGGGAGATAAACAGGCAGAACACAGAGGATTCTTTAGGACAGTGAACACATGTCCTATAGTATCTTTACGATACTATAATGGTGAACACATGTCATTATACATTCGTCTAAACCCATGGAACATACAACAGCAGCAAGAGTGCACCCCAATGTCAGCTATGCATTTTGGGTGATGACGACGTGTCATGTAGGTTCACACCGTAACAAAGGTACCAGTGGTGGGGGGTGTTGACAATGGGGGAGGTTGGGCGTGTGTCGGGGCAGGGGGCATATGGGAGAGCCCTGTGCCTTCCTCTCAATTTTGCTCTAAATGCAAAACAAAACAATATCTTAAGAATAAATAAATTTCAAAAGTAAAATGAATAAAAAAGTATGCAGCGAAAATTCTCCCTCTCACCCAAAACAGGCTCCGCTGGAGGAACCCCCCGCGGGTCGTCTGTAACACAAACAGCAGCATAACATACGTGCTGTACTGCCTCTCGCTTTTCTTCACCTATTTTAATTTTATGTAAACAAAGGTAGAATGGAGAAGCGCAATCCCAAAGTTAAGGGAGGGGATACAGACAACTCAGAGTCCCCTACACCGCAGGGGATGGAGAGATCCCCAGGACGCCCAGAGAGGTGAAGGGAGGTTTGGGATAACTACAGAGGACACCCAGATGTGAACCAGAGGCCCGTTGTGTGCAGTCAAGTGCTTCGTCCCCGAGCTACACCCCTTGCTGGGCCGAGTAGGCTTCCTTAGGGTTTCTCAGTTGGGTAGCCACACCCAAGACACCGTAATACCTATAAGAATTAATATTTACTGCACACTTATAATGTGCTTCATATATATGATTGTAAAAATGGTCATAGTACTATCTCTTATCACCACCACCACCGTCACCACCCTTATGGGGGACGGTGACACAGGGAACTGAAGCGACTGGGTCCAAATCACAAAAAAAGTGGCAGAATCAAGGGTTAAATGACCACCACTTCATCCTGCCTGGACACAGCTGTCACTTGAGGATGCTGCCACAGGGCCAACCTTTGTCCACGTCCGGTGACGAGCAGTGGTCCCTCTTCCCCTACCTCCCTGCAAACTCTCTGCCTTTGTACAATAGGGTCGCCCAGAAAAGCAGAGAGGGACCTAACCCAGTGCCTTGAGAGGACTCAACAGAAGTTTCTGGAAGTCAGATCGCTTGAATTGAGGTTTTCTAAATCCGTAAATTAATTAGCTTTTGTATGAATAATGCACAAAATTGAAAATGTACAAAACAGCATACAGAGAAAAATTAAGGCTCCATTTTCATTGTGGAGATCATTTTGCCATATATACATATCATCGTACACCTTAAACTTCTAAATGTTATATGTCAGATATATCACAGTAAAATGGAAAAAATTTTAATAAAAATATATGAATTAAAAAGAAATCACTTAAGTCGAGTTACCATCCATCACCAAACATAATTACAACTTTTTCTCTTGTGATGAGAACTCTTGACGATCTACTCTCTTAGCAACCTTCAAATACTCATTATGGTATTAACTGTAGTCACCATGATGTATGTTACATCCCAGGGCTTATTTATCTTATATCTGCCTTGGTTGCCTTGTTTGTAAAGTGGGGACTAAGATGACACTTACCTTGCAGGCTTCCTGTGAGGATGAAATAAGGTGAAGACATCTCTCCAGAGGGGACAGAGTTGACAAGTGAGAGCAACCTGTGGTGCCTAAGGAGAGAGGAGGTCTTAATTTCAGTCCAAACCAGACGCTGTATCTATGGACATCAGGTAAGAGCTGGAAAACCTCTAAAAGACTATCCTTGAAGGGGGCACCCGGATTTGAACCGGGGACCTCTTGATCTGCAGTCAAATGCTCTACCCCTGAGCTATACCCCCAAGGTTGACTGGCTCTTCACTCATAACTTTATATGCACATGGCCACACCCAGCTGCCCTATAAACAAGCGTAGTTTCTGCATCTTCAGTTTCATGTCCCATTGTCACTTCAAACTGGCCTTTCTGCTCTGAACCCCAATCCCCCAGGTTTGGTGAATTGATTTGGTCATGATCTTTTGCCCACAGCTGGAGACAGCAGGGGTCCAGGGAGCCTCCCCTTTCCTCATGGAGAAAACCCAGGCCACCTGGAGCCCTTGCACGACACCTGTTCCCTCCGCCAGTCGCCCTCCATCTTTTCTTTATCCGTCCATCTTTCTTTTTGCTCTCCTCTTTAATTCGCCACCTGTCTTTCCTCTCCCCACCATGTCTCCCACAGCCTCCTCCCCACCATCTTCCCTCTCCAAGCCACCCAGGCCTCTTAGTCTTTTATCTAACTCGAGTGTTGTCTTTTTCAAACTAACTCCTTACCTGAGATGGAGATGGAGGGCAGACCTAGCAAATAAAAGGTGGACCGTTGACTTCCGAACACGGAATAGATGACGGGAGCTAAGAAAACTGAAAGTAACAGGAGCCGCACTGGAGGTCTTGTTCTAGGACACACCAGAACGTCTGCCAAAACGCAAGACTGAAAACAGTGCCAGGACAGAACACCTGGAATCCAGACCTGGGAAGCCACCACCATGATCTAAGAAAAGATCATCACGACCTACCTGTTCAGCTGCCCCTTTCCGCCCGCCTCATGGCATCACACTTCCTCTCGCAGATACGCTTAAATGTGTGCTGTTTACTCCATGGCAGAAAGACGAGGACTAAAAAATAAACAGGGGGATTGTGGGAGACTTTTTACATTTTCTTTATACTCTCCGGTACTTTCCAAACTTTCTGCATAGAACGTATTATTCTCAAAATATCACAAACTTAAGCATATTCCCTTCCAGTAACTGTAAGCAATATCATCTTATATACATAATTAATAATTGCTTTAAAACAAAAAGGATCAATGGAATGCTAATGCAAGAAATATGCATTATAATTTACACTTAACTCATTCAAGCTTTTATAGGAATCATTATTTCCATTTTGCGGAGGAGGACACAGCCTCAGAGCTTCATCAGCCATCTGGTCCCCCTCCACGTCAGGATGTGTGCCAATCTAAGCTATTAATAATGGCTCAGTGTTTACTATGTTGAGTGTTTACTATGTTGAAGGCACTGCATGTACATCTCGCATTTAATCCTCCCAAGAACTCTCTGATGCAGGTAAAATTGTTCTCTCCCATGCAGTAGCTAAGATTACCCCCATTTTCCAGATGCAGAAACAGAGGCTAAGAGGGGTTAAGTAACTTTCATTCAGTCATTCAACAAACAGTAAGCACCCACAGCATCCCAAGTTCTAGTCTAGGCACTGAGGGCTCAGCAGTGAACAAGGCAAACACACAAGGTCCCTGATGGGACTTCGTGGAGCTTCTACTGTGAAAGGTGCAAGGTGACAGACAAGCAAACAAGTATGTGAGCGAGATCATCACAGGTACTGCAAACACTACAGGAAAATTAAGCAAGGCGCTGTGATGGACGACAGCGAGGGCGAGATGGGGGTGACCGGGGAAGTGACGACCCGAGCTGAAGTTTAATAAGAAGCCAGTGTGTAAAAATGTGGATGCAGAACCTTCCAGGCTGCGGGTATGACTGCCAAGGCCCTAACGCGGGAACTAGCTTGACAGGAGCAGCAAGGAGCGTGAACCGTGCCAGTGTGGCTGCAGCAAAGGGACAGAGGACAGACCTGAGTAGGTAGTGGTCGGGGAGGTGAGTTTTATTTCATGTCCCCGTAGGGGAGGATGGAGCTTGGACTGAGTGCAGACCTGTCTCCTCCTGTGCACAGGGACCACCGCCTCCCGCCTCCCCCAACCTTCCTGACAGGCTCAGTGCAGTGGAATTGACACATCTGTGGCCTGGCCTATCGGGACAGGCTTCTCGAGTCAGTCTGCAAGCCTTTAGCCACAAATTTAGGTTTGTTATTGTTCATCCAGTCAACCCGGTTCCTGCCCTTGTGAAGGTGACTTTCTCGTGGATGTGGCACACATGAGGGTGACACTGTCACTCAGGTACTTCTTCAATCACCATTGTGATGTGTTGAGCGCCTACAGAACAGGGCACGGTGACCCTAGTCTGTGGGGTTCAGAAGCAGTGACGTTGCAGGAGGAAGGGAAGTTGGTTAGGATGAGTGGCCCAGGAGGACCAGGCAGTATGGGCAGAACCTCAGCGGGAACTGCGGAGAGGTCAGGGTGTGGAGTCAGGGAGACAGCCTCTTGTGGGTTGAATAGGGTCTTCCCCAAATTCATGTCCTTCCGGGAACCTCAGAATGTCACCTTACTTGGAAATAAGATTGTTGCAGATGTAAGTAGTTAAGAAGAAGTCATACCGGCATAGGTGGGTCCCTAATGCAATGACTGTTGTCCTTATATGAGACACAGAGATAGAGACACACAAGACCATGTGACGATGGAGGCAGATATCAGAGCGATGCATCTACAAGCCAAGGGATACCAAAGATTGCTGGCCACCACCCAAAGCTCCGTGAGGCGCAGAACAGATTCTCCCTGAGCGCCTCTAGTGAGAACTGTGACAGCACCTTGATTTTGGATTTCTAGCCAATAAATTCCTATAGTACAAGGCCACCCAGTTTTCTGGTCCCTTGTGACTGCAACCCTAGGAAACTAATAAACTAATACTCTGCCCAAAATAGGGCCGGAGAGGCAGGTGAAGCCTCCTGGGCCTGAGGAGATTCTGGATTTTACCCAAAGAGCAATGGGGACCACTACCCTTAGGGTAATAAGCAAGAGGGCCATGACCAAACGTGCACCTTCAAAGGCTTCCTTCCTGCTGCCTCGTGTGCCCAAAGCATTCAAATCCATTGAGAGTCAGGCCCCACAATGAGGCCCAGGCCACCGTTCCAGTGCCACTGCCCTCTTAACCATCACTCACACTGAACTCAAGGTGTTCCTCAGACTCCATCCCAACCCCCACCTCAGGAGACCGCCTTCCCAGTTCTCACCTCTTCCTGCAGGTACCACCTACTTCCTGCAGAAAACAAGCGTGACCTGGTAGACTTTCAGGAGACCGGTTTGGCCACATACATCAAAAAAAGCCTTTAAAAAAAATCCATACCCTCTGACGGGGAATTCCAGCTCTTGGAAATAACCAAATATTCGATAATGTTTTAAGAACCAAAAACAGCCCGGCCCCTCATCAGAGCGTTTCTCAAGGTTCATCCACTTCTCCATGGTGTAGATACATCTGCCACTAGCTTAACTGGCCTGAACTTCAGAAAAGTGGGCAGCATGAAATGCTGCCGGGGAAAGGGTTTTCATAGACCCTGACGGACGCTCGGGCAAACTCCGGGGCCACCCCTTCCTCCTTGGTCCCCGCGCCCGCGGGATTCCCTTTGTACCCTTCTCCACTGCGGCTCGGCGGGGCGGGGCACGTCTCCGCTCGGCCGCACCCTGAGGCCTGTCCTTTGTTTTTGCACCACCAGGTCCCCAGCCCCGGATCTGCACAATGCACGGGCCCCACCGGAGCTCGCGGGATTGGGCCGCGCCAGCCGTGCGAGGAAGCAAGAAAACACTGAAGGGGGGGGCTGTCTGGGGAGGGGGGTGCAGCCGTACCGCTCCGCGCCTGCCCGGAGAAAAGGCCACCGCTCGGCCCCCCCAGGGGTTCGGGGACCGCCCCTTCCTGAGCGCGCGACCGCGGCCCGGCGCCACCACCGAGAGGCCGCATTCCTAGAGCGGCCGCGGGCGGCCAGGTGCGGCGCGGGCCTCCCGGCCTCCGGGCCTCCCGGCTTCGGCCGGCAGGGGGCAGCACGGCCCGGCGGCCCCACGTGGCGAGGGCGCGCGGAGCGGTCCCCAGGCGGGCTGCTGGGCCCGGGCGCGCTCGGCGTGTTCTGCGGCTTGGCGAGTGGAGGCTCTGGCCGAGGAATTCAAAAAAAATTCAGTCGTTGAATTTACAAAAGACATATACATTTGTTTAAGATACCAATCTGGAGAAATATATTTTTAAATGAAAACACATGTCGTGGTTTTTATCAGTCCCTGGCTGCATCGTCCAGCAGCATCGCGCGCAGCGCCCCTGTGAGACAGGCCCTGTACGTCACCATTTCACAGGTGCTCATTTGGGCCCCGGCTTGGAACGGATCGTCAGAATTCCAGGAAGAAATGGAGCGTGGAGGTCTGAGAGCGAGGCTGAGAACAGGGCACGGCTGTCCGCCAGGGGAGCCAGCACCTGGCTGGCTCTGTGGAACTCTAGGGACGTTGTCAAGGCGTTGGGGGTGGGGGCAGGATTGGAATTGGGAGAGGCCGCTTCTGGGGGTCCGGACGCCTCTGTGCTTGTAATACGTGTGGTGAATATGCGGGCTGCTGTAGACAGCGGGAAGGCACAGCACAGCTAAGCGACTTGAGAACGAGAGGAAGCCTGTGCACACAGAGCAGTGGACAATCTGACAGCTCGCAGCCAGCCGAGGAAGGGGTGGAGGGCTCTCTGGATGCCAGGGGAATGCCAACGGCCCCATCTCCCTGCAGTTTAGCCGTGCTTTCTGCCCGCCTGCCCACGGACCCTTACCAGGGGCTGGGTGACCTTCCTTCAAAGGCCGGAAACCCCAGAGGGATTTCTGACATCATACCAGGCACCCTGCCACTGGGGTAAGGGGATTTGGCAGTGACCCCGGGGCCCTACCTAATATGTGGGCTGAAATATCAGAGGAAATGATAAAATACATTTTAATTATATCTTAAAGCTTTTGGATTAGCTTTAATGAAGAAAGCCATCTGCATCCCAGTGGGGCAGGATTTGAGGTTTTACCTGTTTCTTCCTGCACTGTCATCTGTGGCTTATTTGTCCCTTCATTTAACATTCATTGAGTACCTCCCGTGGGCCAGATCCGGGAGCAAGCACAAAAACAAACGGAAACCACCGTTGGGAATACTAAGCACACATACCACCAAGTGCCTGCTCTAGGTGCCCACTCAGCCCAGGAAGGCAGGAAGGAAGCCCCTCAAAGCTGCCCATAGCCAAGTTGCAGGCCCAGGGTCCTGCGGGGGCTGTAACTTGCATTTGATCTTCCCCAGCCTTCACATATCGGTGGTTAGCTGTAAAAATAACTTGGGAGATCCTAGTACCTTCTGACAGGGCTTTTCTGGACATCTGTGCTGCTATTTCCCCTGCCTTCCAAGGATTCTTGGTGGTTGTCAGCTCACTGAATTCACTGGTGAGGCTACAGAGACTCACCATTGTCTGACAAGACATCTCTGCCCACTAATATAGAGGTTATAGAGAACAGAAACGCATGAAATATCCTAAAAGGAAGAAATAAGCTTAAGAAACCCTGTGCCCTATCGAAGAATTAGGTAAGCTTGGCATGTGTCGCCGACTAAATTAAACATACGAGTTTCAGCTGAGACTGGGAAAAGTTGAAGCAAGGGTTAAGGGTTGGCAGGACTTGGGATTTGAAGCAGCTTCCTCAGGTCAGCCCCATCCCCCACCTCCATCCCAACCCCCACACCCGCCCCGGGAGAGGGCCAAGCAGGTGTGTTTAGCTACCTCTCACTCCAACCCCCCAGCCCTTCTGCCTCAAATTACTTTACATATGTAGCTTCTGAAAATGGTTTTATTTAAACAAGGAATTCTGGGGCTAAACACAAAAGCTGAAAAACACTGACAGGAAAGTGCAGAAAATTTGATTATTTTAAACTTGATGAGGATTTTGTGTCCCGGATCTGAAAGAGACTCTAAAATCTAATATTATAGATTTAGTTACTTCAGAGAGGGGATGAATTCTTCCAAGTAATCCACTTAATTTCGCAGTTGTGGAGATGGTTAAAAGTCTTCGTACTGGGTGGGAAATAAAATGATGTCTTCTGTTAAATTTATAGACGAGACTTGATACCTTCTCTTGGAGAAAAAAGGGGCTCATTCAATTCTGAGATAAGCCTTTAGTGTCTGGAACTCAGAAATTCCTTTATGGCCAGAAAAAAAAAAAAAGCATTTCATTAAGGGGAAAGGGTTTTTAATTAAATTCTGAAATTGTGATGTGATTATTACCTACTAATGTGAGTTAATCTTTTTGCTAAAATGAACACCCAAGTATGTTTGTATGCACTTTATACTTGTTCCAAGACACTGAAGAGCAGGCATAGATTTGGGTAAGAAAAATGTGTCTATCTCTTCTCAGCATGTCTAATGTTTAAATTAAATATACTGGAGAATTGTGTGATTTGATCTGGATATTAACTTGCTTGTTTTTTTAGCAGAACTCTAAAATATTTGAAGTTTATTTTTTTTCTAAACTTATTTCAAAATGGATCATGAACCTTGAGCTTGGTAAGGCATCGATTATGGCCCATTCGGCAAAGGAAACCTTCGGGTTAGAGTGGGAAAGGAAGAACAGTTTAATAAGAAAGGAATAGATATTTCTTATTAAACTGTTCAGGGGGCAACAACACCAAACAACTCACAGCCTTCGTTTTTCGACAAAATTAATGTGACTTTCAGTGACGATGGTCAATACAAAATAATAGATAAAAACTTTATCTTAGATTTTATAATTTACATAAATAATTCACCTGTAGAAAGTCTGATCACAGAACCATACGGTTCTTGGATCATACCTTTGGTAGAAAAAATGGCAAATGTCACATTTGATAACCTGTTTAATTTTCTTAGTTGAATTTAGCTGAAATCCAATCAATTTCAGTCCTTGGAGGGCATAACTTTAGTAGTTGTGTATCCTGAAAATAAAGAACTGATTGAATGTAGTCCTTTAAAAGGTTGTATACTTATTCAACTATACTGATTCTAAAAGGGAACAGTTTATCCTTATTAAATAATCATTATTTAAATGAAATCACTAGTGAGTAGAAATTTTCATCGGTACATTTTATCATTAAAATTCAACTTTCCATTCCCCGAGTTAATTAATAGACAGTGGCAATGTTCCTATCTCATAGCCGCAGTGATTTCGAGGACTTGGCTATGATTTTGTAAAGAGAAACAGTGAGTTTTGTTCATGTGGTAGTGGTGGGAGGAACGGCGAGAACCCCAAGAAAAAGTCAGGGTGCGAATGCTATTTTCTCAAAGAGCAGGCATTTCCTTGTAATGATTTCCTTCACCCAACTCCTCCTCTGACTTAAATGGCTTCTTACAGGTCCCAAAGCCAGAGACAAACACAGACAGGGAGCCACCCCCTCCCCCACCTTAACAGACAGCCTCCTCCTAGAGTTCCTATGGAAGAGGCGGCCTCAGTTTCAAACGGGGCTAGCTTAACACCCACCACCAAGGCACCCAGCCACATCCACTCAACCTGGGTTAGGTGAGCTGGGCCATTGTCCCCGTGTTTCTGGGCTGGCTGGCCAGCCAGCGAGCTGTCCGCTTTCAGCCAAGCCCAGAATTTACGCGGAATGTCCATGGGGCGGGTAGAGCTGCAAATCAGAGAGAAGTAGTACTGTTTTGCCTTTTTTTTTTTTTTTTATTAAGGATCCACGTTGAAGAAATTGGGAGGCAGTATATAACAGCAGTTAACAGCACACAGTTAGGTTTAAATTCTGGCCACGTGACTTTGGGCTAATCGCTTAACCTCTCTGAACGTCATCTGCAGGGGATACGAATACAATTTCACAGGTTGTCACAAGATAAAATATGAAAGCATTTACTTAGCACAGTGCCTGGAACATGGTAAGACCCGATGAACTGTAGCGATGATTATTATTGTCCCTAATAAAATCACAGCTAGGTCTGACAGCTTACCAGAAGTTTTCATGTAAGGCCATTCACTATCAGTAGGACTTGGTTTAATTTTTTTTATTTCCTTTTCTTTTCCTTCCTTCCTTTCCTTCCTTCCTTTCCTATTTTCCTCTTCCTTCTTTTCTTTTTTAAAACCATTCTCTTAGCCTAGAGTTACCTTTTGTAGAAAACAGAAATAAAAGGGTTAGATTCTATTGTGTTTTAACAACAACAAAAAAAGAAGACTCATTTCAAGGAACCCAACTGGAAGTGGCAAATGCAGAATTGATTTTTTTAAAAAATTTAAATCTAGAAGTTTCCTCTATGCCTGGGAAGCAGCAAGAGGCTTGGCAGTCTAACTGCTTTCCAGAAAGCCAGGGAGGCCTTGGCCTGACTCACCGTTGCCCTGGCAACAGTAGGGCCTAGAGGCCTCGTCCCTGATCCCTTAATCTGAGGAGTCGCTACCACATTGCCTCAGGAAAGGTCCCCACAGACACCTGGCTGGTTAAAGCTACCCTGATTAACAGGAGGGACAAGGAAAAGATGGAGGTGTGGCTCTCTCTGCAAAGATAGCCACCTACAGGTCTCTGAGATGGCCTCAGCTTGCCAGAGCCCCAAAGGCTGAGTCTAGAGAATTAGGCCAGAGTCTCCACCAGATTCTAAGGGCCCTCAAGGCAGTAGATGGTTTCCTAATCCTTTTGTTTCTTCCAGGAGCCCAGGACAATGCATTGCACAAGTGGTGCTTAATACATGCTGGGGAGGCTGGGGTGGGGGGGAGGGAGGGGAGGGTTGCTTGTATGACAATGAGCATCCCCTAAGGTGCCAGACCCAAGCCCTGCTCCATTTGCTGCCCCCCACCTGAGTGAGCCAGCACAGACAACCTGCTCCTCTCCCTCTAAATTTCTCCAGCTGTAAAATGATAGGTTCAACACAGAGGCCTTTACTGCGTCTCTTACTACATTAATAATTTTGGCACAAAGCACGTTCTGCTTGATGTATTCTGTTCCCTAATTCGGTCTTAAGTTTTAAAATCTAAGGATAAAATGGAATACTTTGAAAGAGGCGCTGGCTTCCTCTTTTTCAATAACAATTCAGGTTCCAAGGAAAGAACTTTGCGGTCAAGCACATGGGCTTTCAAGTCACAAAGACTCGAGTTCAAATCCTGACTCCACTCGGTGCTGCGCGGCTTCGGGCCAACTTAACCTCTCTGAGCCTCATGCCCTTCACCCATAAAATGAGTAAAATGATGCATACAGCAGAGTTATGAGGTGATATATGCAAAGTCTTCAAAAGGAAGACGCTTTCAAGAAATGACCATTTTTCTTTCTGGTACACAACTCCATGGGGCCAATGACAACAGGCAAGTTAGGAATTTGAAAGTCCTGCTTTCTAATGAAATGAAGTGCCCCTAAGAAAGCACTGTGAAAGCATACCAGACACCTAGCAAGCGGGGGCTCCACCCCGCTCCCAACTCTTGCGTGCTGCTCAGAGACGACTTTTAAACTCGTCTGCTCTGACATCACGACCAAGTGTAGCTGCCTGTGTGGCTGGATTTGAATTTCTCACACCAAATAATTTTCTGCTTCTGCCGGCTGGAGAAATTTCCTTCTCAGAGATTTTTTTTTTTTTTTAAATATACCACCAGCCCATGACCTACCTGAACTCTCCTTTTACTAAGTTAAGCCATCATTAGCTAAAAGCTAATAATGAAATTAGCCAACTTAATCTGAGGGCTTTGCAGGTGCCAGCGTCTTCGCTGTGTATTTATGTTATACGTTATTTAAGCTTCAGAACAATGGGAACTTTATCATCCCTGTTGAACAGGTGAGGAAATTGATATTCTGTTAATTAACTTGTACAAGGCCACACAGCTATCAAGTTTAAATCCACATCTGTTCGACTCCAGTGTCTGTCTACGCTTTGGTGAGAATCCCCTGTAGACATTGGCCTCAGACTGCTACAGAGGTTATGGAAGGTGGAAAGTGAGAATCACGATGGGGAATCATGATGGAGTTGGGATGAGAGGAGAGATGACGGAAGTGGAGGGTGCTGGGCCCCTCGAAGGAGGAGGAATGAAGAGGGGAGCAGAGACAAGGAAGGGGAAGTAGGGGTACAGAGCCCCTTTACGGTCCAGCTCCATATAAGAAGTACCAGCCCTTGACGATATTGCATCCTTTAGAAACCAGACGCCTGGGTAAAGAAAGCTCAGACCCCCAAGGCGCTCTGAGGATGCCCCAGTAACTGCACAACGAATGAAGTTGCTGAGTTTCTACCTTGGATTTCACCCTAAACCACTGTGGTCCATCACTCAAGTTGGAACATCTCAGGACTAGAACCGTAAATGCCAGGACTAGTCAAGATTTGGAGCAGCGATGGCTCGCCACCAAATGTCTCCAAAACATCTCTGCTAACATCTCTTAGCAACTTCAAACACTCCAGAGTCCAAAAGAGCCATTTCCTCCATCATCCCATCAACACCAGCCACCAGTTCCATTATCTGTGACATGTTCATTGACCGGGTCAGGTTCTCCCGTACGTCTGACAGTGATAAGTTTCCTTCTCCTTCAAGTTCAGCCTCTTATTCCCTATGTGCATCAGTTCCCTCTCCTGCTCAGCAATCCAATGGTTTCTCACACAAGATCAAATTCCAACTCCATCTTGAAGTCTTAGATCAAAGACTCCCTCTGCACCCCCAGTCTATTCCAAGCCAAACTTTGATCCAGTTTTCTCTCCACAAGCCCTCTCCAAATCAATCACTGCTCTGGAATCAACTGGAACCCACTTTCCATGCTTCTGCCTTAAAGGATACCTCACCAAAAAGGCCTGCGTTTTTTTCATCTATGGATTCCTCCCAGCCCACAGAGGCACCTTGAATTCCATCTCCACCAAGAAGCTGTCCTGACTTCTCCAGGCTCCTCCTCCAGTTGGCAGAGCAACTGCTAGCCTCCACGAACTTGCACTCAGTGTTTACTGTTCACAAATGTAACTCCCTGCTTCTGGGTATGACTCTACTCCCAGCTGGTTCTGGAATCAGGGCCGAGACTAGGGGCCTCTCCAGCCCATCACCCCAGCCTGGGCCTCTGCCCCCAACTCGGGCTGCCTGCCCTGATGCCCTACCATCCTTTTAGAAATGTTCAGTGTAAATAGAGAAGTCATATCCTTTCAAATGTGAGCTCTTGGGTATAACTTCTCCTCTCCGAGCCTCAGTTTATGCATCTTTATCAGGAGAGGAGGGGTTGATGACCTCTGTGGTCCCTCAGTCAGGAATGGAGCACCTCCCAGCTCTCACTCCCTTTTCCGAACATCCTTTAGTGTCTTGTCCCTTCCTTACCACCCCAGACTCATGACTTAGTCTGCTTGCCTTCAGCAGTTCTTGTCTATCGGGCCAGTCTCTCTGCCTTGATCAGAAGTGTGGCCTTCCCAGTTCTCCTGGCTGAGCTGGGCACTCTGCTAGCCTCCACGAACTATCTCCTCGAATGGCCTGAATTCTTTCTGGGCCACTGCCAAGCCCAGGAGCAGAGCAAGAGTCAATTGCTCTGTGGGCAATGTAACATGCCCACGTTGTCTCTAGGCCTCAATGGATGGCAATTGGAAATGAATACCTAGTGAAAACAGGGTACATTCGTGCATTTCACAAATAAAGAGAGTCGCTTTGGTGCAACATACAAATAACAAGTAGAAAATGTTCTGAATGGTGCCTTCTGAGGTTTCCCCAAAGAGTGGCACCAGGGGCCTCTGTACCCCTTCCTTATGCCTTCTCCTTGCCACCCCTCCACCAGCCACATTCCAAACTGGGCAAGAAGGCTGCTTGGTCCCGAGGGACGTGCCCAGCTTTTGCTGCAGGACCGTCTTTCCAGCCCATTCAGTCACTCTTCCTGCCTCCCTCCTGAATGCCCACTGTCCTCCAACATCAAGGTGCCAGGAGCTTCCGCCCTTTCTTAAGCTCATCCACTATTTCAAACTCCTCATCCTCTTTTCGATTTCATAATCGGTGGGATCTGCGTCCCCTTCACCACCCAACACAAGGAATAAGCACATAAATGAGACAACAGAACCTTTCAGCTGACACTAGGCACACGTCCCTCGGACACCTTCTCAACCCCTCCCCTTCAAAACCAAACAAAAACGGCAAACAGGAAACGCTCGTCTTTTAAAAATTACTCTATTATTATCAAATAGAACCACAGTATCCAAAAGGTAATTATAAAGTTCTATCCCCAACTAAGTGGCCCTGCACCAACCCTCCGAGTGGCCGGCGGCCAAATCACTCCCCCCGTGCTGATTGGTTTCATCCATTTTATTGTCAAGGAAATTAACAGCCCGAAAGGGTTCCCCAGGTTTGCGTTCTCCCCCCACCCTGGGGCCCCGGGTAAACACGGCAGCAAGCGACCTGGTCTCAGGACCCCCGTGTCCTTGGGAGAAGGGATGAAAGGAGAAGAGGGCTCACAGCAAAGGGGCTGGGGACCCTGCCCGCTGGGCTCGGGCCCCGCGGCAGCCAGGCATCTATCTGCCCAGGGGCGGGCTGGGCCGCGCGCTGGCGGCACACCCGGCCTGGCGGCCGCGCGAGGGCGCACTCACTCGCCCGTGTGTGTCCGCAGGTGGTACTTGAGCGACTGCTTATAGCGGAAGCACTTGGCACAGTGCGTGCAGGGGTAGGGCCGCTCGCCCGTGTGCGCGCGCTGGTGCTCCAGCAGGTGGTGCTTCTGCGTGAAGCGCTTGCCGCACTCGGCGCAGTGGTACGGCCGCTCGCCGGTGTGGATGCGCCGGTGCTCCAGCAGGTGGTGCTTGCGGATGAAGCTCTTGCCGCATTCGGGGCAGGCGTGCGGGCGCTCGCGCGAGTGCACGCGGCAGTGGTTGGTGAGCTTGGACTTCTCGCTGAAGCTCTTCTCGCATTCGGGGCACTTGAAAGGCCGCTCGCCCGTGTGAGTCCGCTGATGGCGCAGCAGGTGCGACGGGCGGCTGAAGCTCTTGCCGCACAGGCTGCAGATGAAGGAGACCTCGTGCTTGCCCGCGTGCACGCGCTGGTGGATGACCAGGCTGATGTGCAGGCGGAAGCTCTTCTTGCACTCGGGGCACGTGTAGGGCCGCTCGCCCGTGTGTGTGATCTGGTGCTTGGTCAGGCTCGACTTGTGGCTGAAGCTGCTGTCGCACTCGGGGCACTTGTAGGGCTTGGGGCCGCCGCCGCTGCCCGAGCTGGGCGACTTGGGGCGTGGCTTGAGCGCGTGCTTGGGGGCGAAGCCGGGCCCGCGCTCGGGCGACACGTAGCCGCCGCGGACGCGGTGGATGCGCTGGTGCAGCGTGAGCTGCTGCTTGTGCCGGAAGCTGATCTCGCACTCGGCGCACTCGTACGGCCCCTCCTTGATGTGGTTGCGCTGGTGGATGATGAGGTTGATCTTCAGCCGGAAGCTCTTGCCGCACTCCATGCAGGTGAAGGGCCGCTCGCCGCGCCGGTTCCGCTGCTGCTGGCTGGAGGAGCCCCGGCTGTCGCTCGAGTGCCGGTCGCCATGGGACACGGGCGCCAGCCTTTTCACTGCGGGGTTTCCCAGCTGCAGCGGCGGGGGGCTCTCCTCGCCCTCCGGGGACAGCTCCCCCGGCAGCGGGGCCGGATACATGCTGGCCTCGTACCTGCCGGACAGCTGCCCGAGGGCCTGCAAGTGCTGCGGCAGCTCGTCCTCCTCCTCCTCGTCCTCCTCTTCCTCTTGCTCCTCGGTTTTGATCACGATCCCCTCTGCTCCAGGGACAGGGAGAGAGACAGCAAGAGGACGTTAGCTGTTGCCTAGCGGCCGAACCTGGACCAAGGTAAGCATCGCCGCAATACCGAGCGTTGCGTAGGTATCGTCGGCCTGAATTCCTTCCCGGGGGTGGGGTGGGGATACCTCTCCACTCCCTGCCGCCGGTGGTCCTCGCCCCGCGGGGGTAGGCCTGTAACTAACGCACCCACTCGGTTCGGGGGTGAGCCCAGGCCCTATCTTGGGACCTTTGGGACCTTTCGCGGAGGACGCAGGGAGGATTGCGGTCTCGGGATGGGAAAGCGACAGTGCGGGTGCCCATTCCCCAGGCCGCCAGCAAGCGGTCACTGGCAGGAAAAAAGGACACCGGCATCTGAGCCCCCCGGGCCCAGGCGTCTGAGGCGGGCACTCCGGTGCACCTACCAGGTATCTCGGCCCATAAACGCGGCTTTTTCATTTAAGCTACTTAAGGGCTGGGTTTCTTCTGCCTGTATTAGCGGGTCTGGACCCATCGAGTTCTCAACCTTTCCCCCTCTGCGTCTCTACCTGAACGCTGCGCGGCCCATGGGGCTTCTTGCCTGAACTCGCTTGGAGATCTCTCCCAGGCGCCTTTACTCACCCTCCTCTCCATGTTTCCAATTCGCGCTCATCGCTTAACTCCCAGCTTCAACCTCCTCTTCTACCACCTTCCTCTACCGTCCCAACCTGCAGCCCGCAACCCCTCCCCAGCTGGTGCGCCTCCCTGGGACAGAGGAGGTGGGCGGTCCCCTGCGGCATCTCGCCTGCACAGGTGGATGACTCACCTGCAGAATCGGACTCTACCATCCCTTAAGCTGGGGCCGGGGGGTTCCCCCGCCTTTCCCGCATGCCCTGGTGCGCAGTGCCACCACGGCACTCACTGACGGATGCCTTCCCTTCCCCTCCCCCTCAAGTCTGACCTTTTAGTACCTAAATAAGGCTGTGGCCCACAAGAATGTAAGTCCTAGAGAAAAGGAGTGGCCTCTGACACCTGTTTGAGTTTTCTCGAGTGCTTGTACTTATTTGGCACTCCCTAAACACAGTTAATGGGGACTCTATTTTTAGTCACCGACTGTGTGTGACATAAAGTCACTTTTCTGAGACCACCTGTGAGATGAAAGATGCAATAAGTCTGCATTTGTGGAATTATCAACAGCAAACAAATGAGAACTTTTTCAAATACTTCAAACCTGTTATCTTTTCATATTCACCTCTTATTGTAGGTTAAGTGAGCAAGACTTAGCCCCATTTCACAGATTTGGAGCGTCCACGCCTGGAGATATCAAGTGATGTTCCCAAGTAAATAGTCATGGACCTTCTCAGACCCTGCAATTTGGGGGCCATCTAGTTTACCCTCTCAACTGACAGGGAAATGGAAGCTGTGTCTGTGACCTGGTCAAGTTCTTATAAGTTTGTTAGTGACTGAAGCCAATAAAATGCAGTGTTAAAGTTAGAACGTAGGTGTGCCAAGTTAGAACGTAGATGTGCCAAGTTAGAACGTAGGTGTGCCCAGCTCAGGCCGTGCCATTAGACCATGCTGCTCGATACTGTTACAATCCTCAGCAGAAAGTGATTCAGAAGTTCCTTGGAACACGACACGCTTAAGAGATCGGGAAGGAGGAAGCAGCTTCAGAGGTTGGTAACAAGTTGCCCTGGGGTTTGTCCTGCGTGGGGGCGCTGGGCCCGTCAAACTCTCCCCGAGCATCAACGTTGTTTTTTCTTACCAAAATAGGAATGAAACATCTGGTCCTGAAATTCGGGACTCAAAATCCCACAAAGTACTGTTTAATAATTTCTTAAGGTTCTACTAGAATTAACGGCAGATGCTCAAAGGACAATTGGGAATTTCTGTTATGAGGCTCTAAGTTAGCCTATACTGCGCTTTTGTGAAAGACAATGTGATATATTAAAAAGGTTTCTGGGATATCATGCAGTTATTTAAAAATAAGGAGTTAGATCCATATCTTTGACCAAGAAGGATGTCCATATTTTATTAGGTGCAAAAAGGCAAACTGCAGAGGAATTATCTACAGATAAAATAAAAAAAAATTTTTAAGTCATCAACATAATGCTTTAGAAAACCTAAAATGGATGTGGATATATTTCTAAATATAAATAATGTATAAATTTATATGGTTAATGACTTTTACATATAAACCAAACATCCAAACAAAAACCAAAACCCAAGTGAGTTCTATCAAATTGTCAAAGAACACACTTAATTCCAACCTTGTATGTTCTTTTCAGAATATAGAAGAGCCAAAGCTCCTCAGTTCATTTGGTAAGTCTAGTACAATCTTGTTCCCAACACTAGATGAAGATGATTCAGGAAAAGTTCAGGTTCATGCACTTATGAATAGAGCTGTGAAGTTTCTGAATAAAACAGTGGCTACCTAAGTGTTGTGTTAAGACACCGTGACGACCAGGTAAGGTTTTTCTAGGACTGCGCGGAAGGTACAGCATCGGAAAATCGAACACAAAAGATGTCCTCGGATGAGGCCACTGTAAGCCCACTTGCCTGCTGTTCTCCTGTGGTGTATAGAATGGTGACTTTGAGGTTTTATAATTAAAAATGATGCCTAGATTGCCCCCAGAAAAAGACACCATTACTGGTCATGTTAAAAAGTGTGCTCTCCAAAGGGTGAAATCTTCACGTCAGGCAAGGCTTCTAGTGTGACACAACGATCAAGGACAATCAGGAGGAAGTTCGAGCTTTGCCACTATCTCGGGCAATTTATTTGACCTTCTCTACCTGTAAGATTGGGGCCTTGTCTGACCTTGTGCTTGGCTGTCTTACCTTCTCTAGCCAGGGGACAGATTCTTATACCCTGTGGCGGGAAACCTGTACCTGAGGTGGTGCTTGGGGTGTCACACCTGTGGACCCATCAATGTCCCTACCCCCAACTGACCTGTGCAGTTTCTCTGCTGCACCAGCATCTGCTTGAGCTCGCTGAACTCGCTGGAGCCTTCCGCAGCCTCCTCCAGAGTGTGCTCCTGCTCCTGCATGTCCAGGTCTGGCTGCTCTCCACACGGGTCGCCCAGCTCTGAGTCCTGGAAGCCATGCTCTTCCACCTGTCCCATCAGGGGCTCCGGGGTCTCCAGGCTCTCTGACCCCTCATCATTGGTCTGCACCTCGATCTTAATCACAATCCCGTCGTGGGCTGAGAGAAGGCGGGAGGGGTGGGGGGGAACAGAAGAACCCAGAACATGTTCATTCCACCTGCCCTAGAATTTACACTTCAAAATTCTTATTTTAGAGACCCTGAAGAAACACAAAACTGAGTTGGCGTTGAGTAGACAAATAGAATTTTCTGGACATTTGTGCAACCTTGAACACCACCACAAACTGGAATAAGGTTAAAATAAATGCAAAGTTATTTTCTATGACACCCTCCCATTTCAAATAGTGTTGTCAGGGTTTCTTTTAAAGAGATCCTAATTCCCCTTTCCAGGTTAGGCCAGCGACGGTCAAGTCTCTCTCCTCGTAATTCAATTGAATAAAGCAGCAGCCAATCACCTCCTCACCACACTGACGACCAGGTACCCCCCAGTCCCCTCCTCGCCCACACTGACAAGCAGGCACACATGCACGACAGCTTTGGGTTTTGTTCTTTAGTTATACAGCATCCAAGTACACACATTACCCCCCCCCTTTTTAACTTGCCTATAGGTCTATAGGTTAATTTCACGTCATGCACATTAGGCATCATTTGACATAAATGGGTTCATTGTGCACGTTTGTTTTTCAGTATTTTTTTTTCTCCCTTTAATTTGCCTTCCCCCCCTTACCCTCCCTTCCCATTTCAGAGTTGAGGCCTTCCCAGGTGACTTGTAACTAACCTAGTATTTTTTTCTGTGCTTATGTTTTTTGGCCATTATTGGTCTTTAAAACATAAAATTGCCTTCTACATCGCCCTCTGTATTCCTTTCCTCAAATGTTTTGTAGCAACCCCTGAACACCAGTTCGATAGGGCCAGCGCCTCCCTCCTCAGAGCTGCGTGCCCCGTGAAGGCACAGCGACAGCGATGCCCCAACCACGCCCTTCCCAGGACAACGCTCGCTTTTCGTTCCTGGTGTTTCGCCACGGGGCACAGCACCGCAGTAAACATTTATTTATTTGTGTCTCTGACAAAATCTCTATGAGCGTCCCAGGAAGGGAAATGCAAACTCAAGAGGTGTCTGTATGTTTAACTCTGATAGATATCGGACTGCTTTTCCACAAGGCTGTGACAATTCATACTGCCACCAGCCCTGAATGAGACGCCCTTTTTGTCACATCCCTGCTGGCAGCAGACACCGCTGTGCTCTCCCAATTTTCCTCAGTCAGATGGGTGTACAGTGGTCAATGAAGACACTCTAATTCCACCTCCCTGACTAGGGCAATCGGAGGATCATTTACTTACTGGCCTCTTAGATTTGATCCTGTATCAACCGTGTTCTGCTTGACTTGTAAGAGTCCTTTGGTCTCGGTTTTAAAGATAACCTGTTTTCTCTCAGCGACATTTCAAATATTTCCCCCAATATATTATCTGTCCACTGCCTCTGTGTCACCTTTTACCACAACTTCCTTAGAGTTTTCATATTGTCAAATGTGTCCCTCTGTTTATGACTCCTGGGTTTTCTGTCTTAATTAAGAGGGTCTCCCCCGGTCCTTGATGGTTTGCATCTTGTCTCCCAGATCTTATTCCAAGGCTTTTATTCTTCGATTATTTACTTTTTGGTCTTTACTCCACCTGAAATTTTTGTATTGCGTATGGTGTGAGGTAGGGGGTTCCACTTTATCTTCTTCCATATGGGTCAAGTTGTGCCAGCATAAACCCCCTTCCGGGCTGAAAAATCACTCTGTTAATCAAGGAAATTATGAATAATGTATAAACATGTCCATTCATTTATTGAGCATTTACCCAACAGATGTTTATTGAGGACCAACTATGTGCCACACGGTGTTCTAACGGCTTGGTATACACCAGGGAACAAAACGGAGCTCCTGCCTCATACACCTTACACGAGACAATAAACACAACTGGGACTTCAGAGGTCACGGTAAGTGCTGGGGGAAAAGGAGAAGAAACCAAGGAGCCGATGGATAAAACCGAGAGTCCCTGTTCTGTTCTTTGACCAAATCCCCTTGTCATTCCAAAGTAAAGTGGTCCAGTCCGTGAGAAAGGAGACCCACCAGTATGCCAAGTACCTACGCCGTAACGACTCCAAGCTGTTCTTTCCAGTGTTTGGCAGTCCTTCAGTTCCTCTCTGATTAGCCCAGGTAACCCGTTCCAGAGTAAAGAGGACACGAAGCAGCTATAATGTTCCCAGGTTGCACGCCCGACCCCCGACCCCCGCCCCTCCTGTCGCCACGGCTTTAAATGCAAAAGGTGGCTACATCCCCTCAGAGTCCAGTCTCCAAAGATGTCTTCTCTCTCCAAAGTCATCTGCATCCTAGTCTCTATCTTAAAAAATTCATCCACACTTATATCCTGTACTTCCCCTGGCTCTGGCTCAAGGTCATCATCTTGATACCCCGTCTCTCCAGTCTCAGGAAAAGCAGTGTCCCCTCTCCCCTAACCTAAATCTCCACTTGCTGCCTTAATTCTGCCCATTTTTTCCTCTGGAATTCGGCGCCATCAGTTGTGCCCTTTTCTTCCCTGTCCTCAACCCCTGACTCCGCACCAGACCCACAAACATCACTGTGACTACGGCATCAAAAAAATATCTTCCCTGACTTCACGAACTCCTTGAAGTATTTTGCTTGTCTCTTCCCTAAAGTAAAAATTTAAAACTATTTACCCTTTGCACCTCTTTGAATAAATATATAAAACGCTTCAGTAACTGCAAAAGGTGCAATTTCTGAAGTATTATAAATATTGATATTTTAAAATAAACTCCATTACCCTTTAATGTCACCAGTGGAATCCAAGAACCCTTATAATTTTAAACCCACCATTATTCACTTAAAAAAATACGTGAACGAATTCTTTGATAGTTAAAATTTTTATATCGTTCATTTCCACCTTGAGCTTCTATTTCCAGCCCCACTTTGCCCATAGAACTTTATCCTAATAGAACATATTTTTATGCTTAGAAGCCTTTGACTGGTCACCTCGCCTACCACTCTACCACAAAAGTGTAAATTAGAAGATTAATTTTATTTCAGTTCTAATAGCCACAGGTCTAAGTGTTCTCCCCCCCCATTAGATTATCCTTAGTTATTTTACTGTAGAATGACAAAGTTATTCAAGATAGAAAAGAAAAAAAGTTGTTGGAAGTGCATCTCTTACAGGGATAAGTAGAGATTTTTCCCAGTTGGTTCACTTATCTGAGAATGAATATCCTCCTCATTGTTTGAGTGAGACAGAGTTCAGAATGAAACCAATTCCTATTTCTTGTTGTTATAAACACAAGCATCAGGGAAAGCTCATTTATATTGATAGGTGACAGCTGGTGGGGGCTTTGTTATGGAACCATCACTCGATTCTTTGAACTTCTGAATTATAATGCTATGAAAGCACATGGTTAACATATCAGCGAAAACTGTTTTCAGTGACCTACTAGCTGACAACTTAATTAGCTTCTCATTCAATCCTGTTGAAAGCAAAGTACGGCCAATGGTCTAACTTGCAAAAGAATTCACCATCTAGGCCTCAGAGCGACGAGGTTGTATATCCCACTATGTGGGGATGTCCCTTTGTTTCACGACCCAGGGGGCTTCCTAGACTTCAAATACTCCATAAGACGGTAGGGATGGGTGGGAGGTGCCTGTTCTTTTTCTGTTGATAGTGGTGGGTGGGGCCGAGCACCGGCATCGCAGGGGCCGCATGCGCATGCGCTGTGCCCAAGAGTTTTATGAATGAGAACAGATGAACTAAGGACCTAGAAACCAAACCTTCTGTTTGAGTCTCTTTTGGACCTTGCACTATCACGGGCATGGGTACCCCAGCTTGAAGACCACTGCCTTCCAATACCTGCCCCTACACTGAGACCCCACCCCAACGTCCCCCACTCCATCAAACTTCTTACAGACTCTCGGCTGAACACGGCTGTGCTCCCCTCTGAACCCCGAGCACTCTTCTGCTCTCCGCTATGGCATTAATTCTTTATCCCTCGAGACAACTGGTATTTACGCATTTTTGCCCCTCCCCATGTTAGACAGTAAGGAAGCCAGGCATTTCCCTCAGAAGGTCTCCCCACCCTGACGACTTCTGAAAGAGCACTGATAATCAAGGTGCGTTTAGAAGCAGCGATGTGTTCTCCCGTTTAAAAAAGCTAATCGAGGACATATACGTTGTGTGAATATAGTTTGTGACCAGAGGTCGCGTTTCAAAAAGTTTTTAAAAACATGGAGTAGAGACAACCCGCTTCCTGACTATAAGGGGGAAGAAGCCACCGTCACACATCTCACCTCAGAGTACATGACCGTGAGTCAGAAATTTAAACATAGATAATAAAGTCACACTAGTATTAGGAAAAAAACATAGCCTTTTTTCTCTTTTCTTTCTTTTTCTTCTCTCAACTTCGAATGAGGAACAGGCTTTCCTAGACCTCTGGGACTTCAGATACTCCTTCTGGAGGCTGCCTGGGGTCATTCCGAATGCATGCGATGTGCCAACCCATTGCAAATATAATTTTTGCTGTAATTGTTTTGGGAATAATTTTAGTAGTTTTGCCTTGATATCGTTTGGCTATAAGAAACATATTTAATTTGTGATTGCTTTTTAATCTTTGTGATCACGTTTCTTCATAAGAACTCTTGTGAGATGGGAAAAGCCTGTCCTACAAATTGTTTTCAAATGTATTTAAATGTTTTTAAACACGATTATGTGAACACTAAATTTAATAATTAATGAAGCTGATAGAATGTTATATTTGTAGACGCTAAAACATTTAATTATTTACATTTTGCAATTTCCTTTTCGTTTTCTGGAGCAAAAAATAATTTATTTCAGGTTTCAAATATTCTTTATAGAATATTGAAAAGCTCATAGGCCCAGGGCCTTCAATCACAATGTTTACTTAATAAAATGAGCTGAATGAGTATTTCCACACTTGACAGGAATCCCAGACACCGTAAAGAAAGCCACTGGTATATTTGAATACATAAACACTTAAGATTGATAAATTCAAACACATGAAAATGTGCAACAGCTATACGGCACTCACATAAATACTATACACGGGTAAACTGTAAACTCGGAAATGTGTTCACATACATAAGAAAAATAAGACCCCATAGCCTTAATATTTAAAAGGCTTTTACAAACCAATAATAAAAAGATGACTAGTCCAAAAGAACAATAGGCAAAAGGCAATTCACAAAAGCAGACATACTGGTAATCAATAAAGGTATGAAAATATACTCAAGTTCACTCTTAGGGAAGTCAAATGGAAACATCGAAATAGTGTCCTTTCTAGCCATCACTCTGGCAAATGATAAAAAGATAAATAACACCTACTATTGTCATGGGTGTGGGGAAACAGGTGGTCTCATGCATGGATGATGCTATATAAATTGACTCGACTGTTTTGAAGGGCACTTGCTAATATTTTATTAAATTTTTTATTGGGTCCATCCTTTGACCCAGAAAATCTACTTCTAAATAAGTTTCAGACAAATGCACAAAGATATATTTATAAAGGATCTTTAGTGAAGCACTGAAACTTATAAATACTCTAAATGTACATCAATTGGAGTTTTTAAAAATAAATTATGAAATCAAGAGACAGAATAGTACGGTCTGCTATTAAAAAGAACAAGATCGACTTACACGTTCTGGCCTGTGAAGATGTCAAAGATACACTACTGAGAAAAGCAAGTTGCCTAACAATGTACTTCCGTATTGTTTGCGTTTTTGTTTTTTCACTGACTACATATTAATGCATTACTTATATAATTAAGGTCCTGTGTGGTGTGTGTGTGTGTGTGACCATATGCACATAAATTAGAAAGAATCAACTGCTGACTCTTGAGAGAGAATTACGTGGGACTTTTGTGCTCTCTGCATTTTTTCTTTTTGAATTACGTTGATGAAACTTCGGAGATTTTTAGAAGTGAAAACCAGTACTGACTGCCACGTTGTTTCTCTGCAAGCTCAAAGGGTGGAAATGGTGGGTTAACACTGGCTTTCCAACATTCTCATGGCTGCACTTTGTTAGATTTGTGAAATTTTGGGATATTTGTTCTTTTCATCCCCTTTTTAAAAAAAGTTATACATGCACAGAGGCCAGAGGGTCAAACAGTTCTTCAAAATCTGTTTTTCAAAAGCTCTCCTCCACCCTAACCCCGTGTTACCTGCTCCCCCGAAGCAGTCACTTTCAGTTCCTGTAGCTGATTCTTTTGCCTTTTATCTTCATAACTCCAAGTAACAAGTTTATGTTATTACTCCTTGAATATTCAATTTTACGTGTGATCTACTGACTTCCAACAACTGCAGGTGAGGACCACTTCTTCCCCATCTAGTCACATTTCTTCCAAATCCCTGATCATTCCAATTTAGTTTGTAATTCTGGCTGGAACGGTACTGGGTGTTTTCTGTTATTAGATTAGGTAAATGTTATTTGAGTATTATATACTTTAAGTACTTTTCTATGCCTATAAACCTTTTTTGCTTTTCCAGGTACTAATAACTTCTTCTGCTTGCCTTACTACAAATTCTCATGAACTGAGCTCCGAACCCTCCCCCAATCCTGCTCTGTAACTCTCAAATCATTCACACATATTAGATATTTCTCAATTACATCTACTTGAAAACATTTCTAGAAACTTCTGATGTGCTCCAGTATGGCCCAGTTGCCTGCATAACCAGCTGCCTTTGTGGACTTCCCCCTCAGCAGCACCCACATTCTCTTCACCCTCCGGCGTTAGGAGCTCCTAAGGTCTCTTTCTGGGTTTATTTCCTCATTTTGGCAAACATCTCCTTAAGAAAGGTGGGCATGGGAAACCACGAACTCAAAAGAGTCTCGATTTCACGCTCTCTCATATTGAATTAAAATAGTCTGACTAGATACCAAATTCTAGAATGGCTGGGCAATATTTTCTAATTTTAACATTTAAGGAATTTTAAAGACATTCCACTGTCTTGTAGCTAGCTTCCCCTAACCGCTGAAAGTCCAGAGCCATTCTAAGTCTTGTTTGTTTGAATCCGTTTTGGGTTTTTTTTTTTTTTTCCTCTCTGGAGCTTGCAGGATGGCCTTTGTCCTCAGTGGCTCTGGAATTTATTGCTGAACTATCTAAGGTGTGAGCCTATTTCCATCCATTGTTCTGGGCAAGTTGGTGGGCTCTTTCCATCTGGAAAACCATGTCTTCCAGTGCTGGAAATTTTTCTTGAATTATTTTGTTGCTGATTCCTTCCTTCCTGTTTTTGCTATTCTTTTCTGATATTCCCATTATCTGGATGTTGGACTTCTATCCTTTCCCTTATTTTTCTTTTCTTTTTGTATTTTTTTAACGCCTACAGTACCTGGTTTCCCTAGGTGGTCCCCCATCTAAGTACTAACCAGGCCTGACCCTGCTTAGCTTCTGAGGTCAGACGAGATCAGGCACGTTCAGGGTGGCATGGCTGTAGTTTCCTTTTTTGTCTTTTTGGTTTATTTTGAGATGTGTACTCAACATTATCATCTAATACTGCTAGAGTTTTAAATTTGTATTATTACATTTTTAATTTCCAAGAGTTTCTATTTTTTTTTTAAAGAAAAACAAGCATTATACTTTTTCATCATGGATGTATTCATTTCTTTTACGTAAGGATTATATGTATGTTTTACACACACACACACACACACTCTCCCCTCTCTCTCTCTTAAACATTCTTCTTTTCCTTCTCTGCAATGTCTCTGTTTCCTCAAAATTATTTTTCCTGCCCTTTTTCCTTTGGTCTCTTATGTTAGGGCTTTTCCCTAACATCTTGTGGTTCCTGGTTGTCCGTTTATACTACAGGTGGGACACTCGGAAGAGAACTGAGTCTGTGCACTCAGGCAGGGCGGGCTGCCTATGGCCTCCCAGGAGGATGACTCCGCCAGGTTGTTTCACTGGGAAATCTCCTAGCTGGTCCCCAGGGTCTCCAAATGGAACTCTTCCAATGTCCTGCCCCAAGGGTTTACCCCTGGATGTCAGCTTCGTCTGGGGAGCCGGGTTAGGAAAGAAGGCTGGAGATCTCAACGTCTGTATGTCAGGTTTCGCTTACCCCCTTGCTTTCAGCATGGTACCCCACCCTCGGTTGTGCTTGGTGCCCATGTCTGGAGACCCTCCTAAACGCCCTCTCCAGAGAATAGGCCTCGGTCACCTACCGGGGTTGGCAGAGGCAGATGCCAGGACTGGGGGAGGTGACGAGGGGAGCAGTGCCTTTAAAGGCCTCTTTTAAGAGATGTTCCTCGAACCCCCTGTTTTAGCCTCACCTTTGCCCCCATTTTCAAAGACACTGCTCTCCACTTTCCCCAATTCCGATTTTGATTCAGCTTTCTAAGAAATCGGTAATCGTCCAGCCATTTGCTTTTAGGGTTCCAAAATGTGGTTGCTGTTGTCTCCTTGTTCACTCTTTGTAAAGTCCCTTCCCTCTTGTTGTAGACGGATTGCGGGAGGCGGAGTAAACACACGTTCGACCTGCCATCTTTCACTCGAAGTCTTTACTCATGCATTGTTTTTCAAAACAGTAATTTTTACTCAGTAAGTCTACTATGTGCTTGCTTCAGACGACTGTACAAAGCAGAGAGTAATATGAATTTGGCATGCTTCCAACCCATTTTTCCCTGTCTTTTGTATATATCACTGACAAGGCATTTCCATGTTCCGTTTCTTGAATTTCCCCCATCAAATGGACCATTCCTATCAGCATTTCCAAGAGGCTTTCGCGATCTCCATCCTGAGCACACGAGAACCCCAGCACCCAGCTGCTGCCCGTGTCTCCCTCCCCACTCGCAGCTGAGCCTGAAACCACCGTGGATGGGAGCTTCTTCCCCGTCGCTCCACAACCCGCTCCGACGGGCTCCACTCCTACGCACCGCCACGTTTCCCTTGCTAAGGTCACTGCCGCTGCCCATCTGCAAATCCCACGGACGCTGTCGGCCTTCGCACCGTCCCGCCGCACTGCGGGGCTCGGCGCCGCGGGCCGCACCCCGCCCTTCCCTGAAACACGCGGCACTGCGCCACCCTCGAGCCTCGCTGCCCTCTGGCCGCCGGTCGGCCTCCTTGGAGCTCCTTTGTTCCTCCTCCTTTTCCCAAATCCTGCCACTGTGGTTTTCGCCCTTGCTGCCCAGGAGAATCCCCTTAACGCTGTTTTAAAAACACACACTCCTGGACCCACCCAGACCAATATATTCCAAGTCTCCACACCTGGGTCAGGGCTGCCACGGGCCTGGCCTGTGCCCTCCTGCCCCTGGCACCCCGCACCGGCTGATGGGTCTATGCTCCCGGCGCCCCAACGTCTGTCTCTACTTAAGTCTCTTGAAAAAAAACTCCTTTGTTCAGCTGCTTTCTCAACACTTTCTTCCTAACGTTTCACAGGGATCTCAAACCTGACACGTTCTTGTCATTTCCCGAGATCTGAACCTCCTGTTGTCACTCGTGTACCCTCTTCCTCAAGTCACAGCCCTGGGAGTCAGCACTGCGCCGCCCCTTCTCCCCGACATTCAACATCCGCCGATGCCTAAGTCATTCGAGTCCTCACTGCCAAACGCGCCTGGCGGACGTCCACCTCTCCCGGGCGAGGCCCGGTCTCCCACCTGGACTGCGAAGGAGCCTCCAGCTGTCTCCGAGCTCCAGTCTCTCCTCCCTCCACTGGGTTTTTTTGGAGCAACTAGAACCCCCAACTGTTCTTTAAGTTTCCACAAAAAAACCCTAATTCCTCAAAGAGGCCTTTTCTGATCTCCCAGTCTCACTAGGGTCCTGCTTGCTGTCTCTCACTGCCCTGGACGCCGGTCTTCACAGCTTATCAGAGTTGGCAACCCCGTATTTTTACACATGTGAGTGTTTTGGTAGTTAACACAGTACCTGGTACA
Source organism: Eonycteris spelaea (assembly GCA_003508835.1). NCBI lineage: Eukaryota > Metazoa > Chordata > Mammalia > Chiroptera > Pteropodidae > Eonycteris > Eonycteris spelaea. The sequence continues at coordinate 1,879,259 of PUFA01000116.1, read as the reverse complement.
AAAAACATTTGATGAACTACATGATAGAGATACAAGTGAAATTTACAGCATAGAAACTTCATAAACATGATTTTTCTGGCCGCATAACAGCCTATCATCACATAATGTAATATTTGTACATCTTCATCCACACTCTGGATTCTTTCCCAGGCCATAGATTCTCAGAAAGAAAACGATTAGGTCGAGCACATAAACATTTTAAATATTTGAAAAACATTTTAAGGACAGAAAATATTAAGCTGCTTTCTAAAAAGACTGCGACATCACACACAGCGCATGAGAGCGTGGACCTCGGCCATGCCTTGCCGTGTTTTACGCTCTGCTAATCTGCTGGGTGAAACGTTGCCTGGCTCCCCCAGGCCTCCACTGCCACCCTTCTGGGGCCATGGCCAGGAGCCCCAGGCTGCGTATGTGGGGACCACGGCTGCTATCCGAGCCACCCTTGGGTCTCCTCACCCGTAGGGAGCTAAACCACAGATCACAGGCTTGTGAATGAATTTACTCAGGCAGCTGATAAAATTGCCACGTTGGGTCTATTTAGAACTACGAAAATTCTCAATTTTCTAGACTTTCCCCTTTGGTACCACACTGTTGGGTCCGGCCCAGGGCTGGCTTTGCAGCTGCCCTCGTAAGGGAGAAGACACGTGGACACACGGACAGACAGGTCACCACTGGCACATTCGGGACGCAATGACTGCAGATGCGCGGAGCCGCCCTGCTCCCCAGAGGCCAGGGCCTTTGGTTTCACACAGAGGTGCGAGTTTGAGGCCATGAAGCAGGGGTTCGCATGTCCTCTCCTGTCCCCCCTCTCAATGCAGGCTCCAAGTAGCTGGCGATGGTTACTGGGACAAATGGCACGTGCCAGCCATTTGAGGCGGCCTCTGGGCGGCCACCTCCCCCCAGAGGCTCAGGCCGTGGATGTGCATGGGCCAGGACCCAGCCGGGGGCAGGGTGGGTGCGGTTCCCTGTTCGATTCTGGCCCCACTCTGGGGAGACCCATCTGTGACGAGGGTGTGACGAGCTGACGATGCTGCCATTCCAGCCCTTCTAAGAAGATGCTAGGAGAGCAGCCCCTGGACCACAAAACCGCACTGGGATATCAGACTGGATCTTAGCTCTTTACCATCAGTTCTCTCTCCCATAGTCTCTTTCTTTGCCTTCTTTCTTATTTCTTCTGCTTTGACTCTATTCCCACTTGGCTCTTTCGTATTGAATGTGGCCAAACAATTCAGATACAAAGTTACTTTCCCCGAAGCAAAAGATCACTCTGCCATGCACCACATTTTGTCCCTTACCCCCAATTCTCATCTACTTTTAAATCCATCTTTTTTTGTCTGCTAGATGAATTCAGGGTCAGCTTTTCCCCTCGATTTAAATCTCTAGAACGTAATGACACTGATTTTTTTTGAAAGATACCAGCACTTATTTTTCCATGGGATTCTGTCTCTTCCATAAGCTGCCTTCACTCTTAGTCCATGGGGTTGACTTCGCATCCATGTTTCTGGGCCTCGTCCTTGGAGCCAGTTTACAGGTCCCAGAACCAATGACACGGCTTCATAACAAGACCTGACTGCTGGCCCCAGAGTTGTCCTGACGGATCATCCCCCATCACCGGCAGTGATGCGCGGCTAAAACAGAAAGGGGCCCCCTTCACGGAGGGCCTTCGAGGTGAGCGGCGCAGGTCTGAAGGCCGCTCCAGACCAGGAGCTCCCAAAACGGACCACAGACACGACAGCACCGCGGAACAAGCGAGCGGGCTGCTGCGGTGGCCGGCGTGGAGGGCGCAACACCCCACGCAGAATGGCGGAAGCGGGTGTTTCCCAGGCCGTTGCTGCATTCCAGTCACCACAGCAGGCCCTGGTATCGATGCCCGTCCCATTTAATAGACGAGGAATGAGGCCTCCAAAAAGGCCGAGTACTGAAAATCACACTGCTGGCGAGCAGAGAGGCCGGGCTTCAACGGCAGGCAGACCGACGCTGGGGTGGGCACTGGAGCCCATGGCCAGTCCTGCCTGGCACTTCTCTGCTGCCGCCATCTAACAGCCTCATCTTGACACTGTCCTGCACATTGTGCACATTGCAGGACACTTCAGGTCAAGTCCATGTCTGTCCCTATCCTTCCACTGACCGGCTGCAGGACCGGGATGTGGCCCTTCTCCAGGGAGCTCCAGGATGCACAGGCACCCTGACAAGTGACTGCCTTTCTTTCAATTGTTTTTGTTTCCCACAGAGAGTGTGGTGACACTCAGTACTGTCAAAAACTCCCGGAGACAAGGACCCCAACAGCATACCTATTTATCAGCTGGGCAGTCACGGAGGCCCCCGGCAGGCCCAGCACCTGCAGACGAGCCTCCTTCCCGCACACGGCTGGCCAAGGTCTCCGTGCAGGGCTTAGCCTGGCCTGTACCGCCCCGTGCTGAAGACCTAGAAGGCAGAGCTCTGGGCCATGGCAGCAACTCACCAGCACTGGGATCTGCAGGCGCCTCGCCCTCCTCTGAGTCCTCCTGCTCCTGCATGGTCGGCCTCTCCCCACGCTCCATCTGCGACATGAGGTCTGGCTTGGAAATTGCATAGTCTGGGCAGGAGGAAGGAAAGAAGAAGATACACTGTGGGGTGAGGTCGCACTGGATGCTGCAAAGACGTCACCTGTGTTAGTGTGACAGCAGGGGCAGTTCCCCGACCTGGGGCTGACCATGTTGGAAAAGAAATGGGTCAAGTGTACGGCCCTTTTCTTGGAGCCCACTGTGTGTGTGCACATGCACACACGTGTGTGTTAATCATGTTCTGTGTCCTTCCCTGCGGGGACCAGCGGTGAGGCACTGCCTGTCGCCAATGGAAAGTAGCCCTTTTGCCACCTGTCGCTCCTGTTGCTCACAGGTGGCCGACTCTTTCATGACAAAGGCACAAGGCATTTGAAATGTTATAAAGGGAAAAACTAATCCTGATAAAGTCTAGAAGCCATAACGCAAAACACTGATAGATTTCCTTGCATTAAAAAATGTTTAAAGTTCTTTGGAAATAAAGTTAAAAGAAGAAAGTTGAGGAAATATTATTACACTCACATTTGTCATATGTAAGGCAAAAGGTTAATATCCATAATTACATACAAACAGCTTCTACAATCAAGTAAAGAATAAAAAAGCAAAGATATGAATAGGCAATTCACAGCATAAATGCAAATGACCAGTAAACATATGAAAAGATGTACAAGTTCATTAATCATCAAAGAAATACAGAATAAAATAATAAGGTGTCATTTTTCACCCATCAGAAAAGACAAATCTTTAAAATAGGAGAATATGGAGTGGGCTAGGGTGTGGAGGAGTGGCTCGCTCACACACGGCTGCAGAGACGCACAGAGCCTTGGGAGGGGCCGCAGAGGGGGCTGTGATACTGCGAATGCGCACCCTCTGCTCCGCACACCTGCTTCCGGGAGTCCGTGCCACTGAAGCGCTCAGGTGAGCGCAGAGACATGGTGATGTTTACGGCAACCCTGCAACAGTGCGGAACCAGGGCCCGGCCGCTGCTCACCAAATGCCCAGCGGTTCGTCTTCCCAAGCAGGCCCGGGCGTGCTGGCACGGAAAGCTGTCTGGGACCCACCATTCGGTAAAATAAGTGTACGGTCCCATTTGTGCAAACCACAAACTACGTGTGCACGAGTGCATGCATTGTGTGTATGTTTGCATGCGCATAAAAAAACAGAGGAGAAACCACACAGGCCAGTGGCTTCAGAGGCTACCTCTGGGGAGTGGTACTGGTCAGAAGGTAGGAGCTGCTCTTTATTGTATAATCTAAGTTGCTGAATTTTCATGGTTACGTAGATACTTTAAAAGGAGAGACAAATTTAAAAGAGAAGTTACCTTATGGAGAGATAGGTGTGTATAAAATTAACAATTCTAGTGAGAATCAACATTTCTATACAACGGAGTATTTAAAATGTTCTAACTTTTTTGTATGCCCAAAGAGTGACCCGTATCAGAGAAAAGGAAACACAGAAAACCATGGTGATTCCAGGTTTTCATCCTTATTAAGCTGTTATCTAGTGAAAACAACAAGACTCCACAGAGTTTGGGGTGAGAGAGAGCTCAGTGAAATTGTGACTTCCTGGTGGGGACCTAGGACCTCCCTGCGTCACAGCTTCCTCTCTGCACAGTGGGGTCAGGAACCCAAGGAACACCAAGGCCTCAACACATGCTAGTGTTCAGCCACCTGAGCAGTAAGGCAGGTGTGCCCGCATCTGTCCTAGCTCCCTCGCAGAGGCCCGAGGACGAGAGGGGGACCAGTGTGCTGCGTGGAAAGCCTCCTTACCCATGGAAACCAGAGACTCGTAGTTGCCCCTCATCACATTCTTGTAGAGCTCCTTCTGCCACTCGGACAGGTTACCCCACTCCTGCTCCGAGAAATGGACGGCGACGTCATCGAACGTGACAGGGACCTGGAAACACACGACGAACTCAGCTGGGACCAACTGGAGGGCAGTCACAGGCCTTCAGCTGCCAAATCCCAAGGCAGTGAACGGCCCCAACCCCCTGGCCTGGCTCGAACACCTCTTCTAGGAGGGAGTGGGAAAGCCCTAAGGTGCAGTTCTGGGGTGTCACCAAGGGCCTCTCTAGAAGTCTGGTCCTTTTCTTCTCTAACGGGATAATCCTCGCGGCTGCAAAGCATGGTGTGTAGGCCAGCAGCAACACCACCGCCAGGGAACCTGCTAGAAATGCAGACTCTCGGCCCCCACCCGAGATCCACTAACTCAGATTCTGCATTTAGTAAGATCGCCAGGCGACTCGCGCACACATAAAACTGGAGAAGCGCCGGCCTGAGGATACAGTCCGAGCTGCTTGAGGCTGTGCAAGGGGCCGGGGGGAAATCTGGTCCACATTCAAGGCCTTTCAGAATCTTAGGATATTAAAACCTAACTGTTCTCTATAGTTTTTTGTTTTTTTAAGATCCCTCTTGAAATCACATTTTTACCGGCATTAACGTGATTTATAAGTCAGGTGATAAAAATGTTGAGCCGGACAGAGCCCCATACTATTCCGAGCTCTCCCTGCACCAACGGAGAACGGCTGATCCACGCTCCCGGGTACCTGACGGCAAAGCCTGGACGCATCGTCACTTGGCCTGCGCTTTGCCTCCCTGTCCTTTCAGACATCTTGGGCTGAACGCCCTTCTCAACTGACAGTCCGATCACTAGGACGTTTCTCCAATCTCTTAACCTAACGCTTTTATCGGCAGGAGAAATAACGTGACCGTGGCTGTCCTGTTCTTTGTGAAACTAGGTATTGCTGTTAAATTTTTCTCCTTCCGGACCATCGCTTTCCCCTTCCTCTATATCAAACTAAGTTCCTGAAACACATCCCACTTGAGACCACTCCTTGGGAGCCCCAGTTGGGACGGGGTTACCTTGGGAACTTCTCCATTGCTGCCCGGGGGCAGCCGCAGGATCCAGAAATTTCTGTTTTTCAGCAGGTTCTCCATGTTCTCCAGCCGCCTCTGCAGCAGCCCGTACTCCTGCAGCAGCGTGCCCAGCACAACCCACTTGCTCTCCAGATGGTTTGCGAACTCCACTGCCGTCTTCTCGCAGTCGCTATCTTCTTCTCATTTGTCCCCGTCCGTCCCTCCAGCGTCAGCAGCCGCATGGCCTGGGCCTCCAGTTTCCTCTCCACCGCCTGGACTGCAGCCCACACGGCCAAGCGGGTGATCTCCGCCGTCGGCAGGGGCGTGTCCTTCTGGGCTGCAGAAGAGACCTGGAAGGGGGTGTCCTTTTGGGAAACTGGGTTCTGGAGCAGGGGGTCCATGTTGGTCTCGGGAACTGTGGGGGAGAGGGTGAGGGGATCTTTCTCAGGAACTTCAGGGAGCGGGATGGGCTTCTTGACGGGTGGACCGAGAGCGAAGGGAGACTTCCTTATCAGCAGCGGCTGAGGGTGGATACTGGGTCTCCTCCTGGGAAGTCAGGGGGCCCTGGCGCTGCGTCTCTTGCTCAGGGCAGCAGGGTACTGGAGTGAGGGTCCCTTCTGGGACACGTGTGGCATCCGGCCCGAGGTCTCTTGCTTGGGAGTGTGGGGTAGGGAGCCTTGCCGGGAATGGTGGGATTCAGAGGAGGAATTTCTTTGGGGGGAAGAACGCGGGACTGGAACAGAGCGTCTCGGGGAGACCGGCAGGGCCCTGTCGCGGGGGTTCTTCCGGCAGAACACTGGGGAATGACAGAGGCGATGAGCGCTGAGTCTCCATGTCCAGCTGCTGGGCCTGTGTTGAAGGAAAGGGCAGGATTGAAGGCCACTGTCTCCGGCTGGCAAAATAAATGCCAAAGACACCGCACGCCAATCAAAAGGGCATCGGCAGCCATGGGTTATGTTCCACGGACACGAGTCCTTTCCTGAGACCCTAGCACTGATGCAGACGACAATTATAACTATCGTTAACAAGGAAAAGCTGGTTACGCCCCCCTGCTCCTTACAGAGCACCTCCTTTCTCATAATACACGTTCCACAGGAACCGTCTCATGAGTCGCAGGGTCAGAGAGAGAGAAGGGGTCCTGGCCTTGAATCAGAACTCGTGGCTCTTAGGCCTGTCTACGTCTATTACGGCCTGTGTCACCTTGGCCCGGTTACTCAACCTCCCTGTTCCCAGTCTTCATCAATAAAATGAGGATGATCATCGGACACACCTCCTACCTCACCGAGCTCTTTGAGCACTGAGCACTAAATAAACTCTGAAAAACTGCACAGTTTTGTCGATGCCAGGCGTCGTTCCTGTCCCGAGAGTGCCGGCAAGGTGGGAGGTGATCACTGGCGGGGGGCGGGGGCCGGTGCCCTCGACCGACTTACCTCACAGGTGAACTTGACATCCAGCCCCGCTGCTTCTACTCAAATGATCGGGCAGTCCTGGTGCCCATGTTCTTTCCCCCACTGTGTTCAACAGCGAGGATACACAATGATCCGAAGTTTTACAGACTCTGATAAAAGCTGAATTGTTGACACCAGTAAAGTTCCTAAAAGAGTTTTTTACACTATGGGTTGACCTTGACATAGGGAGGAACCCTATGGCTCGTGAGCTGGGGAATGAGAAGGAAGGAGGCCTGGAAACAGAGCCGAAGTCACTCAGTTTTGTGACTTGGGTCAATTGGTGGGGACTAGATGCAAAATAAAGATTGATTCCTTTTGGGATTTCAATTAGTCGCACTCTCCCTGTCCCCCACCTTCACACATCCACGCTGAGAGGATTCTTGTGTCCTCAGGGACATGGAGCCAAGATCTTCCAAGTGACCAGTTCTGTATTTACCTATCTAGACAATCAACAGTTTGTTGGAACTGACCAGAAACCCTCCTATAACAATGCCTGCCCATTTCCTCACGAGAGATCTTCAGTGGATTCACTGGATGCCAATCACTAAGCACCATACACAAGTGATGTTTAAAGTAACTGAAATCTCACTGTCTTTGTTTGAAAATTAACATATCTCTGGTGTCCGGTCTGGAATATAGTATGCGCTCAATAAATGTCTGCTGCAGCAGTATAGACTGCTGAGTTATGAGAAAAAAATTAGGGTAAATAATGAAGTTTCTCCAATCATTTACCAAAGATCATCGAAACCTACTGTATCTTCTAGCACATTTATTCATTCATTTATTCATTCGCTCACTTATGGGTCTCTTAACTGAAGCAGCATTACATTTTTAAACCAAGGATTGAAGGTTTAAGGCCTTGTTTTGGCAAATTCAGAGCTAATTAGTGGGATGATACCAACAATGATTTGGCGTTTATTATGTGCCATGAACTGTGTTAAGCATTTTAAAGAGTTATCTCACTTAATGCTCACATAACCCTTTGAAATAGGGACTCCTAGAGCTATTGTCCACACTTAGCACATGAAGACACTGAGGCCTGGAGAGGCTAAGTAACTGCCCAAGGTCACACAGCTCTGGCACCAGGGCCCTGGTTTCAGCTCACACTGTAGGTCCCATGCAGGCCACAGCTGTCAACTGAGGCAGCTGGTCGGTGCTCTGAACCCTTTTTACCTCTAAAATCCAGAGCCTTGGAGATTAAACAAAGATCTGTGGGAGGTTCTCTCATGGGGGAGTTGGAAGGCCTGCCTGTGAAGACATTTCCATTTAAAAGTGGGGTCAGGGTTCCCTGCGAAAACCTCATTAAAGCAAATGGCTTCTCCCCCTCAAAAAACGTACATGGTCACATACACAAAATTCTGCAAACACTTTCAAGGGATTCACAGACCCCAAAACCTGAAGGCTGGTGAACAACTAATCTACCTCGCAACTCCTCACAGGTGAGGGCAAGACTGGACTTCCTCTGGGATAGGAGCCTCAGACACAGGGAAAGTGACTAGCGAAAGGTGACACAATAGACACATTATGGCCCCATCCTCAGAGGGGATTAGGGTATTTGCCTACAACTAGTAGGAAGAAGGGAAAAATCCCCTCAGGCCAAGTTAGTCTCCCTGAGTAATACAGGGGGTTTAACCAAAACAATGAAAACAAGCTTCAGTACAGTAAATAAAGCCAGCAGAGCAAGACATCTTAACCAACCAGTCTAATCAGAGCTCTAAAGGAAAATACCATTTCTTTGCTCTCCATTATTAGGCTGTCTCTCTCCACTTCCGGATTTGGAGGACTATGGAGAAACGAGGGGCCACAGGGCCATGTCCCCTCCCCCGCACCAAAATAAAAGCCCCTTGCTACCATTTCACAGTGTCTCGGTTTTACCCTAAGCAGAAAGAAATGGCTAAAAAGAGGAATGGAGCTGCATCTATCTAACATTAATAAGCTGTATTCTCCATCGGGGGGGGGGGGTGTAGAATTTTTCTGAACTGTATTTTATAACATTTAACTGTCCCTTCCCACCCCACGAATCCTAAGTAGATGGAGTCTCCAGGATTCATGCCACATGAGCAAAAAAACTACGTTAGCCATTACATATCTGACTTGTAAAGAAAGCTGTGCCATTTTCTTGTATGACCCAGTGTGGTTCACCCAGCATTATATAGCGCCCTGCAGACCTAAGCCCGGAGGAAGACATTTAAAAATCTTCATTTTATCTTTCTAACAATTTCATTATTATTATTTTTTAAGGACTAGAAAGCTCTTCAGAAAGCCTGATATCCCATACCCCGACCCCTTCCTGTACACAATAGGAAACTGAGGCTCAGAGACACTGGCTCCCATGCAGCAATCCTCCCAGCATGGCTGCTGCATCTCCAAGAGCAGGTCTGCGGGAAGACTTTAAGACTGATCTATAGGAACGGCTCTCCGAAGAGGCCCATCAGCCCCCAAGCCCTAGGGGCTCGCTCCCCAGACCCCCATCCGGCTGGACACTGAGAGTTTGGCCTGGGGCCCTCCAGGTGCCGAGACTGGAGGCCGAGACGCCCGAGCCCGAGGGTCACCTGCTCCCCACGGCAGAGGCGCGGGGCTGGGCGCTGCCGGGCCTCCCATCCGGCCCCCGCCGCCGCCCGCCCCCAACCCCCGACGGGCCGCGGCCACCGCGCACCGGTCCCAGGCCCCTGACCCGCGAGAGGCCGCCGCCAGAGCCGCCCCCTCCCCGTCCAGGCCCGCGGCCCGGGAGGCAGGCATTTCTGGGGACGCGGGCGCCGCGCCACAAATGGCTCGCTACGTGACCTTGGGGCAGGCAGAGCAGGTCGCCGCCAGGTGTCCGTGCCTCAGTGTCGAGGCTCTGCGAAATGGGGAGAGCCGCGTCAGCGCCGCGCTCCGGCCGGCGGGAGGCTCCGCGGGGCCGAGCTCTGCGGAAAACGTGCGGCGGCAACCCCGACGGACGCAGCGCCGGCGCCGCAGGGAGCGAGGCGCGCCGCCCGGGGGCCCACCGCCCGCCCGCGTGCGTGCCAGGCCCGGCGCGTCCCCGCCGCCTCGCCCGGACGGCGGCCGGCTCCGCGGCGCGGCTCCCGTCCCGCAGCCCCCCCCCTCCGGTTCAGGGGCGCGCGAGCCCTCCCCGCCCCCACCCCAACGTCGCAGCGTTTTTGTCCCTTACCGACACCCCAGGCCGGGCCGCCGAGCCCGGGACGCGCAGGCCGTCCCCGGGCCCCGAGTCCGCGCGTCCGTGCGTGCGCGGGCCGCCCTCACCGCCTCGGCCATGGCCCTGCGCTGTCCGGCCCGGCCCCGAGCCGCCGCCGCCGCCGCCGCCGCGCGGCCCCACGCAGGCCGGCCCTCGGCCTCTCCGCAGGCGCCGCCCGCCCGGCCTGGCTTCCCCGCGCGGGCTCGCGCGGCCGTCGGGCCCGGTCTGCTCGGGGCGCGCGGGGCGGGCGGGGACGGAGCGGCCGAGCCCGGCGGCGGCGTCGGAGCGGGGCGCGCGGCGGTGCGGGCGGCCCGGCAGGCTGCGCCCCGGCCGCGAGCTGGGCCCCGGCCCTCAGCACCGGCCCCCGGTCCGCGCGCGGCCCCTCTGCGGCCGCGGCTGCGACCCCGGCTCCGGCCCCGGCTGCGAGCTGCGCTGCCGTCCCGGCGCCTCTTCAGCAGGGGAGCTGCACCGCAGCTGCCATGTTGATACAAACTGCATCCTGGGAGGCATGTCCCTCTCAGGCCGTTTAAAGAGAAACACTCCGAGGCTCGTCGGAGGCTGCAGGAACCCAGACAGCTCCATCTACAGCCGGTAGGAGCGAACAGTGTCGAGCGAGCAGCCAGGCGGCGACGGACACGCCCTGAGCCCCGGGCCAGCCCGTCGTGCAGCCCGGGCCGAACCGCCCGGGCCTCCCACCCTTCGGGACCCCCGGGCCTCTCACCTGGGGTCTTCGCCTGCCCGGGCACCCTAGGACGAGACCCGGAGGCGGGAGCGCCGAGGAGGAATAACAGCGCGCAGCCCAGGCGACGTGGTGGGGTCTGGAGGCGGCTTGATTGGCTCCGACAGCCTTCCCCCCGCCGGATCCCCTGCTCTTCTCAAACCCAGAACCCGGTCGTTCCCTTTCAAACCTGCGCTCACAAAGGGATCTAAGACACCCGTCACACCAAAGCAAGCCCGAGTTCATGTGACCAGCTCTGTGCAGATAGGGTTCCAGGGAAGCTGGGGTTCCAAGGGGAGCAAGGGGGTTGGGTGCTTTTGTGAAATGCCCGAGTGTTGTTTGCGACCTGAAGGGACCGGATTCCGAGAATCATAGAGTGCTAGGGCTGGAAGGGGCCAGACCCGTCATTTGGGAGGAAACTGAGGCCGAGTGGGAAGTGACTTGTTTACCCCGAGTTGCAGTTTCGGTCCCTTGTGTGAATGCTCTTTCTAACCATGAGAGAGAGCCCAGAAGCCACGGTAGACCCTGGAGTTGGTGACCCCCCTTTCCTGGACAGGTTCACTTACATATTCATGGCGTACCTACCTACCTAGAAGGGGCAAGAACTGGAAGTGAAATGAAAAAAAAAAAAAATCAGGCAGGCCTCCTAACCAGGTTACAAACGAGGAAAAGCCAACTGGAACTAACTTAAAAGGGGTGGGGGGAAGTGGAATATATCTTTCAGCTAATGGGACCCCAGGGAGGTCGGGGGTGGAGCTGCAGGGAAGGCAATAGGAGCAGGACTCAGTATGCTGGCAGCTCAGACCTCTCTATAAAAATGGAAAGTTCTGGCTAGAGATAAAGCCAGTGCCATCCAGTCCTTTCCCTCCCCTTCCCAGAGGTTAGAGTTCCCCCTTCTCTTGCCGCCTTTCTTACCCTCTCTCGTAAACAGTGCATTCGGCTGGTTTTGGTGTATCAAAATTTGATGTGAGTGATGTAATTCAGCACATAACCTGTTGGAACTTTTTTTTTTATCGTTGTTTGTGAGATATAGCCATATTTAAACAAGCAGATCTGGTTCATTCATTTTAACTACTATATAGTATTTCATTGAATAAGTAAAAACTCCAGTTTACCTTCCATTCCCGAGGGGAATGAAAACAGACCTGCTGCCAGGAACATCTATACATGTGTCACTATGCGCCGTAGGAGACACAGAACACGGGGCGACAGGAGTGCCTCCATCTTCCCTAGGCTCACCAAACTGCTCACCAGAGATGGTGCCCAGTGATACCACCAGCAGCAGTGCAGGGGGTCCTGTTTTCACATCTTCACCAACACCTCACTGATAATGGACTTAGAACCTTTGCCAGCACCGTGAGTGTGAAATGGCAGTTAATCATTGTACTGCATATCTATATTTGTATTTCCCTGATTAAGGCAGTTAAACATCTTCTCATATTTACTAGGTATTTGGTTTCTTCCTCTGTGAATTTCCTCTTCATATCCATTGCCAATGTTTCCGTTGTGAAGTCTTTTTCTTATAGGTTTATAGGTGTTTTTTGCAAAACATACTCTGGATATTAATCCTATCACCAAACACTTAGTGTAATTACTGATATGACTGCAGTTATGTCTGCTATCTTACTAGAAGGTTTCTGTCTGTTTCAGGCATTCGATGATACCTGCCCCACTGTTTTGCCTGCTTTTGGGTTTTTAGTAATTGTATTTTCACCACTTATTAGTTAGACTGCATTTTTAATGGTTGCCCTAAATATATTTTTACAATATACATCTTTAATTTTTAACAGCCTCCTTCCCACAAATTATACCACTTCACCTACAGTGCATTAACCTTCCAACAGGTTATCCCACCACCCTCATCCTGGTGTTAGTTTACATTTTATGTTTCTAAATGTTGTAATCTGCATAATGCACTTTTGGTTGTGCACATGGCAAAAATCTTATCCCAATCTGTCTCTTCTCGTAACATTTTTCATGGGAGGTGTCGCACCAACATTTGTATTTAAATGTAATCAAATCTACTACTTTTCTGTTTAGGATTTGTACTTTTTGTCTTTTTTTTGGTTTGTTTTCTTCTCTACTCCAATGCCTTAATGATGTGCCTTAATATTTTATTCTAAAACCTGTAGAATTTAGCTTTTCACAGTTAGGTCTTTAATCTAGGATTTTTTTTTTTTTGGCTTTTAATAAACTGCACCTTTACTGAGATATAATTCACATAGCATAAATCATCCATTTAAAGTGTACAAGTCAGTGCTATGTTTATATTTGTGCAACTATCACCGTGACCTAATATTTCTCACTAAAACTTCAAAGCATAGAGCTGGATTTTTTTGTTTAATTTAATAATCTGACAATTTTCTTTCAACTGAAGAGCTTATTTTCTTGCCATTTATACTGGATATATTTGGAATTTTTTTCTATTGTCTTATTTTGTGATCTTTCTTAACCATGAATTTTCTTTGCTTCTTTCCCCTTTTCCTACTATTAGATTAATTGTCTTTTTTCATTTTTTCTCCCTCTGCTAGAAGCCATTCCACTTCTGTTCCTTTAGTGACTATGATGAACATTTTAAACATGTATGTTTGAGTTTCAAAGTTGAAATGGAATTGATTCTCTGCCCTTCTCTTGAAATCACAAGGACCAGAGGGTGCTTTCATTGAAATCATGTTCCATACACCTTACATATTATTACCTTCTGGTATTGTAGTTCCATCTAGTTTTGGGTCCCCCAGATTTGTCCTTATTATTGTCTTAGAACGTCAGCACACATTAAGATTTACCCACGTCTACTAATTTTTTTTTTGCTCACCATTTTCCTTACCTCCTTTGCCTTCTTCTGGGTTCAAGTTTCTTCTTCCCAAAGTATAGTCCTCAGTAGTTTTTCAGTGATGGTCTATGAATGGTACACTCTCAGTTATTTTCCAAAAACATTTTTATTTGATTGTGTTCATGTATGACAGTTGATCAGGGTATAAAATCGAGGTTGACAGTTATTTTCCCCTCACCATTTTGTAGGTGTTAGTCCATCTCTTCTGGCCTCTGTTTTTACCATAAAAGAGTCTGTTGTCAATCTAATAGCTTTTCCTGTGATGTCAATTTGTCTTTTTCTCTTGAAGACTTCATTTTTGTCTTTCATAATGCTTGAAGATTTTCAGCCATTCTTTTAGAAATATTTCTTTTCCAGTTTCCTAATTATCTTTCTAGATGAGAAAATCTGATTAGATGTAGTAGGAGTTTCTAGCTTATTCTCTCGACACACCACGTTTCCATCCATCATTTTATCTGTCCTTCATTCTGCGTACTGTCCTCATCTTTCATTTCTTTTCAGCTGTCTAGGGCTATTTAACCAGTCCATTGAGTTTTTAAAATTTCAATGACAATATATATATTTAGAAATTCTGTCCCCCCCCCTCAAATATTTCTAATAGTGTGTGTGTTTTTTTAAGGTTTGGTGATTTCTATTTACCATGCCTTTTCCATGCGGCTTCTCCCACTTTCTGCCCTGTTTTAAAGCTTATAAAACTGTTCATGTTATGCTCTAATTTGGATGATCTTTACATGAATTCAAGTTCTTGGATTTTTGATTCTGCTGTATATTGTGTTCTAATGATGGACTATTTCCTTGTGGGTTTAGCAGTTCGTGACTGTGAGCTTATATTGAGCCAGGTTTGTGGTCTGGATTGTGGGATAGTTCCTCCTATTTTTGAATTCCCTTCAGCTAGAAACCTCAAGTGCTATCATCAGCCCAAGTCCAATTTTAAAGACAATTTATCAGCCCTGTGGGTAATGTAAATTTGAATCCCAACCTCCATGGCATAATAGCTGTGGTTTGGGATTTTCAAGGAAGACACCATCCCATCCACTACCATCACCCAGAGCCCAGCCTGAGAAAGATAAGCTTTTTGTCAACCGTGGCAGCTGCGGAGTTAAGCTACTCAGATCTCTATTCAAGAACTTACCATTTAACTTCAAGGAGTGCAGTCAACTGACAGTTCCAGTTATTCTGACCTTCAGGAAATGCCTTGGCCTTCAAGCTAAGGCCACATTTTCCTTGGGCAGCCTTAAGCCAGCAAGTGAGAAGGTGGGGTCCTAGGGCCTGGCCATTTCTGCCCTGCACAGGGCTCCTCTAACAGGCAATGTTTGCCCTACGACCCTTGTTCAGTTGGCCGAAACTCTGTCAGAGCTGCATCACGTTGTTTCTGCTGCCCAGACCTGCTTGCTTCCTCTCCTCTTTCGATTCACGGATGTTGTTGGATCTGCATCTGGGTCTGAGACTTCGTCTGCAAAACCCTGCTTCCTCCTCCTTTAACCTTTCATAGGCATTATTCTCCAATAAACCTCTTGTGCTTCAAACTCTCTCAGCATCTGATAACCAAGGGGCCAACTAACACATCTTTTGATGCTGGGACGAATTTTTTCTGAACCTTGGGTTTTCCGAGGACAAGGCTGTCCAGAGACTTTATCTGGAGGTGTCAGTTCCAACTTCTTACCTTCGTGGGCCCAAGGCCTATCGTCCCTTCTCCTTACCCCCAACTCCAGGTGGGTAAAGCAACCCCTCCCATGCTTACAGTGTGGGTGTTCATGTTCGTCTCTATTTCTGGCACACTCAGGTTTCCCTGTCTTCCTTTTCATCTTAGCTCTATATTTAAAACTGTTTATTATGTCCCATTTGGAATGTCCAGGTGTTTAAAATATCGGGAGTGTGTTCAGGGTGTAAAATCCACAAAATATGTGCATTTTTTTACTTTTTGATCAAAATTTTCTAAAAACAAATTATTTAACTACGTAATATTTAATGTCTAAATTGTGCTTTTAATATTTTTTAAATAATCATGTATAAATTGTACAATACTCAGGGTTTAAAGGAGTTTGACAATTACGCCAAATCAGGAACTTTGTTTTATAGCTGTCAGGGAATAAAGCCTTGTGATCTGGAAGTCCAACGCCTCATTTTTATACATACACCTTTATACACACTTCCAGAAACATGTTATATACAAAGTCAGGGGAGTCAACTAAGATGACAGGAGTCTGCGCAAGGGTCCATGGAGAAACAGGGAAGGCATCAGTTCCACCTGCACAGACTGGGGATGGCTGGATGACAGGGAGCCATCACCTGAGGGCTAAGGAGAGTATCAGGTGGGCCAGAGGGGAGGGGAGCAGACACTGTACACAGGGGAACAACATGTGCAGGGACGAGGAACAGCACGGCGCTCAGGGGAGGTTCGCTTAGAGGGTGAGATGCAAGAGAAGCTGGGGAGATGGGGACAAGGAAAGAGCCACCTCATGAGGGGTCAGATACACTGTGCTACAGTGCAGCACCTCTACAAGTTGAAAAAGGCGAGGAAACGTTCTCCTCTGGAGTCCCCAGAAGGAACTGCCCTGGCCGACACCTTGGTTTAGCTCCGTAAGACTCATGTGGACTTCTGACCCCTAGAACTGCTAACATAAATCTATGTTGGCTTAAGCCACAGAAATTGTGGTAATTTATCACCACAGCAATAGGAAACTAACATAGGAAGGGACCAATGTGCTTTGGCCTCAGCAGGACACCTCAGAGCAGTGGCGGAGCAAGGGTTCCCAGAAGTCAGGGAACAATGCAAGGTTCCTCCCTGGTATTCCAAGCTACTGATTGGGCACCCCCTTCTGGAAGTTTGAAACTGAACCCAACTATCCCCTCACCTCCATTCCACATTCTGTCTCGGAGAGCAGCGCAGCCCAGCCAGAAGCTTAGGGGTCAGCATTCAGTGAGCCACTAAATGGCCGAAGGACCCGTCACGAGAAGCTTCCCATGCAGAGCACGTGGCGGAGAGGAGGAAGGGGCTGCGTGAGGCCTGGGAAGGGGCGGTGGTGGTGGTGGAGACTAAAACACAGGATAAAAAGTTAGCAACCGTTAACTCTGGTTGGTGGGAATGGGTGTCCGCCTGGCTCAAATGCCATCACGGGGACCTCACTCCAAGCCCAGGAACACGACTAATACAGGCATCACCCATCCTTCCTCACCTCGGCCCAGCCAGGAAGAGATGCGAGGAGGAAGCGCCCGGCACCCGCTCTGCTCTGATGCTCTGCACCTTTCCTCCCCGGCTTTCCTGTCTTCATGTACGTCACGTCAAATTAAATACGACCAAACCGCACAAATCGTGACCATCTTCTGAAGCCAAGCGACGGGGTTGGTTTGATTTCCAAGCAAATGTCGGTTTATCTCCATCCAAACTTTTCTGGGCTCTTCCATTCTTAGCTCTCAGGGACAGTCGCCTCCCTGGCTCCACGGTGACCAGGTGCTGGAGAGGGCACTGGGAGCTGGCCGCACAGCCACGTCAGGGGGCACGTTTAGAAGGAACAGCGCCAGAGACGCGGGTCTAAGAATGGAAGCCACCAAATCACCTCGGTGCTGGTTAGGTTTTATTTTAACAGGATGTTTCCTCTTCATTTGTTTTTCAAAATATCAGTTATATCAATTAGAAGTGTAAACAGGTACAAAATATACAGTACATAGAAACAATCTTCTTAACTAGTCTATTGCCTAATAAAAGTACGCATGGGGGAGCTGGATGAATGGCAGCCCTGGTCTCTTCTCTGAGGGGAAACGAGTCACCCGCTTTAAGTAAGGGACCCGTGGTGGCTTCAACAAAATGGGAATGGACAGCTGTGTGGCCAGGACAGCGCTGCGGTGGAATCATGTCTGATTCTACCTTTAGGATGCGAGATGGGGAGGAAGCGACTCGCCCTGCAGCCAGCCTCCCAGACCTCGCCAGGAGCCGGTGCGCACACCTGGGCGGCCTCGCTCACGCGGATGCGGACAAGTCTTCTAAGACAGCCAAAACGAAATGGGAGGACGGGCCGTGTCCAACCCGAGGCTTTTCCCAGCTGTGGTGATGTGCTGCCTTTGAGTAGTTTATTTCCTCATCTCTTAGAAAAAAACACTTGCCCTGTGTGCTTCACAAGGTCACAGTAACAATCAAATGAGGGGCGACGTGAAAGCTTTCGGACAATGAGGAAACGCCACGCAGAGGAAACGAGCTTCTCGCTGGGGAGGAAAGCAGCCCCGACGGTGGGCAGGCCGGGCGCTGCTCCCGGCTCCGCTGTAACTGGGTGACAGTGCCCACGGCCCCCGCCTCGCCGCCTCTGCAGCCCTAACACTGTTTTCAGACAACCCTCCTTTACGAGGCCCAGGAGTCATGTAACAGGGTACACTCAACAGGTGGCCCCTAACAGGGACAGATAAGTAGGGCCAGCACTGTCGGGGCCATTTTCAGAGGGGCAGGCAAGCTGGAGATGGACCTGGCCACTCCCAGACACGTCCTCCCTCCTGGGTGAGGCTGGGTCCCAGCGTCCAGCTGGCCTCACTGCCCAGGGGGGTTTGGAGCCCCAGGTCCAGGGCAGCGCCGGCCCAGGCAGAGCAGAGGGCCTCAGCCTCCCTGGGGCTCTGTGCCAAGACCATCCCATCCCTAGTGGTCAGTGGGGCCAGAGGAGGTCCAGGTCCCTCACTGTGTCCCCACCTGCCAACCTTCCAGCACAGTCACTGTCAGACTTGGTAAGAACACAACCCACATAACACACGCTCCAGAAACCAAAAAAGTACACTAGAAAGTTTAAACTGGTGCTACTACTATTTTCCAGCTTCTTCCTCAAGAATTAAAAAAAAAAAAATTTCTTTTCGTAATTAAATTACTTAAAATTCTATGGTGTTCAGTTTCACAGTCAGAGAACTCTACTCCGTTTAGAGCTGGGAGCCGAACCGTTCCGTAGTTTCTCTTCTTCCAGTGATCAGTTCAGCAACTAGGAGACGCGGTCTCCCAGCCTCCGCCCCGGCCTCTACCGTTCGCCACCACCCTGACGTCTGGAAAGGGGACTTTTTACACGTGAGGCTCGCGGAGGTCAGAGGGCCGGGCAGCCCCCGCCATCCCGGGGGCGCCTCACAGGTCCCCGCCATCGGCGGGTCCCAGGACACTCAGGCCACAAGTCCAGTCAGTCACCAGGTCTGTGGAGGCCAAGGGTCCTTTAGAGGCCGGGCTCTTGAAGGGGTCCGGGGGCCCGGCCGGCAGCGGCGGCAGCGGCGGGCCGCGCGCCGCGCCCTTGGCGCCCGCCGCGTGGTTGCGCTGGTGCTTGCGCAGGTGGTCCTTGCGGATGAAGCTCTTGCCGCAGACGGTGCAGGTGAAGGGCCGCACGCCCGTGTGCGTTCGTAGTGGTCGATGAGCTTGGAGCGCTCGGTGAAGCGCTTCTCGCACTCGGTGCAGGGGAAGGGCCGCTCGCCCGTGTGCAGCATGCGGTGCCGGATGGTGGGCCGGCCGCGTGAAGCAGCGCCCGCACTCCCCGCACCGCAGGGCGCTGCCGTCCGCGCGGTGCCCGCCGCCCCGGCGCCCCCTCGGGCAGCCCGCAGCTGCGCTGGTGCGCGCTCAGGCTCACCTGCAGCTGGAAGCTCTTCCCGCACGTGGCGCAGGTGAAGGGCCGCCCCCCGGGGCGCCGCCGGGTGCTTCTTCTGGCCTGGCTTGTGGCCGAAGCCTTTGGTCCGGCCAGGGTATTTACAGGGGTCACTGAAGGGTCTGGGGCCTGGCCGGGGTCCAGCACAGCCTCTCCGCTGTCAGGGGAGGGGAAGGGCAGCCCCTCAGGCCCAGTCCTCGGGTTCAGGCCCACAGGAGGCTTACACCTGAAATTCCAGCCCCACCGGACCCCCCCAAATAGCCAGTCCCCTGGAGGGGTCTCATCCTGGGCCACCGCAGGGCTGGGCTCAGCCATGTCCCGCTCAGGCCTGGCAGGCTCTCTCAGCCCCAGCACAGGGTCCTGGCTGGGGAACGAGCCGCCCTGGCTGTCCCAGGCTCCTTCCTGGACTGGACTGGGGAAGAACCTGGTGGCCTGCCCCGGTCCAAACAGGGGCCCGTGGGCCTCTAGGTCAGTAGGGTGCACTGGTGTGGCCACCACCTCCTCTTCTTGGACTTCTGTTTTGATCACAATTTTTACATCTGCTGAGAAAGACAGAAAGGCCAGGTATCATTCTGTCCCCTCACCTGCTTAGAAAGCGAAGATCTGATACTTTTATCCGGAGATCCAGCAGCTCCTGGTCCCCACTGCCACCACACTAAACCCCACACGCCTCAGGATCCAGCTCAGCAGAGCGTCTCCCAAGTGGCCATGCGGCTGCCCCAAACCCTGAGGCCACCACTGTTCTAAACCTTCACCACCAGTAAAGCAACCATGGCATCTGCTCACCAGTCCCAATTCCACTTTGGTTGGTAAGGTGAATCGTGAATTTCTCCTGAGGGAGGAACTCTCACCACCGGCACAATGTACCCAGGGGGCAAAGCCCAGGGTTGGGGGTCAGGCAGACCTGCGATAGCACGGTGGCTCCACACAGGCCAGCAGTAATTTCCTAACCAGCGGCGCATCTGTGAACACCCTGTCACCGGGCTGGGTGAGGCTTAAGCGGCTAAGAGGTCTGAAGGCTTGCCACACGCTACGTGGGTGCAGCAACATCCAACGGAGGAGCCGGCTAGCGACAAAAACATTAGGGAAGTAGTAAAACTGTGTTTGCCATAAAAGTACTTCCATTTCATATCCTGAAGTTTTATATCAGGGATCTAAGCTTTTACACATTTTGGGGTGCTAAAATATGACAGAAATTACATGTTGAAGTAACGGATAACTGGCCTTCAAGGCAGAAATAAACAGAGAAGTAACGCATGAACTTGGGAGTTGTTCGCCCCAACCCGGGCCTTCGGACCCCTGTGTCTGGTGGAGCCGCTCTCTACGAAGCGTCCCGGTGTGGTGTGGTCTGGTCCCCCATGCCCAAGGCAAGCCAGGCCGCGTCTGGGCAGGAGGCGCATCCTCTCAAGGGATCGACCTATCAGGCTTGACACTCAGGACAGGAAAGAGCAGCTGGGAACGTGGGCAAGTTCAAGGGAGGCCGTTCTAGCGTCAGGAGGTGGAAGGGGAAGGGGTGGGGCTGGACGGCCCGACACCGCAGATGCCTGAAAGCCGCAGTTCGCCACTGAGAACGGGGGCTTGGGGGCGGCCCTTCCCACCCTCTCGGCCACCTGTACCTTCCGTGGAGGCCGCCGTGTTGAGCTTCAGGGTCCCGTCGGAGCACGCGGAGGAGGGGTGGTGGGGAGGGAGGTCCGCCTGCCAGGAAGTCGGTGGGATAGTGGTTGAAAAGTTGGCGTGGACGCCTGCGTGAGAGAGCGGAGCCGGTGGGTCAGGGGAAAGCCCTGTGGGACAGGAAGAGCCGGAGCCCGGAGCCCGCACCTGGGCCTTTCTGCACCAGCGAAGTGACCCTGCCTCTCCCGAACCGTTTCTCAGCCCCTCCTCGAGGCACCTGGAAGCTCGGCCGGCGCAGAGGCCGCCCTGCGCGTGAGGCAGCTGTGGTCTAGATGCCCGCGCTGCAGGCGAGGACAGGAGCGCACCGGCGGGCAGGGAGCACCAGGAGACGCCACCAAACCCGGGGCCTACAGGTGTCGGTCGGCGCAGCCCCTGCCTTAAGTTGGGACAACGTCTAATCCCGGCAGGGCCTCGGCTCCCGTGCCGCGAGCTTCCAGGAACTCCTGTCCCCGCGCCTGGCCCTCGGCCCTGCCTCTCTTCCCGGCGTCGGCCCTCCGTCTCGGCCACTCACCAGAGGTGGCATCTGTGGAGACATCTCCTGCTCCGGAGTCCAGCTGGCTGAGGCCCCACGGCTCCTCCCCGATGTCCGGCTGTCCGGCGGCCCACGCCTCTACCCCCAGAGCCTGCTGCTCCTGGAGCTGGAGCTCACCCTCTTGCTTGATCTGCATTAAGAGGTCAGGGGCAGGAACCGGGGGCCCCGAGCCTAAGAAAGGGAGAATGTGTGAACACACGGCATCAGGGTCCCCAGCCCTGGAGCAGACACACGTCCAGCCAGGGAAATGGACCTCACCGAGGTCAGACAGCAGATGAGCCTGGGAGGGGAGGGCTGCGGGGTCTGGGCAAAGTGTGAGGTCACACGGTAGAGGGCACGTGGGGAGCGTGGGGAAAGGTGAGAACACGTGAACGCATTCTCAGAGCTCCGGTCCACGGGGAACACTGAGCTGCCCTGGGGAGGTCTTGCTCTCACTTTAAATACAGAGATGCTAGATAAAATCTACCCCCAAATTTCTCCAAAACCTTAATCCCACGCATGCATTTAAGTGAAAGCAAAGAAAGATTCCAGATATAAGAGTCAAAGAGAAAGCAAAATCAAATCAAGAGTTCAAGTGGGAGCCAAGTGGCCCAGGGAGTGGCTGGAACAGGACGCAGGCCTTGGGGTCTGGGCTTTGATGTCCAAGTGAGGTGAGCGCTCAGCTGAGTGCCTGTGTGAAGCCGCGAGCCATGAGGCTCTGTCCCAGCTGTGGGATGGGGACTAGGAAAACTCCATCCAAAGGGCCTGTAAGGAAGCTGCTCACTTCTCCGGGACCATGGGTGGGAAAAGCACCCATACGAGATCAGAAACCCATGTCCACACAAAATTCATACTACCCACACAGCGCAGAGACCCTGACCTGAGAAAGTCACAGAAAGACTGAGAATCGTAGCAACCCAGGAGGCCCGACACAGGCAAATGCAAACCTGCCCAAAACACAGGCCACAAGGGACTCTATTAAAAACTAAACTTACAAATCAAGGAGGAGCCAAACAGCACGACAGTCACAGCAAAATCACTCCCAAGAATACAGAACAAAGAATAAGCTGAAAAACACAGTAACTTAAGCATGTCTAATATAGTCAAAGAAATAAAGGAAGGAACAGAATGCCTAAGGGAAAACAGGAAATCATTATTTATTTATTCCCCCTCCCCTTTTTAATTCCTCCCCCACTTCCACCCCTGACCTTCAGATGCTGCCATCTCCCCTTAAGAGCTGGATCTCTGAAGGCGGGGTCTCCTCCCACCCACTGGCGGTGCGCGCTGGCCAGGCACACCTGGGGTATGGACTGTGGCTACGCCTGGGGCACGAACCCAGGACCTTCTGTCTGTGAAGCAGACGTGCTCACCACTCCACTATAGAGCCACTCCCAGGAAATTACATTTTAAAAAGATTTGAAAAAGAACTAACTAGACTTTCTAGAAAATGACAAAAGAAATGAAAAACTCAATGGATGGCTTAACAACAGACTGGACAGAGCTGAAAAGAAAATAAGTGGCTTGGAAGACAGATCTGGGGAAATAATCCACAGCACAGCCCTGAGAGAGGGGGAAAAAATGAAAAATAAGAAAGGGAAGTTGAGAGACGTGGGGGACAGAGTGAGACAGACATTCACACTCACGCGGGCAGAAATCTGGAAGGAGAGAGCAGAGAAATGAGGAAAGGGGAATATGTAAAGAAATAATGGCTGAGAACGTTCCAAATTGAAGGCATGATAAGCCCACAGTTTGAAGGAGCATACCAATTTTGAAGTAGGAAATAAAAAATATAAACCTCAACATTCTATGAAATGCACTAGCAACAAAGAAAAAGAGAAAACCTTCAAAGGTTCCAAAGAGAAAAGAATGATATTTGGACTGACAGCAGATTTCTATCAGCAAGTAGGGTATCAGGAGACAACAAAATATCTTCAAAACACTGAGAGAAAATATCTGTCAACCCATTTTATGAGGCCAGTATAATTCTGATGCACAAACTGGAGGACAGTATGTACAAAACTTGTAAGAGAATCTCATTTATGAACAGATACACAAAGATTAGAAATTAAACCCATAATATATTTTCAAAAAAGAAAAACAGACAATACATTACAAACAAATTGGGTCTATCCTGAGAACTCATGGATAACTCCAGAAGATAGAGCAATATAACTCACAAACTTAACAGGTAACAATATAATCATCTTAACAGATGGAGAAGCGGCACTCAACCCTTCCATTTCCGGTATACGGCTAGGTGTGCAGAGAAACTCCCTCCATGGAATATCTAAAAATGCTGGGTAAAGTATAAAAACACAAAACAAGTTTGAACATGGATGACCTGGAAATAAAGTTAAGGAAAACAATGGAGGCCAAACCTCCAAGAAAGCCTAGACCGGTCATGGTACGTCTCTCAAGGCCCGGCTGCTGGGCTGTAACGGACGTGGCACCTCAGGGAACAAGAGGATGAAAGGCCTGGCGCTCAGGCAGGGCGGGGGCTGGGACCCCGAAGGGCAACATTCCCAGGGGACCAAGCATAAAGCAGAGGCAAAAGCCTGCCCTGCAGAGGAGCCGATTCTGACCTTGACCCTCGGCTGGGGCGGGGAACAGCTGCCTTGGGAGCTGACATGCTGCAGGCTAGTGCTCCAGGGTGCCTGGTGCCAGCTCTCACACCACGGGGCGGCCTGAAAACCTCCGGGCCGAGGCCGTGGTGGCCCCGAGTCCGCCCTGGTACCAGAGACCAGCAGAGGCAGACACAGCCTCTCAGGAGGACAGCATCTGAAACACAGCTTTCAGGCTGAATGAGCTCACAATTACAAATCGCCATCCCTCCAAGGACCTGCCACTCAACCGCTGCAGGGGACCCCCGAAGGCTTCGGATGCTGGAATTACCACACACAGAATGTCAAGTCTAATGTATTGAGAGAAATGAATGTGAGTGTGGGGGGGTGAAGCTATGATAGATAAGAGACTATCAAAACTGACTAGTCGGGTTTTGAAAACGAATAAACGAACTTTAGAATTACAAATAATTGAATTTTAAAATTCAATCCATAGGTTAAACAGAATGGAAACAGCTGAAGAGAGAATGGTGAAGCAACCAGAAGACAGGTCAGAAAAAGTTATTCAGAACTCAGCAGAGACCGAACTGAACATATGCAGAGAGGTTCAAAGTCACAGAGACTATGTGAAAATGCTCCAGAACAAGAGAGAAGAGTGACCGGGGACAAGGGTATTTGGGTATTTTTGGAGATAACAATGCAAAATTTCCCAAACTGTTGAAGAATATCAATGATTAAAGCAGGATAAAGAAAAAGAAATCCACGCCCAGACACATCGCAGATCTCCGCAGACAGAGACCCCCCACACAGAGAAAGCAGGCGGTGGCCCACAGGGGGGTAATGGCTAGACTGACGGCTGACCACCCAGTAGCAGCAAATTGCTTTGCACAGGTTAAGAGAAAATAACACTCAAACTAGGATGTACAGCCTTCAAATATAGGAATGGAACAGAGGTATTTTCGGGCACATATAAACTCATACACAAACACATTCAAACTGAGAATTCATTAGCAACAGACCCACCAAAAATAACTTCTAAAGGATGTATTTTATTTTATTTTATTTTTTAAAGGCCTACGGCACCTGGTCTTCCTAGGTGGTCTCCCATCCAAGCACTAACCAGGCCTGACCCTGCTTAGCTTCCGAGACCAGAGGGGATCGGGCTTGTTCGGGGTGGCATGGCCATAGTAAAGGATGCATTTTAGAAGAAAAAATTCTTGAATTCAACTCTAAAAGAGTAGAAACAGAACATACAACTTCTAAACTCATTAAAAGTAATGATAGTTGAAAGAGAGAAAATAATCTAAATAATTCCCAAGGAGGAGTGAGGAAAAAAAGGAACTATAAGGCGAGGCAGGACCAAGGTCCACTAGCAGAGTGTAGGACGGAGCGTAAGGCTCCAAGGACAATGGTGCCCTGTCTCAGTGTAAGTGGCCTAGGCCAGCGCTGTCCGTAAGAAAGCAATGTGGGCCACGCAGCTAATTTTAGGTTTTCTAGAAACTACATGAAAAAAGTACAAAGAAACAGGAGAAATTATTTTTAACAATATATTTTACCTAACCCAATATATCCAAAATGTGCATTTCCACGTAGAAGTATTTCATCTACATAGCATTTTCAACGGGCTCAATAGCTCCATGTGCCTGTTGTTCTGGACATTTAAAAGGCAAAGGTGATCAGAGTAAAAAGGCAAGCAAGGAACTGAGAGCTATACGCTGTCCGTAAGACCCATGCCTGAAACAGAAGGATGCAGAAGCGGTGTAAAAGAATAAAAGATACACTGAGCCAGAATAAACATTAAAAAAAAGATGCAGTTATATCATATCAGATGAAATACTCTAAAAATAAAAATATTCACAGGAATAAAAGAGGACAACTGCACAATGGTAAATTGACCAGGAAGATAAAATAATTCTAAAATCTTAATCTAACAACATAGCTCCAAAATAATAAAGCAAACTGACACAACTCCAGGCGAAATGAAAAAATCCATCTTCGTTGTGGGGAATTTCAACATACTACTTTGTGTAATTGATAAATCTTGCTGACTAAAGGTTCTAGGAAATTCGAAGACCACCATTAACAAACCTGATCAAAGACTTAGGTAGAATCTACAGACAAGGAAAATACAAGCTTTTCAAGCTACACAGAACATTAAGGTAAAATAAACATTTTCTAGGCCATGAAACAAACCTCAGTAAAATTGAAAAGATTAGTATTTTACAGACCTATTTTCTAACTATAACATTTTGTTAGAAATGAGTTAAATATCCCTAAATTCCCCATAGGTACTAAAATTAAACATTCGTACACACACACACACACACACACACACACACACACGCTTTTTAAATATTCCAAGGCTCCATGGACAAGTCACAATGAAGGTGAGAAGACATTTGGAACCCAATGCTAATGAAAATATTGTTTATCAAATGGGCAGGCTGCGTCTCCAATGGCACTCTACGAAATCTACAGCTTCATGTGCTTCTATTAAAAGAGGAGCCGAGCTGGAAATGGGTGGGTCAAGCAGTTAATGTGAGTTGTTACAAGAGAAGACATCAACAAAACCCTTTGAAAAAGCAAAAGAAACAATATGAAAGTGTAAATTAATAAAAAAAAAATACAGAGAGCCAAGAGCTGGTTCTTTGAAAAGAACATTAAACGAGTATATCTCCAGCAAATTATTTACAGAAAAAGAGAAAGTACTAGTAACTAATATGATGAATTCACAGGGACATAATCATAGATGCGGCAGAGATTACAAAGATAAAGAGCATAATATCACGTTATTCCAAGTAGTAGGAAAACTCTGGGGAAACGAAGAAACTCCTTAGAAAAACTATAACTTGCCTAAACTGACTAAGAAGGAATGGAAAAACCGAACAGCCCTATAACTGTCAAAGAACTTAAATCCATAGACCGAAATCTCCCCCACAAAGAAAACTTGAGGCCCAGATGGCCTCACTGGCGTTTTCTGCTAAACAGTCAAGGAATAGATAACTCCAATACCACACGAATTCTACGAGCAAATAAAACAAAGGGGCTACATCGTAGCTTATACCTTTACTATCCGAACTCAAAATAGTCTGAGGAAAGAAAATTATTGGCCAGTGTCATAAAGATTCAAAAATCCTAAACAAGAAAATTAGTACTAACTCCAGTCACATATATAAAGGGTCGTAACCAAGCTAGGTTATTCCAAGATCACAAGTTTGGTTCAACATTAGAACATAACATTCACCATATTAGCAGGTTAAAGGAGAAAAATCATATCATCATCTCAACAGGCTCCCAAAGAGCATTCTATAAAAATTCAAAGCTATTTCTCTTAGAAATATCTAGTCAACCAGAAATATAGGAAACTTCTTTAACCTGATAAAGGGCACTGATCAACAAAACCTTTCACAAATATTATACTCAAGTGAAAAGTTAAAAAGCATTCTCTTTGAAAGAAATCATGAACCAATAGGATACCTGTTATCATCACTTCTACTTAAGGATTTTCTGGGAGTTCTCAGCAGGCACAATAAGAGAAAAAAAAACATAAAGATTTGAAAAGCAACAAAAAATTCCTATTACTATAGATCATGATTACCTTTTAAAAATTTGGGAATCATCAAATCTTCCATTGTGGATCACAACAGAGACATAAAACAAAAGAGGCCAGAGCGTGAGGGCGGGTAAACTATTTTTATTATGGATAATTGAGGAAGCAGGTTTTATCTGCAGGCAAGACCCTAAGACCAGGAAGTCACCTGCCAGACCATGGTCGGAGAGGCTTTCCCCAGCACAGCAGCACAGGCCCTGTGCCCTGCGGGTGGCCAGTTGCCCAATGGGAGGATGGGCAGGACTGGGCTTGTCCCAAACTCTCCATGTCCCTGGTGAAATAACAACTCTCAAGGGAAAACTGTAAGACTTTCTTCAGGCACACAGAGAGCGCACGACGCACCAAGCCCCGCAGCATGAGAAAAAGCACAGGGAGGGGTGTCCCCTCCCCCAAGCCCTGAGCACACACCAGCAACGAAATAAAAACGCAAGTTTAAAAAAGGTACCAGCGACACTAGCAACCCAAAACATGCAAGAAACCTAGGAATTCGTCGAACAAATGTACAAGACCTTTTTTTGGAGAAAATTATAAAACTTCACTGAGACATCACAGACAAGCTAAATGGAGGGACTTAACAATACTCACAGACGACATGCCTCATGGGGGCAAAAGGGCCGATTCTACTCAAAATGACTAACAGAGGGAATGTGAGACCAACCATAGTCCCAACGAGATTTCATGGAATCTGACAGGGTCATTTGAAAGGTTACTGAACAGAGCAAAGGGAAAGAAGACCCCCAAGCACCAGTGAGAAAGACCCAGGGTCCCGACCCCCACCGCCTCAAAACCCCATTCCGGACAGACCAACAACTTGAACATGAAAGGCAAAACCTTTGGTAGAAAATGTGACATGGTGTATTAGGAACTTGAGGTAGAAAAACATTGGACTGTTTATGACATAAGAATAAACCATAAAGTAAAAACTAGTAAATTCAAGTATATTAAAATTAAAAGCATCCGTTTTTTAAAATATACCAAATCAGTGATACACATATCTGACAAATTAATATTCAGCATATGTAAAGAACTCTTATGAATCAGTAAACAAAGAGAAAACAACTGAAAATAAAAATGGACAAAAGACATAAACACGTATTTCACAGAAGGACAAGTGGCCCATACACAGAGATACATAACGTTCAATCTCATTCATTAGGAAAATGCATGTTTTAAATTACAAATTTCAAACCATTTCATTCCCACCAGATGGGCAAAAATTAAGATGTAAAGTATTTCCAGGGGCGGTGAGGGCGAGGTGGTGGGAGTCCCCGAGTCCCGCTGAGGGGTGCTGTCAGGCGCCACCGCCTCAGAGGACACCCAGACATTACCTGGAAAAGTCGAACATGCCTCTTTCCTAAGACCCCGTGCCTCCACTCCTGGTTCTACACCTAGAGAAACTTTTACATGTGCATAAGAATTTTCCTAAAAGCAAATGAGTTAGAAACAACGCAAATACCCATCAACAGTAAAAAAGATAAACGCATCGTGTTGCATCCATAAAACAGAAAACTAACGAGGCGAACGTCATGAAAACGAAGCAGAGCTATACTGCGTCAACATGGATGACTCATAAATAGTTCAGAAACAGGCAAAACGAAATAATGTTATTCGGAACACAAACACAGGAATAAAACGTAAAGAAAAGCAAGGGGCTATGTCCTTTGTGAACTTTCTATTTATCTGTGAGATAAAGGGAGGGGCCTGGGACCAGGAGGGACAGTGGGGTCTCAGAAGGGTCTGGCCTGAGCTACTTCTTATGCTGGATTTGTAGAATATGGGTGTTCACCGCATTCTCTAAACTTAGCCTGAATTTTGTTCTGTATTTTGGTTATGTTATATGTATAATACACAGAACAATATTTTAAAGAAATGAAAGTATTTAAAAAATAACATTTGGTACAATATGACTTGTTTACAGTAAAAACTTTAACCTGCAGTGGAAGGAAACTTCTTTAAGTTTCGAGTATCTTCAAGTCTTTGGCAAAAACCATCCTTATTGCTGAAACTCTAGAAGCATCCACAGACAAGGATGCCGGCTATCACCGTTACTACTCGTCAAGGTCCTAGCCAAACTGCTAAACAAGAAAAATAAAGTTATAAACATTTAAAAAGAAGAGAGAACTTTTGTGTCATCTGTGAAGAGAACCGCTGTCCACATGAAATACCCTGGGAGAATCTAAAATAACAAGTCGTTTGAAGAAGAGAGTTGGGCAGAATTTCTCTTTACTAAACAAAGTCAAAGGCATAGCCGTACACTCCTAATGACCACTTAAAACATGTAATTGATTTAAAAGTCCCATTCACAATAGAAATAACAACTCTCAAGAGAAAACTGTCAAACTTTCTTGAAGCAACACAGAAGCCTGCAACAGATAAGTCTTCCCACGGATGGAGGGGTTCAGGGTTGTAATGAGAAGTCTCCAGAAATGAGATTATAAAGTAATGTAATCCTCATCAAAATTCCAACAGGATTTTCTGAGAACCTGACATAAAGATTCTGAAACTCATAGAGAACAAAGGTCCAAGAGCAGCCGAGAAAGGTTCTGGAGAGCCAGCACAGAAGACTGGGTGGGCCACACATCCAGGCCTCCTCTGAAGCGCGGTCAGTGTTGGTGCAAGATGAGCAAAGAGCCCAAGAAACAGAATAAAGGGCCCCAAAACTGTGTGTGCAGTGCCAGCTGGTTTATGACCAACTGGCACTGCAAATCGTCACAGAAAAGACAGCATATTCAGCAAACTTTGTCAGAAATCAGATGTCATGGGGAAAAAAACTTTATTCTCTCATGCAACCTACACACATATTAAATCTAGATGGATTAAAGACTTAAATGTGAAAAGCAAAACTTTCAGAGTTTTATAAGGAAAGACTGGAAGATGTATTTCCGACCTAGAGTGAGGGAGGAAAGGGTATCTTAAGACAGAAAAAGCACAGGTCACAAAGAAAAAGACTGGTAGGTGGACTCTACCCAAATTTAAACTTCTGTGCAAGAACTGTAAAATGAAAAGACCCGCTGTGGGCTGGGAGAAGCCACTTATAATGCAAACAACAGACGAGGGTCTAGAACCTGTGAAAAGACGTCCTGGCAAACAAGAAAATGAAAACCACGGTAGAAAACAGGAGACGACATTCCACTGAAGAAGCCGCCAAACAGACCTCTGATAAGGGTGCTCAACTTCTCTAACAGCCAAGAAAAGGCAAATTAAAACGAGATATTTCACCTCCGCCAGACTGGCGAAAATCCAATTCTGAAAAGTGGGCAAAGATGTGAGAAAACAGGTACTTCCCAACCGCTGGGCAGGGGCACCAGCTTGTCACCCACAGGGCGACCGCTGTGGCCACGGCGGAGGTGAAGACCAGCGAGCTCAGTGACACAGGCCTCCCCGGGTCTAGTCCCCAGGGAGGCATCCGCACGTGGGCGCAAGAGGCACGTCCCAGAGTGTTCACGGCAGCACGACTTGTGCAAGGGAAAAATCCGGATGGCTTAAGTGCACCTGGGTGGAGGAGTGGATAATAAACTGTAGTTTGGCTGCTTTGGGAATATTAAACATCTGTTAAAATGAATCAACTTGATCTATGCGCATTGATAGAGAGAAGTCTAAAATACAGAATAGCGAGTGATTAAATATAACGACTTTATGTAATTTTTCAAATCACGGAAAACCACACTGTGTGTTATTTATGGCCACACATGTACAACATGGAAGTTTTAAAATGTGGACGCAAAGGTAAACGCCGACTCGAGGACAGTGGTGACCCGGGGAGGCAGGAGACTGAGATCCACAAAAGGATTTAAACTGTGTCAGAAATATGTTTTTTCACACACACGTATTTTAAATTACGAAACGCAGCATACAGTCAACAAACACTTATTGAATTCCTGCTCTGTGCTAGGCAGTGTTCTAGGTGCCCAGAACTATCACATGACAATAACAGACAAAAGTTCTTGTCTTTTTGAAATCTACCTTCTAATGGAGCGGCAGACACATGTAAATCCATAAATGTGAAATACCTAACAGACGATCTCTGCTCTGGAGGCGAAGCAGGAAAGGGGGCCTCGAACTCCTGGGCGGGGAGCGGGGGCTGCTCTTCCACAGGGCCATGAGGCAAAGCCCTATGGAGACAGAGGCCCGGAGGGCAGTGGGCAGAGCCGTCCCAGCAGAGGGCACTGTGGAAAGGCTCGGGGTCAGGGCCAGCCTGGGGCGCTGGGGAAACAGCCAGGACAGCTGGGTCAGAAAGAGCGGCAGGAAACAGCGAAGGACAAGTGGTGAGGACAGAGGAAACCAGGAGGGTGGCGAGTCTTGTCAGCCAAAAACGTGAATCTAGGAAGTGAGTGACCAACGGTGGCCAATGTCACCAACAGGTCAGGTAAAGTGACAGACCTTTAGCACATGGAGGTCCCTGGTGGCCCTTGCCAGGAGCGCTGGTGGAGGGTTTGGGGGGGGTCGGGGGGACGGAGGTGGCAGGCGCAGAGTCGTTCGGGGCGTGTGGCCCTGGGGACCGCGGCGGGGGCTGGCGGGGCGGGATGTCTGTATCCAGATCAGGAGGGAGGCGGAAGGTGCCTGTGGGGACGAGGGGGCAGGTGAGGAGGCAGGTGAGGATGCTGGGCCTCAGTCCTCGAGAACGTGGCCCGCGATGGGGTCCAGTGCCGAGTGGAGGATGTTTAACTGGAGGGTTCAATGGTCTGTCACAGTCACAGGAGCAAACAGAGAACTGGGCCCAGATGGAGGCGGATGAGCAGGTGGGGTGGTGAGGGCTGTGGCAGTGTTTTGCTGTTTCTTTTTTCCCCCCAATTAAACGTTTCTTCAATATAAAAACTATTCTAAGCTCGTAGGCTACAAAAACAGATAGGCGATTTGGCCGGTGGGCCATAGCTGACCAACCTCCAGGCTCCTGAGTGGACTGAGGAGACAGTGAGTGACCGCAGGGCAGCGCCGAACACCCCAACTCCCTGGTGAGAAACCACTGGGGGCGAGGGGTTCCTTCCAGCCACGTGCAGCTGCTGGGGAGTGATGATGATGACGACGATGGGCCCAGAACCGGGCTGGGCCAAGAGGGAACGCAGCTGAGGTGGGCAGAGCAAAGGCAGCAGGACCGGGGGCTCGCGGGAGCTGAGGACAAGAGCTGCTGGAGTCAGGGCCCCAGGACGTGTGACTCGCGAGGACAGGAGGACAGGGAGGGTGTGCTTGGAGATGATGGAAGGGGCCGTCACTGTCCCGGCAGTCAGGGGAACAACCACGGCAGTGGCACAGAGGGAGTGGCGGGTGGGGGGCAAAGGAATGGATAGGCCAGGGTGTTCGAAAGACCATCCTCGGGTGATGGCGGGAAAGATGGGAGGGAGGGGGGCCCAACGGTCTGCAGCAGGCGGGAGAGAGACAGCAGGCCTTTGAGTCAAAGGTGTGGGTTTCCAGGGAGGAGGGGGACACTGGCCCAGAGGGCACGAGGAGCAAGGACACGGGCTCTGCCAGGCCCGGGGCAGAGGCTCCTGGGCTGCGAGGGACTCGGCCCCTGCGGGAGCCGGGTCCTCTGAGCAAGAATGGGCCGGACGCACAGAAAAGAGCCTGAGGGTTGGGGTCTTGCTGAGGACTGAGTGCCACAAAGCTCAGTGCGGGGGCCGGGGGGGCAGGTCAGGAGCTGGAGAGAAGTGAGGAGGGGGTCCGATGGGCCGCGCCGAGCCCGGACGGGCGAGCGGGGGTCCGGGCTTCCTGCGCTGAGGCAGGTGGGGGGTGGGGGCATATCAGGCCACACGGGGTTCGAGATGATGGGCTCAGGCAGTGAGGCGTGAGAACAGGGCCCGTGGGGCTCTCGCCAGCAGCCACCGTACTTCCAGGCCCCATTCACTGTCATCAGGACCGTGTGGAAACCGGGGAGGCTCCCGCATACTCACCAACGTGACAAAACAAGCCGCCCTCGGACCTCCCACCCCGGCTGAGCAGCGGCAGCCCCCCGTGCCGGAACCCTCCTGCCACTTTGTTCTCTAGCTCTCAGGCGGTCCTTGGCACCTGAACCGGCGAACGCTCTGCCGGCGCTGCCGCCGCGGCCGGCTCGGCACGTGTCTGCCCTCGGAAAAGCAAGAGCCTGGCTGTGACGCCCGGCAAATGTGGGAGACGCGACACGTTCCTCACGCATTAAACACAGTGACTTTTCAGTAACGCGGGTGCTCGGATGAATGGAAACCCAGGCGGGGGGCAGACGAGGCGTCTTGTGGAGGAGGCGCGTCTCGCTGGTCAAGGGACAGACCGTCGCTTACCCCACAACCCGCCGCAGGCTTCAGTTCGGCCATGCGGCTCGTCTCCTGCATCCACCTGCCCTACCCTTAACCTTCAAAGGTGCTGACTGGCTCCAGGAGAATCTGCGCGTGACAGCGGGTGTCCAAGCTCACCTTGAGTAAGCCTGCGGCTCTCACTCAGGGACATGGCGGGCAGGCGCCTCCCAGGTCACCGTCCTGTGACTACTAATGAACGCAAATCGGATTTGGCTCTTGACTAAAGGCAAGGCTGACTCCTCGTAAAGCTACGAAGCGAATTAAATTTTGTCTTTAATAGACTCCTGCCTTCCCGCATCAGTGTCCTTCCTTCACCTCCCCTTATCTGGGGACACTGGCTGTCTCTTGGCCTGAAGGACTAGGTTTGGGGCCTGTTCTCACCCTGGGAAGTATTCCCGAAGGGACGGCCAAGCAGGTCACGGGTCATAACCATCGAACAAAACGGAGATGCCACGCCCTCCCCGGCCCTTGATGTCTGTTTTCGGCCGATCGCCTGGTGGCTCCCCGGCCCCCTCCCAGCCCCGCACCTGGACTCGGGTCCACGGGGACGTCTGGAACCTTCGGGCCGGCGCGGCGCCAGCTGCATGGCTCCTTCGCTTGCTCGGTCTGGGAGAGGACCTCGGGCTTGGAGATGGCGTAGTCTGCGGAGAGACACAAGGCCAGCTTTGCCACGTGGTTCCCAGGCTGGGCACAGGCAGCCTGGGAAGCCCAGAACAGCCAAGAAACGAAATTTCTTGATTGGCATATGGCAGTGGGCAATTTTGTCCCCCACAGAGACATTTTTGGTTGTCACGACTGGGACCTGGGGGAGAGGTGCTCCTGGTAGCTGGTGGGGGAAGGCCGGGGTGCTGCTGAATATCCTACCACACAAGACAGGCCCCCACAGAATCACCTGGCTCAAAACGTCACAGTGCCGAGGTGAAGAAACTCGGGGACAGCCTCCACGTTTAGAAGTGGGACATGTCTGCAAACCTGCGCCTGCTCCCATCCTCACTGAGGATGGCTTCCTGCCTCCAGGTCTGGGGTCGCAGAAACACCCCAGGAAGAACCAAGCCCAGGCCTTCTCCTCACGGGCATCACGGGAGGAGAAGAGCAGCAGCCTCTGGGTTTGGGAGAGCGAAGCCTCGAGCACGAAGACGGTGCTGGCGGCAAGAAGCGCCGTCTGCCCAGGTTCTCCACTGACCCGGAGGCACGTCGGTCAAGGCCACACAGCTCAATAAGAGAAGCTAAAAGGAGGTCTTCCTCAAACGCGGGTTGATACTATCCCAGATCGGAGAGTGGTAGGGGCCTTCTCCGCGCCACGTCTCAGCAGGACAGAAACAGCCATGCCCCGCGCCTGGCTAGGAGAGGGGCCACCCCCCGCGCTCATGGCATCCCATGAGCTTCACCACGGAGAGGGGACCTTTCAACTCAGTCACCGGCGCTCGTGGTTAGGGAGAGGAGGTGACTCTGCATGATCAAGGTTTCTAGAGATTTATGTGTCCTTGTGATAAACCCCACCAGCATGAAGAGAGGTCTGAGGCGCCCCGGATCACACTGAACAGAGAAACGAGTATCGCGCCTCACCCAGGGACACCAGCGTCTCGTAGTTGCCCCTCATCACGTGCTTGTAGAGCTCCTTCTGCCACTCGTCCAGCTTGCCCCACTCCTGCTCGGAGAAACAGAGACGTGTCATCAAAGGTCACGGGCACCTGGAACCACAAGCCTCATGCACGCTCACCCACACTTACAGGCACGGTCCCTTAGGCCATTCCCGCCCCAAGGGCCCAGGGTTACCTTGGGGGCCTCCGCCTTGGTGCCCGGGGGCAGCCGCAGGACCCAGAAGTTCCTGTTCCTCAGCAGGTTCTCCATGTTCTCCAGCCGCCTCTGCAGCAGCCCGTACTCCTGCAGCAGCGTGCCCAGCACGGCCCACTTGCCCTCCAGCTGGTTCCCGAACTCCAGGGCCGTCTTCTCGCAGTCGGCCAGCTTCTTCTCGGCCATGCCAGTGCGACCTTCTAGGGAAAGCAGGCGGGCAGCCTGCGATTCGATCTTCCTCTCCATGGCCTGAATCGTAGCTGCCATTGTCCACGGAGAAATCTTTCAGAAATAAAGACAGAAGATCACCATCAATTAGTCCACCGGCCATGTTCCATGGGCGCTGCGCCCCTAGGCGCGGGGAGCCGGGCAGGGGGCAGGATTGAGCACGTGAAAAGTGGGGGTGCCTTCTGCCGCTCGCCAGATCTCAGCCTACGGGTCACCTCCCCTGGGTGTCTCAGACATCACCCACGTCTGGGCTCCTGCCTTCCTCCAGGCTTTCGCAGCACGCCGTGCAGACCCCCTGGTGGTGCCCACCCTACGGTCAGCTCCTGCGTCCACCTCACCGCATGGCCCGGGGCAGGTGCCCAGCCCAGTGCAATCCACTAAATAAACGGTGACTGAGCACTGCCGGGGCGTTTTAGTGGAGAAACAGCAAACTGCAGATTTCCTAGAGCCCAGCCAGTACCTCCCATCATAATCGCACAGGAACTGTCTACTGACGATGACCTAGCAAAAAAAACAGCTGGTCCACTGAAACGGCACAAACAAGGGCATTGCTCAACTGCTTTTTTAAAAAAGCATCTCGTGTCTCTTTTGAATAAACATCAAAATCTAATGGCTAATTCCTCGCCCCACAAGACAATCCGATTTTGTCCCCTCCCCAGCCACCAACCCCCTCCCCAAACAAAAAGCACGATTACTGCAAATCTCCACCAGCCAAAGTTAGACTTTGCTACAGCGCGAGTCCCCGGGGCCCCCGAGATTGACGTTTTCTCCCCCACCCCGCCTCCCAAGGGAAGAATTATGGTCTCAGACATTCTTGTGGTTGCCCCAGGACCAGTGACACACCTTACAGACTGTGGGAAGGAGGCCCATGCCATTAGGTTTGACTTTTATACGCACGGCGCCATCATAAAGTCGTGGCGCGTCCTCAACCAGTGACTTCCCTGGTGCTGGGAAGTTCACACGGTGGCTCGAATGGCCAGCAGTTGAGGAAACTGAAAGGGCATGACTTTGCTTCGGGTGGGGGCGGGGCCACCTGACCCCACCTACCCATCCACATTGGAGGGTCGGACCTGTGGGTCCGCAGGGGACCCCACTACCGGGTCTTTTCCCGGCAGCACCTGCGGATCGACAGTTCCTTACAACATTCCGGAAATGGGTCCCAAACAAATGGTTGGTAACTGTTTGCAAAATAAAGTGACTACTAGCAAACACTGTGGATTCATTTAGAGAAAGTCGCTGAGAGGCAGAACACAGAGGGACACCTCAGAAAACAGTGACAGGAGAGTTTGAGTGGAAATCGGAAAAAAAATTCAAGGATGGAGCGTCAGAGAATTTGGTTGGTTGCCGGGAGGCTGGACCAGATGACCTCTGACCTGAAGAAGGGTTTTAGCTGCGTCTCTAAGGATGGGGAGGAGCTGGATAGAGAGCTGTGGAGGATAACAACTGGATGCGGGTGCAACACCTGCTCTCCAGAGGCAGGTGTTCTGCCCTGAGGTGGCCGGGACGGCACTGGGCTGGCACCTCTACCCCTGCCCCTGCCCCCCTCTCTGATCAGTCCCAGCCCTTTGATCCCAGCCTCCAAGAGTTTCCAGAAGTGTCCTCTCGCTTCATCACCCAGCTCCCCATCCACGGAAGTCCCAGTCACTCAGCCTCCAAGTGCACCTGACTGCCATCGCGACCATCTCTGCATTGCAGGAAAGGGCATCTGCATAAACGCCTGCTGTATAAACGGTTGGGCATCTACGGTTTTCTTACCACTTAACGAGCCAGGGTGCCCCATGTAAGGCCTTCGCACTCTTTGGTGGGAGGGGCGACTGTTTCTCCTCAGGGCCAGCTCCTTACTAAACTGTGGCTGGACAGTATGGGGTTGTCCCAGACTTCTGCCAGGGAAGCAGAAAACTCTTTGCTTGAGAGCAGCTGATGGTGAGGGAATTTCAACTCCTTCAACAGCTCCTCAGACACGGGAGGAAGTTCAGGTATTCAAACCGCTTTCAATTCCTTGCAGCCTCCTCTCCCACTGCCTGACAACTAAAGCCATCTTTTCCAAGTGCAGGGTCACCCTTTCCTTTCTTGGGCACGCGGGGCACTGCCTCTGTGCCCCAGCCTTCCTCCAGACCTGAGATCCTAGCCTTCCCTCCAAGCCCAGCTCAAATCAGAGGCACAGGAAGGAAAGGCAGCTGGGAGCAGAGGCCAGCCCCTGCCCTCTCCTGCCCCTGCCTCCCAAGCACGTTCCTACCTCGATGTAAAAAGCACTCACCTCTGTTTTGCACTATTCTTGCCCAGGGTACCTGTCTGCTGCCCCTGAACACAGCCTGTCTCTTCACGCACTTTGTAGCGGAGCGATCCTGGACTGGTTAACTTCTTTAGGCCTCAGGATTTTCTTTGGCATGACAGGGAGAATGAGTACCTACCCTCTAGGTTTGCCGTGAGGACAAAATAATGCCTAACGGGGCCGGGGCCCTGCCTGCTTCTACAAACGGGGGCAGCTGTCTTCCGCCCGGACTCCAAAGAGCTGGGCAGTCAGAGGGTACTCGGTGTCTGCGGAATCCATGCCGCTCCGGACACCTCCCAGGTGCCACCAGGCCGCTGGGGGGAGCTGGGGGGCAGGGAACGCAGGGTAGAGCGGTGGGCAGAGAAAGGAGACGCGGGGAGGGTGGGGCACGGAGACGAAGCGGCCCGCGGGTGGGGCGGGCGCAGGAAGCCGCGCGGGGCTGCAGGAACTCGGCGTGGGGCGGCCTCTGGGGCGGGGACGGCCGGTTCCGCCCTGTTCGGGCTCGGCCCGGAATGGGGGGCCCGGCCTGCGGGTATCGTAGGCCCCGGCGGCCCCCGCGCCCCGCTCGCCGCAGCCCCGGGCCCAGCGGCCCGGCCCGGCGCCCCGAACCCCTCCCCAGGGCCTGCGACGCCCTGTGCTGGGCCCCGGCCGCCCGCGCCCCGAGTCCGTGCGCCCGTGCGCGCGGGCCGCCCTTACCGGAGCCGCGGCCGCCTCGGCCATGGCCCTGCGCTGTCCGGCCCGGCCCGGAGGAAGTCGCCGCCGCCGCCGCCGCCGCCGCGCCGCCCCACGCAGGCCGCCCCCGGCCTCTCCGCAGGCGCCGCCCGCCCGGCCTGGCTTCGCCGCCCGCGTCGCCGCGCTCGTCGCTGGCCGGCCCGCGCCGCTCAGTCCGCAGACGCGCCGCCGCCGTCAGCGCCCGGCCGGTCCACACTGCATCCTGGGAGCCGGCGCAGGCCCGTGAGGCTTCCTGGAGGCAGCGCGGCCGCACAGCCCCACCTGCAGCCGGAGAGGCGAACGGCAGGCGCCGCCAGCCCCGCCCCGCCGCGCCCCGCCCCGCCCCGCGCCCGCCGCTCCCCCCCGCCCCGGCTCACCCACGCGGCGGGACCCCCCGCCCCATCGACCTCCCGACCCCGCGGCCCGTCGACCTTCCGACCCCTGACCCGCCCAGCCCCAACCCCGGAGAAACGGCCGGGCGCGCGCCGCGTCACCGTCCGGTCCCCGCGCCCGACCCGCCGCTGGCTGCGCCTCGGGCTTCGGAGCCCCCGCGCCCCGGGGGACGCGGAGATCAGAAAGAATCTCCTGGCTCCGGAGGCCAGCCGGGCCGCGCCCGCTGCGAGCCCCAGGGGACCCGCGCCTTCTCCCCCAGGGCACCCGCCACGTCGCCCCTACGGCTTTCTTTAGGTCCTGCCTGGCGATTTGGGCTTCTTAATGTGCAGTTACTTATTTGGCGGCTGTAGCTCACATCTACCTTTGGTCTGAAATACAAAAAATTCTCCCAACAATAGGTAAACCCCGGTGGGCAGCCACTCAGAACTTTCTATAACGTGTGTATTACCTATAAATTTTTTTCCCAGTGGAATGAACAGAGGAACACAATACCATCGTTTAAAATTATTATGGTAAAGAACTTGGTGTGGGAATTTGTTCATTGATATTTTTAAGAGACACCTGTCCAGAATGATCCCACTTTTATTTTTGAAACGAATATGTACGTGTGTAATATGTATATGTAATATATATTAAACATATATAGTGACAAGTTTGGAAGCATATAAAGAGTCTAATGAGTTTAACAGTGAGACCACAGGCTGTTTTTGTAATTTTAGAACTTTTTCAAATTTTAAAATTTTGTTAATATAACAGTTTTTAATAACAAGAATAGTCTTTTTAAACAAGGAGAGAGAGTCAATAAATTGGAAAAACTTAAGAGGCGAATGGTAGCCGGCGGATGCAGGGAGCCTCTGAAGGGGGCCCCCACGTGGCCACAAGGCTGCATTTCCTCTAAGTGGGGCTCCTCCGCAGGAGGACAGCGCGCACCATGCGCTCCAGGCTTCTGCGGGACTTGAGGGCAGGCAGCCAGGGTCTTAACCTGCCCTTGCCTTCTCGTCGTCAGCCCCGCTGAACCCACAGCTTGGGGGTCACCCGACGCATTTTTCTTTGTGTATAAAAGTGGAATCTCCGTAGGAACTGGTGTGGGAGGGGGGCGGGGGGCGACACTTAAACTGTTTCCGCAGGTCTTTCCCTGCACCTTATTTATTTTTTCTCACTGATGTGCCCAGCTGTTTTCTGACATCCGCAGGGCTTGCCCTGCCCCTCCCTTATGGGCAGACAGACATTTACCCAAAGGCGATGTGCAGAGGGATCACAGATTAGTCAGGGGACTCCTGCAAGGCTCCAAGCTCCAGGTGAGAAAAGGTCTGACCAAAGGTGGGGGAGTGGGGACAGAAAGGAAGAACAGATTTGAGAGAGCTGTAAATAAGCAGGAAGTGGTGGTAACCAACTTCATGTGGCGTTCACGTGAAAAACATTCCAGGACAGTGCTAAGGTACGAGTCCGAATGGAGGGGCCCTCCACCTGTGACGGAAATAAAACCATCGGAAATGAGAGATGGTTTTCAGTAATGTGATTTTTAAAAAAAAATTCCACTTTTGATCTATGTCAGTGCCATTTCTAGGTAGAAATGACCCAGCCTAGCAGATTCTCAGACCCACCTCATCAGAGTGAAGGTGAAGGATTTCTGGATCCCTTCCCAGACCAACTAAATCAAACTCTCTACGGATGGGTCCTGAGTATTGTGGGGAAAACTTTTTTAAAAGCAGGTTTATTTTTAATGAGCTCCTAGTAGAGATGGGGGTAGGGGTGGGGTGGGGGCTCTGAGGCACAGCAGAGTTTGGGAAATAATGAGGGGTTCAACCTTCCACCCAAGCATTGCACAGCCTCCCTGGCAGCTGACCTTCCAGCCCCTATTTGCAAAAAGAACAAAGACAAGCCCCGCCCCCAGGGCTGATATTCAGGACCTCCAATGGTCTTTCCACCATTTCCGGTTTGTTTGTTTTTTTTGCCCAGTCCATCTACCTATGTGTCACAGCAGGCACGAGAATTTTCACACTCGTGCTTTCCTTGTTTTCTTTCCCCTTCTCTTAGCCACCTGGCGCCCCCATTTTTCCCAGGCCAGCTCACACCCCATCTCTTCACCAAGCCTTTCCATCCCCATCAAGCCTGCAGCCAACTCTGTCTTGGCCAGGCTCATACATTTTAATATCAGTACCATTTATTTGACACTTGGAGAACATGTTTACATTTTCAGAACTTATGATCACCTCGTCAATCATAAGTGTCTCGAGAGCAGGTATTATATCTTATTCCTTTTTTTCTCTCTACAGTGCCTGATACAGGGACGTTTACAGAGCATAAAGTAATTACTTAGTGCAAATCTTAGCTGACTGTGAGATGTGGTGTGCTGACCACACGAATTCATCACTTTCCTCTGGTCAGAGAGTGACCCACCCACCCACTGCCACCCCCACCTCCTTCGCCCTCCTAGAAAAATCTAAGGTGGCTGGTCATTGAGCACCTGCAGTTCCCCCAGAAGGAGCCTGGGCAGGCTGGTGAACAGGAGTGGACATGGGAGACCGGGGAGGCCGGGAGCACCTGGCCATACTGTTCGCATGTAGTGGCCACTGCTCCAGGAGCCCCTGAGGGTGCTTCCTCGGGCAGCTACTGCTGCATGCACAAGCCTCCATTTTTCCGGCTGCTCCCTTAGGCCTGAGGTTTTCCCTTGGGACCGGGCACAGAGCCTAAAGGTTTAGTCCCAGGCCTTTCCAAAAGGCTGCGGTAGTCATTGCCGGTGCTCAGTAAATATTTCCAGTTGGCTTCCCTCGAGGGACACGGCGGGACTGGGCTTCCTGGCCCCTTCCAGTTGCGTGCTGCCAGTGAGCCGTCATTTCTGGGCTGAGCATTTAATTACAGGTTGGGGCCCGCCAAAGATTTCCTTCTCGCTGCTGTGGTGGCCGCAATATTGGAGAAGGTGGCTGTTCTATTAGCCTGCATCGTGTAGTGAGGACACGTTGACTGGGCCCCTCAGCCAACCCCTGATGAGCGTATTTGTGACAAGAGCATGAAACTGATCTTGGCCAACATAAGCCCCAGGATTGGGGGCTTGACTGTTATCACAGCTGAGCCTGGCTGGTACTGAGGCTTGATGGAAGTTGGCCAGGCATGGGGACAGGGGCCCTCAGCTCCAGGTGGTATCTGTTCAAGCTTGACTTATCACACAAGCCTTTCTCCACCCCGGGTAAATGGCTCCCACTTAAAACATTTACTGTAGCTCTTAGCATGGCCCTGCACTGGAGAATTGCCGTTGGCTCTGGAATTCTCCCACCGG
This sequence comes from Eonycteris spelaea, assembly GCA_003508835.1. NCBI lineage: Eukaryota > Metazoa > Chordata > Mammalia > Chiroptera > Pteropodidae > Eonycteris > Eonycteris spelaea. The sequence goes on along the minus strand of PUFA01000116.1, from coordinate 1,836,805 downwards.
CTGGCCGCCAGCTCCCTTCTAGAATCCCCCAGGGAAAGCTGCCCTGGGGGGCTGGTTTTCAGGGCCATGGCTCTAAGGAGTGAGTGACCTTTCGGCTCATCTGCTAGGAGGCTCTGCAGGTCTATGGGATTGGCTGGCTGTGGACCAGCATCTCAGACATTCAACATCACGACACCCAAGGACAGAGAAAAGGGAGAGTGTCCTGTGGGTCTGGACACTGCCTGAGATGGCCCTCAGCAAGCCAGAAGTTGTGTTGAGTCATTGTCACACTTTAACGGGCCATGTAAATCTTGTAAACCCATCGTAACACTTCCATGCTCATCTGAATTTTATAAGAATGTTTTGACTTATGAACCTCTAAAAAAAATTGATGAGTGGATGCTTCAAGACCCCTCTCCTTCCTGCTCCTCACCCTCCATCCCTTTGGGCCTCCCTCCCAGGGGCAGTGGGCGCGTGCCTCCGAGAAGCACAGCTTCAGCAAGCCTCAGGGGTTCCTGAGTGTCCACCATGATAACACTCTCAGCCAACCTGGAGGGAAGCTCCTGATGTGGCTCTGGGGGCCATGTGGCAGATGGATGGAGGAAGAAGTTTCTGTGCCCTGGCATCCATGATTGCCCTTCAGGATTTCTAGAACCTTCCATAGCCTCGGTTATTCTGATATGCTGATGTCAAAACTTGCCTACATTGAGGATGTCAGGGACTGACAACAGCTCAGAGAGTGACCCATCCGAGACCCCCCGAATCTCCGCTGGGGCAGCTCTGGGCCTGGGCTCTCCAGGGCAGAAACGAGGTCGCCCTGAGTCAGTAAAGATGAAGATCACAGCAAAAGAATAGAGGTGGATCTTACTTCAAGGAAACTCCAGATGTGGAAAAATCCAGACATACGAAACAAGCATCAGAGTTTGTTCTTAGATCTATTTTTTACAAAATCAATAACTGAAGTTATTGAATTTTCCCATAACTAAGTTTTCTACAGCTTTTGAAAATAGTGTTTTAGTTACAAAAATTAGATTCCTCATCATGTACATTAGGGAACACGTACTGTGCAGTACATGGCCTATCCAGCAATGACACGATTCATTATAATAGAAACAAGTGTATTACTCAGATTCTGACTCATATTTACAAGAAACTTTAAAAGTTTTATAAGGCTGACCCTTGAGTCATCAATTTTTGATGATCTTATGACAAATACAATATTGCCTATGGCCTTCAGAGGGGAAGCAGGTCACATCAAAGACTAGTCAGATGAAATTGGAATATTTTATAGGGACACTGAGTCCCTGCTAGCTCCGCTAGGGACAAAACCCACTCAGTAGAAATTAGTCAACAAGTCCACACAGAGTATCCACTGAGTCCTCAGCTTGATGATGGGCATGAAGAGTGAATAATCAAGATGACCATATTTTCTAAACGAAACACCCAGGGTTTTAGTATAACGAAGGTTTTTATGTCACTTACCGGCGCTAAGAGATAGTCTGGGAGACATCATTTGGAACCCAAATATAGAAAAATCTGGGACAATTGAGAAATTCATCTGGATAAAAGAGAAAATTCAAAATTATAACTGTCCCAGGAGAACAAGCATGCAAGTTCATCTGTTCAACAAAAACTTCGGGGTTAACACGTGGTGTAGATGCGGTCACTGCTGCAAGGCGCTCACTGTCTGGTGAGGTGGACGTGCAAGCCGACCGTGATGGGGATGAGTGTGAAAACAATGTCTGGCAGAGCAAAGGCGTGCCGGGTCTTGCCCGGGGGTCAGGGAGGCTTCTCACAGCACACAACTTAAACGGGACTGTGAAAGGTCAGCAGGAGTCTGCCAGGCAGACAAGGTGGGGCCAGGAACATTCCAGACAGAAACCAGAAAATGTGAAGCATAAGGGAGCAGGAGACCACGCACAGAGAAGGCGAGAAGTTCTGTATGGCTACAATGATGACTGATCACGGGATGGGGTGAGAGGTAGAGACAAGCCTGAGGTCGGGTCGTACGTGGTCCTTTATGTTATGTCTATAATTTAGGTTCTATCATCTAAGTCAAAGGCTGTCAAATATTGTTAGCTATAAACCCCTTTCTTTACATGAAAACCTGAGAAGTACGGTATAGAAACCGGATGAATGAGAGAATGCTCTGTGGGACATGGTGGCAGGGAATTTCACAAGCACCTTGAGGGCCTGACGTCTTCCACATTTCTGCTGGAGGCCTCCGAAGAAGAATCTCCTCAGAGCATGCCTTGAAAACCATTGACTTAGGAACTGGAGAGTTACTGATGGGTTCTGAGCAGGAAGCACAAAATGAAACAGACATTTGGGAAGGTTACTCTTGAGACTCTACTATGAGTGGTTGCTTTAAGAGGAGAGGGATGGGTGCCGAGAAGTATGCACCAAAGTCCAGGAAACCACAGCGAGGGGACAAATATGGGCGTCACGGCTGCCAAAAAGAGAGTCCCCGATAAACACAGCAGGTCTGTGGTGTGTACCCTTTTGGGCCAGACCAGCGTCATAAACACTGAAGTCCAGCTTGGAATCAGATCATTCCCAACTCCCATCTTCCCTGCCTGCCAAAAGGAAAAGTAAATCTTCTCTGGGACAAGATAACATCTTGCAGAGCCTCAGAGTAGTTCTACAAATGTTCAAATATAGATATCTCAGTATAATAAAATAGCCCAGAAATGTGTACATATATCTGTTTTTATGCCAGCACCGTACTATTTTGATGATTGTTGTTTTGTCGTGCGGTTTGAAATCAGGGAGTGTGATACCTCGTTCTTTCTTTCTTGAGGTTTCCTTGGCTCTCCAGGGCCTTTTGTGGTTCCATATAAATTTTAGGATTAGTTGTCCTAGTTCTGAGAAGAAGGCCATTGCTATTTTGTAGAAACTGCACCGAATCTGTATATTGCTTTGGATGGTAAGGATGTTTGAACAAGATCGATCCTTCCAATCGACGAGCATGGCATTTCCTTCCATTTATTTGTATCCTCTTCAATGTCTTCAGCGTCTTACACTTTTCAGGGTTCAGTGAAAACTGGTTTAAATTTATTCCTAACTATTTTATGCTTTTTGATGTACCTGTAAATGGGATTGTTTTAACTTCTCCTTCTGATAGTTTCTTTTTGGAGTAGAGAAATGCAACAGATCTCTGTCTATTGATTTTGTATCCTGCACATGAGTGAATTCATTGATCGGTTCTGATCGTTTTCTCAGTGGAGTCTTCAGGGTCTCCTGTGTGTAGTGTCATGTCATCTGCACAGAGCAGCTGTGCTTCTTCTTGTCTGATTTTGATGCCTTCGATTACTTGTTTCCTGCTGTGCCCAGGACTCCCAGTACCATGTGAAATAGAAGTGGTGATTGTGGACCTTCTTTTGCCTTGTTCGTGATCTTAGAGAAAAGTTGGCTTTTCACGATTGAGGATGTTAGCTGTGGGTTTGTCATATGTAGCCTTTATTACGTTAAGGTATGTCCTCTATACTCACTTCGTTGAGAGTTTCTATCGTGAAAGGATGGTTTTTGTCAGAGATGTTGAGCTTTTTCTGAGATACAATTTTTATCCTTCATTCTTTGATGTGTCACATCGATTGGTTTATGGATGTTGAGTCATCCTTGTATTCCTTCCGTAGATCTCACTTGGTCATAGAGTATAATCCTATTATGCATTGTTGAACCCAGTGTGCCAATATTTTGTTGAGAAATGTGGCAGCATGCTCATCAAAAATATTGGCCTGTAGGTTTCTCTTTTTCTAAGATGTTTGTTTGTTGTTGGTATCAGGACAATGCTCGTTTTATAAAATGAGTTTGGAAGAGTTCCTCTTACTTCAATTTTTTGAAATAGTTTAAGAAGGACAGGTATCAATTCTTTAAATGTTTGGTAGAATTCACCTGTGAGACCATTTGATTCTGGACTTTTATTTGTAGGGAGTTTTTTGATGACTGCTTCAATTTCATTGGTAGTAATTGGTCTGTTTAGATTTTCTGCCTTCTTGTTTTAGTTTTAGAAGTTTACACTCTTCTAGAAATTGATCTATTTGTTATAGATTGTTGAATTTGTTGGCCTATAATTGTTCTAAATATTCATTAATGATTCATTGTATTTCTGTTCTTCTTTGTTTGTTCTTCTTTTTCTATTCCTTTAAGTGTAAGGTTAGATTGTTTTTGAGATATTTCTTGTTTCCTGAGGTAAGCCCGCATTGCTATGAATTTCCTTCTTAGGACTGCTTTCAGTGTGTCCCGTAGATTTTGGGTCATTGTGTTTTCATTTGTCTCAAGGTATCTTTTGATTTCTTCCTTGATCTTGATGTTAACCTATTCACTGTTTAGTAGCACCTTATTTGGCATCCATCTGTTTGCATGGTTTTTTTTTTCTTGTATTGATTTCTAGTTTCATACCATTGTAATTGGAGAAGACTCTTGATGTGTTTCAGTCTTCTTAAATTTTTTGAGACTTTTTTGTGGCCTAACATTTCTGGAAAATGTTCCATGTGTGTTTGATAAGAATGTATATTCTGCTGTTTTGGGGTGAAATGCTCTAAAAATATCAATTCAGTCTATCTGGTCTAGTTTGTCACTGAATACTGCTGTTTTCTAGCTGCTCTTCTGTCTGGAAGATCAGTCCATTGATGTCAATAGAGTGTTAAAGTCCCCCACTGTGAGTGTATGATGGTCGCTCTCTCCCTGCATGTCAGTCGATAGTTGCTTATTTAGGTCCTCCTATGTTGGGTGCATCAGTGTTCACAAGGGTTATATCTTCTTGGAGTGAACCCTTTATCATGATGAAATGTCTTTTTTTTTCGTCTCTTATTGCCTTTGTTTGAATGTCTATTTTTCTGATGTAAATATTGCTACCCCTGCTGTTTGTTTCCATTTTCATGAAATATCTTCTCCCATCCCTTTACTTGCAGTCTCGTGAGTCTCTGGTAGCGTGTCTTGTTTTCCTTGGCCAAGAATTATAATCTCCTTTTTTCTTTTTCCTCCCCAATTTAATTATTTTTAAAATGACAGTTGACATTCAGTGTTCTTTTGTATTAGTTTTGGATGTACAACATAGTAGTTAGACATTTATAAAATTTATGCAACAATCCCCATGAGTCTGGTACCCAGCCGGCATATACATAGCTTGTTACAGTATTCTGACTGTATTCTCTAAGGTAGACTTTACGTCTCCATGATTACTTTGGAATTACACTTTGTATTTCTTAATCCCTTCACCTTTTTCACCTGGACCCCCAATCCCCCTCTTCTCTGGCAACCATCAGTTGGTTCTCTGTTATCTATGAGTCTGTTTCTTGTTCATTTATTTTGTTCTTTAGATCCAACATAGAATAAGTGAGCTCACATGTAGTATTTGTCTTTCTCAGTCTGACTTATTTCATTTAGCATAATACTCTCTAGATCCTCATGTTGTCGCAAATGGTGAGATTTTGTTCTTTTTTATGGCCAAATAATATTCCATTGTATATATGTTCCACGTCATCTTTATCCAGTTGTTTATCCATTTCCACTGAGGTTGCTTTTATGTCTTGGCTATTATAGATAGTGCTGCAGTGAACATAAGGGTGCATCTATCTTTTTGCATTAGTGTTTTGGATGTCTTTGGATAAATACCTAGAAGTAGAATTGCCAGTCATAAGATAGTTCTATTTTCAATTGTTTAAGGAACCTCCGAACTATTTTCCTTAGTGGCTGCAGCAATTTACATTTCCAGCAACGGTGCATGAGGGTTCCCTTTTCTCTGCATCCTAGCCAACACTTGTTGTTTGTTGATTTATAGATGATAGCCATTCTGACAGGTGTGAGATGATATCTCATTGTGGTTTTAATTTGCATTTGTCTCATTGGTGACCTTGAGCATCTTTTCATATGTCTGTTGGCCATCTGTATGTCTCTTTGGAGAAATGTCTGTTCAGGTCCTCTGCCCCTTTTTAAACTTGTTTGTTTTCTGCTGTTAAATGGTATGTGTTCTTATATATTTTGGGTATTAACCCCTTATTAGATGTGTAATTTGTGACTACTTCTCCCAGTGGCAGGTTGTCTTTCATTTTGTGATGGTTTCTTTGCTGTGTAGAGCTTTTTAGTTTGATGGAGTCCCATTTGTTTCTTTTGTTTCTTTGTTGCCTTTGCCAAGAGACATATCCAGAAAGATGTTCCTAAGACTAATGCTAAAGAGTTTACAGCCTGTGTTTATTCTAGGAGTTTTGTGGTTTCAGGTCTTAATATTTAAGTCTTTAATCCACTTTGAATTTATTTTTGTATATACTGTAAGAAGTTGTTTAATTTTTTTTTTTTTTGCATGTGTCTGTCCTGTTTTCCCGGCATCTCTTACGAAGAGGCTGTCTTTACGACAACATTGTATATTCTTGTCTCCTTTGTCAGATTGATGGACCATAGAGGTGTGGGTTTGTTTCTGGGCTATTTTATTACATTGAGATATCTATATATAGATATATAATATCTGTCACTTAATCAAAAACAACCAAGTCTGCAAAAAGATAAAACTGACTGAAAAACAAGAGAAGCACAGATAGTAGAGATACACATTCACGTGAGAGCCAGATAGTTAAGTTACCAGACATGGATTTTAAACCAACTGTGATTGATAAGTTTCCATGTGACTAATAAATAACGAGATGATTAATTTCAAGAGGGAATCGGATGCAGTAAAAAAGAATCAAACAGTAATTCTATAATATAAATAACTCCATAGATGAGTTTAACAACAGAGTGGACACAGTGGAAGCAGGAATTAGTAAACTGATTTTCTGAAAAAGATCATATCCAGACTGATACGCAGAGAGACAAAAGAATGGAAAATATAGGGAACTTGAAAGGGAATGTAGGACATGGCAGAACAGTCTGACATACGTGTAATTGGAACCCCAGAAGGAAAGGAGAAAGAGAAAGAAGCAAGAGCAATACTTAGAGGGATAATGACCTACAATTCTTCAAAACTAATGAAATGACACAAGCCACAGCTACAAGAATTACAAAGTCCAGTTCGAACAAATTGAAAGGGAACTATGCCTAAGCTCATTAGTGAAATAACTTAAAACCAAGAGAAAAAAGAAAACATTATAAATAACTAGATAAAAAGCACACATTCATTTCAAAGGAACATAAAATAAGACCTACTGCTTAGTACTCAACAGAAAAAAAAACATAGTAGTGACAACAGATGACACCTTAAAAGTATTGAAAGAAAATAAGTGCCAACTTAGAATTCTGCACCCCCAAAAAGCAAACACGAAAATAAAATAGACACTTTCAGACAAACAAAGCAAATAACGGGTTAGCGGCACACCCTCGCTAAAGGGAATAAAAGGGGAAATATTAAGACAGAAGGAAAGTTATTCAGATCAAAGCAGATGGAAATGCAGAAAGGAATGACAGAAACTAAAGAGAAAATATTAAACAATTCTATAACAACAAAAAATCAACTACTGAGAAATAAAAATAACCAAAGATGTACAATATCTCCCTACAGAAAACTATAAAACATCACTGAGAAAAATTAAAGACCTAAAACATGGTAGAATATACTAAGTGAATAGAATGAAAGACAAAATACAGTAACACTATCAGTTCTTCCATCTTTAGCTATAGATTTCCAAGTAATCTGAACCACATAATTTTTTTGTGAATATTTACATGCTGATTCTAACATTTTTATGGACATTCAAAAGGCCAGGAACAGCAATACCCTCATGAAGACGCACAGAGCTGGGGGAACCGGACCATCAGCTACACCATTACAGTAATTGAGACAGTGTGGTGACGAGCAAGCGTAACCATGTAGACCGATGGACCAGACCGGAAGTCCAGAAACAGACCTACATGTGTACGGTACCTGATTTATGACAAACTTGGTGCTGCAGAGCAGTTGGGGGGAGAATGGTTTTTCCAATGAACGACGCTGGGTTACTTGGATAATGACATGGGGGAAAGGTCCAGACTCTCCCCCGCGCACACCCAAATCAGTTGCTGGTTGCGCACCTGTGATCTGGCAACTCTGCTCCTAGGTGTAGACCCCACAGAAGTGCACACCTGTGTTCACCCGGGACACGCACAGGAACGTTCACAGTAGCTTATTCCTAACAGCCCCAGCTGGCAACAGCCTAAACACTCTTCAGTGGTAGTTCAGATAAATAAATAACGAATGTTCACATAGCAGAACACAATGCAGCAGTGAGAGTGAACAAACCATTCTTACATATGACAGCGTGGCTGGATATCACGAACACAGTAAAGGGAGAAAGAGAGAGAAAATTTAAGAATAGGTCAACAAATTTTCGGATGGCGGTTACTTTTGCTTCCTTGTGATTTAAAGTTCAACATTCTAACAAAACGACCACATAAGTGCTATTTTGTCCTTCTCAGCACATTATGATGCCAATTTGCTCTACTATTCATGAACTTGAATTTGATTATTCATTTAAAATGGTGTTGGACAGATTGTTCTATATCTCCTTCCCTAACAATTTTCACCTAACAAATTTAGCATCCGTTAATGATTCCTAGTTAAATCAGTTTTCATAATAATGATTATAAAATGGTGGTTTTATGTTTCCATCATTCCTTTTACATTTATTATTTGTAATAATTTTTTTAATATAAAGAAGAGCTTTCCTTTCTTTACCTAAAATAAAAAAAAAAAACACCTTAATATGGATTCATGGATTGATGGGTTCTTGAATTTAATGAGCTACAACACATTCCTAACTTTGCTTTGATGCTCTAATTGTCCAGAGTTAGCTCATAGTGGGCATGTTCCCATCAGGTTTTGAGCACTTTCTTACTTTCTGGCATAGGATGTTCCACTGGTCATCTTTCAGGCTTCTTGCCCAGCCCTGGAACGAACCCTTTCTCTAAGAGTTCCCACCTACTTTCTTTGAATGGTAATTAGTAACCACGGTACGGGCATTCGGAGTGCTCATTGCAGCTGAGTCGATGCTTCTAGCTCCTTTCAGGGGACAGAATTAAGATGTGTATGTGTGAACACGTGCGTGTGTGCATACGTGTGTGCTTGTGCACATTAACACGGCTACTTACAATTCTAGCTCGACTCCAGAGCTCTTCCTCACCTCCTTGGGGTCCATATTTACATCTCCTGTCTTTCACAGTTAGAATCCTGGTACCCCAAAATATCAATATGTTTACTGATTTGCTCAAAAATAGGTACTGTTAAGTTATACCAAAACAATTTGTTAAGTCAAGTTCAATCTCTCATTATCATTTAATACCTCTTCCCCCTGCCCCCCTTAGAATTGACAACACTGAGAGTATTTTTAGCTTTGTGTTCATGTTATCAATGTGATACACTGTTAGGATTTTTTATTGTGTTTATATTGATTTTTACATTGATCTCCTCATACTTGTTGCTTTATTTTATGGAAATGTAAAACGATTCCAAAGTCAAGCCTACCTAAGTATGTACGTGTGGAGAATAGCCATTCCTTACTCTACTCCCCATGCCTTATTTCCATCCGTCTCTGAGTAATGTTCTATTTCTTGGTCTCGATGTAGGGTTGCACAGGTGTATTTATTTTTTATTATTCATAAAGCTAAACACTTATGATTTGTGCATTTTTGTATGTTTCATACATAGATGAAAACATTAATGAAATAAACACAGTGAGATGTGTCAGTCAGCATTCATTCAGAGTAGCCTTAGCACTAAGTATTATCGAATATGGAAACTATTTTATTTTTTAAGACAAAGAACATGTTCAAGTTCATGATTTTATTAATACTCCTTTGGTCAAAGGGTGAAAATAGAGATGGAAGAAACTTTAATACCCTCTAGCAAATGAATTTATAAATATGAAGGTGGGTCACAGATCCAGCTGGGAATAAGTTTTTCATGACAATTAAGCAGCACATATGAGGGAATTATAGAAAAAAGACCTTGTACAATTGTAGGATAAGCTGGCAGAAGAAACAGTCCAGAAGGGGGAGTTGGAGGATCAGAGAACTGTCACTAAGGGGCCTTACTAAAGCATGGCAAGGTGGCAGTCAGAGACGCAGGGGACCTGGGATGCCAAACACACCCCACCACGGGATGGGACTCTGAAGGGGCTGGTTAGAGAGTTGACAGAAAATTACGGCTTTGCTCAGTTACCACTCATGTAGGTCCTCAGCTAAGTATGTGGTGGCTGTGTTGGGGCTACTATCGGGGCAGGGCTGGCAGGATGGAAGGTGTCCTGCGCCCCTCTGGGCAGGCATTTTCCTCTACCCTTTGGGGTCTATGTGGTCTTTTGATCTTGGCAGGGTGAGAGGTGGCGGCAAGCCGGAAGTAGATGGAGCTCCCCAGGAGGGGAAGAAAGGAGGGGGTGGTCCAGGTCCTACAACAAGCTTCCAAACAGGTACTTGTACAGTGGTACTAAGAAGGAGGAGTCTGAAAGATTGTGAGCAGACGTTTCTGGGGTCAAAAGACACCAATGTTGCTGTAAGGCAAGTTTTACGCATCCCCAGAACTTTGTAAGAGTTAATAGACTCTTTAGTGCACAGATTTGGGTGTTACGACACAAATGAGAAGATATTTAATTTGGTACACCTAACAGGTTAAGGGGGTGTAGCTCAGGGGTAAAGCCTTTGACTGTAGATCGACAGGTCCCCTGGTTCAAATCCGGGCGGCCCTCTCCATTTTCCTGTTCATAGCCATCTGGCGTTTTTCTGTGTGGATTAGGAGTCCATTCCTGTCTCCCCCGGGGGAAGAAAGGGCAAGGGCTGGGATCCCAGGGGATGGGTTGTTTGGGGAGTGGTTGGCCAGCTCTTGGGCTAAACCAAAAAGGCAATGGGAAATAGTCTGGGGGTCCTTTGGGCAGCGGCCTACCAACCTGCGGTCAGGGGAAGGTGTCTTACTGTGAACCATGTCTAGCAGCTTCTACAAAGGCGGTCCAGGAGGGGAGCGAAAACTTACTTTTGCAGAGCTGAGTGTTACCACACGGATGGAAGGAATCACTTAGGTGACACTAGTATCCGAGGGGGTGCAGCTCAGGGCTAGAGCATTTAAAGCAGATCAGCAGGTCCCCGGGTGCCCCCTTACTTACGAGTCGTTCGAGTGGTCTTGCCACCTCCCTCACAGCCCACCTGCCACCCACCTCTCCAGCCAGGAATAGATGTGCTTAGTCTCACCACAGCCACTAGGGGCAGGGATGCATTTCGGAATGGCAGGCTGAAATTTGTTTATTTTTTTTGTTGAGGGGGGGGGGTACTTAGGTGCCAGGAGGCTGTGCTAACAAGGACAAGTACAACCTGAAGGTGCAGACTTGGAGGACTCTGAGGATGTCAGGAGGGCTGCGGATCAGGCACTCGCCCCCACTCACTAAGGGCCAGCCGGGCAGGGGCTGCGCGGACGCGTTTTCCCGGCATGCTTTTAGTCCTTATATCATTCGACTACCTACTTGGAGAGTGACTCGGCGGGTGCTGAGTCATCCTTTGCAGTGGACACAAGAACCAGGCCCCCAGTGTACAGGGGCACGCTTGTCCCTCTGTTCCCTGTGGCAGAGGTGCTATGATTCGAAATAAGCCAATTCCCGACCGCGAAAGTAGCTCGTGGGGCTTTTTCTACGACTTGGACTTCTCTTTGGTCTCTAAAGGACTGTTCCCACAAAGCCCGACTTCTATAACGGAAACTCTGAATCTCTGTCGAGCTCCTGCCTTTTGAACCATGTCAGTCTGTGGACCCGAAGGCCAGTGGAAGACAAGACCAACCCTCTGTAACTTTCCTTAAGCACCGAGAGAACAGAATCACGGCGGATGGCGGCAAAGTCACGCCTGGCCTCGCCCGTTCCCCTAGAACCACAGCGCCAGGGAGGCCCAGGTCTGCAGTTCTGATGGGAGAAGCTGACTCTCCCGGGGCCTGGCGAAGGGCAAGGAAGCAAATCTGAACCTCTCTGTGGCGCGTTCCCAGCTTCCAGAGGGCCGGGGCCGGGGCGGCAGAATCTGCTTCCGCAGAGGCTCAGGCGCGGCGGTGCCAACGACACAGACAAGGAACCAGTATTATTACTTTTTGAAAGCACCTACTATGTGCCAGTACCGTGCTGGGCAATTCTTCTGAAGCTGCCATATTTGTCACATGAAACATGTCCCTGTTTAAGATAGAGAAACGGGAGCTTATGGAGTTAAAGAATTTGCCCTGTGACACATACGGAGTAAGGGACCAAAGGCAGAGGAGAAAAGGAATTCCAGAGGAACTTTCAGGATAAAACACATAGGACCTGGTGACTGATGAGACGTACAGAACGAGGAATAATGCGAGAAAGCAGAGTTGGGTGACGAAGATCACTTTGTCCAGAGAGAAACACGGCAGGAGCTACAGGGGAAGGTGGGAAACCGCTCTCACTTAGGATGGAGAGCTGAGTGCGCTCTCAGCTCGGGGAAGGACCAGGACTGGGAAAGCGCCGAATCCAGTCACAGGGACGAGAGTACAGATGGAGCGGTTTACTTGGGAAGTGGGGGGGGGGGATGTTTTCTCTGAGATGGAAGTAACAGGGCCAAAAACAGCTGAAGAGAGGTGTCCCTGAGGCGCATGGGACTCCAAGGGGCTGAGGTCCAGCTGCTTCTATTCTCTCTGCTGGGAGGTAACATCTTGTAACAGCTGGAGCGAGGGGACGGGAATCGAAGAGGACAGCGGGTCACCAGCGAGGCTCAGTCTGTGTGGGGAAGGGTGGGGTTTTACTGGAGCTGCAATTTGCTTCTGCTCCTCTCTGAAGCCCACCTTCTGTGGGCACCGAGAACATTGCTGTTCCCCAGATACACTCGTCCCCATTTGGGTCAACACAGGGAAAGGGCTAATGATTTTATTCTCTAGCTCCCTATTTTTTTTTTTTTATTCTATGCAACTCTCAGCTCAAAGAGTCCAGGTTACTCTCAAGAGTTGACAAGGTTACTGGTTCCCTTGTACACATCCCGTCTCCAGTTTTGTTAATCATACACCATCCACCCTCTGCATGAGCCCCCCCGCAGAGGAATCTGTTAGCTCAGTGGACGCTTGTGGATTTTACGGGTTGCAACCAGGGTGAAGAGAGCTCAGCTCTCAGCTCTGAGGGTCTGGTCCTACAGTCTCCAAAGACAATGACGGAGAGGAAAAGAAACTAGAACTTGAAGGACAGAGAAGACAGAAGACTTAAGCCAAAGTATTATCAGTATTAACATTAAACGTATAAAGTGCCACAGTAAAAAGACAAAGAATACCACTGGATTAAAAAAAAACCAACCAGCTCACAGGAGACACATATAAAACACAAGGATAGAGAAATATTAAAAGGACAGCAAAAGATATACTTATGACAACTGAACATGGTGTAGCTATATTATTACCAGACAAAATATTTCTGAAGCAAAAAGGGAGAAAGAAAGACATTTTCCATTGATAAAAAGTTTCAAATCAACCAGGAAGGTAAAAGCAGTTCTAAATTTTGATGCACCTAATAAGACATATTAACCATAAATGAACAGAATTATAAAGGAGAAATGGATTAAACCTGCAACGATGTAAGAGATTTAAAAACTCCTTGTGCGAATGATGGAACAAGCAGAGATAACATGAGAAGGATATAGAAGACAATGAATGATAGAATTACCAACTTGACCTAATTAACAATATAAGGAACCTTAACAACTCCACAATTGTAGGACATACATTTTTTCCCCAGGGACACATGGAACATTGGCAAGAATTGACTGCATACTGAACATAAAGCAAGTCTTAACAAATCCCAAAGTATTTCAATCACAAAAGTATGTTTTCTGACCAAAATAAAATTAAGCTAGAAATCAATGACATCAAAATAACTAGAAAATCCAACAAATGACTAAAAAACCCTCCTATGTTTGGAAATTAAAAATTACACTTCTAAATAACTCATGGATCAAAGGAAAAATTGCAATTACATTAGGAATTAGAAGATATTTTTAACTAAATGATGATGAAAATGCTAGATATTGAAACTTGTCAGTTGGAACTATAGCGAGGTACTTAGAGAACAATTTATAGCCTTAATGGATTGTGAAAAGAAAAGCTGAAAATTAATTAAGCATCTATCCCTAAAAAGGCATAAAGGGGACAGTAAAATAAACCCAAAGAAAGAATAAGGAAGACAATAATAAAGATTAATTGATGAAACAGAAAACAAATATACAAGAGATAAAGTCGGTGAAGCAAAAGTTGTTCTTCAAAACAAATAACGAGCATGATAACCCAGACGAGATTGACAAAGTAAAAAGAAAACATTAATAACCAATATAAGGAATTTAAGAGGATACATTATTACAATTTCCAAATATGTTAAAAGACCATACGACTGTTTTATAAATGACTTTATGCTCATTAAATATAATATTGAGATTGCTTGGAAGATTTCTAAAAACATATGACTTACTCGAATAGAGAGAAATCCTTTGCTAGATGGTCCTTGTTCTCTCCTCCTCACTACTCCACTCTAGTTGGTTTAGCAAGACTACGCTGGTTCAACGGAAAAATACAAGATTTTAGCTGATGCTGGCGCTCGTATGACAACTTTCTATGCAATTAATGGCAAAGCTCCACAGTCCCCTGTCTTCCAACAAGGTCACGTCCTTCACCAAAAAGCTTTCACTGTCATGTGTTCCCTCTAAATGTCTCCGTACGTATACGATGTGGTGCAGAGGAAGACTGTCTCTTCTGGAATACTTGATAGTGTGTCCAACTGTGCTTAGCCCCAAAACGTGGTTTCTTGGAAAAGGAAGTTTGGGGAATTGTAGACATCCTGATGTAGTGTTGGTAATTTTTTCTCTAATAAATCCTACTTTATGCTTAACACTAGCAGTATTTGCCCCCATCCTCTGGCTTAGTTTTTATCAAAATTGACACAAGAAGAAATCAAACCCATAATGAAAAAGTTTTCCATTAAAAAATAAACAAAGAAACTTCCAGGCTCAGAGAGTTTTAACATCTGTCATATCAAACGTTTAAGAGACAATGCAAATTATTATTTTTATATTACATAAACACTTCTGGAGAATAAAAATTAAAACAAGTGGTACCTTCCCTAACTCATTTTATGAGGCTAGTTAAACTTGATTAAAAAAAAAAAAGACGGTATACGAAGAGAAAAAACCAGTCCAATCTCACTTATTAACATAGATTTCTAAACCATGAACAAAAATATTAGTCAATCAAATTCAGCATGGCATGTAAAAGAATAGTGTTAGCATAGGTCCATTAATGCTTTTAGGGATTCCTAAATCTACTAAGCCACCTACTTCTGACTATTTCTTGGAGTGGATCATTCTCTACCTATTTTAACTGAGGGTCAGGCCCTCGTTAAGTGGGTTTGGACAGACACCTCAATTATGTGGAGTTCTGCTTTTTAGGTGCCCAACGTGACGAGCTCAGGCATTTGACTCTGAAGGTCATTCTAATAGCCAGTGTTAATGCTTCTCCAGGCTGCTGCCTACACCCAGGGGCTGTGGGCCAGGAGGATGCTGTTGCAGGTCCTTCGAGGAGTCATCCCATCTCCTGCTGTACAGCAGGTGGATGAGTTTTCACTGAAGTAGGCCTGGAAGCTCCCGAGAGAGGCCCATCCTGAAGTGGCAGCTCACAGGTTTACAGGTAGTCTGGGTGTGGCTGCACGGATGAAAAATATTAATTAAGGTCTACCCCAGCAGAAGGGGGTATAGCTCAGGGGTAGAGCATTTGACTGCAGATCAAGAGGTCCCCAGTTCAAATCTGGGTGCCCCCTGTGTTTTTTTCCCTCCATTTTGATTTTTTAAATCAGTGCTGCATTCCCATTTCTTCTTCCTTATTAGACATCGACGTAAAGATTTTTTCTTTTTATTTCTGGAACCAGCAAATAGCGAAGCTTTAATATGGTATTTGGTGGTTCTTCATTCCAATTATAAATTAGAATCACCAGAAGAGCTCGTAAAAGTGCCATTTCCCACGCCACACTCCAGACCTATTAAATCAGAACGTTTGGGGTGGGGCGCAGTTATGGTAAAAGCTCCCAGGGGGCCCCGAGTCCCCAGCGAAGTTGAGAACCAGCTGGAGAAGAATTCTAGGAAGCCCCTTGAGACCCAGGTTGCCACATCCCCACTCTGTCTACATGGCATCTTGGTTCTGGATCTCCTCTTGCTCTTCCTGTAACATTTGTAACCTGACCTTAATGGCATCTTCCAGGAACAGTCACTGTTTTGGCATGTCTTAGTTTTCTTAATTCTCTCCTTTTCCATCTGGGCATTCTCCCTGGGATGGGCTGGGATCGGTCTTCTACTTCTGAGCCAAACCACCAGGTTCTGTGGCTTGGGAGACAGCCTTCATGGGGCTGAGAGAGTGTAGAGGATGAACTATCAACCTGTTAAAGGATAACTTCAGGCTGTGTAACTCTTAAAGGCAATGCTGTGTCTTATTAAAGCTTTACAATGAAATGTCTGTAGAAGGAACCAGTGAATTTTAACAACCATCTCAAAACTGAAGAAAATGATGGCTTTCTGTGTTTTGGAGAACAAATAGCTGAGCACTTGGTAGACAATCCCAGAATGCATTGTGGGTTCAGAGAGACAGCACGTGGTTCAGAAGTACAGTTCACAGTTACACTATCCTTTACACTAATCATCTTTTATGACCTCTGACAACTACCTAAAAATACATTGCATGATCCTTCGGGTTTACAGAAACAATAATGTTATTTCAGTCTTAAGCTCATTCATCTCTCTGTATTTTCCTGATCCCAGAGCTGCTTGGGACAGGGGCTCACCTGCCTGCTGACCCATCACGGACCCCACGATTCGCCCCTCAGTCATGACTCTGGCCCCTGTGGTCTGTCTACCTTCTTCACAACGCCCTTCTGTGCATATGCGGCATCACGGGCTTTCTGTGCCTTCGCGCTAGGCTGACCAGTGCGTGCTGGAGTCGGCTGTGGAGCCAGACGTCCCCACTGCACACCACGCCAGCCTCGCCTCACGGGCAGCCACCGTCCCCTTCTTGTTAACTCACCTCTTCGTTTCCCACGGCGCCCAGTGCAAATTTTGCCCCGCTTCTCAAGAAGTCAGTGCCACCCTGCCTGCCTCCTTTATTCTCTTCAGAAGACCTTGTTTCTTCTCTGACTGCGAAGACCAAGGCCACCTGATGTGAGGCCTCTCAGCAACCTTATGCTGCTCTCGCGCCCCCCCCCCCAGCCTAAGAGAAAAAACCCAAGGCTTTCTCCTCGTTAGAGCAAGGCCTGGGTTCTTGATCCACCCCTCTCCTTTCCCGGGGGGCCTTGTCCCATCCACGATGTCCTCTTTTCTGGTTCACACGGTTTTACACGTTCATGTATCTATTGGCCCCTCACTCTGTGCAAGAAACAAACACCCTACCCTGCAGGCAGGAGGTCGCAGTGATTACGGTGAAGTGCGACATGTGACGTGGCCGAAGCACAAGGTGCCACGGCAGCACATGGCCGGGGACCCACCCACCCGTCAGGAGGATGAGGGAAGGTCCCCCAGGAGAACGAACACCCATCCTCCGCCGGCCCCCCTCCCTCTCCATCTGCTCGCGTCAGAGGCGCGGATGGCCACCTGGCATGTGAACCCTGTCTCTGGCGCAACCTCTCAGGCGCACTTTTTTCGGTTGACTCGGGACTGTCACTCTGTTGGTTTGTTTTCTGTTTTCTTCATACCTCAGCACTGCCACGTTTTTCTCGGCCTGTTTTGCTTGTTCCTCCTCAGCCTCTCGCTTCCTAAACATCTGCGCGCCCGGGACTCAGTTCCCCGGCCTCTCTTCTCTTTTCCTCTCACGTTGGCCCCGTGATCTCGCCCCGTCCCGCAGCTTCAAAGGCAGAGGACCCTCGGATTTACGTGGTTCGCTAGGACCTCCCCCTGACCTCCGGCTCCGGCTTCGTTTCGGACACCTCCACTTGGCTATTTAACAGATGGCTCCGACTTAACAGGTCCCAAATTGGACTCCCGATTTCCATTACCGGCTGGCATTTCATTTCCGCTGCCACCTCCCGCCGCTCAGAGAATGGCAGCTCCACCCTGCCAGCTGCCGGGCCCAAAGCCTCGGTGTCATTCTTGACTTTTCTTTCTCTGCATTCAAATCATTGGCAAAGCCTGTTCATGCGACTTCGAAATATATCCACAGCCTGACGGCGGCTCATCACTCCGCCGTTACCACCCTAGACAAAGCCACGGTCACCTCCTACCTAGACATCGCAATAACTTCCTAAACTGCTTCCCTGTCCTTGGCTCCGAGTCTCTTCATAGCAGCCAGAGGAGAAAACCGGCTTATTTCACTCCTCTGATCAGAATCCCCCAGTGGCTCTCCACCTCACTGTGTGAAAGCTGATGTCCTTACAGAATTTGGCCCAACGTTGGTTAAAATAGACCGATCTCTTGAAACTAGAATGGTAGATAGATATTTATAAATAGTCACACGGAAAAATGAAACTTAGGAGAATATTAGAAGGGAAAGTGCAGGGATAATGGGAGAGTGGATTACTGGGACCTCTGAGCTCTTTCAGGAAGCAGAGGACGTTTCCTTGAGGAAGTGAGGCTTGGGTCATTTCATGACACCCTGGTAAAGTACAATACTTGTGGTAGTTAATGCGCAGAAGCGGTGTGTGCCCCACGGGGAGGTGGTGTGGAACATTCCCTCGCGTGGGTGAGGCCACACTGCCTGCTTCCCCCAGGGCAGGGGAAGATGCTGGAATTCCCTCCGCACAGGGAGAGGAAGCAGGTGCCGTGACTGCCACACCAAGCTCACTGGTCACCGTGCCCGTCGCCACTCCCGCCCCCCGCACATACCGCCTCTACATGTGCCCTGTGTGTTCATTCTCCAGACCTCTCCTCAGCCCCAAGAGAAAATAGTTCTAGATATTCTATATCTAGATGGTTCTAGATAGTTCCAGACAGTTCTTGGTGTGCTCTAAACTGCCAAGTTGGGATACCAGGAGCCGGTCTTCGCTGCGTGCCTAGCCCCTAGGAGACCAGTTCTCCTTGATAAAGTGGAATTCGCCGTCACCAAAGACGTTTGCTGGCCCCTCTTCCTCTGCACAGGGTAGAGTCCCAGCCGCTGGAGGCGGCGCGGGCACGACAGCAGAGCTGCCCGGCTGCCCCTGCCTTCTTCATCTCTCACTTCCCTGGCCCCCTGGGTTTCCGGCACTACCCCCGGCTTTGCCATGAGCCACCCCAGCGGGCGGTCATGCGCTGGGCTGACTTGCAGCCCTTCACACACAGGCACCTTTCCAGCCTGAACCCCGAACCCCACCCCCCGGCCTTTCTAGCTCGACCCTCAAGCCTCCCTACAATGAGCATAGTCGGCTGGGGGGTTCAGGCGGTTTCACGAGGGGAGGTGGGAGCCCCGGGCCCAGCGTGGGTGCTGGGTGTAGGTGGCAGGCGGGCTCTCCATGGACTCCCTGTTGATGTCCCCTGAGCAGCTGCAGGCCCACCGCCACTTCCACTAGTGGCCTTGGGAAGGGAAGCCATCTGTCAAGGACAGTCATTCATGGACGTTTTCAGGGCCAGTACGGTCCTGGCCCAGACTGAAGAGACGGGAGCTCCCCGGTGCTGGGGTCGGGGTCCATTCCAGGCAGAGGGGCCCCCAGTTTCCCCCTTGTCCATACGGGGCCCACCAGAATTGTGCCGGAGCTACACTCACCCCTCTCCTTCCCGCCCGCCCTTTGGGGAGGTGCCCTAGTGACGCCCTCCCCAATTCAGCCACCTCCCTCTGGCAGGGACAGGCCTTGTCGGTTCCTTCTGCCACATACGAGTTCCTGGACGGTCTTGCTCCGGGCGTGAACACAACAACCTTTCTCAGCCTTACAAATGCCATCGCCATCATTTTGCTTTCATTGCGAGCCTCAGCTGACCGGGGGTGGGGGTGGGGTGAGCGTTCCTCATTATTTTCAGACTTCTACAGTTTGCACGAGCCCTCACTCTACGCTAGTTCCTTTCGGTCCGAGAGGCCGCTGGGAGACGGCAGGTATGGATGAGGGCTGGTGTGTGACTCGCCTCAGGTGTGCCTGAGAGGCCGGGGCCAGGTGCCTGAGGGCCTGGGTGGTGCTGGGTGTAGGTGGCAGGCGGCAGGGTCGTCCCGGGCCCATTGCAAGAGTGTCCCCTGCTCTGAGACCGGCCACGGACACTGTGCCATCTAGTTGGTAGACAACTGATATGCGAAACAAGGGTGACAAAATCAGAGGGGAGGGGGCTGGAGGTCACAGCCAAAGGAAAGACCCGAGGGCTTTGGGGTGTGGAAGTGAGCGTTTGGGACCCGGGATCTGAGGAAGACGCAGGGACCAGGAGGGCCATCTGTGTCTGGACAGCAGGAAAGCCTTCCTGGAGAGGGTCTGCAGGGCTCCCTCCCGTTTTTTAACCACTCAACCCCTGGCAGGCTGGAAACGTGCCGACATGGGGTTATTACGTGTGTGAATTAGAAAATCAAAGCACCCCGCCCGCTCCATGGGCGTTAGCGTGATAGACTATCTGGTCTATTTCCTCCCATGGGTGCAGATGTCTACATACGTGTGTACTTACACATATTTCTCCATAAATATTCTTCGGGGCATAATCTTTTTATCGTATAATAATACGGCGATACAGCATCTTTTTCAAAGCCCAAAAGAGCTCACAGCATGCATACGGCACGCGGTTTGCTTTCCTCACGTACTGGTGGTGTTTAAGCGTCTCGCCATGATGGCCGTACGCCGGACCTGTGTGATCTATTACTGTGGCATCATATTCCACCCTGTGATGGCGCCACAATGTTTGAAGCCAATTCCCTGGGCAGGTGGGTTTTTTAGGGGGTTTTGGACTATAACGGGAGTCTCCATGTATGCGTCTTTGTGAGTCCCATGACTGTTTCTGAAGGATATGCTCCTAGAAGTGGAACTCTTCTAGAGAATAATTTTTCTAAGTAACATTTTTTTTTTTTTTACAAAGGCAACATGCTCACTACGGAAAAGCTGAAAGACAGACACAAAAGAACATAAACAAAAAGCTGAAATCATCTAAAATTCCTCTGACACACTGTTTTGAAATCTGCCTTTTCCCCTGACAAATTATCACGAACATCACTGTGTGTCATTAAATAACCTTCAGACGTGGGCTCTGTGCCTTCTTCCAGCGCAGGGGAAGGCGCTGTCACCGAGTCACAGGTGTGTCCCCATCCCAGCGTGCCTGGTGTGCAGGAGAGGCTCAGTGAGTGTTACTGCCAAAGAGGACTATCTGGATGACTTTAGAGACCTCCCCACCTGTCAAGGTCAACAAGGCTGCTGGTGGTCCTCAGCCAGGTCCACATGGAAGTGATGGGGGAAGAGGAGGAGCTCGTTCCTGACAGGAAGGAGGCCCGAGTTCAGAGGAGAGCTGTGCAGGACACCCCAACCAGCAGGACCAAGTCCACGCTGATGACAGGTGGTCACTGTACCCTTGTCCCAGGCCAGGGGTGTAGCTTGGGGGCAGGGGATTGGGGTGGGTAGAGCATTCAACTGCAAATCAAGAGGTTCCCTGGTTCAAATCCAGTGTCCCCTGCCTTCCTCACGCTTTTATTGCCTGCTTCCCCCACCAACCCCTGGAGGAGAAGGATGACGCAGATCAAATGCTTCGACCATGTCTGATCCTACATGAGACACACTCATGGGGTGTGGGAACCTGAGTCACAGCCCTCGTCACCTGCGGCCAGACTTTCCTCCCCTGAGCCCAGAGCCCACTTCCAACACTTTCCAAGCTGACACCATTTCATGGTTGTGGCCCCCAAGGGGGACTCCCCTCTAGCCGGCTGTTTCTGTGCATTGCTGGTCGGCCCCCTGTCCTGGCTGACCGTGAGCCCCCTCCCCTTAACCACTGACCCCTCACCTGAGTGCCCAGAAGCCTCCTCTGCCCCTGGCTGGTACACTAGCTTTGAAGATCACTTCTTCCCAGGGGACCACCCCCCTCCTCACTTCACCTCCTCCCCAGGCCCATCCATTCTAAAATCTCCCCAGTACTCTCTCTGCACCCCGCCCTCACACTCAGCCACCCAGCCGGCCACGGAGGACCGTAGCAAAGACCCGTTAGGAATGGGATTCGATTATTCTTATTACATAGATAAGTCCAGAGTGGTCAAAAGAAGCGGGTGGTGGGGGGGACATTGCTTTAAAAAACTCGCACCTCAATGCCTTGCTCGTTGTTGAGTACATTATAGATTTTCAACAAATACTTGCTGACCAAAAAAGATATCGATGATCTTAAAAACACACATAAGGAGCGGGAAGGAAATAAAAAATTAATCTCACCAGTAAAAGAGCCGCTAACAGTTGGTTTCTATTCTTCCAAACTTAAAAATATGCAGTCGTAGGCTGGGATCGAACCTCTTGATACGACGGGGGTTGAATCGACGTCCAGCTACTTGGTGGCTCTCCTCGGCCACCGTCCCACCCTGGGCCACATCTCTCCCGTGGCGAGGCTCCCTGTTCCACTCTGTGAAGATAAGAATTTTGGGTTTAACAGCAGGGACATCCTGAACTGATCGTCCTTTTCTATCAGAATAGGTGATTCTTAAAGACCCGCTGGGTGTTTTCACACGGGTGGGCGGGAACGTAACTGGTGGCTGTCTTCTGGAAGGCCACTTGGTAGTCAAAGCACTTCGGTGTGTGTATTTGCTTTGTCTATACGGGTGTACGAAGATGAATGCACACGGTTCGTCATTGCGGTGTTGTTTGCAAAAGTGCGCGTTCTGCGTGGGAGCTAAGAGCTCCACGGGGTCGGACCCTTTGGGACCAACACCCTAGGCCCGCAGGCTGTCACGGCGGTCACTTCCACCCAGCACATGGGGATAGGGGGCAACTTTTAGCTTCTTCTCGTAAATAATGCATTTCTAAAGGTCGTGTTGACGGGGTTATCGTCTAACCATGGTGTTGAAGCTACGGTGTGAGGGGCAGGTGACGGCACGTGACACGTGATAGGCACGTTTCTGCCTTTCCCGTCTCTTCCAGTCTTTAGATTTAGTCTTCGAGGCTGTTCTGGCATCTCAGTTTCATCTATCCTCGAACAACTTTGCTTTCTGCTTTTAATTAGCGAGTGGAGCAAACAATTAAAATACCCCCAGGGTGTTCCAGGAAGGACGGTACACCCGGCGAACCCGGAATTCAGCAGCGTTTAACACCCTGTCTCCCCTTCCCTGGTCAAATGCCATCAAGAATTCACTCCCGCACACATTCCCCAGAATCGGACTGTCATAAATCAGCACAGCCTTGTGATGATTTTTGTGTGTGGCCTTCACTGCAAGGTGCGACTTTGTAATCGGTTCCGCAGGGCATGGTGGGGTTTCCTCAAGTTACAGATCAAAAGAAAAAGCGGGGTGAGGTCAGAGGAGAGCAAAGCAGAGACAGTATCATCAGGAGACAGAGAGGGGCTTCTTTAGTGAGCAAAGGGGATCGGGAAGATTTCGTGCTTAAATATATTTTGGGTTCTACAAATGTCCACAGTGATTCTTGGGGACCCTACTCTTTCCACATGGGAGCCCTAGATTTCGCAAAGGGGAAGAAGTTATGAATTAAATTGACTTTGTCATTCGACAATCTTGTAGAATCAAACGCTGCCTTTGGTTGTCTGCTAGGTCACGTGGCCGCTGGAGAGAAGAGGTTGCTGTCCTTCCCACTGAGCTTTCCATGGTGTCTGTAGGCTCTCCCTCTGCCCGCTTCCAATTCAATGACAAGCAAATGGATATCTGGAAGCCTCATCCGTGGGCACTGCCTTGCAGATGACCGCCAGCAACAAATTGCCTAGCCGTCGTGCCAGTGCGGGTTATGGGTTACGCCAGATGCCCACACCTGAAAAACTACCTGGATTTTCTCCAAGATCTCAGGACGGGTCAACCACAGCCGAGGTCCGTGTGGCGCAGGCCACATAGAGGGACCCCCAAACATGCATCTGGTGGTGCAGAAGCACGCTGCTTGAACTCTGACACCCCAGGATCCTCCCGTCCCTGCTGAAATGGGAACCCCTTTCCACCCTAACGCCGCTGGCCAGCATCCCTGTCTGCAGAGCATGGCTACTAAAATGCTTCTCAAGATGGTGAAGCCGCCCCTCTCCGTGCATTTCTCAGGGCCTCGGTGAAGGTTGTCACTGTTGATCGGATGGGCAGTTCGCACGTGATAAATCCTCTCCAGCTTTGCTATCGCCTGCGTCTATGGATTCTTCCTATGTTCTACCCGGAATCGCTACTTCCGCAAATGCATTTAGCATCCGCCTCCTGCGAATCCTGATTCAGGTCAACAACTGGGCAAACAGGTTTATCCCAGGTGCTCTAGCTATGATATTTTAAATAAAATGCTAATTGGGTACGCTCAGAAAAATAAAGCCAGACTTACTTAAAATTATACTCTTTCTACTTCACAAAATACTTCAAGCATCCTTACCAACAGGTGTTCTCTAGATTTTTCTTGATATAAATTAGCCAGTCTGGTGTCCGGGGTCAGCTGAGACTTTGCTTCTGTCACTCTAGATCAGGAGACAATGAGGGGCGGGGTGACCATCTCTTGCAATGAGCCCCTCAATCTAGCTCACTGAGCTTTCAGCCAGGAGGAAGGGGCTGGCTCGGCTGGCAAGGGAGGTTCAGCAGAGTAGGTCATTTGGTATAATTCGACTCTTCCAACTGCTCTCATAAATCTGCATTACAAATTCGTGAAATCCCACTCTTTCTTAATCACAGATCTATTTTTAGCAAGGACACTGGTGAGAGCTGCGGGTTCCACTGACATTAGTTTGACAACCCTCAGAGTAGCTTTCACTTTTATTTTCAGCTGTTTCAGGTAGTCCGTGACAGGAGAGAAGAGATGACCTCGATACAATCATAGGAAGTTCTGGATTTCTAGCCCATAGAGAGTGACACTTGAGCTAATTATTTACTTTCTTTAAACTGCTGGATCAGCCATCTAGCCCTGAAGCCACTTCTAGTATCCCGTAGGAACACAACTTGATCCCTAGGCCACTGCAGACAAAAATTCACTCAACTTTTTCTACTGTGTGATATGGACTCCTAGCTTAGCATCCCCTGAATGACCTAGATTTTCATTATCTCCAGGTCTAGTAAAGTCAGATTACCATTCCACATTCTCTTCTTCTAGAGAGACATAGAGAGAGATTCCCCAAAGTTCAAGGGGAGGACTTATCTCGCATTTTAGTTTTCTAAGCCAGAGACAGGACCCTGTGTTCTATCAAGACTGAGACAATTGTGAATTCCCAAAATGGAGTTCAGAAAGTTCAGATGCCAGACAAAGAAAAAAAGGTAAATGTTCACCTCAAGACCTATGAGAACTGACTCATCCTTGGAGAAATAAGATTTCTCTAGAGCTGCCGGGTAAAATAAAGTACTTGGGTAGGGGGCACCCGGATTTGAACCGGGGACCTCTTGATCTGCAGTCAAATGCTCTACCCCTGAGCTATACCCCCACCTGTTCACCAGCCACTAATAAGCACTCTAAACCTGTAGAGCCACACCTTTGCTGTCACCACCTCCAGAGTTTCTTGCTGGTGCTCTGCCTTCATACACCCTGCAAACTGATGCCCTTCCTACTATGCCCCACCCCCACCTTACATAGTTGATTGTCACCTCTACTCATAACAGGCATTCCTCCTTCCCTCAGTCCCTGGCGGAAGGCACCTGCATTGAAACCATCAATGTACGCAGCTGGAACATCCTTCAGACTCACCTAGAAGATCGGGACTCAGAACTGGCTACCCAATGGAGCCTCTGAGGTTGGGGCCGGGTGGGCAGTGCTGGCAAAAGTAAAAGTTCTTGGGCTTCACTTGAGAACGCCTAAACCCGTCTCTCTGGGAAGGGGACGCGGGACAATGTGCTCTTCTAACAAGCTCCCGATGAGTCTGACTCACAGACAGTTTGGGAGCTATTAATTTAATCTGTGCCCTTCTCGGTATGGATCTGAAAAAAATGACAGTAATTAAAATCAGGCCCAAATGAAACATCCTGGTTGATGACCTGGTTACAACGAGAATTCACATTTATGCTTAAGCCTCTCTTTGCGCTAAGCCCTCAGGGCCGGAGATGACTGGTCCCCTTTATCTCTCCCCTTCTTCCCCCTTATTCTCCACTTGCGAAGCCTGCCACACGTCAGCCGAAAGCAGTAACCTGAAGGAAAGATGCCATCCATGGAAAAGTGATGAAGTGGAAATGAGAGGGAGTATGGTCACTGCAGTATTGACACAGGACAGAGTGAACAGGCGGTCAGAGCAAAAGCATCGCCAACAAGTGACGCCTGGGCCGGGGACTACTCGATATGTAGCCAAATAAACACTCTGCCGCTGGACGAGATCCCCCATCTAGTTAGCCTTTCCCGAGTAGTGCCGTTCCACCTGTGCTGTCCCACCCAGGATCCAATGTGTGTTGCTGTTTCTCCCAATTTCTGCCGAACTGGGGGGAACTGACTAGCTAACTTCATTTAGACAGATCTCTCTGGCTTTAAAAAGATAAAGATATCTAAAAAGCAACCTGTAAAAAAAAAATTCAAATTCTACAATTGATAGCTGACTCATCGACAGAAATGATGGTATTC
Source organism: Eonycteris spelaea (assembly GCA_003508835.1). Taxonomy (NCBI): domain Eukaryota; kingdom Metazoa; phylum Chordata; class Mammalia; order Chiroptera; family Pteropodidae; genus Eonycteris; species Eonycteris spelaea. The sequence goes on along the minus strand of PUFA01000116.1, from coordinate 1,810,310 downwards.
AGATGACGATGGGAAGATTTTTTATAGTGCTGAAAGAAAGTAGTGTCCCAACTGGAATTCTCTACAACAGTAATTACTTTAAATACACATTTATCAAAAACTCCAATTAAAAATAAGATTTCAGAGTGAATGAGAAAAGACTACTAGCTACCTATATGAACCTTGCTTAAACATAGGGACATAAAAGTGGAGAGTGGAAGTATAAATAAAGATGTACTATACAAATACTATACAAAAGGTTGATGTAGCAATATTAGTATGATGAAAAATAGGCTTTAAGTCAGTAAGCATTTCTACAGATAAAAGAAATATTTTTAAATGATATAGAAGTCATTCCATCAGGAAGTTGGATTACAATTCTAAATCTAAATGCGCCCAATAACATAGCGTCAAAATATATAAAACAAAAATGGACAGAACTAAAAGAAGAAATAGGCAAATCCTTAATCACAGTGAAAGGTTCTAACACAACTTTTTCAATAGCTCATAGAACAGGTAAATAAGATGTTGGTAAGGATGTGGAGAATCTGAATAACAGAACAAACGTGACCTAATTTATATACAGAATGTATATATAATACATATCTATGTGTGTGTGTGTGTGTGTAGAAATTATTTTCACAAAAATAAGATACAAGCAAGAGGGAAAGATCTTGCGACGAGGAAGGGGACATAAAGCCCTCCTGGATGTTCTGTTTTTGAGCTGGGCAGTGGGATAGGGGTATCTACAAGTATTAATTAAACTGCTAAATTGTACCTCTGTAAGCTCATATCTGCTTTTCTGCATGTATATGTCACAGTTAAAAATCCATTTTTTGCTACTTTTAGACACTGCTGGTGAGAGAGCACATCCCTGTGTCTTTTCTGGAGACAAATGTGGCGGTCACTATGTAGGCTTCAAATGTGCAGACGCAGGAAGTCCATGTTTAGGAAATTACGCTGAAAGCAAAACCTGGTGGAAAACAGAGCTGCATCTCTAACAAGGCCCTGTGCAGGCTGTCTGTTAGGGTGTAAACTAGAAACTGCATCGATGTCCAAAAAAGGCGGCTGGCTAAATCAACTGCAGTAACAGCCGTATAGGAAGATGCTGTGCAGCCAATGTGAAAGGTATCCCAAAAGGTTTTTTGTATTGGCATAAAAAAGTGATCAAGATTTTTTTAATGTTAAAAACATGATAAAACAGCAAGAACAGTTTCATTTTTATATATAGTATATTGTACACATATTATCCCTGAAATGACCTATTTGCCTTTTTCTAGACAATTTAGTTAAAAAAAAAAAGTGATAATTCTAATTGCTCGTGTCACTTAAACAAGAGGTAGTTCTCTGAAAAGAAACCGATTCCACAGGAATCAAAGTGGGTCAGTGGAAACAGGTGCTGACCGTCAGCATCTCACCTGCTCTGTTCCTGATGATGTGGCATGGAGGACTCAGTGTCCAGGCGGGCAGTCTCACAGTCCAGGGACACTGATTCAGGGCCTCTGACCTCTCTGTGTTTCCGCAGCACCAGAGAGATTTTCTTACGCCACTGTCCCTCCTCCACTGGCCATCCCAAGTACGTTATCACGTTGCTCTTCCAATGGCTAGTGAATAAGAGGGTGAAGGCAGTTGTAGCACTGGGTGGGGTTTTTTTGTTTGTTTTTGGTTTTTTTTTTTGCAAATTGTTGAGAAGTACTCTGATTGATTTAAGAAAAGAATTTCTTGGAAACACATCACAGGATTGCCAGGCTTGGGAAAGCAAGACCAAGTCAGCCTGAGATTGCACCAGCAATGTCACCATGAGGCCAGAGTGCGCAGGGGATTGCATTTGTATGCCCCAGAACCAGCCACTCTGGGCACTTTGTCTCTTGTCCACGGCTCAGATTCCAAGAAGAGAGTGTGTGCAGGAGCCATTCGTCTCAGGGCATGTTCCCCTTAGTTAATGAAGGTGCCAGGTTCCGGCCCTAACAGACAGAACCCACAGAAAACTGGGGTGTTATGAGGGGAGGGGGGAAATGGGTGTTGAGAAGCCAAAAACAAAACAAAACAAAACAAAACAAACAAAACAAAAACCCTCCCATATGTTTACAACACTGGTTATTACTGAGACACTTGCACCAAGACATGTATAGAAATAGAAAAAATAGGCATTGTCACAACTGGACATACGAAAGAATGGGGACTTTAGGAGTTCCGTGTTTTCCTATTCTTTACCTTTCCTTTGTCAAATATCCCTTTGAACACAGTACCAGGGTGTCGTTATCACGAAAATCAAGGTGTTATTAATAAAGTGCAGAAAAGCTAGATCATCGCAGACATTCCAACGAGAGATGTCAAAGTCATGTGTGCGTGCGTGTGTGTGTGTGTGTGTGTGTGCGTGCATGAGTTTAATATTGGAAAAGAGCTTTGGGGATTACTACAAATAATAACATATGTACAGGTAGGCAGAACTTGGTAAGTAGTAACCACCCCTGTGTTCTACTCAGGGAGACCCTTTATGTCTCAGTATTTTATCACCCTGGCACCATTACCTGGCAAACAGGAAAAACTCCCAATAAAGGCTAAGGTTAGAGCAAGATGTAGCAACTCGTCTTTCAAGTTTGAGGAGGTGTCCTGACATCCTCCCGGAGTGGTGGCTGTCATGGAAGTGGCAATTCACACGAGACATGAGGGAAACTGCGACCCCAGCGAAGGTTTCTCGGGCATCAGCAGCGGGAAGGCGCCCGTTTCCACGTGTGTCGGTAACGGTGTGCGCACGTGCGCTTCCTGCCGCGTGTCTGAGCTTCCAACGCCGTCAGACTCGCCGGGGCCCTTCTCACACTGCTGCACAACAGCTGGTCCCCGAAAGTTTTGTTCTTCGGTGGGAACTTTATCCCAAGAAAAAGCCATTTCCAAAATATTTAACCTCGGCCACAGCACGGACACTGACAATCAGAATGGAGGCCAGCCGCAAACAGCCGTTAAATGCCCACCAGATGAAGGAACCGTCTCCAATCCAGGTGGTCGATGGCATGTATGTGATCAATCGCTCAATCCAGGTGGTCAACAGCATCTATGCGATCAATCACTTGGCCACTCTACCATTGAGCCCCTAGAGTTCCCAGAGCTCAGCCGGGAAGAACGACTGGGTTTCTACTTTTCTCAGTCCCAAGTAGGACAGGAAGCCAACCCTGTGCCCGCTCCCTCTCCTGTAAGGTGGTTTGCCTGTAACCCGGTCCAGTTGTCCTGTCAGCCTAGGTGCTCTGGTACAGACACAGGAACTGGTCTGTCTACTGAGAAGGATGACATAATCGTTTCCCAGGGACTCATGGCCCTGGAGAATGGTTGGAGATGCAGGCCATGAAGCAGCGGTGATCCGAGGGGACCCAGCCAGTGGGCAAGGCACTGCTTAGGGGGCTGCGGGACCATGCTGGGGTGCTGCCAACACTGCGCTCTGTGTGCTCGGTCTGGGGGTGCAGTCTGAGTCGGGGCACCTGACTGGCCAGAAGTGCTGGGGGACAGAGGGAGGAAGTAGCCTTTGTTTTGGCTGCCAGCAGAGCCATCCCCATGGCTCACACACTCGGGCGACCTCAAAGCATGGAAGGAGGGTTCAAAGGTTGGGGGTGGGGAGAGAAATAGAAAATGCCACAAGAGAAATGCTCACAAAGAAAAGTGAGACATGGGACCGAAGTCGGAACAGAGGGCTTGTCTGGAGAGGTACCCTGGGGCTGCAGGCTGTGGGGGTCGAGTGTGGGGACAGCCTGACCTGCCGACCCTCTCTTTCCACCGAACTAAGGAAGCACTGAATTTGAATCAGGGACTTCTGGACTGTCAGTCAAATGCTTTACTCAGAAACAGCCAGTATTGTGATAAGCATGTTTCATTCTGAACTTTAATGCAGGCGGTCGAGTTATTACTTCTGAGCTGTCACCATTGCCTGTGCCGGTAGCCCAGCCACCTAGCCACCTTCTCTCAGCCACTTTGAATCACTGGATGTGAGGGTGCAGGTTAGCTGGGCAGTATCACTGAGCCGGAATTCTAGAAGGTAATCTATATTTTCAGTAAGGTCACCACGGATTCTGACAGTCATGCTGGGTAACCTCTGATTCAATGTGTTCCTCCACTGTGTAAACTTCAAAGAGTACCTAACAAGAACTTCTGCAACTCAATTACGGACAACACCACGACTCGTTCCAGGGAACAGAAGTCACTTGAGAAAACTGACAGATGAAGGAAGAGTGATGATGAGGGAACTTTTAGGTAGGACGCTAAGTCAAGAGCTTGGTCTTTTATCTGCATTTAGCAATAAAGCAAGCCGCCAGCAGGGGGCACCCGGATTTGAACCGGGGACCTGTTGATCTGCAGTCAAATGCTCTACCCCTGAGCTATACCCCCTCACGTGGGAAAGAGCTCCTCTTTACTCTATTTCACCTGTGTCACCCAAGCATGCCATAGTGTACAGCAAGTTCTATTCACTTTTAACCAGCCAATAGAAACTGGCCTATCCATCACTGACTGACCAGAGACCACTCTTCCTGCCATGAGTTCACCTTTCCATTCTCCAGGGACCCCTGGCTTGTCTAACAGGCATTTTCTACTATGCAGCCACAACATGAATTCCTTCAATAAATGGAAGTCTCTTCCTCTCTCTTCATTCTGTGCCTGATGGGCAGTGCAGGAGGGAAGGGGGAACAAGGTGTAAGAATCATGGTTGTATTTGTCAGCTGTTTCCACAATAATGCTTCATAACAGATCATCCCCCCAAATCAGATGCATGCAACAGTAAGCACTGATTCTCATGTTCACAGGTCATCGGCATGGATGCCAACAAGCAGATCTAGGCTGGGCTCGAGCTGGGGGCCTTGCTTCAAACTATGGGTCCCTCTGTACTTTCGTGCTCTGTGAGTTGGACCCCGGTCTGCTCCATGCCTGTTCTTTCTGGGGTCGGGCCGAAGGAACAGCAGCCAGCAGGGAAGCTTTCCTCTCACAGTAGTAGACTTGCCAAAAGTCAAGGCCAACGTCACAAGCAGGTTTCAAGCCTCTGCTGTATCACGTGTGCTAACATCCCATCAGTCAAACCAAGTCACAGGACCACGCCCTGAGTCAAGGGCAGGGAACCCTATTCCACTTCTAATGGGAGATCTGAAAAGTCTTGTGACAAAAAGCACAGACAGAATAAGTGAAGAACTGGGGCCAAAAATGTAACAACCACGGTCTACCCTCTCGGTCATAAGTATTTTAACCTCTCCCACATGCAAAACGTAGTCGGCTTTATCCCAAGGCACCCCAAACCTCATTCAATCAAAGACCAGGACCTTGTGATCTACATTTGATCCAGGTGAGGCTTCTCTTGACCCATAGGAACATACGAACTTAACAGGCAAGCTATCTACCTGCCACACACCTCGAATCCAGGACAGGATGGGGGCAGGCCCCCCAGGAGCAGAGAACTGGAGGCCCAGAGGTCTTTTCATCTCCCAAACAGTCTCAAGTCCCTTTTAGTCCAGGCCGTTGATCCTTCGTCAGTAAAGCTCCCTCAAGAAATATGCGGGTTTCCTGTGTATTTTATTCCACGTCACGAAGACCGTGACCACAGTTCTTTTCGACATATGCTCTCACCCCAGCTCAATTATAAGCCTTTGGGCACTTCGCGTTTCTGTGAGACCGCATCCCTACTCCTTCTAGGCATGCTTTTGTCCAACCGAGAGGATCTACTCGCACGACCTTAATTCTTTGATGCTCTTGATACCATGCATTAAAGCTTGATTTGCTCTGAGACTATGTCGTGCTGGCAGGCTCTGGATTTAGTCTTTTTCCTAATGTGATGTAATAATGGCATGCCTTTGTTTTGAAGAGAATGGTTTTATTTTTTCCGACTATGCAATTTTTGAGCTATCAATATCGCCTCTAAATTCTGATCGCAAACCAGTAACTTCTCTTCTGAATTCGAATCTTTTTTGTAGTATCTAATCAAAAACAGCCTGTCAAAAACAGCTTGTGCATTCAACATTTTGCCTTGAACTATCCTACCCCCAATTCCACAGGCATGTTTGCTGCCTTGCAGGTTCCCATGAGCCTCGTTGCCCTGGATAATAGTTCCCTTGCTCTTTCTCCCAGCTGACTGGAAGGGCTGCCTTGCCACCCACTGCTGCGTATAGTTTAGACTTTTGTTGCAGCAGAGCTCCCTTCTACATATCGATTTCTGTGTTTGTCAGTCTTATTCACAATAATGCTGCATAACACGCTACCCCAAAAGCCAGTGACACTCAACAATAATCAACAATAAGCATTTATTCTCACGCCCATGGCTTTGCAGGTTGGATGTGAACGAGCTGATGTAGGATGGGTTTCGTTGGGTGGGTCGGATGCAAGCTGCGAGTCTAAGTGGCCTTGGCTCTACTCAGGGAGTTGGACTCAGGGTTGGACTCTGTGTCTATGCCAGGGGCCCAGGCTGAAGCCGAGCAGCTTAGAGCATGAGCACAGCTCACGGTAAGGCGGAAGTGCGGCGGGCAAACCCAACCCTGTAAGTGGATCTCAAGCCCCAGCCTGCGTCACAGCTGATAACATCCTGTTGGCCAAAACAAGTCACGCGGTGGACCAGCAATCAATGTATTGACGCTCAGCTCCAAATTCGCCCTTAAATTTCGGCTCCGGGCTAGCGGACTGGGTTCTTTAAGCATTTCTCCTTAAAGTGAGCACAGTGCTAACAGTTGTCAGTAGAGCGCCGGAGGTATGTCGCAGGAAAAGGGGGGCTTCTCTCCCAATTCCTGCGGCGGGGTTTTGCTCTCACTAACCGCCCCTTTCCCCCCACCCCGCTTCTGCTGCGTGGTTGCTCAGTGGTGCGGGTGTGCGATGACACCCGGGGGTGCTCTGCCCCAGCGACACGCCCAGAGAATAGAGACTCTTTGTGACCTAGCAGCCCCAGCTAGGCAGGTGACCCCACCCCAACTCCCTCTCTGCACCGCCTGCAGTTTGGCTTACTTCTGCCCGGAGGTCTGGTCCCCACGCCCTCCGCGTGCAGACATCGCACACTCCAGGCCTCCACTCCGCGTGGCTCACTATGCCCCCGAAAGGTTGCCTCCTGCTTGCCTAGCAACTGTGAACAGGTGGGGTTGGGACAACCCGGTGAGTGTGCAACAACCGTACCTATCCAGTGAGGTCTGAATTCTACCTTTGGGGGAAGGCTCCCCTTCCAAATTTGCCCTTGCTTAGGTCCCTCACCCGAGGGTCCCTTAAGAGCTTTCCTCGCACCTTTATAATTACACTCCTTTTATAGCACAATAACACTTAATATTAAACTTCTCTCGTCTAAATGCCTGTGCGGCTTCTGTCTCCGGGTTGCCCTAGACTGATACATACGGCCCAGCGCAGAGAACACAAAAACAGCTTAAGACACTGCTATTTAGTAGAATGTGGTATCAAGGAAGCCATTTACCTGTTTATGGCAATAAAGAAAGCCGCCAGCAGGGGCACCCGGATTTGAACCGGGGACCTGTTGATCTGCAGTCAAACGCTCTACCCCTGAGCTATACCCCCTGGCGTGGGAGAAAGCTCCTCCTTACCCCATTTCACCCGAGTCACCCAAACATTCCGTAGTGTACAGTAACTCCGGTTCATTCCTGCTCAGCCTATAAAACTGGCAGACCTAGCTCAGACGCGCCACCCTTCTCTGGGAGAGTTCAACCCATGAGTTCACCCTTCCATTTCCCAGAGACCCCTCATTTGTTTACTAGGCACGTTTCACTCTAGCCACAACCTCAAGGGCAGGCTCCGGGTAGAGTGGCACCGGGTTTGAGAAGCCCATGTCCCCCCTTCCTTCCCTCCTCCCCCTGCTCCGTTCGACCTGCCCCCTCCTCCAAGCCTCTCCCTCCTCTCCCTCCTGCCTGGCTTCTTCACATGTCGCACTGTCCGCTCTTTGCCCTTCTCCCAGGCCTAGCCCCTGCTTGAGGCCAGCTCCTAAGGGCTTGGCTAAACTCAGGGGAGCCAGCCCCTGACTCTGGGGCAGCACAACCGAGGAAGCCAGGGTGAGGCCCCGGGCCTGACCCACCCAGCCCCGGTCTGGTGTCCGAAGTCTCTTTCCCTCTGCCCATAGCGGGAGAGCCCAGCCCCTGTCCGCGCGTTCTCCTGGGCAGACCTCCACCCACACGGTGAGGACACACACCAGTCCTTCCTGAAAGGCACCAGGCCCTAAAGACTCCAAAGATTTAGAGGAAGGACAGTAACCTCAGGGGTATGTCCCATGGCACCAAAAACCTGTGAGACCCACTAGAGGGGGACACAAAGGGCACAGAGCCATGCGATGGACGATACAGCAAAAGTGTGTGTGTGGGGGGGGGGGATTCTTTTCTCATTCCTGTGCGGTTTACTCACATCATTACTTTGTCAGGCAGGCAACACCTCACGTTAAGAATATATCTAAATTCTAAGTAAGGCATATTCCAGTGAGATCAAAACACCCCTCCGCCGTGTTTCCAGTGTAATCAGCCTGCCGCCATGTTGCTGGCTGCTCGCCCAGCCTATAAAACAGCGCCTTTTCATTAGGAGATGCAACTGGAAAGTCATGCATCCTCCCCTTTTGGCAGCCGGGTTCCCCCAGGTGAGGCAAAGGCCAGTCCGGGGAGCCAGTTCCTGGCCTCCAGCCCTGAAGATTTGGCCCTTGTTCCTGAGTCCACTGAATAAGCCCTGGGTGGAGTGTGAAGATCCCACTCCTTTCTGATCACTGTCCTACTGTTAGATAGGACAAGGTCCCAAGGTCTGAGAAGTTCTTCCTACTGCTATTCTTGCTAAGTATTAAAATGTAGTACAGTATTTTGCAGCCACTGCTGTAACCTCATGATAAGTTTAGCCAACTGCAAAGAAGAAATCAACGTGTAATTAACCAAGTAGTATATGAAAGCAATGGCTAAACCTCCCTTTGGGGAGACAAAGATTTAGATGTGAATCTTGTCTCCTTTATTGCTGTAAGTAAGTAAAACTACCTAACAACAACCACTTCTCATTCTTGAAAAGAACACCCCAAGCGCGAACCCCTTGAATTTGGTAACAAGACCTTCCACACCAGACATAAGGATACTGTGAAGTGAACTGACATTATTATTCAGCAATCCAGAGGATCAAACCCTACTTTTGGTTTGAGGTCCCCCCCCCCAGTTTATTCTGTGGCAAAAGATAAGACTCTCTACACTTGACCTTGGCTAGAGTAGAAGGTTTACACACTTGAGCTCCATTTTCTTCTTGGAGTTCCAGCGTCAGTAGAAGTAGCCACTCGACAGCGCCCCCTGGTGTTCTACGGTAACAGGACACCAAGCCTGGCCCTCACTGGCACGTCATTCCAAGTGACCCAGGCAATATTCAACTCACCTGCTTTGTGATCATGTGTCAGGGAGTGCCAGGTTCCAATTCTCAAGTAACTAGCCAGATGTTCACTGCCTTTAGCCCCTGAAAAGCCAGATAACCACTGCTATCTTCCCCCTCACTTCCTGCACCCCACTCCTGCCTGGTAGCAATTTCACACTGTCAGCAATCTGCCTCAAAAATAAAAACTGACAATGGCTAATTGAAATAAGGAAATTGTTGGCAGAATGTCGAAAATCTCATGGCAGCAAAGGAACCCTGGGGCTCTACACTCGACAATGGGCAGGATTAAAGGGGTGCCAGGCAATCAGATCCATTTACCCCAAATCAGCATCCTGAGCGGATGCCCCACTGGACACTGGCTGCAGCCATCAGCCCGCTGCCAGTGCCAGAGCTCTGGCTCCCCGGGAATAAATTCCGAACCTTCCTGCTTCCGTGTACCTCATTCTACGTTCCGAGTCTTAACCAGGTACATGCGATGGGCTGTGCTTACAGCACCGCGAGGGCTTGTGGAGGACGAAATCCAGTCCTTTTGGCTTTGGTAGCGTAGTTAGGTCCTGGTTTCCTGCCAGAATCACAAACAGCTGTGGATCCCCCAAAAGAAAGGAATTTCAAGTGTTGGGGATGTAAGAAAGAATAAAGAATGCTTGAGATCGTGGGGTGCTGCCAGGGCCTGGGGAGGTGCTCTGGCCTGGTCTGCCTCCTCTCTCTTCCTCTCTTGCAGGAAGATTCAGTTGGCTGGAATGCCACCACCAAGTCTGAATAAAAATGACCCCAGGCCCATACAGTGCAATATTATTCAGTGATGAAAAGAAATGAGCTTTCAAGACATGGAGACCTTAAACTGCTAATTGAAAGAAGCCATTCTGGAAAGGCTACATGCTATATGCTTCCAGTTGTATGATGTTCTAGAAAAGGCAAAATTATGGAGACAGTAAAAAAATATATATATATCAGTAGTTGTCAGGGATTCAGGGAGAGGGAGGGGGGATGAATACGTATAGCAGGGGGCATTTTTAGGGTGTGAAACTATTCTACATGATACTGTAATGGTGGGTACATGATATATTTGTCAAAAGGAAACCGACATCAAACCATAAAAGACTTAGATATACTAGAATTTCGCTTTTAGCTAAAATGATAAAATTAGCCCTTTTAAGAGTTGTAGCTGCGCTGGTTGTCATGAAGCAGCCTGTAGTTTAAAATTAAGAGAGAATGTTAGTCATATCCTAGGGGAACTGCCTATAAAGCGAGTTCCAGAAAAGAATATGAAAGTATACTTTCCTTAAGATAATAGAAGAATGTGCCTGTTAAGCATAAGATGTAATAAGCTGTATAGCTCTGTTTTCCCTAACAAACAATAACTGAGGTCCTGAGATGTATTGACAGGTGTGTTTTTCTGCTCTTAAGAGAACATCACTGACCCAAGATGCCAAGATGTCTTGCAGAACTTTGGTTTGTTTGCAAGCAGGAAGACCACAGGCCACAATCACAAAGACACCAACAGGATGTCGCCAGGAACTCAGTAAGTAAAGAAAATCCTGAAGCGTTTTGCACAAGGACAGACCAATCAACACAACCCATGACCCTGAATCCCGTACTCATGATTTTTTGCCTTTAAAAATCGTCTATCACAAGCCATCGGAGAGTTCTGATTTTAAGTAATAACTTCCAGTTTTCTTTACTTGAAGCCCTGCAAATAAAGTGGCTTTAATTTCTCCACTGCAAATCTTAGCGTTTTGTGTTTGACTCTGATGTGCATCAGGCGGATGGATCCTCGTTGGGTCCCTTAAAAAAAAAACAAACCATAAAACTGTACAACTCAAAGAGAGGAACTTAGAGTAAACTATAGACTTTGGTTAATAATAATGTATCAATATTCGTTCACAAATTTTAACAAACGTGCCGCACTATTTCGGGATGTTAATAATAGGAGAAACTGGGGAGGTGGGGGTAAGAGAACGCTGTAATTTCTGTTGAATTTTCTGGTAAACCTAAAACTGCTCTAAAAAATAGTCTATGTGTGTATATATATGTGTGTGTGTGTATATATATATATATATATATATATATATATATATATATATATATATAATTTATTTATTTATGACAGCAGGTAGGGGCTACCTGGATTATGAGTCAGAGACTACATGACCCGTGTTCAAATGATCCACGGATGAGGCCCTGTTGGAATGTAAAAGGTGCCTTTTCACCCAGCAGCGGTACCCGGCACTCTCACGCAGCAAGTCGCCGACCTTCTTCGCGCTCTTCCACAAACCTAGGAGGTCTCACTGGGCCTCCTGACTATGATCTCGTGTTGACCAAACATACACATCCATCGCAGAGTCAAGACAAAACCTCTAATTCTAGAAGGCGAATTTTTCCAACAAACCACTTCCTGAGTCAATGGATGACATGACCTCTTCTTTCCTCTTCCACTTCTTGAAGTTAGCCAAACTTTAAGGACCTCCTGACACACAAAAGCGGAGTTGTTTATTTGGTGGCTGATAAGGGCTACAGTGACCACTTGTGTGGTAGGTGCAGGGTGGAAAGAAAACCAGCAGGGGGCACCCGGATTTGAACCGGGGACCTGTTGATCTGCAGTCAAACGCTCTACCCCTGAGCTATACCCCCACACCGTCCACTATGCTCAAAATAGCATTATTTGACTATGTTGCAATGCCCAGGTAGCCTAGTACATCATAATTGCTATTCATTCTCAGTGAACTGGTGAGAACCTGCAGAACTGCATCACTTAGAGAGAAGCCCTCTAGTCACCAACCTCCCCTTCGTTTCCCACAGAATTGCTCTCTTCTTGACGGAGGACTTCTCTACAGACTATATTTCACCTGGGGCTGGATTTTGTTTCTCCTATGAGAAACCAGTTATCATTCATCCGTCTGCTTTTTGTCCTGTGGGTTGATACCTTTTCTATTACTTTATTATAATGAGGAAAACGTTATTTTTAAATGTTGTGTATTTAAGTGAAAATATACACATAAATAAAATAAGGTGAAATTAAATAGATGTGACAGATCTTTATTTTAGTAGGAAAAAATCCAGATTTTCCCCCCCTCAGAAGTAAAAAACTATTATTAGAAAAAGTTAAGTATACATGTTAAAATGGACTGGGTAACCACTAAAAAATATGTCACTTTGAAACCAGTGGGAGAAAAGTAGGGGTGGGAATCGATAAAGAAAATAAATCAATCCGAAAGAAAATAGTAAAAAGAGTAAAGAAGGAAGTGCAAGAGGAGCAGAAAAGAAAAGAAAAAAAGGAAATGGAAAAAGTAAAATAATAGGATAAGTTCAAATCCATCAGTAATGACAAGATATTCTCAAAACATAAAAATAAATTTTGAAAATAAAGTGATTAAAATGAAAATCAAGAAAATATTGACCAGAAGAAATATTTACATAAGAAAAAATTTGTTTAAAGCAAAAAAAAATCATTAATAGGAATGGAGGGATTTTACATTATAATAAAAGGAACAATTTTTCAATGTATAACAATAATATTGAGCCTTTAAATATCTAAAGCAAAACTTAAACAATTGGATGATAAATGATAAATCCATAATTGCTTGGAGATTTTGACATGCCTCTCTCAGAAACAAATATATAGATTAGGTGAAAAGATTAGTAAAGCTAAAAGATGTTTAAATAACTAAATAAAATTAATAAAGATGTATATTATGCATGTATATTTTTACATACGAAAATGTAAAAATATCTCTCGCATATGCTAGAGAGAAAATATCTCTAAAGAGAGAGAGCACAAGCAAGAACTTCAACCAACAAATACAGCAAACCCTGTTTTAAAGCACTTACAGAATATTTGTAGAAACTGATCAAGTACTAAAACAGCAAAAAAAGCCTGAAAAAACGCTCAGGAATCACTATCACACAAACATTAGGAAGTCTAATTAAATAATATAAAACTCCACATATATTTGGAAACAGAAGATACAGTACCAAATAATTCATAGGTTAAAAAAATCATATTGAAAATTACAATATGATTAGAAGTAAATAAAAGAAAAGCAGTATATATATATACACACACACACACACACACACACACACACACACACACACGAAAGACTTCTTTAAAGCACTATTCAAATGGATATGTTTGACCAAGAAAAAAAAATGAGCTGATCATTCAACTTAAGATTATAGAAAAATAACAGAATAAAGAATGAAAATACTAGAAAATAAAAAAAATAAAAAGAGCAATTAATAAAACAGATACCTAGAAAACAACAAAGAACAAATAAAAGTTTCTTGATATAACTTATAAATTAGACAAAGCTCTGTCAAACTAATTAAGAAAAAGACGAATACACAAATAAACAAGAATAAGGAAGAAAAAGGGGATATAAATACAGATAATGTAGAGATCTTTAAAATCATTAAATACCATAACCAAGATTATAGCAATTATAAAAACTTAGATGAAATGTACATTTTGAAAAGAAATTGAATAATCAAAATTTTCCATTCAAAAAATGGAAAAAACTAAGATGATTTTGTAGATGATTTCTACACAACTTTCAAGGAACAGATCATTCCTCTTTCTTCCAGAAAATCAAAATTTTCTGGAATTTATTTCAATTCATAAGGCTAGTATAACATCATCTCCAAATTCAGGGAAAATGCAAGAAAACAGATGGATTTCACTTAAAAAATAAATGCACAAAATCTTCAATTAAATACTAGCAAATTGAATCTAACAGTGCTTTAAAAAAATAACTATTACCAAGGAGGATTTTTTTCTAGAAATTTAAGGATGGTTCTACATTAGAAAACTGATTTACGAAAGTACTAAAAAATTGATTTAGCAATCTACTACATTAACATATTACAGGAGAATGTGTTAATAGACATCTCAACAGATAAGGATAAAGGTGATAAAATTCAATATCTAATCATGCTTAATAAAACTCATAATGAATTCAGAATAGAAATAAATTTCCTTAATCTGATAAGTAGAATCTACTATAAACCTCCCACAAATAAAATACATGAGAAACAGTCATGTTAAATTCAGAAACAAGGATGCTAATTATCTCCCTTACTATTCAATATCGTATTGGGGATCCTAGCCTCTATAAAGAAAGAAAAGAAAGAAGGGACAGAGGGAGGGACGGGAAGGGAAGAGAAGGGAAGGGAAGGAATGAAAGAGGGAAGAAGGGAGGAAAGAAGGAAAGGGAAGAGAGGAAGGAAAGATGGAAGGAAGATAGGAAGGAAGGAAGGAAGTAAGAAAGAAAAAGAAAGAAAGAATGGAAAAGAGACCAACTGTCCTTCTTTGTAAATATTATGATTACCAACAGTGAAAGTAGAGAAAAATTATTAGAACCAGCAACACAGTTCAGCTAGCTTGCTCAGTGTAAAATCAACAAGCAAAACTGAATGTCATTCCTCATACACCTGCAGTAATCAGCTAGATAATGAGTTAGGGTAGAAATTTTATTAACAATAACAAAAATCATAAAGTAACTAGAAATAAAGTAATGCATGTTCAAATTCCTTATTGACGAATAATAAAATATTATGGAAAGATAAAGGAAACCTGAATTAATAGAGATATACATATTCATGGACAGGTAACTCAATATTAGAAGATGTCAGTCCCCTGCAGTTCAATCATTTCATTCAATATAATGTCAGCAAAGGTTGAAAAAAGACTTTAGTAAAACTTGAAAAAATAGGCTAAAGACTAGTTGGGACAATTTAAGATATGAAAACAAGAAGCTAGGACTGTCCTACCTCATGGCAAGGCTTACAAAGTGAATATAATTAAAGTAGCGAGCAGAGGAATAGACAAATGAATGGAAAAGGACGTGTGACTTATGCATATGTGGGAACTTGTATATGAAAGGGTGACTGATGGTCAATTTCAGGTGCCGACTTGAGCGGAATAAGGGATGCTCAGATAGCTGGTAAAACATCACTTCTGGGTGTGTCTGTGAGGTTGTTTCTGGCAGAGATTAGCGTTTGAACTGGTAAACTGAGTGAAGAAGACAGCCCTCACCAGTGACGGGCAGCATCCAAACTCTGAGGGCCCGGCAGAAGACAGAGGCAGAGGGAGAGTGAACTGGCTCTCTGAGGAGCAGGACACCCATTTTCTCCTGCCTTGGCACATAGGTGCTCTTGGTTCTCTGCCGTTCCGACTCGGACTGGGACTCACACTATTGGGTCCCCAGGTTGTCGACCTCTGGTTCAGAAGGAACCACACTACTTTGCTTTCCTGGGCCTGCAGCCTGCAGAGGACAGACAAGGGACTCCTTGGCCTCCATAATCAGCGAGCCAGTTCCTCAGAATTAATAAATCTCTCCTCACCTATGTATGTTCTGTTTCTCTGGAGAACACTAACTATATGTCCTAATTTGCTTGGGACAGTCTCAGTTTATGCTTGTGGTCCCAGCACAAATGGGAATAACATTCCCTTTCACTCTCAAAAGTTTCCTGGTTGGGTGACAAAGTAGCAGGCGAAATACCAAATGTTCAACAAGTGGTACTGAAATAACTGGTTTTCCATTTAAAAAAAAAAAAAAAAAGACCCTTGTTCCAAATGGTAGATTCTAGATGAATTGAAGTCCTAAATGTGCGGAAAAATTTTTTAAATTATGTGAATTAAAAATAGGAGATTTTAACCTCAGAGAAGGAAAGGATTTCTTAAATGACACAAAAAAGACTACTTTTAAGAGGATAGATCAAACTGTCTTCAGAATAAAAAGTAAAATATGATATTTTAAAATGAGGGACCAGTTGTTGCTTGCAGTGAAAGGCATGATATCATTTGCAGTTTTTCACCAAATTATCTTTATCTGGCCTAATGACAGCTAGCTTGGACCATAGGTCCAATTTCCACACCTGGTGAGTTCATTTCATATTTCTTATTTCTCCTAAGTTACAGCAACTTCAAGGTCAGAAGTCATTGTAGCAAGTGTTTGGTGATCCAGGCAGATAGTTATGGGCATTCAAATGTCTGCTTTCAGCACTGACCTGTACATTACCCTTCAGTCTGGGATTATCTCAACATGGAGACAGCCGTGAGTGGATTTCTCATCAATTTTTTGGCTTTCAAAGGTATTTCTTTAGATTATTTTATAGGATTTGGATGTAGTTTTTAAATATGCCTAGTAATACAGCATTCACTACCGTGCATGAAGAAAATCACCATGCACTGGGAAGAAGCTAAACACAACTATTAAATTCTGTGTGCCACAGACAGGGCTTCCTAACCAAACAACAAAAACCATGATACTGAAGTGACAGAGCCTGGGTATTCAAAACACGACACCTGAGATAGTCCACCTGAGCCCTCCCCTCAGTGTCACAGGAATGGCCCTTATTGGCATTTTGAGGAATTGTTTTTATCCTTATCTCATTTCCAAAACCCATGCAAGCACTCTTAATAGCCCATATATGTCACCGTGGAAACGCAGAATCACGTATTCACTTCCCGTTTCTTTAGCCAGGATCTAAAATGCTGTCTATTTAGTAGCTGCCATTTTATCAAGGATAATTTTTGCTATTTCCTTCCACAGTGATCAAGATTTATTTTTTCCCTTCAAATGAAGTGGAAAGGGAATTAGCATTCAGGGGCAAGCTCTTCTGTATGACGCTGCCTGTCTTTGTCGCATGTAGCTGGGCAAGGCAGAGCCGACCCAACGCTCCCTGTCTTCACAGCTCATCAGATGAGTGTTAATCAAATGAAAAGTGTCTTTTCCAGTGGCAGGGCTTGTCAGTGACGAACAGAATAAAGAGGAGAGAGGCACCTTCCCCCATCTGTACACACATATGCCAAGGGCTGATTCAGACTCTGCGCATCAATAATTTCACTCAGAATTAAGAAAGGATTTGTTAACCCACACACAGAAGAGTCACTGTTCTGCCACAATGCAATCTGAAAAGGAACAGACAACACTTTTTCTGTTTTCTCTCTCACCTTCATATCCACCATTAATTATACACCTGGTTTACCATCATCTTGTCAACAGTGTGATTTATAAAGAATTTTGCTATCCCTGTATTAGATAGGACAAGGCTCTCAAGCTCTAGGTTTTCTTACTAAATGCTATTCTTGCTAAATGTTAAAATATAGCATAATATTTTGCAGATGCAGCTGTAACCCACTGAGCTTGACTGGAACCCAACAAGAGGCAAAAGAAGAAATCAACATGTAATTAACCAAATCAGGATAAGTTTATCTAACTGCAAAGAAGAAATCAACATGTAATTAACCAAATAGTGTATGAAAGCAATGGCTAAGCCTTCCCTCTTGGAGCCAGCTTTGGATGTGAATCCTCTGTCTCCGTTACTTGCTGCAAATAAATAAAACTACGTAAGGACAATCACACTTCTTGAACAGAACACCCCAAGCAGCAAACCTGTTGAGTTTGTCAATAGCTGGAATACAGAGCATCCACACTTGGCCCCTTCCCGTCCATTCTCTGCAGTGGAGTCAGAGAAATCCGAGGCTGCCTTCTGCCCCTGTTTCCATGAGGTATTGCTGGTTCTAGTAATAAATTTTCCCTTTTTGGGCTTCAGCCACCAGCAGGTTGTTTTTGTTACTTGCCACACAGTTTACCACTGAGTGAGATGGCTCTGCCTCGGCAGGTTTCTACAGAGAGGCTGAAGACAGGAGGGGGAGCTTGAGGATGCAAAGACCTTCCTGCAGTGGGGAGGGGGCCTGATGGAAGGGCTTATCTTTAAGAAAGAAAGGACAACAGAGGAGAGGGGAATATGGAGTGTGAATGGGCGAGGACATGCAAACCTTTGGAATGTGGGGCATGAGGAAGCTGAGGCCAAGAACAGGGTTTGATTTCTTCATTGTTCTGTCCCAGGGACTAGCACATCTGGTGCATGATAAATACTTGAATGATAGCTAAATGAATGAGGTAAGGTCAATAGGCTCTGGGGTTTTTTTGCTGGTGGTGGCTTTTTGGTTTTTTTTTAAGCAGAAGGCAAAAGTAGGTGCTTCTTCTGTGAGAATCAGAGACGGTGGGAGACGGGGAGGAAAGGAGGAAGGTTGTAGGCAAGCCTGGAGCCTGGTAAAGGGGACTGAGTGGTGGTTCAGTGACTAGCAGTGTTACTAGAGATTTCTCCTGCCCCACTATAATGCTTCTCCCTTCACTGACTGAATATTCGGGTCCTCCCAATGCAGTATTGCTTCCCGGGTAAGGTCTGGAAAAACACGATGACTTTCACTTCTCTACCAGAATGCGGAAGAGGAATAGATGAAAACTTTTATGAAACAAACTATGTGCCAGGTGTGTAATTTCTCCGGGTTAATTTCATATTGTGGGATGATCCGCTTCAGTTAGTGGCTCTAAGCTCATGCTGGCCACGCCTGTACCTTCCCCCAGCCACCACGGCCTCATAGGCATCTCGTCCTCAGGAGGGCCACATCCACAGTCTCCCTCCTCCTCTTCTGTGCCTGTGAGTGGTACTGTCAGCTCTCCAGATCCCCAAGCCAGACACTTGGGAGTGACCCCAGACACCCTTATACTCACTTCTTAATAGTCACCCCAGGTCGGGCCTTGCACCGTGTAGGCCTAAGCTGCAGATATCCCGGTCAGCATTCCCCCCAGTGCCCAGCCAAGTTCTCCATTGCCATTTCATCCCATACTCGTCCCTCCTCTGGAATGCTCCCCTTCCAGCCAGGCCCACACCTCTAGCCTCAGCTCCCCAGCCTCTCCCCATGCAGCCCCCAGGCATCATGAGCCTCCTTCCTGCTGGAACAGGCCCTCCACTCCATCAGACAGCAGTTAGTCGTCTACTGGTTTGTCCGCCCACTAGGGAATACAGAGCTGATGTCATTCACCCTCAGAACCCAGGGCAGGTTCTGGCTCACAGTAAATGCTCAAAGATGTTCATTTCATGAACATGTGCCCATCTAATCTTCTTGTACTGCACTGAAATTCAGCTTCTGCTCAGTGCTCCACGGTGCCCAGGACATAGCAGGACCTTAAGAAGGGGAAGTTGAATAGAAGCTCTAAGAAACCTCCCCAAATCAAAAATGTTCAGATGCATCTGGGAGGAAAACTTCAGGTTTCTGTGTCTCAACCTAGAGACTCTCCTTTGTGGGGACACAGAACTCTCTTGTCTTCTGTTTCCTCACTTGTAACATAGGAATAACAACACAACCACCCCCTCTCCCCGGAGCTAGCTTTCTGAGACAAACTGGGCTTTTCAGCTCACGTGGGCCAGCTCCAGGTGGAAGCGTGGACCTCCTCCTTCACTTGCTTGAACAACATTTCCCCATAATGGGGACAGGGGTAGAAGGCTTCTTGAGTTTTCTTTAGCTTCCTAAATCATAAAATGGAAAGAGGACTAACCGAGGACAGAGAAACCATCCCAGTGGTCCCAGGCAGGCACTGGGAGGAAAGGGAGAGGGACCCCAGCACACTGGGCGGCAGCGCAACGGGCAGAAGAGGCAACGGTGAACAGATAGATAGATGCCTTGGGTGTGGCCGCCACTGCCAAAGGGCCTGGTCTCAGATGTGTGTTGGTCCAGCGTAGTGGTTCTCAAACTATGGCCCGGACCAGCAGCAGCAGCATTACCTGCGAACTTATTAATCAGAAGCTTTTAGGGTGGGACCCAGTCGCCCGTGTTTTAATAAGTTCTCCAAATGATACTGATGTACCGTAAAATTAAGGACCGCTGGTCTAGAGCAGACTTCAGAGATTGAGCAGTTTGACGGCGGTCCTTGGTTTTAATGCCTGCTCTGCCCTCTGGCTCTGGCTGCGCCTGGGCCTAGGGCTAGAATTCACAGCCTAACTCTACCCTTGGGTGTTTCAGTACCTGAGTCTTCCTGCAGGTGGCGCAAAAGAAAGCGGATGTAGATCTACGACGGTTATTCTCAAAGTGGGATTTCGCGGCTCCATAAGGCGCTTGTTCCTAACTCCAGATCATTATCTGCATGTTTGACAAGCGTTCAAGATTCCTGAGTACAGAAAATCTAAGGATAGGCCCGAGGGCTCCAGTCCATGCACAAGGTCAAATCCTGGTGCTTCATAGTAGCTTTTCCTTGTGGTCCGTGAGCCGCGTGGCACATTCACGTTCTGCTAAGCCCATATTCTAGTCCCTATGATCATCTCGAGTCTGCATAAATCTATTCGGATGGCTCCAGTTATGTAGCCTTTACATACTTTGACTGATGGAAGGTAGGGACAAGAGGAAGATAAGATAGTCATTGGCTGAGTAGTAGGGCACTAAATCCAGTCAGGAAGAGTGGATTCAGGTCCTGATCCTAGCAATAAGGAGCTCAGTAGCCTTGAATCTGTTTTCAGATGTCCACTGTGAAGGGCACAGACTAGCGACTCTGAAGCCCCTTCCAGCTATAAACATCAGTGTCAGTGCTTTTCCAGGAAGGGCAGGCAAGCAGCTACGGCTAAGGGAACCTGTTTAGCATCAGAGAGAGAGAATTGTAGTGAGGCAGGCTTGGCAGCTTCCAGGAGGCCCAGCCCAAATGAACATCAGTGGCAAAAATTTATAGGCGTACTGGCATGGCCACACAGGTGAAAGTATTACTTAGGCTTCAGCTTGCACCAGGGGGTATAGCTCAGGGGTAGAGCATTTGACTGCAGATCAAGAGGTCCCCGGTTCAAATCCGGGTGCCCCCTGCTGGCTTCCTATTTTGCTCACTAGGACTACTGTTGATTTTTCTGCTCCTCCTGATACTGAGCCTTTCCAAATCTAGGAGAAAGTCAAGGGTAATTTCCATCACTGAGCACCACGGTCCTAGAGTGATAAGTTTCTCCCGCTCAGGCTTTTTATTTCACTTACCACAGGTCTTATTCTTTATAGGCTGGTTTAGATTCACTTTTCTACATATTTTCATTGCCCCAGTCAGCAGTGGGCTGGTAAATGTTTAAGAACCAGCTCTTGGGAGAGGGGCATCACTGATTTTTAGTGTTTCTTAATTCCATGGTGTAAATAATCTCTCCAAGGCCACTGCCAAAGTGCAAACATAAGATCACTGAATATGGAGGTAGGAAGACATGCTCACAAGAGATTCTCTGGTGTGAGTCTGCTCAAGCACACCACTGTCCCTAAATCCATCTTCCCTGTAGAGGCATGGCTCTTTGGCCCCCACTCTATCATAATAATGCTTACTGACATCAGAGCAGTGGCTAGCACCCATCTGTTCATCTGTGAAATCACCCATTCAATCAAGACGTATCTGATTCCTACTCAATGCCGGGCACAGGAAAGAGAGAACTGAGAAAGAACTCTGTTGCAAAACAAACCACACAGAATTCCGCTGATGAAATCTAACTTTTGATGAGCTCACAATTGAAAATAACAAAATATACAATGAATCAGTCAACCATGAGTGAAAGCCATCAGATGAAATAAAGGACAGCAGAGAGCAGAATTATTGGATATACTAAAACGTAAGTATGGTTAAAATAATTAAAGACATAAGGAATTGAATATATGAGAACATGTGATTTTTTAAAAAGATGAAGCAGATTCATTTAAAATAAAAAATACAATAACTGAAGTCAACAGTATAACAGCAGATTAGAGAGAGAAAGAAGAGAGATTTCAGAGTGAAATAGAATATAAATCTACCAAACAGAATATAAAACTACCTAGAACGAAACACAAAGGTCTAAAAAAAAAAAAAAAAAACAAAAAAAAACACACACATAAAAGAGCGGCTAAGAGAGGCAGAGGAGAGAATGAAGGTTCTGAAAATGTTCATATATAAATTCTACAAAGAGGAAATATAAAGGGGAAAGGCAATGTTAAATGATAAAATGGCTGTTTTCCAGACTTGTATAAAGACATGATACCTCAGAATTAGGAATCATGAGTTCTATGAATGGTAAATAAAAATAAGTTCACACTATAACATTGCAGTGAAACTTCATAATACCATAGACAAAGGGATGATCTTAAAAGTAGTCAGACAGAAAAGACAAATCAAATGCAAAGGAATAATAATGAGACTGACAGCAGACTTTTCTACAGAAGCAACGAGAGTCAGAAGACAATGGAATAAAATACGAAAAGTGCAAAAGACGACATAATTAGAACTTACTACTCAGTTTAAATATAATTCAGGAGTGAGTGAAAACTAAGATATTTTCATATAACTGAAAGTATTTACTTCTAACATATCCTTGCTGAAAGAACTTTAAAAAGTCATACTTCAGAGAGGAAAACACTGAATCCAGAAGAGGGAGGAAGAGACAAGGAAAAAATAGTAAAGAAAGATACTACAGTCATGTGCCACTTAACAATGGGGATATTTCTAGAAAGGCTTCATTGGGTGATTTTGTCACTATGTGAACATCACAGAGTGCACTTATACAAACCTAGGTGGCATAGCCTGCTACATTCCTAGGCTATATGGTATAGCCTACTGCTCCTAGGCTACAAGCCTGTACATAATGTTACAACATGAGATTAAATCAAGCACAAGAGAAATAGATGCATTCAAGGGACGGGGTAAACACGAGATGTACGAGGCTGATGCTGGTGGAACATAGCATAATTTTACAGCAAACAAAAGAAAAAGTACAGAGAGTATACTCTAATGATAACAGGTATAGTATAGTAAATACATAAACCAGTAACATAGTCGTTTAAACCAATAACATAGTCGTTTATTATCATTATCAAGTATTATGCACTGTACATAACTGAATGTGCTATACTTTGATATGACTGGCGGTGCACTAGGTTTGTTTACAACAGCATCACCACAAAATTTGGGTGATGTTAAATGGCTACGACGCCACTAAGCGATAGGAATTTTTCAGCTCCATTATATCTTCTGGGACCACTGTCATATATGTGATCTATCATCAACCGAAATGCCATTATGTAGCACAGTGGCACATGACTGTAGTGAGCACATTACTAAATCTAAACAGCATACACACACACACACACACACACACACACACACACTCACTCACTCATATGTGTGTGTATATATGTATATCTATCTATATCTATATCTATATCTATAGAGAGTTGGGGAAGGCTTAAAACAAGATTTAACTAAAAAGGCAACAATTACACATAAAACAGAAATGGAATTATGTGATTAAACTAATTTACAAAAGGCCTATTTTTGTGGAGGAGTGTGTAAAATTTTAAAGAGGAACCCCAAAAGCATAGAAAAGGAAGCCATAAATTTCAAATCAGTATTTTAAAAAGGTGAATAAAGAAAAATTAATCAATCCAATTGAAGGTAAGGATGGAGCAAAAGGCACAGAAAAAACTAGAATCAGTAGAAAGCACAAAATAAGATGGTAGAAATTAATAAAAATATATTATCATATATTACGTAAAAATATAATCACAACAAATGCAAATGGATTATTTGCCAATTAAGATAGAGATTGTCATATGAGATTAAGCAACAACAAAATCTAGCTACATACTCCTATGAAACGCACTGTTTTATAGGAAAATTCGAAAGTGAAAAGATGGGAAAAGATATATCAAACAAATGTTAACCAAAAATAAAGTTAGTGCAGCTATATAAATATCAGACAAAATGTATTATAGATTAAAAGTATTATTAGGGTAATGAGGATTACTGTAAAAGAATAAAGTGAATACTTCTCCAGGAAAATACAATTCTAGACTCATATATGCAGTCTCAAAATATATAAAGCAAAAATTGTCAGAAATACATGGAGAAATCTGACAATGTGAAATCTTGATAGATTTTAATACATCTTTCTCAGCAACAGAGAGACCAAAAAGGCAAAATATATAGAAGACATAAATAACACAATCAATAAGCTTGATTCAATAACTCTAACTAGATCCTACGACCAACATTAGAATACACATACTCCTGTGAAGCAAACATGGAACATTTCCAAACATTTATTGCATACTTGGCCACAAAGCAAGTCTCAGAAAATCCAAAAAAAAAAAAAAATCAACAGCACATTCTACGTTTTCTTACAAGGCAAAACTCAATATGAAAAAGATAACTTTAAAAAAAGACCCACACATTGGAAAGCTAAAAAGCACTTTTTAATAACCTCATGGATAGAAAAATAATAATAAAAATCAGAAAATATTTTTAAATGTTTAAATACTTTAAATATTTAAGTTAATTGCAACCATTATCCCATGAGGAGCAGACAGTACCATTTATCTTTAGAGGAAACTAGCTAATTTGTTTGGGAAAACTGTAGCTGGCTGGTTCATCAAAAGCCAATTCATAGAATGACCAGATAGCCAAAGTCACTATATTGAAAGTTAAACCACTGAATATCAATTAGCAGAAAAACCAATTTCAATTATTGAGAATATGTTTAAAAGTTGTTCTATCCGCACTCCTGCCTTTGTCCCTGTCCAGAAATGCCAAATAAACACTTGAAACTGAATTTATAACAGTTTTCCAAAATTATTTTGCAATGCAGGTACAGAGGCAGAGATGGATGCAGGAATAGGGTGAGTTAAGGAATCTTAAAGTTAGGGATTCAAAGACTAAGGGTGGGGTGTAGAGAGGAGCTGAGAGAAGCGACAAGTTACTGGGAGGCCGACCTCAGTGAGAAGGTGGGACACAGGCTCCAAGCAGACAAGGTACTTACCACAAGGTCTTGCGGCCTTTTGGGATCCTGAGATCAGATGCTGACTTTTAGGTTTTACTTTTCCATGTCGTGAAATCTTTGTGACATCTTCAGATCCTCCTACAGTCGGCCACACATACACCGGTCCTGTGTCAATGATTCCTTAGGTATTATCCACAGAAGTTTACAGCTACCAATCTAATGTCAAGAGGCTCCAATCTGGAATGGGGAAAGAGAAGAAACTTTATTCAGATAAACAGTTAGCAAACTGAGGAAACACAGTCTCAGGTGGAAACTGCAGACAGAAGGAAGTCACCTTTTATAAAGTTCCCACCATGGTTCCTGATTGGTTCATTTTTATGCAAATGAGGAACCCAAATCTGCACAGCGTAATTGGTCCAAATAGTCCCGATTGGTTGAAGACACTCTTCTGATTGGCTAACTGATTGTTCTGTAAAGATGGGCAAATAAGGATATAGATGCACAGTCCTGATTGGATGGGCAGGTCTCAGCTCATTGGTCCGAGGATTCCAGGAATTCCTCCATAAGGGTGGGCTCAGAGGGCCGCAACAGTGCAGAAGCTTCGCAGCTCGTCTGTGACTTCCCTGAAGTGGTACCTGTGGTGCAGGAGAAGGTTCTGCCAGCTTTGTTAGGGTTTTGGGCCCAGTTAACAACAAGGAGTCCTCCTTGGCAGATACATTCCTTCTTACAGCCACAGTATGAAGGAGGAGCCTTTGCCCAGGGGTGGGGCTAGGCAGTGACTGACAGGGGGCTCCTCTCGGCCTTGCCTTGGAGACCCTGCAGGCCATGTCAATACTGTACCTCAGAGTTCTGGGAGGTGACCAGCAACAGGCCAGCAGAGATCCAGGGCAGGCCAGAGCTGCTTCCGGGACCTACGCGGGGACTGCGTGGTGGGGGGTTCCCCTTCTCCGAAAGTTCTGAGGAGGAGACCTGTGCGGATGGGACGCAGGGCAGAGGACTCTGGGCAGCGGCTTCTCTTCCCTGGTATCGTCCCCCCACTTGCTCTACCTCTGCGAGCTTCTGCCTTGCAGAGCAGGTTGAGCCCCTCAGGCCCACTTCTCGGAGCTGTTCTAACGGGGTCCGCCTCCAGCCCCGAAATAAGGCTCCGTGTGTTCAGCCGGGGCTCTCCCCGCGGGAGTCCGCCGCTCTCCCTGGCTTCCTGCCTGGCGGAATGGTGGGGCCCACGCTTAGTTCACGCCTCACACATTTATTCGAGGTTACCACAATGAACCAAACAGGCCAGTAAATAGTCACCCAAGTTACAATGACACATGGGTCAATGCTGTAGTGAGTGAGGAGGCGGGGTGACAGATCTCAAGATGCGCCACGGTCTGACAACCACTCTTGCCCACCCACGACCGCGGCCCTGCGCCGTCGGGCCTGCAGCCCCCTCTCCAGCCCTGGAGACCCGCTCCCCACCCCGACGCCTCCCGGGGTGTCTTGGTCACGGTCGGTTTGAGAGGTGCGCCCTCTGGGGGAGGCGGGTGCCTTTTCATTCGAGCATCCTCACCTGGCACAGAGGATGCACTCAGTAAATGTTGGATGAAGGAATGGCTAAATGGATGGTTGGACGGATGGATGAATGCGTACACGCGTGCAAGCACACCCTGAGCAAGCCACCAGGTGAGTCGCGGCGCCTAGCCCCTCCTGGCAGCTTCGCAGGGTCGCCGGCTGAGGCGATGAGTAAGCGGCGCCGCAGCGCCTCCTGGGAAGTGTAGTTTGCGCCTGCGCACCACGAGCCGCCGAGGCCAGGGGTCTCCGGGCGGAAGCAGGACCGCCCCTTCTGGGACGCGGGGCGTGTCCACTCCCGCCCCTTCTCTGCAGCCCGCGCCTTCGGCCCCGCCTCCTCTCGCGCCGACCTCTGCCGTCGCCGACGCTGAGGGTCGCGCGACAGGTCGCGGGCCGGGGAGCTGGCGCCCGGGACCGCGCCGGAAGCTGGGAGAGGAGGCTGGGTCCGGGATGGCGCGCCAGGTAAGGCGAGCCGGGACCCCGCCGTAAGCCGGGGAGGAACGACGCACGCCCGCCTGGGCCCGTCCGCTTTGCGGGGCACGGCGCGGCCCCCGGGGACGAGGAAAGAGTACGGGACCTGCCAACTTTGAGATCGGGCTGTGCGGGGCTGGGCGGGTCCAGTGCGCAGGATTTCGTGTGAAGTCCAGACCTTAGGCGACCTCTCCCTACTCCTCGCCTGCAGTATACACGTACAAGACATCTCTTCACCTTTGGGAACTCGGTCCTTTGGGTTAAGCATCGCCTTCCCTCGTCTTGGCTTCTTTTAACTAATTATAAATTATCCTGGGAGTGGTGGGCATGAAGGCCTCAGGGAATGAGTAAATCTGATACTTTTATTCTTGTATTCTTGATAGGATCCTGGACCCCTGGGGAGGCGGTGAGACATGGAACTAGGTCCATCCCACCACTCCCAGGTTTTATCCTCTAAGTAAGCTGTGTAGCTCCGAGAGTTGAAGGGATCCGAGAGTTGAAGGGAGAACCCATCTGTCAACCTGGGCACAGTTTGAGCGAGTTGCGTGCAGTGCTGTGAAGGTGCTAGGAAAATGCGATACCAGTGTGTGGGGGGTGGGGGGAGTTGCCACATGCTCTTCTGGAAGTCAGTTCTGTAATTGTGGTGGCTCATGAGCTTGGGACAACCTCAGGCAACAGACTCCATGGTTGGGGTATGGGGGAGGCCTGGGGCTCGGGCCTGGGGCAGCCTGTGACCAGGCAGAGCAGTCACTGTGCCAGGACCTTGGTGTTTTTAATGCCCCACAAACTTCTAGGAGGAAGAACAGCCAGGTAAATTGAATGCTGTAGGAGACTCCCTTGCAGCTCTGGCTGTCCAGTTAAGAAGCCCAAGGACACCATTACTCAAATATGCCTACTGGTTTCGTGCTCCCCGCTCCCTGGTGACACTTGGCCTCGCCAGGATGGAACCGGCCAACTCCCCCGAGATTGTGCCCACAGGTGTCCATCGCCTTCCAGGACCTGGCTGTGCAGTTCTCCAAGGACGAGTGGCAGCTCCTGGGGGAGGGACAGAGGGAGCTCTACAGGGACGTGATGCAGGAGAACTATGAGGCGCTGGTGTCCCTGGGTGAGCTGGCCGCGCCCTTGGGGCCTCTCTGGGGAGGTGCGGCAAGTGTCCACGCTGAAGCGCGGAAGGGAGGCTGGCCCCAGCACCAAGCATGTCAGAGTTGCCCTGGGACCGGCCCGGCCTTAGTTTTCATCCACAAAAAGGAGCACCGTCTGAGGCGGTGTTCCAAGAGCCTTGGCCCAGCTGGGGGCCTCGCTGTCCTATTAGGCTGCGTGGATCCTGTGGACGCCCCAACGGTCCGGGCACGCTTCGGCGGGGCACTGAAAAGCTGTGAGACACCAGCAAGGTCGTCTCTCAGGTTCTGATGCTCTGGTCCTTGGGGTTTGGGCGTCACACAAACGTGTGTGAACGGGAGCAGGGGTGTGCAGGTACTAGGCCGCCTGCTTGATTGTACTTGGAAGGATGGAGGCGAACTTCTATTCCAGGGGGACTGTCCCTGTTTTTATTCCCAGGGACAGCTGAGCCACTCCCCCTCTCTGCCTTCCTGTCTCCCATGGAGCCTGGAGGAGCCATGAGCAGGAGCCAAGCTGGTGAGGGACAGGAGGAGCCTCCTAGGGACAGTGCCCCAGGTAAGTAAGCTTGGCGGACAAAGGCCAGTCCCCTTTGGGCATCCTGGTCACCCAGGGCAGCCTGTGTCCAGGTGGACTCACTCTCATCGCTCCCACAGTGTGATCCTCAGCCCCCAGCTCCACTCCTCAGGGAACACTGTGACCTCAGCCCTCCCACCTCACTGCACTCCCGACCCCTGCCCCTCCAGGATCTGTCACTCACCGCCCCGCTCTGCTGGGAGCCCGGCACACTGTTGCCCCTTGTATGATGTGCTCAGAAGAAACCTCGCGTCGCCCTTGGGGAGCGTCATCTCTCCAGGCCCCCTTCCTGCCTCTGCCTGTGCGGAGCCAGCGTGCAGCTCCGGAAGATGCTGCCACAGGGCCAGCATCTGGAGACCTCAGATGGTGGATGTGGCCCCTGGGCAAGGCCGGGAGGTTAGGGGACGCCAGGAAAGGCAGAGGGCCCAGATGGTGGCAGGGGGTGGGAGGCAGCCCTCCTGGTGTCCCCCGAGAGGAGTGACAGAGTATAGAAGAATCCAGGCACCCTGGCTCCCAGCCCACAGTTTTGGCTGTGCCAGTGGGCAGGTCACCGGGCCTGAGTCCCCTTTATGTCACGGACACCGGTCTCTCCTTTGTCACTCCTCATGTGACGGGAGGATCATATGAGATGCTGGTTTGGTGATGAGCACGGAAGCGTGAGTGCTGAGCAGGCGTAGGGTGTGGGGGTTCACTGTGGCCTCTCCGGCAGGAGGAGCACCCCAGCACAGCCTGCACCTCACCGCCCTGGTGCAGCTGGTGAAGGAGATCCCGGGGTTCCTGTTTGGGGATGTTGGCCCTGAGAGCCGGGGTGCCAGCCTGGACGAGGAGCGGGCGAGCCCCGAGGGTGAGTCGGGCAGTGGGGCAGCCTCTCTGCAGTCCCCAAGGTGAAGTCCAGGCTGTGGGCAGTGCCGCGCACCGTGTGCCAGGCCCGTGGCAGAGTCACCCCTTTGCACAAAACCCCAGCAGCATGTCTGCCCTCAGTGCACACGGATAGTTGGCGAGATGGAGGCTTCTGACTTTTCTCGGTGGTTTCTATGTGGCTTCATCCGCACTCTCGTGGCCCCTGCCACGTTGTGCCCTGCGTTCTGTAGGTGAGGAAGAGGAAGCCGTGCCTTGTCTGAGTGGCCAGTGGGGACCCAGGTCCCCCTCCCAGCCTGTGCTCTTCCCGCCTCACCCAGCTCTCCCTCCCTGCCCGTGCCATGCCCTGCTCCCTCGCCCTTCCCAGTTCAGGCCTCACCTCCTCGGGGGAACCTGTCCCCACCAGCCCTGGCCTGTAGGGTTCCTTCGAGCCTGCTCAGTTGACGGTAAATGAAACAGGTAGGGGTGGAAGGGATTGTATCAGAAGAGGACCATGGCTGTGAGTTGGCGTTTCAGGGCCCAGGGAGGACAGTGCAGCACGTAGGCCTTGTCTTTGGTCTGTACTGTCAGTGGCATGCGGCAAGGAAGGGCTGGGATCAGACAACGTCAGGGGTGTTTTACCTGTCGCTGGGCTTACATTCCAGCTTCCAGTGTCTTCTCCCTCCTCCCCAACAGCAGCTGTGACTGTGGAAGCTTGTCCTCTCCGAGGCCTACCTGGCTGCCTTCCAGACACAGCCGTCAGCCGGCCCGGCCTGGCCATCATGCCCAGTGGCAGGCCATCATCCAGGGTTCACCTGGATCCAGGGGGCAGGGGAGCCCCCTCTCCATCAGTGAGTGTGACCTAGCAGGGGCAGGGGCTCCGACCCTGGAGTCAGGGGACCAGACCCTGACCCCTCTTCATTTTCTCTGGGACTCAGTTTCTCTTGCTGCTAAACAGGGACAAGCTCCCTGGGGAGCAGCTCAGGTCGTCCGCCTCTGTGTGTAGGCCAGAGGAGCCGTGATGCTCGGTCCCCGGTGGCCTCTCACCCAGCCCTACTCCTGGAGTTGTGCATGCTCACGTTGCTCACGCTGTTCACACACAGTGAGCAGGGGACGGTTCTAACACGCAGGCCCAGCAGCAGGTAGCATACCTGTGCTACCTGAATCACCTGGTCCGATTCTCAGACCTTTTCGTAAGGGCAATCCTAAGAGCAGAGGAGGGCAAGGGTAGCCATTTTAATTTCTGTATGGTCTCACTTTATTTAAAAATTTTTTGCAACATCTTGTTTTGATTAAAAATATTTTAAATTAATACAGAATACAATGAGCATGCC
Organism: Eonycteris spelaea; assembly: GCA_003508835.1. NCBI lineage: Eukaryota > Metazoa > Chordata > Mammalia > Chiroptera > Pteropodidae > Eonycteris > Eonycteris spelaea. The sequence continues at coordinate 1,779,567 of PUFA01000116.1, read as the reverse complement.
TGAAAAAATACCCCGTTTAGCCTGTGGTTTTAGGCGTGGTCTGGCATCTTTGCTCTGGGGTTCCATGTGCCCACATTCGAGAAGCATGAGTGCAAGATTGGGGCCTTTTTGTTGAGGCTGCTGGTGTCCCCTGCTGAGCCAAAGTCAGAGACTGGGGTTGGGGGAGGGTCCCGGGTATTTGGAGTGAACAATTTTGGTATTTATGGTTACACCAGGGAGAAACTGGGAGAGGACCCCGAACCCCCCGCCTTCCCCAGGCAGGACTCCTGGAACAAGTCGTGCAGGAACTGGCTCTGCCCCAAGTCCGAGTTCCCAGGACTTGGCTGCCCCCCAGGGATGTAGGACTGGAGAGGCCTGTCCTCTGGGCACCAGGTCTGGGGCAATTCCCCCGGGCCAGGAGCCAGGCCTGGAAGGGACTTCGTGTCTCTCCTGCTATAGATGCTGCTGACCCACGGAGGCCTGCAGGGGAGGAAGGCCCCGAAGCCCCAGGCCGGGAGCGCAGCCCTCCCACCTGTAGCCCCGGCAGGAGGAAGAGCCACGGAAAGCAGAGAGAGGGGCCGCCGGGGCAGGTGAGAGGCTGGCTTTCCTGAGGTGGGACCCGCCCCAGGGCTGAGCGGGGCAGGGAAACAGAGGCGTATCATGTGGCTCCTCCATCTGGGCAGGTGCCATCCCCTTCTCCTGGGTGGGAAATCTCAAAGACTGCCACCATCAGGGATGCACTGAGCTCGGCCGATCATGCGGCTCCCCCAGGAACCTCTCCTGGGAACAGCCCCTTACAAGGCATCATCAGCTGCCTAAAGAAAAGCCTGGTGCCTGGGCCCCAGCGCCCTGAGACGTCCCCAAGCTTGCCCCCACCCCTAGTGCGTCGTGGCTGACCAGGCCAGAGCTGGGTCTGGGGGTCTTCCCTGGGGAGGCGAGTCCCTGGAGACCTGTCTCCTCAGGCCAGGGTTTCTGAAGCCCCAAAACTCAAATTGCCTTTCCGTAGGTATTTCCCTATAAATCGAGTGCCTTCTTGAAGGATCATTTGTGACTTGACTGCTTCAGTATCATCAGGGTCATATTTCTGAGCCCCGGGTCCTTTTCTGTTCTTCACGCATCCTAGTGAGGGACTTCTGAGTGAGGGCTGACACTAAGTGGGGTGCTCGGTGTGGACTTGGGGGATCAGGGCAGCGTGGTGGTGGCGGGAGTGCCTGCCTGGAGTCTGTCACCTGTTTGCTGTGCAGACTGTGAAAGGCTCCTGCAGCCTTTGAGCCTCAGTTTCCCCACCTGCAAAAGGGCGTCACTGTTCCCGCCTGAGGGTGGGTACAGTAATGGGTTTATGTGTACGTTCCCAAAACGTAAGCCCTATTCAGGGCCCAGGAATCGGTCCAGAAGTGGCGACCCGTCAGCTGCCTCCTTCATCTGCAGTTGGGGTCACACCAGTGCTGTGCCTTCGCGATGCACCTGCACAGCTCCCCTTCTTTCTCCGTCTGGTTCTGGGGCTGTGTAGACAGGCAGTTATAAACCGGCCACCAAGAAGACAGTGGCCTGTGCGAGACCAGTGAGTTGCAGGTGACCCACGTGTCCAGGTTTTTGGCTCTGAACTTTTTTAACTGCTCACCTGATTGTCCACTTGTTTGTTACAAAAACTAAGCACACCGGGCTCAGGAGAAGATCTGTGTCTTTTTCTGGCAGTGAAAACAGAGGCAGCGTCCGGGGATTGTCCTCTCCAGGGTCTGCTGAACTGTCTGAAGGAGATCCCAGCAGCCCGGGACACTCGCCTCAGCCACTCAGGGTCTGGGGACCCACAGCTGCAGGAGGATCCAGGGGCCTGGAAGAGGAATTCTGGAGGTAAAGGCCTCTGGCTGCGCTGGGAGGGCCCTGGGCGTCACCCATTCTTTCCGCCGCTCCAAGCAGGACTGTGGGTGACCCTCCGCAGTAAGACACTCAGGCCACGTGTCGGCATTTCACGTGGGGTAGCCAGATGTCGGGGATCAGCACTGTAAATGGAGTTCGTGCAGGAGGTGCTTCAGCATCCACGATAATTTTCCAGATTGTCTCTTAGAGTAGGAGCCAAGTTCCAGGGGGAGGAAGAGAAGGCAGGCGGGGAGAGGAACTGAGAGCGGAGGGCGGTTCCAGCCCAGCAGACATTCGGGGCATGTTTGGATGTGGGGTTCTCATCAGCGTCCGCGTGGACTGGGGTAGCGTTTCCACACCCGACAGCTTCTCGGAACACTGAGGGAGTCAAACTGAGTCAGATGTGCTGGTTTCGGAGGAGACTGGTACTGCATGGGGAGGGCCGACTTGACACCCTTGGTGGAAACCCCTGGAGGTGCCCCAGGGTCGGGGAGCTTGGGGGTGGGACAGGGTGTGCGAGTTGTTTCATCTGCTGGCACTGAGCAGGGACTATCTCAGAGCTGAGACAGCTGTGGAGGCCAAGGGCCTTGGGAGCCCCATCCTAACCCTGCAGGGCCTCATGGTGGGCTTCCCACAGGGCCCGGACCCCTCCAGACCTCTCCTCCCTGCCCTGGCCCTGTCGTGAAGGTGGAAGATGGCTGGGGCCAGAGCCCCCAGTGCCAGCATCCTGTCAGCTCGGCAAGTGGACCCGCAGCCCCTCTGCTAGCGGTAGCCCGGGGGACGATGGAGATGCCAGTGGGATCCGCGTGCCCAGCTGGGGCCCCACAGCTCAAGGTGAGGCCTGGGTCGTCTGCTCGAGTCCTCATGGGGTTCCCAGCCCCCCATCACGGTTCTGCCCACCCACATGGGAGGAGCGGGTCCAGTCCACTGGGGAGGACCCAGCCAGCACCCTCGAGCATCTAGCCCCCTCTCTTAGTCACGTCCTCCCTCATCAGGCCCTGGCCCGGGAAGCCCCCCGGAGTAAGGACCTGTGTTCACAGGGGTTTCCTAACTGGCAGGGCCGGCCGCTGCATCCACCTGGGTGTCCCCGCCCCACCGGGGCCTGGGGGTGCAGTGCGTGTCATTCTCCCAGCAGGAACAGAGAGCAGACCAACGTCCCCCACAGTAGGGTGTTCTGCCTGGCAGGCTCCCACACCTGGCGCAGGATTCATCACCCTGCAAAAGGCGGGTGGGAGAGCCAGCCGGGGGCCAGGCCAGGGGACCTGCCAGAGATGGTGATAGGGCCATCTCCCCTGTCCCAGCCGGCAGTGCCTCGAGCTCACCCCTGGAAGCCCTGGAGGCCTGTCTGAAGGGCATTCCCCTGAGTGGGTCGTTACCTCCCCAGCCGCCGGCCACGTCTTGGTTCCGGAGCCCCCAGCCTGGAGACCCCGGGTCTCAGAGGCCCGAGCTGCAGCCCCGTGGATCGCACAGTCAAGGTAGCCTGGGACGTGGGCTGCAGGTGGCATGTATCCCTGCCACGGCACAGGGCGGAGATCACTCTCATGTCCTCCTTGGCCTGGGCCTCGAAGCTCACACCTCTCTCCCCACCCTACCCGCCAGCCCCGCTTCTGTGCCTGCCTCCAAACAGCTCCCGGGCTGGGTGGGGGCCAGGTGGACTCTCCCTGCCCGCTGCCTCGTCGAAGCCCTTATGTCCTCTCTCCAGCCCCTCCGGACCAACGCCCGGCGCATGTTAGCACGCTGCGGCTTTTCAGTCAGCAGCCTGAGCTGCCGACCCGAAGGGGAGACCCCAATGGGAGGTCCTTTGGGCCCAGGGGACCTCCAGTGGCTTTTCCCATGATGCCAGCTCTACCGTTTCTTGCAGAGGTGACCGTGGGGCCTCTTCTGGCTCTGGGCTTGCAGAGCTTCATGAGAGACAGCTTGGCTCTTCCCCCAGGACCCCGTGGCACCCCCATCAGCTTCTCCTCGTCCAGCAGTACTGACGGGGACGTGGATTTCCAGAGCCCAGAAGGCAGCCAGGGGCGCAGGCCTGGAAAAGGTGCGTTGGCCAGTCTGAGGCTGGGGTCGATCCTGGGAAGGGGAGGGAGGCGCCCCAGCCCACTGTCACGTCCAGCCTGCCCGAGTCCGGCCGCCAGCCCCAGTGTGAGAAGCACAGCTGGGTGCCCAGGCAGGAGAGACATGGGACTTGCTTTTCTGTTTTAGCTACTTGGCTCAGAAGGGGCCGGGCAGCATCAAAGATCTCTTTAAAATAAAAGGGGTGTCTCTTAGCATCTTTCTTACCTCAGCCACTAAGAAGTAAGTACCTGTGTTATCAGACTGATCTCCGACTTGGAAAAAGTGTCATGAGGTTCATGGAAAACCACCTTAAAGAGGGTGTCTGGTGACCTGTGTCTCTCCAGGTCACACTCTGCAGAGAGGCATCCATGGTGAGCTGTCGCCTTCTTGGAATCTTGCAGGACTCTCCAGTGTCCCCCCTCAACCTTTTTCCCACCTGTACAATCCAAGTGCTCTTGGTTGACCTTGTCACTGCCCCAGGGCTCACCTCTGTGTCCTGGCCTCCCCTGTTGTCAGTGGAGAGATCTAGAGCTCACCCAGGACTCTGCACCCAGCCAGCCGGGGCCCAGAGGGCAGGACCGGGCCCCCCGCATGGCCTGGATCCCTGCACCCTGCCAGGCATCACCGACTCGGGCGTGGGGCTCCTTCCTCCCAAAATGCAGCCCACTTTCCTAATTCTTAGTCTTTAATCGGCAATATAACTCGTGGTCTTGTTCAAAAGCCGCAAAAGGGTATGTAGGAAAGGTGACATCTCCCTCTCCTGCCCTCCCTGATTCACCCCTGCTGAGTTCTTTCACCTTCAGAGACCTGCCACTGGCCGAGCTTCCTGGCCCCTCACAGAGGCGGTGGCATTTTGCGCACGGCTTCCCCACCTCGCTCGGCTTCCCCACCTCGCTCGGCTTCCCCACCTCGCTCGGGGCCGGCACTGCGCTCCGGCGCTCCCGCGCCCCGCCTCAGCCTTCCTGTGCCCTCCAGCAGCTGCACGGTGTCGTGGTCAGCACGTTTCTCTCCCGCAGATCCGCTGTTGACAGACCTTGTTTGCTAAGTAGCCCAAACTGTAGAGAGTCTGCGTTGTCTTTCAGAAGCACCCCCCCCCGGTTGCCCCAGGACTCAGCACTATCCCCTGAGGAAGGCCATGTTTGGGGTCCCGACAAGTGGCACTTGCGCACTGCAGCCCCACACGACCGCGGCGTGTCTGGTGGTTTTTCTTCCTGTCCCTGCAGCAGCTAACACCTGCAAAGAACATGGCCAGAGATGTCAGCTCACGTAGGAAGGGCTCCTCCTGCTCTAGAATTTCGGCTCATCTAGGTCCGGTCGCTCCCATAGCTGTCGCTAGGAACATGACTTGGGCAGTTCGTTTGGTTTCCTCTCCTAGCTGAACCGCATCAGTGTTGGTCGGCCTTGACCTACCCCCCATCATACCCGGAGGCGAGGGCACCCTTGGTGTTTCCCCTCTGAGTGGTGAGGGCGGCCCAGTGACTTCCGGTCCTCAGGGCCGTCCTGTGGGTGAGGTGGGGCAGCAGCGTCCCTCACGGGTAGAGCTGGGTCTCCTGACAGCGGGCCTGTGGCCGGCCTCCCTCATCGCAGCCCCCGACCAGGCTTCCACATCGGTGGCCGAGACAGGCTGGCCCGGCTTTGGCAGGGCCGCCCAGAGCCAGGACTGCCACGTGCTTGGGGCCAGGTCTTGGTCCAAGGGCCCTGAACTGCCGTGACAGGTCCAGCACTCTGCGCCTCCTCCTGTGGGCCCCGCCGCCCTGGACAGGGCGCAAGCAAGGCTCCTGAGGTTCATGGAAGCAAGGCTCTGACGAAGTTCCGAATGTTGGCTTTTCACAGGAGGCCCAGTGGGCAGCTCTCCGCTCCAGGGCCTAGAGAACTGTCTCCGAGAGATACCTGCGCCCAGGTCACAGCCTGCCTGGTCCTGGTCCTCGGCAGGGGACAGGGGACCACGGAGAGCAGAGCCCAAGAACTGGACAGCAGAGCAGGAAGGTAAAGTACAGCTGCCTGGGTGTCTGGGAGCAAGAAAAGGCCCTCCCAAGCTCAGCGCCCCAGGCCCCGCTTCCCCCAGCAGCTGGAGGGCCTGCACCCACCCCTGAGACACAGATGCCCTGGAAATAGCCTGGGCAGAGAGGCTGGCCTGTGGCCGGAAGGCCAGAGTTAGGCCAGCGGTGGGGTAGGAGGGCTGGGGGTAGAACCAGGGCAGCGCCCTCTGCCTCTCAGGCCGTGGCTGCGGAGTGTCTTAACCATGGCTCTGCTGGCCCCACGTGCCTTGATGTTTGCCACAGTCACTGAGCTGTGGGGCTCCCAGGGATCCAGGTGTCTGGGTCCAAAGAGATTCTATAGGATTTGGGCAGCCCCTGAGGGCATCTGCAGGACCGGAGTGTGCCCCGCACCTGGAGCTCGTGTGTCCAAGAATCCGACGCTGACGGAGTTTCCCTCTGTCTGTTAACTCCGGGGGCTGACAGGCCTCTTGGCCTCTCATTAAAGCAGGACTGAGGGGCGATGCCTGTGATCCAGTCCGTCTGGGACCACGTGGGGGAGACGTGCCCACCAGGAGCCTGAGGCCGGCCAGCCCGCAGGCACTCGCCCCCAGCAGTGTCCCTGCCTGCTGCCAGCAAGGGCTCAAAGACCGTGCGGCCACCAGGCCAGGACCGTGGAGGTGGCTCCCAGATGGTGAGCGGACGTCTCCCCGCCAGCGCTCACTGGCATGTGTTCCCTCCAGATAAAGCCTGTGCCAGGGGAATAGGTTTCCCTTCCCGCTATGTTCCTCTGTACCTCCCCGGTCTGATCCCCGTTCCCCAGACTGCTGGCTGGAGCATGTGAGCCGCGTCCCCTGCGAGCCATGCGCACGGTCCCCAAAGACCGCTGGCCAGGGCGCTCGGACTTGTGCTAAGAGAAGATAAAGTCTCAAAGTACGGAGAAGAAGGGTGGGCGGAGAACACTGGCTTGATCTGGCTGCGGGGATTGTGGGGATTGTCCGGGGGAAGGTCTCATTTATCAAGGTGGGTTCCCAGGGCAGAGGGTGTTCCCCCTGCTGCCGATCCGCTTAGTTTAACCCACAGCAGAATTCTGGCCTAGCCCTGCTGAGCGCCGGAGACTTTGGCTTGCTTGAATAAATACGGTGTGGCGAATACTCCCACCAGAGAAGAGCTGGCTTCGGGGCGTCCTGCGGACGTAACTGAGCCTGTGCTTTGGACTGCCGGTCCTCAGTGCAAGTAGGAGGTGCTGCCCGGCTTGTAAGACCCAGGGCCTGGCTGGAGCCAATGAGTAGTGGCTCCAGGGACTTGAGACTTCCGGGACCCTGGCCGGGCTCTGGCTTTGCTTCTCTCCACCGTCCACAGCCAGAGGGGGGCTGTTCAGGTCCACCAGAGCTTGTCTGGGCCATTGGCCAGACCAGCAGAGACCAGCTTCCTGCTGGTCCTCAGCCTGAAGGACAGAGGGTCTTACGTTGTCGTTTGCCCAGGGACAACCACCACGCCCTCCCCGCTCCACTGCCTGGAGAACTCTCTGAAGGGGATCTTGCCTGGGAGGCCCCTGCGCTTCGCCTGCTTGGCTGGCCCCGGCCTCGGCCCGGCCCCGGCCCCGGCCCCAGCCCCAGCTCCGGCTCTGGCTCCAGCTCCAGCTCCAGCTCCAGCTCCAGCTCCTGCTCCTCTGAAGGTGACCAGAGGCCGGAGCCTGAGCCCTGGCAGCCACTCCCGCAAGGTGAGCTTGTCCGGGAGACGAGGGCAGGGAGCTGTGCCCCAGGCTGGGGCCACGGCCCTGACGCCAGCTTTGTTTGTGATGCAGAGAGGGACCCGCTTCCCAGCAGCAAGGGTCCTGGCCCGCCGTCCCCACGCTCCGGTGGCACCGCCACTGGCAGCAGCCCTGGTGATGGCCCAAGGAGGACAGAGCCCAGGGACCACTTCGGCCTCAGTGCAGGTGAGCCTGGGGTCTCGTGACAGGGGTGTGTTCCCAGGAGGGCCCCAAGTCCAGAGACTGGGTTCTCTGAGCCCTACTGCTCACTTTCCCGACTTGCCAGAGAGTTCTCTCCGTTCGTCATGCTTGAGTTTCCCGTAAGACGAGCTGTGTCTGAGAGAGGAGGTGGGCTGCTGAGGTGCGCGGGGTCCCGGGAGTGTTCATTAGAGTGCCTGACGACGGTAAACTCAATGCGCACGTACTGTTAGACATCACGTGCACACTTAATGGCGTGTGCGCACACATACACCATTGTCAGCCTCAGCCTATCTGTGCTGCTCTCAGCTAGGAACCCTGAGGAGCTCACCCGGCTGTGTTCCCCGTATTTCTCAGTGAGTCCCATAGGCATTTCCTGTCCAGGGCCCATGTTCAGGCTGGGCCTGCCCCGTGGTTCTCATTACAATCATAGGACGCACTTCAGCAGAAGTCCCCCGGGAGCTCTGAGGAACAGGGTGTATTAACACACACAGGTCCTGGAGGGCGCAGTGAGGTGGCGGGCTGGGGCTGGGGAGGAGAAAGCACGCGGACCTGGTGCTGTGTTTATTAGGGTCGAGGGCGGGGTGCTTAGGGTTTGTATTGGCTAATTTAAACATAAGAGCCAGAATTAGGGCTGAAGGAGAAGCGGGGTCACTTAGTGATGTTACGTAGGTCACTCAGGGCTTTCTGAAGGAGGGATGTTCGTGAGGGGTGGGAGGCCGGTTGCTTATCGTATTGCTGCACTAGTAGCTGTCATACAGTGGCACTACGCTCGTCCAAGGGGGATGTCTTGACGTGGATACCGCAGTCCAAAGCTTAATGTCAGACGCTTACGGTAATGCTCAAAAGCTTAACGTCAGGGACCGAGGCTGGGCACGTATACATATGTACATAGAATGATGATAATATATATTAAAGGTTTGGCAATAAAAAAAACTGTGTCAAAAGTGAGGTTTCTCCACCTGGGAGAACTTAGAGGCTGTCTTGTCAAGAAAGCTGGAAACCCTGCCTGCTGTCCCCGGCCACCTCACTTCTTAGTCCCAGCCTGACCCAGTGTCTGACCCGGCAGGAAAAGCAGAAGAGAAGATGGGAGGCAGGTCCCAGTCACCCAGGAGAGACGTGTGCTCAGAGACCCCAGGCCAGCCTGGTCCCTGGGGCAGCACCCGAGGAGGTAGGGGTAAGAGTGCCCGGTCGGAGGGGGGTTTCTGTGAACTCAGGTTGGTGGCCCGTGCAGTCCTTGGCCTCTGCAGGCCCAGGCTGTGCCCAGTGAGCCTGGCAGGGAAGAGCAGGGTGGGCAGGGCATGGGCCATGGGGTGCCCCCAGCACACCCCTGGAGGAGCCTCACTGCAGGCGGGACCTGCAAATCACGGCCCTCTCCACCTGCTCCGCCCGGTCCCCTCTTGACGGTACAGCCAGGGGCATCGTGCCGGAGCTGCACAGGACTCCAGATAATCCAGGCCCTCTCAACACACGCCCCAGCGGGCCATTGACCAGAGTCAGGCTCCCCAACAGGCCAAGTGTATCCACTTGGCATCTCATTTAACCATTATGTGAAAGTTGAGAATTTGATTTCTTTAGGTCACACCCAAATTTCCCCATGTCAGAATGGCTCTGTCAGAACGACGTGTCTCTCCCCAAGTGCTCTGTACTCTTTCCACAGGGGCAGCTGGGAGTCCCAGCCCCATCCCTCGGCCAGAGAAAAGGCCTGGGGTGGGGCCTTGCCCGCCTCCTGGGTCAGCACCTGGACCCCTGTCCTGGAAGCCCAGGGTTAGTGAAGAATCTGGGGGCCTGGGGCCTGGACATGGAGGACCAAGTGTCGCAGGTGAGCTGGTGGCTTCCCCATCCCCTCGAGTTGTCAGGAGCGCCCCCTGCAGGCAGCAGGGTGGGCACGTGTTAGGTGTGTGCCCAGCCGCCCACCCCTCCCGCTGACAGCTCCTTCCCGCAAGGCAGGGTGGCCTGCAGCCGGGTCACAGCTGGGAGAAGTTTTTCTTAATACCCTTCCAGGCTTGTTTGGGTCACAGGTAAGGAGAGTCTCACCTTGAACTCACTTAGGTTGCTCATTTCATTTCAGTGTTTTCTTGACAGAAGTAGCTGGCTTTTTCATAAAAGCATAGATGAGTTTTTGGAGGCAAAACACAAATTGAGATGTGTACCAGAATAGATACGTCCAGAATCACAGGTTAGGGTTTGAGGGGACTTAGGTGAGGAAACCTAGGTCCAGGCTCAGTGAGTGACCTGGCCAAGGGCATCTGAGAATGTGAGATGTTCCACACCGCACGGGACCCCGAGGATGTGCTTCCCTGAACCACGTTGGGGATACATGGGAGGGCGTGGGGCCTCCTGAGGCACTGTAGGACAGGCGCTGGGATCCTCACACCATTCTTGAAGCATGGCCCGTGGTGGCTCCATCGCTGGGCCACAGGTTGGGCTACTCTTGACAGGCAGCTGTGTTAAGGGCTCTGCGCTGGCCCGAGGCTGGCAGGCCCCTGCTGCTCCCTCAGGAGTGTGCCCCTTACCTCAGACCCTGTCTAAAGAGCTTGACCAGGCAGCAGTGGGGTTCTTCAGCCTCTAGTCGTCACCTTTTCCTCTGACTAAAGCCCTGGAAGTCTGAAAAGAAGCTTCTAGGCAGGCGGGGCTCCGAGGGACGTGGAAGAGCAGGTCCGCCCCTCCACCGAGGGGCAGCGGGACTGCCTTGTGAGGTTCGCCCGGGGTGGAAACCAGTTCCAGGGCAACAGGGTGAAGGGTGATTTAAGACTTAAGACCCTGTGACTGCAGCTTCGGAATTAGAAGGATGGAGGTCAGGAGAAGGAACCCTTGTGGTTTGCTTGTGACCAGCTGCACTGGGTGCCGACGCAGACCCCGGTCACCCCACTGGCGGCCCCAGGCCCCAGGTTGGACTGGCCCTCCAGGGCCTTCTCCAAGACACTGCCCATGGCCTTGGCCTCATGCTGTCTGCTGAGGCTTCTCCAGGCCCTGCCCACGGATTCCCTAGGGCATGGTTATGGGACCCTCAGGTGCCATCTGTTCCCAAAGATGGCACAAAGAACCCACCAATCCTTTCCTAGAAGGTGAGCAAGGCCAGTGTCCTAAGAAAGCTTGGTTACCATGGAGAGCCAATCTGTGGTTTATCCTGCCCGTGAATTTGGGGAACAACCAGGAGACCTGGCCATGGTTGATGTCGCGAACACTGTCATCGATATTTCCAAGCCCGAGTCATTTCCTTGTCATCTAGAGCCAGGCCTTGGCGGGGCAGGATGCAAAGTGTGTTAGTTCAGGGCACCCCGGGGAGGGGAGAGGTCCCGACAGCCTGAGGGCTCTCACCGCACATCCCTGCTCTGGTTTCAGCCGGGACCGGAGGGAGGCCGCTTCCCGGGGGCCCGCCTGAGCCGTTGCCCTCAGCCACTGTCCCTCCCGCGTGGCCGCCGTGTTCCTGTGGGGGTTTCCTGCAGCAGGAGCTCCACGGCCTCAGTGCCGCCCTCTCGGAGAAGCTGGACCAGCTGGCCACGGCCCTGGCAGGCCTGTCTCGGGAGGTGGCCAACATGAAGACCCAGGTGGATCGGCTGGGGAGGCGCCCGCGGGGCCCTGGGCCCAAGGGCCAGGCCTCCTGGCCATGGGCCCTCCCTCGGGGCCCTGCTCAGAGACACCTGCCCTACTGGAGACGGAAGGGCCCCACCAGGCCGAAGCCGAAGGTCCTGCGCGGCCAGGCGGAAGGCTGCCGGGCCGGCGACATCTCCGGCCTCTCCCACGGGGCGCTCCACCTGGTGCCCCCAGCAGAACCTTCCGGGCCCAGCTCCAGCCCTTCCCTGCAGCCCCCGTATGCGGCATGCAGCCGCGCCACGCTGACTCTGCACCCCGCCCTCGGGCTCACCGGGGCCACCAGAGCCCCCCGCCCCCTTCGGTGCCTGCTGCCTTCCAGATGGCCTCTCCTGCCGCCAGTGCAGACGCAGAGCCGCCCGCCGCCGTGGCTGCACCAGCCGGGACTCGGAACTGGCCCAAGGATCCAAACGGCTTGTTGACGGGGTCCAGAGAGCCCTCGAGGAAACTGTGGGGTGCGGAACACAGGGACCTGAGGTGGGGGGCCCCTAGCCACCTTCATCAGCTCAGTCCTGAGAGAGCTCTGCCCCTGGCTGCCTCTCCTAGGGCCTGGCCCACCCCCACCCCCGCCCCAGCCAAACCTTCCCTGTTTCTGGGCAGTGAGGGGCTGGGTGCCCCCTGGCCCGACCGCCCCAGACTCCAGGATGCTGTTCGGCTGCCACGTGGGGCTTATTCCGCAGCCGTGCCGTGGCCACCGCGGCTCAGGTTCGTTCAGATGTCGCTTCCTCCTGCCTTTCCCAGAGTGTGTGGGGGGGTGCTGGCGGACACGCGTGCTTACAGCACGTGTGCCCACAAGGGCCACCTCTTCCCCAGCACCCGCCTCCCTGATCTCGGCTTCCGGGTAAACGTGGGCAAAGATTCCCTTTGGGAGAACTCTGCCTCCTAGTCTAAGCTGAATTTGCCTCTGGATTCCGACCTGATCTCGGCTTCCGGGTAAACGTGGGCAAAGATCCCTTTGGGAGAACTCTGCCTCGTAGTCTAAGCTGAATTTGCCTCTGGATTCCGAAACTTCCTAAAGAAGTTGGCCGCTAAGGGAAGGCCCCAGCTCCGCGGCAAGGGCTCGGTGGGTCACGTCAGGGCTGAGCAGCCTGTTCCCACTGCTGGGGGCAAATTGGCTTGGCTGCCCACCCTCCACACTGTTGAGGGAACGCACCGTCTTCCACAGGGCTGGAGACGATCGGCTGCAGGACGGGGTCCCAAGGTGACTGGGAAGAGCAGCATGCGTACTGTTTCCTGGGGCGCCAGAGCAGGGTGCCGTGGGGTGGACAGCTCAGCATGTCCCCGGGCCAGGCGGTGGCACTGGCTCCCGAGTCCGCGAGGGAGACTCCCAGGCTCCTCTCCTGGCTCGTTGGGGGGCGTCTTCATGTTCTCATGGGGTTCTACCTATGTGCGTGTCTCCAGACCTCCCCTCGGCGTAAGGACACCCACCATACCCTGTCTCCAGATAAGGTCGCACTCTGAGGTACTGGGTTAGGGCTTCAACATGGACTCGGGGGCACAGTTCAGCCCCTAACACCTGTAAGCGACTGGGCTAGTCTCGGCTTCCTCTTGGGAGAAGGAAGCGTGACCCACCAGTCTCTAGGCCAGAATGGGCTGCTCTGGGCCCCACCCCTCAGGTGGCAGGTGGCATGTTGGGAAGCTCACCTGTCACCTACCCACCTCATTTCCTCCAGGGTCAGATCTTTTCCCCACCCTTATGTTCCCCCCATGTCCTCATTTAGTCTGGAATCTCTGGGAACTGTCTGTGTATACACGTTACCCAGGAAGGATGGGCCTGGTATGGACTGACTCGGTCAGCTCCGCTCTCGGGGTCCTGGGCTGCCAGTGCTGGGCCCGGCCAGTGCAGGGCCCGGGAGGGACTAGCCGTGATGGCTGCACAGCGGTGCCTCGTGGCTGGCGCGTGTCCGAAGCCGGGGTCACGGGATGTACAGGGTCTGGCCTGTGCTCTTTGCTGCCCCTGTGCAGGCAGCAGGGGGGAGGGGCCGGGGAGACAGACTGTCACAAAGTGGGGACAGGCGTAAAAATGTTCTCAAACGAGCAATCTTCACAGCTGGCTGTACCCAATGGAGAATACGGGGCAGGAAAGTTCTAGGCTTTCCACTCAAGACCTCAGGAAGGTGAGCCCTGCTCCTTTTCAAGCTGTGCAGGGAGAGACACTGGGCACATTTCAGAGCTGGCAGACCGGGAAGGGGACAGACTGGCAGGAGGACAGAAGGAGGTGCCTCCCCGCGTGCCCCAGTCCTGGTGGCACCAGCCCTGGCGGTGAGAACGGTCGCCCCCCTCAGCCTGAGCAGCCCCCATGCCCTTCCCTGCCCAGCCGCGGCAATAGGTGGGCCACTGTCTGCCATCATGTGGCGTTTCAAGGCTGGGTTCTGTGGACTTCGCTAATAGCAGCTACCGCGCAAACTGCGGCAGTGCTGCGGACGAGCGAGCTCAGCATGTAACGCGTGTGGTTGCACAGCTTTTCGCTGGCGGGGCCAGGAAGAGTAGCCAGCCCCCTGCACGTCACCTCCGCCAGGCAGCTTCCCCGCCCAGCCCTCGCCTGCTGGGGGGGACGAGGATACCGAGTCACTCTGGTCTATGTGGTCTGAGCCAATCAGACTGACAGGAAGCTCAAATCTTTTATGAAAAGAATGTGGAAAGTGAGAAATAGAGCGAATGGCAAGCTCCATGATCTGCAGTGACATTTGCCCCACAGGTCCACTGCCGCACAAACCAGAACCTTTTAATATAATTACTAACCGAAGAACTGCCTAGAATCACCAATTTGGTGAAAAATCTATATGCAGCTCAGGATTCTGTTGTGTGTCCTTCACCTGCTTTGTGAGGAAATGTCACTTTGGGAGCAACTGAGGGGCCTTTGGAACTCAGGAATTTCAGGGGTCTGTGGGTAAGGGGCAGAGAAGGCCCTGGCTCTGCCTGTCACTGCCCTGGGAAGTAGTCTAGAGGATGGCTCTGGCCGACCTGGACACAGCCTTCCCCCCCGTCAGGGGTCCTCCAGTGTGCCATCTGCCACCTGCCAGCCTGGCCACTGGCATGAAGGAAGGGACGGTCCTGCTTCAACGGATCAAAATCAGAGTGAGCTCCTCACATGTCCAGGTCGCCTCTGAGGCATCCAATGGAAGAGAGGCCGCAGTGGGGGTAGGGGGTTAGCTGCCCGTGACACCACATGATGTCACTGCTGCCTCCTAAAGGAGCTTGGCTCACTTACTGGAAGACCAGACTTGTGACCTTGTTTGTGTCTTTGTGTTTTAGCTGTGGCTTCTGTAAATACTCTACAGTTGGATTTTATTTTTGAATACAACTTGATAAAATTTTTGTTCCTTACTTGGAGCCCTTAATTGATTTACATGTAATAAAATTACCAACGATTTGGACATACCATCTTATTCTGTGCTTACTTTTTTCACACTGGGTCTGGGCGTTTTCCCTTCTTTCCTGCCTTCTGGCGTGTTGACAATGTTGTGGGTTTTGTTTGTTTTCAGTCATTGTATTTGCCCACTACTGGCCTCACCATTTAAAGAACTAAAAGGAAAAACATCTAAATTTGCAATCGTGTTTGGGAAATTTTAGCATACCTTTCCCGGAAATTGATAGAATAAATCAGGGAGGATGTGGAAGATTTGAACAAGTCTATTAACAAACGTGGCTCGATTGATGAACGTATGGAACCCTGCACCACAGAATTACAGAATATATTCTTCTCAAGCATGCACAGAACAGTCACAGAGATTGACCACATCATAAACCTTGGAGCAAGATAAAACAAATTTAAAAGTATTAAAATTATATAGAATATTTTCTCTGACCATACTTTAACGTTTTAGTTAAGAAAAAGAAATGAGAAATTCTTATATATTAAAAAAAAAAATTATGCTCTCAAACCCATGTGTCAATGAAGAAATAGGAAATATTTTGAACTGAACTATAAAAAAGTACCATAGGTCAAACTTGGAGGTTAAAACTAAATCAGTATTTAGAAATGTATTGGCATAAATGCATACAAGAAAAAGGAAAGGTTAAGAATTTATGAGGATGTAAAAATAAGACAGCAAAGGAACACCCCCTCTCCAAAAGTCAAGGCCATGTAAAGGTAAGAGAAGAAATTAGTGAAATAGCATTCATGGAAGTAATAAAGCCAAAAATTGTTTAACAAGAAATGAAGTTAACCAGCTTGTGGTATAATTCATCAATAATAGAAGGCACAAATAACCAATCTCAGGAAAGAAAAAGGTGACATTACTAATAATGTTGCTACAGACCATATTAAAAAAAGATATTTCAAGCAATTTTGCCTAAAATTTGAAAATGTGATTAAACTATATACATCTCCCATAACAATGCAACTTTACAGAACACACTCAAGAAGAAACAGAAAGCCTGAAAGCCCCTTACCCTTCAAAAAAATTGCATCGGATCAAATTTATCTTGCCACGAAGCAAACTACGACCCAGAAGTCTTTACTGGTAAATTCTACCTTTCATTTAAGGAGAAGGTCATTTCTATTCCAGGGAACAGAAAAGTAGGCATTCCTCTTTAACTCATTTTGTGAGACGACCATAACCTTGAAACCCAAAGTTGAGGACAGTACAAGAAGACAATCACAGAAGAATCTCAAAAAAAAAATGTGCAAAGAAGCAAAAATTCTGAATGAGTCCTACAAACAATCTAGCAATTTATAAAGAGAATAAAACATCATGGCCAAATTGGGTTTATCTCAGAGATTCAAGGATGGTTTCAACAATCGAAAATCTCTGGCGATCTCCCACCACAATCATCAAGCAGGAGAATCACGTGACCATCTCAATTAGGTGCAGAAAGATGATCTGCTAAGAGCCAGCAGCCATAAACACTCGCTAAGCACACGACGATGAGAAAGGACATTTCTTAATGTGGTAAAGATTATCTGCCAAGAAAATAGAGCAAACATGGCACTTAATGGTGACATAGTGAAGTGTTTCCTCAGTTCTGGAATGAGGAAGGGAGGTCCAGTAGAAAACAGAAAACCCACGATAGTGGATTTTCTAACCAGGACAGGAAGGCAAGAGAAAAAGAAGATACGAAACTCCAAAAAGAAGGAACAAAAGGGTCATTACAAGCGACGTGACTGCTCACGTAGACAGCTGGAAGGAGTCTATACCTAACCATTAAAATGAATGAGAAAAATTGTTTTCATTAAGAATTTCCATTTATTGTAACCAAAAAAAAATTCAAGAATCTAGGCATAACCAGAAAAGGTTTATATGGTGAAAACTACTGAGCACTTTTTCATAATTTCCTTCACTCCTTATTCCTGACAGTCCAGGTAGATGTTAATCCTGTTATTATCCTGTTATTATCGTCTTTATTTTACAAAAGAGGCAAGGGCAGCACACAGGGATTAGTAAGCTTGCTCCCCGTCACAGAGCCAGTAGGGGACTGAGCCACAGTTGGAATGGAAGTAACTGCCTTCTGAGCAAAGTCAGGCCTTAAAACACGCAGGGCAACAGCACACCAAAAGCGGCACCTGCAAGCTAGGTTTGTGGAGTCTGAGGCAATTCAGGGAAGACAGGGGGGAAAGCAGATTATTTTTAAAATCACTCAGCTGCAACACTTATGTGTATGTTATTTGTCGAATGTCTGCTCCCTACAGCGGTTGGAAGCTCTATGAATGAGGGCAGATGCAAATTGCAGCTGTAATTATTCCAGCTGGGGGTCAAGGACAGAGCAGGGGTTCACTAACCATGAACCGAACACCTGAATGACGCATTTACTTGGATTCGAGACACCAGATTTAGGCTTGGTGGTGACCTGGACTTGGCCTTTAAGGTGATGAAGGGCGACGCCCTAGCAGCGGTCCGCATCTTGGTGCACATTGGGATCACTCGGGAAAGGTTGGAGAAATCAGGCCTCACGCAGATTCTAATTCAATGGGACTCCAGCGGGGCTGAGCATTGGTGTCTACCAATCATTCATCTCTCCGTCCGTCCATCGATCATCTTTACATACCTCTATCTATCTAGCCATATATAAAGACTCTACTAAAATATAACAAGCATACAGAAAACCTCACATACCCATTGGTTTTTTTTTTTTTTTTACGTTTCTAGGAGATGCTAGTGTGTCGAGACCCATTCTCCTTGGCAAAAAGGTAGAACTACGAAGTTGATTTGGGGGCTTTTCCCACTGTTTCCCGTCAGCCTGTCTCCTTGCTTTACCACAGAGAGCTTCTCTGCACCAACCCTCAACCAGCAACGTCGTACGTATTTATTTCATTCCAAAAAGATGTACAGAGTGCCGTTCCTGGGCAGGGAGCCCCAGGCGAGCTCATGTACCTTCACTGGATAGGATGGGGAGAAGGACGACAGACCCCCAGCAGGTGGGGATCTCAGGGGAGGGTGGGGGGAGGGTGATGCCCTCTCCGGCTGGGGGTCAGTGTCCCCAGCCGAGAATCATGGAACTGGATTTTTCCTCACCTCCTCAGCCCCGCCATTAATGAGACTTATCTGCTCTGAGTCCCAGGCCTGTAGAAAATCCTCATGCAGGAACTAATTAATCAATTAATCCAGTCTATTAGGCTAATTGCTCCCTCACTTTACAAGAATGTAAACTCTTGGCCTTTTACCAGAAATTGTCAATGGATTTTCAGGCTGTTGTGAGCAAAACAGGAGGCTCTTCTCAGTCTGAGATGCCCCTCACCGTCCATCAGATGGCGCGGGGACGCTTTCTCTTGTCACACCTTGGCACAGTGGCCGGAAGCTGCGTTTCTAGAATTCTGATTTGGGAGGGGAGAGCTGGGGACTGGTGGAAGAAAGGGGCTTCATTTCCCGGCCCGGGCGCCACCTGCAGGGGATGACGAGCAATTACAGATCAAAGCTACAAATGGCATCTCCCTGGGGCTGAAAGGAAAGCCCAGAAGCCTGAACTTGGTCCCTTCTACTCTGAGGACCTCCCACTGTCTAGCACTTGAAGTCACTCTGTGTGCGGTTCTTGCAGCGGGGGCAAATACTTGCCTAGCTCCAGCTTGGTCCTGCTGCCACCCTGCTGGGGGTGGGGAGGGGGAGCCGCATCCTTCAGAGACCTCGCCTGACCACAGGCCCTGGCTTCCCTAGCCGTCCAAGGGCTGGCCTCGACCTAGCTGGCTGAACAACGTCACCACGTGCTGCTTTCTGTCACAGAGTGTATTTCAGCCAGGCTAACTTCTCACTACTCCTTATGTCTACCTGAGTCCATGCCGTTCTTTCTCCTGACCGGAAATACCCTTCCTGGATTTTCACATTTTTATTTGACAAAGCCCGTGTTAGTAGCAAAGCCAAAGTTGGTGCCTCTGCCATGATTTCTGCAGTTAGAAGTGATAAGATAACAACGAGGACAGCTAACGTTCATTAAGCCCCTGCTAGGTCCAGGAATGCTGGGGACGATTTCAAGGTATTTAATCTATTTAATCCCCACAGCATCTTAGAAAGCTCATGGTCTCCATTTTACAGGTTCAAACACGGAGCATCAGAGCACTTCAGGAGCTGGCCCCGAATCACAAATCTAGGTGGGAGAGAGCACAGGATAGAGCCCAGGGCTGACTTCAGGCCAGGTTGTTGACCCCCACTCTTGACTGCTCCCTTCAGTTAGTCTGTCCCAAGTATTCCCATGTGACTACATTGTCTCACATATAATTCTAATCACAGGCCAATATTCCACGCAACCAGGGCGCCATCATTTGTTTAGACATATTTTTACCGTTGGGCATTTGGCTTGCAGTGAGCATCTTTGTGCTTGTGGATTTTTTTTCCTGTTTTGAGATCCCCAGAAATAGGATCACGAAATATGTAAATGTTAGGGATCTAAACAGGAAAGGCAAATCGCTTTCTAAAAGGTTTTTAGCATTAGCAATACTACGTAGCAGACACACACACACACACACACACACACGCATGCACAGATGTGCACGCGCACACGCACACATTCACACAGTTTACAGAAACACCAAACAGAACGGTCGCGTTTGATGGGAGATGGCTCAGTTCTCAGACGCTCCCACAGTCCCCTAAAGGGTGTCTGTGCCCTTTCTTCGTTTGCTGTCATGCCAAAGCTATTTTACTGTTATAGAATCAGGAAAATATAAACTTAAAAAGTCATTTGTAGAGTAAAGGACCATGAAGCAAGTTTGTGTCATCATTTAGCTTTTTTGAAGTCTATGATGCATCTCCATAGCTAATTTCCCTGCCTCTTACATGCCAGTGCAAGGGCCCTGGAGACCCAGGGCCACAGCTGCTGGTGTTGGATCCGAACTGTGCTGCCCTCAGCCCCTGCCCCCACTGACCCAGCTGGCTCGCCCCTCCCAGCACCAGGAGTCTGCCTTTCAGGCTCTCCTCCTCCAGCTTGGGCACAGTGCCAACAACCGCATGTCAGGCTTCTGGCCCCCGGTGGGTGGCACGTTGCTGGGGCAGCGGATACAGGGGCCTGGAGAGGGGCCCGGGCTGGTGGGGTCACTACGTCTGTGACGCAGAGGCTCTTGTCCCAGACTCTTACCCCCCTGCTCCATGAACACCTCCTGGGATTCTGCTCCATCCCCCCCACACACATCCTTTCTTGTGTTCCCCAGGGCCACCGGCCTGCCTCTGAGCCGTCTCCCATGTGACTCACTTGCTCGGACACCAGCACCTCTGTTCGGGATGTCACGACATATGTTTTCCGTGGAAACGAAGCTTCATCTTACTTGACAATTCCTGGCGATTTCAAATGACAGCTGACAGCCACTCTTCCACACAGACTCCTGTATTCCTACCTCAGGGTATGACCATCATCCACAATGGCTTCTGGAAAGGGGACATTTTGCAACAGATACCCAAACCCATTTCAGCTGTGGCACGCCTTTCCCCAGGTCTCTGCCACCCGCCAATGTGGCTTGCTGTTTTGGGCACTGGGCAGGAGCCCCTGTTCCTCTCTCTAAAGACAGACAGTGGGTGAATGTGACCACACCGCCTGGCTGGCCGAGAGCCTAGTCAAGGATGTCTCAGCCAGCTGCCTCCGCTGAGCTGACCCCGCCGCCTCTCTGGGTGTAATTCACTGCTTCTCATCCGTCTTCCGTGACCCCTCACACACTTCTCTTACACGTGGACCACTAGCTCCACCCAGCTGAAGACCCTGAAGACCCGAAGACCAGGAACGCGGGGATCTTCTCTGCCAGAGGACAGGGGAGTCTGGTGTTTGCGGTACAGGCTCGTGGGAAACACACATCAAAACCGCAGTAGAGATCACCCCGTGCCCGTCAGGACAGCGGAGGCCGGGGGCCGGGGCCCTCGTGCGGTGTCGGTGGGACTGGGAAGTGACGCGGGTGCTGCCACACAGTGTGGCCGCCCCTCTGCGGCTCCGAGAACCCCGCTGGGTGGTGACTGTGGCGGTCACTAGTGCCGTTTGCCCGCTTCTCCCTCACATGCAGGAGTCCGGGGCGGTGGGGCTGACCGGGGTGTTCTGACTTGTTGGGAAGGACAGGCCTGTGGCCCTTGTTCTCCCAGCTCCCAGGACAGCCAGGCCGGCGAGGACGAACCCCCACGCCACCCTCCTCAGGGGCCCGACAGCGTCCTCTTCTAAGTGTACCGCTGCGTGGAAAAAGATCGGAATGGTTTCTTTTGGGGACAATGGAAAGGTTCTGGAAATCCGTGGGTGATGTTCACATAACATTGCGAACGTACTGACTGCCGCTGGATTAAGATGGCAGATATCATGTTATGTCTTTTTCCACATTAAGAAAAAGGTTGGGAAGTACAGGTTTCGTGGAGATTAGGAGAGGAGTAAGGGCCCCAACAGGGGGATGGCAGAGAACGAGAGAACAGGATCCGAGGACCCGGGCAGTGCTCCTGGGGAGGGGCGCTGTGGGAGGGGGGTGTGGGGAGAAGGCCGCCCCACCCCCACCCCCACCACGCACGGATCCCAGCCCGTCTCTGCTCAGCTCCTGCTCCAGCCTGTGACTTCCACAAAGCCGCCTCTGTTCCCTCAAGTCTTCAGGGTCACAGAGCCACACGGCACTTGTGTCCTCTCCTGGGACCTTCATATCTCATTTTCAGCCACGTCGCAAGTTCCTGCCAGACACACTGGTGCTGGCCAAACGCCTCCCTGGCCGTCACGTGGCTGGTACACACTGGGCAAGGACTGGGTACTCTCTACCCATTAAGTAGGGCCAATCTTTTTTTAGAACAAGACCGGGGGGAAAATAAATAAATTTTAACTAATGAATAAAACACCTTTTTTACACAGACATAGTCAGCTTGTGCTTCGCCCCTCAGAGCGTTTTCACGGTCGTGCCCACGGTGGCTTGGGCCTGGAGTGGCGTGGCGGGCATGTACTGATTTCGGGGAGACTGCCACTGTCGGAGGCTTGAACTCTCTTCTCCCCGGGAACAGCCCTCAGGGATGTTATTTGCAAATGTTAGCACCATCTTCTGTCCGGATTGCCACCAGCTCGATGCCGAATGACTTCTGACTATTTGCAAACAAGCTCAAAGGACAAAGATACGATTCATGGAGAAGATTCAAGAGAACATGAAATTCTGGAAATGGCTGACACATAGGAGGTCTCCCAAATAGATGGCAGGATCTAAACCCCATTCTTACACAAGAATTCCAGAATGTTTAGAGAAATGGAAGCGTTGGTATAACCCACATAAACATTGCTTTCATGTGTTTGATTTTAAAGGCCTGCAAGGTTACTTTTTTAGCTAGACTCACACGCTCAGTGCCAGCCAGTGGGAGTAGTGAAGGCTCTGAGTACCCGCTCAGCCCCAGCCACTAGCTGCTAGATCATCAGGCTTTTCATTAGAGAAGCTGGAAGTCCAGATTTTTATGTGAAACAGCCAAGTATTTAAATGCTGCTGGAGCAACACAGTGGTGCCTGTTTAGGGCCACTCTGCCACATGTACTGAGCTCACCTGCTCATTCTTGGACATGAACCTTAACGTCCACTGCATTCAGGCCTGCCTTCCTCCTCCCTTGCCCCTCACCAGCCCAACATCAGCATAAACAATGTTATTGTAATGAGCACGCAGAGACCCAAGAGAATGAGCTCCCAGCTCCAAGACATACGAGAGGCACAGGAGGGGTCGCACCCAAGACTTCTCACTTAACCCAACTTGTTCCCCCATCATCCCGCTTCTCCCCTTCACTGCCAGCCGGCCGGCCAGCCCCAGCTCTCTGTGCTGCCCAGCCTCGGGAGGGACAGCTACAGAGATGTCTGGATCAAGCACCCATCCCAAAGACAGAACCTGTGGGGAAGTATGATGGCAAAGCCACTCCATGTGCCTTTAATGTCCTTCCCCTGGTGCCCAGCGGGGTGGTAGGTGGGGCCGCTGTTCTCAGACCCCCTTGGGAGAGCTTCGAACAGAGGCAGAAGCACTAGAGCTCAGAGCCCTTGGTGGCATGTGCCCCCTGTCTTATGCATTCCCTACAGTTCCCCCCTTCGACGCCTGGCATGAGAAATGCAGGCTCATCTTTCCTCCTTCTCAGATTTCTGAGCTAGAAGCAGGGTGCAGGGCAGTGCTTTGACGTTTGTGGTATCGTTTTGATTTGGTAGAGCAATTACCAGCAGCTGGCAGAATGGCACTCACACAGGATAGACTGGAGGGTCCCGCGCCCGGATTAGAGAAGAGTCTCATCCCCCAACCCATGTAACAACAGCCCCAGAGCTTTTGGGTTTCACTTTAATGACACCGTCAGCACACGCATGAGCATTCTTCCCTTCCCCCTGCAGAGCGTCCTGACTGGGGGGGGGGGGGGAATGGTCCAGGGAACTGGGTGCTCTCGGCCCGGAGCTTTCCAAGGACTCAGGCCTGAACTCTTCCCAGCGAGGGTCCACTGGGTGTTGTCTTTGTCAGAGAATGTCAAAAGTGATTGTCCTTTCGGACTTCCCCCCAGCAAGATGGAGAGGGAAGGAAAATGGCCGGCAGGGGCCAAGGTCGCTCCTGCAGCAGGGGGCGCCACCGTGCTCGCCCACTCGGGCCTGGGTCTTTCCAGCTAGGGAGCAACAGAAGGCAAAGGAAAGGGTCGGGAGGACAGCGGGGCTCAGAAGAAGAGCGGGGGCGAGGCCACCTCGGTGGGAGTGGGCCAGGCCGGGACAGGGAGGTCGGCGTCGGAGGCCAGGTGCGCGGCTTCGCCGTGGACGCGCTGGTGCCGCACCAGGTGGGTCTTGCGGCTGAAGCTCTTGCCGCACTGCGCGCAGGAGAAGGGACGGGAGCCCGTGTGGATGGCCTGGTGGCGAACAAGGTTGGTTTTGGAACTGAAGCTGCGGGCGCAGACGGTACAGGCGTGCGGCCGACTGCCCGTGTGCACCGCCTGGTGGCGGCCCAGGTGAGACTTGCGGCTGAAGCGGCGGCCGCACTGCGCACAGGCGAAGGGCCTGGCGCCGCTGTGGGCCCTAGAATGCGCGACGAGGTTGGGCCTCGAGCCGAAGCGCCGGCCGCACTGCGCGCAGGCGAAGGGCCGTTCCCCGGTGTGCACCCGCCGGTGGCGCGCCAGGTGCTGCCCGTGGGCGAAGGCGCGCCCGCAGTCCGGGCAAAAGAAGGATCGCTCGCTCGCGGGGGCGCCCTGGGGCGCCAGCGTGCTTCGGTGCGCGCAGGCCAGGGGCTTGGAGGCGGCGGGGTCCGCGCTGGCGCCCAGCGCGCACTCGGCGCACCCAAAGGGGCGCCCCTCGCTGCCGTGCAAACGCTGGTGCGTGGCCAGGTTCTTCTTCCAGCCGAAGCTCAGGCCGCAGTCGGAACAGACGAAGGGCTTGGGCCCAGGAGGGGACGGCGTCGGGGACGGGGCAGGGGAACCGGGCGAGGCGGGCACTTCGGGAGAGCGCGGGGCGCGGGCGGCCGCCTCGTGCACCTTTTGGTGTCGCACCAAGTGCTGCTTGTGCGTGAAGCTGCGTGTGCACTGCGCGCACTGATAGGGCCTCTCGCCCGTGTGGATGCGCTGGTGGCGGATCAGGTGCGTCTTTTTGCGAAAGCGCTTCTCGCACTCGGCGCAGGGGAAGGGCCGCTCGCCGGTGTGCGTCTTCTGGTGCGAGCCCAGGTGTATCTTCTGGCTGAAGCGCTTGCCGCACTCTGCGCACGGGTAGGGCCGCTCGCCCGTGTGCGTGCGCAGGTGACGGGTCAGGTGGGCTTTCTTGCTGAAGCGCTTGTCGCACTCGGAGCACGGGAACGGCCGCTCGCCGCGGTGGCTGCGCTCGTGCAGCAGCATGTGCGCGCGCTGCGTGAAGCTGCGGCCACAGTCAGGACAGGCGCAGGGGCCCTCGCCGCGGTGCAGCCTCTGGTGCAGCCGCAAGGTCAGCTGGTCCCGGAACCGCCGCTCGCACTCCCCGCAGCCATAGGGCTTCTCTGAGGCCGGGGCCCACCCGGACAGCGCGAGGCCACCCAGTGCCGCCGGAGTCCCCGGCTCCAGCTTATATGCGGCGGCCAGAGGCCCCAGGTCAGGCGCAGGAAAGGGGCCGGGGAGCAGCGACAGATGCTGAGGCCATTCGACCTCCTCTTCTGCCTCCTGATCCTCCTCCTCCACCTTTACCTTCCGAATCATCCACTCCTGCCCTGAAAAGTCAAAACAAGTCTGTTAAGCTCCATGTTTGTTTGTGAAACGTGTTTGTCAACAGGATCACCATGTCCTGGAACCTGGCTTCTGCTCTCTCCACTCTACTGGAAAGTTCCTGGGAATGACCAAATCCCAAGATCCCGCCCAGTCCTTTCCTCTCTGCAATCCCAGCGCTGGTGACCGCTCTCCCCCTTCCTGGGGACCTTCTCTCAGGCTGGGGCATGTCACTGAGGGCGCTCTCCTTGCCTCTGACTATAAATGTTGCTCGAGGCTGTTCTCGAGCTTCACTCTGAGTTCATATGGCCACAGTGGCCGCCCAGATCTCTCTGTCCAGCAGGTTTCTTTCTGGAACCACCGCCTCTCATCTCCAGTGGAGCCGCCCCTTCCAGTGTTCCCATATTGGCTGCAGTTCAGCAGCCTTACCACCAAACACCTGCCCTTCCCAGACCCACCCCCTGACTTAGGGGTGGGGACAGTGCAGCCTCCTTCTCCAACTGCAGGGCTGGAATCCCTTTCCCCGCCCTGACTCCTGCCAGTGGACCTTTGTATTCCTTCCTGCTGTCTCTCAAAGGCCACCCTTCCCCCACCTCCTGACTCACTCACACACACACACACACACACACACACACACACACACACCCCTGCTTTCTTAATTTTTGCTTCTACACCCAGGTGGGCAACCCCAGTTTTGGAAGAGGACTGAAAAATGGTGCCAACCTCTGGAGAAGCAGGGTGGGCCTCTGCGGGAGCAGGTACCAGGTGGGTTTCCTGGAACTTGGCCCCTCCCGGGGACTGGAATGGCCCAGCCAAGAGGAAGGAGCTCAGGGCCCAGACCTGAAGTGTCCACTTGGTTTCTCCTCTGTCACCAACCAGCAGTGCGACTTTGGTTAACGTATCTTTTTGCTACTTCTTTGAGCTAAGTTCGTTTGCTCAGGTGTAACGGTTGGGCGAGTTCAAGGTTCCTGAACCTGGTGCAGCATCATAATCTCCCGGGGAACAGTTACAAAACGCATCTCCGGTAGCAGGGCGCGTGAACTTGATCTTCTTTAAAGCTCCTACAGTGATTCTTATTTGAGAACCATTGAGCCAGATGATTCGAGTTCCTGTCTAGCTCCAAAAGTCTACCATAGCCTGAGCCTTGGTTACATTACACACGGACTGTCACGATTACATTTACTTTCAGTCTTTTTCCAATCCATCAGATCCAAGCAACTATTTACCCTATTGTGATACTGCTTTGTGTCACTCTTCCACTCAAGAACATCTGTAGCCCCTAATATTTACAGGTGAAACTCATTTCTCACTATGTCTGGAGTTCACCCCAACCTAGTCCAACTTTCTCACTACTCCCAAGGGTAAGCCACACGTCAACTTTCCTGCCTCAAAGTCTTTCTCGGCCTAGAATATTTTCCTATCCTCTACCCACCTGCTTTAGAGCTGAAGTCTTCACCTCTAAAATAAAGTGCAAATCAACCAAATCCTTGACAAAGCCAGTGCGTGAAGCTCCTGTATTTAAACTCCTATAGTGCTTGCTCCACTTACTTGTGACATGGCTTTATTGTTATTTGTTAATTCATATTAGTGTCACCTAGACTTTAGCGTCTGGAGGGCAGACATCTTGTGTTCTATTTCCCTATGTGCCTAGTAAATATGAGGACGGCCACCATCAACTGCATGCCAAGTACAGATGACACACCATGTATATATTGTTACAAACTTTCACAAGAAGCATGAAGCTACCCATATCCCCACTTACAAACTGAGGCTCCTGGAGGTGAGGGAGCCAATTCAAGACCACTCAGCTAGGAAATGTGGAGCAAGGGTTCAAGTGAGGTCTGTGTTGCTCTAGAACTCATCTCTTTCCATTCTACCTATCACAGCCTGGACCAAGTAGGCACTAAATAAATTCCTTGTGGAATAAATGACATCACTCAGGCAAAAGATGATGAGGTTGGTGGTGGTGGAAGCAAGTGATGGGTGAGATTGTGGAGAGAGAACCAACTGTTTGATTGCCCTGGGTATGCGGGAGATGAGTCAAACAACAGATTCAGAGCATTTGGGTACCACTGAGATTAGTGGAGATGTGGGGGAGGGGTGCATCTGGGAGAGATAATGTAAAGGTTCATCAATGTCATATGTCTTCATAGAAACTATATAGTTCAAGCCATGGACAATTCTATTTCCAGACTGGGGGCAAGAGAGGGGAAGCAGGACTTCTGGAGGAAGTTGAGGGGAAGGAAGTGAGGACTTCTAGCGGACGGTCCTCTTGGTGACCAGCCTCTTTGATTCCCATTGGGTGCTGAAGTCAGCAGCAGAGAGGTGCCAGAGCCTGGTCCATCTTGGGTTGGAAGGGCCTGGCATGGCTGCCTCATCAGATAGCAGCTCTTGAGTTTGCTGGGCCCTCTGGTGGGATGGAGCAATGGGAAGACTCACCTGGGCAGGAGCCCACAGGCTCAGCCTTTGCTGGTGTTCGTGCCTGGCCTCCTCTGCAGGGAGCCTCAGTCCGCTCAGTGTGGGCACCATCTTCGAGTCTGGGGGCCTCATGCCCTGGCAGAGAACAGACGACCTCAAGCTACCGCAGAGATCACAGATGGACAGAAGTCCCCGCACCCAGCCCACGTCATACCTGCGGGGGCTTAATTC
This sequence comes from Eonycteris spelaea, assembly GCA_003508835.1. Classification (NCBI taxonomy): domain Eukaryota; kingdom Metazoa; phylum Chordata; class Mammalia; order Chiroptera; family Pteropodidae; genus Eonycteris; species Eonycteris spelaea. The sequence goes on along the minus strand of PUFA01000116.1, from coordinate 1,751,983 downwards.
CCAGCAGCCTCAGCCTCCTGTAAGCAAGGCGGCCACTAAGGCCCTGCAGGTTGCAAGAGCCACAACTGTGAGAAGTTCCCGAAACTTCTGTGTGTGGACGATAGTGGAGGCAAGCAAGCGCCCTGCCCTGTGGCTTACTTGCGGTTCCTTGGAGGAGGACTGGGGACCTCCCAGCGACCAGCTGGACCCGTTCCATGACAAATCATTGGAAAAGACTGGGATGTAAAAAGCCATGCACGCCCCTTCCTTAGGTACCTTCTCCCAGTATCTGCTTAGCCACCTCCCTCGCCTCTTTCAAATCCTGCTCAGATCTGACCTTCCCAGGAAGGCCTGCTCTCACCACCCCTGCTCTGCTTTACCGCCCCCACAGCACACATCCTCTCTTACACAGTTCATAAGTGCACTTATTTCCACATTGGTTGGTGGCTGACTCCCTGCCTTCAACAGGACTAAGCTCCTGGAAGATAGGGGTCTTTGTCTACCTGGCCACTGAGGTGTCCAAATAGTGAGGATGCCACCTGGCACTTAGCAGGCTCGCAGTAAATAGCTGATGAAGAAAGGAAGACTCTGTCCTGAGCCGCCCCCCGCGGTCCCCACTTACTCACCCGTGGGCAGTATTCTTTCTTCCCTGGGAGGACATATCTGCTCCTGGGTATGGTGAGACCCTTCCCCTGGCTCGCTTTGGGGCGCCATCTCCGGCTGTCCCACAGAGAACCCTGTTCCGGGTAGAAAGCCAGGTCCAAGTAAAGCATCCGATACCAAAGAGGGTCTCGAAGGCAGGGGCTCTCCCCCCTTCCCAGCCCCCCCCCAGGAGCCCTCCCCAACCCGCTCAGGAAGGGTCTCTAGCCATTGTGGACGAGGGACAGCCAGGCTGCCCAGCAGCTTGGCCAGATATCAACCTCAGCAGCTTCGTGTTGAGTCAAGGACAGGCGAAGGCAGAGAGTAGGTTGAAATGTCCCCGAGCTCCTGAGGATGCCACGTGCAATGCGGTGTAGCAGAACCTCCAGTGTGGGCCGGACTGGCACCGACACCCCAATGAAACCAAAAGGGATGCTACTCTAAAGGCTCCTGGGTCTTGGGGGGTGTCAGGGTTGCAGTCTACAAGGATGGCTTTGCCTTCTTTATTCTAGAGAAGCAGCAGGCCCAGCACGCCCCTGAATCCCCCCACCCCCCAAGTTCCTTCTGCTCTGCGGGCTCACCCAGGGAGCTGAGGGCCTCCAAGGTCTCTCTCATGGCAACCCCGGGTAGCTGCTCCCGGGGATCGGGCATCAGACCCTAAGGAGAAAATACATCCTGGCTTATTCTCACAGCGGGTCCACCGGGGCCCTGGCTCTGCCCACCCTGCACGCGTGGATATCCTAGGAGTTCCAAAGGTAATATCCCCAGGTACAGGTGAGGGACATGAGGACAAGTGGATTTTGGGGAGCAAAGAGATCTTTCAAATTGGCGGAAGGAGAAGGCTTGAAGCTTTTCTGCAGCCTCTGGTCAGCTCTGGAGTCAGCTCCCACCTCTGCCCCCTCTTCACCTGGCAGGTCAGCCCATCAGTGCTGCCCCGGCGTGGTGGGGATCAATGGATTCTCTGGGGAGAGGGTGGAGGGTGGGAGACCAGGTCGGGGAGCGGGGGAACTTCATCTCCTAGGCCCTCCAGCTGTCACTGCAGGAGCTGGTGAAATAGGAGCCAGCCGAGGGGCGGAGGTGAGTGTCACTATTGGGCAAGTGGTAGGGGAGGCCCTCAGAGGAGGGTCCTCGCTGAAGGCAGGAAATGGCTCTAGCTTCCTCTCCCCCAGAAATAATGCTGCCTAGAAATCAACGCTCCTCCCCCGCTGGGCTTCCCCAGGCAGGGCCACCTCGCCCTCGTGCCCCCTTCCCGGCTCCTCCTCCAGCGGGTGCCCTGCCCCTCCCCCCAGCAGACTCCCCTCCCCCCAAATCTCTCTGGCAGGCTTCCCTCCGCGCTCCCTTCCCCTGCTCTCTCTGCCTTCCGCCCTCTCTCCGCACCGAATCTGGCTGGCTCCCCAGCTCCGCCCCCAGCCTCGCCCCTCCGGCCCCTCCCCCTGCCCGCAACCTGCGGGCCAACCCCTCGCGGCCCCCTCTTCGCCCCCCAACGCTCCGCTCAGGGCTGTCTCCGCGGCAGCGCTCCCCTCCCCCTCCCCAGGCTCCCGGCCGCCTTCGCCCCCCGCCCCCGGCTCCCGTCTCCATCCTCCTCCCTGGTGCACACCCTCACCCTTCCTTTCCCCCTCCTCTTTTCCTTCCTCCCAACACCGCCCTCCTCCTCCCAGGTTCTCCCCCACCCCGTTTTCCCCTCCCCTCCCCCTCTCCTCCCCCACTCTGGTTTCCCTTCCTTCTCCTTTCCCCACCTCAGTTCCCTCCCTCCTCCCGTCTCCCGAGCCCTCCCCCCTCTCCGCACACCACTCTCCTCCCTCCCTGCCGCGCTCTCCTTCCCCTCCGAGGCCCCCGGCTCCCTTCCCCCTCTGCCGCCCCAGCAGGCGCTCGCTTCCCTCCCCTCCCAATCCCCAGAGCCGCTCTTCCCCTCCCCCCTCCGGTCCGCTCCCCGAGCTCCCCTCTTGCGCTCTGGCCCCCTGAATGCTCACTTCGGACCCTCTCCTCCGCCCTGCCCTCCCCACCCCTGCCTCCCAGCACACCTCCGCTGCCCCGCCCCTCCCTTCAGCGGCGCCCTTCCCCATTTCTGCTCCCTACTGACTTCTCCACACCCCTCCCAAGTTTGCCTCCAGACCAGACCCCTCCCGAGCCACCTCCCCTCCTGGTCGTCCCCTGAGCCTCTGCGCCCAGACCGCGCTCCACGTCCCGGCCCCTCCCCGGCTCCGGGGCTCACCTGTCAGCACCCTTCTCTCCGCCCAAACGGCCCGATCCCCCGCGCCGGGTTTTCCTGCCCCCCGGCCCCTCCCACACCCCCTCTCCCCTCTGGAGCCTCCCCACTGCCCCCTCCGAGCCTCGCTCCCTTTTCCCGCCGGACCCCTCCTCCCCTCCGCAGCCCCTGCCCTTCCCTCCCGCTCCCCGTCACTCCGCTCTCGACAGCCCCGACACCCCCAGCCGTGCCCGCCCTCCCCCCTCCAGCCCGCGCCCCTCCCTGCCCTTTCGTTCCCCTCCACCCCTCCCCGCCCTCACTGCGCGCCCGCACCCCCCGGGCTGTCACCTGCGCGGCGCGGGCAGTGACTGAGCGCCGGTGTGGCAGGGGAAGCGGGCGGAGCCGCCGGGCGCCTCCACGGCCCGTACCTGGCGGGCGGGCGGCGGGCCAGGTCTCCCCGCTGCCGCCGACACCCCGCGCCCCGGCCTCCGGCCCTGGCCGGCTCTGCTCGCAATGGCGCCCGCTGCCCGCAGCTGGGGTGCCGACTGCCCGAAAGATTGACAGACTGACAGCCCCGAAACTTGGCGGGAGGGGAGAGGAAAAGACGCGGGGGGGAGCGGGGGAGCGGCGCCCGGCAGGGGGAGGAGGAGGAGAGCGAGGACGCGGGAGGGGAGCAGCGGGCACCGGCGGGCAGGCAGGGGCCGGGGTGTTCGCGAGCGGGGTCGCGGGCGGGCGCACGGCGGGGTCAGGCTGGCAGGTGGCGGTCTGGAGTTGGTGCTGGGCTGTGGGAGCTAAGGAACGGGGTGAGGGAGGGGGGAGGAAAGGGAGGAGTGCGGGGCGGGGAGCAGGGGTGGAGGAGGGAGAGGAGTCCGGGAGGAGGGGCACTCCGGCTTCGAGGGAGGGTGCTCGCGAGCGCCAAGGGAGGAGCCGCGGGAAAGGTGGGGCGCGGGCGGGGTGGGTGAGGACTTGGGGACCGGGAAGGGGCGTGTCCGGGGAGGGGAGCCACTGTGTGCGGGGCTGCCTTTGAATCGCGAGCGCCCGCGGGAGGGTGTGCGCCGCACTCGCGTCGTGGGATGCAGTCTCCCGCGTCGGTCGGTGCGGTCGGTCTGGCGAACTGCGGCTCCGCCCCGCTCTCCACCCCGATCCCACCCAGATCCACTCTGACCCACACTCTCTGGCTCCCAGGTCCCGAGGACCTGATCTGAGACCGGCCGCGGGAGCCGGGTGCCTCGGGGCCATAAAGAGAGGTCAAAGGAGGCAGGGCTGGGCCTCTGTGCCTACCACGAATGGGCCCTTCCAAGTAGAAATTGGGGGTGTGGGAGTTTCGACTCACGTCCCCAGGGAGAAGGCAGGGCTGGAGAGGAGTCACCTGGAAGGGAGTCGGGCTGGGCAGAGACTGAGGGCGGGGTCCAGGGGGCTGGGGAGCGGGAGTTATTTGCGCAGGCTCCCCTACAGGGCTGAAGCTCCCCCAGTCAGGTGTGCAGGGGTGCCCTCGGCCCTCACTGTCCTGGCCGAGGTTACCGTGTTTGTCCCGCCTTGCCACCTGGGCACCCCTTCATCTGAGAGCTCCCCACATCCTGTCCTCCTGAGCGCAAGTGCCGGCTGGTTACTACAGGCACCCTCTCCCTAATCTCTTCCTGCCATCGGCCCTGGGTTCCAGCTTCCTCCCGCCCACCCCCTTTGGGGGAAAGGGCGATTCTCTCAACCCAAGTGCAGCCTTATCAGCAGTGGTTGGAATCCAGCTGGGGGTTGGGGGCGGATGGTCTTTGGAGCACAGAGCAAGGAGCCTTTCCTGCCTCATCACAAGGAGGGGCTGTGGGGACCGAGAAGCATGGCACACGGCAGAGGCACCATCAATATTTGTTCATGTTTAGGACAGGAGGAGAAACAGGGAGCCGGTGGCAACCGGAAGAGTGTGGGGTCCCTGGGAATCAGCTGGGAAAGACCTTTCTGTCTGTCTTGGGGGGCTGTTTGGGCGAGTCAGCGCACAGCCTGCCCTGGGAGCAGAATGCATTACCGTGTGCTGGGTGGGCTGGGGCGCCAGCACCTGTGTCTCTCCTTGTGCTACCTGCGGTGGAAGTGTGAGCCTGTGAAGAGTGAGGGCGGGGGGAATGTCCTTGTGAGCTACGTGACAGACAGAACTGACAGAACCGCAGGGTGTCCCTGCCCTTGCTGAGGACTTCATTGGAGAAGTCCCCGAGGAAGCACCTTTTTTGGCCCTGGGGACAATGGTGGGTCCAGAAGAAATGCCTTGTGAGGCTCTGGTTCCCCATAGCCGCCTCACCTCCCGTGGGGGTGATTATGTGGGATGCTTGGAGGGACATCGGGTTTTGGGGATGGAGGGTTACAGAATCTGAGGCCCAGGCCACATTCCAGCCAGGATGTAAGCAGGATTCCCCCCAGGCGCCTGCTGCTGCCTCCTTCCAACCAGACGGATGCTGGGATTATCCCATCCGGCTGCCCTGCCTTGCCCCGGGGGCCCCTCCCGTCTCCTGCCCCCACCTCCCACCAGGCACTCCTCCCTGAGGCTTGCTCTCATTCCATGCCTGGGCTTCCTGCTTCTGGACCCCGCGGACCCTAGGTAGACCCTCAGAAGGAGACCAGGGCGGATCCAGGCAGTCACACATAACTGCCCCCAGTAAGAAGTCGGACCACCGAGGAAAGGGTGCCTGTCATTCCTGCATCCACATAGTCCAATCTCCCTGGAAACTGGGGTCCTTCCGCTCACTGACCCTCACTTCCAGAGTGCCTGGAGGGAGATAGAACAGGAGGAGGCAAGAAAGGGAACCGGAGGGAATCATAAAGTCAGAATTGTAGGGCTGGAAGACCAGATCTGTCATTTGGCCGTGTGACTCTTGAACATTTTGTGGGGTCATGTCCCCCTTGAGAATCTAAGAAAAGTTATAGAACTGCCTGCCTTCAGAAAAACGTGTGCACACACACGATTTCAAAGTATTTGTGGAACCCCGAGTCCCACCCAAGCATCCTTGGGAGGCCCCTGGAGTTTTTACTGGTATGGAAATCATGACCCAGAAAGGGACAGTGGCTTGTCCAGAGTCCGCATTAATTTGTGGTAGGGACTGAAGTGTGGAAATAGAGGCTCAGCGTGGCTGGCTGTGGCCTGGAGACGCGCGCACACACACACACACACACACACACACGACAGGGGCAAGAAGGGGACTGTTTCCAAGGAGAGCTGGCCTCTGAGGGGATTGTGAGACATGCAGGCAAGTCCAATCTGGTTCCCGGCAGCTGGTACCTGGCAGCTGGCGCCCGGGGCCATGGGGCTGAGATAAAGCCCGCCCAGCCCCAGAGCCCTGGGGCTGCCTGGGACTCACCAGGCTGGGTTGCTGCAGCCGGCAGTGTGGTGGGGGAGGCAGCGCTGGTCTCTGCTCTCCTGCTACACATTGCTCCCCTAAGCCTCATAGTCCCTCGAAGGTGACCTGTGGGGGCACCATGCTGCTCCCTGCCCTCCTGTTTGGGATGGCATGGGCACTTACCAACGGGTAAGCAGCCCTCTCCAGAAAACCCCCTACAACTAAGATCTTGTTCCTCCCGCCTCATGACTGGGACCCTGTGGGACCCCCAGACTCCCCTCCCAGCTTCGGCTTCCTCCTCAGCTCAGTAACTTCCCTGGGGAGCAGGATCACAGGACAGGGCTTCTTGGTGACAGAGGGGACAGTGGCAGCAGCTGTCATTCTCTTCATGAGCAGGCGATGGTGTGAGCAGACGGAGACCGTCCTGGTAGAGGAGGAAGTGGCCCCCCGTCAGGAGGACCTGGTGCCCTGCACCGGCCTCTACCATTACCAGCGCCTGGGCTGGCGGCTGGACCTGTCCCGGAGCAGACGTGCGGGGCTCTGTCCTATCTACAAGTGAGTGTGGGTGGGAGCCCAGGCTGGCTGCAGAGCAAGCCAGAAGAGCGCAGGACCCCGAGAGCTGGGGAGGCCTGGGTGGTGACCTGGAGAGGCAGGCATTAGGGAAGCAGGCCTGGGCGGGTTCTCAAAGGGCCGGCAGTGCGGGAGTGGACACCGCGGTGTGGGCATCTCGTGCCCGCTGCCTGTGCCTGCCCTCCGGTCAGCCTCCCCAAGTTTATCTTACTTTGCACACGGGGAAATGAAGACCAAGAGGAGGAAGCACATGGTAAAGCCACTCGGAGAGCAGGTGGCCAGACTGAATGGCCGTCCCAGGCCTTTCCTGGGGGTGAGGCTGGGCTCAGCATTAATGTCTCCTCCCTTCTGCTTGCTCGGTGGACCCAGGCCCCAGAAACCCGGCCTGCTGCGTGGAACCGGACGGTGAGGGTTTGCTGCCCAGGATGGGGGGGCAGCCACTGCACCCTGGGTAAGTACCTGAGGCTAGTCCAGAGCTGCGGTTTCATGGAGGTAGCGGGCTGCCTGGGGAAGGAAGCAGGGTCCAGGCTGGCTGACTGGGTCTGCCTCATTTTTCCCCCCTCTACCACCATAGCCCTTGCAGAAGCCACCCCAGAGGGCCACTGCTTTGCCACGCGACAGTGTCAGCCTGGGACAGGCTCAGCTAATGCTTCTGCAGGAAGCCTGCAGGAATGCTGTGCCCTGCCTTGGGGACAGAGCTGGAGGGATGGCCGCTCCCAGGCCTGCCTCAACTGCTCTAGCCAACGGCTCCCAGGTAGGTCCCCCGCCTGACAATAGGCAGAGTCCCAGCTGTCACCTGCTTCCCTCACAGGTGCTCCCACATGGAGTTCCTGAGCTCTGAGCCTTTCCTCAGGGGGTCCGTAGCTCTTCCCTGTCCTTTCAGATGAGTCCCCTCCCTGCCCTGCCCACCAGAGTGACCATGCCAGTCCACCTGGATCCCGCCTCCTCTGCCCTCCTCCCCCACACTCAGATGCTCACAGTGGTGCATGTCCTCCAGGTGGCACGCCCTCTCCAGCCCTCCTGCAGCCCCTCCCGGGGGCCGTGGCCCAGCTCTGGAGCCAGCGCCCGCGTCCCTCGGCCACCTGTGCCACCTGGTCCGGCTTCCACTACCGCACCTTTGACGGGCACCACTACCACTTCCTGGGCCGCTGCACCTACCTGCTGGCAGGGGCTGCTGATTCCACCTGGGCTGTCCACCTCCAGCCCAGGGGCCATTGTCCCCAGCCTGGGCACTGTCAGCTGGTGAGGGAGGAAGATGAGGATGGACACAGGGCGGGAGCTGGATGTGGGAGGAAGAGATGCTGACCTGTCGTCCACGATGCCCTCCCGCCCAGGCCCGGGTGATGATGGGACCAGAGGAAGTGCTGATCCGGGGAGGAAATGTCTCTGTGAACGGGCAGCTGGTACCTGATGGGGAGTCTCGGTTGCTCCCTGGTAAGGGACAGTCTGCCCGCCCCAGGGTGGGACTCAGAAGGGCAGTAGAAAGCAGCTGGGCACTGACCCCCACTGCTCTTGGGAGGCATTTGGAAATGTGGGAGCCAGCTGAGAAGCCAGAGGTTGTTGATCTAGTCCCCCGCCCACCCCTGCAACTCACGCTCACTAGTCCCTTCACAGTGTGACCTCGGGCAAGTCCCTCCACGTAACTACTTAACCTCTCTGAGCCTCGGTTTCCCCACCTGCCTCCCACAGTGCGTTTCATGCTACTAGATGGGACATTCCCCTACCGGAACTTTTGTCCTGGTGGGGATGCAGGGAGCGAGGCGGGGACGGGGTTTCGTGTGCGTGCACACGCACGCACGTGTGTTTTGCAGTCTACTCTCTCACGTCTGTTGTGTTCATGAGCTTCTCAAAAAGGGCTGTGACCGGAAACCCATGGGGTCTGCTATCAGGCTATAAAGTGCAGGCTTCTCTAGACCTGTGAGAATCCTCGTCTCCTCCCTCCCCTGGGCAGTCTGAACCCCCATGCGACGGTGGGAGGGACGGCGAGTGTGACTCCTTCCCCTGCCCAGGGCTGAGCCTGCAGTGGCAAGGCGACTGGCTGGTGCTGGCCAGCGGCCTGGGCGTCGTAGTGCGGCTGGACAGGTCCAGTTCGATCTCCATTTCCGTAGACCTCGAGCTCCAGGGGCAGACTCAAGGCCTCTGTGGGGTCTACAATGGCCGTCCTGAGGGTGAGTGGGGAGTGGCAAGGTTGCTGGGGTGGGAGGGAGGAGGAGACCCGAGGCCTCAGACCAGCACCTGCGCCCCGCCCTTCCCCAGATGATTTCTTGGAGCCAGGCGGGGGGCTGGCTGCACTAGCTGCTACCTTTGGGAATTCCTGGAGGCTCCCTGACTCAGAGGTGAGACTGCCGGCCTTGGGGAGCCTGGGGTCCCTCGCTCCCCACCTGCCCGCCCACTCCTGGCTCCTCTGATACCTCCAAGCCTCTGCTCTGTTTCCGTCAAGTGATGAGGCCTGGCCTTCTCCCAGGTCCTCAGGGAAGGAAAGGCAGGCTCGGGGGTCCCATAGGAGCACAGTGTAAGGTGCTGCTCCTGCTGCCTGCGTGAACTGACCACCCAGGGGACACACTCACTGATCTGGTCACCAAGAAGCTTTGATTGACTAGCTAGTTATCAAACCTCCTGCCTATGGGTTGACAGGGATCTCGGCTCTCCTGCCCTCTACTTGGGCATACCACTTTGCTGCCCACCCCCACCCACCCACCCACAGCCCCAGGATGTCTGGGCTGCTGGTCACATCAGTGGGGCCTTAAAGCAGCTATAAGGGCAGTGGCCATTTTCCTGGTGTCCTTGTTAATGTGCCTTATCCCTGCCTCCTGGCTTGACTCCAATTGTCCCAGCCTGGGTGTCTGGATGCGGCAGAGGCAGCCCAAGGCTGTGAGGACCCGCTGAGAGGCACAGAGGCAGACATAGGGGCTGGCCAGCTGCGGGCTGAAGCCCAGGATGTGTGCCACCAGCTGCTGGACGGTCCATTCAGGGAATGCCACGCCCAGGTATGGGTGGGGATGGAGGTGGTGCCCCGCCCAGCACCGAAGGGGCCAAAAAGACAGGGTGCTAGGGAGATTCCAGAGGGGGAATTTGGTCCTGCCTCTGGATTGCTTTGGGCTATTGGTCAAACTGCTTCTCTCTGTCCTTGGTACTTTCTGGGAAATGAGACAGCTCATATGTGTGATCTCTGAGGTCCCTTCCAGCCCACATGTGTTTGGTCATAAACCAGGGTGGGATTGAAGAGGAGGGAGGTGCTGGGTAGTGTTGGAGGAGAAGGCTGGTTGGCTGAGGGGCTGGCCCTTCTCCAAGGTTCCCCGGCTGAGTACACGAGGCCTGCCTTTTTGCCTACTGTGCTGGGGCGGGCAGTGGGCAGTGGGAGAGACGCCCGGCAGGAGGCTGTGTGTACACCTTTGGCCAGCTACGCCAGGGACTGTGGCCAGCAGGGGCATCTACCTGAGCTGGAGGAAGCGGGCTTCTGCGGTAGGACTCTTGCCTGTCCGTCCCACCTCCCCACCCTCCAGAACTGGGAATTGACTGAGGGCCCTACTGTGAGCGCTCTGGGGCGGGCTGAGTCCTCTGTCTGATCTCCGGGCGTTTCAGGGGCAGCGGGGTGGGGGGCTGGTGAGGGCAGCCCCTGGGCCTCACAGCCCACTCCTGTGCCGCAGAGCGCCTGTGCCTGGGGGGCCAGGTGTACGTGGACTGCGCCTCAGCCTGCCCGCCCAGCTGCTCCGCAGTGGGCGGGGAAGCGGAGGGGTCCTGCAGGGAGGAGTGCGTGAGTGGCTGCGAGTGCCCGCCGGGCCTCTTCTGGGACGGCGCCCTCTGTGTTCCTGCCTCCCGCTGCCCGTGCTACCACGGCGCCAGCGCTATGCGCCGGTGACGTCGTGCGCCAGCTGTGCAACCGTGGTGGGTCTGCGGGCCATGCTGGCCTCTCGCTGCCCGGTCCCCTCTGATCCTCCCTTATGCTGTCTCCTCAACCTGCCTCCGCTTATGGAGCCAGCGGTCTGTGACCTCTCCTGGCATAATCGATGGCCTTGCTTAAAGTCCTAGAGCTCCAGCTCCTGACCTTCTAGCACGAGGGGATTGGGGGACGGAAGGTCGTCTCCAGCTCAGTATCCCCGTCCCCTGGGGGGCTGACCCAGATGGTGCTCCCCGACGGTGTGCCCAAGCGTGTGCCAGGACGGCCGCTGGGTGTGCGCGCAGGCGCCTTGCCCCGCGAGTGCGCGGTGGGCGGGGACGGACAGTACCTCACCTTTGATGGGGGAGCTTCTTCTTCCGCGGCCGCCCGGGGTGCCGCTGGAGCCTGGCGCAGGTGCGCAGAGGACTAACTCTGGAGCGGGAAGGGGAGGGGTGGGGGGTGGCTTGGGACTTGCCAGAGCAGGGGCCCTCCTAGGTGCTGTGGAAGACAGGTGACCGTAAAGAAACCTCTAGATAAATGAACAAAACACACAGTCGCCCAGGGGAAAGCTGTGGGGGAATGAAATGGAGTCCGGAGGGCGGATGGCTGCAACAGACCCCGAAGCCTCCCCTTTGGGTTCTCACCTCCTCCATAGGTTTCTGGGAAAGTTCTGCCGTCTGCCACCCCAGCCCAGGGGCACAAAACAAAACCCAGCCTCGAAGTCCTTTCTCACAGATGGGACACGCCGGGTTTGTCACAGGGCTGCTTTGTGCGGTACAACCCCAGGGCAATAAGGGCCTCTTTCCTCCCAGCGTCCCCCAGTGAAATTAGGTGACTTCCAAGTTCAGGCCTACACATATTCTTACACACGCAGACACAAACGGGCGTGCACACTTGACACACTCATACGTGCGCATATAGATTTAGCAAATGTTTAGCGCAGATACAGACATGAAATACGTACCCACGGGGAGGAAGGGGAGACATCTTGACCCAACGTGCAGACATACATGTGCACACATGCAGACATACATGCGCACACATGCAGACATGCATGCACACGCGCACACAGCATGGCACACATGCAGACATGAGCGCACTGCAGACACGTGCACACACATGCAGAATACATGCGCACATATGCAGACATACATGCGCACACATGCAGACATGCACGCGTACACATGTGCGCACATGCAGACATGTGCACGCATGCGCACACATGCAGACACGACACACATGCACACACGTATGCGCACAGCGTAATGCAAACATGTGCGCATGCAGACACATGCGCGCACATGCAGACACGTATGTACACACATGCAGTCATGCATGCACACACATGTGCACAATGCAGACACATGTGCACACGTGCGGTCATGCATGCACACATGCAGACATGCATGCGCACACACATGTGCACACATACATTCACTCACGCCAGCACTGTGAGGGCCAAGTCTCCACTCCACGGAGTCTGGCTGGCTGGAAGGTGGTCGACATGCTTGGGGTGGGAGCTGCCTGCAGGTGTGTGCTGCAGGTGTCCTGCAGAACAGATGCGCGTAGGCATGCCCCGCCCCACCACGCCACATTTCTCATCATCCACCCAGGACGTTGCCAAGGGGCAGCTGCTGATTGTGCTGGAGCATGGGGCCTGTGACTCTGGGAGCTGCCTCCACGCCATCTCTGTCTCCCTGGGGGACACCCACGTCCAGCTCAGGGACTCAGGTAGCCTCAGAAATCAGAGCACCTGCCTACCAGGCCTTCTGCTCCCAGTAGCTCAGGCCCTTGTGGCCTCCTGAAACTGTGCTCTGCCTGCAGACTCTGGCTCTGTCCAGCACCTTCGTCCACACTGCCCGTGGTTCCCGAACCCCAAACCTCCCTCCGATTCCCACGGCCGACCTCACTCCTCTATTCCCCTCACCTCCCATCTCTGAAGCAGACCCAGAGTCCTGTGGAAATTTTCCAAGGCACCTTTTGCCTCGTCCTGGGGGGAAAATGCAAGGCATACAGTTGCAAAAGGTCGGACAGGCCCCAGGACATAACCAGGCCCGCAGCCCCTCCAACTCTCCTTCCCTGGGTCTGCTCCTATGCACAGACTCCAAAGGCCAAGCGGTGCAGAGGGTGGTCCTTAGGTGCTCAGGAGGAACGGGTGACTTCCCGGGGGCCACTTGGTGCGGGCAGCCCACCATGACATGGGCCCTCTAGCTCCCATGCAAGGTCCTTCCCTTCTCACAGCCTCGTCCTGCCATGCACTCCCACCCACCCTCATCAGCCCCGCCTGCCTGTGGGGCACCCCCGTCACTGGCTCCCCTCTTCTAGGAGATGTCCTCGCCGATGGGCAGGACGTGGGCCTGCCTGGAGTGGCCCCATGGGCCTCAGCGTCTCCCGAGCTTCTTCTACCTTCCTGCTGCTGCGCTGGCCTGGGGCCCAGGTCCTCTGGGGGGTGTCGGACCCTGCAGCCTACATCACCCTGGACCCCCGCTATGCCCACCAGGTGTGCCGAGCAGGAGGAGGGGGTGGCTGGGTGAGGCCACAGCTGGCTGGGATTTGACCGTTCTCCACCCACCTGGGCGGCCCAGGTGCAGGGTCTGTGTGGCACGTTCACCTGGAACCAGCAGGACGACTTCCTGACACCTGCTGGCGATGTGGAGACCAGCACTGCTGCCTTTGTCAGCAAGTTCCAGCTGGCAGGCGAGGGGAGGTGCTCCTCAGAGGACAGCACCCTGCTTCCCTGCAGCACCCACCCTGAGCGCCACGTGTTTGCAGAGACAGCCTGCGCTGTCCTGCATGGCCCAGCCTTCCAGGTAGCCAGTTGGGGACGCCTCCCGTACTCACCTGTAAGATGGGGTCAGTACCTGCCCTGCTCTCCTCCTCCGCTATTGGGAAGGCCCTGTTCCCTGCTGTGACAGGGCTGCTGAGCACAGGGGGAGGGCAGTGGGAACGGGGATGGGGGAATCTGTGGGGCAGGAGCTGACCCATTTCCTCACCTTCCCCCAAGGAATGCCATGGGCTGGTGGACAGGGAGCCGTTCCACCTGCGCTGCCTGGCAGCCGTGTGCGGCTGCGCCTCTGGCAGGGACTGCCTGTGCCCGTGCTCGCTGCCTATGCTCGGCGCTGTGCCCAGGAGGGTGCCTCATCTCCCTGGAGGAGCCAGACCCTCTGCCGTGAGTCCACTCAGCCAGCCGGTCCAGCTCGGAGGGACCCAAGAGCTTTCAAGGGGGTGGGGAGGGCTCCCAGGAGGACCTCTGACCTTGGCAGATTGCTGGCTTGCCTTCTCCTGGAGGCACAGGGAGTGTGGCATCCTGAGGGGGACAGAGCAGCAGAGGCTATGCCTTGACCTGCTTTGTGTCTCTGTGCCCAGCTGTCCTGTGTCCTGGGGGCCAGGAGTACCAGGAGTGCGCCCCAGTGTGCGGTCGAAGCTGTGGGGAGCCAGAGGACTGTGGGGAGCTGGGCGGCTGTGTGGCCGGTTGTAACTGCCCCTCGGGGCTGCTCTGGGACCCCGAGGGCCAGTGTGTGCCCCCAGCATGTGCCCCTGCCAGCTCGGAGCCCGTCGCTATGCCCGGGCAGTGACACCATGAAGGACTGCAACCGCTGGTAAGGGCGGCCACATTGGGATGAGGCAGAGAGCTTGGGGGTGAGGAGGTGCAGCAGAAAGGGCCGGGCTCCTAGCCCCGTGGGTTTTCACACGGCACACACATCCGAAACGGCCGAGCGCTGATAACTGCTCAGTGTAGAGCATGGCAGGGCCTATAAAGCACTTTCGTGTACATCTTCTGTTTCATCTTCCTTGATTTTTGTAATAAGTAAAACAGGAAGTGGGAGAATTATTCCCGTTTTGCAGATGAGGCGACTGAGGCTCAGACAGGCTAAATGGCTTGCAGTCACACAGTCTGTTCATGGTGAGGGCTAGAACCCAGATCTCTGATTTCAGCGGAGTGAGGTCCACAGGCTCCGCCAGGGGTTAGGGAGAAGTACAGGCAAGGTAGGGACCTGCAGAGGTGAGCCCAGGGTCCAAGGCTTGGTGGCGAGGTGAGACCTCAGTGAAATCCCCTGCTGCCTGGGCTGGGAGGGGGGTTGTTCACTCTCAGAGACCAGAGAATAACATCATAGCAGCTGGGGCAGGAAAGGGTGACAGTGTTTATCCCAGGTCTGGCCGGGTGCTGGGGACAGTCCCCACCCCCATACTTGTAACAACTGGGGTGTTGGGGGAGACGCTCAGGTCTCTGGAGTGAACGTTAGGGGCTCAGGAGGCTCTCCCAGGTCAGACCAGGTGCTCGGAGGTGAGGCTGGTCTTGGGCCTTGCTCTCACCCCCTCCGACCTTGACCTTGGTAGTGTCTGCCAGGAGAGGGGCCTCTGGAACTGCACTGCTCGCCGCTGCGCCCCACAGCGGGCATTCTGCCCGCGTGAGCTTGTCTATGCCCCGGTGCCTGCCTCCTCACCTGTGACAGCCGGGGGGCTGAGCGCACCTGCGCACCAGGCAGCGCGGGGGGCTGTGTCTGCCTCCGGGCACCGTGTGGCTGGTACGTCGGGGAGGGTGCTGTGTGGGGCCTGCTCTGCTACCTAGCTGTCGAAACAGTGGCCAGAGCATGGTGTCCAACAAGGTGCCCCTTTGTCCCCGGCCTCTGCCCAGGACGAGCGCTGTGTGCCTCCTGAGCTCTGTCCCTGTCGCCACGGCGGGCAGTGGTACCCACCCAACGCTACCATCCAGGAGGACTGCAATGTGTGGTATGCCCGCCATGTGACCTGGAACCTTTTGACCTTGCGACTCCTGGCTTGGGGGCTAGGGTGATGGGTGGGATGGGGCATCCAGATTGGCCCGGGCAAGGGGAGCCCTCCAGGACACCTCCCCACCCCCAAGTTGCAGGTCTGTCTGGAGTTGCTTAGAGCCTGGACCAGCTGCCTCCCCTGCATACAGCCCTGGGACGCTGTTTTGTGACTCTGTTTCCCCCTCCTGCCTTTGCCCACAGCGTGTGCCGGGCCAGCAGTGGCATTGCACAGGCCAGCGGTGCGGTGGATGGTGCCAGGCATCGGGCGCCCCCATTACGTGACATTCGATGGGCTGGTCCTCACCTTCCCTGGGGCCTGCGAGTATCTGCTGTGCGAGAGGCCAGTGGCCAGTTCGCGGTCTCAGCCCAGAACCTGCCCTGCGGGGCCGGCGGCCTCACCTGCACCAAGGCGCTGACCATACGACTGCGGGGCACCGTCGTGCACATGCTCAGAGGTGGCTGTGACACCGAGGGCGGCACGGCCGGAGGGGGTGGGGCACACTGCGCGGCGTCACAGCTCCGCGCAGGTGGCTGAGGCGCAGGGTTCCCCGTGGCCCCCGCTGCTTGCGTCTGCGCAGTGGAGCTGGTTTCTTGGGTGGGAGTCAGCGTTCGGAAAGGCTCTAAGAAACGACGGCCCAGGGAGGTCTAATGACTTGCCCAAGGTCACGCTGTTAGAGAAACAAAAAGAAGGTTGGCGGGGAGGCTGGGAGGGTCCTGGGGATCTGGGGAGCCCTCTCCCTAAGCCGACCCTGATGGCCTCCCTCTCCTGCGCAGGCCAGGCAGTGACATGCTGGCCTCTTCCTGCAGCTCGCCCGCACTCCACCGCCCCTTCCCCCCCCCCCCCCCCCCCCCCCCCCCCACCCTCCCTGACCAGCCTGGGCCTCACGCTGCTCTGGGACGGAGGTCAGGCCCCGCCCCCACCGCTGCCCCGCGCCTGCCTCACACACCCCGGGGGTCACCTCACCCTGTACCAGTGGTCGGAGTTCCCATGTTGAGTTTCTCTTCATTACCAAAGCAGTATCTCCTCACCCAGGACACATGTAGAAAATACCAAGTTATAGAGAGAAGGGATGAAAATAAATCTCCTGACATCCCGCCACCCAAACCCAATCAGCTGTTATTTTAGAAATGTCTGTTAGTGAGGAGTTGAGGGAGAGGCGAATACCCCGTGTGGGAGGGAGCCTGGTCCGTGCCACCGGCCACCCCTGAGCCTCCGGGCACGGGGGCCTGGTTCCCAGCTGGAATCTGGCCCTCTGGAGACTCCCCGTTGCCAACCTGGGTTTAGTGAGGGGAGTAGCTCCCCAGTGCTCGCCTTTAGCCCTCCACATGCATGTTTCTTCCTTTATTACCACCAATCACTCCCGCCCCTGAACGCCAAAAACGGAGGGAACCAGCGCCCTTCCCTTGGGTGTGGTACCCGCGGACGTGGTCTGGTCAGGTGGCCGGGCAGCAGAGCCTGTGGTCTGCCCCTGGGCCCGGGCCCTGAGGGAGGCGGACGGGCGCTTCCTCCACACTCTGCCCCCTGCCGCCCTCGCTGCCCAGGCACCCGGGTCCTGGTGCGGCTGTCTCCGCGGTTCCGAGGCCGCGTGGCCGGGCTGTGTGGGGACTTCGACGGAGACGCCAGCAACGACCTGCGGAGCCGCCAGGGGGTCCTGGAGCCCACCGCGGAGCTGGCCGCCCACTCCTGGCGCCTCGTTCTGTCTCTGCCCGGAGCCGGGGGACCTGCCGCACCCCTGCACTGTGAGCACGGGCAGGACAGGGCAACGGCGTGGGGGGTGGGGGGCAGCTGCGGAAAGCTGGGGGTCTGGAGGCTCCACGGCGCTGTGTCTGCAGGCGAACGCCCACCGGGCTGGCTGGGCGCGCGCCCGCTGCGGGGTGCTGCTGCAGTCGCTCTTCGCCTCGTGCCACCCAGAGGTGCCCCCACAGCAGCACTACGAGTGGTGCCTGTACGACGCCTGCGGGTGAGAGGGTGGGCCTGGGCGCAGGGGGGGACGGGCGCGTGGGGTGGGGTGGGGGGGCCGCGGGGGCTGACCGCTCCGTCCCTCCCACAGCTGTGATTCGGGGGGCGACTGTGAGTGTCTCTGCTCGGCTATTGCCACCTACGCGGACGAGTGTGCCCGGCGCGGGCTCTCCGCGTGCGCTGGCGCAGCCAGGACCTCTGCCGTGAGTGTGCGCCCGCCCCGGTCCCTGAGGCCCAGTCCCAGCGCCCTCAGCCAGCCGCACCCGGCGCGAACAGCCGTGGGCGGGGCTCCGGCAGGACTCCCCCTCCCGCGCCCGCCACCTCCAGTGGTGTCGCCTAGGGGCTGCCTCACCCGCTGCCCTTGCGTCCTGGTGTCCTTGAGCCTCAGTGACTCAGTCCTCTCTCCTCTCCACGTAGCTCTGCAGTGTGAAGGGGGCCAGGTGTATGAGGCCTGTGGCCCCATGTGTCCCCCCACCTGCCATGACCATGGTCCTGAAGCCAGGTGGCATTGCCAGGCTGTCCCCTGTGTGGAGGGCTGCTTCTGCCCCGAGGGGACTCTGCTGCACGGTGTGTAGGGTCAGAATGGGCAGAGGGGAGGGGCGCTGTGATGGGGAAGGGCCACAGTGACATGAGGGCCGCCTTGCCCTTTGCCCTGAGCCCTACGTCCCTTCTCACCTCAGGAGGAGTCTGCTTGGAGCCGACATCCTGCCCCTGTGAGTCGGGGGCAGCTTCTTCCCTCCGGGGACTGTGCTGCAGAAGGGCTGCGGGAACTGGTGAGTGGGGGGCCTCGGGGAGCCCCGCGCCCCTCGGGCTGGTCCAGCACTGCGGCTGACCCTAGGACACTGTGCTCAGCACGTGCCAGGGAAGTCGATGGCTCTGTGGGGACCACGGTACTCGCTGTGAGGAGCTGACGCCTGGCTGTGCGGAGGGAGAGGCCCCGTGTCAGGAAAGTGGGCACTGTGTGCCCCACGCGTGGCTTTGTGACAACCAGGACGACTGTGGCGATGGCTCAGACGAGGAGGGTGCGTGTCCTCACCTGCGTGTGGCAGTCCTTGGGTGTGTAACTGACGCATGTGACCTGTGGCAGCTTCGGGGCTGCCGCTCCCGTTACTGGCAGCTCCGACTTGTGGGCAGGGAGTCTTTCTGGTCTTTCGGGGGGGGGGTTCTCTGGGACTCTGTCAGTGCCCTGAGCCTGCCTGCCTGCCCCACACCAGGCTGTGCCACCCCAAGCTGTGGGGAGGGGCAGATGTCTTGCAGGTCTGGCCGCTGCCTACGCCTGGCCCAGCTCTGTGATGGGAAGGATGACTGTGGAGACGGGACTGATGAGCAGGGCTGCCCGTGCCCCCAGGACTGGCTGGCCTGTGCCGACGGGCGGTGTCTGCCCCCGGCCCTGCTCTGCGACGGGCACCCCGACTGTTCCGATGCTGCTGACGAGGACTCCTGTCTTGGTGGGTGGTCCCTGTTTGGACTCCAGTGCGCCAGGCACCCCGTCTCACAAGGCCATCTTGCAAGGGCCAACCTGCCTGCTTCCCCCTTCCCCAATCCAGGTTCCCGCGGGGAAGGTGGCACCTGTGGGTGTGTGAGTGGGGGGCTTCCCAAGCGGAATGAGGGGCCGTGCTCTGGGACCAGCTCCTCCTTTCTCCGGCTGCAGGGCAGGTGAACTGCACCCCTGGGGAGGTGTCCTGTGTGGATGGCACCTGTGTGGGGGCCATCCAGCTCTGTGACGGAATCTGGGACTGCCCAGATGGATCGGATGAGGGGCCTGGGCACTGCCCCCTCCCCTCTCTGCCCATCCCCCCTGCTGGCACCTTGCCTAGCCCCTCCACCCGCTCCTGGGAGACAGCACCCACTCCGCTGGCCAGCACCGGCCCTGGTGAGTCTTCGGGAGGAAAAGGGGTGAGAGGGCCAGAGCCTCAGGGCCTGGGGGAGGGGCTGGGAGAGCATCTCAGAGGGAGGCTTTGGAGCAGGTGCTGGGCGGGAAGGAGCAGGGCGCAGACCCAGCCTCCTGGAGCCACCAGAAAGAAGGGAAGGTGTCCAGGGAGGACGTTCGAGGCCCCCTCTGAGCTGAGGGGGGTCTGGTGGAAATTCTTGGACCCATATAGGGCAGCAGGATGCGGGCGCGACTTCACTCGGGGAGGGGTTGGAGGTGGCGAGAGGGCTGGGCTCAGGTCAGGGGCAGGAAGGGCCGGGCCGGCGGGGGATCCCGCCTGCGCACGGGCCTAGCGCGGTGCGCGCCGCAGCGTCCGCCTGCGGCCCCCTGGAATTTCCGTGCGGCGGCGGCGGCGACGAGTGCGTCCCGCGGGGCTGGCGCTGCGACCAGGAGGAGGACTGCGCCGACGGCAGCGACGAGCGCGGCTGCGGAGGGCCCTGCGCGCGCCACCACGCGCCCTGCGCCAGCGGCCCGCACTGCGTGGCGCGCGCGCAGCTGTGCGACGGCGTGCCCCACTGCCCCGACGCCTCGGAGAGGGCCCGGACGCCTGCGGTGAGCGCCGCTGCCCGCCAGCCCCTGCTCCCCGCCCCCAGGGGACCTTTGCTCTCCGGCTGGGGTGGCCGCCAGCGAGAGAGTGACTTAGGTCTGGGGCATCGGCCTTTTTCGTGAAACTCTCTTCGAAGACTCGTGCCCTCCAGCCCAGGCCCAGGGTAGAGAAGAAAGTGGCTTTTTTGGGTTTGGGGAGCGGGCCTGTTTGGAGGCTACCCCCCAGCTCCTCCTCGCCAGACCTGGGGGTTCCCTTCGTGTCCCTCGGAGTCAGCCCTTGATGTCCTGGCCACCTTTCCTGGAAGTAGAGGGCGACCGCCCGCAGGTGGCAACACCTCCCTGGGATGCGGGTGCACGTTGGCTCCGCCTGCCGCCTGCTTCCGCTCCAGGCCTTGGGCCCCTCCTGCCAGCCCCTCTGCAGGGGGAGGGCAGGAGGGGCAGGAACACAGCGGGAGACACTTCTATGTCCACAGGCTCCACCCAGCTGCCCCCATGCGGGGACCTCTTCCCCTGTGCTTCGGCTCCCCAAGTGTGCCTGCACCCAGAGCGGCTCTGCGATGGGGTCCCTGACTGTCCCCAGGGCGAGGATGAACTGGCCTGTGGTAATGGGACTTGGGTTCCCTGATGGAGGGCAAGGCATGAGGTGGTGGCCACATCCCCCCACCCCCGCTTAACGGTCCTTTCTCTCCCCTTTCCCTCAGAGGGGCTGTCAGCTCCAGGAGGCCCCAACGGGACCCAGGCTCCTTGCCCAGAGTACTCCTGCCCCGAAGGCCTCTGCATCGGCTTCCAGCAGGTGAGGATGGGGGTGTGGGGGTGCAGCAGGCAAAGCCATTGTGCCCCCCATGAGGAAAGAGCTCTGACCCACATCTCCTCAGGTGTGCGATGGGCAGCCTGACTGTGACCCGGCAGGCGAGGCAGGCCCCTCCCCGGAAGAGCAGGCTTGCGGGGCCTGGGGACCCTGGAGCCCGTGGGAGCCCTGCAGCCGGACGTGCGGGCCCGGGGTGCAGGCCCGGGGCCGCCATTGCTCCCCGCCCGGGCTCCCAGTGCTGCAGCTCTGCTCCGGCCCCGAGCTCCAGACCCAGGCCTGCTTCACGGCCGCCTGCCCAGGTGAGGGGCCTGGGCACCCAGGAGGGCGTGCGGCTGGCCGGGCCGCAAGGACAGGGGTGAGGGAGGCCACTGGGCCGCCACCCCAGCTCATGGCGCCCCGCCTCACAGTGGACGGCGAATGGGCCTCCTGGTCGCCCTGGTCCTCGTGCCCTGAGCCGTGCACCGGCACCACGACCCGGCAGCGGCAGTGCCGCCCGCCCAGAACGGGGGCCGCACCTGCGCCATGCTGCCCGGGGGCCCCCACAGCGCCCGCCAGACCCGTGAGTGGATGGAGGAGGGCACACTGGGCGGGATGCGGAGGGGCTGCTGGCCGGCAGCCTGTGCCTGCAGGGGAGCCCCCCTCCCGACCTCCAGTCCTGCTCTCTCTCAGAGCCCTGCCCTCAGGACAGCTGCCCCAATGCCACCTGCTCGGGGGAGCTGGTGTTCCGGCCCTGCGCCCCCTGCCCTCTGACCTGCGATGACATCTCTGGTCAGGTGGCGTGCCCCACTGACCGGCCTTGCAGCAGCCCAGGTGAGGGGGCTCGGGGCTCGGGCATGGGGGCGCGCTTTCCAGGCCGAGCCCCTACTGGGAAGCCCCCTCTCTCTGGGCCTTCCCCAGGCTGCTGGTGCCCCGCGGGGCAGGTGCTGGGCGGCGAGGGCCGCTGCATGTGGCCCGCACAGTGCCCCTGCCTGGTGGACGGCGCCCGCTACTGGCCTGGACAGCTTGTCAAGGCCGACTGCCAGCTCTGCGTCTGCCAAGACGGGCGGCCCCAGGGCTGCCGGCCCAGCCCCGACTGCGCAGGTGCGTCCCACCCCTGCCCTGCCCCCGGGGAGCCCCCGGTCTCCTCCTAGACCGCCCAGCGGGGTCTTCCTCCGGGCCCTGACTCTCCATCCTTTCTCAGTGAACTGTGGCTGGTCATCCTGGTCCCCCTGGGCTGAGTGCCTGGGCCCCTGTGGGAGCCGGGGCATTCAGTGGTCTTTCCGGAGCCCCAATAACCCCCGCCTCTCCGGCCAAGGTCGCCGGTGCCGAGGCATCTACCGCAAAGCCCGCAGGTACTGACGCACCGCCCCTCCCCCCCTCCCCCCCCCGCCCCCGGGACCTGCAGGACCCTGGTGCCTCGCCTCGCTCCCTGCTAGGAAGCTGCCCATGGCCCTTTCTCACTCCGGGTGCCTCCACATGCGCCAGAGGCCCCCAAGGAGAAACCCCCTGCTCTGCACCCCATCAGTCTAAACCTCGGGACCCCAGCACATCTCTGGGGACCGCTGGCCTTCTCCCACATCCGTTTTCTGCTCTCTAGGTCCTAAAGGGGCTGAAGGGAGCTCTCAGATGCAGCTCGACAAGTCCGCGGGCGGGTGTGGGTCTTTGGTTTGCACCCCGAGCCTCTGGAGGGACCTGGGTGAGCTCGTGGGGGTGGAGCTGTATCTGCCTGCCCAGCCCCCTTGGGGATGGGTGACACTGGCCAGGGGTCCTTCCATGCCCCGCTCCAGAGCCAGCTGCAGTTTCTTGGGTGCAGAGACAGGGTTTGGCTTATAGGGTGACCAAGTCTCAATTGGCCACTGAAAGTCCAGGTCCTGGGAAACCCCTTACTCCAGGGAAACCAGGAGGGACTGGTCACCTGGGCGAGCCACTCACCGGGCAAGGGGCGGCCCTCCCTCCCCAGGTGCCAACCGAGGCGTGTGAAGGCTGCAATCACCTGGGGCGGGTCCACCGCGTGGGGGCGCTCTGGCGAGGGGGCCCCTGCGTGGTCTGCCAGTGTCTGCGCCGGGCACCGCACGCTGCTCCCCTACTGCCCGCTGGGCAGCTGCCCCCAGGTGAGGGGCGGGATGGTGGGGGCAGGGTGGGAGGGGTTGGTGTGTGAAGGCCAGAGCTGGGGACAGCTGGGGACAGCTGGGGACAAGTGGGGACAGGGGCAGAGGCAAGCGGGTGGCCTCTTGTGCCCACAGGGCTGGGTCTTGGTGGAAGGAGTGGGAGAATCGTGCTGTCGCTGTGCCCCGCCCGGTGAGTGGGCCTGGGGTTGGCAGAGGAGCCCTCGGAGGAGGGTGGCGAGGACTCAGACGGAACCAGGGGTGGCATCACCCCGCATCACTGCAAGGCTGGGGGGACCCTCTGGTCTGGCCTCATCTCAGGGAGAGGAGCCGTCAGGCCTCACCCCGCTTCCTCCTGCACCCCCAGGGAAGGGGCAAGTGAGCCATGTGCCAGCCTCCAAGGTGCCTCTCCTGAGTCCTGGGGAATCTGTGCAGACCACGACTGTCACCCCACATCCCAGCCCGAGGCCAAGGCCCTGCAACCAGGAACAGCAGCCGTGACAGGACCACCCCCCCACCTAGTGACTCCGGTGACCCCTACCAGTAAGATTACTCCGCCTTCTGCCTGTGAAGCCTGAGCCTCCCAGTAACTCCCCTGTGGGGGCACAGAGGCCCTGGGAGGTTGGCCACTTTGCTCTAGGCCACGCAGCTTGGGGTTTGGGTAGGACGAGACCTAGGGCCAGGCCTCCTAATGCCGTTCATTACGTTATCCTAAGGGAAGCAGGAAGCGGGGCACACCGATATCAGAAAGAGGGGCTGGGGACTGCTGGGAGGTGGCTGAGGGAGGGAGGACAGGGTGAGCCTCGTGTCCAGTCAGTTGGCCGTGGCGGTGCCCACAGGCCAGAGTGTCGCCCCAGGGCCCTTCCCGCCCGCGCAGTGCAGCCCAGGGCAGGTGCCTTGCGAGGTGCTGGGCTGCGTGGAGCAGGAGCAGCTGTGTGACGGGGAAGAGGACTGTCTCGACGGCTCCGACGAGAGGCTCTGTGGTGAGCAAGGGACCCCGCAGGGCCCCCAGGACGTCTGGTGTCACGTGGGCGGTGTGGCTAGAGGGCTCTGGGTTTGGGAAGTCTCTGCCCCATTGTTAGCTCGTATGGGAATGCATGCATCGCCTATTCATTCATCACCTACCCATTCATTCATCATCCATCCATCAATCCATCCATCTCCCCATCCAGCCCCCGCCGCACTCATCCACCCAAAGCTAGAGATCCTTTATCGCAAAAGCCTCGTCTTCCATCCAGAGAGAGGGAGAGATCGAGGATGTTAGCCGCTCACGGGAAGGGGCACCCCAGGAAGGTGCACTGCTCTTTTAGATTCTCTGGCCTCTCTCTGGACACTCTGAGAGCCTCTGGCAAGCGGAGACCGTGCGAGAGACGGTGCAGGCCCCAGACACCATGCTCTCGCCCGCACACAGCGGTGGGAGGCCTGTGCTGGGCACGGGAGGCCTCCGCAGGAGGGGAGAGCCGGGGCCTCGGTCAGCAAGCCGTTTGGCTCCTGCTCGAGGATGAAGGGCTCAGCGTACCATCCAGCCAGAGTCACTTATGCCCTCCTCTCCGCCCCCTCACCGGCAACAGGTGCTGCTGCACTGTTCACGGTGCCCACCACGGCCCTGCCTGGGCTGCCCGCCTCCAGAGCCCTCTGCTCTCCGAGACAGCTGGCCTGTGGCAGTGGGGAGTGCCTGCCCACCGAGCGGCGCTGTGACCTGCGGCTGGACTGCGAGGATGGCTCGGACGAGGAGGGCTGTGGTGCGTGCCTGGCCGGAGGTGGGGGCGGGGGGCAGCCCTGAGGCTCATGCTCCCCGGTGGGCCCCCTCGGAGCCTGGCGTACCTGTCCCCCTGCAGTGGACTGTGGGCTGGCGCCTTGGTCTAGCTGGAGCAGCTGCAGCCGCAGTTGTGGCCTGGGCATCGCCTCGCAGCACCGGGAGCTGCTTCGGCCTCCCCTGGCGGGGGGCAGCTGCCCGGATGACCGGCTGCGCAGCCAGCCCTGCTTCGTGCAGGCCTGCCCAGGTAACTGGCACCCCAGCCCCTCCCCAGGCCTCCTCAGAGCACCCTTCCCTCCAAAGTGGGACACCTGGAGTGGGTTCCCATCAGAGACCTGCACTGAGGAAATGTCCCTGCCGTGTTTGGGACCTCAGTGTCCGGGCTCCTCCCTGGGACTCTGGGAGGCAGCCCTTTCCCGAAGTCATAGCCTCGCACCTTCAGGGGGCGTGTCGGGAAGCAGGCCCCCAGCCCTGTCCCCTCTCTGCCTGACCTGAGTGGCAGCTGGAGCAGTAGCCCGCCCCGCCCCCTTCGCCCCCCACCCCAGAGCGAGGGTGTTATCGGGCTGAGCCGCTTGTCCTGGGCTCTTCATCCAAGGCCTCGTAGCCCTTCTGTTCTGTGGGTCCCCCATCCTACCTCTGCACTGCAGAAAGGGGCCTCCAACATCTGGATGTCTTCAGCCCCCACCTCTGGCTCCCTAACCCAGCTTCTGGCCACTGCCACCAGGGGGCGCCCTGTTCCAGGATTCCTGCTGCCCTAGCCCTCTCCCAGGGACCAGACCCTTTATCTCTCAAGGCACCTTGAGATCTTTGCCAGGTCCCCCACCTAGGGGAGGTTTCCTGGGACAGTTGAGTCCCCGGGGCGCTCCCTAGGCCTCCCCACTGGCGGCCGTCCAGGCTCCTCTCTTCTCTGCCACTTCCTCTCCCAAGCGCTGTCCCTGGTCCACCACCTTTTTCCTTCCCTGCAGTGGCTGGGGCCTGGACAGTGTGGGAGGCTTGGGGACCCTGCAGCGTCTCTTGTGGGGGTGGCCATCGGAGTCGCCAGAGGAGGTGCATGGACCCCCACCCAAGAATGGAGGCGCCCCCTGTCCTGGGGCCCCCAAGAGAGGGAGCCCTGCAGCCTGCAGCCCTGCACGGGGGGCACAGGTAAGGGGAGGAGGTGGGGCCGTGGGGGTGTTGCGGGGCCTCCTGGGGCCCACCTCACCCGGTTCTCATCTCCCACCAGACTGCGGGCCGGGCCGTGTGCACGTGAGTGCCGAGCTGTGCCGGAGGGGGCTGGTGCCCCCGTGCCCTCCCTCCTGCCTGGACCCTGAGGCCAAGGGCAGCTGCGGCGGGCGCTGTCTGGAGGGTGAGTCACGCCCAGCAAGCATGGGCACTGGGGACAGAGCCCTCGGGGGCGCGTGGGGTGCCCGCCCAGGCCCACCTGCCCTCGTGTCCGGGCTGCCCTCCCTGCGGCCCCGAGCCCGGAGCTGACCGCACCCTCCCCGGCCCCCAGGGTGCCGCTGCCCTCCTGAGCTGCTCCTGCACGGGGCACACTGCCTGCCCCTCGCCGAGTGCCCCTGCCTCGTGGGCGGAGAGCTGAAGCCGCCGGGGCTGCCCTTCCTTCTGGACAACTGCAGCCGATGGTGAGGGCGTCTGCCCTCTCAGGGGACGGTCCCCTCCCCACGCCCCCTCCCCGGTCCTGACCGCCTGGGCCTCGTCTCTCCCCCACCCCCCGCAGCGTGTGAGCAGGGGGCGCTGCGGTGCGAACCCGGGGGCTGCCCTGTGCCCTGCGGCTGGTCAGCCTGGTCCTCCTGGAGTCCCTGTGACCGCTCCTGTGGCTCTGGACTGAGGGCCAGGTTCAGGTGTGCAGGGCGGGGAGGGGACCGGGCGAGGGGTGTGGCGGAAGGGGTGGCTGACAGGGCAGGGCTGGGGGGCTGGGGACCCTGCAGGGGGACAGGTGGCGGTTGCAGGATGGATGGACAGAAGGGAGCAGGAGTGAGGGGCAGGGAGGAGGAGCAGGTGCCCAGGCTGCCTCTTCCCCCAGGTCTCCCTCCAACCCTCCGGCCGCTTACGGGGGTGCTCCTTGTGCAGGCGACAGGCAGGAGCGGCAGGCCTGCCACACCGGGTGCGGGACAGGTATGGCCAGGGGCCGCACGCCGTTCCAGGGCCTGCCTTCCTCATCCCAGTTCCTGCCCGGGAAACATGACGGGGTCAGCACGGTGGCCAGTGACGCCTCTGCGACCCTCCCAGAGGCAGCCCTGGGACTTGCTGGCCTTGTCGCGTGGGGCTTTGCCAGGAGGCCTGGGCCCCATGGTGTCCTCCTCCCACACAGACAGCCGGGGTTCCAGGAGCAGCCTGGCTGGGGGTGGGGTGTGGGGTGAGGCTGCGCCCCCCGCTGTGGCTGTCTGGCTGGGGGAGGTGGTCAGGGGCACACAGAGGCCAAAGGAAGGTGCCCCGGGGCCCTTCAGGCAGAGCCAGGGCCAGCGGAGGCCTCTGTCTCTGTGTGTGGGGCGGGCGGGGCCGAGCAGAGGGCAGGAGCTTCGGGGGCAGGTGTGGGTCCAGGGCTCTGGGCCCGGCTCTGAAGCAGGAGAGGGGAGGAGGGGACAGTGGAGAATGGGTGCTGGTGCCCTCGAGGCCGCCGTGGGGACTCTGCGGTCTCCTGCGTGGAGTGGGCACTGTTTCAGAGGGCTCTGAATGTTCCTCTGTGGGAATACGAGGATGGGCAGTGGACATGTCGGGGCGCCAGCTGGGTCCTCGGGGAACAGGTGTGGGATGAGTTGGGGGCCAGTGGGACCTGGGCCGGACAGCGTGGGGTCCCAGGGGGCAGAGCACACTCCCTGTCCTCCCCTGACCCCCGTGGCTCCTCAGACTTCACCTGGGTCCCCGAGCCTCCCCAGCCCTGCCGGGCGCCCCTACAGCAGACCTGCCCTTCCCCCCTCCAGAGGCGCTGGGCTGGACGCCTTGGGCACCCTGGTCCGCCTGCTCCCAGAGCTGCCTTGCCCTTGGAGGGGGTCCAGGCTGGCGCAGTCGTTTCCGGCTCTGCCCCAGCTCAGGGAACACGTCCTGCCCAGGAGAAGCCATCCAGGAGGAGCCCTGCAGTTCCCCTGTGTGCCCAGGTATGTCCACCTCTGTCCCTGGGGTGGCCTGGGTGCTTGGGTGGGGCAAGGAGCAAAGGAGGCCCCTTGGGCAGGTTCTAAACACCAGGGGTGCGTAGTGTCCCAAAGCCCGTCCTCCCACTCCCAGCCATCCCCCCAGCAGCCCGGCAGGGGGCTGACATGGTGGACGCAGCCCGGAGGACTGTTTGGGGCAGCCCTGGCGGTGTGGGTGTTGGCGAAGCTTCAGTTAAGACCCTGCAGGCCACACAGCTCCAGCCCCGCCCATGCTCCAGCCCCTGCCACGTCATTCCGTGGCCCGTGATGGTGAACTCGGCTCTTCCTGACAGTGTCAAGCGTCTGGGGTCCGTGGGGCCCCTGGTCTGCCTGCTCGGCCCCCTGTGATGGAGGCATCCAGACACGTGGGCGCAGCTGCTCTGGCTCGGCCCATGGGCACCCCGCGTGCCAGGGACCCCACAGCCAGACCAGGGACTGTAACACGCAGCCCTGTTCAGGTACCAAATGTCCTCCTCACTCCCTGCCACCCCCAAACCCCCACCCTGCCTTCACACATCACTGACCTCTGGCTCCAGGACAGACAAGAGCTAAGAGACTTTGCTGGATTTCCTCTTTCCTCCAGCTCCTGCCTGCTGGGGGCCAGGCACCAGCTGTGGCCCAAGGGTGGGGACTTCCTTTAGCTTCTGAATTCTGCCAACGGGCTGCCACCAGTCACCTGCATGCAGGTTCCCTTCCACCCCTCCATCTCCTGGCCCTTCCCTCCACTGCTGCTGAGACCCGCTCTGTCTTCCCGTCCAGCCCAGTGCCCAGGGACATGGTGTTCCGCTCAGCTGAACAGTGCCGCCAGGAGGGGGGCCCGTGCCCTCGGCTGTGCCTGGCGCAGGACCCTGGGGTGGCATGTACCGGCTCCTGTGCCCCTGGCTGTGCCTGCCCTCCCGGCCTCTTCCTGCACAATGCCAGCTGCCTGCCCCGTGCCCAGTGCCCCTGCCAGCTCCACGGGCAGCTCTACGCACCGGGAGCGGTGGCTTCGCTGGACTCCTGCAACAACTGGTAAGCCACCAGCGTCGGGGCCAGGGGAGGGAGGGCGGGAGAGGGGCCTGGTGGCTCCAGAGGGGGTTAGGTGTGGGCGCACATGCGCGGGGTGGAGGGTTACGAAGGGGGGCGCTTAGCATGCCTCCACGGCACCCTGCGAGTGCGAGCCAGCGAGATACTGCCGGGCCTGGAGGAAGAGTCACGCCCATGTGACTTATGGGAAGCCGGAGGCTCAGATAGGTGATTCGTGTTGGAGCTGGAGCCGGCAGAGGGGCTCCCAGCTTCTCCAGTGACCTCTGTTTCTCTTTCCTGAAAGCAGTTCTCTACCGGGGATTCGCTGGTTTCCGCTCGGAAACCCCGAACGCCCGACATTCAAAGCCGACACTGGACATTGCCAGCAGAGGGCGCACTAACCCTGCGTTTCTTCCTTTTTTTCATTTCCACGTCTTTTCATTTTCTTCACTCTCATCTTCCTTTTTGTTTCCTATCCTCTGGCCCCGCCCTCCAATTCTCGCCTTCGTTCTTCCTCTCCCCGCTCCTCTTTTCTCTTTCGCTTTTTTCTCTCAGATCCTTTTTCTGGAAATTCCACATAATCGACAAGTGGGCTTTGAAACATTTGCGGGAGAAAAGTACGAGGGAAGACAAGTGCGCGGTTTCCCTCCTCGGGGACTCAGTCGGGCTATGCTCTGTTTATAAATCTCTCCTACCTGGCTCTAGAGAGTCGCTCCAAGTCATTTCCAAACAGTATTCCATAACTACTGGTGGAATAAAAAGTATGAGACGGTGACTCCTTGATAGAGCCGTGGGACCGAGGGCGGCACGGTGCCAGGGCGTCAGGGGGCTGCGGAGGGCGGAATTCCCCTGGCGAGAATCCTGAATCACGTAGGACGCTCACGTGGTCGCGGGCAGCGCGCGCTTTGCTTCCCAGACCCTTGGCTTCGGTTCTGTGCAGCGTGGTGCCCTGTCCACGGTGGCCCTGGGCGCAGGTGCGCGGAGCTCCAGGCGCAGGGGCTGACCGTGGCCGCGGCGGGCCCTCTCTCTGCAGCACCTGCGTCTCTGGCGAGATGGCATGCACCTCGGAGCCCTGCCCAGGTACCCCGTGCTCGGCCCCGGGAACCGGAGGTGGCAGGTCCTCAGGGACCAGAGGGGACGCTGGTTCCTTCAGGGATCCACCCCATGGGGTTCCTCAGTGGCGCCCCGGGGAAGTGGGGGTCCAGGGACGACGTGACCTGATTTCACACCTACTGCGACATACCCGCCGTGACAGTGGCCTGTGGCTGGAGCCCCTGGACCCCGTGGAGCCTCTGCAGCCGCAGCTGCAACGTGGGTATCCGGCGACGCTTCCGGGCAGGCACCGCGCCCCCAGCTGCCTTTGGGGGGGCTCCGTGCCAGGGCCCCGACATGGAGGCTGAATTCTGTAGCCTGCAGCCATGCAGAGGTGAGAGCTGTGACCGAGGTCTTTAGAATGCTCCAGAGAGGAGCTGAGGACACTCCCAGTCACCCCCACCAAGACCCCAAGAGAGGTGCAGGGGCCTTCCCTAAAAGGTGCCACGAACATGTGGTCCCAAGGAAGCCCCGACAAGTCCTCCCTGGGGGCCAGCCTGCTCCAGGCCAAAACCTGGGACCTCCCGAGAAGGGGTGGTGTCTCTTGGGGTGGGAGGGGGGAACGGAGGGAGTGCCCTAGGGCGTCTGGGGTCCAGGGGGAGGAGGTGCCCAGGTGTGTGGGGGCGAAGAGGAGGTGGGCTAAGTGTAGGGAGAAGGACCTGCAGTGACCGGGGGCCACCCCAGGTCCCGGTGGGGAGTGGGGCCCTTGGTCTCCGTGCTCCGTGCCCTGCGGCGGTGGCTTCCGGAACCGCACCCGAGGCGCTGGCCCGAACAGCCCTGTGGACTTCTCCGTCTGTGGCCTGCAGCCCTGCGCAGGTGAGGGCTGCCCTGGGGACCGACCTTGTCTACCGTACCCCTGCCTCGGTGCTCCTCAGCCACCTGACCCCTGGCCCTGTCAACCTCTTCCTGTCGCCCCAGGGACCCCTCTCCCTGACCTGTGCAGCCCTGTGACCTCCCCAGCCACACCCAGCAGAACTGATCCCACTCTTGGGTTGGGATCCTGGGGGAGAGTTGAGTGAGCCTGGACTAGGCTGTCAACTTCTATGTCCCCAGGGCCAGTGCCTGGCATGTGTCCCATGGACAAGCTGTGGCTGGACTGTGCCCAGGGCCCTGCCTCCTGTGCAGAGCTCAGTGCCCCACGAGAGACTAACCAGACCTGCCAGCGTGGCTGCTACTGCCTGCCCGGGACGCTCCTGCTGGTGAGCAGCCCCCTGCCTGGCCTCCTCAGGGCCTGGGGACCCTGGATGGCAGGGCAGGGACAGGCAGGGCCTGGGTGGATGCAGAGACAGGCGGACCCTGCAGAGCTGAGGGGAGAGCACTGAACTCAGGGGTGGTGGCTCAGCTCTGCCAGCCAGCAGGTGACCCGGGCAAGCTGCATTCATGTCTCCTGGGGCCTCCATTTTTCTGCTTGTGGTATGATGGTAGGTCTACCAGGTGTTTGCGATTCATGCCTGCTCAATCACTCCGCCCCTCATGTTATGGACAGCTATCTCCTGAGTACCTACTGTGTGCTCAGTCTTGGGCCACGTTGTGAGGCAAGAGCAGGCTCTGCCCTCGAGAAGCCCCCAGCTTAGGCAAAGCAGACCCAGAGCCCCTGGAATGAAGACAGAACCCTGCCGTAAACAGGAAGTGAGCTTTGCGAGCTCTAGAGCGTGAGATGCAGACTGGCAGGGGCCGGGTCAGTCAGGGAGGGCTTCCGAGAGGAGGTGGTCCTGACTTTCCATCAAAGACAGGAGTGTGTGGAGAGCAGGTAGGTGGCACTCCAGACGGAGGCGGTGGGAACCGTGGCTGGGGGGCCAGGCCTGGTGGAGTTTGGACAAAGCTCGTGGAGTGGTAAGGGGGGCATAGGGAGATGCCGCTGAGCTGTGGGTAAAGGACAGACTCATGGGGTCGGGCTTCAGCCCAGGCTCTTCCACTAGCAGCTCTGTGACCTTGGGCCAAGTGTTCTTGAGCCTCAGTTTCTTCGTTTGTACCATGGGGGTAACGCTGTACCCCATCATTCGAGTCCGGAAGACGGTGAAGGGCCTCCCAGGGCCTGGCCGGACACCTGACTTTGAACCGCGCGCTGCCGGGTGGCTGTTTTTAAAAACCTGAGACACTAGCGACTTCTGTCCAGACTCACTGTGCCCATGGTTTTGCCGTTTCATCTTGTCGGTGAAAACGTAGGGTTCGCTGTACTGATGGCGCTTTTCGCGTCTCGTTGGCGGATTTCATGGGCGTTTAACAATGGGGGACGGTCTTTTCCTCCCAGAGATTGGGGGTCCGTGCCCTGCCACACCGGCAGGCGTGGGAAGGGACAGATGTGTGTGGAGGGCGTGTGCATGGCGTCTGGGGTGGGGGCCTGGGCAGGGGCGCCCACTGACCGGGCTGAGATTGGGAGGTGACGGTGGCGGTTTTGGTCCCAGAACAACGTGTGCGTGCCCGCCGGGGACTGCCCCTGCGTCCACAGGGGACGGCTCCACGCCCCACGCAGTGCTGTGCTCCGTCCCTGTGAGAACTGGTGAGACCCCGCCCCGCGCCGTGGCCCCGTGCCCCCGAGCACCCTGCTGTGCGGTGCGTCCTCAGCGGCAGGGGACCTTGGCTTGGGGGGGGGGGCGTCCCCCCTCCCCCCACGCGCCCAGCGTACGGCTCTCCGCGGCCGCCCACGCCGGCCGCACCAGTCTGCTCTCTCCGGCCCTGTTGTGGTCTGACGGGCCTGCCACAGTGTCACGGACTGGGTGGCTACGACACCCCAAGTTTATCTTCTCCCCATTCTGGGCACTGGAAGTCTGAGACTAAGACGTCGAGGGGCGGCTTCTCCTCCGGACGCGGAGGGAGGGCGCGCGCAGGCCCCAGGCCTCTTCCGCGTGCGGCGCCCCCTGCGCTCCCTCTCGGGGGCCGCGTGCCCCCGTCCACCTGCGCGTGGCCTCTTCCCTGGGCCTTCACGTTGTCTTCCCCGGGCACGAGTGTGTCTCCAAACGGCCCCTCGTGTAAGGACACCAGTCGCAGTGGACTAGGGCCGCCCCGATGCCCTCGTTTTCACATGATGCCTCCGTGAAGACCCCGTCTCCAAACAAGGTCCCGCCCTGGGGGTTAGGCCTTCAACAAGTGAATCCGGGGGCCACAACGCAGCTCGTCACGGCGCCCCGACCCTCTGCTGCTCTTCCTCCAGCTCCTGTGTGTCTGGGCTCGTCACCAACTGCACGCCCCGGCCCTGCGAGGAGGGTGAGAAACCGGCCCCCTCCTGACCCCACGGAAGTGGGCGCAGCTGGTGCGGGGGAGGGGAGGGGGCCTCGCTCCGATCTCTCTCTGCCCGTCCCTCCTGTGCACCCCCAGGTCCGCCCGCGTGGTCTCCCTTGGACCCCGTGGAGCGAGTGCTCGGCCTCCTGCGGCCCCGCCCGTCGCCATCGGCACCGCTTCTGTGCCGGGCCCCCCAGCGTGGTGCTGTCCAGCGGGGCGCCGCCGCCCCCCGCAGCCTCGCCGGCTCCTCTCTGCCCAGGCCCCGAGGCCGAGGAGGAGCCCTGCCTCCTGCCAGGGTGTGACCGTGAGTCCCCCAGAGCCCGGGACGGCACCCCTGGGGACACCTGCTGCCTTGTACTTGCCGCCCTCAGCCCCAGCCAAACCCCCTCCCCACACTCTTCCTGTGCTATCCCCTCAGGAGCTGGGGGCTGGGGTCCTTGGGCTCCCTGGTCCAGCTGTAGCCGGAGCTGTGGGGGAGGCCTTCGGAGCCGGACTCGAGCCTGCGACCAGCCCCCACCCCAGGGCCTGGGGGATTACTGCGAGGGGCCTCAGGCCCAGGGGGAGGCCTGCCAGGCCCTGTCGTGCCCAGGTACCTGCCCCGGATGGGGGTGGGGGGCACGGAGCAGAGGCAGGAGAGCTGCGGGAGGCTTTGTGGGGAGAGAGGCTGGGGTGCGCAGCCCACATGGCTCTCAGCCCACCCTGCCCCCTCCCATAGTGACCGACTGCAACTCTACTGAAGGGGCCGAGTACAGTCCCTGTGGGCCTCCCTGTCCACGCGCTCCTGTGATGACCTCGTGGTGAGTCCAGGCCCCCTTGCCATGTCCACCTGACCCCTGACCCCCAGGGTCACCTTGCAGGGGGCAGGGTAGGGCACTGGAGGGAGGGATGGGGTCAGCTCCCACCAAGCCAGCACCCCGTTGTTCCCAGAGAAGCTCACAGACCTTGACTTTGTATTCATGTGCGTGCGTGTGCATGTTCGTGTATGTGCATGTGCGTGTGTGTGTGTGTGTGTGTGTGCGTGTGCGTGCATGTGCCTGTGCAGGTGCTTGTGTGTGAGACTTGACTGAGCGCCTGGCCAGGACCATGGAGAGGGACAGTTCAGCGCAGACTTGGCCCTTGTCCAGCCGAGCCTGCATGGTGGGGAAGCCGGTCTGAAGCAGAGATGCTGGACCCGTGGAAGAGGGATGGTGGGCCTGTCTGTGGGGGTCCAGGGGGACCCCCACACGGAGATGGAGAGGGAGCAGCAGTGCATGGCTCCTTGCCTTCCCCGGACTTCCCAGCAGGCCTCCCTCCCCCCCACCCCCAGCTTGCCAGCCTCTGCTCCCGAAGTCCTGGGCAGTCTGGGAGACGCCTTGGTTCCTAGGCGTTGACCTGGGGTCCCCACTGAGTCCTCCATGGGGCTCACCTTCGGGGGAATCCCCACCACCACCACCACCACCACCAAGGAAAGCTCCTCCCAGGCTCTCCTCCCCTCCCCTCTGCCCTGGGAGGGACAAGGCAGCCATGCTGATAAAGCTCCGGCATGGACTGTGTTGAGGACGCAGGGGCTGAGCTGGGACATCACACTTTCTCCCCTCTGCACATCCCCAGCCTCCTGCCTCCTGCACCTTTGCTCCGCCAGGGCGCCCCTCCCTGGCCCCCGGGCCCCGTTTTCAGTTTTGCTGACCAGAGCCCCACCGCCTGTCCCCCAGCACTGTGTGTGGCGCTGCCAGCCCGGCTGCTACTGTCCCCCGGGCCAGGTGCGGAGCGCCGACGGGGCCCTCTGCGTGCGGCCCAGCCACTGCAGCTGCCTGGACCTGCTGACCGGGGAGCGGCACCGCCCGGGCACTCAGCTGGCGAGGCCGGACGGCTGCAACTACTGGTGAGGCGGCGTGCGGCAGGAAGCAGGCGCGGGGGGAGGCAGGGCGCGCCCGAGCCCTCCCGCGTCTCGGCTGATGCAGGGTACACTCCCATGGTCCCTAAGGAGATGCGCAGGCCCCCGACCCCTGTCTGATTGTTGGGGCACTGAGGCAGCTGCAGAGGGCTGGGCGTGTGCTCCGAGGGTAGGAGGGTCACGGTGTGGTGTTTCCTTGCCGTCTGGTCCCAGTCGGCAGCAGACTACCCGTGGTCATCTCCCACTAGGACACACCAGCCAGTGGCCAGCAGGGAGCCCAGGGGCCACCTGAGGGGGCCTGAGTGAGACAGGAAGCAGGCTCTGGAGGCACTGGAGATGGGGAGGGGGACCCCAGAGCTTGGAGGGAGATGGGGGGGAAGGGGCGAGGAGAAGGGGAGAGGCAGCAGCGTAGGAGGGGTGCCCGTGGGGGGTACGGCCAGGACTGAGCTGCCGTCCCCCTAACCCCATGGCCCATGCCCCGCCCAGCACCTGCTCAGAGGGGAGGCTGAACTGCACAGACCTACCTTGCCCAGGTACGTACCCAACTCAGAGGGAGGTGAGGAGAGGCAGCCAGGGTGGCCGAAAGGGCTGGGGCTGCAGAAGGGACCGCCGTGCCCCGGTGCCCACTGGTGCCCCCTACAGTGCCTGGCAGCTGGTGCCTGTGGTCAGAGTGGACAGCCTGCTCCCAGCCCTGCAGGGCCAGACAAGGACCCGCTCCAGGGCCTGCGCCTGTCCCGCTCCTCGGCACGGAGGGTCCCCGTGCCCTGGGGAGGCAGAGGAGGCCGGGCCCCAGCTCCAGAGCGAGACCTGCCCCAGCCCCTACACGTGCCCAGGTGAGCCACCTCACGCGTCTGCTCCAGGCCCAGCAAGCTGGGCCCCCGGGCCTCCTAAGGCACATGATTCTGTCTTCCTGGCACAGCGGACGCGCCTGGAGCCCATGGGGACCGTGGTCTCCCTGTGACACGTGCCTGGGGCAGTCCCACAGGACTCGGGCATGTAGCTGGCCCCCACCTCCGAGGGGGGCAGGCCCTGCCCCGGGGGCCACCGGCAGAGTCGCCCCTGCCAGGACAATTCCACACAGTGCACAGGTGAGGCCTTCCGCAGAGGGCTGGGAGGGCCCCTTCTAAGGCTGGGGAGACGCTGATGCTGACCTCTGACCCCACACCCCCCCACATGCATGTCACCCTCTTTGAGGGGCAGTCCTTAGATCATTCGCGCCATGGACTTGTG
Organism: Eonycteris spelaea; assembly: GCA_003508835.1. Classification (NCBI taxonomy): domain Eukaryota; kingdom Metazoa; phylum Chordata; class Mammalia; order Chiroptera; family Pteropodidae; genus Eonycteris; species Eonycteris spelaea. The sequence goes on along the minus strand of PUFA01000116.1, from coordinate 1,716,013 downwards.
GTGAGGTGGAGGGTCCGAGCCGGCGGCAGACCCCAACTCCACCCATCGCGGGGTATCAGGATCCCTCGGGATGGGCCCCCTCAGCACCCCCCTCTCTGCCTCCTTCCCGCTACAGACTGCGGGGGCGGCCAGGCTCTTCTCCCCTGCGGGCAGCCCTGCCCTCGATCCTGCCAGGACCTGTCCCCTGGGAGCGAGTGCCAGCCAAGCTCGACAGACTGCCAGCCCAGCTGCGGGTGTCCCCCTGGCCAGCTGTCCCAGGACGGCCTCTGCGTGGCCCCCGCCCAGTGCCGATGCCAGTACCAGCCCAGAGCCATGGGTCAGTGCGGCCCTCGTCCTTGCTCGCCCGCCCACTGGCCCATGCCCGGCGCCTGCCCCTCTGTTCACGCGCCAACCCGGGCTCCAGGATGGGCGCGGACCCTCTGGCTGCTCCAACACTGCAGGCCTATTCCCCCGCACCCCGCACCCCCACCCCCGCTTCCCTGGGCTGGTCCAGGTCGGGGCCTCCATCCGCATGTCCAGGACTCAGGGCCCCACGGGGCGAGACTGATGGAGAGGGAAATAGGAGGTAGCGGGGTGGGAGAAGGGATTGGGGGGCGCGCTGAGCTGTCGGGGGTCCCGCCCTCACTCCTGTGCTCTCAGGGATCCCTGAGAACCGGAGCCGGTCAGCAGGGTCTGCTCTTAGCTCCTGGGAGAGCCTGGACCCCGGAGAGGTGGTGGTTGGGCCGTGTGACAACTGGTGAGCCCTGAGAAGGGGCGGGGAGGGCGGGGGTGCCGGCCGGAGGCGGGGCCGTAAGGGGACGAGCCAGGGGCGTGTCTTCTGAAGCCCCGCCCCCGCCCCAGCACCTGCGTGGCAGGTACGCTGCGGTGCCAGGAGGTTCCCGGCTGCCCCGGCCCCGGGGCGTGGGGCTCCTGGGGCCGCTGGGAGGACTGCAGCGTCTCGTGCGGCGGAGGGGAGCAGCTGCGTTCTCGGGGCTGCGCCCGGCCCCCCTGCCCCGGGCCTGCCCGCCAGAGCCGCCCCTGCCACACCCAGGTCTGCAGAGGTGAGCCCGCCCGCCACGGCTTGACGCTCTCACTTAGGCTTGGGTCCCCACTTGTCCTTTGACCTCGACTCACAGGTGTCTTTTGCTCTCTCCCACCTCATCCCACATGCTGCCCCTTACCCGGGCCAGCGATGGGCGAGTGGAGGAAGTAGCCAGATTGGGCTGTGCCAAGGGTGGGGAGCCCGTTGGAGGGGGCGTGACAAGGCGCTGAGGGGCCCAGCCCAGGGAGGATGTGGTCGGCACCAGTTGGGGGACGCGGGGCACTTGGGTGAGAGGCAGGTCGAAGGGAAGTGGGCGCCGAGGGCGCTGACTCAGGTGTCGCTGCAGACGCAGGCTGCCTGGCCGGACGTCTGTACCGAGAGTGCCCGCGTGGAGAGGGGTGCCCCTTCTCCTGCGCCCACGTCACTCAGCAGGTGGCCTGCTTCTCCGGTGGCTGTGAGGAGGGCTGCCACTGCCCCGAGGGCACCTTCCAGCACCGCTCGCCTGCGTCCAGGTCAGAACCAGGCCGCAGGAGCCCAGGGCCCTCCCCCTCCCCCACGCTGTTCCCTCCCCCCATTCCCTCCCCTCCCCCCCCTCCCCCCCCTCCGCAGCTGTCAGCTCCTCACCTCTGCAGACCCTCTGGCCTCCAGGCAGCTCGCTCCTCCCTCACGTGACCCTAAGCTGCCTGAGGCCTTTGCTGCCTGTGTCTGTCCACGAGGGGCATCCCAGGGAGTGGGGACGTGGCCTGGGCCCCTGCTCTTCACTAGGACATCTCCAGCTTGGAGCCACCTCCATGGAGGTGTGGCCAGGGGCCCCTCTGGCTCCTCAGCTCCCATCTCCTGGCAGGGAGTGTTGCTGGTTTCCTGCCAGACCCCAGTGGCCCCCACTCAGTTCAGGCCCCAACAGGGACTCATGGGTCCTCACCACCCCAAGCCCTGCCCCGCCCTTCTGAGGGTGTGCACAGGTGCAGAGGGCTGGTACCAGGTGGGTGGCTCTGCTCCTGTGATCACGGTCCTCTGCTCCCTCCCCCAGGAGTGCCCCTGTGTGCTGACAGCCTCGCTGCTGCAGGAGCTGGGAGCTGCCCGCACTGACCCTTGGGCTCACCTGGCCCTTCTGGGAGATGGGAGTCAGCCCTTTGGGCCTGGAGATGAGCTGGACTCAGGCCAGACCCTCCATATAGGCTGCAGCAACTGGTGAGGGGAATGGCGAGGGGGAAGATTTGGGGTCAAGGAGGGGGGAGTGCTGGGCCACCCTGACCCCTGGCCAGCCTCAGCTGACCCCGGCCTGGTCTCCTTTCCCTTTGGGCTGAGACCTTTGCCCACGCCCTGGGCCGTCCCGCCCCGCCTCTCACCCCCATGCCCTGTGCCCAGCTCCTGTGTTCATGGGCAGCTGTCTTGCTCCGTGGGCAACTGCTCAAAGGCTGGAGGTGGCTTCGGGCCCTGGGGGCCTTGGGGCCCGTGCTCCCGCTCCTGTGGTGGCTGGGCACCCGCGCCCGCACCCGCTCGTGTGCTAGCCCGTCGCCCACTGCCGGCGGCCAGGGCTGCCATGGGCCCCTGCAGGACCTCGGGAACTGCCTCAGCCCGGACTGCCCAGGTGAGGGGAACGGGAGGGCACCGGGCAGAGTCCGACAGCAGAGGCCACTTCGGCTGGCCCTTTGTCCTTTTCTGTCCCTGTCCATCCCTGTTGCTACCTCTGAGCCTCTTTCTCTCGCCTCCTAGCTCTGTGCTTTGCTTCTACTCAGGTACTTTCAGCCAACATTTCTGGAGCTCTTGCCAGATGTACCTTACTGTGTGTGTGTATTGGGGAGGGGGGAGCGAGAACCCTGACCTTGGAATCCAGGGGCTCAGACAACCCATGTCAGCGTGTGGGGAGCCCTGTTGGAGGGTGCACGTGCTGTGGAAGATCGCAAGGTTGAGGACCACCCTCGGCTGGGAGGACTTCCTGGAGGAGGCAGCCTCTCTAGGGGCTCGGGGGATGGAGAGGACTTTGACCGGCATTGGAGGGGAAAGAATGCCAGGTGGCAGAAGCAGCTGGAGCCAAGGTCTTGCTGCCACAGGAAGCGCTGTGCTTGGGGGCTGGAGCGTCCACGGGGGACCAAGCTGAGGGAGGGGACCCAGGCAGCCGCCAGCCTTGGGCTGGGCTCTGGTGCACAGCAGCCTGGGAGACATTTCTGAGTAGGGTTTTCCTTCGGCACAGGGGCTGCAGGGTCCACGGTGGAACCGGTGACAGGCCTTCCAGGTAGCCCAGATACCTCGGATCCCGGCCCCACACTCCTCACACCCTTCCTTTGGGAAAAGCGAGCCCAGAGCCTCCTCCTCTTCAGCCCTGCTTTCCTGGGAGGCCGGAGCCCAAGGCTGACTCATTGGGAGCCGCTTCTCCCTCCTGTCCCCCAGGTGGCTGGGGCCCGTGGTCCCCATGGTCCCCCTGCTCCCGAAGCTGCACGGACCCTGTGCTGCCTGCTTGGCGCGGCCGCACCCGCCTCTGCCTGGCGAACTGCACCGGGGGGCACACTTCACAGGAGCGCCCCTGCAACCTGCCGTCCTGTGCAGGTGCTCCCTCGGTCCCGACCTCTGACCCGACCCTGACGCGTCTGACTCCTGACCGTCCCCTCCAACCCCAACCTCCGCCCTGAACAACTGATTCTAACCCCCTGCCGGTGTCCAACCCCAAACCAACATCTAACACCCCTCACGCACGTGCCATGCTCTCGGCCGGACACCGGATCACGGGTCCGTGTCTGACTCTGGGCCCCGGGCCCTGTGCCAGCCCCGGCACTGTCTGGGAGCCCCACCAGCTTCCAGCAAATCCCCGCTGGCGTGTGTGCTGAACACCTTCCCCCAAGGTCCCATCCAAAGCCCTCGGCAGGCGGCCCCGTTGCCAAAGCCACAGGCACCCAGTGTCAGATCTGTGGTGTGCGTGAGGTCATGGCTGACCCTGAGGAGGGGTCTGCACCTGGGCTGCGCGGGAGGGGGAGGCGCTGGCTCCAGCTCAGCTTCGTCCTGTTGCACAGAGCTGGTGCTGTGCCCTGGCCCTGGCTGCGTGGCCGGGAACTGTTCCTGGACCGCCTGGGCCCCCTGGGAGCCCTGCTCCCGCAGCTGCGGGGTGGGCCAGCAGCGCCGCCTGCGGGCGTACCGGCCCCCGGGGCCCGGCGGGCACTGGTGCCCCGACATCCTCACGGCTTACCAGGAGCACCGCTTCTGCGGCCTGCGTGCGTGCCCAGGTGAGGCGGGCTGGTGAGGACCGGGCGCACCCTTCCCTGGCATCCATGGCCCCACAGGGACCCTGCCCTCCCCCGGCCTCTGCGACATTAGGGGCCCTCTCTCTCTGAGCCAGACCCTCACATAGCTCTTCTCTCTCCCACATAGTGCCCGGAGGCTGGTCACGCTGGAGCCCCTGGTCCTGGTGTGACCGGAGCTGTGGGGGTGGCCGATCCCTGAGGAGCCGCAGCTGCTCGAGCCCCCCACCCAAGAATGGGGGTGCCCCCTGTGCTGGGAAGAGGCACCAGGCTCGACCCTGTAACCCCATGCCCTGTGGTATGTTGGCGTACAGCACAGCTCTACCAGCCTTCCCACCCCTGCCTCTAAGTTCATCCCCACAACACCCAGTGACATAGATGGGGGACAGTCTGGTACCTCTTTTGCCAGTTAACGAATCGGAGCCCCCCAGGGGTAGCTGTCAGGATCTGGGCACTGGGCGAGGACTCCCTGTGCCCAGGGCTGAGCAGCTAGAATCTGCCCCCTGCCTGCCCCTGCCCCCGGTCATGCTCCCTGCCTCTCCCCGGGTCCTGAGGAACCCCCGCTTGGAGGATTTGAGGGTGACTGACCGTCATAAGTGTTACCTGGCTCCAGATCCTCCTGCTATTGGTCCTTCCGCACTCATTGACCCCAGGGACCCCGCTTTCTCCAGGGCCCACCACCTCCATCAGGACCCCCCACAGTGATATGCCCTCCTGTCACCGCATGTATTAAGGCCATATTGGTGACAGTGTTGATTTTTTTAGATGCACAAATTCAGTCTAGCCCAACAAGCATTTATGGGGTATCAGGCTAGGTGCTGGGGATGCACAGGCAGGTGAGAGGGGATTTCTGTCACTCAGAATGTCCCAATCCCAGAGTCCCAAGACCCCACGTTTCCATGGATGCCAACACGGGACGACGTGGCACGTAGCTTCGTGGAGGTAAGGGTGGTCCCCTGGATGACTCTGGTCCCCTCCATCTGCTCAGGGGAAGGCTGCCCGACGAGCATGGAGCTGGTCAGCTGTGCCGACCGCTGCCGCGACGCTGCTCGGACCTGCAGGAGGGGACGGCGTGCCAGGACGGCCCGGCCTGCCAGCCCGGCTGCCGCTGCTCCGAGGGTGTGTGGGGCCCCCAGCCCTCCCGGCCCCGCCTCAGGGCAGCTCAGTGGGGTGCGGGTGGGGCCCGGGGGGCCAGCACCGTGCTGGAGGGCCGCCTCCCCGCAGGCTCGCTGGAGCAGGACGGCGGCTGTGTGCCGAGGGGCCACTGCGAGTGCACAGATGCCCAGGGCCGCAGCTGGGCCCCGGGCAGCCAGCACCAGGAGGCCTGCGGCAACTGCACGTGCCAGGCGGGACAGCTCTCCTGCACCGCTCAGGCCTGCCCGCCCCCTGCCCACTGCGCCTGGAGCCGCTGGTCAGCCTGGAGTCCCTGCAGCCGCTCGTGTGGGCCCGGGGGGCAGCAGAGCCGGTTTCGGTACGGGGCTGGGCCGGGCTAGCGTCCCCGCTCCCTACCCCGGCTGTCCTGCTTCCTTGACGCTGTCCGTGTTCCTAGACCCCAGTGACTTTGCATCCCCCGTGCCCTGGCCCAGCTTCTCTCCCTGGTCACCCTTGCTTTCCCTCAGCCACTTCCATGCCCACCCTGGGCTTTCCCATGGGTGTCTCCCCAGGGGGCGGAGGAGGGGTGGAGGGCCCCTGGGCGTCTCTCACCTCCTCTGCCCTGGCCCCACCCAGGTCCTCCACGTCTGGCTCCTGGGCCCCGGAGTGTCGGGAGGAGCAGTCTCAGAGCCAGCCCTGCCCTCAGCCCCCGTGCCCACCCCTGTGCCTGCACGGCGGCCGTCCCCGAAGCCTGGGGGACAGCTGGCGGCACGGCGAGTGCCAGCAGTGGTAAGGCCCGGCTCGGGGACGGGGGTCCATGCTGTCCTGTCGGGTGGCTGAGCTTCCCTGAGTCTGCGCCCTTCCCCAGCTCCTGCACCCCGGAGGGCGTGCTGTGTGAAGACGGGGACTGTACAGGTCTGGAGCTTCATCTCCCCCCCCCCACTGTCAGCTTCATCTCTTCCCTGCACCCCCTCCCTCCCTGCCAGCCGGGCCTTGTCCGTCTGCTCGCTGTGTCCTTTACTTGCCTTCCGCCTTTGTTTCCAACTGCTGCCCCCCCCCGCCCCACCCCAGAGGTCCCGACCAGCCCTCGGGGCCTTCACCCCGCCCCCGCTCCTCTAACCTCTCCTGTGCCCTCCCACAGTGCCCGGGGCCTGGACGCCGTGGGCCCCCTGGTCTGACTGCCCTGTCTCCTGTGGAGGCGGGACCCAGGCCCGCACCCGGGTCTGCACGGCCTCGGCCCCTCACCGCACTGCGCCCCCTGCCTGGGCCCCGACACCCAGACCCAGCGCTGCGGGCGGCAGCCTTGCCCAGGGCTGCGGGCAGCCTGCTCCTGGGGCCTTTGGGGGCCCTGTTCTCAAAGCTGCGGCCCGGGCTTGGCCACCCGCTCTGGGTCCTGCCCCTGCCCGCTGGCCGAGGCCAACCGTACCTGTAATGGCAGCTTCTTCCACCTGGACACCCAGGCCTGCTACCTGGGGCCCTGCCTGGGTACGTGTGCACGGGAAGGGAGGCCCCCTCCCGGGCAGACGCGGAATAATGGATGTTCTCCTAACCAACCCCCAGCTTAGCCCCCCAAATATATCCCTATCTGCGCCTCCCTGGTATTTCATTTACTTCTCTTCTCCCCCACCTGTTCCCTCTGCCTTTAGAACGCTTTGAGATGCCACCCTCGCTGCTGGGGGACAGGGACCCCAGGCGGTGGGGACCCTTTTGAATTCCCGGCTTTGTTTTCCCCGCACAGGGGATTGGCTAGAGCTGGCAGGGGGAGGGGGCGGGTGGGAGAGAGGCCAAGGGGGCCCGGAGAGGCCCCCTGAGCGACGCGCCCACCTCGGCCCCTAGAGCAGTGCGTGTGGAGCAGCTGGAGCAGCTGGACGCCTTGCTCCTGCCAGGTGCCGGTCCAGCAGCGCTACCGGCACCAGAGGCCAGCGCCCGGGGGGGCGGGCGAGGGCGCCCCCTGCACCCGCCTGGACGGCCACTTCCGGCCTTGCCGCATCGGGAACTGTTCTGGTGAGGCCCCAGGAGCAGGGATCCAGGAAGCGGAACCCTGGCAGGGCCCCCAGAGCCCCTCTCACCACGAGCCTGTGCCCCCACGATCTCAGAATCTCAGCAGCGCCTCCCCACCCCACCCCGAGTCTTTGCCATGATTTTCCCACTTGGCCGCTACTGGCCAGCTGTGCCTTCGTCCCCTTGTAGCTGCCCCGGGCGCAGAGGGTCTTGCCCGACCCCTGGTGTGGCTCCCTCCATCTCTGCCCCTCTGTGTCCCTGGACCACCTGCCAGGCCCCCGACCCCCGCAGCCCCGTCCTCCACGCAGCGTCCAGGCTCCCCAGGGCCCACACCTGGAGGCAGTCCCGCCGGCTCACGGGGGCTTGGTGGGACAGGCGCGACGTGCTCCGGGATTGGGGGGTGCAGGGCGACTGCGGGCGGCCCCCACCGGCCTGTGTGCCCCCCACAGAGGACAGCTGCACGCCTCCCTTTGAGTTCCAGGCCTGCGGCTCCCCCTGTGCTGGCCTCTGTGCCACACATCACAGCCGCCAGTTCTGCCAGGACCTGCCACCCTGCCAGCCCGGGTGCTACTGCCCCAAGGTGAGGGGCGGAGCTAGGGGAGTGGCCCCAGGCGAAGGGGGTCCTCTGTCCGCAGTCCCACACCGCCTGCGCTCCCACACCACCACGCCACGGCGGCCCTCTCCCCCAGAACGTCAGGTCTTGGGGCCTCTCAGCAGCTGTCGCTCTGCCTGTGGCCCTTTGCCCGTCCCTGCACTCGGCAGCACGTGTGCACCTGCTGTGCGTCCTCTGTGGGCCGGGCACGGTGCGGCGTGCACGTGCCTAGATGCTGCCACACGGCCCTGTCCCTGTGTCCCCTCCTGCGCAGGGGCTGCTGGAGCAGACTGGGGGCTGCGTCCCCGCAGAGCGGTGTAACTGCCAGCACATCTCAGGGGGAGCCAGGGTCACCCTGGCCCCCGGGGACCACCTGCGGCTGGGCTGTAAAGAGTGGTGAGTGATGGGGGTGGGGGAGGTAGCATCAGAGGCCCACGGACTGCATTGGGGAGAGGGAGGGGCCACCCGCTGAGAAGGCCAAGCTAAGCCGGCCAGCCCCATCCTGTTGCAGCTCAGGTCACCCCCACGTGCTCACTGCTCTGGGCTGGGTCCTGCCTCCCGAGCCCACCCTGACTGTCTCCTCCCGCAGTGAATGCCAGCACGGGGCGCTACAGTGCACCAGCCAGGGCTGTCAAGGTAATTCTGGACTAGGGAGACCAGCTGTCCCCATTTGCCCAGGGCTAGGGGTTTCTGGGACCTGGAACTTTCAGTACCAGGACTGGGACAGTCCCAGACAATCCAGGATGGCTGTTCACCCTTACCTAGATCCCCCACACCCCTCAGTCTTCCTGGTGGTAACCTGAGCCCCTCCCTCCCTCTGCACCGGGGTCCCTGGGTCTGGGGGACGGTCGCTGGGAAGGCGCCCACACGCTGTCGGTCCTAGGTCTTCTGCCTCTGAGCGGCTGGTCTGAGTGGTCACCCTGTGGGCCCTGCCTGCCCGCCAGTGTCCTGGCCCCTGCCTCCAGGGCTGCCTTAGAGGAGCAGTGGCCCCAGGACCCAGCTGGCCTCTCTCCCACCTCGGCACCCCTGCTGGCTTCAGAGCAGCACCGCCACCGCCTCTGTTTGGACCCTGAGACAGGGAGGCCGTGGGCGGGGGACCCGGACCTCTGCACGGGCCGCTCAGCCAGCAGCGCCTCTGCCTGGACCCTGGAGCCTGCGGTGGTAATGGGGAGGGGCGTAGGCCAGCAGGGGGCGGGGCTTGGAATGGGGGCGGAGCCTGCCCAGGAAGGGCTGGGCCATGTTGCTCCTTTGGGTGGCCAGGCAGTGGGCAGACCTGCCTACCCTCCGCTTGCCCCCAGGGCCTGCTGGATTTGAGGCTGCTGGAAAGGGGGTGCCAGGGGCTCAGGCCATGTGCGAGTGTCTGCAGGGCTGAAGCCCAGGGCCTTGGGGTGGAAGCAAGAGGAAGGGCCCTGGGTTCTGACTTCCGTTTCCTCTCCCCAGACTTGTGCCAGTGGAGTCCTTGGGGGCCCTGGAGCCCCTGTCAAGTGCCCTGCAGTGGAGGGTTCCGGTTACGCTGGAGAGAGGCAGGGGCCCCCGCCGGAAGAGGTTGCAGGGGCCCGTGGGCTCAGACCGAGACCTGCAACACGGGGCCCTGCCCAGGTGACCCCCCTGGCTACCACACACGAGCTGGCACCTGAGGGGATGTCTCCCTGCTGCCTCTGCCCCTGGAGGCATGCAGTGGAGGGCAGGGCGCTGTCCCGGGGGCCAGGAATGTCCCCAACACTGACTCCCACCTCCTGGTCCTCAGGCGAGAGCTGCGAGGCCCGGGACACCGTGCTCACCCTTGGCTGTGCCAACCAGTGTCCTAGAAGCTGTGTCGACCTCTGGGACCGTGTGCAGTGTCTGCAGGGACCCTGCCGCTCAGGTGGCCAGGCTAAGCCTGCAGCCCGGCCTGGGAGCGTTGGGGGAGCCGGGGCCTGCCTCCCTTCCTCCTGCTCCCCGAGAGCACGTGACCCGGGGGGGCAGCCCTGAGGGTTCCCGGGCCCTGGGGATGGTGTGGAGACCAGGTCACATGGGGCGTGGGAGGACGGGCTCGGTGCCAGCCTGAGGCTTTGCACTGCGTCTGGAGGGCCCCACCGTGCGCAGCTGTCCGAGCACCGAGCACCGTCTCTTGCTTGTCCTCCCCGCCCCCCCCCAGGCTGCCGTTGTCCCCCTGGCCACCTGGTACAGGACGGGCGCTGCGTGCACATCTCCTCCTGTCGCTGTGGCCTCCCCAGCCCCAACGCCTCCTGGGTGCTGGCCCCCGCCGAAGTGGTGCGTCTGGACTGCAGGGACTGGTATGGCTGCCGCCAGCGGACAGGCAGGGGGACGGGGACCTTCGGGCGGGAGGCCTGGGGCAGGCGAGTCAGGGCTGTGCGCATCGCTGGGGAGCCAGGGCTCTGTTCGCCGTGACTCGGGACTTGAGCCCTTTCTGCACGCCCTGTCACAGCACCTGCGTCAACGGGTCCCTGGTGTGCCCACACCGTGAGTGCCCAGTCCTTGGGCCGTGGTCCGCCTGGAGCCGCTGCTCAGCTCCCTGTGGTTGGGGCACCACTGAGCGCCATCGGAGCTGTGACGAGGGCCCTGGGGGGACACCGTGCCAGGCCCAGGACATGGAGCAGCGGCAGGAATGTAACCTGCAGCCCTGCCCTGGTGCGTACCTGGGCGTGGGGGGCTGTCCTTCCCTCCGGGGCTGCGGAGCCCAGGGCCCCGTCGCAGCTGGCATTTGCCAGGGCAGCCCCCTCCCTGGGACTCCCCCGCCCACTATCTGTGCACTGCCCCCAGAGTGCCCACCTGGCCAGGTGTTCAAGGCCTGTGCCACCTCGTGCCCGCGCCTCTGCTCACATCTTCGGCCTGGCGCCCTCTGCGTGCCTGAGCCCTGCCGGCCTGGCTGCGGCTGCCCTGGAGAGCGGGTAGGTGCGGGCGCTGTGCCCGGACTCCCGCACGGCTGGGCTGGGGTGGGGGAGAGGCCGCGGTCCGAGCGTAACTGGAACCCGCACCGCCCTAGCTGCTGCTCGATGGCACGTGCGTGGCCCCTGCCGCGTGTCCCTGTGTCCAGCTCTCTCTGCCCTGGGGCCTCACCTTGGTCCCTGAAGAGCAGGCCCAGGAGCTGCCCTCAGGCACTGTGCTCACCCAGAACTGCACTCGCTGGTGAGGGCCATGGTTGGGCTGGGGCGGGGACGGGTGGAGGAGGGCATGGAGGCGTCCAAACACGTCTTCTGTCTTCCCAGTGTCTGCCAAGGTGGAGCCTTCAACTGCTCCCTCGATGACTGTGAGGGTGAGACGTGGGCTGTCCGTCCCGGGCTGGTCCCTCCAAAGCCCACCCACCCCACCCACCCTGGGCAATGCTGCCTCCCCCGGGAAGCCCCTTCCGCCATCTGTCCGCACTGATCCTCTCTGTGAAGCACTCCCTGGGTGCTCGGCACGGTGCACCCTGGGTGGTTCGGGGCATCGGCCAAGCGTGCCGTGTGCACACCGAGCCAGGGCTGCGAGTGACACAGAAAGTGGAGGGTTATTTCCGAGCAGATGAGGAAACTGAGGTCCAGAGGGTGAGCTGAAACAGGACCCTAGCCTGGCAGTCCCCTCGCAGAGGCGTTGGCCCTGTGCTCTGTTGTCCCCGTCCGGTGAAGGTCACAGGCCTTTCCTAAGGGCCCACCTGTGCCTAGTGGGCTCTGTGGATTCAGAGACCCCCGGGCACCGCCAGCCTGGCAGTCGAGGGCAGACTCACGCCAGAGCAGGTGGGGTCGGGACGGTCTCTGGCTCACTGACCGGTGAGCGGCACTCACAGGCTATGAGATCGGTGCTGCAAAGGGAGCCGTCAGGGTGGCCAGGACTGGTCAGGGGAGGCTTCCTGGAGGAGGCGAGACCGGAGCTGGGCGCCAGAATTATTTGGGAGGGTGGATAAGAGTAGAAAGGTGTGTCTGGAGGCGTAGAAGTCCAGAGGCTGCCGGAGCTAAGCAGACAGTGCTGGGGAGGGGAGAGGAGAGGGCTGCAAGGGATGCCCGGTGTGGGAGCGGGGAGGACGCAGGCTGGACCTGGCACTGACTCGAGTGGCGGGGTGGGTGGTCTTCCCTGGCAGAGTGCCCCCCTGGGGAAGTGTGGCAGCAGCTGGCCCCTGGGGAGCCGGGGCCCTGCGAGCTGACGTGCCAGAAGCCCAATGCCACCGAGGCCCAGGGCGACTGCAGTGCGGGGCAGGCCCGAGGCTGCGTGTGCCGGCACGGCCACTTCCGCAGCCTGGCAGGCCCCTGCGTGACCGCAGACCGCTGCGAATGCTGGCGCCACGGGCGTCCCCACCCGGTGAGACACCTGGGCCCCGCCGTGCCACCTGGCCCGTCTCAGCCCAGCCTCCCTCCCGCCCCTACTCTGGGCCCCCAAGGCCCACCTGCCCCCTGAAGTTCTCGTTGCCAGTGCCAGCCGCAGCCCTTTGCCCTGGCTGGGCCCCCAGGCTGGGTGGGTTGGGGCGGGGTGGCATTGCAGAGAGCCCGCAGGTGCAGAGACAGAGGTGGAGCCAGGTGTCCCCCCCCCTGCTGTCCCCAGCCTGGATCCGAGTGGCAGGAGGCCTGTGCGAGCTGCCGCTGCCTCAGTGGCAGGAGTGTCTGCACCCAGCACTGCCCACCGCTCGCCTGTGCCCAGGTACCTGCCGCAGCCCTGGGCTCCCGCCTCCCCGCCTCCCCCTGGGTCCCTGCCTGGAGGCCGTTCCTGAGGGCCTAGGGCGGGGACTACTCTCTCCGCAGGGCGAGGTGATCGTGCAGGAGCCAGGGAGCTGCTGTCCCTCTTGTCACCGGGAGACTCTTGGTATGGAGGGGGGACCTGGGGTGCCTCCTGCTCTCCTCTCCCTGCTCTGGGCCCCTCGTTCCCACCCTGGGAGACCTGCCTTCCCCGAACCTGCCCCCATGGGGATCGGCAGAGTGAGGACCCCGTTGCTGCACGTGGAGCCTGGGCACCCCCGGCCCCACGTGCTCAGGTCTACACCCTGAGCTGCTCAGAGAGCACCCCCCCCCACATTCTTCTCCCCCTGCCCCGCCCCCACCTCCTCCCCACAGCGGAGCACTCAGCCCCCTGCCAGCGCCTCACCGAGCTCCGCAACCTCACCAAGGGCCCGTGCTACCTGGACCAGGTGGCAGTGAGCTACTGCAGCGGGCACTGCCCGTCCAGCACCAACGTCATGCCTGAGGTCAGCCTAGAACCTGGGCAGAGCCCAGGGGACGTGAGGGGCACGGTCTGTCTTGGGGAGACAGCTGATCAGAGCCAGAGCCGGGGGCCAGTCTTCGCCAAGGACTGGCCTGCGCCTGCTGCTTGGCCTGGCGACCCTGGCTGGGGTGCAGCTCCGGAGCCACAGTGCACCTCCGCCCCCCACCTCTCCTGCTGTGGTCCCACGCAGCTCCCAGCATGCTCCTGGGCAATCTAGCGGGAAGCCAACAAAGAAAGGCACGGCGGGGCGAGGCAGGCTCGGAAATCAAGGCCATCAGACAGGGAGGGAAGCTCCTGGGGACCGACTTCTGCCCCAGACACCCGCGAGTCCCTCTGGAGCGCCAACGAGGCTTTGCCCTGCACAGGACTCTCCTTAGACCCAGAAGGCTTGGCCCTGCTCCTTGCGGGGACCTCCCCAGGACTCCGTGCCCACCCAATTCCCAGTCCCTGAGCCCGGAGTCCTGAGGCTCCAGGTCCATCCTTCCTGGGCCCCGCCTCGGCTCCTGGCCCTGCCTCGGGTCCCCTGTGGGCATCCTGCCCCGCCTCGCCCACTGAGCCATCTATACCTGGAAGGCAAAGGTGCTTTCCCACCTTGCTTCTCCACCTGGGCCACTCTCCTACTTTCCCGGCCACTCCTTGCGCCTCCTGGAAGTGCCTTCCCAAATCACGTTTGGATTTCTTAATGCATAGAGCCGGGAAAGAAAGTTAAAGAGGTTTCTTTTTTTCTGAGGCGGAAAAAGAGTGATAGCGAATAGAAATCAAAGGGAGTTTTTTCTTTTCTTTAGTGAATCTTTCGTAGTTTTTAAACTTATTCTAAAATAAAGTTGGAGTAGAATTGTGCGTGCAATTACATCAAACGTTCAGTGGGACTTACGTAGCATTACTGCATCGGCATAGAGCCAGAGGGTTCCGCTCAGGCGCGAGAACTCACTTTGCACTCAGGATCAGAACTGTGCAGCTCGGGGCTCCGTTATCCGCGGTTTCCCGGGCTAGTCATCTGTCCCTCCAACCGGACTGTAAGCCCCTCGCAGTAGAGATTGTGTCTTTCCCCTCTCTTGCCAAGAAGCACGTTAAAAGCACTTGTTCAAGCTGTTCGATGCTCAGACAGGTGGGGGCTGTGGTGAAGGAGGTGGGCTCCTCGGAGAGCGGGGACTTGGTGGTGAGCATCCTTCCCAGCTGGCTGCCCTGCTGGGCGAGGAGCGTTGGCTCTGGCCCGCCCTCGGCCCCAGTCCCTCTTAGATGGAAGGGCCAGGAGAGGGAAGGGGGGCGGTTTGGGCAAACTCCGTCGGGCCCTCCGCAGCTCAGCCGCCCTTCTCGCCAGGAGCCGTACCTGCTGAGCCAGTGCGACTGCTGCAGCTACCGCCTGGACCCCGAGAGCCCCGTGCGGGTCCTGCGCCTGCGCTGTCCGGGTGGCCGCACGGAGCCCGTGGTGCTGCCGGTCATCCACGGCTGCCAGTGCAGCGCCTGCCAGGGTGCGTCTGGGCCAGGGCGGGGAGGGGCCTGGCCCGGGTTGGGGAGCTGGGCCGTGGGCACCTGGGGCCTGGGTCTGGGCTGGCCCAGGGTGCGGGCGGGGGCAGGGTCCTGAGTCACAGCCCCTCGCTGGGTTCTCGTTCTTCATCCCTCCTTTCACTCCATTCCTCGGCTCAGCATCCCTGTCAGTTTTTCCTCCAGTTGTGCATACGCTCCGGTGTTTGCAGTCAACGGTACCTGGTTCAAATCCCAGCTTCTCTCTTTCCTGTCTTGCTGAGCCTCCCTGACCTTATTTTTACAGCCTGGCTGGGAGGACTCTGCGAGCCAGCCCAGCGAGAGAGCCTGGCCGGTGCTTGGTTCTCCTTGAGTACCTGGTAGATGATAACCTGAGGCCACAAGAGCTGCCTTTGCTCTGGGCTCCTTCCTGGCAGCTCGTCCTTCCTCTTCCCTCTCCAGCCCCTCCCCTTCCCTGCCTGATATTCTGCTGCTTTTGCTAGCTGGTCTCCCCCTCACTTGTCCTCCAGGAGGTGACTTCTCAAAGCGCTGACAGCTCCCCTGGATGAGGCTGCCCTGCCCCGCACGTGATCACCAGGCTCCCATGCCCACCGTCCACACCAGGCCCTGGCGCTAGCATATCCCAAATAAAGTGACATTAGTGGCAAGCGCGTGTGCAGACTCTGCGTCCAGGGGCCCAGGGGGGAAAGGGAGGGCAGCTGCCCGCCTGGCCTGGACTGCCTCCCGGGGCCTTCCGTGAGTCGGCTGGTGAACGTGGACAGGTCGCGTCCCACACCCAAGCCTCGGTTTCCTCATCTGTGGCAGAGGGAGCATGACGGCGGAAGGCCTGTGCTGTCGGACACCTCTCAGGCCCCTGTCACCCCATCTGGCCTCCGCTGCGGCAGAGATGGCATTCCGTGCACGCCCTGCCCTCGCGTGCTGACGTCTGCGTCTCCTCTTTTTAAAACCCTGTGTCGAAGTAGCGTTTCCGTACTACGAAATTCACCCATTTTAAGTTTACCCCTTTTCAGTGGCTTTTGCAGAAAAACGCCAAGTCGTCCAATTGCCGCAATCCAATTTCAGAACATTTCCGTCATTTCACGCCCATGTGCGATCAATCCTTCCCGCCTCAGTTCCGGGCAACCACGGAACTGCTTTCTATCTCAGTAGATTTACCTGTTCTGGGCATTTGATGTAAGTGTCTGGCTCCCTTCGATGGGCCCGTTGATTTGAGGTTCATCCATATTGCAGCATGCACAGCAGCTTGTCCGTTTTGGACGCGAAATAATAATCCATCGTGCGATAGACTACGTTTTGTCTATGCATTCGCCAGTGGATGGAGTTTGAGTGGTTTCATTTTTTTGCTTGTTATGAAGAGAGGTGCTATGAACATTCCTATCCGAGTCTTCGTGTGGGCATAATTTTCATTTATTTGGGTGGATACCTGGGAGTGGAAATTGCTGGGTCGTATGGTAAGCCTATGGATGACTTTTTAAGAAACTTGCAAAACGTTTCTCAAAGTGTCACAGTTTTACGTTCCCCCCAGCCACACGTGAGGGTTCCAGTTTCTCCACATCCTCTCCAGCACTAGCACTTTATCCTATCCGCCTTTTTCACTTTTTCAGTAGCCATTCAGGGGATAGGAAGTGCTACCTCATTGCCATTTTGATTCGCATTTCCTTAATGACCAATGATGCTGGGCATTTATTTCTGCATGTGCTGATTTGCCAATCGTGTCTTCTTTTCCAGCTTCTTTTCTTTCTTCCCCAGGGCTTTACTGACACAGAGCAAATCCACTTGGCCTCTGCACAAGCACAGCTAGGAGTACAAGTGTGAGGATGGATGGGATGTAGTTCATGCCTCTTGCGGCAACCCTCACCTACTGGGGAAAGGAGCTGCAGATCCCTAATGTTTGCACAGACGTTTTTGGGGGCGGGGTGGGGGGAGGACATTCTGTATAATTCTTTGAAGTGGGATGAAGGCCCAATGCCCGAGCAGTGATCCCGAACATGCGCCCTGCTGTCAGCGTTTCATCTTCCCTGCTTTGCTCTCCCAAGTCCCAAGCTCTGCCCTCCGGAATTGCTTTATAAGACCAAGCCCTTGTCTCCGGCTCTGCTCTCAGGGTTGGGCGGAGCAGGAAAGAACCAGGCTGGGGTCCCAGTGATCCTGTGCATTACTTTCTGCTCCTTCCCTCGTATTCCTCAGACTGCCCCCACAAATGAGGGTCCCATTCAACTACAGTTATTGGTAAAGGAGGAGAGCCAAAGGGAGAGAGGAAAAGGAAGGAGGATCTTTGATTAATTAACTGGACACAGGAAGGGTGACTCTTCTGTGAGCAACGAGAACTTGAATTGTTCTAGTGAGGCTCTGAGTTGGGGCCTGTTGTGCCAAGCCACGAAAATCTGGTACCATCCTTCACACCTTGTATCCTATTCCCACTCTCTAGAAAATCCACGTCCTGGTGTAATGCTTGGAGAGAGCATCGCCCCAGGGAATTCAGCGATATGTCCCCTAGTAGGCCAGTGGCGATGCCAGTGGTGAGCCTGGCAAGTGTCAGGGTGTACCAGGGATCAACTGCAGCAGAAATGGCAACAAATCCCTGACATGAGACAAGAGAGACCAATGGGTATGGGCAACCTAACCAAAATAGCACCTGTGTGGTTGTTTCGGTTAGCTGTTGCTGTGTAACAGATTTCCACAGACTTAGAACAGCTCCCCTTCATTATCTCATCGTTCTCTGCTTAGGGTCTCACAAAGCCAAAAATCAAGGTTTTGGCCAGAGAGGCTCTTATTTGGAGGCTCAGGGGGAGAATTCACTTTCAAACTCACTCAGGTTGGCTAAATTCCATTCCTTGCAGATGGGCCGGCTGCTGCCACTGGGCAGATGGCATGGGCTGGATCACATATACCTGCTCTGAGTCCCAGAGTCCAGAGTTCCACGCAGCTCCTGGCTCCCCTCCCTCTCCTCCTAGTTACTCTACTTATGTAATCCCTGTGTTATCCACACACACAGGGATACACACTGTCTCATTTTTCTTTCTCAGTAATGCAGATCCCCTTAGCAGTGAGTGTACCTGGCAGAGGGTGGCTGCTCAACGCATACAAGGCTGTGGACTGAATTGTGTCCTCCCTGCCAAATTCATACATTGTGGCCCTAACTCCCAATGTGAATGTATTTGGGAATAGAGCCTATAAGGAGGTAATTAGGTTAAATGAGGTCATGAGGGTGGGGCCCTGATAGGATTAGTGCTTCTATTAAAAGAGGCACCAGAAAGCTAGTTCTCCGATCTCTCTCCCAAAGTACACACAAACATGATGTCCTGTGAGCAGACGGCGAGTTGACAGCCACCTACATGCCAGGAAGAGAGATCTCACCAGAAACCAACCATGCTGGCACCTGATCTTGGACTTCCAGCGTCCAGAACTATGAGAAAGTCAATGTCTCTGTTTTAAGCCACACAGTCTCTAATACGTTGTTGAGACAGTCTGAGCGAATACAAGGTCAAATGTTGCAGTTCTGCTCACAAATTGAAGCTCTCTCAATCTTCTTCTTGACCCTGTGGAGTCAGTTGAATCCTGGCCAGGAGAGCAAGGTCATATAATTGAAAGTGGTTACTTGAGACCTGCTCGGAGGTCTACTTAACATATTTAACAATCAGTGAGGCAATATATATTAGTAAAAAAATTAAATATAAACTGTATTTGTTTTATTTGTATTTAAAACTTTGAATTATGACTTAAAACACACAAAATTGCATAAAATGTAAATGTACAATTGAATGAATAACTGTCAAATACACATCCGGGTCTAGAAATAGAACACTGTCCTCACCCCACCCTCCAGTGGTACCTTCCTAACCACACCTGCCTTCCTGGCTCCTAAAGTTAATTTCATTGAGGCTTTCTGATAATTACTTCTTTTACTTTCTGTAGTTTCCTCTCTATGTATACACACTGGGAGGGCCACAGAGAGCTTTCTGGAGTGCTGGAGATATTCTATATCTGATCTGTGTGGTGGCTACATGGTACACATGTAAAAATACATCAAGTTGTACACTTACGATTTCTGCACCGTACTGTACATTATTCGTACTACTATTATACATATTACATCCATCTATTTCAGACTAAACAATATGTTGTTATAATTATTACTTTATATAATTTTATATATTTTTAAAGAACATGGGAGAAGAAAGGAGAACAAGTATATATTTATAGAGTTTGGCTCTCTTCTAGTCTTTTCCACGTTAAATTCATCCTTTACTCTGCAATAGGCTGATCTTAAAGTGCGAATTTGCCTACACCATTCACCAGCTTCGAACTCATTTCAAACTCCTAAGGTAGCTTCAGTGCCTTCCACATTCAACTCTGGTGTATCTCTCCAGTGTCATTTCCTGGTGTCCCTTCTTATGAGGGCACTAATCCCATCATTAGAGACCCACCTTCATGAACTCATTTAAACTTACTTCCCAAAGGCCCCACATCTAAATGCCATCACATTGGGGTTAGGCCTTCGACATACGAATTTGGGGGCCGGGGCACAATTCCATCCATAGAACCTCTTTACTTGGCTAATTCTTACCTCTCGTTTCAATCCAGTTTAAGTGCCACTCCCTCAGGAATCCTTGGCTAACCACCCCTTAGCTTCCCATCTACGCAGACCAAGGTGAAGAAGCGTGCTTTACAAGGGTCTTCTGCTTCTCTCTCTCATTGTATATGTCTAATTTGTAATTATCTGGTTTCTGGTTTGTTTCCCCAATAGACGATGAGTGTTGTTTCATTCAATTATGTATTTCCAAACCTTGCATAATGCCTGGCACATGGTAGGCAACCAATGATGTTTTTTAAACGAATGTAAGTAAAAGCATTGCCCTCCTTGATAAGCTAAAGTTTGGCACCTTCAAGGATGACACTGGCCCTGAAAATGCGAAGGAAACAGGCGCAAGAACAGGGACTCGTCGCCCAAGCGGAGCACGTTGCCCTCACTGCGCGGCCCGCGAGAGCGTCGCGAGGCCGTTGCCTGGGACGAAGGCGGGAAGAACAGAGAGCGAGCGGCTCGGTGTCCAATCAGGACCCCGCATTCCGGGAGCCAATGGCTGCCCCGAGCGCCGCCTGGCGAGGCCCGACCACGCTTCCCGTGATGCCCCGCGGCCGCGGGCAGGCGGCTGCCGTAAAGCGGGTCACTCGGCACGACGCTGGCGCCCTTGCGAGCCGCTCCGGGCCGGGCGCGCTGCCGCCCCCCAGCCTTCGGGTGACGCGCGCGCGGTCACCCCTCTGGGGCGCCCTCCCCTCCCGGGGTCCCGGTCCCCAAGACGGTCGCGGCAGCGGCTCCCACAGGCCGGGCCGGGGGGAGGGGGCGGCTTGGAGGCGGTGGCGGGGTCAGCACGGGCCACCGAAAGCAGGGCCATGGAGCCCAGGGAGTCGGGGAAGGTAGGCCTGGAAGGGCCCTGGGGCCGCCCACTCCCCTCCGGTAGGTCCCCCTGATCCGGGTTCCAGCGAGGCGGGCGGTACGGGCGGAGTCCCCGCGGATGAGCCAGCCTTGCAGGGGAGGACTCGCCCGCTCGCTCGCCCGCCGCCTCTTCCTCCGCTCTGGGGCCGCTGCCTCTGGGCGGGTGGCGCAGGGAGGAGCAGACACACCCGCTCCGAGTCCCGCGCGGCACCCCGGCTCCCCTCTCGCTCCTGCTGAGTGGCCGCTCGGGCGATGCTGGGGTGGGTGACCCGCTCAGTATAGTGATGCAAAGGTGCTACCCGTTTTCCCACAACAGCTTCGACATTTTGAAGAGACCCAGCTTGTTTTAAGGTTTTCAGGCTGAATTAGACGCCAGTGGGACCCAAGGGTTAGGGATCACCGAGAGGCAGGGTGAGGGCTTGGACCTCCCAGGAACGGCCTTTTTTTTTTTTTTTTTTTAAGGCATCCGGCATATTTCTTGCCAACTTCCGTTTCTAGCTATTCTACTTAATGGAGTATCTGAGCATTGCTTAGAAGTGTATGCCATAAACTTGATGTAGGCTTTGGGCAGGAGCTTGTGAGTTGGAAGAAAAGGTGGGAAAAAGTGCTTAAAGGCAGAGAGGTAAATGGGTTTGACAGGTTTGCTAGAGCTCTGAGGCTGTGTCAGCAAAGACCAGCCTGGCTGTAGGCCCTTGAGTCAGAGACTGCAGCCACTTGGGACTAAGATCTTTTTGCTGCCAGTTCTTGAGGATTGTTTCTTCTTTGGCACAGAGGGAATTAACCTCACCAAATGTTTTTGAGTGCCGAGTCCCTCCTTTTGAAAAGATGTGTTGTTCGTTTAAAAAACATCTGCGATCTGTGATTGACACTGAGTGAGATGCTGGCAGTACAAGGACAAACATGAAATGACCACTTTCCTCAAGGAGCTCTCCTGCGCTTTTCACTCCAATAACTTGGACAAGCCTGGAAGGGTTGCCCCACAAAAGAAAGGATAATGAGGTTATTTTGATGTTGTAGTTTTTCCTGAAAAGATTGTGAAGGACACTTCATTACAAAAGAAGTTATTCCTCGCTTAAGTATCTCTTCCATACTTCCTCCCTCCACAAGCTCCAAGTAAGGCATTTTCGAGATGAAGCAATCTACAAAGTAAATAATCCAAGACAATAAAGCTCAACAGAACCTAACTAAAGAAAGACCGAAGGTGAACTGTGTGCCAGCCTTGTGTTAAGCACTATAGAGAAAAGAAAAGGAAATGGGCTTAACCCTCAGGTAATATCCCCTGTTAGTTTAGATTGAATCCAATTTTGAATGAAGGGGACAAAATGTAGTGGGAAGGATTATAAACTGTTGGCATCGAGAATTGGATTAGTGTTTTGAGATTAATTTACAACCAATTATGTTCAGTTGTAGGATTTCTTGGCCTTTAGAGGGAGAAGAGAAATACAGACATTTTGGGAGGTAGAAGAGAAATTTGATATCAGCATTAATTGAGACCCCTGGGGGCCGGAAATTTTACTATTGATTTTGATAGCAGAATATCTCAAAAAGAAGCTCACCAAGTGTATCAGTTTTCTAACCTGGGAAATGAGAACATCATCTACAGATGAAATAAAATGATTGCAAAAACAAACTGGCAGTGTTAGATGTGTTGCAAACGAGGGACAAAACAGGCCTGGGTGGAATAGCTATGCTATTTTCAGGCTCCATTCCAAGTATCACAATTTTGGCTCAAAGCTGGGAAACTGAGGCTTCACTTGATGGAGTGGCTTGGTCTATCAGAATTTTCCTTTGGGGGCTATTTTGTGATATTACATAAAAGCATTCTTGACCCATTAGATTGGGTGTGGGGTGTCTTGCCTGTCATTGGCAGAATAATGGTAAAAGTCAGACTTTCCCCCATTATCCTGTTCTATTTTTCCAGCCTTTATCACTGTACAGAATCTCACATTTATTTATTTACATGTGTGCTGACTCTACCTTGGCTATATCCCCAGCTAGAACAGCAAAGCAGTACCTGCATTTAATAGGGTCTGAGAAAGCATTTTTTGAATGAATGACTCCTAAAATAACACCAGTCCGGGAGCCCTTTTGCTCCAAAGTGCAGGCGCTGTGAAGAACACTGGTCTGACGCCACATGTGCCTGCCCTCTGGGAGGCTGCTGTTGGCACTGCCGGATAGTGTTTATCTGCATGTATTTGTTGCCTCAACGTGTCTGGCTTTAGCCCCCTCCAGCCTTCCCACAGAAGTGATCCTTCCCTTCCCACCTCTGTACACAGTTCAGTTAGTGCATTTACATCGTAGTTGTCTGTCACCTCCGGATAGATTTTAATCTTGAGAATAGAGATGATATCTTTCCTATCTTAGGATCACCACACCAAGCACATAGAAATAAATAATAAATGTATGTTGAATAAAAAAAATGAATTTACTGCCTATGAAATACTTAATGTGGGGAGAGGGCGATGATGGTGAAGGGGGTTTTAAAATAAGCCAATCAGCACAGCTTCCTGAGCGCCAGGCTCCACGAGGGCTTTAAAGCCTTGCTTGCTCAGGAGGAGAAATGCTGTGCTGGGGGTGAGGGAGCCCCCCACCCCGCCGAAGGAGGCAGAATGTGAATAGGAACTTACCTGCATGCGTGGGAGGAAATGGCCGAGTCAGACAACCTAAGGTGGGTGTGTAGTAGGAGGAAAGGTACAAGGCACGTTGAGTGATTGCCCCTACACCTGGCTGTGGTAGAGGTGGCAGGTGGCGTGATGCATAGAGCTTAGGTTAGGGAGGTGGGGTAGGTTCAGACTGAGGGGCCTGGTGCTGGCCCAGAAGTCGGCTCTGCCCTCTGGACTGTGGGAAGCTCTAAGGAACATCCAGAGAGATTCTTTGCTCTGTACGTAGGTGAGGAATTCCTGTTATTCAAGCAGAGTTGTGTTTTCTTTACATTGTAGTCAACTGGAATCAGAAGGCTCTTGCCATAACATGGTTAGGACAGTCACTCTTGTTGGCGAGACACTTCTTTAGTCTCTAAACATTCAGTCCTGGCGTGCTCTTTAACCTTGTGGGGCCTGTAAGCTAAAGTGATTGGCTTTCATTTTGTCTCCCTGTTCCCTGAGGAACAAAGGGTGAGTGGGTATGACAAGGCCCTGCTGTCCTTGGTCATGAGTTTTTTGACCTGCCCCTGTCGGAATAGCTTGCCCTCTAGGCCTAGTGTACAGTAATCCTGCGTCCTGTCTCAGTGTAACCTCGAGGGTTCTTCCCCTTCCCCATGTTGGCTCCTGACGCATGTCTTATGTGTGTCCCTTTGCTGTCTGCCTTCTTGTCGTGGAGCCCATCCAGCAGGTTTTTGGAAATAAAATCACATTTTGCTTTTGAAAGACACTCTGAGAGCAAATAGTTATTTAAAACATACACATTTGGCGGCTTAATTCCATTTTTGTTTTTAAAACTGCTCATACATAGTCATAGACAAAAGTCTGAAAGGTCACATACCACGTGTTTATAGTAATTCTTTTTTAATGAAGAGTCATGAGTGATTAAAACACTTGCTCTTTAGTTCAATGACCATGTATCGACATAGAAAAATACTCATTTTTTAAATGTGCAGTTCAATAGTGACTGATAAGAATTATCTGTATTTTTCTTAAGCTTCTACTTTTGGCCTTAAAATAGATCTTTCGTGTGCTTGAAATTTGAGTATGAAGTTACAAGGCAACTTTAAACAAACGCGTTAGAACTTGGAAATGGAAACGGATGTGGCCCCCTCATTTGGTCACTCTGGAAGGACTTGATACCAAGGATGCTGTTTCTCAAAGTGTTATTTTTTTTTTTGGCGGGTGGGGAATTCAGTTTTCATCATTTTATTTTTTATTTCTTTGACTAGATGATAAATGTTTGTGGTATAATATCTAAAGAGATAAACCAAGTAATGTTTTCTATTTTCTGATTAGTTCTTTTGTAACCGTTTGTTTCATTGGCTGCCATATCTTACTCTCTGAGACTATGATGATAGTTTTATTTTTGTAAAGTTCTCTATGTCTCCCCTCCATTTCCTCGGTTCCTCTCCTGCCCTGACCCCAACCCAATTAGAGCCTTTCCTCAGATGTCTGGAAGTCCAATTGTTTGTTAACCTGTAACTGTGGAAAACCGAAACCGTAACGGGAAGCTCTGAGCACTCGATGCAGGGAGCTTGTCAGCTGGCAGCCTGCTTGTTAGGGAATCTGGGGAGGCATTTTTTTTTTGGCAAACAGGTTTCCCCCAGTTCTTATATTTTAGCCTCCCTGCCTTCACTTCCAGGCCAGAGGTTCCGGTGCTGCCTTTGAGGAGTTATGGTATAAATTGAATTATTTCTCAGTTTGCTCATTGCTGGGAAGGATTCAGTTTTCTTGGATCTGCTCAATTATTACTCTTCCATCTAATTTTCAGTATCCAAAATCGTATTGTTATTGCCCCCTTGTGTTCCCTATTCTGTTAGGTGTTTTGCTTTGGAGTTTTTTATGGGAGGGAGGGTGTCTTTTAAATGCACAGGGAGGATGCAGATTCGAAAAAAAAAATGCATTTGTTCAGTCTGCCATCTTAGTCCCAAACTCCCCATATCGTTTTCGGAACCCCGCTACCCCTGTCTGGTGGAACGCAGCATCCTTACAAGACGAGTGGATCAGCTCTGACCGTCTTGATCATCGACTTCGTCTGCAGACATAGTTCTGAATGGCTTCTGACTGTTTCTAGGAATGAGATATATCTTCCTAAGGGGAGATTTGCCATGTTTAAGGTGTTATGAAAACATGGCCGTAAGTGGCTGCCAAGACCGAAAAGTGTTGGGTCCTCTGGGAAGGCTGTGAGGAGCATTCAGGGAAAGGGTTAGGCCCTTCCCGACTCAGCCGTCTTTATGACTCTTGTTTCATCGTGTGGCCCTTCCTAGACAAATGAGCCTCATTGCCACTGCGACTTGCACCCAGGTGGTGAGAGACGGGGTGTAGTCTTGTATGTCAATTGACGGTGTCCCTTCCCCTAGTCTGATAGCTCCCGGAGGAGGGGTGCCCTCAGGTGGGCGTGAACGCCCATGTGCAAGACTAACCTAAGGAAGATGTTGGTGCTGAGCTGGTGTCGTTTTTCCTTTTAGGCTCCTGTGACGTTTGATGACATCACGGTGTTCTTGCTGCAGGAAGAATGGATGCTCCTGAGTCAGCAACAGAAGGAGATCTGTGGGTCTGACAGGCTGGCGGCACCGCTGGGTATGGGTTCCTGTTCCTGTCCCTTCCGCCTGAATCTAGATCCACATCCCCAACCAGATCCTGTGACTTCCTCGAGAATTTTCTGTAATCCTACCATTTTGGGGGGCATCTTTGCTCATTACTCAGTCCCATATCTAATGATTCACTCACCACCATTTTTCTTCTCCCTTTAAATTGGTGAAAAGAAGAGGGGAAATCGGGCTCATGGGGTTAGACCCTGGTGCCTTAGGGTACCCCAAGGTGCCAGCCAGGTGGGAAGCCCCGCCTGTGGGCTGTGCAGCTGCAAGGTGGATTCTGTTTTAGGCACCCGTAGGATGCTGGACACAGAGATAGCGTCAGACATGGAGTATGGAACTCTGGTCTCAGCCCCAGCTCCACCGTATGATACCGGTGTGCCTTTGAGCAAAACCGTCAGCCTCTTGAAGCCCTGATCTCATTCTTTGTGGGGCTGTCACAGAGGTCGAATGAGATAAAACAACTGAAAACTTTGTGCCCATGTAGGTATTTTTCATCTTTTTATCTTCTGAATGTCCTTTCTCTGCTCTACGGGTCGACTCTCCGTACCATGGATTGTGTTTCAACGTGTGTACACGCGTGTGTACAAATTTTCTCATTTCAGTTTGGTGACCGCCCTGTCTTTTCTTCTTCTCATCTTGGTCCCTGTCTAAGAATTATGAGCATGACAGTCTCGGTTCTCTGCGGACAGAGGGGTTATAGCTGGGCTGGGTCTTTTTCCTGTACTAAAAGCAGTTTGCAAACCACTGATTCTTCTAAAGCAGAAGTTGCAAAGTAGCAGCTCATGGACCAGATTTGGTCTGCAGATTTTTGGGGGGGGGCGGGGGCGGCTTTCACCACTTTCGTTTAAATACGTTATCAATATTTAATCATGGGCAGTTTTCACATAAAAATATGGATTTCTGGCCTCTCTTAGAAAATGGGACAATCTGGCAGAGCTGGCCTTGTGTTCATGTGGTGGCCTCCGCCTGGAGTAGAGTAGTGGCCGTCCTGGTACATGGGTTTAAATCTCCAGGTGGCCATGGCCGCCCACCCCTGACCTGGTTCCTCTGTTGTATTCTCAGTCGGGCCCTCTCAGCCTTTGAGTTTGAGCTTCTGTTCTGAATCAGTAGTTTTCATAATGTTTTAGCCTTGAAGAGGGGCTCAGAGCCTGGCTTTCACTTAGTCCCCCATTCTTTCAGGGACTTCATGGATACCTGTGTTTCTAAGCCACTGTGCTACACCACCAAGGTTTTACTTCCTCCTTGACCAGTCACCCCACAGTGCCGAGAGGATGGCACAGACAAGCCTTCCATTACCGTTGGAATCTAGATCTGGGACCTCATAGTGCTTCTCTCTCTTCCTGCCCCAGGACCAGCTCTCACCAACCCAGAGCCGTTCTATAAGTTTGAGCGAGGGCCAGAACCGTGGCTAGGCAGCGTGCAGGGCCGGAGGCATCTCCTGGGCCACCACCCAGGTGAGTGGGGACCACAGCTCCCACACGAATCAAATCGCAGAACTTTGTTCTCCCTGGTGATCTACTCAGATGGATCACATGGAGCCCTAGACTTCTTGATGCCGACTGGTTCGTTCTGTGTGTTTGTGCGTGACTCTGTGCGCTCCTGGCCTTGGCTGTGGTAGCAAAGCCTGTTGCATTCCCGGCCCCTGGGCCTCAGAACTCACACTGACGCGTAGGCAGTGGCTCCAGAGGAGCTAGGGTTGTCCAAGCTGTATTTCACCTAAGGAGCCAATAAAGAAACTTCTAGTGTAGCCTGAAGAAGAAAAGTTTTCATGAGGTCATGAGGGTTTTCATCTCTTTGAAGGATCGTGGTGTCAGAGAGGTTGTGTGTTTCTTGAGGGCTGAAGTAGCAGCCAGGGCGGAAGTTACTCAAAGCTGGAATACAGCTTAAGGAAAACTCTCTGGGGACCAAAACTGTCCGCCAGGAGGGAGGCCGCTCTCTTGTCCTATAGGTACTTGAGCAAAGTGCGGACAGCCTGTCTTCTGAGGACACTGCGGAAGGGGACGCCTGCTGAGTGTGGGATTGTAGCACAGGCATGCCCTGTTTTACTGCTCTTCACAGATACTGTTTGTTTGTTTGTTTGTTTGTTTGTTACAAATCGGAGGTTCATGGTAACTGCAAGGCGCACGTCTGTCAGTGCCGTTTTCCCAACAGGCTCAGGTGATGGTTGGCATTTTTTAGCTATAAAGTATTTTTTAAATTAAGGTATGTACATTTTTTTTAGATATAATGGTATCACACACTTAATAGAGTGCAACATAGTGTAAACATAGCTTTATATGCACCGGGAAACCAAAAAATTTGGTGTGATTCACTTTTTTGCGATATTTGCTTTATTGCTGTGGTCTGGGACCGAACCCGCAGCATCTCGAGGTCGGCCTGCACTCGGCTTTAATGATCGTTTTTTAACCTTGTTCTTTTACTAGGTCAGCATTCCTATCCATAAACACGTTTTGAGCTCCTGAGGACCACGCCGCTGTCTTAGGTTGCAAAATCTGTTATAATGATGCCCTTGTGGCCAGTTGTATCTGTCTGTCCTCTACGTTAAAAAAAAAGCTCTGCTTAAAGGCCTCTTGATTTTCTTCTAGGTGAGGTTGGGTGGGCATGGGCTGGTGGGGGACTGAAAAAAGAGAATTTGGGTAGAGACCGTGTCACTGTTGAGTGTGTGATTCCAGCTTCCACATTTGCTATATCTGAGAGCCTCCGTGTGCTGCAGGGGCTCTGACTATAGAATTTCAGCACAAATTCTCTGTCTCTTTTTCTCTCAAGGAAAAAAGATGGGCTACGTGGAGGAAATGGGCGTGCACAGTCCAGCCAGAGAACCTGGACCGTACCTGCCACCTCAGAAGAAAGCCTGCCTTCCCCACCTCAGTACAGAGGGCAGCGCCGCCGAGGAAGACTGCACAGGAATGAGCAGAAAGGCCCTGAAGCCCCGGTCCATCCAGAAGTCGTGGTTTGCGCAGTTCCCGTGGCTGGTCATGAACGAGGAGCAGACGGCCCTCTTTTGCTACGCCTGCCGGGAATTCCCGTCCGTCAGGGACAGACGGTCCAGACTGATAGAAGGTTATACAGGACCGTTCAAGGTGGAGACTCTCAAATACCACGCCAAGAGCAAAGCGCACCTGTTCTGCGTCGACGCCTTGGCAGCTCGGGACCCCGTCTGGGCAGCCCGATTCCAGGGCATCCGAGATGCCAGTCCGGAGCCCCTCTTCCCTGCTCAGTATCCCATCCTGTACCCCGCAGGGCCGCTGGGAGCCTATCACAGCGTGGCCCAGCTCCCGCCCAGCTCACGAGCTGACGTGGCGGGCCCTGGGCAGGACGGAGCAATTCCTGCGTTGTATCTGGACTGCACGTTCCAGTCTGAGGCGTAAAGAAATCGCTATGACATCCACAACTCCTCAAACACTAGCGTTTTGTGTAATGACTCTGCTGAACCCTGCAGCCAGGTAATGTTTATGACGATTGTTATATCCTCAAGGAGCGGGGAGGATTCCATAGTGAGAACAACATACACTGCATGACGAGGATGGAAAAATTACATTAGTTACCTGCTGGTAACATTATAATGTCGTCATAAGCTAACATGCTTATCATGTCCTAGACACCGTTTGTCTCACTGTATGATCTCACTTATTTAGGATAACAGCCCTATTATTATCATCTCGTTTTTCACAGATAACAAAACCTAATTAGTGGGGCAGGACATCCTAACTTCTGATATAAAGGGAACATCCAAGTTCAGAACAGTAACCTTTAGCCAGAATCCAAACAACCAAACAACTTAATAATCCACAGCCACAAAACCACCACAGAGCTCTGAAATAATCAAATTGAAAACTTTTTTCTACTTTAACTTTGGAATGATGTAGCGCTTTTAAATGCTGCAGGGCTTCTTCACACACGTTCTTTCCTGTAGTGATTTTAATGCTGCTCTGAGGCTGGCGGAGCAGCCCGATCAGACCCGTCCTGCTGGGAGAAACCAGACTCGGAGGGGCGACCTGTCCAGAGTCCAGGGTCTGTGGCGGCAGCCTCCCCCGCCCCCCAGGGCCCTTGACTGCCAGCCTTGTGCTTTCCTTCCACTCCCTGCAGCTCTGGAGGGTTCTAGAAGACTCTCATTCTTGCCTTGGGTTTACTTTGTAATTTTCTAATTCTTTGGAAAGTTGGTTTGTGAGGAAGCTTAACTCGAATCTCTGAGTGACTGGACCCTCCCCATTCCTCACTATTCCATAAAGCAGGATTTTACTACACACTCGTTTGAGGACCCCCCAGTAGCCCGAGGAGAGTAGCTCAGGGGCCCCTCATACCTAGCATTCAAGGGCCCGCTAACGTTAATAAGCTCAGATTTTTCCAGAATCCAGAAAATGATGAAACTCATTTATCTTCATGTTCATGTTCCTTCTAGTTTTTAGTATTAGAAGCCAGTGAACAGGCCCAACCTTTTATAATCCAAATCCTTTAGCAGTAAGTAAGGCATGCGTAAGCCTAGTCACATTTTTAGTCCTTTTTATGACTCGCCACCCCAGTGGGAAATCCTAGCAGTTGTTCCTAGAACAGAGGTCACCGTTGTAGTCACAGAAGAGCAGAGGCGCCCCTCAGGACTGTAGGGGCCGGGCGCAGTCACAAGGCTCTGCCGAGACCCCCGTTCTTTCAGCGTGGCTTACATCCCCCCAGGAGACCTCGGCTCACGCTGAGGCTCATAGGGTGTTTACGCACTAACTCTGGGCCTCATGAATTTGCTTGTTTGACTTTCGATGGATAAATGAGTTTCTTGGGGTACACTGAGCCTCTTGGCGAGCTTCCCAGGAGAAGCAGGCCTTGAGCGTCACACCGGGTGTCTGACGTAAGAGGCGTGCTGAATGGCTGCCGTGCTTTGTGGCAGGGCCCTTTCGGAGAGCGGCCGTGTGCGGAGTTCCGGTGGCCTTTGAGGACGTGGCAGTGTATTTCACGCAGGAGGAGTGGGGGTCGCTAGACAAGCAGCAGAAGGAGCTGTACAGAGACGTGATGCGATGAACTACGAGCTGCTGGTGTCCATGGGTAACGAGTCACGTCGACCTTGCTCACCCCCCTCGCTTGTCGTGGGACACCCACAGGGCAGCTGTGGCTCGTGGCCATGTTCCTGTTTCTGCCCTGTCCCTGTGCACACGCAGAGAGCGAGTCTGTCTTCGCACCTTGGGACTCTCCCTGCTTTGGGGCAGCGGCATCACCCCCTCTTTGTCCACCATCTCGTCACCCATCGTCCAGCACACATTTATTAAGTACCTACTATGTGCTGGAGAAACACGAATGAGGCCAGGTTTCTGCTTTCAAGGGGCCAGCAGGTTCGTGAGAGAGGCAGATGCTTTAATAAGAAACTGTGAGACAACACAGGCTCCATAAAAAAGGTTCGGGAAAGTTCCCTGTGGCTGCTGAAGAAGCGATTAAGCTTGCTGGGTGTCAGAGGGAGCCATCAACAGGGTTTTCACTAAGTAGGAAATATTTTAACTGAGTTGAAAAGCAGGTGGACAGGGAGGAGGAGGGGCATCTAGACAGGACGGGGAGGGGACAGGCGAGCAAAGGCACGATGGCCTCCAGGTGGCTTGTGTCTCGGCTTTGCCTGCGCCCAGGCCGCTTCCTCTTGCCCAGGGGCCAGCAAGGGTTGCCAGCCTTGTCCTGGGTGTCACTAGACAGCGCTGGAGAATATGACTGTCATAACATCATTACTTTCCCAGAAGAATGTCATCCCACATCTGCTTCTTCTTCTCTTTGCCTCCATTTTCTGTCAGACACCCAGGGTTCAGGTGGCGTCACAGTGGAAAGACACCTTTCATGTTGTAAAGCTGTCGCTTTTTTTTTCACTAGCAGACATGGTGACAGGAACCATGCAGAACTGAGGACTCCCAGCAGCGACCTGTCTCATGCCTTCTGCAGGATGGGAAGTCAGATTCTTTGTGACTTAAATGGCGTCACATTCCCTGGTCTACACTGTCCTTTAGGGTGCAGCTAAGATGTGGGTTTTTTTCTAAACATTCTTATTTTTGTCATTGTTTAGAATTTTTAAATGGCTCCTCGGACAATCAGAAATAATTGTCCACACTGTAAATGATGGCTTATTTCGTGGTGATGGAGATTCGTGTTGAGGCCCTCGGCCCAGGGCAGCTGTGCAGAGCACGTCTTTGAAGAGCGTCACTGTCACCTACAGTGTTTGAAAGCAGGGGATGAGGGGGCAATCCACTTTTTGAAAATACACACCCACTTAAAGAAGGTGGCTATTCCTTTAAGGCAACGTGCAGCAGGGATGCACGTTGCCTGAGGACCCCGTGGAAGGTTGGGGAGAGGGGTGGGTAACCGGTTCTGAGGCACACGAGGCTGACGCGGGTTGTCGCGCCTGTGTTTGGGTCCAGGCTTCATGGTCTAGGCATTTAGTCATTTTCTTCTTAGCACTCATAAGTTAGGAAGCGGGGAAACCTTAGCCAGCTGTGGGGTTGAAGAGACAGTCCTTGGTAGTCCTTGGCTGCATCATTCTCATCTCTCTGCCTTGTAGCCATGGTCTCCTTGTGTTTGTCTTTGTGGGAATGTTCATATTTTAAATAAAGGGCAGTGCTTAACCCAAAGACATAAATCTCTTCAGGTGCCCCTTAAAATACCCCATGTAGTTAGCCACCGGCACCAAGGCCAGGCATGGATGTCACTGAGGGGCACATGGATGGGGACAGTTGCTGGTGGCACTCTTCCTCTTCGCGTCTCGCTTTCTTTACCATCCTGACCTTCCGTCTTTCTATTTTATCCCCTGCGTTTCTTCCTGTTTTCCGCCTTTCTCCTCTAGACGCTTCTGGCTGACTCATGGCTCACGTGGCTGGCCCGTGGGGGTGAGGAAGTTATTTATCCTGGCCAAGGCGCACACCCTAATCTGGCTGCCTCTTGGGTTTTAAGATTTAATCGGCACCCTAGATGAGTACGCTTCACACCTGTACCCTGGCCGGGGTCTCCCTGAGCATTTCAGGTACCATGAGTAGCTTTAGGCGTGTCACATGACCCAATGGTCCACAGCAGTGACATTAGTACGACTCTTTGTCCCTGCAGCAGGGCCTGCTGCTGCCAAACCCGACCTGATCTCAAAACTGGAGCACGGCGCTGCGCCCTGGATCAAGGGTCCACGTGGGCCGAAGCGGGGGAAAGGTGAGTGTCGACCTACTGAGTCCGAAGGCCATGTCCAGGGGCCATTGTCGTTGTGGCAAGTCACACAGTGTTAGTTCAGCCACACTTAGGCCCTGGGTGGACAGATGACCAAGTGACGAACCCTGCTCTCAGAGCGCAGGACGGCGGGGCGGTGTGGCAAAAACAAAGGGCTTTGGGGATCAGAGGTGCTAAAGGGACCTGTGGTAGAGCCGGTGGGAGGAGTGTGTGGTGGATGCTGGTCATGAGGGACCACGTGACCCACAGCCCCGTGAGCCCCACCCTCTGGTTTGCAGCGACAGTGTTGCTGGTCGGGTCTGTGAGAGTGAGTCACTTTGCGTAGCTCATTGGCCAGGAGCTGCTGTGACTATGTCCGCAGCTCCCTTCTCTCGAAGGCTCCTGAGGGCTAATGCATGGGTACCCGCATTTCTTTGTGGTGCCTCGCAAGAGGATGAGAGCCACTGTTTACCCAGCAGCATCCACTTATTAGCTTAGATGGCCCGTGACCCGGGGATTGTTGTGTAGCCGGAAAGGGGGAGGCTGGCTAAAGAGCCCTCAGGGATTGGCCAACAACCCTGAGGGAGCCAGGTCGACTTCCATAGGTAATGGTGGTTTCCAGAAGGGTTGGTTCGGCTCTGCCCTGCATAAGGGGCGCCCATTGAATTGGGTGTCACAGCTGGTAGGAGACTGCGGAGTTCCGGGCAGCAGAACCAAGCACAGTTTGATTTGCTCCAAAGGGAAAAAGAAGGCGGTGGCCGCCAGAGCAGCAGACACGCGGGCCTCGGCTGCAGAGTCCGCGTCGCTGCCAGCCCCTCCCCCGGAGGCCTGCTCCCCCTACTGTGGTTCCGGCCTTTGTGAAGTAGAAGCAGGTGGGCCCAGAGAATCAAGAGGACGTACAGGCCCCGCTCGATTCAGAGGGCGTGGTTTGGGCAGTTCCCATGGCTGGTCATCGACCCGGAGGAGACCAAGCTCTTCTGCTCGGCTTGCAAAGAAAGACCGAGTCTCCATGACAAATCATCGCGGTTGGTCCGAGGTTACACGGGGCCTTTTAAGGTGGAGACTTTGAAATACCACGAGGTCAGCAAAGCACACAAACTCTGCGTCAACACTGTCGAAATCAAGGAAGACGCCCCGCAGGCCGCCCTGCTCCCAGACATCTCCACTGACCTGATGGCGAACATGGAGCACTTCTTCAACGCCGCCTACTCCATCGCGTACCACTCGAGGCCCCTGAACGACTTTGAGAAGATCCTGCAGCTCCTGCAAAGCACTGGGACCATGATTTTGGGCAAGTACCGAAATCGCACGGCGTGCACGCAGTTCATCAAATACATCTCTGAGACCCTGAAGAAGGAGATCCTCAGGGACGTGCGGGACTCCCCGTGCGTGAGCCTGTTGCTGGACAGCTCCACGGACGCCTCCGACCAGGCCTGTGTGGGGATTTACATCCGCTACTTTAAGGGGCCAGAGGTGAAAGAGTCTTACATCACGCTGGCCCCGCTCTACAGTGAGACGGTGGACGGCTACTTCGAGACCATCATCTCGGCCCTGGATGAGCTGGACATCCCTTTCCGGAAGCCCGGTTGGGTGGTGGGCCTGGGCACCGATGGCTCAACCATGCTGAGCTGCAGGGGAGGCCTCGTGGCAAAGCTCCGGGAGCTCATCCCGCAGCTGCTGCCCGTGCACTGCGTGGCCCACCGGCTGCCCCTGGCCGTGGTGGACGCGTGTGGCGGCATCGACCTGGTGAAGAAGTGTGACCGGCACATTCGAACTGTCTTCAAATTTTATCAGTCCTCGAACAAAAGGCTGAACGAGCTGCAGGAGGGGGCAGCTGCCCTTGGAGCAGGAGATCACCCGCCTGAAGGACCTGAACACCGTCACGTGGGTGGCCAGCAAGAGACGCACGTTGAACGCGCTCGTCGTGAGCTGGCCCGCCCTGGCTCGGCACCTCCAGAGTGTGGCGGAAGCGGGGGGCCAGGTTGGGCACAGGGCCAAGGGCATGCTGAAGCTGATGAAGAGCTTCCACTTCGTCAAGTTCTGCCACTTCCTCCTGGACTTCCTGAGTGTCTATAGGCCTTTGTCTGACGTGTGCCAGAAAGAGACCGTGCTGATCACGGAGGTGAACTCCACGCTGGGGCGGGCCTACGTCGCGCTGGAGACCCTCCGTCACCAGGCGGGGCCCAAAGAGGAGGAGTTCAATGCCGGCTTCCAGGACGGGCAGCTGCACGGCATCCTCCTGGACAGAGCGGAGATGGCAGAACAGCGGTTCCAGGCAGACAGGGAGCGGACGATCCAGACGGGGACAGAGTACCTCCGGCAGCGATTTGACGCGGACCGCCCCCCCAGCTCAAGAACATGGAGGTGTTCGACACCATGGCCTGGCCGAGCGGGCTCGAGCTGGCCAGTTTTGGGAATGAGGATATTCTTGCCCTCGCCAGGTACTTCGAGCTCTCCCTCCCGCCGGGGCTCAGCGAGGAGGCCCTGCTGCAGGAATGGCTGGGCCTCAAAGCCGTCGCCAGGAGCCTGCCATTCTCCATGCTGTGTAAGACCGCCCTGGCCCAGCAACGCCGCTTCCCCGTGCTGAGCAGGCTGGTGGCGGTGGTGGCCTGCGTGCCCGTGTCCACCTCCTGCTGTGAGCGGGGATTCAGTGCCATGAACCGGATCAGGACCGATGAGAGGACCAAGCTCTCTAACGAGGTGATCAACATGCTCATGATGACAGCAGTGAACGGTGTGGCGGTCACGGAGTACGACCCCCAACCCGCCATCCAGCACTGGTACCTGACCTCCTCGGGCCGGCGCTTCAGCCACGTCTGCACCTGCGCCCCAGGGTCACCCCGCTCCCATGCAAGTAAGCACGCACGACTGAGGGCCTGACGCGGGGACAAGGAGGGCCTCTCTCTTCCCAGTCCCACGCTGAGCTCGAAGGCTGGCCGTCTGGTAGAGGCAGCCAGCGAGGGGCTTGGTCTGAGTATCCTTTGAGCTTCTGCAGTGTGCCCCACCGTTTGCCAGACCAGTGGCTGCTTGAGACATGACACCTGCCCCCAGGGAGCTTAGGATGCAGCTGGAGAGGCCACATGCACACGGGCAGGCACAGGGCAGGCACAGGGCGCACGCGGCAGGCACAGGGCAGGCACAGGGCGCACGCGGCAGGCACAGGGCAGGCACAGGGCACGCACGCCGCAGGCTCGGGTCATAGCGCAGAGAGCACAGATTCCAGAGCTGGGCGCCCAGTTCACATTCTAGCTCCGCCACTAACTCGCATTTGACCTTGTGCTTCAGTTTTCGTTTGTAAAGTGAATTAATGCGTGTAAAGGGCTTAGAATGATCCCTGACAAGTCGTGTCAGCAGCACTCCTTAAAGGCTAAGACTACTACTGGCAATTCCTAGGGGACTGGAAAAGTTGGGGCCGCGGCATCACGTCCTCAGTGGGGCTGCATAGGCTTAGAGGTTTGGAGAGGGACGAGGTCAGTGCCAGTCGGAGGGCGGCGAGACTGGGGGCGGGGGGTCCAGGCAGTAGCGTCAGTGAGGGTGCCGCCTCCCCACCCGGGGGGCAGGGCCTGGGCTAGGTGGGTGGGGGAACTTACGTCATACGGAGGGCGACTTACTGGAAGTCTGAAGCGCGAAGTCGCTATAAGTAGACATGAAAACGAGGGAAACGTGGTGGTCCTCGAGGTTCTGCAGCCCAGTCGTGCTTCACTGCAGAGGCAGAGCGACGACTTGGCTCGCGTGACATCTAGCTGGCCTCCTTCCTGTCGCTTCCGCTCTCACTTCTCCCTCCGAGTCTGTGATCCTCAGCAGACTGGCATCCTCAGCAGGGTGGCCCTGCTCCTGCAGCTGGGATGGGGAGGGGACGCCGAGAAGTAAAGAGACAGGAAGCGCCATGACGGGGAGCCGAGACGGGGAGCCGAGACGGGGAGCCCTGCACCCCAGCACGTGTTGAGTTGGTGCCCTCTCCAGCCCTGCGGGGGCGGAAGAGAAAAAGATACTGTCCGCTGTGCCCTTTCCTAAGTTGTTCTTCTCTGGGGACGGCGGCACGGGTGCGTCTGAGGCAAATAGCGAACACCGCCAGATCTTACATGCCGAAGCCCTCCTCCCCAGGCCGGCCTTCTCAGCCTCGCACTGCTGCCACTTGGGGCCGAGTAAATCTTTGTGAGGGCGCATCCTGTGCGTGGCGGGCCCTTTAGCAGCTTCCCCGGCCTCCGCACATTCCGTGCCCACT
Source organism: Eonycteris spelaea (assembly GCA_003508835.1). NCBI lineage: Eukaryota > Metazoa > Chordata > Mammalia > Chiroptera > Pteropodidae > Eonycteris > Eonycteris spelaea. The sequence continues at coordinate 1,679,379 of PUFA01000116.1, read as the reverse complement.
GGTCCGGGTAACACCCTCCCCATTGCTCAGTGTCCCCTAGGGGGCAGATTGCCCCGGGGGAAGTCCCAGTGTCCCAGGGTGGGAATAGATCAGGCTGCAGCCCCAGTCCTGCCTCCTCTGTGTTGCCTTCGTTTTCCACTGAATAGGCCTTGGGGCACAGGTGGCTGTGGGAAGGGGATCTCGTCTGATCTGTTTTCCCCTGGGTCTGATGGTGCCTTCTCTCTCCTCGCGCTCGAGGGGCGGAGCTCAGGAAGGAGAAGATGGCAGCGCTCAGTGTGGAGGGGCCCGTGCCCCAGAAGCCGCCCATTCCATCCTCCGTGGAACCGGTGGAGAGCCTGCAGGACTGCAGCACGGGCCCTCCCGACAGGCTCCTGTACCCCCACACCAGCCGGGACGCCCCCAAGCTTCGCTGATAAGGCTCTGCAGGAGCAGGAACCCCTGGGCTGCCTTGGAGACGCACGCTGTGCTGCTCCCTGGCGGTCATGCTGATAGGCTCTGCAGATCCTGGGCTGCCCTAGAATCTTCTGTGGTGGGGACTTTCTGAGCCCCAGGAAGTGGGCAGCGACAAGGTAGTTGTGCCCACGTCCCAGGGGGGCCAGGCAGTCAGGAGGGGACTACCTGTTTACCACAGCTCCTGCCTTAGCAGAGCAGGGACCACACAGCACTTAAATATGCAGAAAGGTTCTTATCTCAAGGTCATTTTCAAGGTGCTTCAGAAAATAATCCCATCATGAAAGATTTCACCACATGTTCTGGTGGCAAGAGGACTTTTCTGAAGTGGGAGAGCCCGTTGGGGGTAGGGTCCTAAAGGAGCACCCCAGCCCCTTGGGAAAGGTGGGGAGTCTTCCAGGGACGCTGCCCACAGCCTCAGTTGCCTGAGGAAAGCACGGGGTGAGGGGCAGAGGATGACCAGGCTCCAGGGACAGCTGGCCTGGCTCTGGGATCTGTCACCCGGGCTCCGTGGCAGAAGCAGGGATACCCCAACTTCAGAGGGGAGACTGGCGTCAGAGGACTTCTCTGCCCTCTGCCTGGGCCTTCCTTTAGGGTGAGACACACACGAGCCCTGCACGGGGTGCGGCGGCGAGGGCCGTCCGATGCGCCCCCGGTCACACCGCTTGTGTTCGACCTGCGTCGTGCTCAGCCAGCTTCCTGAGGAGTGGACGGGACCAAGTTGCCCTCCGGAAGCTGGGGCCTGGCCCCAGCTCTCACGCGGGCAGTGGTTCAACCACAATTAAGCCCTCCTCTTCGCCATGCCTCAGTTTCCCTCCCCATGAGGCGGCAGCAGAGAGCCCAAGTGCCTGCTGGCTCCCAGCCTGCCACAGAACTATTAAATGACAGTACCTCCCGCTCCCTGAAACTCAGGCCTCAGGCCTTTGTCCTCATCCCCGGCCACCCACGTCTCTTTTGTGGGAAGAGCTGTTCCCTAGACGTGCTATGGGCATGACAGTCTAGTCCACTCTTCCCATAGTTGCTCTGGGGACTGCCTGGTGCTCCCTAGGGTGCTTGTGAAATATGCTCCACCCAGACCTGCTCACTCAGACCCCTAGGACTGGGGCTTAGTGCCTGGCTGTTTCCAGCAAGAGCCCCAGGAACTCCGTAGACCTGCTCAAGGCTCAGAAGGGCATCCCTCACCTTCCTGGCCCCATTTCCCCTACACCTGAAGTGAAGCAATTTCCTTGGAGGTCAGCTTCCTTTGAGCAGGCCCCCTGCTGCTACTCTGGTGGGTGGCACTGTCTGGTCCCACCTTCCTAACCCCAGCAGGGGACAGGGAGGTTGGAGGGAAGGGCTCCCTCCGCCCTGCCTTTCGCTGCCCAGCTGGGGTCCCTGCTCTGTGCTGCATGTCTGTACATCCTGGCTGTCTGTCCACTTCACCTTCCTAGAAGGTGCCATCTGAGCATCTCGCTGTACAGCTGACCCCCTGGTTCCCAGTGTTTCTGACTCCCTTCCTGTCACCCTACCCTTAGCACAACTTAAGCACCATCACTGTTCAGTTTCCTTCAGCTTTGAGCCAGGAATTCTGCTCTCACTTTCTGCCTTTTAACTTATGGAAATGTCTGTCTTCCAGCCCTGGGGCCTGGGGTCTGAGGCGTGCCACGGGCCATGGGCGTTAGAGCTCCGGCAGAGTTACTGCCACACGGCCAGGATGGAGCCCAGGCCTCCCTCCGCCATTCACATAAGTTTCTATGTGGAGGTCAGGGACTCGCCCTCTGCCGGGTGGAATGGAAGACAGAAAGGCCCTTTCAAGTGGGGGCATAGCCCCCGCCCTATCCACAGGGATTCCAGATCGAGGTGACTCTCCTGCAGGCACCCCCGCTGCAGTATCTTCCAGCCTTTAAGATGCAGAGCAAGAGGCTAGTCCTGGGGGCAACAGTGTACGTGGGTCCCACACACGTGTACTTCCCTGTGTGGGTCTAGGCGCTGAGCCAGGTATGCGCCCTGCCTCTGCATTCCTGCTCTGAGCAAGCCTCCAGTGCCAGCCCGTGAGAAAGGTGGGCCCCTTGGAAATGCTGTTTATCGTGGGGATTTACGTTACCCTTTTCTCCAAGGGCACGGGCGTGCTCTGGCTAGTCTTTGTTAGCTCAAGACAGAGGACTACATTTTCCTGTGCTGGACCGCAGTGCTGAAGTGGGCTGAGCGCCCTCAAGGGAGACCTGGTGCTCAGGCTGGCCTCGCTTTTGTTCCAAGGGACATTGAGCTTCGGACTGCAGAGTCTGGCAATCTGCACATTAGAGAGGCTTCCTGTTTTTGCCTCACAAGAAAATAAACCAAAGGGCATTGGGAATAGAAGGATCGAGCACTCTGCCTTTGCCCAGAGCCCAGGCCATGCCTCCACCATCCTTCCCTACCTGTCACCATGGCATCTCCATGTTCCCATCCTGCATCCCCCCATCCGCCACACCCCGTGACTGACACTCTGAATAACCAGCATTATAACTGACACTAGGTGTCAGTAGCCATAGGGGCCAGGTGGGATGGAGGGACCTCAGTCTCGCCACCTCCTAGCCAGACTTTAGGAAGCGTAACCTGCTCAACCTTTTGCTTTTCTCAGGCCCAGGCTGGGTTCCTCAGGTGCTAAGTATTTAGCAGGACAGCGTGAAGATTAGCCCAGTCCCCTCATCCAGGTGGCTGTCAGTCAAGGACACACGGGTGGAGGAGTGACCCAGAGATGTCTTATTTGCCTCTGGTTTCAAAAACGTGCAAATGAGGTTTATAAAACCACCATTCTCAACATTTTTGCTATATGAATAAAGCAGAGTTTATTTCGACACATGCCTGTGCCCTGTAATTCCTTTATCCAGAACTGGGAACCTGGAGAAGCTGACCAAGATTAACTAGACCCTGCTCCTGGAAGAGGCCCCCGCCCCTCGCCGCCCCGCCCCTCGCCCCTCGCCCCTGAGAGATGTGCGCGCGCGCGTGCGCGGACCGGCCCCAGCCGAGCGCGCTCCCCTGAGCTGCTCAGTCCTGCTGCGCATGCTCTGTGCGCACAGCCGGGCCCCGACCCGCACGCCGCAGGACCTCGGTCGGCCGACGCGCACCCCTGCCTGGGTATCCCGCGCCCCGCCATGACGGCGCACTCCTTCGCGCTCCCAGTATCATCTTTACCACGTTCTGGGGCCTCATCGGCATCGCCGGGCCCTGGTTCGTGCCGAAGGGACCCAACCGCGGGTAAGGGACACGCGCGCTGCCGGCCTCCCTTCGGACACCTCCCCGGGCGGTGGCGGTGGCGGCGGCGGCGGCGCGGCGCGCGGTGCACGAGCGCTGGCCCGAGGCCCACTCCTCGCGGGTCTGCACTGGGCCGCGTTCCGCCGGGGAGCAGGCGGTCGGTTGCGGGGGGGGGGAGGGGGAGGAGGGGGGAGGTTGGAGGTGCGGGGGAAGGGCGGAGAAGTCGCCTTCAGAAAGGCGGGGAGCCAGCTGTCACGGGAGAGGGTCCAGGGTCACCCCCTTCGGCAGTAAAAGCTGTGGCAGCCACTGGTGCAGTTTGTCCACGCCTCACCAGCTGGGTGACCTTGAGCGAATGTCACCCTTTCCAGCCTCACTTCATTCGTAGGTAAAATGGGGATGGTGAGGATACCTGCCTTTTAAGTCAGCTGTGAGGATTACACGAAACAACGCATATAAAACCCTTAACGGCATGTAACACATATTGTGTCCTGAATAATTTTTAACGGTGTCATTGATTTGCAATGGTCCCCTGTTGCACCAGTGACTGATTTCTGCTTCGTATATCAGTGTGAAGTGTTCTCTCCCCCTAATTACCAGCTCCGCGAGGTGGGAGATCGGCGGGCTGGTCACTGTAGACACCAGTGCCCAGCACAGGACTGGCCCTCCACGCTTGGTAATGTCCAAGGAATGGATCAAGCGCTAATTTCTCAGGCACCGACTTCAAGTGCCTTAGGTCAGAGGTGATACGACCCGGTTTGGGTTCAGTTTAGCTTCGGCCCGAGGCCACTGGGACAACTGGGCTTTGCTCTGTACTTCAAGATCGGCAGGGCTGAGGTCCCACAGCTTCAGGTGGTAGACCATTTTAGTGTCTCGACTCTCCAGCCAAGCTTGGTGAGTTCTTTCTTCTGTCTAACTGAAGTCTCTCGTGCTGCATTTTAAGCTTCTGTCTCCAGACTTCTTTGTGTGGACACAGGTAAGCTAGTCCCTGTGCCCTTCATCACCGCTCAGTCTGCCTCAGAGATGGCTCACGGTCTCCTTGCTTCTTGCCCCGCCTCCGGGCCTGTTTTCCTTCCCCCTGCCCAGTCAATTTTGAATTCCAGAGACCACTCCATGGTGGAGCTGCAAATCCAGCTCTGTGCAGCGCCTTTCTCAACACGGCTGCATGAAGGCGGAGAAATAGTGGGTGATGGAGAAGGGGAATGAAGGGAAGGATTTGTAATGTGACGTGGATGTGGTCAGGGTCGCCTCCCCATGAGTTTTTATTTTCCGTCTAAGTAGAACTCAGCCTCCTGTGTTCAGGTGGCATTGCGAAGGCCGTTGGGAGAGAGACCAACACCAGGAGCTCTTTCCCTGGCTCTGGCCAGACCTTCTGAGGGTGCTGGTTCCATCCATCGTCCTGACCTGACATCATCTTCCGTTGCAGAGTGATCATCACCATGCTGGTGGCCACTGCTGTCTGCTGCTACCTCTTGTAAGTACCGCCCTCCCAAGGGCGAGGTCAACGGGTGCCGTTGTCCCCTCTTCCTCCTCTCCCTCGCCCTGTCTCCCCCTGTTCTCCCTCGTAGTGACAGATTGAATTCCTGAAAGGCCGAGTCTGTAAAACAGGAGAAGAGGTGGTTTGGAGTGTCGGAGCAACAGGTTGCAAGTCATGAACTCTGGGTTCTGGTTCTAAGTGTATCACCTGGGCAAGCTTTGTAACGTCCACAGGCTGCAGTTTCCTTATTTTTGAAATGAGTGATTTGGGCCAGCTCAGTGCTTTTGGTGCCTGACTGGGCATTAGAATGACCTGGGAAGACTGTGAAACACAGTTTTGGGGGTCTACCTTCGACCCACTAAATCACAGTGCTCAAAATCTACACTTGGAAAAATCCGTGTTTTGAACGCATGCCCCTGGGTGGTGGTGATGCAGCCAGCTTAGAACTCCCTGATGAGCAGTTTCTGAACTTGGCAGAGGGATTCTGGGGACATAGAAGAGCATTCTGGGGAATGGAGACCTTGGCCAGTGTACGAGGAAACCAATATCCAGATGGTCTCTTTCTAAAACTGCCATTCCCGATAGCCCCTCCCCCTTTATGAAGAAGATATCCCACCCCCCCATCCATCCCCAATCCTGTGTTATGCTGCTGCATGTTTAAATCATCCTGGCCGCCAAACTAAGGAGTAAGTCTACATTTTAGTTTTGAGAGAGCCTTGCTCACGATCACTCAAGCCCAGCTAGGACTGTTTGGCTTCCCACCTTCTTGAGTCTCATATGCTATTTTTATGAGTTAAGCTTGGCATCGTTCGGGTGATTTGAATTCAGAACAGTCAAAATAGGATGTAATGTGATGAGATGTCGATTCTTTAAAAGGTAACAAATTCCTTTCAAAAGTAACAAATATTTTTTTAGGACTGTCCAATTTTTCAAATACATAGGAGGAAACCCACACTTAAAAATTTACATGACTGATTTCAGATTTGGTGCATGTTATGTAGTTAAAACCTGTCTTACCTATTTAGATCATGAGCTATTTATTCTTCTTAGTCAATTCATTTTATAAAATGGTTAATATTTCTGCCCCTGTTAGATACTCTCCCAAAATAAAACTTGTTCAGAGTAATGATGACTCTTAGATGTTGGCTTAAATACAAATGGTGACGTTCAGTTTTTCAGAATTCCCCCTGAACAGAGCATCTCTATAGAAGGCGCTTTCTCTATGCTGTTCCTTGGTCCTTTGGGGCTTGACAGGTGTTCTCATGTGTCTGAGAAGGGCCCCTTAGTGGCTATGGTTTGATGGCTCAGAGATCAGGACATAGAGGGTGGTGGCTAAGAACGCGGAGGACACGGAGCATAGGCAGGATGCGGGTAATAACAAACACCAAATCGACGTGTGGGAAGGAGAGCCGAGCCGTCAGGTGGTGCACGCAGGCAGAAAGGGGCGGCAGCTTAAGAAATTGCCGTGCCTGGAAATTATGTGTACCAAACAAACTGATGATAAGCAGGCAGCGATTTCTGACAGCGTCCTGGCGTCGGGTACGTGACCGGCGGCTGTGGCGGTTCAGAGGTGAAGAGCTGGATCCTTCCCACGAAACCAGACACATCACCATGGGTTCCGTCACTTGAGGCACGCAAGGCCGTGCACCTTCAGGGTCTTCAGGGCCTGCTTCTGTGGGCAAATGAAGTGATGGCACCCGGCCCGATGCCACCACTGCTGCCGCCGCTTGTGCAGCCCTCCAGTGGTCCCTGGGGAGCTCACCGACCTGAGGGACAGGCCCTGTCTGGTCCAGCAGGCCTGGGGAGTGGAGCACTCAGGTCATCAGCTCCTCGTATTGGGGTAGTTCCTTCATCTTGCTCCAAAAAGCGGGTGATTCTGACGTGTCTTTCATCTGCCCAGCCTTGCCCTGCTCCCAGGTGCTGACGGGGGAGGCCCCCGCCAGGGATGCATCAGGGCACAGCTGGGAGGCGCTCCCGACGTGCCCAGGAGGCTGTTTCTCCTCTGCCCGCGTCCCAGGTCCAGCCCCCACTCAGGGATCTTATAAATCTACAGAACATCAAATCAGACCAAACCTCAACCCAAACGCACGAACCCCAGACTGAGCCCACGTGCTGGCTGGAGCATAGATGGTTCTGTGGGCCCCTCACTTCGGAACACAGCCCCCCGGGTCTGCTGTGCTGCTCATGCGACCCCAGGCCTGGAGTGGGGCATGCCACCCGGTAGCTTCCTGCTGGGTCCGAGCTCACCCTGTCTGTGCTGTCTCTGGCAGCTGGCTCATCACCATCCTGGCCCAGCTGAACCCCCTGTTCGGGCCACAGCTGAAGAATGAGACCATCTGGTACGTGCGCTTCCTGTGGGAGTGACCACTGCCACCTCGACCAGGTACCAGGGACCCGGGGCCTGCGGCCAGGGAGGCGCCCTGTGTGGAGGACGAGGAGAGCAGGGCTGTTGTGCGAGTCTGGATTCAGATGTTCATGTATTCAGCCAAAAAAAAAAAAAAAAGTGCTGAGTATCTGCCCCCTGCGTGCCCGGCGCTGTGCTGGTCACAGGGGACCGACGGGAGACCAGGCTCCTCAAGGTGCTTTCCCGAGGAGTGTCGGGGCCAGAGGGGGTGGCAGGGCACGCAGGGTCTGACCTGAGAGAGGACGGCCTGGGACCCAGGAGCGTCGAGATGCTGACCGGGCAGAGGGCGGTTGAGAGGAAGTGGCCGGGGCAGTCAGGAAGGGTGGTAGGGGCGTCTCCGCAGCGAGGAGGTGACCCTTTCCTGTGATGTGCTTTCCAGGTGCCCAGCTCTCTGGATGACCTCGGCTCTGTCCTTGACGACGCCTTTGTCCCCACCCCCACAGCTGTGTCATGGTCCCCCCATGTTCGCTTTGCCAGGGCCCGCCTGGCTCCTGGAGGTACCCCCTTTCCCAGCCAGCCCGGGCCCTGAGCTCAGAGTCAGGTGGGAGCAGGAGAGAGCCCACCCTCACACTCCCCCTGTCCCCTGGCCAGGAGCCGCCTCTGCCAGGGGAGAGTGGGGCAGCCCACGGAAGGCCAGGTGTCCTGCGGAGAAGGGCATCGGCCCAGGAGGCGCCGAGGCCCTGTCCTCCTGTGTGACCCCAGGAAGTGCCCCTTCCTCTGTGAGGTGGAGGGCTTCCACCGGGGGGGTGGGAGGAAGGGAGCAAAGGCCTTTCTCGAAATTCTTCTTTAATTTTCTAACACATTTAGATGTGAAACTTCTGAAAATGTTGAAGTAATGGAGAAAAATTCACACACAAAAAAACACCATAGTAATGTGGGTCAGGATTGAGACATATGTTTAGTGTCCTTTATAGTTATAAAGTCACTTAAAGTGTCCTGTTTAGAAAGTCGTACCTCCTCAGATTCTCCTGTTCCACTTTCATCCCCTACCTGCCCCCCTGCCCCCTGAATAAGCTCCTCCTCTCCCCCTTAGGGCTCAGAAATGGGAGCCTGCCCCTGCCCCAGGCCTGGGCCCTGCCTCATTCAGCCGCAGGAGGTGGTTAGGGAGCCTCTCACAGCAGCATCTGGGTCACCTGGAGCTGGGGAGGATTCAGAGGGACAGGTGTAGGTGAGGTTTGGGTGGTACTGTGGGCTCCTAAGGCCAGCACCAGCCCTGTCTGCCAGGAGCCGGCTGGGACGGTGAGGGCCAGGTGGCAGGGTGCAGGCAGGAACCTGAGGGATGATCCTGGGACCCCCAGCCGCTGCCCTCACTTCTCCCGTAAGAGCTGAGGCTGTGACCTCAGACGCTTGCCCTCCATCTCAGAGCTTCTGGGGGTCACAGCTCTGCTACATTGCCTCCCGGGGCAAGAAGCCAGGTTCGCGTATTTGTTGATGATCCGTTTGGTGTTCCACCCACTTGGTTGGCGTCATGTTTGGACCAGCAGTAGCATGTCGTGCATCTCACCCAGATTTCTTGGTCCTGGGTCAGCCTGTTGCTCAGAGCTCAGGTTGGAGCCTCCCTCTGATACCCGCCGCCCTGCCTGTTTCAACGTCCTGTCCTGACCTCTGCGGCCGTCCTGGAGTGGGGTGTCGAGTGTGGGTTGTACAGAAAACCGACCCCTGTGTAGTGAGTCATGAGTGGCAGGACGTTACCGTTTGGTAGCAAAGCCCGGGCTGAGGCCAGGTTTGCCGGCTGCCTGCCCCCTGCCCACCTGCCTCCCGTTTCCTCAGTGCGGGGGTCGGAGGGCAGGAACGGGGGACCGGCGGCTGCTGGGAGCTGCAGCTCTGGAACGTGGACACAGCTGCATTTTCCTGAGACCTGAGGGATGTCCAGCTGTCCCGGAACCTGCCCGGAAGCAGGCCTGGCAGGAGGCGGGGAGGCTGGTGCAGGTGGAGATTCGACCTCCTCTCGTCTGCCCCCCGACTGCAGAGCGAACGGCTCCTGGGCTGTGCAATAAAGCACGTCCCCAACCTCTCCCGAGTGTGGCCTGCCTCGTTTCTTAATGTCCGGGGGCCCCGAATCTGCCCACTCCGCACCCGGCCTGGGTGATGACCTGCTTCCTACATGGGGCAGAGAGACAGAAGGAACCGGCGCCCCAAGGCTAGAGAGGAGCCAAAAGGAGTGTGGGGACGGGGAGGAGGGACCAGGCCCCTGAGGGCCCGAGCAGGGCTGGAGAGAAGACCTGAGAGCCCAGCATAGAATGCTGGAGGACCCGGAGGCCAGGGGTGGGGTGCAGAGTGGGAAGAGCCTGAATGAAGCCTTGGGGCAAAGGGCAGGGGAAGACCCACGAGGAAGGTAGGAGAGGCTGAGGCAGGAGGGGCCACGGAGCCTCAGATCAGGTCGCAGAACTGGAGGAAGTGATTCAGGGGCAGGGCGTCTGGGCATCGTTGATCCCCTGTGAAATCAAGGGGGAGGGCATGAGGAAGACAAGCAACAGCCCAGGGGGACCCCTGCACCCTCTGAAAGACCTAGAGAGCTGGAACAAAACGAGGGGACCTTGGGTCAGTGTTCCCAGGTCCCTGCAGGTCAGGCCCTGGGCCTGGGGGACACAGCCCTGCAGCTGTATGAAAGCAGGCCCCGCCTCCTGGGCCACCTGCTCCCCCAGCTGGTTTCCCCTGGGGCCTCAGGTCTGGGAGCCTGTGGATCAGTGGCCCAGGCCTGGGGAGGAGATTGGGCGGGGGGGGGGGTGTCTCACAGATGGTTGCCTTTGGTGCTGGGACCCCTGCCCTGGGCTCTCAGCTTCCTGTCTGTGTTGGCCTAAGCGCCCCCTCACCCTCCTGGGATGTGGGTGTCTGTCCTTGAGTTCTCCGCGAATCACCTGGAGAGGTGGGTTCCTGGGCAGTGGCCCCTGCTCAGGCTGGCCGCTCCCTCCCCACTGCCATGACTTTCCCGTCTCTTCCTGTCGCCTGTCTCCTGGGCGGCATTTAAGGAGCAAGGACAGGGGCCGAGAGTTCGTGTCCATCGAGTCCCTGCCAGGATCTGGTGCCCACCCGCTCTGAGAGGACGCGTTCCTGCTGGAGGGGCCCTGCGGGGTGAGCGGGCTTCCTCGGAGGTGAACACTGCGGGCGTCAAAGCCGCGAAACCAGCGTTTACTCTGGTCCACAGACGGGAGGGCGGTCTGAGCGGCACCTTCTGGTTCGCTGGGGTGACTCGGTTGTTTAAAGGAAGAATGAGGGAGCAGAAGGGGTGAGTGGGGTCCCGGAGAGCCAGGAGAGTGGAAAACCACAAAGGGTCGGTCAGTGTGGGTGCAGGAGGCCAGCTGTGTCGCCCACAGGGACGGGGACAGAGGCGGGGCCTTTCCGGTTTCGGGGGAATAGTTTCAGGCCCTTAAACCTTTCTGGGTTGCGGGAGGTACATGCGTTGTGTCTCGAAGGGACAGAGGAAGGATTCACAATCATAGGCTTTTTTTTTTTTTTTTAAGTTCTTTTTTTTAGTGAATGCTCTAGAAAGGGCAGAGGGGCGGGGCTCAGAGGACTGGTCAGGTATCGACTGGAACAGACAGGAAGTTCTTCGGACAACCCAGAGCTTTCTCAGGCGGGAACTCCGCGGGGCCGGGCTGTCCCCGGGATGCAGCCTGAGTGCAGGCTGGTTTTGTGCAGCGTTGTTGTGCTCTGAGTTCTTCAGTAGTTCGCGGTTTCAACTGTCGGCTTCTGACACAGACGCTCAGAGAACCTACACGAAGAGAAGATCCCTAATATGGGAAATGGCCCCATGTGGGATCCCCCTGCACCATCCCTAGTGGCAGAGCGGAAGCGGCATGGGGACCCTCAGGGAAACCTGCCTAGCCCATGGATGGAGAAAGCAAAGGCCACAAAGTAAGCTCGGCTGCACACACACCGGGCGGCCACCAGAGGGCAGCACCCGTCCGCGGGCTGGAAACCTCCCGCGAGACCAGTTTGGGCAATGCCACCAGGGGAGCATAGCACTGACCGTAGAGGTCATGGCTGTAAGGGCATGGCTGAAGCAGGGGCAGTTCTCCAGGCGATTCCATAGCCCAGGGAAAGTGTCCTTCAAGGATGAGTAAGACCAACCATCGCACTGATGTTCGCTGCGCAGGTATCGGGTGCCGGACACGGCTTGGGGGAACCGAAGGGCTGAGAGCCGAGGTTGCCTTGAGAACTTGGTGCGGCGATGCCAGGCTTCCCAACAGTCAGCTGTGCCTCTCCCACCCTAACAACCTGCGAGATGTGGCACGTTACAGTCTAGAACAGGGACGCCCACCAGTCCAGATTCTCCATGGGGAGGGGAAGTATATACATCTGTGTTTATAGACCTCGGGGTTTCCAGCAGTGAGGTCAGCTGACAGCCACCACGGTTTCGCTTGACGTGTAACACCAGAAAAGCGAGGGCAGGTGACCAAAGTCTACACCGACTCAGCCCACGCCGCATGTTACCAAACCTGCATGAGAGTCACTCAGAGCCAAACAAACCCATGGAACCAAAGCCAGGCTGATTATGACAGAATGTCCGGGGATGGAGTAAGATCCCAGACTTTTAATGAGCCCTTGGGGGTTCTTAGATACCCAGAATACCGGCTTCCATCAAGGTTTCCCAACCTCTCTTCCCAGGGGCTCTGGTTCGATAAACGATTAAATTTTATCAATTACTCGAGGGGTCAAGATTATCTAGAGTACTGGTTCCCAGCCCTCTGGACAGGGTTTCCCAGCCTCAGCACTGTCTACAGTTGGGGCTGGATAACTCTTTGTGGAGGGCGAGGTGCCGTGCTGTGCATTGTGGGGCGTTTAGCAGCACCCTGACCTCTGCCCTTTGCTCCCATCTGTGCCAACCAGACATGTCTCCGGCCATTTAAAAATGTTCTCTGGGGAGCTAAGTCCTCCCCAACCCAACATTGAAAACCAGTTCTCTAAAACTTTGACGCCTAAAGTGATTGATAAAATGTAATCAGTTTATCAACCCAGAGCCCCTGCAAAAGAGATTGGGAGACCTTGACGGAAGCTGGTATCCTGAGTGCCAGGTATCCTGTGAGCATCTCCCAGCAGGTCTGGAGCGTCTGACCTGGAGACCACGCTCGGGGAGATGGACGCACGCAAGCTTTGGGGGATTATTGGTGTCTGAGCGGACTCTAATCCGTGTGCCATGCGGTCCAGCAATAAGCTGGTGGCTCACTGGGGGCCAGGTGAGGCAGGGAGCTCTGACATGGCACCGAGCCCAGTAGAACCTGGAGCTCGTGCAGGCATCTTCCCTGAAAAAAGGCTGTGGGTGTAGTTGGGATGAATCTTCTCAGAAACCCTCAGGACCCCCACCTCAGCTCCCTAACCTCGTGATGGCAGCACAGTTTCCCTCCCTATGGAAAGGACAGCCGTTCACGCCCTGACAAAGACCTGGAGACACTAGGGTGCTGGTTCCCTTCACCTGCCCATCCTGTGTCTCACACAGCAGGCTGCAACCTTGATCAGACCAAGTGCAGCCGTGCCCTTGGTCTGCAGCGATTGATTCAGCAAACATGTGTCTCTTTTTTCTTCCGCCCAGCCTCCCTGAAGCCGTTTACCTTTCCTGAGCAGCTCGCTCATTTTCTAGGCTGAGAGGGTAGAATCGAGCCCTGGGCTGCCTGGGGTCAAATTCCAGCTCCACCGAGTAGCAGTTGAGTGAAAGTTTCTTAATCTTTCTGAGCTTCGTTTTATTGCCTAGTTGGTGTAATCGTAGCCTACCTCATAGAGGTTGTAAGAGCTGAGAGGAGGGATTAAAGTGGCTGGCTCGTCAGTAAATGCCAGCTGTTAATCATATTATTTTGACATATTAACTCTTTCGTTATAGGTCGCATTTTATTCTGCCAGAATCTCAGCTTCCTTTGCCTTTTCTTGTTCCCATCACGGACATCATGCTGATCTACCTTTCTGGAAAAGGAAGTGGCAGGCACCCTGAGGGCTTTGATATGGGCCATAGGACCTGGGAAATAAGTGCCACAAAAAATACCCGGAACTGTTTAGCATCCGTATTTCTGTTTCATGTCAAATGTCCTTAACATAACTATGAATGTAATGCCCTCTTTATAAAAAAGTACTGCTATTGGGAGGGTGGGAGAGGGAATGGGTTCTAAAATAGATATGCTGATTCTAAAGTTCTTGGGGAAAAACAGGCATATGAGAAATAATCAGGACATTTCTGAAAAAGCAGAGAGACACTAGCTTGTCGTCCCTTCAAAAATGGATATGCAAATAGCCAACAGATACAGAAAAGATGCCCCAGTATTGAAGGAATTAGATATTATAAGAAAAAGATGTTGCACATTTCCAAACTAATTTCTTGTTAGCATCAAAAAAATTTATTGTAGTTTTGGTATAGTTCGTACAGTCCTGTGAAATAAAATACAAAAGGTACAAACGAGTTTACAGTGAAAAGTCCCTCCTTTGACCCTCTACCACCCAGCTCCTTCCCGGAGGTGCTGTTACAATTCTTGTTTGTCCTTCTAGAGAGGCTATGTGTTAGAAGCAAACACATTAACGAATCATTTCTCCAAGAAGACATAACGATTCTTAACGTGTACGTGCCTAACAAGAAAGCATCAAAACATGTGAGGCAAAAAACTGACAGAACTGCAACGAAAAAGTAATACACTAGATAGCTGGAGACTTCAAACATCCCCTATCAGAAAGAGAAGCAAACACATACATTCTTCACATGTATTTATATGTACATATATTCTTTCCTTTTCAAAACACAAAACTGACACTTTTTCTACCTTGTTTGTTTTGTTTGCACTGGATAATACATCTTAAAAAATCATTCATGTTAGTATGCTAAGATCATTTTTAAAAAATATATTAATAATATTCCTCGTGTGGATTACCATGATTTAATACACTGGGCTTGTCTTTAGACCTCTTACTCCGTTCCATGAATCTGGTCCTCGTACACTGCACGAGTGCACAATGTTTCAGCTGTAGTAGCTTTACTTCTATTTCTATATGTTGTGGAGTTTGTTCTTACCTACTCCTAACCATTACTATTCTTTGTCTGAATTTTTCTAGCTATTCTTGCTTACTTTTCCTTCTGAACTTTAGAATCACCATTTGTTCTATAAAGTTCTTATTGAGATGTAATTAAATACATAGATTAATATTTTATACAGAACTAATATCTTTAAGATATTAAGTCTTCCTAACTGTAAACATGATATGCTTTTTTATTTGTTTAGGTATTCTTTCTGTAGTCCTCAGTGTTTAGAGATTTATTATTTTTTGTTAAGCTTTTTCCATGGTGTTTAATCTTTATTGCTAGTAAAACTGAGTATTTCCTTCTCCTATATTTACTAAATGGTTGTTGTTTGATTTCTACATATTAATATTAAACCCAGCCACCTTACTGAATTATTTTGTTTATAATGTTTTTTCAGTTTGTAATTTTGTGTCTCCTAGTTTTGCACCCCAGTGCCTCTGGGTTAACACTGCAAATAGACCAGCTCTGTGTCCATCATATATGGACCTCCATATATCAATACAACTTACGAATCATTTGTAGTTCCTCCCATCTCCTACTTTAACACGCTGTGTGACTGTTTCTTCATCTGGATAACGGAGAAACCAATACCTCCATATCTGAGGTATGGAGAGAATCAAATAAGATTAAAAATAACTTTGATAAAGTGTAAGGATGTATACTTTTGATGAGGGGTCCTAGTTTTAGCCTGAGCTGAAGAATGGGGCCGGCCTGTTGTTGATTTGCTTGGGCCCAGAGGAAGGGCGCTGGAAGATGAAAAAAACTAGACAAACAGGGAATGCCCGAGGCCCAATGGTGCCCCCTGCCTAGCCCCTTGAATTTGTCTCACTCTAGAGGTGGAAAGCAGCTCAAGGCAGCCTGTGAGACGACAGCCGGGCACTTTGGTGCCCAGGTGGGACTAACACACGAGAGAGGCGTAGTGCAGTGTGGTGCCTTTGGCCTGTGGACAGTAGTTTGGGGAGGTGGCAGAACTCTGAGCATCGGCAGACAGCGGGAATTTGTCCCAGAAAACATCCTGGAGTGGGTATCCTGAAATGAAGTGCTGGGTGAGCCCTCAAGCCAGGAAGACCCGATGTGTGGGTCACTATCGCTATTGTGGTCACTTCTGCCTGCACGTCCACACGAGACCCAGGTCGCCCTCGGGCGGTCAGAATCTCGCGGCGCAGAGAGCCCGGGACGGAAGGGAATTTGGGGATCGGTTAGTAGGAGTAAAACTAGTCCACAGCCGGCTGGGAGCGCGTGTGACTACATTCTTCAAGGCGACACCATTAACTAGCACCATTATAAAAGTTGCGAGAAATACAGGTAACAAAACAGAGAGCGACTTCCGGCGCGGAGGCGGTGCGATGCCGTCACTTCCGGTCGCTGACGCCCGCGCGTGCGCACTCGCTGCTGGCCGCAGGCTTTGGGAATGTACCACGCACGAGGCGGGGTGGTTGCGGAGGCCCTTGGGCTCCTGCAAATAACTTCTTGCTCGACCCTGATGCCGAAGTCCCCCGAGACTCTGCTGGGGCCTTGGCGCCTTCCAGCGGCCTCTGCAGCGGCGCTTACGTCAGCCCTTCGCTACCCGCTTCGGGCGCTCGGTCTGTTGCCGTGGCCTCCGCGCCCGGCTTCACGGCTTCACCGCTTCACCAGCCAGGTCTCAGCGGACCGCCGGCCCCATCCCGGACCCCTCGCCTTAGGTAAGCCGGGGTCGGGGCATTGTGGTCCCACTTCGCAGAGGCGGACGCTAAGGCTAGGGGGCGGAGGCAGCGTGCCCTGACCTGCTCCGCCCATTGGGCAGGCCCCGTCCTGGGCTCGCCTCCCCTTCCACGCCCCTGAAACACGCCAGGCGGGGCCAGAATGTACTGGACAGTGGCTCGCATCCATCACTCGCTCTGTTGTATACATTAACCCACCTAATCCTTAACAAGCACTTGAGGTGGGTGCTATTAACTCTGTTGTATAGACGAGAAAACCGCAGTCACAGCTGGTGGGTAGCAGCCAGGATTTAAACCCACACAGACTGGCTCACGTTCTCAGTCCATTATAGAAAGCAGCCTCGCCCAAGAGAACGAAAGATTCTTTCTGCTGGTGTGTAGTTTAAAACGAATCTCATTTTAAGTCACTTCTGTGTAATGTGAATTCTAATGATGCATGATTATCATTTAAAACATCTTTCTTAGAATTCGCAGGTAGCCAAATTTGCATGTGCGACAAAACCGAAAAATACATCGTGGTTTGCTCTACTCTTTGTTCCACGTAGGCCTCTTATCTTTTTCTTACCTGCTTTCCATCTCCTCACAGGTGATGTGGGGGGATGAGAAGCCCAGGACTTGGGGCCTAAAAAGTGCTTTGAAATTCCCTGGGGTCTGGGGCACAGATAGACACCCCCATCGCCCCCTGTACAGGAGGTGAGAGAGGAGGGGCTGATGGGACTGGGCAGAGTGAAAACTCAGAGAAAGGTCTAGCATAGTTATCAAATGCCCAGGGTGGGCGGAGCTTGGCACAAGGCCCTGAGTATGACAGGCACCAGAGAAATGGGAAAGTGGTCCCTTTTGGCCATGCACAGAAAAGGGCTGGTAATGTGGTCAGAAGAACATGTAAGCCATGGAGCCCCACCTTAGGTGCTGAGGCACCTCCCATCCCAGGCTCAGTCAGCACGTTGCTGCCTGTGTCTGGCTTCCCCTTGGGAATCCGTAGGCTCTTGGCATAAACTGCCTCAGTTCCTTCCCCTCCCCACACTCAGAGACTTTCCTGCCCCCACAGCTATCCTTCCTTCTTTGCCCTTTTAGAAAAAAATAGGTTCTAAACCCGCCAACCACCTGTGCCCTGGGGCCCTTCCCTCAGGAAGCCCCTGCCATCAGTTCTGGCTCTCTCGTTTTTGTAGCCTCACCTCTCTTCCCTGGCACCTTTTCTATGAAAAGACATAGGCAAGCCTTTTCCCTCCCATCCCAAAGCGTGACCCTCCCTTCCCCACCTCCCCCACTTCTCATTGCACAGCCCCGGGTGCCACCTTCTTCATCCACTAATGCGACCCTTGACCCCCGTCGTCCTTTCTGAAAAGTCTCTTGGCTTCCCTAACATCACTTTAGGTTTTTCTGTGTGTCCCCCTTTTGCCTGCCAGTCATCTTTGAAGTCTGCCCATCCTCCACCCTCCCCACGGTATGAGCCCTGCCTGGCAACCACCCTCCGCCCTCTTCTTCCTCTGGCATTTCCCTTAGTTTCTGCGGACACGTTTGTGTGGCTCTGTATCTTTGGCTCAGATCTCTATCCCCTGACCCATGTATCTGTCACATCTACTCGTGATGATTTGTTCCAGAAGAACTTCAAAGTCGGTATATCCAAAACCGAACTGTATTGTAAATGGGATCACTAGGGGGCCCTCTGTATCCCTTCCCCGCCTTCCGCCTCTCAGTCCACGTGACCTGCCTCGTGAACAGCTTTCCAGACTGTCCGCCCCCTCCACTTGCCTGCTCCAGCCCTTCCTACCTGCTGCTTCTCAGTGCTGGGCCTGCCTGTGTGGCCCCCCTGCGGTGCCCTTTGGACTGCGTCCTGGTGTTAGTTGTCCTCAAATGTCTGTCTGTCATCTGTTGTGAGAAGTGTCACAAGCAGCTTCTTACTAACAGTCAGAGTACCTTGTTTGTGGATGCTGTGCTCTTTGAATTTCATAGTGTATGTCATTGGGATTCAGTGCTGGCTCTCCGCAGCGGCAGGCTTGCTGTCATCCCGAGGTGCTTCAGTGCAAGAGAAAGGCGGCGTTCCTGCTGCTGCCAGGGTTTGCACAAGATCCCGGATCTGTCCCAGAGTCTGGCGGGGGTTATGGGTCCTGAAGCAGCCGCCTAAGGTAAGCAGCCCCTTACGACAGAATCTAACTAAATTCCGTCGTCACGGACTCGATTCACGTGTGGGCTGGCCTCCGCAGCACCTGCTGCCACTCGCCCTGCTCTGGCACCGTTAGCCCGTTCCCAGGGTGGCGTCTCATCCTGAGTCCCGAGTGCCAGCCGAGCAGTTCCTCTCCTGCATTCGTGTTTTTGCTGACTCCCGGTAGCCATGTGATGAATTCTCGATAAATGGTCGAGTAGATCAAGAGCGTCTGCAGAATACAGGTGTGCTGAGGGACAGCGAGGGGGGAACGGAGGAGATCGGCGTGGCCCAGGCTGCAGCCCTAACACGTGCGTTTCTTCCTTTTCTCTGCCGTCATCAGTGAGGTCAGGTCACACACAGGCCTGGGTTCAGTGCCTGGTTCCGAGTCCTCGGTCCTGGTTCTGGAGCCTGCAAACTGCTTCTGGAGGCCTGGCGCCAGCTCCGGCCTTCTGCTCTGCCGCTGACCATCACGCGACCACTGTGGCTTTCTTCTTCTTCAGTCATAAAATAAGAGCCGAGGTAAGGCCCCTCCAGTTCTGCTATCCCGCAGCACTATTTCGGGGAGCAGGAACGTGTGTTGCATTTTGTTTGCACCTTTATCCAGCCTCCGCACTGCGTCCCCTGCCGTGGGGCTTCTGACGTTTGGTTTGGGGGTGGCTGACAGTTCTAGAGTGATGGGTGTGGGGTGGCTGACTGCCTCTTAGTCCTCCAAGGCTCTCCCAGCAGGAAGGAGCCCGTCACGTTGCCCACACGCCTCCCTGGGCAGGGTCTCACATGAGCCGGCTCAGCGGGCTTGTCACCCCAAAGGCAGTCCTGCCATTTCTGGCGATCCTTCTTCATGTTTAGCATCACACAGTATCAGAATGTACTGGTTTTAAATCCTCTTAAACCTTCATCTCGTTCTGGTCTGAAGGGAGGAAACCTACTTCCTTCCTGGTTCATGGAGGAATTACTCAGCCACCCTCCTCCAGACCTTCTCTTTCCCGGGAAACGCATCCTAGTTGGCCGGGCTTCGCCTGCCTTTTCGTTTTCCTTTCTTCCCTTCGTGCATTTCTCTTCTGACTTCTTGATGTCTCTTTTCTTTTGAGAGCCCCGAATTTGAGCTAATCTCCAGGGAGATGAACGAGGGGAGGGGGGTTAAGGATCACGCCTTGGTTCAGGGTGTGAGCTTCTGGTATGCCCCACTGGCCGAGGATGAGTTGGCTGTAGGAAGGAGGGCAGGTGAGCTGGAATGGGGCTGGGCTGTGGCTCTGTGTAAATGTAGCAGTGAGTGGGGGCCGTGGGGGTCAGCGTCAGACGGTGTGGGTTTCTAGGGGAATAGGAGGTCGGAGAGTATCACCAGCCCATTGGGAGCCTCCGTGACAGGACGCTTGGTGGCTGGAGTCATTGGCATTAGAGAACACTCTAATGTGTCCTGTGTCCTCTGCCAGAGACTGACTTCTAGAAAAGGAATGTCAAGGACCTAAGCTAGGCCGCTGGCCAAGGAAGCCTCAGGCTGCATCGCTCCCTGGATGCTGAGCTGTGTTACCTATTTACGGTGCCCCGCGGGGTGCCAGATATAGCCAGGTCCTTGAGATGCAGAGCCCTAGAGGCCCCTTTGTGGCCTGCGCTCACAGCGCCCAGTGTCCGCATCTCTTCTAGGAAAAACCACCACCAGAGTTCTTGGCGAGGTCGGTGCCCCGCCGCCCGGGCTCTCCCTGCCTCGCGCCTGCTCCTTCCTGCCTGGGCCGCAGCTCCGCTTCTGCATGGCGTGAGTGAGCCTTTCAGTCACGTCTGCCCCTCCCGCCAGCTTGGAGGTTGTATGCTTCCAGGGGGCTGTGCCTGTTTTGTACTGTGTCCAGCTGTGCACTGGGTTCTTAGTAAACATGGAGAGAGACAAGAGAAACATTAGTTAGTTTGGCAAAGAAGATGCACTCAGCCGACGTGCAGAGGGCCGTGGGGACCGCGGCTGAGGGCTGTCGGTCCTGTCCGAGGCGTGCACGGCAGCCTTCGCCAAGGAGGGCGGGGCTGGTGTCCGCGGTCTCCGCACCTTTCATCCTCTGGGCCTCACCTTCCCTCTCAGTGTCCCCCAAAGTCAAGGAGGGCAGCTGAGAGCCATTCTTTTCATCTTGCTTTGCAGCCTGGGCCCATCTTCTCATTTCCCCATGTTCCCAAGCGTGTCGGAAGTAGAAAAAATCAGAAAGCCCCCCAGGAGACATGCACCCTCAGGACCCGACTCCCCCACGATCAGACCCAAGAGTCCAGCTGCCACAATGGCTTCTACCAGGTCCGAGTTCAACACCAGAGCTACCAACACCTCTCATGGACTTGGCTGGGGGGCCAGGGGGCTCCTACCGGAGACTGAGGTCAAATGTGAGTTTGTAGACATAGAGGAGAAGGCTGGCAGTGACCAAGTGAAGATCAGCCCCTCCGGCTCGCAAGAGCGGAGTGAGAGGGGCCCATCCCTGCAAAGGAAGAGACCCCGTCCCCTCCCCAGTAACTCCTCCATCCCCTCACCTGGCCAGGTGTTCCTGGAGGAACAGGAAGAAGATGTCCTGTGCCTTCGAGTCTGTAGTGAGAAGAAGAGAGCCCACTCCCTGGGGAGGCCTGGTCTTCACCCAGCTGCCCCCATGCAAAGTACCAGGCTGGCCCGGGGCAGAATAAGCCAAAGGGAGACTCTGAACTCCGTGGCCTCAAATCTGCACTTGGGCAGGAGCCCCCTGTGCAGCCTGAGAAGAAGGTGTCCAAGCAGAAGGCACATGGACGCAGAGAGGTGGGGCAGCCGGCAAGAAAGAAGTCAAGGGACCCGGTGCTCATCTCCGCCCCAGGCCCTTCCCCGGCGCCGCTGCAGGCAGCCAGCCTGGACAGGTCAGAGGTGGGCCAGCCCAGTGAGAATGAGGAAGCCAGGCAAGCCGACATCCTCATAGCCCGTCTGGACAGAGAGGTGCGACGCCTGAAGAAGTGGAAGAAGAGGCATTTGCTTCCTGGTGCGGGGCAGTCGCCCCTGCTGAGCCGCCAGAAGCCGCCTGGCTTGAAGAAGCTGATCAGAACTATAAAAGCTGAGACCAAGGGCTGGGCTTCTCCCAGGCGACCCCTAGGCTCTTGGGACACCGTAGATCAGAAACCTACGTTGGATGTCAGACGTTTCTTTACCATTGATTGCAAGAACGTTTGCCGGGTCACCTGCACTCTGTGCCACACCAGCATCAGACAGGGCAAAATTAAGGGGCAGTCTCAGAGCTCAGGCCTAGTCCGTCACTTGGTGAGTAAGCATGGGCTGGAGAGGGAAAGAAAGCCCACTACAGCCAGCCCTGGAGAGAAGCGGGGCGGAGTGGAGGAGGGCATGCAGAAGGGCCTGCCCGCAGGTGCCACCAGCGATGTCCCCGAGGGGCTCCCGTCTCTAGGACACTGCCCAGATGTGGCACTCTCAGAAGACAGTGATGGGCAGTGGGCCCCGGGCAGGCGTGAGCAGCTCTTACTGGCTCCACCCCTGCCTACTCTTGTCAAAGGTGAACCTGCTAACCCCATGGCAGTCTCAGAGGACCAGGGTGACAGGCACACTCCCAGCCAGCCCCGCACCCAGGCCTGGAACCGGAGCATTGCAGAGTTGCTCTGCAGCTTGGCATTGCCACTGTCCTTTCTTGCGTCCCCACCCTTCAGGAGGTTTATGGCCCAGGTCGACCCTGGCTACCACCTGCCGTCCCCAGCCTTCTTCTCTGACGAAGCCTTGCCTCTGCTCCGCGAGGTGATGGGGGAACAGGTGCGTCGGGAGATGCGATGGGCTGAGGGCGGCCGTGTCCACCTCACTGTTTCCATGGCAGCGCAGGCCATGGTCGTGGAGGACTACGTGGCTGTGACTGCCCACTGGGGGGTGATACAGCCAGGCGGCCAGCAGCCGATGTCGGGGAGCCCGAGGAAGCGAGCAGTGCTGTGGGTCCGCGGCCTGCCCCTGGGGAGCGCTTCGGAGGACCAGCAGCGGGCGCTGCGTGAGCAGGTCAGCCTGTGGCTGGGCCAAGGCTCCCTGCGACCAGGCTTCCTGGTGTCGGGCGGCTGCCCCAGTCTGGAGCAGGCAGCGAGGTTGGAGGGCTACACGCATGTCCCTTGCTTTGCCCATTGCCTCAACTCCCTGGTGAAGAACTTCCTGTGTCACCATCATAGCGTCCAGATCATCCTGGGCACAGCCAGGGCCGTCTGCAGCCACTTCGAAGGCTCTGCAGAGGCCCGGCGGCTCCTGGCGCAGCTGCAGCGGCAGTGTGGCCTCCCCGCCCACCAGCCCCTTTGGGAGCTCTCGGACCACTGGGGCTCGGCCTACCGCCTGATGGCGTGGCTGGTGGAGCAGCGGCGGGCCCTGCAGGAGTATGAGCAGAAGCACCAGCTGGGCAGGGCCGGCATGGCCCTTTCGGCCACGTTCTGGAGCCTGACAGACAGCCTGGTCAAGCTCCTGCAGCCCTTCCAGGTGGCGGTCCGGGAGGCGAGCGTGGGGCAGGCGCCTCTGAGCCAGGTGCTGCCCCAGCTGCGCTACCTGCACATCTTCCTGGAGCAGGCTCACGGGCTCTTCGAGGACCAGGCGGGCGGGGAGGCGGGCGCAGCCCTCCGGCTGGCCGAGGGCTTGGCCCTGCAGCTCTCCACGGACTGCCAGCTCAACGAGCTCTTCCACCGCGAGGAGCTGGTGCTGGCCACGCTCCTGGACCCGCGCTTCAAGGGCCGGATCGAGGCCATCCTGCCCGCGGGGGCCGACATAGACCACTGGAAGCAGGTGCTCGTGTTCAAGGTGAAGGAGATCATGGTGTCGGACTACTCCTTGCCTCCCTCACCCTTCCTGGAGAGCCCCAAGGCCGTGTGTGTGGACGCCACCCCGAGTGGCAGAACAGCCAGAGGCCCCGGGGCTGAGGCGAGGGGCCAGAAGGAGCCCGGGCAGGGAGGCAGCAGCCCTGGGCGCCCACTGCCAGGCCGGGGGGAGAAGAGCCTGCTGGAGCAGCTGCAGAGCGTGGGGCTGCTGGCGTCCCCGGGGCGCGGAGCCTCGCTCTCCACCGAGAGCCACCTGGCCAGCATCATCGTCAAGAAGTACCTGCGTGAGAACCAGACCGTTGGCGCCCTGGAGGACCCCCTAGCTTACTGGGAGAGGAGGCGGGAAGTCTGGCCAGCCTTGGCCAGGCTGGCCACTGTCTATCTGTCCTGCCCCGCCACCAGCGCGTTCTCCGGAAGTGTCCTCGCCGCCCTGGACAGCCCCACCGTCGTGGAGCACAGCCCACCCCTCCCGGTGGAAACGGTGGAGCATCTCCTGTTCCTGAGGACCAACCTGGAGGATTTCCCCAACTACGCGCCGCCGCACCTCGTCTTCCCCGGCGGGGACCGGGCCGAGAGGGAGCAGGCGGGGGGGCCCGCCGCCACGGCCCGCCACCCTCACGGCCTGCCCGGAGGAGCTCCGCCGTAGGTGGGAGGAGGGGGCCGAGTGCTGCAGGCGGCACGGCCCGGGTCTGGCATCTGGGGAGAGTGGGGACACTTCCTCACGCCGTGGCGGGTAACCTTTTTTCTCTCAGGGAGGTGTCGTTTTCACCTGTTGACTTGGTTTGTTCCTGGCGGTGCGTGCCCGCAGGAGGCTTGCTGACGAGCAGCCAGCTGTGCCGCGCTGTGTCGTAAGCAGCGCCGTGCTCCTGGAACACCCGTGGGGCCTGCGGGCCCTGCGTGCAGCTCGTCCGTGTGTGAGGGGACACGCGCCCTTAAGAGGTGTGCTTTCTCGAGGCACGGGGACGGGGGAGGCGTGGGTGCTGGCACGTGCTCAGTGGGCTGTGGCCTCAGCCACCCGGAACCCGGGCGAGCCGAGACGGCCGCCTCTGAAGCTGTGTGCGCTGCGGAGAAAGCCTGAGGTGCAGCAGCCGCCGTACGATGCACACGCACGTGCACGTCGGTCTTCTCGGGGTCCGTAGTGGCTGAAGGACGCTGGTGCGAAGGACCGGCCAGGCAGCCGGGGGAGAGGCCTGGGGGCGCTGAGACGCTCAGGCCTGCAACAGCCTGACCCGAGTTAGTTCCCGACTGCGGGGACCTGGGGGCTTCTGCGGGGACAGCAGTCGGAGAGAGTTTCCACGCTCACCCAGACTGGGCGGCTGAGCGGCTGAGCCACCTGCAGCGCCCACACCTCCCCTTGTCCCTGGCCACCTTCGAAGGGCAGATCCGCCACCTGGAAGCGAGAAAGGCCGTGTGCCCGACTGACCAGGGACGGACTGCCCGGGGTTCTGTCCAGGAGGGCGCGAGACCTGAGTGCGGGATCCCAAACCGGGGGAGGACTGTTGGGGCCGGCTTGTCACACCCCACAAGACGTGAGGCTGGCTCTCCCGAGGCGTGAGTCACCAGGAAAGGTGGCTCTGTGAGGCAGGGCGAGGCCCTCAAGGCCTAGCTTGCACTTCGCCCCGGCTGTGGGGGGAGCTCTTCTCCCCCCCCCGCCTCCCCTGAGGGGCGGTCAGTCAGGTGGCACTGGGACTGATGCGCCAGGACATTGGGGAGTTGCTGGGAGTG
This sequence comes from Eonycteris spelaea, assembly GCA_003508835.1. Classification (NCBI taxonomy): domain Eukaryota; kingdom Metazoa; phylum Chordata; class Mammalia; order Chiroptera; family Pteropodidae; genus Eonycteris; species Eonycteris spelaea. The sequence goes on along the minus strand of PUFA01000116.1, from coordinate 1,654,503 downwards.
TCAGGGAGCAGGAGAAACTGGCCGTGACCCTCCCTCAGCCTGCGTCAGCATGGCGCTCGCCCGCGCTCCGCCTTGGGAGCTGCCCTCCGCACTGGGCAGCTCGCCGTTTGCCGTCCAGCAGAGTAGCAGCCGCACCTTAAATAAAGCTCTGTGAAGATCGAGTCTAATGCTTGGTGCAGTGTGGTGTGAATTAGACTCCGGCCTCCAAATCGCTTTACCCACTTCTCTCCTCCAGCCGTCAGGAGGGGAGGGGAGAGGATGTGCTCACAGAGTTCCCTGTGGCCAGAGGTGAGGCTTGTCTGCTTGTCTAGGGTAGGGCCAGGTTGGTGGCCACACCCTTCCCAGCCCCAAATGCTTTTGGGTCACAAGGTCGGGGCGTGGCCCTGGACCCAGCCCAGGAGCTCTGCCTGCCCCACGCCCCCAAACGTACCTGGGCCCAGTCTTTAATGAGGACCATCTGAGCCTCGTACCACCAGGGGGTCCTGGGCTGCCTCCCAGATTCTGATTCGGTGGGTCTGGTGGGGGTGGGGTTGTGATATGCCCTCACAGTCGCCCTCGGCCGCCCTCGGGAGAGGCATGTACTGTGCTGTCCTGCATCGCTGCCCTGGCTCCCAGGGTTAGAGGAGGGGGAGGCGGGGCGGAGGGGCAGCAGGGGTGGGGCACACTCAGGGAGCCGGGGGTGGGGGGGCGGGGGGGGAAAGGGAGAGGAAGAGGGTGAGACAGAAGGGACAGTCCCCAGCTTGGGGGCAGCTGCGGTCCTCAGCTGGGGGCATTTTTGTCCCCCCAGGGGACATTTTGGTTGTCACAGCTGTGGGCAGGCACAGGGGTGCTGCTGACCCCTGCAGTGCACCAGCAGGTCCCCCAACAGAGACATGCGGGCAGCAGTGCCGGGGCCTGTTCTAGATGGGGGCCAGGAGGAAGGGGGCGGAGGAGGGCTCCCCGGTTCACCGAAGCAGCCCAATGACCGTCCTCCTGAGACTGCTCTGGGTCGGACCTTCTCTCCCTGGCCTGGGCTCTGGCTTGGCCGGCTCAGCCCATCTCCTACATAGGCAAACTGGCACGTGGCAGGCCAACCCCGAGACCCAAGTGCCACCTGTGTCTCAGTCACAAGCTCGCCCGTGTGACCACGTCCTTTGCGCAGACTCGTGTGCTGGGCCGGTGGCCTCTGTCAGCTCATTTCCATGACAGGACCAGGACGTCCCGTTTGCTAGGGAGGGACGGTGACCTGGTGGCCACAGTGAGCCATTCTCCGCCTCACGGAAGCTGGGTTTGCATGGCGGGCGGGTTTGGGGTGAGCTGCGGTCCACAGAGTCAGTGGTTCGCCGCGTGGTGCTGCTGTTCACGTGAGGCGGGGGTCCTCGGGGCAGACGGGTTGGTACAGCGCCCTGCGCTGGTCACGTCTCCTGAGGGTGGGACTTTGGGGCTGGGAGGCCCTGATTTCCAGGCCCATCCTGACCTTTGTGCTCCAGCGTTTCCTCTTCCGCAGAAAGCACCGCTCCCCGCTTTGGGGTGGGGGGCGCCCACGCAGGTGTCTCCCTCGTCTGCCCGCTCCCCTCGGTCTTTCTCTCCCTTCAGCCGCCATGTCCGTCTACACGGTCCTGACCCGGTTCCTCCGGGGTCGTGCCCTGACCCTCACCGGCGCCTGCCTGAGTCCTGAGTCCGGTGGGGTGTTTGCAGCGCCCGTCGCCCTCTCCTGGAGAGGCACCGTCTCTTCTCTGGCCACTCAGCCACCCCCTCACTCAGCCTCACAAGTGCGGGTGGGTGTTCTCCCGACTCGCCGCTGACCCCGCCTTTCCCCGTACCCCAGGGCCCCTGACCACTTTCACCGCCGAGCGGGCAGTGTCCGGGGAGGACGTGCGTGTTCCTGGGGGGAGGCCTGCGATGCTGAAGGGGGTCTGTCCCCGGTCTGTCCCCGGAAAGGCTGGCCCACTCGCCGGGCACCTCTAGGTCGTGCCTGCGTCCCCTCAGCCTGGACCGTCACCTGCCGCCTGGTCCGCTCAGACAGCAGGTCTGCTCGCCCGCCAGCCCGTCCCTTCTGTTCGAGAAGGGAGCCCCTGCGTTGGGTCCCGTGGCCGGGTCCCCGCAGTTGTTGGCGCCGCCCTCCCTGCTCTGCGTCGCTCCACTGCCCTCCGAGGGGGCCTCGTCTTGCTAGTGCCCGTGAGCACCCCGCCCTCTGGGCCAGAGCTCTTGACCGGATGCACGGGGGACTGCACCACTCCCGTGCCGGACCCCAGCAGAGCCCATCTGCGTAGAGTGGGCCAGACTTCAGGAAAGTCCCTTCGGGAAAGAAAGGAGGCGGCCGTGAGAGGAACTTGCTGGATGGAGTGTTGCAGACTGGAGGGGAGCTGGGTAGAGGTGTAGGGACCCCCTTCTCGGTCAGCTGTTAGCAGCGTCCCCCAGTCCCGGCGGGGGTGTGTGAGGGGCTCTGGGCCTGGTTTCCTTGGCGAGGGGGAAACACAGCGTGGCCCTGATTATGTAACGCAGACTTGGGCCCCGACTGCGCGGGAGGACCAGGTTTTGTGAGCAGGAGCGAATGGTCCCTTGGTGCTTTGCAGGCGGCGTTCTGCCTGGCCTGGGCTGGCCGGAGAATGCAGAGTTGGGAAGTTGCCACTTGGGGCAGAGGTCCCTTCTTGTTTTTCCCTCTGCTGAAGCCTTGACCCCTCTGTGGGTGGCTGAGTCCCTCCCCCAGGCCCCCGCCTCCGTGCTGTGGCCAGTGCTGTGGCCCTGCACTGGCGCCTGGGCGTGTGCTGGCCCACAGCCCTCCTGCCCCCGCCCGGTGGAGCCAGCTTTGTTTCACCCTGCGCCTCCGCCCAGGACAGACCCCCCGCCCCCTGCCTCTCTGCCCCTCCGCCCAGGACAGACCCCCCGCCCCCAGCCCCCCTGCCACTTTGGGGAAGATGCCACATTTGCAGCAGGAGTCCAGCCACCTGGCATTCAGTTCCGTGCTGTTCCATCGACAGCAGAGTGGCCAGCGTGGGCGGGCGGGGGCCGGCGGTGCTGCCCCCTCTCCCCAGGCCTTCGCCGTCCCTGCCCGTCCTCCACCTCAGTTTCCTCGTCTGCGACTGAGGGACCGGAGGTTACAAACTGGCCTGTGTCATCTGGAAACCATTTTGAATTCACTGCTAACATTTGAAAAAGTCAAGTCAAGGAAGTTTTTGAATGAACAGAGCGAGGCCCAGGAGCACTTGCTTGTGTTTGTGCGGCTCTCCCCGGGAGGACTCCAAAGGGACTGGTGATCCCGGTGACCTATCGTCTGTTCAAAAGTATGTTACATCTCACACTGACCAGGGTAGACCGTGAGTGCTTACAGAGGAAGTAGCCTTAGGAGAGCCTGCGTGGTGCGGATGTAGAAACTGGGGGGGACTGGGACCGTTGGGCCTGAGTGTGGCCAGGCCATCGTCCGCTGCCGCGGGGCCCTGAGCGGGGCCTGGGCCCAGCCCACCTCCCTAGAGGCCTTCTGTCTTCCCGCGCCCTAGACCTGCCTCCTCTGGTCTTGCCGGGCCACCTGAGCTTCTGGCCCTGGCGGCAGAGGCTGGGTGCTCTGCTGTCACCTGCTGGGGTCACAGGTGCTCAGGAGAGGCGTGCTCACTGTCTGATTGTCTCTCCTCAGGGACCCGCCGGCCCTGGAGCAGGGACACAGGCCTGTGACAGCTGTCCCGGGCAGAGTTGATGGTGCCTTTTTTGGGGTGAGCGGCCAGCCGATCCCCAGGTAGCCGTGTCCCTGTGACAGACGGTCAAGGCCCAGGCCACTCCGACCGACCTCACATCATGGAGCCCCAGGGCGAGGAGCCGGTGGAGGCCGACGGGGTGAGCGTCACGCCCCAGCTGCTCAGGTCGCACTCGGGCGAGTTCGCGCTGGAGTCCATCCTGCTGCTGAGGCTGCGGGGCCTGAGGCTGGTGGAGCTGGGCTGCCTGGGCGAGTGCCTGGGCCTCGAGTGGCTGGACCTGTCGGGCAACGCGCTCACCCAGCTGGGCCCCCTGGCCTCCCTGCGCCAGCTGGCCGTGCTCAACGTCGCCAACAATCGGCTGACGGGGCTGGAGCCGCTGGCTGCCTGCGAGAGCCTGCAGAGCCTCAACGCCGCGGGCAACCTGCTGGCCACCCCGGGCCAGCTGCAGTGCCTGGCCGGGCTGCGGGGCCTGGAGCACCTGCGGCTCCGGGACCCTTTGGCCCGGCTCAGCAACCCGCTCTGTGCCAGCCCCTCGTACTGGGCGGCGGTCCGGGAGCTGCTTCCCGGCCTGAAGGTCGTGGACGGCGAGCGTGTGACCGGGCGCGGCAGCGAGTTCTACCAGCTGTGCCGGGACCTGGACAGCGCCTCGCGGCCCAGCTCCAGCCCGGACCCCAGCGCCGCTGAGGCCCAGCCCTGGGTGGGGCCCGGGTACTGGGAGCTCTGGCCCACGCGGGGCAGCTGCATCCTGGAGGAGGCCTGCCGGCAGTTCCAGCTCGCCCTGCAGGAGTGTCGCGAGCTGGACCGACAGGCCGGCGACAGCCTGGCCCAGGCCCAGCAGACGCTCAGCCCTGCGGGCCCCGCCTCGTCCTTCGTCTTCTGAGCATGGCCCTGGCCTGGGCCAGCCTGGCCCGGGCACGTGGGGTCAGCACAACGTGGCCTCGCTGCCCACTCCCCCCTCCCACCTCTGCACGCGTCTCCAGGGTTCACCCTGGCCACCGGCCCGCAGACTGGGCTGGTCACTCATCCCTGTGCCTGAGAGCAGCACCCCTCCCCCCCACTCTACCTCAAGGAACATTCTGCACCTTCGCTCAACATTCTTCAGGGAAGCACCTCCCAGGGGCCTCTAGCAGGTGTGAGGGCCCTCCGTGAGCAGCTGGCACCTGTCCTGCCGCCTGTGCTGCATGCCTGGGGAGGAGGCCTGGCCCCATGTCCACAGCTGCCGCCACTCCTGGCGCTCGGGCCTGAGACGTAGTGAGAGGAAGCTGCTTCTCCCCAAGGTCAAAGTCAGGGATGGTGTAGTCAGGGATGGCGTAGTCAGGGATGCCATGCGTCCCATCCCAGAGGCCCTGGAAGAGGGCGTGGGCAGAGCGCAAAGCATGGGAGCTGCACTTACCCACCTGTCAAACTCGCCTGTCCAGGTGACCCTCAGCCGTGGCCCCCCGGGTCCTGTGTCTCCCTGGAGCCTTCGTGGTCCATCTCGCCCATGCTATTCCTTATTAAACATTTCTGTTCTAATTTGCATCACTGTCTGTCATTTTACTCGGGCGCGAGCTCCTGACAGCAAGACGGGGTCCTTGCCACTTCTGGTCTCTCCTGCGGGAAGGAGCAGCGCACGAGGCCCCCCCCCTGTTTTTGGGGTGTCCGACGGGAAACATCCTGCTCCCCCAGGGGCTTTGCTTCTTGCTGTAAGGGTCTCCCAGCCGCTCGCTCACGCGGCCTCTGGCCAGGTCTGCTGAGGGGCGGACGGTGGGTTGCGCAGGGAGCAGAGGACACAGCTCGGGGAGTAGTTTTATTAGTTCGGGGGTGATGGGGTTGTCCCCGCGGGGTGCAGGGAAGGGGGGGCTGTCTCACTGGATGTTTCCCACCGCTCCAGAAAGCCCGATGAATTCTAAAGGAAATGGAGACAAGAGGGAGGCGGTTTTGGCCCTCGTCCCAGCCTTCTTCCCAGGCTCATGAGTCGCCCCCTCACAACCCCCATCCCCCCGCCCCCGCAGCGCAGCCTTGCTCCACACCGCCCCCACCCCGCCACAACCCCCCCCCCACACCTACCTGGTCAAGCCTCAGCTGGGGTGCGGGGCCTTTAGGAAGGCGAATTGTCCAGGGAAGTAGTAGCTTTGGGGGTCCTCGCCAGCCTGCTGCACCCTGTCGCACTGTGCCTGCTGGTGCTCCGTGAGCTCCTGCCGGGGCCCAGGTGCCGGGGAGGGCTGCCTCATCCTCCGCTCTGCTGCGCCCGCCTCCACAGCCCCTCCCAGTCCCTCATCCCCTTTATCCCTCCTCCCCCTCCTTCACCCTTCCCTCCAGGCTTCTGCCTCCCACCGGACCCCTCAGGAGCAGCTGGCACCTGTCCTGCCACCTGTGCTTCTAGTCGCTGTACTGGCCACCCCCTCCTTGGCCCGCTCTTACCCGCTGGGCCTGCGCCTCCACGGGGCAGTGGACAAGCCGGCTCAGGACTTTCGACTCGGGGTCCAGCTTGACGCAGGCCAGGCATTTCCGCTTCCTCTGTGGGGGGACAGGGCCAGGAGAGGAAAGGGCTGAGGGGAGGCCTGCAGCCCCGTGGGGGTGGAGACGGGGGGCTGGGGGCTGCCTGTACAAGGGATCTTTCCCCCTGCAGGCTCTGGGGGGGGGGGTCACGCAGGCCCCGCTGGTTTCAGGCGCAGCCCACCCTCCGACTAGGAGATGTCAGAAGTTGAACCAGCCTGCAGTTTTCAAAACTATGGGACTTTGGCGGAGGGTGGGAATCCTGCCCAGGTGGCTTCTCAGACCCACTTTGCTGTCATCTGTTATGTTGATTTGCATTTTCTTGTAAGATTTCATTTGAACACAGGATTCTGGCACGAAAGTCCAGAAAACCACTGGCATAACCCAGCCTTCCTTTACCAGATGGTGGGAACCGAGGCCTTCAGAGAAGCTACCAAGCCCCAGGGCTGGCACTCGGCAGGGCCGGGTCTGGAGCCCAGATGGCTGCGCTTCAAGCCCGGGGGCCTCTGCCATGACAGCTCGTGCCCCCGAGGCAGCTGGTTCCCATCGAGCCCCGTTAACGGCTCAGCCCAGGCTGGGCCATCTCCACTCAGACTCACAGAAAACAGAATTCACCAGGCCCAGGGGCAGGACCAACCCCGCATCACACGCTTCCCCCAGGGACCTGAAGCCTGGGAGAGGACCTGCGATGGACGTCGCCCGGTCTGAGTGGCCCACGTCCCCCTCCCGCCCGTCCAGGCCCAGGCTCCACGGCGGGCTCTGCGGCCAAACCCCAGTTACACGCACGCACACCCAACGAGTGCCAGCACACGCACGCGCACGCGCACGCACGCACGCGCCGTCACTCACCCCGTTGGGCTTGGCTTTGCACTCCGCTTTCTTCCAGTCCCTCTTCCCGCAGCCTGTCTGCTGCAGCCTAAACTCCAGCCTCACAAATGTCCCCGCCGGGGAGGACTACCGACAGAGACAGAGCAAGGCCAGCGGCCGCTAGGTGGGCTGGGCAGGACGGGGCCTGCCCCTCCTCCCCACAGCGGAGCAGCATGCCCGGCTTGCTGGCTGGGGTGGTGGCCTTTCTCCAGGGAGCTGGGCGCTCACGGAGCCCAAAGTGCTTTTGCACCCGCTTCCTGGGACTGTGCTGGTCTCTTGGGGGTGTGGCCCTAACCCCCTCCCGCCGTGGGTCGTGCTGCTGACCTTGTCCATGGCACTGTCCACACTGGTCTTCTGGAAGGCCCACTGCACACGCGGGTGCTTGTGGAATTCCTCCAGGGCCACCTGCAGGCCCTGGCGCTGGACTGCGGTGAGCTCGGCCCTGCCCAAGGCCACTGTGCCCAGCCATAGGGCCAGCAGGCTCAGCAGCCGCCACATGGGTTCGCCTCAGTCACCCTGATCCTGCAAAGGGTGTGTATGATCCTCAGCCAGTGGGGCCACCACACCCTGGCCCTGCACCGGGGGCCACGCCTGGCAGAGCTCTGGGCAGAGGTCGAGGGACAGGAAATAGCCCTCCGCCAAGATTCTCCTGATAGTGCCCGGTCCTCCCTCCTCCCCACCCGCCTTCCACGGTTCCCTGGGTCCAGCTCAGCCCCGTCCTGGGTAGGTACTGAGTCAGCTTTTGTCCTTGGCCAAAACCCAGGGAGGCAGTCCTGTGCCCCCCCCGGCCCTCCCCTCATCCCCCATTTTCCGGCACATTCCCCCCCGCCCCCCGCCTGTCTGCTCCCCTCCACCACGGCCTCTGCAGCTGCTTGCCCGTCGCATGGCTGGCTGCTGGCTCCCGGTCCTGGCCTCTGGCCCTCATGCCCCCTCCTCCCAGGATCACTGTGGGGGGCGGGGGGCCGGGGCATGGGAAAGAGGCGCTGGAGGCCGAATATTTTTGGAATATTTTTGGAAGGACGTAAACACAAAGGAGGGGCCAGGGCCGGGTGGGAACCAGGAGGATGCTTAACCCTCCCAGCGCTGGGGCTTCTGGTGGCCGTGGGCCCACCCCCGACCCAGAAACGGGGTCTCGCCTGGGCCCCACGTGTGGCTTTCTTCTTCAGGCAGACCCTCCCTCCCTTGCCTTTTTCCTGGGCCTTCCACACCAGCCACCGCCCCGCCGTTGGGACCCTGTCCTCCAGCCCATCGTTGGGGTTGCCTGGGGGTCAACCCGGAGAACCCTGGAAAGGACCTGAGAACCCAGAAGCCACAGATAGGGGAACCGGGCCTGCCTCCGAGGGGAGATACCAGCGTCGCCTTAAAGCGAGGGCTCAGGACCGGCTGCCAGGCTCCTTCCTGGTGGGGCGGGGCGGGGGGGCCTCTGGCGCCCCCCCCATCCAGTCCACCGCCCCGCCCGCTCCCCGCTCCTCACCTCCTCTCTTGGGCCTTGGGGTCTCTCCTTACTTCCCAGCGTGACTTGGCCAGACTGTCTGCCTCTTCCGGTCCCCCTGCCACCCGCCGTCCCTCCCTCCCTCCAGTCAGCCCCATCTCCTCCCATTCCCACCTCCTGAGCCCCCTCCAGTCCCCAGCACCGTCCAAGGCTCCTCCCCCGCTCAGTCAGGACCAGCCTCCCTGGCAGCACGCCCTCCTGAGCCTTCCCTTCCCATCACACCCTCCGCGGCCCCCCTCGGTCCCCTTGCCTGACCCTGGCCCTGACCCCGGCCCTGACCCGGCCCTGACCCCGGTCCTGGCAGACAGACAGCTCAGCGGGCTGGCCCAGACAGCATGGAAAAGGGAAGTGAAGCCACCCTCCCCCACCCTCTCCGCCCCTCCCCAAGCACCCAGAGATCTTGGCCAGCCCTTCTGGGAAATGGCACTGCCCTGCCCCGCACCCTGCTTGCACCGGGGCTACCCTTTTCTTAGGCCCCTCCTGGGTGACCAGTCCCCAGCATCCTCCCAGAAAGGCAGACATCCTCAGACCAGAGGCAACCTGGAGGAGTCGTTTGGTCCCTCCCCGGCATCCAGGGCCACTCTGAGAAGGAAGGAGTCATGTTTTGAGACAACTCCGGGTTCCCACCACCCCCATCACCAGCGCACATGTCCAGTCTCGATCCCGCATGGCCCATTCTTGGTGGCAATAGACTCCGAGTCTCCCGTGGGGGTGTCAGGAGCCTTCAGGCATCACAGAATGGTGTGGTGACACTCACAGGCCCAGTGAGGAGTCAGGGAAAACTGTGTCTAAATAGTGGTTCGACTCCTGCCCATCCTGAGCAAACATGAGCCAGCCCTGGGACTTGCTGCTTCAGTCACCGCGGCGACCACTGCTGCTTTCACGCCCGTGTTAATACCGGAAAGAGAGGTTCTCATTGACCTTCCAAACGCTTGTTTCCTGCTCTGCATGGTGGGGTCAGAAACCCTACCTGAGGCCTTGTCGTGAGGAAAAAATGAGAAAATATATGGAAATGGCTGATGTGGACGAAAAAGGGGCCACATACTCAACCTGACAAGCTCAGGGGAGCCAGCCTGGCAGACCCCACAAGTCAGACTGAAAACAGCCACACGGGGTGGTCCGAACACACAAGTTCCCAACTACAAGCGGCCGTGGCAGGCGGTCACGGCCTAGAGCTGCAGCTTCCTGGGCGAAGGGCCGACCTTGCCTTAACCGAGCCTACTGTCCTTCTGCATCTAGGATCACGTACGCCGGGATGTCACCGGGACCTTTTCCAGGCCCCTCGGGCACACCGCAGCGCCAGAGGAGACCACAGAGCCCTCACTGCCATCTCTCTGGGCCGTGAACGTACCCGCCACACGGAAGAAGTGTGCGCCTCTCCCTTCACCTTTCATCCAACCCCAGGGGTCCCCCCTTTGCCTTCATCCACCACCGATGGGCCTCGTGTGACCCTCCTCACCTCTCCTCCCTCCTGCGACCCTGATGTCCAGCGTGAGCTGCAGAGCCGCCCTTCTCCCAAGCGCTTTCTCGGCCCACTGAGACTTCGCTTCCCGGGAGTTTGGCCGAGATAAACTCATAAAAGTTCTCTGCAGATTTGGACGTTTCTTACGTTGACGCCCGGCCTTTGGCACAGGTTTCTTCCCTTCCCTAGTCACCCCTTCCAGATCCTCTGCATGGAGCTGAGAGCTGCCTTTGCAATGTGCTCTGTGAGCCGCAGAGAGATCCTTGGCTTCATGCAGTTAGATAAATCCGGTGCCCGGAATCCTACCAGTTCGCATCTGCAGCTTTGGGGGAGGTCAGAGACAACACATGCATCTGGAAGGCACTTCCCAGCGCGGACGCCGTGTTGGGGGGTGTCCTGGGGAGGGGTGAGCAGGGAAGACTTCGGGGACAAGCTGAGACGTGAGCTGAGGAAAGCAGGGTGGCCATGCGTTGCTCTGGAATTGAGTACGTGCCTTGTTTCTCCGTGATGAGACTTCGGCTCTTTGGGACGGGAGCACGTTGGGGACTGTTGGCAGGGGTAGCGGCCCCGTCTGCAGGTTGGGCCTGCAAAGACTCTGAGGAGGAATGGTTTCTGACGCTGAGTGCTGAGGGCCGGCTTTTAATCTTATACCTTTCATTAATTCGATGGTTGAAAAAAATTAACAGTAAAAATAGAAATTATCCAAAAAAATGTTACTACTTGGCAATAAACAAACAAACCAACAAAAAAAGCCAACACATCGGATCTACGAGGAAATAAAACGAAGTGCAGAATTCCCGAAGACAATAATAATGAAAACACTGGATATCAGAACCAATGAGCTACACCTCGAAAAGTAAACATGACTTTCTTTTTACAAAAAAAGAAAAAAGAAGAAAAGGGAAAATGAAAGTAAATGCATTAAGTGTGAACGCAAGAACCCAGGAGAAGTACCCCTGATGGATGAATTTGACAACGTGACTATCAAATGTTTCTCCGCGACAAAAAAAGTCAGCATAAAAATTTTAAATTCAGATACCAAACTGGGGGACGGGGGGGGGAGTTGCTGTTTCACGTGGCTTTTAAACTGGCCTCGGAGAATGAGTTGGAAATGTCCCTGCCTCTTCAATACTTTGGAAAATTTGCCAAGGGTTGGGATTCATTCACCTTTAAAATGTCTGGTAGAATTCATCAGGGAAGCCATCTGGCCCCAAGTTTTTCTTTGTTGGGATATTTGTGATTCCTGACTCAATCTCATTGCTAGTTATAGTTTAATTCAGATTTTTAAATTTCTTTGTGATTTAGTCTTGGTCGGTTTTATGTTTCTAGGCGTTTGTCTGTTTCCCCTAGGGTTCAATTTGTGGGTATGCAATTGTTCGTGGTACGCTCATAACATTTTTTATTTCTGCAGACTTGGTACAAATGGCCCCTTTCACTTCTGATTTCAGTAAGTGGGGAGATAATCTTGACCGTTTCTTCCAAACCTTTTCTTGAGTTTTTTAAATTAAAATTTCAATCATGGGTATTCTTGTGTAATTTTGAAAAAGCTCTTTCCGATTTAACAAGACCCTCCTGTAAATACAGACAGGATTTCTTTTCAAAAAGTTCCGTTCTTCTTATTTCGGTTTGTGGATTTGGTCTTGCATTAATTACTTAAATGCCCACTGAAAGCTTCATGGGAGGTTTGGGGCTTTGTCAACTGGTGGGCTGCGACATGGGTCCATCAGATAGTAAGCCTGATTTTTTGTTTGTTTGTTTGAAGGACCCCAAATATTGGTATTGTCCATTGATCTTTTCTTAATAGTGAACCAATTTTTTTCAAAGAAGAGTCCTCTGAGGTTTTGCCTGTGAGCAGTGCCGGGGGAGGGGTGGGGGCGAGTCTGAGAGCGACCATTACGTGTGGACCTTGACTTGACTCTCCTGCCTGCACCTGAGCCTTTGCCCTCACCTGCCTCCACTTCCACAGGCTAAAGCCTCGGGTCACTCACAGCGACGGAGGCCCGGGGATGTGCCTCTGATGTCCCCAGCCTCGTTCCTGTCTCCCATGCGCCTGGTGCCTTCCAGTTCAGAGCCTCCTCGGTAGTCAGGGGGAGTTGAGTCTCTTGTTCCCACAGGTCACCCCTGACCCTCCCCCCAAAGGAATCCTGCTCCACTCAGTTACCACACACACACACACACACACACACAGGAAATCCTCTCCCAAGACCTGGTTCTATGCACTCAACCTGATTATTTGAAAAGCAAAGGGGTTTTGTTTGTTTGTTTGTTTGTTTTGTCTGTATGACACAAGAAACAGGTGACTTGTGAGCAAGAGGACAAGGTTAGGATAGCTACCGCTGAGCCGAAAGAAAAATTGCCTTATTGAGAATGAACACATAAATCCTATCATTTATCTTCAAAAAAAAAAAAAAAAGGTAAGCAATCAGGATGCCATTTTTAATGCTTTAATGTGGCAGGAGCTGGAACTTGGATTTGGATTTTCATCCGTGGATGCCGCCTGATGCCTGATGTTGACATAACATGCCATTAACGCCTTAAAACGTGTAATTGCTCTTTGGAGGAAATTCGGCAGAGTAGTACAAGGAACTTGCACTCGTAGCACGCGCATGTTTAAAAAGTCACTTTCAAATACCAAGCTGAGTGTCAGGCAGATCCCAGCACGAGCTCCCTAAACCTCACTCAAGGATTGACCACTAGGTGGAGGTGGTGAGCCCGAGCTCTGTCCTTTTAAACAGCACGGCCCCCGGCGTCCGGCTGCGGAGTTCTTTCTCTTACACCCTGTGGTAGCCTGTGAGCACTTTTTGGTTCTTAGTTTAACCCTAAGACTTCTCTTAGTTCCATCTGACCCATACATCATGCCAATTTGTTTAATATACCCGATGCAATTTTGTTAAGAGACCGTAAGTCAACACAGGCACTAACTCAGCCAGTAGGAGGTGCTGCTGAGCACAGTTTAGATGCTATGACATGAAATACTTTCCCATTTGTTCTTTTAAAAGCTAGTATTATTGAGTATATCATTTGTTGAATGTAGTAATTTAATAGACTGCGTAGTAGGTAAGCATGCTATGTTAGTGTAATTTCTAATAACATTCACAAAATAAACCTTAAACCCTGTTTGAAGGAAACCCTCTCGTAACGTTTTTAAGACAGTGAAAGCAAACCAGTTCTGAAAACACTGGACTTCACTGGCCAGCTCCGAGGGCACCGAACTTAACTGTGACCTAGGTCTGGTCTTGCTGTCAATCGGAAGGCGCCGAGCGGAAGCCAGGGGTCCGATCCCTCCAGGTCTCCAAGTGGTTTTATTCGAGAGGAGTCTGGACCGGAATAGCCGAGGTGAGAGGCAGCATTTTTGTTGCTGGGGAACACGTACAGATGGCTCTCGTAAACAACAGCACACGCCACTCGCTGGAAACGAAACACTTGCAAACACACCTGCTTCCGCTAAACTGCAAACACTTTGCAGAGATTCTGTTTTGAATGTCCTCGTGTTTCTAAATCGAGCTTGGCTTTTGGTAGATTTTAAACCAAGAACGGAGACACACAGGTTTCTAAACCCGTCTTCCGAATTAAGCTGAAGAAGATATAATCCGATGCCTGTCTGGAGTAGAAAAAGACAGCACCGTAATAGTAGATGAGCTCTGACCTCAAAAGGGTAGAAACGTAGATTTCTAGGGACAGTCCGATACTTTCTCTTCAGGTGTTGTGGTGTGTTCAAACCCAAGACCCACGGAGCCAATCGAGATTAATTATGAGCTGTAACAGTGTAAAGGTGCATTTCAATAACATCTTCCTTGTCCACATCTCCCCCTCTTTATTCCGGCCATGACTACTTTGGAAAATATGTTGTTATGGTTATTGGTATCAGTTCCTCAGTAAGTCAGCCCCAAGGACAGGGCAGAGAGTGATATCTCCAGGCGCCAGCTGCCTAGGAGAAAATAGCTCCAAGGCTCCTAAGAAGAACAATAAAACAATATTGCCACTGGAGTATAGATAACAAAGCTGTCCACCAGAAACCACATTTCTTTGTGTTAGATACTAACTGCCAATATCTGCTTCTGTAATCTGCTTGCTTGGGTAATCAAGGCCCACCAGGATGTGGGTTTAGGCTTTATAAGCTGCCTCCTCTGGAGGCTCGGGGCTGATTCTCTAGTGGGGAGAATCAGTCGCCGGCCGGCTAATAAAGGCTCATAATTAATCTCAATTGGCTCCGTTGGTCTTAGATTTGAACGCGCCACAACAGAGCCCTTATTAGCCAGCTGGCAACTGACTCTGTCCACCACGCAGGGTCAGAGAATCAGCCCCGAGCCTCCAGAGGAGGCAGATTATAAAGCCTAGAACCACATCCTGGTGGGCCTTTGATCAAGCAAGCAAGCAGATTACAAAAAGCAGAAGTTGGCTGTTAACGTCTAGTACAAAGATATATTGTTTCTGGGGGACTCCTAAATCTTATAGCAAACAGGGCCTGGTAGACAGTTTCGTTATCTGTATCCTGGTTGCGAGGTTGTTTTTTTTTTTGTTTTTGTTTTTGTTTTCTTGGGAGCCGGTGCCTGAAGATATCACTCCCTGCCTTGTCCTTGTGACTAGCTTACTGGAGAAGTTTCCACTTTTACACAGGCTGAGACACCAAGGTGATTCCTCCAGCGTCTGGTCCTAGGACCGAATCGCCAGCTGGTGGTCAGCGTGGCTGCCGGCGAGTGGAGGGTGTGACTCTGGTCCCATTGGCCCCCCTGGAGCCAGAGGTTCCTTACAGGTTCTCAGATTCCAGCTATTCTGGAATAATGTTCCAGCTAAAAGAATATGTTCAAGCGGGAGAGTTATTGACTCAAGTTTTCTTCCAAGTTCCTTGTTCTTTTACCTCATTCACATACCGATTTGAATTTTTCTATAAGAAAAACTGGTATTTTCTCTCGCTGAAAGTACTGCCGGACCCCTCACACCTGCTTAAGAAGCAGTAGCCGAGGGAAGAGAGCTGGCAGTCAACCTCTTCACGTTCCCTCATTCGTTTGGTCCACAGACACGTACTGAGTACCTACCATGGCCCGACAGCGTGCTGGGAGCTGATTACGGTTCCTTGGCGGTTAAAAAGACGGGCCAAAGCCCTGCCTTTGTGTGACTTATGCTGTGGTGGGTCACTAGACAAAAGCCATGTAAAGGAATAAATTCCTCAGTAATTTCAAGTAGGCGATAAGTGCTATGAAGAACATTAAGGCCACCACCCACTCTTACCGTCACCTTCAAGCCTTATTGTCCTCTGCTAAGAGGTTGCAAAAAGCAGAAAGAAACCTCACCAGTTGTACAGCCCAGCGGATGCAACCCCAGCACACACGAGTTCTCAAGATAAATCAGCGCTAGGCCTCCGGTCAGAGGACTTGACCATTTGTCACGCAGAGTTCATTAAAAAACAAAACAAAACAAAACAAAACAAAAAAAAACAACAACAAAAAAACCCCACACTCCTATCTTTGACAAGAGGTAATTCTGTAGGTTAGGCTCCCAAGTTAGGCTCCACTCTCCCATGGGTACTGGGAGACAGGGCCATATCTCCCTTGATATTTACATTTCAAACAGATGGCTCCCAGGTCCTTGAGACAGTCCTGGGTAGTAAAGCTGGCAAGAAGCTTATTTATATCTACATCTCCAAGAGCCAGAGAACAATTCACAATGACAAGTTTTCTAAGGAAAGGGTGGTGGTTGTGGGGGAAAGTCTCGCCCTTTTTGCACCAGGAAGAATGAACACTTTCTCAGTTTTAATTAGTATTTGCCCGTACAACTATCCGGGGTTACCGAGGTGGCCCCTGAGTGTAATCAGAAGTGTCCTGCCAGGAGGGAGGACAGTGAGATATTAGACCACAGAAGAGGCTAAAGGTGGTGCAGGAGGCTAGTTACAAAGTGGCCCTGCTGACACCTTGATTTCTGCCCAGTGAAACCCATGTTGGACGTCTGACCTCCGGAACTGTAAGGGATGACCTGTGCGCTGTTTCAAGCCTGCGGGACTTGGTCACGGCAGCCACAGAAATACGTGATGAGTACGCAGGTGGGAGGTGCGCACAGGTTCACTGGGAAGCGTGTTCTGGGGAGAGGATCCTTGGGCCCCAATCTGAATAAAGTCGAAGACTGGCCCCAGGAAGGCCTGGGGTCAGAGCGTCCCAGGTGGATGGAACAGCAACTCCAAGCCCTCAGCGGGAATGAGCTATTGTGTGAGGGGGGAGGGGGGCGGGGTGAGCGTCCAGCAGGGGTGAGCGTATCACCCCACGTGATAATGAGCTAGCGAGGCAGGCACGGTTGGTCCAGATGGAACCTAGGGGCTGTGGCAGTGGATTGACACGTTTTCAAAATGTGAAGTGAGCCACCTGATCTATGTTTAAACGGGTCAATCTGGTCGAGAGGCTGGACCCCATGGCGGCGGGGGGGCCCGGTGGGAGCAGTGACCACGGCGAGAGGCCAGAAGCCACATGCCTGAGCCCCGGTCCCCGAAGCAGGAAATCTGAGAGCTCTCCCTGGTTTCCTTTGAGCAACTACGTTCTCTTCCTTTTAGATATGCAGCAGAATTTGGGTGGTGACACCAGTCCGGGGTTCCTCTCCAGGCACAAGCCTTTAAGGATGTTTCTAGAACTGCAGAAGTAGGAGCACTCTGATCTTTTCCTGAAGAGTTTCCACGTGACCCAGGAAGCCGCCTCTCACCCGTGATGCTAACCTTGGAGTCCAGGGCTTGCTCGGTTTGGGCCCTGGCGGCTGTTGCTCGGGGTCCCGATGCTGGAAGGCTCGCGGGGTGGAGGTCTGTGTGAGCATGCAGGAGTGACTGTGCCGGCATGAGGCAGACGTGGCCTCTGTCAGGGTCAGCGGTATGCGCTTCTCACCTTCTCCCCACACCGCCCGCAGACACGTGGATGTAGTTCACTGAGAGTTCCGAACCTGCCTTCAGGATGCTCTGCAGCAGGAGTTAACGATCGATGGCGTAAGTTCCATCAGAATAGAACTTTCTGCTCTTCTCTCTGCTCCCTAGTCTCCTCCGCCTTTTCAACAGCCATCCATTCAGAAATTGTTATCGAGCATTCGATTTTACTTCATGTTAAATACGACCCTAAGAGATACTTCCATCGCTGCACCAGGGTTAAAAGACATTGCAGGAAAGAACAGCACAGACCATTTCTGCCCGGCTCACGAGCAGGCCAGAACCACACAGCAGCAGATGGCGGGCGCTGATTAATATTTGTTGGACGGATGAGCGAGGCCTGGGACCGGCTAACTGCGACAGGTGGCTGGCTGGGTTTTCCCTCTTGCAGACACAAGGCTGCTTCTAAACAATACTTGGGCGTCTTTGCAGAGGACTTCTGGAGATGTGAAGAATGAATCTACCATGATATAGAAAAACAGAAAAAATGTGGACAATTTATTTGTACATTTGTGCCGCCATTAAGAATCATGTTGTAAAAGAATCTCTAATAAAATGCAAGTGTTGTGGCACGTTCAAATCTAAGACCCATGGAGCCAATTGAGATTAATTATGAGCCTTTGTTAGCCAGCTGGCGACTGATTCTCCCCACTAGAGAATCAGCCCCGAGCTTCCAGAAGTGACAGATTATGAAGTCTAAACCCACATCCTGGTGGGCCTTGATTATGCAAGCAAGCAGATTACAGAAGCAGATGTTGGCGGTTAGTTTTGTTATCTATACTCCGGTGGCAATATTGTTTTATCGTTCTTCTTGGGAGCCTTGGAGCTATTTTCTCCTGGGCAGCTGGCGCCTGGAGATATCACTCTCTGCCCTGTCCTTGGGGCTGACTTACTGAGGAACTGATACCAATAACCATAACAACATATTTTCCAAAGTAGTCACGGCCGGAATAAAGAGGGGAGATGTGAACCAGGAAGATGTTATTGAAATGCACTTTTACACTGTTACAGAAGAAATATTCATGACAGAGTTACATGAAAGGGCAGAATACATCCTTGCAGGGCCTTATCCCAGATATGCCCAATATGCATGGATAAGCATAGAAAAACCATTGGTGGACACAGACCAAAATATTACCCGGAATTCACTCTACGAGGTAAACATATGAGAGGTTTTTCTATTCCATCTCCTATTTATGGAATAGATTTAATTTAAAAGTGCTTTAAAAATACTTGTACGATTAAAATATGGCCTCTGTTGAAAAGTATGAAAGTATACGAAATTGCACTAGCCTGGAAACCCCAGGAAGTGTTTCGTTTGGAAAGCCAAGGCCACCTGCTAGTGGGTGAGTCACCAGCGCAGGCTCGCACCTGCATCCGCACTCGCCAACTCGCTGCCGCGCGTCCCAGCGAAATGCGCCCGTGGGAGAATGGCCTCGCGCCCCGCGCGCACGGACCCCGGACGCCCGCTTTTCGCTAGTTTCTCGACTAGAGGGCATTCCCTTTTCAAAGTTCACGCGATCGGGGCCCTTTCTGTCTCCTCACAGACGCTGGACTCGGGCCAGGTGCGCCTTCCCCGGCCGTGGCTCAGACCCTGCAGCACTGAGATTTCGCAGCGCGGCCCAAGGTCAAGGTGGCCGGAGCGTGGAGGGCGCGGCCGGGATGGGAGCGCCCTCTGGTAAGGCTCCGGCGAATAGGTGCCTTTAGGAAGCCCGCGAGGCCGCGTCCAACAGAGTGACCAGTCTGGCCACGCGGTCGCCAGGGACGCGCGTCCCCCATAGGGACAAAAGGTCAGGAAACTTGAGCCGGGCCGGTCCGGGAAAAGCCAGGCTCTGGTCGCCAGGGCAACGGACTCGGGCCCCCGGCGGCCTCCCCCCGCGCGGCCCGCGAGGGGGCGCTGGGGGCGCGGAGGGACCCCGCTCCGCCAGCCCGGCCGCTCGGCCCGCCCCGCCCTCCGGCCGCGGCCGCCGGCCCGAGCCCGCGACTGACCCTCGGCAGCTCCTGTAGTCACGTGGCGCTGGGAACCGGCGGGGGGCTGGGCACGGGCCTGGCGGTGGTGAACTCGAACCTGCTGCTGTCGCCGCGGCGGGGTGGGGAGCGCGGTCGCCGGCGCCGGCTTTCCGGCCTCATGGACGCGCGACGCGCCTCCGCGCACCCCGCCGGAGAGGTTCGTCCCGGGAAGGGCGCGGGGCTCCACGCGGGCCCGCGGCGGGGCGGCCCTACCTGCCGGGCGCGTGACCGTGTGCGCGCTGTTTGTGTGTGTGTGTTGGCGGCGGGGGGGACGTGCGGACCGAATTGGGGGCGAGCCTGCGCACCTGCGCACAGGCTCCGCGAGGTGCGCGCTCTGCTCGGGGACCCGAAAGGGCCCACTCGGGGAGCGCGGAGCTGTGCGTCCGCGAACGGGGTCGGGGGCAGGCGAGCGAATACAAAAGGGGGTGTGGGATCTCCACGGCCCTCTGCCTTCCGGGGCGCGCAAGGGGCTTCTGCCCGAGTCCTGGTCACACTAGCTCGCCTGCGCAGCCCCCTGGGAAACGGGCCTGGAATTCCTGTTGGGAGGAGGGTGGGGGGAGGGGACTCAGCCGGGACTCCAGAGTTGCTGCCATAGGCCGGCCTTTGGCCATCAGCATGGGGCATTCGTGCTGTGACCTTACCAGTGGAGGAAGTGACCCGCAAACGCAGCTGTGTACTTCCTTGGTGAAGGGGACACGTTCATTTATGAATCCAATATCCATTAAGGTCACTCTGCCGGCCGGGTGTGAGGCCTCGGTGGGGGAGGGGGTTGTGGCTGGCGAGGACACAAAGATGACTGCCCTGGAGGAGCTCAGAGCCTTATGCTTCTTTTCTCTCCCCTCCCCGCAGGTAAGGCTGGCCTCTCTGCAGTCCGGGGCCTGAGCTCTGCCATGGGGGTAGGGGTGTCTTTACTGCTGCAGTTTTCTCTGACATCTGGGGGCTGCCAGAGTGTGGGCCGAAGCAGGCGCTGCGGTCGCAGGAGCGTCCCCCGGAGGAGCTGGAAAAAGCCTCATCTCCAGCTCCACAGTCTCCAGGGTAGAGTCCGGCCTTCTTTGTTGGGTTCTCAGTTCCTCCCAGAGCCCCATTGCTCGGGGCTCCCCATCCTGGGGAAGGAAGGCGCCTGTGGGGGAAGGATCCCATTCGCGCAGCCTGGAACCTTCCCTGTGCTCAGTCTGGCGGTTGGGAGTGAGTCATGTCTGCTCCGAGGCGGCGTGCACACTAGGGAATTTAGGTTGTGCAGGAGCTTGTGGGCAGGCAGTGAGGGTCCCTCAGGGGTCTAACTACCACCCCACACTCGTGGCGAAGGCTGCCCTGCAGGATTCTGGGCTCCCTGGCGCTGTGGAGTTGCCGAATGTGGGGCAGCCCCTGGCAGGGTTGGGGCAGGACCGGAGAGGGGACCGAGGTTACGGTCTCTTCTTTCCTCTGCTTCTCATGCCCTGATAATCCCTGCCACCCCGGGGGAGGCAGCGCCAGGGCCCTGGCCCCGAGGGCAGCAGGCTGTGGGTGCTCCTGGGTTCCGGAGAGCTTTCGCCCCTGTGATGTGCTAATCGTGCGTGTGTGGGTAGAGGGTTTTAGGTGGGCAGAGTGTGGGCACAGTCTGGACAGGCGGTGGCCCGGCTTTGTGCTGGGCTGGGAGTAGCAACCAGCGCTCCGGTCCTGTTCCTGGAAGGGCTGTTCTCGCTCCTTCTCCAGGCTTCTACCCTCAGAGACTGAGGTGAGGAAGGCCGAAAGTGGCTCTCATGGTGTGATTAGGGCCGGGTGGGTAATAGGAATAAAAGGCTATAGAAATTTCTTTCTGTGAGGTCTTTACAAACCCAGATGTTTAAGAGGAAAGAACACTGGCCTGGGGGTTTAGAAGAACCTGTCCCCCTAGTCTTGGTTCTGCTGACTTATTGTGTCCCCTCGGCAAGTCTGGTCACCTTTTGTGCCTCACAGTTGCTTCTCTATCAAGCTGGGGGCTTAACGTTCGCTCGTCCAGCCTCACAGTTGCCGCGCAGCTCAGATGGGCAACAGGAAATGGGAGCAAGGAGAGGGCAGCAGGGCAGCGCTCGGCAAAGGCCTGACGCTCGCAGGGGGAGGCGCTGTGCTTTCTGGGGAGGCAGGAGCGTGTGTGCTGCCAACTCTGGAGTGTTTACTTCATGCCAGACGCATGGCTGCCGTGCGGGGATCCCAAGAAGTGTCAGAAGTCCCTCCCTCTGGTGGTTTCCAGGGTCACTAAAGGCTGATGACAAATATACTTGAAATGTTACGTTTAGAAGACCCAGATTAACCCAATATAGAACCTACAAGGAAAGAGAAGGGCCTTCCAGATTCAGGGGCTCTCGGAGTCCAGAGGGGTGAGGGCGGCCAGGGCGGGCCCGGGCCGGAGAGCAGGTCTCTAGAGTGACGGTGCTTTTCTGCCCGCAGCACAGGAAGAGCCGATGCTGGAACGTCGCTGCAGGGGCCCCCTGGCCATGGGCCCGGCCCAGCCCCACCTCCTTTCGGGGCCCTCCCAGGAGTCACCCCAGACCCTGGAGAAGGAGCCCCGCGGGCTGAGGTTACAAGGCACCTCTGTGGCCAAGTCGGGAGGCCAGGCCCCCGGTCGGGTGCACCGCTGTGCCCACTGTCGAAGGCACTTCCCAGGCTGGGTGGCCCTGTGGCTTCACGCCCGGCACTGCCAGGCCCGGCTGCCCCTGCCCTGCCCTGAGTGCAGCCGTCGCTTCCGCCACGCCCCCTTCCTGGCGCTGCACTGCCAGGTCCACGCGGCCGCCACCCCCGACCTGGGCTTTGCCTGCCACCTCTGCGGGCGGAGCTTCCGCGGCTGGGTGGCCCTGGTGCTGCATTTGCGGGCCCACTCGGCTGCAAAGCGGCCCATCGCCTGCCCCGAGTGCGAGAGACGCTTCTGGCGACGAAAGCAGCTTCGCGTGCATCTGCGGCGGCGCCATCCCCCTGCCCCCGAGGCCCGGCCCTTCATCTGTGGCAACTGTGGCCGGAGCTTTGCCCAGTGGGACCAGCTGGTCGCTCACAAGCGGGTTCACGTCGCCGAAGCTCTGGAGGAGGCAGCGGCCAAGGCTCTGGGGCCTCGGCCCAGGGGCCGCCCGGCGGTGACAGCCCCCCGGCCCGGCGGAGACGCCGTGGACCGGCCCTTCCAGTGTGCCTGCTGCGGCAAGCGCTTCCGGCACAAGCCCAACCTGATCGCCCACCGCCGCGTGCACACGGGCGAGCGGCCCCACCAGTGCCCCGAGTGCGGGAAGCGCTTCACCAATAAGCCCTACCTGACCTCACACCGGCGCATCCACACCGGCGAGAAGCCCTACCCGTGCACCGAGTGCGGGCGCCGCTTCCGCCACAAACCCAACCTCCTGTCCCACAGCAAGATCCACAAGCGATCCGAGGGGTCTGCGCAGGGCACCCCCAGCTCGCGGAGCCCCCAGCTTCCGGCCGGGCCCCTGGAGCCTTCGGCAGAGCCCACCCCAGAGGCCCGACTGAGACCTGCCCAGGAGCCTGCGCCTCTGCCGGAGGCCCCAGGAGAGGTCCCCCGGGAACAGGCGGAAGTGCCCCCATCTCTCTACAGCTGCGGCGACTGCGGCAGGAGCTTCCGGCAGGAGCGCTTCCTGCGGGCCCACCAGCGGCAGCACACGGGGGAGTGGCCCTTCACCTGCCCCGAGTGTGGGAAGAACTTTGGCAAGAAGTCGCACCTGGTGGGCCACTCCCGCGTCCACTCCGGCGAGCGGCCCTTTGCCTGTGAGGAGTGCGGGCGCCGCTTCTCCCAGGGCAGCCACCTGGCAGCCCACCGGCGCGACCACGCGCCCGAGCGGCCCTTCGTCTGCCCGGACTGCGGCAAGGCTTTCCGCCACAAGCCCTACCTGGCAGCGCACCGGCGCATCCACACCGGCGAGAAGCCCTACGTCTGCCCCGACTGCGGCAAGGCCTTCAGCCAGAAGTCCAACCTGGTGTCCCACCGGCGCATCCACACCGGCGAGCGCCCCTACGCCTGCCCCGACTGCGACCGCAGCTTCAGCCAGAAGTCCAACCTCATCACCCACCGCAAGAGCCACATCCGGGACGGCGCCTTCTGCTGCGCCATCTGTGGCCAGACCTTCGACGACGAGGAGAGGCTCCTGGCCCATCAAAAGAAGCATGACGTCTGAGGCGGTGGCCTGGGCGTGGTTCCCACGGAGGGGCGTGGCAGGGGGCCTTGGGGCCTGTGCTGCTGCAGGGGTGGGAGAGGCTGGAGCGAGCTGGGCCCCGCTAGAGAGGGAGGTCACCCCCCTCAGGCCAGGGGGCCCGGCCTCCAGCCCGCGTTTGCTAAGGTTCTGTCCTCACTGTCCTGTGCCCTGCAGAAGTAGCAATAGCAGCTCCACTCACCATCCACCTGGGGGGGCCCCAGGGGACAGGAAGACCCTTCTTGCTGGTGTCAACGCCTTAATGTCCCTGTCCTTCATGAGTTCTTCTGGCTCAGTTTTGGAGTAGGTGCGGTGCAGTCCTTAGAAGCTTAGGGGGTGGGTGAGCGTTTTGGAGGAAAAGGGGCGGCAGGGCCTGGTGCGTCTGGGAGAACCTGCTGGCCAGAACCTGCTGGCCTTGTTGGGCAGTGCTGGGAGTGAAGCCGATCCGCTCTGACCCATCTCCAAACCCCCCCCCCGCCCTCCCTCTTACCCTGCACTGGCGCCCAGACTTGGAGAGACCCGTCTGCCATTGGTCTCAGCTCTGAGCAGCCCCAGGGCACTGCCCTCATGCCTGACCCGCTTTGTTCCCACCAGGAGCATCTCCTGGCTATCTGCAGCCCTGTGTCCAGGCTTTCGTCTGAGCACCCCTAAGCACCCCTAAGCACCCCGGCTGCCCTCACTCCTTCCATAACCCCACGTTGTGGAAAGGACTGCCCCCTGCTAACAGCACCCACTGATGGGAGGCTAGGGGCATGTCCTTTTCAGCATTTCTAGCACCCGGATGCCCAGCCTCCGCGACACTTAGGTGACAGGGAGTCCCCGCCTGCTGAGGCCCTGGTTCTAATGTAGGGTAATTCTAATTGTTAGAAGTTCTTCCTTATAATGAATGAAATCTGCTTTCCTATCATTTCTACCTACTGGGCCTTGTTCTGTTCTTTGGAACTAAACAGAACAACCACTTACCCTCCTTTTCAAACTAGAGAATAAAGATTTGGTTTTAGAACTGGTGGCTGAGAAGTGTTCCTATCTCTGGGGAGCCGTGACGTCTGAGGGAGTAGGTGTGGTGCAGTCCTTAGAAACCCCGAGAAAGAGGAGGCTGTGGGATGTGGGGCTGTCGGTCACAGGCCAGGTGCCCCGACTTGAGCCCCTCTGTGCCCTGCCTCCAGTTCTTCCTTGGGGAAGGCCAGGCACACCCAACAATTGGGGCTACTTCTCTAGGGGTTCAGCCTTCTGTGGGGTCAAGGCAGACTTGTCAGGTACCAGTTAGCAGGGGGAAGGGTCTGATTTGACTCCGTCTGTCCCGCAGTACCTCCTCGGCTGGCCTGCTGCCGTTCCCCGTTTCTGTTATGGATGCTTCCCTGCACTGCTCTTTCATACAAATTGCAGTGTCTATGTTTGACAGGTGTCTATAAGGCCCTTTTCCTGCCCGTCTTAGTCATTTCTGTGTAGATCCCTGGCACCTAGCATGGTCTGGCTCATAATAATAGCAGCTGTGATTAGTTTACGTAAGTGGCACCTTGCGAAGAAGTTTACCTAAATATCGCACGTGGTCCTGTGCAGTAGGTACTTGTTTACAGGTGACAGCATTTGCTCAAGGTCGTGTAACATCATCACCAGGGATCCGTCTGACTCCTGGAACCTGTGCTTTTGACCAAGGCCATATGTTTATCGGGTATGTTGCTGCTTTTAGTGAAGATAAGTATTAAATACCTACTGTGTGCTTGATGTTGGCATGGAAACGGGGGTTTTATACAAAGATAAGCCCCAATCCTTCCCTCTAGGAGGCGTGGTCTGGGGTGGACATCTATGTGTATACAAATAACGAATATAGAGAGAGGGATGGTGGTGGGTGGGTCTCTTAAGTGTGTAGGAAGGAAGCAGACAGCTTCAAAGCTTCACACTGGCTTATGGGGTTATGTGGTCACTTAAAAACCTGTGTAGTTAGTTGATGGTACAATATCTTGTAGAGCCTGGGGTGTGCTGTCAAGAGAGCCTCGCTTAAATATATCTGACTTGATGAAAATGACCTTTTAGGAAATGCCTGGTGTATGGGGAGGGTGGTGTTGTCTCTCCTTGTGCTATGCTGCTCACTGCCTTTAGTAGAGATGGTGAAGAGAGGTCCAAAGATCAGGGAAAGCCACAGAAGTGGCCCTGAGGGGTCTGGTAAGGCAGAGACGAATGAACTCGTCCATGGTTCTGGAGTCCCTCGGGGTGGGTCCCAAGGCCTGCTCATCATGGCACAAGCTGACAGCTGTCTTGAAGGAGGAAATTCCTGGGTTGGAGGGATCAGAGCTTGGCTGACAGTGTTGTGGCGCGTTCAAATCTAAGACCCATGGAGCCAATGGATTAATTATGAGCCTTTATTAGCCAGCCGGCGACTGATTCTCCCCACTAGAGAATCAGCCCCGAGCTTCCAGAAGTGACAGTTATGAAGCCTAAACCCACATCCTGGTGGGCCTTGATTACCCAAGCAAGCAGATTACAGAAGCAGATGTTGGCGGTTAGTTTTGTTATCTATACTCTGGCGGCAATATTGTTTTAATGTTCTTCTTGGAGACTTGGAGCCTATTTTCTCCTAGGCAGCTGGAGATACCACTCTCTGCCCTGTCCTTGGGGCTGACTTACTGAGGAACTGATACCAATAACCATAACAACATATTTTCCAAAGTAGTCACGGCCGGAATAAAGAGGGGAGATGTGAATAAGGAGATGTGAATAAGAATACTGTTACAATAGGAGCCGCCCTTCTGTTCTGAAGAGTCCAAGGTTTTATGTGTTTTTTTTTTCCTTCTACAATTACAAAAGTATATATCTCGTCAAAATTAAACAATTCAGACATACTTAGATTTATTTTTTAATGTGGAAGTCCTCCGTTTCCCCTACTCCACCCTCCACGTCTTTACATTGCGTAGGGTATTAGAGGGTGTTGCCCTCCAGACCTTTTTGTTTCCTGTGCATTTGACATGTCTACGTAGCCTACCTGTTTTTTGTTGGTTTTCGCTTAATGGAAAGAGGATCCCGGATATGCTTCATTCTTTCTACCCTTGAGATGTCTTTGATTATGAAATGTCAATCTGGAGGAAGTCTTTCACTCTGTAGAGAAGGAAACAAGCCTAGGAGGTGGAAATAACTTTACTTCCACGAATGAGTCTTTAAAGAGTGATGGCCTAGTGATGCCTGGAGGGTTATTTTACAAACACATCCGTAGACAATAGATCCAGTTAGGGTCCTGCAAAAATCCAGTAAGGCAAGTATGTAACTAGAAACTTATCAACTCTTTTACAGATGAATAAGTCAAAGTCTAGGGACAAAGTATCTTTTGTAAAAAGTGCACACAAAGTTTGTGGCTGAACTGCTAGAATCTCACCCAGGGAGGCTAACAGCAACTGGACCCATGGCAGATGCTTGGTAGGCAGCTGCTGACTGATTAATTAGAATAAGATCCACCTGCTGAATTAGGTAGGGTTTGTAGGAAATCTGAGAGATGCCAGCTTTTGTTTGTGTCAACCTGTGTCCCAAAGGCGGTTTCTAAGCAGCCCTGGAGAGCGTCCTGCCCGGTGGGAGCTGATGAAGCTGGTCCCTGTGAGGTGGCAGTGTGAGGGACGTTACTGGCATAAAAGAGCCTTTCCGTCAATCAGGGTGAGTAGAGGAGGAAGTCTCTGGGAACAGAAGACCCGCCTTGGTCATCTGGACCCTGCCTCTAAAGCAGCAGTGACACCTGCCTAGGAAAGTAACCTCCGCATGTCACTGTTTCCTCAAGGGGAGGCGAGGGGTTGGACTGAATGATGTCTTAGTCTCTCGTAGAGACCCGGGGTCGTTTATCACCTGCCCTCGACGTGGCGAGCCCCGCGGGTGCGGAGGCGATTTCTCTCCTGTCACGCGAGACACGCACATCTCACTCCAACAACGGGTGTGCCGTAGTGCCGAGCACCACCATGTCACGTGCACACTCGAGTGTGAGCGTCCGAGCGAGGTTCGTGCTCGTTTCCTCGGATCGCGGCACCAAGAGCGGGGCTGGAGCGTCACAAGCGGCGGACGGAGAGTGGCCGAGCGATTAGATCGATTTCAGAGCGCGCGGGCCCGGACGCGAGAGCCGAGCGGCGGCCGGTGCGCACACCGCTCACAGTCTGGCCTCGTCCCCGCCCCTCCGTGTCTGAGTCCGCGACCCGGTCCGGTGCCGGCGGTCAACGCGTTAATACCGCTGGCCCCCGCCCCCGCCAGGCCCCGCGGGAGGCGAGGTCGGCCCGCCCCCCGGCCATTGGCTCCAGAGAACAAAGGGGCCGCCCCGCGGGCTCCTCTGATAGGGCCAAACTGGTCATCTGAGCGGCGCAGCCAATCAGGTGGCGGGGCGGCCCTGGGGATGGCCAGGCTCGCCAGCCAATCAGGGCCGCGTGCCCGCCCTGCCTGCCCCGGGACTGGCGCGGCTGGGGAGCCCAGTGCCCAAGTCGCCCCGGGGTGGCAGTTCCCGTTAACCTTAGCCACAAAGTCAAAGGTATTTATTCCCGTCCCCTCCCTCCGAGTCCCTCTGAATCCAGTCGGGGTGGGGCGTGCAGAGGGACAGACCGTGCTGTGGGGCCGGTGCCCAGCTCCGCTCCTCTCGCGCTGCCTCCACCCAGCCGCGGCTGGAGGCGGCCTTGGGACCTCGGCGTCCCCTGAGCTCCCCACCCTCCGGCGCCGAACTTTCCCCAGCTCCACACAACCCGTGGGGCCAGGGCCCGGGGCCAGGGCAGAGAGCAGGAGGGGGCCGGTGAGAGCGGGAGGAACCGGGTGGTGAGTGGTGTGGGGGGCGGGACTGCCTCCCTCCCTCCCCCACGGCCCTCCAGGCGCGCTCTGCTACAGCGCTGCCCCCAGGTTCGGGAGTTGTGACAATATCCCCGAAAGATCGAGCCTCTGGAGGGCAGGAACCCCAGTGCTCGGAGCAGAGTGACACATAGTAGGTGCCTAATAAATCATTATATGAGCGGGGCTAAGGGTTGGGGTGAGAACAATGAGAGGGAAGCACCACAGAAACTGGAAGTGTGTGCGTAGGGGTCTCCCCGAAATTTGTTGCAGGAAAATGGGCATGAGAGCCAAGATCTCAGTGGGGTTGGCTAGGGGCTGGGGGCTTCTTCCTCCGTGAAGGTGGAGGGTATGGAGATGGCGCCTGCTCCCTGCAGCCCTTTGGGTAGGATGGAGCCTGGAGTGGGTCTTGGTCAGCTAGAGCTGGGTTGGGTGTGGTCAAAGCCGCAGAGGTTGGGGGGCAGAATGTGTAGACTGTTCTTTTTAGGTCCCTGTGTTCATCTGTGAAATGAAGAGATTAGAGAGTACTGGTCACCCTTCACCTCTGAGCTTCCACAATTCCATAATCTGTTTTGGACTTATATTTCTTTTATTTAAATGTTCTTTCATTAAAATTGTTATTAATGGTTTACAGCATGCGAGACCTTGGGCTGGGTGTTGGGGAGAGAAAAACACTCCCTGTGTTAAGATGTTTATAGCCTTGTGTGGAGACAGACTAATTAATTATCGTTATACCATGTGGATGGTGCTGTGCTGGGTCGGGTGGGTGCACAGGTTAAGCAGAGAAGAACCCCCACCTGAGCCTGGAATATCCAAAAAGGCTTCCTGGGCACAGTGGTCCCTTATCCCACACTGGGCAGGAAAGAGCTGGGCAAGAATATTGCGGACTGGCCACAGGCATGCGATAACTAGGCAAGGTTACAGGGCCGCGGAGTGGGACAATAGGGCAGATTGGGGTGCAGCGAGGAGAGGTGAGCAGAGGCCAGGTTCAAAATGGTCTTGCCAAGAAATTTTTAGCTGAACCTGAAAGTGTTGAGGATCCACCAAAGTATTTTAAGCGAAGTGGTAACGTGTCCAAATGGCAGTTTTAGGAAAATTGCTCAGAGTGGCGGATGGATTGGAGGCACAGTCTCCAGTAGACAGGGGCGAGGCCTGAACTGAGGCAGCGGGTAGCAGCAGCAGGAGGTCCAGAGGTATTAAAAAGTAACAGTGGTAGGACTTGGTGACCTATGAATTGTGAGGGTTTGTGCTCTGTGGTAGCGAAAGGTGGTGGCATTTTTGAGAGGCCTGATGAAGACTCATTGTCTCCCCTGGGAGGCCAGGCAGGCCCAGGGCAGAGGGCAGAGGGTGGTAGAGGTGGTCTGGTCTGTGCACCTGCCCCTGAAGGAAGTTAAGCTGAGGGATCTGAGGTTTCCTGGGGTGAGGTGGCGGGAGAGAAGGGGGTGGTCAGGGTGGGTGGAAGGAGACCTGACATCTAACTCTTTGAGGCAGGAGTGTCACCTCTGGGTCTCACTTTCTTCATCTGAAAAGGGGGAAACACTCCCTATTTTCCAAGCTCCTCGAATGCAGCAGAGTGGAAAAGTGTTTCTAGATTAAACATGCCCCCCCCATTCAAAGTGTATCAGGTAATGGGGGTCCCAGGCCCTGGCAGGCTCCTGAGTCCTGGTCTTGGAGTGGCAGAATATGGGTGCTCTCTTCTCTAACGGGAGATGGGTGAGCAAAGACTGGGATGGTGGCGCCCCGTGTGTGGGACAGGTGCACGGCAGGGAGGTGGGGGTGGGACAGTTCCAGCAAAGGTGTGCATGTGAGGCAGGCGGAGGCAGAAGTCCTGGAAGGAGGTGCCGCAGGGATGGGCCGTGGGTCAAATCAGGACCTCCGGGCAGAGGACAGGCATGAAGAGCTGCCGCCCTGGCTGTCCGTGGGCCTGGTTCCTAGGGAAGGCTGGCGGATGCGAACTGACGTCATTGTCCCCGGCTCTTCCTACTAGGCAGCCCTGTGGTACAGTCCCACAAGGTGGGGAGTGGGGAGGGGATGTGGCAACAGCAGTGACCTAGAAAGAATTCATCGCACCTTGTGAACATTTCTCAGAGTCCTTTCATACTGCCCCCCCATTTGATATAACAGTTCTATACACAGGAGCAAGCCTTATTTCCATTTGCAGATGGGGAAACTGAGGCCCAGAGAAGGAAAATGGCTGGCCTGGGGTCACATCGCTAACCTGGCACTTTCCCCTTCCACACGGTCTCTCTGCGGGAGGATGGCCTGCCCTTCCACGTTGCTCCTCACCTCTGTCCCCTCTCCTAGGACTGAGGACCACAGTAAAGATGCGGAAGTGGGAGATGGTTTATAAGGTTCAGAAATTATCGTGTTCCCACAGACTTCCTTCGCCTGATGCTTGTAACCAACCTGTGGAACAGGTGCTTTCAGTCACCATCGCCGTTAGGAACTAGACCTAGAAGGGACGTGACTTGCCAAGGACAGGTGGGCTAGAACTCGGGGCTCCCGGCCTTCAAGGGGAGACCAGGCTGAGGAGCCTGGCCTGGCGGTGCCCAGGTTCACAGTGATCGAGGAAGGGCCCGCTGCTGCCTCCTGGGCGGGATGCCCACGGGCCTGTCTGGGGAGGGGCTCCTGCTGCACTGGGCTAGCTGGGCAGAGCCTAATTCTCCTCCTAGGGCTTTCTGTCCCTCCAGCTTCTCCTGAGCCAGCTGCAGCCTTGCTGGCCTCATGCCTCTCCTCTGCCCAGCACAGGTCACCCAGCAAGTGACTGTCCCCGTCATACTACCTCTGATCTCTCCTCTGAGCTTCCTGGCTCCTGTGGACGCTTCACTTCCATTCCTGCCTTCCTGGGTTTGGTCCCTGGAGCAGAGGGCCAGCGGGCATGGCGTGGCCCTGTGAGGGTAGGTGGGCGGTTCCTTTTCCACCAGTGCGCTGGGTTGTTTGTGCTGGCGTGGTTCAGTGGGGATGCTTGAGTCCCTGGATCTGGCGTGGTTAAGTGTCTCAGTTTCTCTGTACTTTGCACGCACAGTAGTGCAGGCGGCCTCTCGCGTTCGGGTCTCCCTCTGCTTTTGCAGCTTTGACTTTCGTTTGCTTGGCTGTGGTAGCTGACAGATGTGAGTGGCCGGGTGCGCGTGTGTGTGATTTCGTGTCCACGTCACGTTCTTCTCATGTGCCCGTGACGGTCCATTTCAAATGAAAGACCCACTGACGCTAACGAAACTTGGTTTCGCAACATCGACTCCTCCCGAGAGGCTGATCCAGCACTGGGGCGAGAGGCGCCCCCTCTGCAGCCCGTCTTCTCTTCATCATTCAGTCAATATAAACTGAGTCCCTTCTGCGTTTCAGGGGCCGGGCGGCGCACGGCCTGCCCTCCTGGAGTGTCCGGTCTGCTGCCGGTCGCCCAGCGGAACTTCGTGACATATTCTCCTCTGCTGTCTTGTTGGTAGCTCGAGTCACAGGCCGCTGTTGAGCACGCGAAATGTGGCCTTGTGATTGAGAGAGACAGATTTTTAATTTAACTTATATCAATTTAACCGCACGTGGGTTTAGAAACCAAACCTTAGGTTCCGGTGTGTCTCGTGCCTTCTCGTGGGAAGCGACGTGGCCCCGGGGCGGGCCGACGCAGCCGGGTCCTGGCTCCAGCGCTCACTAGCCGTGCGGCCTGGAGCAGGCGGGTGAACGTTGGAGCCGTGGTTCTTCTGGTACATGGCTACAGGGATGTACCATACAGGGACATGCTGATGCTTGCTAGGCGCTTGGCACACGGTCGGTGCGCAGCGGGCGGTGCTGTGTCCCTGTCCCTCCTGCTGTCTGGCTGACCACCCCCCTCCTCCTAGCCGTCAACGTCGAGGTGATCAACAGTGAGGGAGAGCGAGAGCCCCGCACCTCGGGAGCACTCTGAGAGCAGCCTCAGGGCCGCCCGCGCTGGCCTGGGCACGGCCTCGAGCCCCGCTCCCTGGGGCCTGACCTGCCTGAGCTCCCACGGGTGGGTCGGGGTGAGGAAAGGAGAAGCAGGGCCTGCGGCCGGAACTGATGAGGAGAGGAGGCGGGGAGTGGGCGTGTGGGGCAGGGCAGGAGGCTGAGGGTGGATGAGGCTGAGGGCTGGGACACGTGTGGTCAATGGGAAGGTAGAGGAGCATGGCAGCTCTGCTGGGGTGCAGGAGCAAGGGGCAGCTCAGAGGGGCGTCCGCTGGGTGCGAAGGGGCACCTGCGGAGGACCACCCCTGCGCTCCGTTCCCTGGGGGGGCAGGGTCGTGAGCAGCGGCAGACTGAGGCCCTGGGTGCAGGCCTGGGTCGGGGCTCATGGCTGCGCAGGGCCTGGGAGCTGGGCTTTTGGCCGGGGTTTGGGGAGATGCCACCCCTCAAAGCCTCGGCTTTCGTGGGGGGTATGTGGCCAGTCCCTGTTCCGCTGATGACAAAGGACACAGGAGGCACCATCCGCGTCTCCTCCACCTGGGGCCTGAGTCTGTGAGGGGAGGTGTATTTGGCTGGAGGAAAAGTTCAAGGGCCTGAGACCCGGAGGACGCAGGGAGGCCGGACAGTCCCCTCACTGCCTCCGCCCGTGGCTTTCTCCTTACCCCAGCTGCTCTCCACCCCCAAGTTTCTGCTGAGACCAAAGCTCCTTTGTTACCTTCCCCCGCCCCAGACCTCACCACCTGCCGCAGGCCACAGTCCCGGCTTTGTGTGGCCGGGCGGTTGTCATGGCAGCTGCCCCGGTGGAGGCCTTCCGCTTGAGGGGGCTCATCCCAACCGCAGCCGGACCGCGTGGGGCGGGCAGGGCTCAGAGCCAGGGCCTGGGGAGGGGGACGTGTGTCCTGGCCTCCACAGAGCCTGCTGGGCCTGGAGGGGAAAGGTCAGCGGAGATTGGCGTCAGGGTCACGTGGCCTGCGGGGACTGGTGGGGGTGGCAGATCGGCCTCCGCTGCCTCCCGTTTCTTGGCTGGGGCATTCTGCTGGGCAGCTTACTCGCTGGGTTCCTGTGCATCTCTCGGCTCAGCTGCCAGATGTGTCAGGTGGGGGGAGAAGGGTGGAAAGGGCACAGCTTGGGGCGGGGGATGTGTCTGGTGGCCTGGCCGACCTGGAGAGACCTGGCCACGAAGGGAGACTTTTCTGTGGTTGCCCGTCTCGGGGTTTGTCTTCAGGTTACCTGCCGGCCTGCTTTCTGGATGTACCACCTGAGCACACAGGCGGGGGAGGGCCTCTGTCCCCCACTCCTGCCCTCTCATGTCTTACTTCTCCTCTTGGGAGCCATGAAGGTCCCCTTCCTTGTCCACTTCAGTCTTACTTGGACCGCGAGCCCCGTGACCCCCGCCGTGGCCAGGACAGAAGTTCCCAGGGACGCAGGAGTAATTCGTTGTGAATTGGAGCCTTTCTGGCACCAGAGGCGATTTTTAGGCCCTACTGCCTCTTGGAAGACAGAATGGATCAAGTAGGACTGACTTGGTTGGGCTCACGGGGCCTCTTGTTGCTCCGGTTGGGGTTCTGTGAATAAGGCCAAGCCCTGCCCACCATCCGCACCCTGAATTGTGGCTCCTGCTGCCCAACTGGGTTTCCCAGAGTTAAGGTGGCTTTCCTGTTCTCTAGTCCCCGAGCCTCTTTAGGCAGACATTGGGGAGAGGCGAAGGATGCAGAGTAGCCTTGAGGGGACAGGTGGCACAAGGGCAGGAGCACTGGCATCCACCAGGGCCCCCCGGGGGCCTTTTCCCTCCCTCTTCCCGAGGCCCCCCACCCTCCCCCTTCGCTGAGCTGCAGCAGGGCCACAGCAGGCGTTGGTGTCTCTAGGAGACCACAGGAGGAATGCGGAGCAGCCTCTTGCTGGGGAAATACAAGTGAAAATGAAATCCGCCGACTCAGAGAGGCTCCCCACTGAAGACCGTTTTATTACCAAACAAGCCTCGTACCGGAAAGAGGCGCGTGTCGCAGGCAATCCGCTGGGCAGGGGCGTCTCTCCCGTTTTTGTACCCTGGAAAATGATTTTTCTATATTTTAGATTTTACCCTCCCACCTGCCCTCTTGGCAGGGTCTAGATTGCCAGCCTGGGTCCCTGCCCCAGGAGCGGCTCCTGGAAGGGGACCTGGGAGAGGGAAGCGGGGACCCTTAGCATGAGGTCTCTGTGGGGCTCTTGAGGGCTCCGGGGGGGGCAAGGTAAGACTGGGTTTCCTGTGATGGGGCTGAGCTGAGGGGCCCAGAAGAAAGTGCTGACTGATGCCCGGAAAAGCCCCTTGGTCACAGCTGTTGGAGCTGAGCCGACTGCCACAGGTCCTTGCTGGGCCCTTTGGGACTGTGCGGGGAAAGGGGGTACAGGCGTGTGAAACCAGGTCCCCGTCCTTAGGAGAGGCAGTCCACGGCACTGGGTGGAGAAAATGCACCCCAGGCCGCCCACGGCCCCCCTCTGAGTGGGGGTCAGCTGGCAGCGTTTGTGCCCTGCATCCCTGTGAGTGCCCGCTGTGCCAGGCCCCAGGCACTCCGCAGTGGGCTTGAGAAGATCCTGTCTTTGCAATGACAGGGATAAGCAGACAAGTAACTGCTACATCAGGGGGCCGAGTGTCACGGAGGAGTGTGTGTGGCGCTGGGCTGCGACCTGACCCAGAGGAGCCAGGAAAGGCCCCTCTGAGGAGGTGACGTCTAGGCCCAGACCTGAAAGGGATGAGGGGGTCACGCAGAGGTCTGGAGCGGCGCCCCACGCAGGGGGCGGTCAGCGCAAAAGCCTGAGGCATCTGAGTCTCGTGCCCTGTCCCCAGGCGTGTTCAGGCAACAAGTGACCCCATCGGGAAACGTCCTGACAACCTGAGCGTTAAAAAAAAAGATGAGCCCAGGTTGGCGATGGTACTGGGCTGTGTGTGTTCTGGCACGGAGAGCTCTCTGGGGGGGGGGTATTGTGCTGGGACATGGATGGGGACATTGAGAGAGGAGGGGCCGGTGACTTTGGAGGGACTCTGCCTTCTGGGGTGTCTGTACGACCTCTCCCTCCATGACCTATTTGAGTTTCTGGCGGGAGGTGAGGTGTGGGAGCAGAGCCCTTCACACGCTGCTCTGCAGGTGTAGGGGTCCGGTCTGGGGGCTAGAAGGCCTGTGACCTTGCCCAATGTCCCCATTCGGCCACCTCCGTGACTCCGGGCCTGTCGGCAACCCTCCCTGGCCTTAGTTTCCTCTTCATAAAGTAGGAATTGTGTCTGTTTTACCTGTCTAGCAGGTATATGTGCGATTAAAAACCCCTGCACGTTTCCACGGAGGCGATGGGTGGAAAAGCTCTTGAAAAAGCAGGGCTGCACCTGCGAGGTGGCAGGAGGGCTGGGAACCCCTTGTCCTTGTCTCACAGACCGATTCTCTTTGCCCCGCCTCACCCGCAGAGCGCAGGGGGGAGTGCGTGCCGATGCCAGCGTGGGGCCTCCAGGATGCAGCGTGGCCTGGCTGGTGCCAGCACAGGTAAGAGAGAAGCTGGCAAGGAGCAAGCCAGCCTCAGCCCCCTTCCCAGGCCTGACCCCCTGTCCCTCTGTAGCCAGCTGACTCACCGGTGGCTTAGAGAGTGTCAAGTTGCAGGGTGGGACCAGGTTGTTGAAGGTCATGTCAAAGAACGGAACAAAACAGACTCTTAAGAAAATGACAAAGCGCAGCCTATGACTTGCCAGGCGAGAGAACATGCATACCCCGCCCCAGTAGAAATGTGGGGGGGCGGGGTGGGGGGGTGGGGGTTGGGTAGCAAGATGTTTAAATGCTGCTGCAGCGTTTATGGTGGTCATGCCAATCAAACCCCAGCACTCTGGGTAGGACGAGGGGTTAAAACAAGCCCTGCTGTCCTTGTCATCCTCACCATAACTGGCACTGGTGCCAGGGTCACTTAGAGTTCATGGTCTGTGTCAGCTGACCCACTTAGAGCCCTTTGTGAGGAAACAGCCCGGAGAGGGGCTGGTACCATATGCTCTGGGCTGGGTCCTGATGCACCCCCTTCCCAGTCTGTCCCCCAGTTCCATGTGGGCTGTCACTTTGAATACTGAGAGCATTCCCTGTGTGTGTGCACGTGCGTGTGTGTGTGACATTACCGTAATTACAGGAAAACCTAGGAGAGAGTCAGTTCCCAACATTTTGGCCCCTTTTCCCAGGTAAACTCACAAGTGGAGTGCTCATTCGCGTGTGAGCGGGATCGCGCAGTGCGCGGGCCTTTCCAGACGGTGCCCTTCACTCAGCAGCAGGTGCATTTACATTTGCTCCATGTCTCCTCATGGCTCGGTGGTTCATTTCTTTTTACCGCTGAATGATACTCCATTGCACGGTATACCGCTGCTGTCTGTCACCCACTGAAGGACATCTTGGTCGCACCCAGTTCTGACAATTCCGAATAAAGCTGCTATAAACATCTGTGTGCAGGTTTTTGTGTAGACGTAAGTTTTCACCTCCTTTGGACAAATAGCGAGGAGCGTGGTTGCTGGATCACACGGTGAGCGTATGTTTAGTTTTGTAAGAAACCGACTAATTGTCTTCCAAAGTGGCTGCACCGTGTTGCGTCCCTCACCAGCATTTTTTTGTCATCAGTGTTTGGGATTTTAGCCATTCTAGTAGGTGGCAGTAGTATTCTGGCTGTGAGTGTAGAAGCCGAAATCTCCCTTTCTCACTTTTAGAATTTTCTGGGCGATTTGTGCAAATTGTAAATTTTATGAGTAATTAGGATTACACTGAATTTAAACATTGTTTTGGCGTAAAGGGCTTCTTCTTTGTTTTTCTATCTGGCAATCTTGTTGAAACCCTTTCATCTCTAATACTTTGGCGATGGGTTCTCTTGTACGTTCTAGGTGATAGTGTTCCTTTCTAATATATATATATGTATTTCTTTTTTTCCTCTATGCTTTCGCTAATTCCTCAAGGACAATGTGGAAGAGTGGCAGTGCCACTGAGCACCCTTGTCTTGTCCCTAACTTGAATGGACTTCTAATCTTTGGCTTTGGTTAGAACATTTGCCACAGTTTCTAGTATAGCTCCTTTGTCAACCCAAGGAAGTTTCCTTATACTCCTACTTTACTGAGAGCTTCCTCCTTTCCCTTCCTCCTCTCCCCTCCTTCCCTTCTGCCTTCTCTCCCTCCAGAGATGCTGTTGACTTTTGTCATATGACTTTTCACACCTGTGGAGATGGTATAAGGTTTTCCACTTTTGTTTTTTTCCTGCGCCTGCCCCACCTGGTCTTCGCAGGTTCCCATCCAAGTACTGACCAGGCCCGCCCCTGCTGAGCTTCCGAGATCAGACGGGATCGGGCGCGTTCGGGGTGGCGTGGCCGTAGTGGTTTTCCACTTTTTAAACTTCATGTCACAGATTATATTGAGCCATTTCTGCAAGGTCCACTGTGCTGTT
The DNA here is from genome assembly GCA_003508835.1 of Eonycteris spelaea. Lineage (NCBI taxonomy): Eukaryota > Metazoa > Chordata > Mammalia > Chiroptera > Pteropodidae > Eonycteris > Eonycteris spelaea. The sequence continues at coordinate 1,617,372 of PUFA01000116.1, read as the reverse complement.
CTTTTAATACTGCTGAGCCTGCTTTGCTGATGGTCTTGTGTGTGTTCCTGGCGTCTAGCAGAGAGCCATAAACCTATAATTTCCGCCGCCCCACCCTTGTCTTGTTTTGATCTTGGATTATGGTAGCTTGTAGGCTCCGCCCCTCCCTCTCTTCCTAGTCACTGTCACAGTTTATGAAAGCTGGGAATAATCCTTCCCTTGAAGTTTTAGTAGAACCTGTTTATACAGTTGAGGGGCCTGTGTCTCATTTTCAAGGTTAAACTTTAGCTTCCTTTTCAGTTTCTTCTAGTTGACTATATAATGTTTTTACCTGTTCTCGAGTCAGTTTTGTTCATTTAATTTTTTCACAAAATCATCCATATTATATAGATTTTCAAATTGACATACAGTATTTTAGGAATCCTTTTTAAATCTATATGTTTCCTTTATCTTATCATCTCAGCTTTTACCTTTTGATTCCTTCCGACTTCCTTTGGGTTGATTCTGTTGTTATATATTAGAACCCATTGTGCAGAACTGTTTCATTTCACCTACTTTTTATTGAATCTAAACTTATTGAAGTGTAAACACATAGGAAAATGCGTAGGTTGCGATCCTTATACATTCTTAAGGACAAGCTCGTGAAGCAGCAGCGTGCACATCGAGAGAGGGAACACTGCCAGAACCCGGAAGTCCTCCTGCCTTCTTCCAGGCACAGTGCCCTGTAAGGGGACCATCATCCTGACTTCTGACTCATCGATTAGCTTTGCCGGCTTTGAACTTCATGTAAATGGAATCGTCTGTGTTTAGTGTCTGTAGCAGACCTTTTCCATCAGGCCGATTCCATGCCCCAGGGCAGCGGTCCCCAGCCTTTCTGGCACCTGGGACTAGTGCTCCTATGAGAATCTCACGCCTTATGATGAGGTGGAGCTGAGGCGGTGATGCTGGTGCTGGGGAGCGGCTGCATGTACAGATGAAGCTTTGCTCACTGCCAGCTGCTCACCTCCTGCTGTGCAGCCCGGTTCCTAACAGGCCACTGACCGGTACCTACTGACCTAGAGGGACAAAGTGCCCCCGCAGACCTGAGCAGCCGTGTGCAGGCCTCTCAAAAGTAAAGGGTAGTAGGTTTAGTACAAGGCAACACCTGTTCCAGAGGCCAAGACCTTTCTGGCCGACTTTCTTGTTTTGGTTCTGTTGAAGAAAGGTGAGGTTGCTGAACAGCCGAGGTCCAAGCAGGTGAGGGGCTCATGCACGGTGGCCGCTCCCCTGGAGAGGGCCTGGCAGTGATGTGAGGCTCGGTCACCCAACCTCTGAGGGACTGGGCATGCCCTCGCTTAGCGAGCTCCCGGCATGTGGAGGAGCCTCTTAGAGAATGAGAGTCAGGAATTCGGCCACGTTCTGCTTGCTCCTTGATGTGCTCACAGGATCAGTGTCTGTAACCATCTCTGCATCTCCCGGGCCTGGGGTAGAGCCAGCCCGGCGGCCTGTGCACTTGTCTGTCCTGTCTTGCATTTTTCCCTTTGCCCTCTCCACACCTCAACCTTCCTCTACCTCATTGTCCTTCCCACCTTCCCTTACTCTCTTCTTTCTCCTTTCCTGTTCTCTCTTCTCCACTTCTAAATCTTTTCCTTCTGCACTCTTTTCGCCTGCCTTATTTCCTGCCGTGCCCTGCCTCCACCCCGCAGAGCAGTGACTGACTCTCACTGTCCTCTCTTCCTTCGCCCCTGGCAGGAGATGGGCTGGTGATGAAGGTCAAGCAGGAGAAGCCAGAGTGGCTGCTGCAGACCCTGGCATCGCAGGCCACCCTTTCCAAGGATAAGGAAAACATTTTCCAGCAGCGTCGGGGCCTCGCACCATGCCAGACCATGAAACCTCGAGCTTTGGGGGGACAGGAGGAGACTGGGGGGCCCAGGTGGGCTCCTCCCACTGAGCAGGATACAGGGCTAGCAGGCCGGGCTCCAGGGACAGCCCCCAATCCCCTGAGCCCCGCTCTTTCTGCCGGCGAGGGTCACTTCGTGTGCCTGGACTGCGGGAAGAGGTTCAGCTGGTGGTCGTCCCTGAAGATCCACCAGCGCACCCACACCGGGGAGAAGCCCTACCTGTGCGCCAAGTGCGGCAAGAGCTTCAGCCAGAAGCCCAACCTGGCGCGCCACCAGCGGCACCACACGGGCGAGCGGCCCTTCTGCTGCCCAGAGTGCGCCAGGCGCTTCAGCCAGAAGCAGCACCTGCTCAAGCACCAGAAGACCCACTCGCGGCCCGCCACCCACTCGTGCCCAGAGTGCGAGCGCTGCTTCCGCCACCAAGTGGGCCTCCGCATCCACCAGCGCGCGCACGCCCGCGACCGCGAGGGCGCCCGCGCCGCGCTGCCGGAGCCGCTGCGGGACGCGGCGGCCCGCCGAGGCTGTCGCCTGCGGCCGGGGCCGCCGCGGAGCCGCCCCGAGTGGGCCTGGCTGGGACTCTGCCAGGGCTGGTGGCGCCAGGCCGGGGCCCGGACCGCAGTCCCCCACCGCCGCCACCGCGGGCCGGGCGAGCAGCGCCAGTTCATCTGCAGCGAGTGCGGCAAGAGCTTCACGTGGTGGTCGTCGCTGAACATCCACCGGCGCATCCACACGGGCGAGCGGCCCTACCCGTGCCCGGAGTGCGGCCGCCGCTTCAGCCAGAAGCCCAACCTCACGCGGCACCGGCGCAACCACACGGGCGAGCGGCCGCACCCTGCGCGCACTGCGGCCGCAGCTTCCGCCAGAAGCAGCACCTGCTCAAGCACCAGCGCACGCACCTGCCCGGCGCGCAGGCGGCGCGCTGCCCCAGCTGCGGCCAGACCTGCCCCAGCCGCGCGGCCCTGCGGGCCCACCAGCGCGCGCACGCCGCCGCCGCCGCCGCCCAGCTGCTGCGCCCCGGGCCCGCCGGGCGTGGCGCCGAGCAGCAGGCCCAGGCGCCCCCGGGCCGGCCGGCCCCGCCGCGCAGCGCCCCGCCGGCCCGGGGGCCTGCGGACGTGCTGTGGGGCGGCGCGCGGCGGGCCTGGCCGCGCCCGGGGCGCAGCGCCAGTTCATCTGCAGCGAGTGCGGCAAGAGCTTCTCGTGGTGGTCGGCGCTCACCATCCACCGGCGCATCCACACGGGCGAGCGGCCCTACCCGTGCCCCGAGTGCGGCCGCCGCTTCAGCCAGAAGCCCAACCTCACGCGGCACCGGCGCAACCACACGGGCGAGCGGCCCTACCTGTGCGCCGCCTGCGGCCGCGGCTTCCGCCAGAAGCAGCACCTGCTCAAGCACCAGCGCGTGCACCGGGGCCCTGGCGCCCTCCGCCAGCGCCAAGGACGAGGCGCTGCAGTGAGCCCGGACCCAAGTGCGCCGTGGTGGGGGATGTTTTCAGGGGTGCCTGGGGGGAATGGCCGGAAATGGTGGCTTTTAGAACCCCAGAGCGTAAGCCCTATCAAAAGGCTCTGAGTGAGGGCCCGAGAACGGAATTCCAGAAGCATCCCGAAGGGGGACTGCAAAAGGTCCCCCGTGGCCCGAGGGGGAGAGCCAGATCAGACATTCCTCACCTGGACCCCATGTGTCGCGAGGTGTCGATGTGACCGCGGTGCATTGGGGGTCGTCTGTGCACCCCTCAGGTGGGACTGCAGCCCTCAGGCGCCGGGCGCGGGGGCCGTAGGGTGGGGGAGGCTCCCAGGTGTGAAATGGCCCGGGGCGGACTGGTCAGCCTAGCACCAGCCTGTCGCACTCAGGCTGCACTGTGGGATGGCCGAGGACGGAAGCGGGAAGCTGCGGCAGCGGCAGCGGCAGCGGAGGGGCGGGCTTATCCCCAGCGCCGAGGCCAGTGCCCGGCACGGACGGGCCGTTCAATACATATTTTTAGAAGGAATGAATGGTTCTGTGGTCCTTCTCCACCCCGGGGGCCTGCCCCTGGGACGGTCTGTGTGTGATGGGCGGGCGCCGGCGTGGGGCTGGGGGAGTAAAACAAGGGGCGTGGTCTCAGCTGGGGAGGGACCTACCGCAGAAGAGAGCCCAGGGTGCTGCTCCTGCTCGCTGGTCCTGGCACACCGGGTGGCTGTCACTGACTTGGACCCAGCGTCGCAGAAGGGAAAAATGAAGGATCGACGAACTCACGTGGTCTTGCCTGTCCTTTCCCGGCTTCCCTTCCCGCTCCGCCGGATCCATTAGCCTGGGACCAGGACAGGGGACTTCAGCCATGAGCATGGCAACACTCCCCCCAACCCCGCCATTCTCTTTCCCCTCTTCCAAGACGATTTGATCTATTTCCACATACTCCCCTCAACCTGGAGCCCCGAAGGTCAGTCCTCATGCTCTTGCAAAGCAGCGGGGCTGCAGCCCTGGTGCTGACCGGTGAACCCAGGCTCCAGCCCAGCTGTCTTCCCCGGGGGGAGGGGTGGGTGTTGGGGTACCAGGCTTCCATAGCTGGGAGGTGGGGGGGGGTAAAGGGGAACGCTAGCTGATTCTGTGGGAGGATGAACTGTGTCTAAGGCGTCCCTGGGGCCTGCGAGTTGGGGGCGGGTTCTCTGAACTCAGAGACGTCTGCCTTGTCCAGGAGCTGCTGCGTTCACCCCGGCTTCCGGGGACCCCTCTCTTCAGGTTTTGTTTAATCCCTTTCAACTGGCAGGTTCTCTAATTGTTATACCATTTATACCATCACAAAAACGCCTGATGGGTCATCCAGCTTACCTTGGTAACAGCACTGGTGATGGTTGGTTTTCTGCTGCGGCTGCTGACTCGTGGTCCAGGTCTTTGATCACCAGCCATGCTGTGGGAACTCTCATAACTGGGCAAGCTGTGCCCATTGGAGAGTTTAGCTAAGACCAGCCGGAAGCCAGATGAGAAGGGTTTTCTTAGGTCCCCTCTCTAACCCATACCAGCCCTAGATGCTCCCTGTCTTCCTGTAACACCTGCCCAGCTCCTCCAGCTCCTCCCCCAGCCCGCCCTGCTCTGGGAGGCCGAGGGCCTTGGATCTCACCCAAACCTGCTTTGACCATGGGAAAGGCTCGAGTCATTCGCTTCTTTCTCTTTGCCACTTAGCAAATCCTGAGACAAACTCAAGCAAGCCCACCTCCCCCAGGAAGGCATCCCGGAGTACCACCATGCCTGCATTAGAGAGCCGCCGTCTGCAAAGACGGACCTGCAGAAACCCCAGAGCCCGTCGAATCAGGTGCCCGAGGGGCAAGGCAGGCAGCTGCAGACAGGCGGGCGGGAGTTTCTGGACCACAGCTTGTGTTACCGCCCACAAGGGGCCCATGTTCCGTGATCAAATCAGATAGCTGTGTTGGTAGGACTTGGGGTTAATGGAGTCTAATCGCGGTCCCCCTCCCCCCGTGCACGGTCATGAGAATGCCTGTTCACTGACCCAAGGTGACCAGTGCTCTCACGACTGGGTGCTTTGGGTCATAATGGGGACAGGGCCAAGTCCCCCAGAGTGAAGGATTACTGAGGTGCCTGCCCAGTGACCAGGTCAGGGGACGACACAGCACCGAACAAGCCTACCAGGCACTGCGTCAGGGTTCAGGGAAGCTGCGTCTTAGTCGGCTCGGGCTGCATCACACAATACCACAGACGGCGGGCTTACGCGGCGCCGTCTGGAAGGGCCAAGATCAAGTGCTGGCCAGGTGGTTCCCAGCGAGGGCCTTCCTGGCTCGCAGATGACCACCCTTTCTCTGTGTCCTCATGGTGGGGGAGAGGGCACGAGAGAGTGTTCCAGTCTCTCTTCCTCTTCTTATAGAGACACTAATGTCACCAGGAGGTCCCCAATCTCACGACCTCATCTAAACCTGCCTCCCAAAGGTCCTGTCTCCAAATGCCATCATGTTGGTGGTGATCAGGGCTTCAACTTACGAATTTGCGGGGGGACACAATTCCGTCAACAGCGGCCACAGTCCCTACCCTTGAGGAGCTCGTGGACTTTCACGGAAAATGGTTCCAATACACGGCTTGGAACAGTCCACAGAGGAGCCAGCTCTCGAAGCGTCTGTATAGATTGTCCCAGCACGGCTCTCTTAGCAAGGCTTCCTTGTTCACCATCTCATTTCGTCTCGCCACGAGTCAGTGACCTCGGTGGGCGGTGAGACAGGGAAGGGCCGTGGGGACGGTGGGACTTGTCTGCCAGGTCGTGCTGCAAATCGGCAGCAGGTCCCAGGCCTCTCGTTAGCCCACGCCTCTTCTCCTGTCACAATCCCAGGCTTCCCCAAGGGAGGCCGGGCATTGTCAACTTCGATTTCCATTCCCCTTCCTTTTAAAATAATAAAACTAGGTCAGAGAGTATTCGAGAAGAGGCACACGGTAGAATCAAAGCCAAGGTCAGACCCATCCTGGTGGTTTATAATTCAAAATGCTCCAGAGCACGCTGAGATTAAAGGGTGGCCCAGGGGAACAGAAGAGCACCATGAGTAAATAAATCAAGATCTTGAAGGACTTATATGCCTTCCACCGCCAGGTGAGGGGGGGCTGCAGTGCGACCTGCAGCCAGGCCCCCAGCAGGCCAGGTGAGCTCAGCGGAGCCGGGGTTGTGGGACCTGCCGGCATCATCCTTGTGTTTCAGTGTTAGGAGGCAGGGAGCTAAGAAAAATGACTCAGGTCCTCAGAAAATAGTTGTCCTCGACAAGCAGCCTAGGCTTCAAGTCAGAGACAAGAGGGTCCGCCTTTTTGGGGGGATTTGGTTCCCCACTGCCCAGCCCCAGGGAGCTGTCTGAGGAGGCGGGGATGAGGCCAGCGGGGCAGTGGGGGAGAGAGCACTCGGTGGGAGTGGGGGATGCTGCTGAGACCTTTCATTTTTTATATAGTAGGTTTGGTGAAGAAACACCCTTTTGGCAAGAGGAGGAGGGGGGCCCCAAACAGTGTGTTCTCACATATCACTGCTCATACCGGATCCCGGCACAGAAGAGACGGAAATGAATGGCATCCCACGGCTTGTCCCCGGGGTAACAAGAGAAAGGTGTCTCCTAGGTTACTCCAATCTGGGGGGGAGGGGGTGTCCTATACCAGCGCTGTCCAGTAGAACTTTTGTGATGATGGAAATGTTCTCTGTGCCGTCTGATACCACAGCTGCGTATGGCGACTGAGCACTTAGAATGTGGCTAGTGAGGCTGAGGAATTGAATTTTAAATTGTATTTGGTTTTAATTAATTTAAATTCAAAGAGCCACATGCGGCCATTGGACACTCCAGCCCTGAGGATTGTCCTCCTGTGGAGAAGTCGAACGCTGGCTCTCTCCCTGGCCACTCCCTCCCCCCAACGAGAAAGAGCTTTCCTTGTTGTTGGGAACAGCGGATGGGGCCAGATAGTTCTGGGGCTAAATCATCCTGGCTTTGTCATTTAAGCCGTGGGACTTGGGCAAGGAGCCTATGCGAAGCATGTCGTGTGGGGCCTGGCACACAGCAGGCACTCAGGAAGTGGTGGCTGTCATTGCCGGGGTCAGCGGCGAGCGTGGCTGCCCACACAGCATCTGCAGCAGTGGCGGTGGCCCTGTGCAGAGGGGAGGAAAGCGTTCCCAGACAGAGCCCCGCCCCTGTCCCTGTCTCTGTCCCTGTGGCTCCCTGCAAGTTTAGGGACCTGGGGAAACTGATGTCCTCAGTCACGTTGTGGGTTTTAATTTCAAGGAAAGAGAACTTTGGAGCAAATGCGACATCTCCAGGTGGGTCTCTGCTGGCCTCCCAGCCTGAGGCTGTGGCAGGGGCTATAGCTGAGCCTGCAGCTCCTTGCTGCGTCCACGGCCTGAGCATCCTGGTTGGCTGCTGGCTGCCGGCCGCAGCTCTCGGGGGCCGCTTGCAGACAGGGGCTGAGGACCTCTTGGGTGCTGGCCACTTGGGATCCAGAGATGCTGAAAGCACAGTCTGGGCCCTTTGAGGGTCACACCTGGTGGGCAAGCAGAGGTGTGCTGAATCCCAGCTTGAAGCCAGCACAAGTGCTTAGCTAGGAGAGGGACATTAGTAATCGATTGCCATCCAGTCCGGGGACGTGGGAGGAGCTGGTCATGGGAGGTGGTTGCTCAGCCGAGCAAAGCCCCGGGGATGCGGGCTGGAGCAGGAGGGGCCGGAGGATGACCAGGCTTCTGTCTGTGAGAGCAGCGGTCTGGAGCTGTCCAGGGCCACACACGGGGTGATAGCTGTCCATCTGGCTTCCCCTGGGGGATGGGGTGGCGGATACAGTGCAGGGCCTTGGGCAGGGCTCCACAGAGCTGTATATGCCTCTACCCACAAGGGGGCCATGGGTCAGCTGTCCTCTGGGACACCATGGCTGTGTGCAGCCCAGGCCTTTGTTAGGGTCCAGAGTCCAGCTGTCACAGGAGCCTTGCGGAGCGGTGGTGACCGACATCCTGGCCGCCGGCCCCGCCTGCACAGAGAGGTGTGGCTGTGTTTGCAGACTATTTCCCCATTGCCATTCCACTGTGTTCACCACAGCGTGTGACAACAGTGGGGGGAGATGTGGGAGGGGTGCACGGGCATGAAACCACAGGGATGAAGCGCCTCGAACCCCCGGCCCATCTCCCCCAGCTGTGCCCTTTTTCTTCCTGTCTTGGAACGGCTTACCCAGACAACGCTGCTAAAAGTACGGGCGGCATCCTCAGGTATTTTCCTGATTTTGCTTTTGAAAACCTGGTCGGTTTACAAGTGTCCCCATTGCTCCTGTAGCCTACAGGAGAGATGAAAGCGGGTCTCTGGGGCAGGTGACAACTTTCGCAATGGGAACTGGAGCGCTGGGAGGCGTGGCCATCCCATGAGCAGGGCTACAGTGCCTGGCAGCGGGGGCGGGGCGTGGGGGTATCATCAGTGGTTAGGGGTCCTGTTGTCAATGCCATGGTGACTCTACCCTTGGCTCTTGGGACCATCTATGCCAGTAGATTAATTTTGGGGGACTTCCCAGAACTCCCTCTCTGTTGCTTCTGTTTCAAACACCAACCTCCTTGAGTTGTCTGACTTGTAAAGTCCCACATGCCTCAGTCGGGTGCCTCTGGAGCAGCATGGACGGGGGCAGGGGTCCCCCAGAGGCTGAGAGAGCGACTCGGGGTGGACCTGCCGGGTTAGCCCGGTCCACGGAGTGAGCTGTGAACGCTGACCTTCAGGTCCGGTGTTGGGGGGAAGGGTTTGATTTTGCTGCCAGTGGACCCCACCTGGAATCCTTCTGGTCTGGGCTCTGAAAAGGCACAGTGGCCTCCTGCGGGGGGGGGGGGGGCTTCACGAAGCCGGGACAGCGCTGCCCCAACAGCCACATCCACTGCTGGCTGTGAGGAGCCCTGCCTCTCGGAACCCCAACTGCCTGGGCCTCGCGGAATCCCAACTGCTCCCCGACCTGGCAGCTACGGAGGGGCCACGGAGAAAAAGGCTAGTCCATGCTCCTCTAGCCCTTTACCTTAGGTCACGGTCCCTTCCGGCCTCAGTTTCGGTGCCTGTGAAGTGCGAATTCTGAGGGACTGTCTCTGGACGAGCTTGTTACTTCTGACCCCAGTCATCACCCCAGGTTTCTGTTTGGGGGTCTAGGTACCGGAGTGGTGCAGGGAGAGTGAGCTGGGTGGTGGGCTGCCTTCTCACCCGGGCTCTGCCACTCACCGCCGCGGGTCTCAGCTGTGGCGAAGCCACTCTCTGCTTCAACTTCCTTTTCCCATGATAAAATGGGATAATAACACCTGTATCGCCTGGATGGCACATGGTTACCGGAAGGCCCCCGCGGGAAGACAGGTGGGAAAGGGCTTTGTAGGAAGAGAAGCAGGGTGTATGTAAGGAGTATTATTATTCAACGACGGTTGGAAACTGGAACGGAGCCCAGCCCTGTCCACACCAGCTGCTTTCCCTGGGCGTTATAAGCAAGTGGCTCTTTTATGAGACATCTTCGGGTTCATTTTTCAGGAGGAGGGGACAGTAAGGCTGCATAAGGGGGCCATATAGGAAGGCAGGCTTGGCAAAGCTGTCACCTTGGCAGTTCTGATTCTGCCCCTTCCACGCCGCCCCCTCCCCCAACGACACCCCTCTGCTCAGAAAGGCCCTGCGGCAGGGGCTCCTGCCTTCACCCTCTTCTCTCTCCTGCAAGGGAAGGCTTGGTGCCTCCAGCGCCCCTAGACCCTGTTCCCCAGGCGCTGGGCAGTTAGTGGGCCCGGCGGGGAGCCCGGCCTCAGGATGAGGCGCTAACTGCTGACTTGGGGCCTCAGGAATCCTGTAATGGGAACGGCCGAGGCAGGGGTGCCGGGGGCTTGGGGCGACCCGCTCGGCGTGCGTTCTGCCCCCGGAACCGGCCCTCTCCTGGCTCCCTCTCCAGCCCGGCGGGCGCAGGGTTCAGCAGCCGTTTTTCGGGCAGCCAGGTTGTTGGCGAGTTAGACCTCCCAGCCTCACGGGGCTGCTGTGCGGCTGCAGCGACGTTGGCGACTGCGGCGCTGCGGAGGAGACGGAGGTTCTCGGGAGGCGGCGCCATGTGAGTCCCGGGCCGGCCCGGGCTGGGGCCGCAGCGGGAGATTACCGTATTTATCGAGGCCCCTGCCGGACCCTTGGGGGCGGGTCACTGTGGGCGCGCTACCGTATTTTCCGGGAGCCGCGCAGACCCTTTCTGGGAGTGGAAAGCGCCGCGACTTAATTACGTATTACCCAGGGTCGGGTGGTTCCCCCAGGGGCGCTGCGGGAGCCAGGGGTGGGTTGTATTCATTCCCCAAGGGAGCTGGGGCTTGCAGCGGGGTGGGGCGGGTTGCGGCAGCAGGGTGGGAGGCCTACGTATTTTCATAGGGGTGGGGTTGCGACGCAGAGTTTACCATATTTCTCCAGGGTCACTCTGGCCCCAGGAGTTGGCAAGGTTGTGCCGGGGTGGGGTGTCCGGTGGGTGGGGTCAGCTCTTCTGATGGAAGCGGCTATTTGATAAGAACAGCGGCGCAGGAGGCTGGCGGTCTTTATGGGGGCGAGGGAGAAGGGGCGCGGGAGTCGCTGCAGGAGAGTTCATCATATTTGCGTTGGGCAGTGCAGACTCCAGAGGAAAGAGCCACCGCTGGAGACGAAGGAGCAGGGGCGCAGCCTGGGCTGTGAGTGTGGGATGGGGCGGAGGTACCTGGGGGAGCCAGGGAGGCCATGGCCTTGGACCCTCTCCACCGCGGGTCTCGGTCAGCAGTATAGCTGGGGAGAGCGGAGAGGCTGCCCAGTAACAAGGCCAGGCTGAGGTTGGCCAAGGGGTCTGTGATGATGATATCTTTGCAATCGTCAATGCAGTGGCCCCAGGAAAGACTTGTGGGTGGGGTCTACTGCGGCTAGCAGGGTCCCCTTCTCCAGGTGAGTGTGTACCATCCTGGCCTGAGGGTAGGGGGAGACGGATGTTGTACTCCTGCGACTCCACTCTGCAGATAGGTTGACTGAGGTCGTGGTAAGCAGTGAGACCTGGAAGTGTGGAGAAGGCCTGCGTGGAGGTCCAGGGGACCAACCAGCAAGCCTCCCTGATGGCGGTGGGGGGTGGGGTGCAGGGGAGTGGGCGGTGCAGCCCCTCGGGAGCAGGCCTCAGGGCTCTGCAGGAGCAGGAGCCCAAGGCTGCCGAGGCATGGGGTGGCAGCAGCCACAGCACCCTGCAGGAGCAGTGGCTCTTCGGGCATCGATGGCTCTGCGGTTGCTGGGCTGATGGCGGTGGTCTCGTGGGCAAGTGTGTTTTCAGGGGGGTTAAGCTGGTGAGCAGCTAGTACTTGAGAAGAGCTTTCAACGGTGAGTAAGGAAACTGAGGGCCTAGACCTGGCTCACCTTGCTGTGTGACCTTGGGCAAGTTGACCTCTCTGAGCCTCAGTTTCCCCATCTATAAGGTGGGGTTTGTTCAGCTCTGCCCCTTGCTCAGGGCTGTTGTGAGGTCAACGGGAAGCAATTTAAGAGGAACACAGTGCCTGGGGGAGAGGATCCCGAGGAAAACCAGTGAGGGCCGGAGGGAGCTGAACTCCAGGATGCTTGTTGGACATTGCGTGCTGCTCGGCCTGGGCCAGGCTTTGCTGTGGGGACGCCAAGAGGAATGAAGCTGAGCTGAGCCTAGGAGCTCTTCCCCGGTTCAGTGACTCGCAAACCTCATAGGCCTCGTTTTGATGAACAAAGAGTTGCTGCCCTCGGTATTAATTGAGGCTACTTTCAAGTTTAAAGGGTTTCGTTTTGTTTCTTCATTTAAGTTTTGCAAAAATATCTTTCAAGCACCGTGATCCCACCCTTCCCTTCAGATTGGGGATGCACCTGCCGACCCCTTCCATGAGACTCTGGTTGGAGAGATTAGACGTGTCCAGGTGCAGGATAAGTGTGCCGAACTAGGAGCCCCTGAATATTGCCCATTGGCATGTGTCCACGGCCTCGTATGGCAGGCACAATACCGGGTGCTGGGGATGGACGCGCCTGCAGTGTGATGCGTGAAGGTCATAGGGTTGGGCCATGTGGCTCAGGTGGGGCTGGAGGGGTCAGGGAAGGCTTCCACGAGGCACTCGAGAAGGGCCTGAAGGAGGGGCAGGATGTGATGAAGAGGCAGAGGAGAAACAAGAGCGTGTAGCAGGGGACGCTGGCTTGAGCAAGACTGTAGAGGGACAGGATGGACGTTGTGCGGGGACAGTGGAGCGTCCCTCGCTTACCTCGGGGCTGGCTAATCCTCAGGTCCCTCCTGACTCCTTTCTCTGCTTCTGCCTCCCCAGGGGCTGCTGACTGCAGCTGGACGTGCCCATGACCGAGCTGGCGTCCTCCGGGGGCGGGTCCCCTGCGGGGACGGGGAGGAGGGCCTGGGGGACGAGCGAGGCCTGGTCATCCACCACCCCGCGGAGGAGCAGCCCCACCGCTGCCCGCTGTGCGGCCAGACCTTCTCGCAGCAGCCCAGCCTGGTGCGCCACCAGAAGGCGCACGCCGGGGCGGGCCGCGCGGCCGCCTTCGTGTGCCCCGAGTGCGGCAAGGCCTTCAGCGTCAAGCACAACCTCGAAGTGCACCAGCGCACGCACACGGGCGAGCGGCCCTTCCCCTGCCCCGAGTGTGGGCGCTGCTTCAGCCTCAAGCAAAACCTGCTCACGCACCAGCGCATCCACAGCGGCGAGAAGCCTCACCAGTGCGCGCAGTGCGGCCGCTGCTTCCGCGAGCCGCGCTTCCTGCTCAACCACCAGCGCACCCACGCGCGCATGCCCGCCCCGCACCCGCGCCGCCCCGGCGTCTTCGGGGAGCGCCGGCCCTACTTCTGCGCCCGCTGCGGCAAGAGCTTCGCGCGCGAGGGCTCGCTCAAGACCCACCAGCGCAGCCACGGTCATGGGCCCGAGGGCCAGGCGGCCCATCTAGGCCGCGTGCTATGAGATGCTCAGGCCCGGACGCCGGCCGTTTCCTGCCCCCCGAGCTGCTGCGTCTGCGAGCCCCGGAGATGGCGCTGGGCTGCAGCGCCCCCTCTGGATGGGATTCTGGGAGACAGGGAAGGCTGGCTGGGGGCCTTGAAGGAGTGGGCTGCTGCCTGGCTTTGTCGCCGCCTGCCGCTTCTCGCCGGGATGCTCCGGCTGGCAGCGCACAGCTACTTTGGGCCCCTGCGATGGTTTTCCTCCTTGGGCTCGCCTGGCCTAGAGCAGGTGAGACCCGAGGGCTGGCCGGAGCTCCTCTTAGGCTTGCGGGGTGGGGGTGGGGGAGAGTGAGCGATGTCTGGTGGGGACAGGCGGGGGAGGTGGGGCATACTGGGCTATCGTAGATCTCTCTATGACCAGCTTTTGGGATCTTCAGTCCCAGTTTGTCAGAATGGAAAGCGACATGGAGAAGGCCACGCTCCACAATCTGCCCCCCCACCCCCCAAGCAAGGTCTCCTGGCTCCAGCATTTACTATCTGGTGCCCTAGAGAAGACATTTCACGTCATGACTCAGTTTGCGCATTTGTAAATTGGGCTAAAGATGAGGGATGTTGTGAGGCCTGTGATTACCATTACTAGATAGGAAATGGCGACATGGCTGCCGAGTGAGTGTCCTTATGTGCCAGGTACTGCGCTGAGCTGGGCTCTCCCGAGGCAGACACGGGCCATGCCTGGTACTCACTCAGGGTGACGGGGGCCCTTATAGGGAATAGACTATCAAGTGCTGGTGGGAGGTGACTGTCATCACCCGGGGCTCTTTGTTGGTTTGAACTGGGTCCTGGGGATGAAGAAAGGTGGCCCAGGGAGAGCAAGGGTGGAAGGCGGACTATGAGGCAGGAGTCTGAGAGTAGAGGCTCATACGTGTCCTGCAGAGGACTTTGTGGCCGGCAAGAGGGGACACCCAGAGGAGCACATGGACCTCAGACGTGCGGTTCAAGACCTGGAGGCCCTGTGAGAACAAACTGGAGTGAGACAAGCAGGATCCTCAAGGGTCCAGGGGCCATACAGGGCAAGAGAAGATGAGGCCCCCGGCTGAGAGGCTTGACCAAGGTCGTGCAGGGAGAGAGTGGGGAGCTGGGACTCGCCCCAGGCCTTGGAGCCCAGGTTGGCACTCTGAGGCCCGGGCTGCTTCAGCCACTCAGCTACTGAGGAAGCCGAGGCTTACCCAGGCTTGCCCCCAATGACACTTCATACTGAGTAGGACAGCAGTACAAGCGTGTGCCTTGTTTTGGGTTCTGGACCCCAAGACCCTTCATCTTAAGAGAGCCTCTTACTGGTGGGAAGATGGAGCTAGAAGATGTAGGAACGTGACCGGGGACCATGCGGCAGGAGCCTGGGCAGGCATGTCACCGGGTGGTGTGGTTGCCTGAAGGGAATGGGGCGTCCACAGCAGTGTGTTGGGAGGAAGGAAGCTGGGGCTTGGAGAGGACCTGAGGCCGCAGGCGCCATGCCCAGTACTGTGCTTGGAGCCGGAGACCCGGCCCCGCCCTCTGCCCTTCCTCAGAGCTTCATGACTCCTGGGGAACCAATTGCCCACTGTCTCCTGCTCCCAGGTGGCTATTGTCCTGTGGACTAGAACTTAGTGGCAGAGATTAAGAGGTTAAACTGGGACCTGGGACATCTGGAGCCAGTCATCAAAATGCCCTGAAGCCAGGTTGTCTCATCCCCACAGGGATTAGTGATCCTTGAGTGTGTGGCAAGGGCTAAGAGGACCAGCTGAGAACCCTGGGCAGTTGCAGTGTGGCCCAGCCCCAGAGGGGTGGCCGGGCAGGGCCGTGCCACACGCCAAAGCTCCCCTCGTCTCTTTGTCTCTTTGAACAGATGTGGACCGGGCAGGACCCCTGGACAGTTTGCAAGGCACATCTGGGCACAGGGACTAGGAATGCCCCTGGGGGCCTGCACCCTGGCATGAGGACAGGCGCCCTAAGAAGACCTACCTCGGGAGGTGCCCGGGAGTGACAGCAGAGGGGACCGGTGGAGGCCGGGATCGGAGGCGGGTTCCGTGCCCTGGTGGAGAAACTCCCCAGACCTGTTGGGAGTCACGGTGGCGGAAGAGCTCGTCCTGGCTGCCTGGCCACGGACCCCCACTCCTGTGTGGAGAGCTGGCTTCTCCGCTCCCGCCTGGCCCACCAGGGGCCGGAAGTGACTGGCCTAGGGGACCACAGCACATCGGCCGAGACCTGGCTCTGCGGGCGCCGCCTCCCCCGGGGAACCGTGCTCTCAGGCCTCGCCCTTCAGAGCAGTGGTTCCCTTCACTCTGGGGGCATGAA
Organism: Eonycteris spelaea; assembly: GCA_003508835.1. NCBI lineage: Eukaryota > Metazoa > Chordata > Mammalia > Chiroptera > Pteropodidae > Eonycteris > Eonycteris spelaea. The sequence goes on along the minus strand of PUFA01000116.1, from coordinate 1,601,832 downwards.
GCCCTTTGAGAACCTGACAGAGGTTATGAACCTTCCCCCCAAGAAAACACACATCCTCACGTAGATGCGAGAATCTACCAGCAATTCCAAGGACTCCTGGACTCCGGGCTGGAACCTCGGCTCTGGGACCCAACCTGCCACCCTTTCCTTAGCTGATGGGCCATCAAACCAGTAGCATTCCGCCACCCCCTTCCCCACACCGGTCCTCCATCCTTTGTTCAGGAATAAAGAATTCTGAGGAGGGGACCCTGTTAGTCACTGTCTTCTCACAGACCTAGGAAATAGTGCATCAGGCTTCTGGAGGCTCAGGCCTTCCCCAGACATTGCCGGAGGCTCGCTGGGCTGGCTTCGCTCCTCCCTGGTTTGGGGTTGCTGGCTCTGGCTCCTTGGCTGCCGGCTTCACAGTGCATCCCGGGCTCCTGGCCTGGGCTCCCATGTCACTGCAAAGGTTGCAGGGAAAGCTGGACCTTCTGTGGGTGCTGGGTGGGGACAGGAGTGGGGCTGAGCCTGCCCCGGGGAGAAGGGGCCTGTGTCTGGCAGCCACATCCAGGTGTTCATCCCCAGCCAGGCTCGAGGTGGAGGAGGCCGGGGAGTGGGGAGACGGAGCCTCACTCCTGGGGCCAGTGGCTCCAGGCAGCGAGAGAGAGGCAGGCAGAGAAGCTTCTGTGTGTTCCGAGCGTCCAGCAGAACAGGTGGCCGGGCAGCGCCAGGCCAGCAGCAGGGCGAGGGCCCCGGTCTTCGCAGTGAAGCAGGCTGTACCAGAGCTGGCTCACTGGCCTCTCCAGGATGAACTGCCCGTCAGCAATGGCGTGAGCCGCCAGGGCTGGGCTGGGTTCTTGATGGCAGCCAGACCTCACGAAGCTGGTTACAGTCAGCGAAACCCTCAGGGGTGGGGAGAGGCCTTTAGTCACGGAGTTTAGATGGAAGGCCAGCGATGCAGGCCGTGCAGGGCACGTAGGAGTGGAGTTTAGGGGTGTGGGGGTCCCAGGGCTGGGCTGGGTCTGGTCAGGGGTGTCAGGAGGCCCCCGGGCTTCCCGAGCTGGGGTCTTGCTCGTCCTGTCTCCGATGCAGGTAGGCGCACGGGTTCTTGCTGACCATCCGCCCTGTGCCTCATGCTGGGATAGCAAACCACTTGCTCTGGGGCTGCAGAGAGAGAGCAGGCGGTCTGTGCGCCAGGAGCTCCCGCTCGTTCTGATCCTTGGCCAGTGTGGAGGGAACTGCACAGACTCACCCCTCCCCTGCTGATTGTCAGCCTGTCTCCTCCCTCCCCTGTAACGTGAGTCCTCCTTCCAGCCCCTGCCTCCCTGGATTTGCTCCTATGGGCCACGCCCTGGCCTCTGCCCCGCCAAGCCCCCCACACCGCCAGGCCTCGCTTTCCTAACCATCGCCTTCCTCATCTGAACAGCATCTGTGCTCACACTGCAGTCCTGTACGCCAGCTTCCTGTGTGTGCGCACATGCACGTGTGTGTGTGTGCGCGAGTGCATGTATGCATCTTCAACCTCCAACAAGATTGTGAGCCCCGAGGGCAAGGGACGCGTCATTTCTCCTTGAACCTCACAGGCTCTAGCACAGGGCTGGATTCACGACACTTAGGACAAACTTTCCAACTGACGAGTGGTCGATGCTGGGGGCCGTGGGGGGCTGGTGATTGCAGGTGTGAAAGGGGCGAGGGCATGTGAGTTCACTAATGGAGGCATTTCATTGGGCTGTGGGCTGGCCCCCTGGGGCAATAAGGGCCATAGGAGGCCTCAGGTCCCCCTAACTTGGGGCAGCAGGTCAGGAGGGACCGCCCCAAGGCCATGCAGAATTGTGCATAAATATCCTTCTAGGCTTGATATTTCCGTAGGTCAGTGAAACCCCCCCTCTCCAGAGCTGACCAGGTGGAATAAATGTTCTGTTGACATCAGTTGGTGTGAGGAGTGGTCATTTGGGGCCCAGCTGGGAGCAGGGGGGTGGCCTCTAGCTCTGCCTCCGTCATTTCTTTGGGAGTCAGTTCAAGGTAACCTGGTGGGTGCAGGAAGCATAGCTTAAAAGGCACAGCAATGAGTTAGCGTGGCTCCCGCCGCAGCTGGATAATGACGGCTGTTTGAACCTGGGCCACAGTTAAAGGGACCCCTTGCAGTAGCCCTTACTGCTTGCTCGGCCCACAGCTGAGAACCTTTGGGCCATTCCCCTTGGTACCTGACAGGTGGGCCGCTGAGAACACTCAAGTCCGAAGACCATCTCCAGTCACGCCCCTCCTGATTTGAATCTTCTTGTCTGTGACAGGGGAAAGTCAGTCACGCTCCTTCTGCTTTACGGAGCTGTGAGAATCCAGCAAGTGCATAAGTTGTGACCAGCAGAGTGGCACTGGTTTGCCGTCACCGCCCCTCCTGCCGGTGGTGCACCTGCAGCCGATGGCCGCACTCCTCGGCTCACGAGGCTTCCAGCAGAAAGCCGGCCAGCGGCCAGCGGCTGTGTCAGGTCTGCCACCAGGAGCCGAGGCTTGGGCGAGTGACTTCCCACCTGTGGGCCCGATCCTGGCAGAGGCTCACTCCAGAACCGCCTTCCGTGCCTGGCTCTGGGCCCAGATTTGGGGCTGCATCAATTGTCCTCCCAGCTAAGGAGGATCCCGAGAGGTAGTAACTCAAGGACAGGCCTCTGGAACTTGATGCTCTTGGGGGTGAAGCAGGCGGGACTCTCATTCAACTCAGATGGACACAGCAGAAAGGGGAACTGGGGGCCCCATGACACTGAGAAGTTCAGTGACTTGATGGTGGTGACACCCGTCTTGGGCTCAGCTCTCCCTGGAAGAAGTGGCAGCAGCTGGCCCTCTGCCTGCCGGGCTCAGTTCCTCCCCGAACTGTCTGAACCAGCTTCGCGGCCCGCTCTGGTTGGACACGATGCCCGTGTCCAGACCAGTCACCACAGCAGGCCCGGGGAGTGAGGCCTCTGAATGGCCAGGCCTGGACGCTCGCTGCCAATCAGGGGCCAGCTCCACCTGGAGCCGGAGGTCTGAGTGTGGGGAAGTGACGATGGCCAGGGGAAAACCAGGGGTCGGAGGTCGGGGAGGGTGTCCAGGGTGGCAGAGTGACCCCCCCCGCTACTGACTGGTGGTGCCGCGGGGGAGTTCGTCATAAATGCAAATGCAGCCCCACTCCGGACTCCAGATCAGAAGCTGCCCTTGAACAAGATGCCCAGGCAGTCTGCGTAGGAAGACGCTTTGAGCCATCACTTTCCACCTCCCTTTTGACCCCTCCTTCCTCAAGGAAGGAGGATGGAATGTGGTGTTTTCCTCAGGCAGGCTTCTGGGGTGCAGAGGCAAGATGCTGCCTCCACCTCGGTCCAGGAAGCCGGCCACGGTAGCCCCTGCTGCACACCCTGGGGACCAGAGTCTAGGTCAGCCTGGCTTTGTGGGAATTTACTGTCACTACAGAACAGGTAAGAAAGGCCCAGAAAAGGGCCAGTCGGGTCACAATGCAGGCGGCCCACCCGAGCAGTGTCCCCACCCCCGTCCTCACACCCTCCCGATGCCCCCGTGCCCCTCTGACCCCTTTCGAAACACCGCCAAGCCTCTCTTTCCTCACCCTAATAGTGCCAAGGGAGAGGATGTCTGCCGTGGTTGCTGCGGGCACCGTTTCCAGGCTGCCCCTGCCCCGCCCCCACCCTGGCACTGGGCCAGCTCTGGAGCGGGCAGTGTGCTCAGAGCTCCCCAGGGATCAGATGACACAGGTCTGCAGCTGAGACCACAGCCCCGGCTCCCTCCCTCACCCACTCCCGCTCCCCTTCTCTGGAGAGCGCCCCCCGCATTCCTGTTCTCCTCGAACAGAACCCTTGTCTCAGGCTCTGCTCTAGGGACCGGGACCGAAGGCAGTGTTCCTGAAGAATCCACACTCAGAGCACCTTGCACATAGAAGAGGTCGTGACTAGAGTCCTTTTCCTGGCAGTTCTGTGTGGTGCTAGTTACCTGTAGTCTCTCAGGTACGTGGATTAATGGTCAGAGGTGGTCACCTCCTTTGCAAGAGGCCAGGCCAGAGGACCTAAGTGCCGGCGTGGCTGCCCCTCGCCAACTGCTCTAAGGTCCCTGTCAGTGGGCGATGAGGCACAAAAATCTACTTCGAGGCTCAAGGGTTTGGACCTAGTCTGACCGTGTGGCTTTAGCCAGGGTCCCCACTATTTCGAACCCCAGTTTTTCGATCATGAAGGGAGCGGTGTGGACGGGTCCCTGCTGAGGTTTCTCTCAGGTCTGAAATTCTATAGTTTCTTCCCCATGGCTTGTGTGGGCTTTCTCAGGAGGGGAGGAGCAGAGATCCCATAGACCGGTGACAAGCTGTGTCCAAGGCTTCCGTGAGATGGCAGCCAGCCCCATGTGCAGCTGTGCCCCGAGGACGGCATTCCGGCCCCTGGTCACTCCCTCTGGCCAGCCTCGATCCTTCCTACGGCCCGCCACTACCTCTGCTCTGTAGCAGACGCTCAGAGAACTGGGGCTGGATGTTTTTTTCTTTATGCAGGGGAACTGCAGTCTCTCGCTGCAGAGACAGAAAGTCACCTTGGGGCAGACTTTCCTTGATTCTGGAAGGTCATCCTATCCTTTCTGTTAAACCCACATAAAACAAACACCCACCAGGATTCTCATTACTCTCTAACCAGCCTTGGGGTCGGGAGGTATTTCAAAATGCGGATGGCATGTTAGCTATTGTGTTGAATAATGGTGCTTTTTAACAGGCTGTTGTTAGACGGACACCTGGGGACAGAGGCCTGAGATGCAAGCAAGACCTGAAATGCTCTCTTTGGTGACTGGGCTGAGCTGGTCCTTCCCCTGGCCTGTGCTAACCTGCTAAGGGACAGGCGGTGTCCCCAAGATTGGGTTTAAAGCATGTGGGTTCCAGAGAGCCTGTTTATAGAGCAGCGGGAACTGTGGCGTAAGAAGGACCCTGGTGATGGGTGGCGTGACTGCGCACGTGGGACCCGAGAGGTGGGAGACGCCCTGGTGGACGGACAGAGGGGACGGGCAGCACCCCTGCATGCCAGCGCTCCCAGAAATCGCTGGGCAGGGCGGGGGGAGGTGCGGGGCTCCTGGAGGAAGGATGGCCGGGTGGAGTCCAGTGGCTGGGGAGGCTCAGTGTTCATGTGACCGTAAGGAACGGGGTTTCGGGCGGTGACCATTGCGTTCCCGCCTCCCGGCTGGGTTTGTTCCTGGCGCGGCTGCCTCGTGGTTAGTGCCTGTTCGTCTCTTTCCTGATGCTGCCGTCGGCTTCCTCGCCACCTGCTCTATGTGAACGGACCCCTCTTTGTCTCAGTCACTGTCCCTTTAGGGCATTCTTCTCCCGGCATGGCCGAAATTGCGAATGAGTCTGGACGGTCATATCGCAATACATAAACGTATCAGAGTAACACGTTGTACACCTCAAATTTATACACTGTTGTATGTCAAATTTATTCAATTAAAAAACCCCAAATAGGCTGGCTGCATATTGACCCCAGCCTTTAACAGATGTCAATGGGAGGGTGGCGCCCTCTAGTGCACATTTGGAGAGCTGATGTCTAGTGAATCAGACTTTTTTTTTTTTTTAATTTTTTTTAGGCAAGGCAACCCTTGGTTGACCTCACAGGTTGCAAGAACCTTATCAGCTTAAGATCTATTTTTTTTTTGTTTTACTCCTGCAGCACCTGGTCTTCCTAGGTGGTCTCCCATCCAAGTACTAACCAAGCCCGACCCTGCTTAGCTTTCGAGATCAGACAGGATCGGGCTTGTTCAGGGTGCCATGGCCGTAGACGTGAATCAGACTTTGTGAGGAGGGCTGTTTCTCTGGTGTCCTGAGGCCCACTTGCCACCGTCATACTGGAATGTACAAGTCAGAGACCACCTAGGTTGTCAGTAAGTATTTGTTGAATGAATAAATGGAACCACGAGGCTTTTGGGAGTACCCTCTGGGAAGCGAGTCAGAATAACAGATTTGTAAAAGCAAATCGTCCTCTTAGAGATGAAATGAAGGTTGATGGCAACCACAGAGGAGAAGAAGAAATCGGAGGCAAAGAAATCTGACATGTGTTTCTTTTCCGGGTTCAAAAGGAAATAAAAAGAAACATAGAGTAACTTTCCAAAGACAATTAGCCAAAACACCAGCGTTCAAGGTTTGCTCACAGAAGCCTAACCCAAGAGAGGAGGCCTGTGATGAGGCAACGCCCCAACTCGGAGCCCCCAGCGGACGGGAGAGATGCCCGCCACCATCTACAAGTAAGTCTTCAAAAAGTGGATGTTACTGGGGAAATTCCAATGCTTATCGGATATTTGACAATACAGAATTACTTTTTTCTTAGTTATAATTAGGTTGTTGTGCTTATGCTAATCAAAGTCTCTTTACCTTTTCAGAGATAAATGCAGACCGAAACGGTATCTGGGATTTGCTTCAAAATGGTCCAGGGGGTGGCCTGAGAGGCTGGGACTAGCCGTGGAACCACACTGGCCCGCCCCATGTTGATAATTTGAAGTTAGGGGAGAGGAAACTGGGAGCCCATAAGATTACACTCTTCTCTTTACCATCGTCCTATGTTAGGAAATTTCCATGATAACAAGTTAAAGGATATTTGTACCTCATCCTTCTAGCCTTTCAAAAATTTCCTTTATGATACTCCTAAAAAACCTAGGTGTTAGTCGGAGGGTGGGGGAGTGGAGTGTTTGAGGCTTATTTATGTATTTTATTTATTTTAAACAAACTTTAAAAATTATTTTTAGATAAATTAAAGAGTAATGGGTGGATCAAAGAATATAAGCTTTATTAATCTTTATTAAAAATTAAAAAAATTTTCCAGTTACAGTTGACATGTAATATTATATTAGGTCCAGGTATATGGCATAATGATTAGACATTAATATTACCTTACAAAGTGACTGCCCGATAAGGCGCCCACTGGGTACCATATGTAGTTAGAACAATATCATTGACTTTATTCCCTATGCCATACTTTACATCCCTGTGTGTTTGAGGCTGATTTAAAGTTTTGGTTTCAAGCCATTTCCTTTGGTCCAAGAGGACCAAAGGCTGATGGCTGAGAAGGGGAGGAGCTAAGAGCCCCCCCCCGCCCCCCTCCCCGCCGTTTGCTTCGACACCTCCTCCCCTTGGGCTTTGATTTTGGTCCTGCAAAGCAAAGGTTCTCATTACCTAAGGGAAAAGGACTCTCTGTGCAGGCTCACAGCTCAGGATCTCACTTTGGTCTGGTGGTTTCTTATTACCTGACTTGCAGACTTTTGAGAAGATTCAAACATATTTTTATCCTGTTCAACTTGGAGAGAGTTGGTGTGAATAACGTAAAGGAAGCACCTTTGGACTTCTCTACCCTCAGTATTTGTCTTGTCCTCAGCATCTCAGACTTAGTGTCCCCATGCTAAAGTGCTTGTCCCCCCCCAAAAAAAAACCCCCACCAGCCTCTCACAGCCCTACCTCCATGAAAGCTGCTGGAAAGTGCTGTGATTCCAGACTATTCCCAGCCAATCAGCCCGGGTGACCGCCGGCCTGTATGTGAATCAGAAAATGATGTCCATTCTTCAGGTTAAAAGTTTTAAATAAGCATATTATTTCTTAATGATTCTTGTAACAAATAAGGACTCTGACTAAGACATTTAATTCCATCAGAAAATTGGCAAAAGATACAAATTGAGTTACAAGACACTTAACTGCCATCTGCCCAAACTGTGGCAAACACACATTTCCTGTCTTTGAACTAAAACAACATATAATGACATTTTTTTTTGAAGTAAGTAAATGTCTAGGCTGAGACGGACACCCTTCGATGTGGCAACCTGCATCATCATAATAGCAGCCCTGAATTAGTCTTTCTAAAATCCTTTGACTGCTTCCAAATACATCACAGATCTGTTCTCTTTTCCACGGTCCGTTTTCACTGTCACTATGTTAGTCTGTGTCCTTTATTCCTGGCTTGGACCATTGCGGTAGCCTCTAACGGTCCTCCTGCCTCCAGCCTGCTCCCGCGCCCCCCACCCCACGTCCCAGCTGCTCTCAGCACCCGAACGCTGTGCGTTTGCCATGCTCCCTCTGCTGGAGTGTCCTTCACCGGGAGATTTCTACGTGCCTCCCGGGTTTAGCTTCCCGGTGCGTCTTGTCATCTCCCCCATCTCAGGACCCGCCACAGTAAACGGCCTGTTTGTGCTTATTTCTCTGTCTTGCAGGGCACCCAATCCCATCTCCATGACGTGACACTGTTTCACAGCCACAGGCTCAGTCTCCTTTCCCATCTTTTGACCAAGCTCCTTGACTCGGGCCTTTGCCCCGTGAGACTTTGAGCCCTCGAGTCACCACACTGCCAGGCCCTGGTAGCCTGCACCTTGCTGGCATAACTTGGCCTTCCTGGCTTGTTTGCCTCTGGAAGTCCAGCCCCTCTCTCCCCCTACCTTGCGAGTCTGAGAGGGGACAGGGAGGCCCAGTGTTTCTTACAAGCAGTTGAGTGCTCAGTTCTCTGCCCTTGTCATTAGCCATTAAAGCCACCAGGGGGCAGCAAGCCCCCATCCTTCCCTAGATCCGTAAGTCATCGAGTTGTTATTTGAAGCTTTCGTTTTACTCAGGTGCTCCCCAAAGGCTTAATATGCTATTTAAGAATGAGAGAGCTTTTTCTCAACTCAGTTTACTATTGAACTGTGTCTGTAAAAGTGGCTGATATGGTAAATTTAATGTTCTGTTCTGTTTTGGGGAAATGGCAGCTTAGCCTGTGAGTCTGCACCTGAGCCCATCTTCACTTCTGGCTGTGGCACAGCGGGGACGAAACCCCGCTGGCCAGACAAAGGCTTTCGTCTGAGCTTTCAATGGATCGAGTTGATATGAATGGACCTAGGGCTCGAGGGTGGGGCCCTTCTTAAGGGGGTGAGTGGGGTGGGGGAGGGGAGAGACTTTGTCAGTCTTCTCCAAGGTGTAGCCCCTGGCCACACGCCCTTGGTGGGCAGGGCCCTCACTGCCAGGTTTCCTTCAGCCCCTTCACAAGGCTGAGCAGAGGGCGGCCCCTCAAAGCCTGGTGCTCCCCACACACAGCTAGCTCCTCCTTCTGCGGGGTCTCAGGAAGGCTCCGCACCACCTGGGACATTTCAAAGACCAATCTCGGTGTGAGAGTGTGCGCTCAATACATCACTCAATTCATCGCATGGTGGTCGGGCCTCTGCATCCCAATGACAAGTCTCCTCCCACGGGTAAACCCAAGGACACGACGCTAAACGAAAAAAGCCCGTCCCACCCAAAAGGACAAACACTGTCCGAGTCTCGCAGTAGGAAGTATCGAAAGTCACTAAAATCATACAGACAGAAAGTAGACGGGGTTACCAGGGGTGGGCGTGAGGGGTGGAGGGGGAATTAGTGTCTAAGGGGTGCAAAGACCCCGGTGGCGAGGTGGACGAGCGGACGAGCTCTGGACAGCTTTGCACAACCGCGTGAGTGTACGCGACACTACTGAACCGTGTCCTTAGAAGTCGCTAATATGGTAAATTTAACGTTATATATATATATTTTTTTTTACCATAATAAAATAAAATTCGAAGAGTCTTGCTCAGTGTTCCACTTCCTCGTCACAGGAAGCTGCTGGACACTCGTGTCCCCACCAGAGGGCGGTGGTCCGACCCGCTGTTTGAAAGCATTAGAGTTTCCAGCGCTGAGTCTGAGGGGTTTCTCAGGCCGGGCTTTGGGGTGTCTTCCTGGAAAGACGCGGTAAGGCTGCTTCGGGGCACACACACGGAGGTGAGTGCCGCTGAGAGCCCTGTCGCCTTCGTGTTCCCAGCTCGGCGCTGGGGAAGGGTGTGGGCTGTGCCGAGAGGGGTGGCAGAGCCCGGTGGCCTCGCTCGAGGCCCCTGCAGGTGCCTCTGCTTCTGTCCTCAGCACCAAGAAGCCGCCGCCGCGGCCTCCGGGCCCTGCACACGGCCGTAGTCTCTAGGGACCCTTCCGAAGCTCGCCTGGGGGCCACACCGTCCCGCCCTCCCTCCTTTCTGTGGCTGCGTGGTTTGGCGAACCCCAGGAAAGTGTGCGCCCCGCCCTGCCCCCAGCCCAGCCGCCCTTGAGGTTCGCCCTGTGACCTGCACTAACTCTGAAGTCCCCTCTGGCTGTATTTGGACCTCCATCATCATCACATCATCATCATCATATCATCATCATCATCATCATTATTATATTATTATTATTATTATTATTATATTATTATTCGGTTTCAGGTACAACTACTTTGGTTAGACATTTACACAGTTCACCACGCACCCGGCTCTGCGCACAGCCAGGAATTAAGGAACAGAAGGAACGAGCGCAAGGCAGACAGGCTCCAGGTCCAGGGGACGATCCGGCGAGTGGGGAGGGCAGCGGGCTGGGGTCTGGGAGCAAAAAGGGGTTGGGGGAGGACACATCGGCCGTGACACCCGTTCGCAGAAGCCTCTCCGTCTCGGAAACGCGATTTGCCAGAGTCCCCAGGCCCCGCCAGCCGTCGCGCCCCACCTTCCGGGCCTCGGGGCTCCCGCACCCACTTTCCGTTTGCCTGAGGGAGACGAGCGGGCCTCCGCCCGGCGCAGCCATGGAGCAGGCGGGACAAAAAGCTTCTGGGACGGAGACCTGGGGGGGGGGGGACAGGACCAGGGTAGGTGCGCGCGCGCCGGGCTGGCAGGCGCCGCACCGCGGGGGCGCGCCCACCCTGGGGGGCTCTGGGAAGCTGCTCTCGTCCAGCACCCGCCTCCGCAGCCTCGGGCCCCGGGGCCCCACAGAGGCTTCGGGTTGGTCGGGGTGACCCCCAGGGCTGAGATGACGACCCCGGTGTGGGGGGCAGGGAGGGAGGGCATAGAAGGCGGGTGGGGGTCCACTCCCCAGGAAACCCGGGTTTTACGACTGTGCTGCCAGCAGTGCCCCCTAACCCTAGGACACTGACAGTTTGGACCCCAGTTTCCCGCATTTTCAAATATTTCCCAGCCTCCCGCAGTTGGGGCGCCGGTAACTGGGCAGGGGAGGCGGTCCAGGCTGCCAGGCAGTGTGTCTGACTTTGCCAGCTGGGCCGTCACCTGAGAACTCTCTCACCTCTTCCTGCGCGGCTGGGACGGCCCTCCGCGGGCCGGCTCTGAGGGTCTCTGACCCCTTTTCCCGTGGGAGGAATCCTGGTCACCCGAGGCTTGGCGTGGAAGCCTGAAGTCGTGTTCCCCTTGGGCTGTGTCCTCCGAGAAGGTGGAGGCTGCTTTGGGGTCTGGACTAGGGCTCTGGAGAGAAAGCTTTCCTGTTTGTTTGTTTGTTTGTTTGTTTTCTCTCTGTCGTTGGAGAGGGGTCTGGGAGACAATAGAGGGGGATGTGGGCTGGTGAAGGAGAACCGAGGAGGGGGGCGACCTGGTTTCTTTTTGTCCTTGAAAGTATTTTCTCTATGCATGGGAGGAAATGGGGCAGGTTGGGCAATGTTATGTATGCGGGGAAGGAGGGGGAAAGAGAAGAGGGGAGAGGGGGAGGGGGTAAGGAGGGAGGAAGGGAGGGAGGGGAGAGAGAGCCAGCTTAGAACTCTGATTCCATACTGTGTGCCAGGCTGAAGAAGTTTAGCAAATGCTCGTCAATTTAGCTGCACTGTGATGGGGAACCATGCAAACAATGGTGTTTACCTGGGAAAAAATTCCTGTCTTCCTCAGGACTGCTGGAACTCTCTGCTTATTTACCTCGCAGTGTGTTTTGTTTTGTTTTGTAATAAATGGACAAAACTATAGCATTTCATTGGCGTGGGATACACAATATGAATTCTCTTATCTCCCTCTGCACTTCTGAAACCTCTTTTTCTTTTTTCCCTCCCGCCTCCCTCCCCACTCATTTCACACCCTCTACTGAGCACAGGCTACCTGTCAGGGGCTCGGGACCCAGGCCCAGACAGGCACGGTCTCTGCTCTGATGGACTTCCGTGCTAAGGGCAGGGGAGAGAGAAATCAAAACGTCGACCGTGAATAATAGCGAGTAGAAACAGCGTTATGATGGCAATAGAGGCGAGGACATGGGGCTGAACCAAAGGGGGCCAGTCTCCAGGCTCGCGGAATTTACCAGTGAGTGGTGGGGAGACAACAAAGAGGGTGATGAGCGAGGAAATACACAACGTGGAACAGAGGGGGCTAGCTCTTCAATCGAGGATGACGAGGATGACGGAAGGCGGCCTCCTGTGCTCCAGGGACAGTATGGCACAGACCCTAAGGAAAGTGATCCTGCCTGCGTCTGGGGGAGGAATGTTCTAGCTCAGATGAATAACCAGCACTCAGCCCCCAGGATGCATGTTTGGGGAACAGCAGGGAGGCTGAGGCAACGCAAGGGATGAGGTCGGAGGGGCAGCCGGGCCCGGGTTGGCTAAGGGCTTACAACACTATAACGCCTTTGTCACCCCCTTCGAGTGGGTGGGAAGACACTGAGGTGACTTTGGACTAAGGGGATATTACCCATCTCTTGTTGGGCGATCGCCTCTCTGGAAGCAGGTTGGAAGTGGGGAGACCCGTGATACCGCTGTTGCAGAAGTTCAGAAAGAGCCGATGGTCAGTTCCATCTGGACAAATCAGGAAAGGTTGGCTTGACGTAGAGGTGGCACTTGAGACAAGGGGTGAAGAGTGGAGAGGAATGTTCCAGGCGGACAGGAGTTGAGGAGAGGAGCACAGGGAAGGGCATGTGGGACATTCTGAGGAACTGGAGATGAGGTGGCAGAGATGAGCTGGGCGTCCCTGATGGTGAGACACGCCCACCGTCACAGGCCAGGCGTTCCTCGCAAGCCCACGTGAACATTGACAAAAATGTCATTGGGCCAAGAAGTAAATTTCGATCCACAACAAATATTTGGTACAGATGTCCTCAGACCAGGGTGCAATGACATTAGAAATAAATAAAAAGGCAGCCAGTCTCCCAACGTGTTTTTAAATTTCATAATCATGTCTCTCAATTTATGGATCGAAAAGAAATCACTGAAATTAGAACGTACTTAAAACTGATCAGCAGAAAGATTTGTTTTTTCCTTACTCTTTTGGAAGACAACGCTACAAAGATGTCAGTTCTTTTCCAACTAAGCTATAAATTCAAAATTCCAACACGATTTCCTCCAGAGAATGCCAAAAGCCCTCTAGAAGATTAAAAAGCCAAGAATAGCGAGACAGTTTTGAGTAATGGCAAGGTAATAGGACCTGCTCCATCGGGTAGTTAAGACCAGGGGACACTGTTTAAAGTCACACCGATAGATCATATCAGTTTCATACTGAAGGCTTTCCGGTTCAGGGATAGGTTAAGAGTTCGATGGACATGACAGGGAACTTGGGGACAAGCTCAGAAGCATATGGGCGCCTGGTATGTGGCAGAGTCATCAGAGAAAGGACAGTGGTGGGAACCTCGGCTTCTGTGCGGGTTCTGACTCAGAGAGGAATGCTCCTTTGCCATGAATGAGCGTCTCAACTTGCATGTTTCCACGCACCTGTCTCCTGTGAAGGTGCGGTTCTGATCCGGAGGGTCCGGGTTGGGGCCTGGGAGCCTGCATTTTACACCAGCTGTTGGCAATATCGCTAAGCCGTGAGTCACACTTTGAGTAGCGACAGCTCAAATTGTAAGAATATCAATTTGAGCTGTCGCTACTTTGTTAAATAACAAAGTAGTGGTCTCAGCTCGGCGATGTCCTCAGGGACCCTCACATCCTTCTGCTCTGCCAGGGCTTCAGCTTGGCGGCACATGCTGACTCTTTGTTTTCCTATTGGTCACCTCATGGCCCCAGGATGTCAACCGCAATTCCAGACACCACATTGGAATGCCGTGCACTAAGAAGGGGCAAGGGGCGACGACAGGAGGGTCCGCCCTTGTCATCGAGAAAACGGCAGTGTTTGCAAGAGGCCCAAGTGAATGGGCTGCCATCTCGGCTGTCATCAGCTAGAGCCGGGTCACATGGACACCTACTTGGCCACGTGGACACCCCTAGTTGGAAGGGAAGCGGGCAGAGTGTATCGGTTCCCTTTTGCTGGGGTAACACAGCAGCCCAAACTTAGTGGCCACATAACCACAAGGTTCTTATTTGCAGTTCTGGAGGCCAGAAGGCCTGAAATCAAGGTGCAGGGCAGGACTGCGCTCCTTCTGGGGGTCTGTGGGAGGACGCGTTTTCTTGCCTTTTCCTGCTTCTGGCATCCGCCTGCCTTCCCCTTGGCTCCTGGCCCCTTCCTCCGTCCTCAGCGCTGGCAGGGAGCCTTTGCAAACCTCTCTCGAGCTCTGACCTCTGCTTCCTTTCTCACACCTCCTTTTCCTCACCCTGACGTTTCTGCCCCTCTCATTGGGCCCCTGGATGAGCCATGATCCTCCACCCCCCCCAGGCTCCTAATGACATTGGCAAGATCCCTTTTACACGTATGGTAAGGTGGTCACAGATTCTGGGATTAGCACACGGGCGTTGGCGTGGGGGGTGGTCACCACAGTGTCATAGAGAGTGGAGAATCCTCCCAGGGGGTGATGAGTGTAGACAGAGGGGCTGTCGCTTTAGCCAATCCACGGTGTCCGACATTTTACCGGCACAAGCTTATTTCCCAGGGAAGAGCACAGAGAGGGTCCTGGCAAACAGGGCTGCTCGTCACAGTCAGGTCTGAGTCTAGGACTTGGTTCGCCTAAATCCTCGGGGGGAAACGTGGGTCAGAAAGAGAACGCACTTTCTTGCTCTTCCCTCGTTCACTCCGCGCGTGAGCCGACCCCAACGGGCTGTTTTCTGTCCCCGCAGAACCAGCCAGCGTCCCACGCCTGCAGGGCACGTCGCCGGGCAGGGCTGGGCCCCCGGGGAACTGAGGCTGCTTCTCCTGGGGAAACGTGGAGCGGAAAAAGTGCCACTGGACACGATTCTGGGCAAAGCTGTGTTCCCGTGCAGAGGGCAGGATGTGAAGGAGACGTGCGGGAGGGAGAGCGTCCATGCGCCATGGGGGCAGGTCGTGGTCATCGACACCCCCGACAAGCGCCGGCAGTCTGACAGTGCCTGGAGCTGTCCGCTCCCAGCCTCCATGCCCTCCTCCTGGTGGTTCCCGTCGGCTACTATGGGGCAGAGGACAGAGCAACGGTCAAGGGCATCCAGGAGGTGTTGGGAGCTGCAGCCGGGAGGCACACCCTCGTCATCTTCACCTGGCGGGATGAGTCGCAACACGAGTCCATACAAGACTACATGGAAAGCAGCGAGGCTCTTCGAGAGCTGCGAGCAGTCTGTGGAAACCGGTAAGTGCTCTGAGCAACGAGGCAGGCGGGAGGAGCGGCTCGACCAGGTGAGGGAGCTGCGCCACAAGGTCAAGAGTATGGTGGATGAGAACCGAGAAGGGTATCACGTGCCCTCCCAGGTGAGCGTCCGCGTTCAGGTCTCCAAGGGTCCTTGTGTGGGGCAGAGCGGGAAGCAGATGGGCTCAGACAAGCGGAAGGGTTCGTGCGCTTCGTGTGAGGGGCTACTTATCCATCGTCCAGGAAGAGGAGGCTCCGGACGGTAGGTTCCTTCAAATATTCCCCTTTGGACTTCACCGGGAAATCAATGGATCCATTTCAGTCTGTGTCTAACTTTACCCTCCTAGTTTTGGATACACAAGTGACTCATTAGTCTCCGCCTCTCCTTGGCGTCAATGAAACTTTCAATTGTCCAATGCGAGGTCCTGGGAGAGAGGGGATCGAAGGTGTCAGGGGTTTGGGGTAAGACCAGGTCAGGAAGTACGGGGAAACTTTCCTTGGCTGACATGGAGATTTAACAAAGATGAGGCGAAAATAAAGTATAAGAAGCGTCTAAGAACAGCAGATTCATCAAGGTTATGTATGATCGTTTTCACTTTCTCTGTCCTTCCATGACAATTTAAATGTTGGGAGCGAGTATGAGGCTTCACCGGGCAGGTCAAGAGGCCATCAGTTGCATAACTCTCCATCCTCTGCCATCTGCTGTTGCTCACCTGGGTGGGGCAGGTTCCCAAACTGACTGGATTCCTCCTCCATCTGTACACGAGGTGTGCAGCGAGGGAGGGAGACGTGGGGCAGGACGTGAAGAGCCTAATTCCCGATCTCCTCTCCTCCCCTGTCCCTCAAATGCACATCACAGGCGTCGCTGGGGTGATTTTCTTCCGAGGAGTCCACATGCTCTCCTCGAGCCTCTCAATTTTCTCCATGAATAGCAGAAACTCTGGGAGAATCTGGAAGAAGTAAAGTTAGAGAGAGCTTCAGGAAAAATGCCTCAGGCAGCCTCTGGCGGGGCGGGGGGGGGGGTCTCTGTTAACTGTCAGCATGGGCAGGTCTAGGAAAGCCAACAAGGACCATGACCCTGGCCTTGATTGGACACATCCTAATCATCGATATATAATTACCCTGAATCATATACTTGCGCTACATCTCTCTACTTTGTGGAAGATGAGATTTTTTAGATCTGTGTGCATCATTTCCCCCCTTTATTTCCTAGGACTATGAGAATGAAGCTCCATCTCAGAAGGGGGATAATCCACGTGGTAAGATAATCTTTAAAAAAACTGTGAAGCTCATATTCGTGTTCTTTTGACTGCATCGCGCGTCAAAGCGAAGTGGAAAAAATATCTAGATAAATCGGAGCAAAAATGCACCCTGGGAAACCCTGGAACCTAGCTCAGAGCGGTGCCTACAGCCTGTCTCCCAGGGAACTCCAACACTTGTGAGTAGGTGTGGCACCAGCAAAGTCCCAGACACGGTGTGGGTGTCCCTTGACTTTCCCTGAAATATTACGGAGCTAAAGTGGCCTCCCACACTTCTCCCCTGACTCAGCCCCTTCTTCCTGGCTCTGGACCCAGTGCCCCAATTTTTGACCCCTATTGGGAAGGCACTAACTTGCAGAATTCAGTGACGGAGCTCAGTACCCACGTGGTGATTGCTGTTAATACATCCTGCCCTCTGCACACATCGGTACTTACAGATCACCTGGTTCTGTACAGTAGGTGCATTCTGGCCCACAGAGGGGCACGTGTGACTAAATCAACCGTCCCTTCATGGATGGACTTTTGGTGATTTCTGGGCCAGCTCTGTGCAAAAACTTGAATATTCAACAGTGAATAAGATAGATGAGATCTTTGTCCCCACAGGATTCCCCAAAAGAACTACTAAAATCTTAATAATGATAATTGCAGCGGACATTATGGGCTGGAAAATTAATCCAGTCATCCTCCTAGAATGTGATGTATAATCCTTGTACCAACCCTATAAAGGAGACATCATATCATTGCTCTCCTTGTACAGACGAGTAAACTTAGCCAGAAATATGTGAACTCAGGCAGCCGTAGGACTTAAAATTCTGTCACCGCCCTCCGGCCAAGACGAAACCAAGGTTAATTGACTTGTGGCCCCAAGAGAATAGCATGTCACAGGGAACCATGGGTGTCTCAGGACGAAGTGTTGGAAAGGACTTTTTACAGGATTGGGCTGGTGCGAGGTGGTTTTGGGGAACGTAGTAAACCCAAGGCAGTATGACAAGGACATGGTGTTGCTGGCATTTCTGCTGCTTTCTTCAAACGCCACGTTCGTTCTCCTCCCAGAAACTGTCTTCTGCAATTTCGCTCAAAGTTTCGTGCCTTTCCGGAGCCCGCGCGACCCGATCTCGTTCTCCCCGACCGGATAAGAGGGGTCTTGCGGGAAGGAGGTGACCTTTTAAGCGTCGTCCTCCCACGCACGGTATATGATGCTCAGGGCTCAGTGCTCAGCGCCAGTGCGAGGTCGCTCTGGGCGTTGGTTTCCTTTTCTCTTCTTTGCAGCGGGTCGGCCCTCAGTCACGAGTCTCCCCGCTTTCTTCTGGCAGAGACCCTGAACCTCGTCCTCGTCGGGAGAAGCGGGACTGGGAAGTGTGCCCGCGGAACACCATTCTCGGGAGATCTGACTTCCTCTCTCTGCTGAGCGCACAGCCGGTCACCAAAGGCGTGCCAGGAAGGGAAGAGGACGGTGGATAACCAGGACGTGGTGGCCGTGGACACTCCTGGCCTCTGCCCGCATCCTGGCGCTGCAGGCCAAGAAGCCCAGCTGGAGGAGATCGAAGAGCCTGTGTCCCGCAGAAGGACAGGAGCACCATCCTGGTGCTGGTGCTCCAGCTGGGGCGGTTCACTCAGCAGGACGAAGCGGCGGTGGAGCTGCTGAAGACCGTCTTCAGGAAGGTCGTTCTGAAGTACACGATCCTGCCGTTCACCCGGAGGGAAGACCTGGCGGACCAGAGCATTGAAGAGTACGTCAGGAACACGGAGACCAGCGCTCTTAAGAAGATAGTTAAAGAGTGTGAGGAGAGAGTTTGCGCTTTCAATAACAAAGAAACTGGCCAAGCTAGGGAAGGCCAGGCAAAGGCACTTCTGGGAATGGCCAATGAGCTGATACGCAGGTGCGGGGGGCAAGGATATTCCCAGGAGCATGGGACTCACAAGAGGCCAGCAAATTTGACGATATGGTAAGGTATTTTAAAAACGAAGGCTCCTAAAATGCCTAAGTTCTCTCCCATTTAGAAAAAGCTTCAGATCGCATTGTGGGCGCCTCGCAGGGCGGGTGGGATGGATGGGGGTGTCGAGAAGTGAATGCACCTTGTAGAGCTTCCGCTACTTGTAGCTGAATAGAATGTCAGGCCGGGGCAGGTAGTAGGGGATCAGAAAGGAGGAAGCAGACATAATAAGGTGGTCTGCCGGCCCCTGAGCTGGCCCCACTGCACACAGTGGTGGCACTTTTTAGTCCTCCCTTCGTTTCGAGTCTGAATGCAAGTGGGCCTCAGCCAACCCTGCTTCGCTGCCCCTGAGGAAATGAACGTGACTCTGTGAGTCGGCAAAAGATTTTCTTGCTAACCATCACCGTGAAATAGACTAGACCAAACCCAGGAGCTCAGGAAAACGGCCACGAGCAGACGGCCTTGCAGAGTTCTGCAATGCTCAGGCAATCCTCGCTTTCTCCTAGAAAGGGTTATTGAAAACTCCTCCACACTTTCCTTGGTCTCGCTTTTCTTTTTTAATCCTAGAGATTAGGATTAGGTAAAACTCAGAGGACTCAGATCATAGCGGCTTCCACGCATTAGAGGCTTAAAGTGTCTGGCGCCCAAATGTCCGGGAGCAGGTCGTCTCTGAGGCCCGTGCGGCTCTGACGATCCAGCTTCCCCTGAAATTGAAAAGCCGCCTGATGTGGGTGCTGCATGAGATGAGAATGACAAGAGCGGCACCTAGTCCGTGCAAGGCCAGACGTCCTCAAGGTGAACTGCTTTACAGATGCATCGCGGACAGGATCGGCGGCGTCGGCCTTTGACCTTTGACCGTGTCAGGCTGCTTTCAGGGGAGACCCGTCTGTCAGAGCGTGAGCTGTCGCCGTTGATACTTCCATACGCTACGTCACCGTTCGTGTTACCCATTCGGGAAGACGTGGGTGTACCTACATTCGATTGCATGAAGTAAGAAAGATGAATTACGTTATGAGTTTACGTCCCCCGGGTTCCCGTTTTCCTGACTTGGGGGAGGAATGTGCCTCCACGGAGGGGCCGTGTGTACGTACCTCGACTCTGGTGAGGTTTTTGTCTCTTCGGCGCCTGATGACCCTAAGCCTGGGTGACAGCCTCTTTAGTAGACCTCCACCAGCTCGGGCTTCTCCCGCGCTGGGCATTTCACTCGAGCGATGACAAATAAACGCCTCTGGGATTGGAGCCAGCACGGGATGGGGGAGGGAGGTAAGACGGCCCAGGAGGCGTGCGTACCTCTCCCCAGAGCTTCCTTCTGTTCAAAGGCAGGAAGACCCTGCTACCCGTGGTCGAGCAGGGGATGGGAGCTGACCGGGGTCGGGGATGTGAAGGCATCTTCTCTCAGGGAGACCTGCCGCTCTCCTTGAGGATGACTCCTTGGGAACGGGGGTGGGAGGAGGGGGCGACGTCAGCTCCTCCTGGGAAACACTTGCTGAAAAAGAGGCGTGCAGAGGTTTATTGGGGGTGGGGATGGAGTAATGTCTGTTCCAGACAAATGGAGGAAGCTGACCTGGGCAGAGAAAGCCTCAGATCTCACCGCAGGTCTGACTTTTGCAAAAGGAGGAGGAGGAAGCTGGGTTGGATGAGGAGGCCCCAGATCTGACAAAGCCTGGGCCAACTCGGTGGGGAGTCCTGGGGCACAGCCTGACCAACAGCCACATCCTGCAGTGGGCAGACACTGGTGGCCCCCCACCCCCCAGAACAAAGGTGGTCACAACTGTCACAGCTGGAGGCTCTCAGCTGACTGCTCCCAATGCCAGATTTTGGTTTCTTCTTCTTTTTTTAATGTGAGAAAGACACAACAACTACTCAGAGCGACTCAAGAAGAAATAAAATCTGAACATACCTAGAACAAATAAAGAGATGAAATTAGTAATTTAACACCACTACCCAAAGAGAAGCTTAGGACCAGATGGCTTTACCCGTGAATTCTACTAACCATTTGAAAAGGAATTAACACCAGTCCTTGGCAAATACTTGCCAAAAAAAAAAAAAAAAAAAAAAAGGAGGGGAAGTACTTCATAATTCATTCTGAGGTCAGTATAATCCAAAAATGTTACAAGAAAAGAAAACTTTGGACCCATATCCTTTATGAATATACACATAAATCCTCAAAGAAATACAAAATCAAAATACAGCACTCATAAGCAGAAGTACATACCATAAGAAGTATGCACCAGATGTAAGTATATCTGGGATTTACCCCAGAAATGCAGGGTTGTTTCAAAATACAAATATCAATCAATGCACTACATCATATTAATAGAACAAAAGACAAATCACATGGTCATCTCAAAAGATGCAGAAAAAAAATGTTTGATAAAACCCAACACCCATGTATGCTGAAAATGCCTGATAAACGAAGAAATAGAATTGTGATGTTCTTCAGCTTATTTTTTTAATGCTTTTCAACTGTCCTCACACGTTCCAGACTCCTGGGTATTTTAAGCAAAGCCCTCCGTATTGTGGCATCCCTTTACCCGCTCATTTATCACTGACTCATACTCAAGGAGTTACACCCAAGGGTCCTGCCCTTCCACTCACATGGCTTCCTCCGGCAGCTGTCCCCACGTCTGACTGTTCCCCCGCCTCCCCCAGACATGCACATGTGCTGTGGATGATCGCTCCGATTCATCACTTAGGGTCAAGGATTAATCTTAAATCTCATGTTTTAAGGGAAGTTTTCTGCCCCAACCAAGGCTGACTTAACTGCTCTTCTATTATGCAGCCTTTCTCGTCCAGACTACAACTCTGAACGCCCAAAATGCAGTATTATCACTTAAAAAAAAACCCCAAAACGGGAAGTCATACACAATTATTTATATGCAGGTTTTCTTTCTTTCTTTTTTTTAGTTTCAGGAACTTTCCTGGAGAGTCTGCAGAGTGCAAGAGTCAGCACGTAGCCTTCCTCTTTCTTTTTGATCACTCTCTTCTCTTTGCTGTCCCTGTTTTTTTTAAAAAAATTGTAAGATGTTTTGTTTGTGTATATGAGGTCCTGTCCAGCTTTGGCCAAAAGAAAAAAACCCCCACCCAAACCCACCTTACTCCTCCGTCTCTCCACATCATATTGAAAGGTAGGACAAGTCACTTTAACGAACATTAAGAAATGTCCCACACATTCCGAATATTGGATAAATTCTAGTCGAACATCCAGTGTGGACCAAAGAACCCAAAGAGCTCAGGGTACTCCATCCGGGTTAACGAGAAGGTATATTTGTGCTTATTTCTGGTTTCAAAATGTGTTTTCTAAGAATATTTAAAAGACTCAACTCCAAGTCTTCCAGCTCCTGGGGGAGGGCTGTCTGTTTTTGACTTTTCCGCAGCTGGCTTGTGCTAGCTGTTGGCCGGTTGCCGCTTGTTACTTCAGATGTCTGGCCGCTTTGCCTCTTTTTTAGGTTCTTGGTTGTTCTCCATCCCCGCCCCCCCGCCCCGCCATCTCACGAGGCTGGTGGAGAAAAAGTGCACTGATGTGCTTCCTGTTTTTCAGCTTTTGCCTCATTCTCCCTTTGTGGTCAAGGGGGTTTGGTTGTATCTGAGGTTGGCTTATTATTTTGCACTTGAGGCTCTGGGGTGCAGCTTGAGGTCGGTGACTTGTTTGTTCCTTAGGGCTGGGATTCTACAGATCATTTCAGTGTGGGCTCCTCGTTGGGCACTTCACTTAGAAAACTGCTTGATAAGTTACCAAGTTCATTTGGCATACTACGTCCGAACATTTCTGCTAAGAAAGCAGCCATATTCCTGCGTTTGATGCCGTGTTAATCTTACGCAGGAAGAAACGAGTATAATGCAAAATCTTGTGCCCGTTCCTCTGTGTGTGCCAAATTTACTTAATTAAATTTATTGTGCCCCTTATTAACGCATAACCTGGTGACAGGTGTACTGGTATCATTGAGCTCCCCTTCGTCTGACCACCAAGTAACGTATGTATAATTAGAGGCCACTGTTCGGGAAATAAGTTTGCGTGTGGTTTTTGTTTTTTTTAAATACCCCACGCCTCCATTTGTCTCACATCTGCAATTGCATAGCAAGTAGCAACAAGCTTTGACAAGAGTTTAGCTACAAGTCCAAACTCATCATAAACAGAGTCATTTTGGGGTTGTTGCATGTCAGCACTTTCTTCATTTCTTGCAATGTAGAAGAATGGTTGTTATCCACAGCAGGAAACTATGGTTTGGTTGATACCTGTATTATTAGCAACTCGCCAGAAGCTGTTAGATACTGTGGCTCTGAATCTCTTTTGGCCGTAGACACTTTTTTGTGGCTAAAGTTTCACAATAGCCATCAAAGTAAGGTACACATTTACTCTAATGAAAGAAGGTGCACCCTATTTAAATCCCACCTGATGGTGGTGTAAGATCCTTTTAATGTGCCGTTGAGTTCAGTTTGCTAATATTTTGTTGAGGATTTTTGCATCTATGCCTACTGGAGATATTGGCCTGTCGTTTTCTGGTAGCATCCTTGTCTGGTTTCGATGTCAGGGTTATTTGGTCTCATAAAACAGGTTTGGAAATCTTCCTTCCTCTTTGGTTTTTGGAAGAGTTTGAGCAGGAACGGTATTAATTCTTTTTAAAATGTTTGGTAGAATTCACCAATAAAACCATATAGTATAGATTTTACTTTGTTGGAAGAGTTTTGATTACAGTTTTAATTTCCTTACTCATTATCGGTCTGTTCAGATTTTCTGTTTCTTTAGAATTCAGTCTTGGTAGGTTGAAGAAATTTTATCCATTTCATCTAGTTTATCCATGTGTTGGTATAACATTAAATTATTCATAGTAGTCTCTTAAGATCCTTTGTATTTCTGTGGTATCAATCTTAATATCTCCTCTTTCATTTCTGATTTTGAGTCTTCTCTCTGTTTTTAAAATTAGCCTAGCTAAAGTTTTATCGATTTTGTTTATCTTTTCAAAAAACCAGCTCTCTGTTTTGTTGATCTTTTCCATTGTTTTTCTGATCTCTATTTCTGCTCTGCTCTTTGTTTTTTCCTTCCTCTGCTAAGTTTGGGTGCTTTTTTCTTTCTTTCTTTCTTGATTCCTTGAATTGTCAAGTTAAGTTGTTATTTGAGATCTTTCTTCTTTCTTAATGTAAGCATTCATTGCTACAACCGTCGCTCTTAAAATTACCTTTACTGCATCCCATACGTTTTTGTATGTTGTGTTTCTATTGTTTGTTTCAAAATCTTTTTATATTTCCCTTTGACATCTTCGTGGCTCATTGTTTAATTTCCAAGATTTTGTGAATTTTTCAGTTTTCCTCCTGTCACTAATTTCTCAAGTTTCATACTGTTGTGGTCAGAAGACACAACTGGTGTTGTTTCAATATTTTAAAATTTGCTAAGACTCCTTTCATGTTCGTGTGTGTGTGTGTGTGTGTGTGTGTGTGTGTGTAGTTTGCAGACATTGAACAGTAGGCTGCACAGAATTGATCCATACAGTCGGTCAGGTGTGTGGAAAATGAAAGGGGATGACAACTGGAGTCTCCACAAAGCAACGAGAAACCAGAAATCTTAAATAACTGGATAAATACAGAAGATTCTTTTTATCATTTACAAATTTCTTCAAAGAACAATTGACTCTTGAAAGCAAAATCGTAACACTATATCGCTGACTTTATATTTTATGCAAATGTAAAATGTATAACATCAATAATGCAGAAGATGGGAGGAAGTACTAGTGTAATGTTGTAAGGATCCTCCAGTATATGTAAAGTGATATTTAGTCACTGAAGACAGAATGTGATAAGTTAAAGGGGCATATTGTAAATTGTAGAGCAACCACTAAGAAAATGAGAGGAGATACAGCTAAAAAAGCAATAGTGGAAATAAAACAGAATTTTAAAAATTCACCAAAAATGCAGAAAAAGGAAGAACAGACAAAACAAAGAGAACCACATAGCAAGGTCATGAATTTGAACACAATCATATCGATTGTGTGCTCTAAGCGCTCCAATTGTGAGATAATCAGATTGGATAAAAAAAAAAGCAAGACCCAACCGTATGCTATCTAAAGGAAATCCCACTTTCAATATAAAGAGATGGATGGGTTAAAGGAGAAGAACCGAAAAAGATGAAAAAGATTCACCGTGTGGACTAAGTATAAGAAACCCACAGTGGCTGCATTAACATCAGACAAAGCAGGCTTTAGAAGGGTGCCATCTCTACTCCAGGGATAAAGAAAGATCTTTTGTCATGATAAATAAGTCAGTTCATCAACGAGACTCAAGGACATTGAATGTGCATAAGCCTCCTAAGTGACTGAGCTTCAAAACAAACAAGATGACTTCGAAGCTTAAGAAGTGAAAGCTGTCTACCTCGGGCCTGGTTAGTACTTGGATGGGAGACCATCTAGGAAGCCCAGGTGCTGTGGGCATAAAAAAAAAAAAAAAAAAAAAAAAAAAGGAGTGAAATCTCTCACAAACGAACGGAGAAATTGACAAATCCGCATGCAAAGTTGGGTATTTCGATACCACTTTCTCAGGACTGTATTATATTATTTTCTTTTTTTGCCCTAAATTGAGCACAGACAAGGGAAGAGAAACCGTTTCATCATTATTCAGATTTCGTCCCTCAGATTAACTCTGACTTGCAGTTTCGTTTCCACGTCTCCCGTCGTCTTATCTGAAGAGGTCCTTGGAGGGACCAAAAGCACCTGAGCTCTGAGACTGAGATGATGGCTCCGGGTCCTGTGCGGTGGGGGGCTCGGCGTGTGCCCCATTTCCTCACTCCTGTTTCCAAGAGAGCTGGAGTCCCTGACGGCACTCTGAGTGGACGGAGGAGGATGCTGTGCATGGGGGCTGCGGGGAGGGGACCTGTGCACTCCCAGGGTTCCATGATGCTGCTTCGCAGCACAGCCTGGAGATGTCTGCCCCACCAGGAGGCAATTGTCACCAAGAGGCTAAATGATGCCAGCTGTAGTTGGTCACGCCCACAGGGTTAGTTACGCCGTAACTGGTGGGCTGGCGCTAGCCACGCCAGGAGTGAGTCAGCAGTGGACCAGGGGACGGGTGTGTGGTGGGGGACATTATCCACACAGGATCACGTTCAACAGTATGGGAGATTGGCCTCAGCAATGGGTAGAAATACAGGGGAAATGGCCATTTACTGTTTACTTTTCCATCCTACAGTGACAGTGTCATGAGTATCTTCCAAGTCTAGAAAAGTCCCTTTCTAGACTTAGCATTCCACATGGAGGGCCATTAACGTGGCATTTTCTCAGATTCTGATGACCATTTAGGACAGCGATCCACAGTCTTTGAGGGACCAGGGACCGGTGCTCCTATGAGAACTTAACGCCTGATGACCTGAGGCCGAGCCAAGGCGGCGATGCTGGTGGCGGGGGTGGGGGGGGGTGGGGGGCAGGTGGTGGCTGCAGATGCAGATGAAGCTTCGCTGGCTCCTGCTGTGCGGCCCGGTTCCAAACAGGCCACAGACTGGTACTGGTCTGCTGGCAGCAAATGCCCTTAATTAATTTTCCTCCATCTTAGAATCCTGTGATTCCTTCACTCTTGAAGGATACTCTCTCTGGCCATAAAATTCTGGGTTGACAACTCTCCTGCCTCCCTTTTTTTTTTGCCCCAAATTGAAACATGTTGTGTCACAGCCTTTGGATCACTGCAGCGTCTGACGAACAACCTAGAGATGACCCTGTGCCACCTGTGGAGGTGGGGCGTGCTGTCCCTCTGGTCAGGAGTGTGGGTTTCCGGGCTCTTCCGAGTCTGTCCTTGTGCATCAGCTGCTCTGGTGCTGGAATGTCGCTCACCTCCACAGTGGACCTCAGCTTGTATTTTGTTTGTTTGTTTGTTTTTTGTTTTGTTTGTTAGCAGCTGGCCCTCCAGAACCAATATCCCCAAGTCACTACTGCCGCCGCTTCTGTGCTTCCATGGGGGTGGCCCACCTCGCCCTTACTGCCCTGCTCACCTGCCTATGGACCGCCCGCTGTCTCCTCTTCCTGAATGGCACCAACATGAGTTATTGTGTGTTGCCAGGGCGAGGAGAGGGAATCACGACGTGGAGGTGTATTAGTTTTCCAGGCTGCCGTGACAAGAGTACCACTAACTGGGTGGCTTATACTAACAGAAATTTATTTTCTTGTAGTCCTGGAAGCTGGAGGTCCAAAATCAAGGGTGTGGGCAGGCTGTGCTGCTCTTTCTGAAGACCGTAGAGAAGGGTCCTTCCTTGCCTCTCCCAGCTTCTGGTGGCCTCAGGGAGTCCTCGGCTGGTGGCAGCATCACGCCACCCTCTGCTCCGTCTTCACATGACTGTCCTCCCTCTGAGTCTGTCTGTCCAAATGTCCCTCTTCTGATGACACCAGTCAGAAAGGATTAAGGCCCACCCTAATGGCCTTATGTGAACAAATCTTGCAAAGGCCTTATTTCTGAATAAGATCACATTCATAGGAACTGTGATTTAGGACTTCAATGTATGTTTTGGGAGAACACAATTAAACGCATAAAAGGGGAGAAAAGCTTAAAAGTGAAGCTGAAAACAAACGATGAGAGGTACAGGAAATTAAAGCTTTGTGCGTCTTAAGGATGCGCTCATGAGCCCAGTTGCTGAACATTTCATGTAAATGGAGTCACACTTTTATGGGGTCTTTCATGCCTGGCATCTTTCACTTAGCATAATGCTTTCAAGTTTCGTTCATGTCTTGCCATGCATCCGTGCGCCATTCCTTTTTATGGCTAAATAATATTCCATCACGTGGCTATACCATGTTTGGTTTACCCCTTCATCAGTTGATGTACATATGGGTTGATTCCACTTTTTCAGCCATTGTGAACAATGCGCGTTACCATTCATGTAGGAGTCTCGTATGTATATGTTTTCATTTCTCTTGGATATATGCTTAGGAGTGGAATTACTGAGTCACATGGTAACTCTCTGTTTAACTTTTTGAGGAACTTCCAGATGCTTTTCCACAGTGTCTGCCCTATTTTGCATCCTCACTTGCAATGAATATAATCAATTCTTCCACATCCTCACCAGTATTTATTATCTTTTCTTTCTGTTTCTTTAGTTATAACCATCCCAGTAAGTATGAAGTGGTGCCTTATTTTGGTTTTGATTTGCATTTCCTTAATGACTAATGATGCCAATCACCTTTTCATGTGTTTATTTGTGTATATCTTGTGTATATTCTTTGAAGAAATGTCTATTCATATCTTTTGCCCATTTAAAAATTGGGTTATTTGTCTTTTTATTGTGGAGTTGTAAGAAATCTTCATGTATTCTGCATACTAGATCTTTATCAGATGTTTAATTTGCAAATGTTTTCTTATATTCTGTGGGCTGTCTTTTCACTTTTTTGGTGGTGTCCTTTAATGGACAAAAGTTTTAAATGTTGATGAAATCCAGTTGATCTCTCTTTCTTTGGTTGCTTGTGACTTTGGTGTCACATATTAGAAACTATTGCCTAATCCATAGTCATAAAGATTTACACCTGTTTTAAGAGTTTTATAATTTTCACTCATGTTTACTTGTTTGATTCATTGTGTATACGAACATCTGTATATAGTGTGAGATACGGCTCCAAATTTATCATTTTCCACGTGGACCGTCAATTGTCTCAACACCGTATATTTGTTTTTAGCCACTGGTTTGTTTTATCCATTAGATATTTTTCATGGCATCCTTTTTCCTTTTACAACTAGGCCACACACGTACAGGTGGCCCCTAAACACTGCCCACACAGGTGTCCTGCATCTCAGCCTCAGAGGGTGGGAGTGTGCCTGCCCTCTGGCATTTCTGGGGCTCTTTCTCACATTCCTAGCAGCTCGATCACTGTCCCTTGGGTCCACTCTGTGCTCCATTCCTCCCCAACTAAAGAGCAAGAATCGAATGTTTCTCACTGTGTCATGGGTTAAAACATTTCATTGCTCACACCAGACACGTGGCTGTTCTCTATTCAGATCTGCTTTCACCAGGGACCGTCCCCTTCCTCAGCAGAGTGACAATGGCAGAGTCATCCTGTTTGTTCACCCCAGAAGTGTCTTGAAAAGTGAACCAGACCAAATTCAAGATGCCCAGTTGGTGCCTCTGCTGGGAGCTGTACACAGCCCTCACACCACAACTGAAATTCAAGTCTCAGCGTTTTGCATTGGGTTCCCATCAGTGTTTGTGATGGTTTCGTGCAGACGGAGCTTGTGGGCCTCTTGCTCCCACACGTGCTCGGTGGCTGTAGGTCCTTTTCCACTTGTGTGTGTCTCGTTGGTGATCTGAGGTCATCAGTAACCTGGGAATCCTGGCTGTGAAGGCAACGGGCAGAGGAAAGAGCAGGGAAAAGGTCTGGGATTACACAGTAGAATCAGAGATGCACTTGAGTTCATGGGTGAGGGTGGAGGTGCCTGGACAGAGCAAGTGTGGGTGCAGAGACAGGACAACGACAGGCTGATGGCTCATTTGACCTGGACCATAGAGCTGGCTCCTCCAGACCTGCCTGGGACAGAGGGCAGGACTACTCCACCCCTGTATCACCAGCTCTCAGCCCACAAAGGCCCCTTTGCCATTTATTTTGAGATGGAAACTGAATTTCCAAAGCTCTGAATTTTTTTGATTCATCCCTGCATCGAAAAGCATATCCTCACCCTGTGAGTGTGAGTCAGCCAGTGAGAAAACTCTTCTTTCGAAGCAGACTTCTGCAGGGGCTGGGTGGATGCTAGGGACTCAAGTCTCTGCTTATAGTTTCCTTGGACTTGTAGAAGCGTCTGCATTCAAGCTGCTGTAGGGTCTGGATGGGGACACAGGGAGAGATGTCCCCTTCTGGGAGCGATGGATGGTACTTCGGTGTGTTCTCTTCTTACGAGAGTACACGCCAATGTGTGTATGTGTCTGTCTCGCTTGGGTGTGTGGATTTTGCAGATGGGCTTTGGAATAACAGCAGTGTCTCTGTTCAATGGGCACATAAGGCAGATAAACAAACATCCATAAGTATTAACTTCCTTTAGCAGGGTGCGATTATCCAGCATATTTTATTCATTCAATTCAGGTTAATTCAAACAAACAGGTATGGACTGAAGCTCTGAGTTGGCTCTCGCCCTTGTTCCCCTGGGGAGACCAGGAAGGAGTGGACAAATGCTCCTCATCTGCTTTCAGGAGTGAAGACAATTCAGTGACAGGGAAGGGCGGCCTGAGGTCGGTGGGAAACGGGCGAAAGGGAAAACAGTTGTTGGGCCTCAGTAAGGGGAGAACTAAGGGAGGGTGAGGTCACACGAGAAGGTATTGGGGGGCTGGACATGAGACCAGCAGGGATCTGTCCTTGGTAGATTATGGTCAGATGAGGGAGGCTAGGAGAGCCTGTCCCGGGAGCGCAGACACCAGGGATGAAGCCATTATCAGTTGATGAGGCCAAGTCCCAGTTACTGCCTGTCACTCTGGACTGCCCTGGTGAGCAGCAGGTAGAGTATGAACACAGCGCCCATACCGAAGACCACTCGCAGGTTCACCGCCGACATCCACTCGCCCAACCAGGCCAGCGCCCTGCGCCACGGCCGCCTCTGCTTCCGCACCCAGCCCGCCAGCGTCTCCGCCACCCGGTGCCGCCGCACCTCGGGGTCCGCGCCGGCCAGCTCCTGCGCCAGGTGGTACACGTGGTTGGAGAAGGGGGCGCCCTTGTGGTCCCACACCAGGCCCTCCACCAGCGCCCGCAGCTCCTGCACCTGCGCTTCCCGCGCCCCGCCCGCCGCGCGGTTGTCGAAGGCGCACGCGCGGCCCCCGCACTCGGCAACCAGCGCCCGCAGCGCGCGGTTGTCGGTGTCGCGCACGAAGTCCTGCAGCGAGGCGCCCGCCAGGTCCTCCTTGCGCGTGAAGAGCACGACGGTGCGCGCCACCACGCCGTCGCCGAACAGCGCCTTGAGCGCGCTCACGGCCTGCTGGTCCTGCGCAGTGAAGCGGCCCAGCGTGGTCACCAGCAGCACCGCGTGGGGCCCGGGCGCCGACAGCAGGTAGCAGCTGGTCCGCTCCTCGAACCGCGGGTCTGTGCTGTGGACTTGGGAGCTGAAAAGGTCCGGCGTGTCCAGGACTTCCACGTGCCACGGGCCCCACCTGCAGCTCCCCACCTCGCAGGCTCTGGTCACCGAGGTGGCGCCCAGCCTGGAGAGGAAGCGCTTCTGGCCCAGGATGCTGTTCCCGGTGGCGCTCTTCCCGGCGCCCGTCTTCCCCGCCAGGATGAGCCGCAGCCTGGCCTCCGGCGCGGTGTCTTCGGAACCTGGAGGACAAGCGATTCGTCAGCTCCAAACCGTACAGCTCGTGTCCTGGCTGCCTGGACCCCCGGATGCCCTTGGAACAAGGCAGCGCCCTGGTGCCCCGGCTCTGCTCTTCCAACCCCACCCGCCCTCGGGTGGTCTGGCCTGGGCGGAGCTTTCTGGGGGTGGGCGGGGGATCGTCCCTCTGGTGTCTTGACGCTTGGGCTTCACCGCCAGCACCTGCAGACGCTCAGCACCTGGCGAGCCCTTCTGCAGAGGGCGCCCCTCCAAAATGCCAGACCGGACGCCAGCGGCCGTCACCCTGCTGGTGCACGCCGGGCAGGGCTGTGCCGTGTGCCGGCTCCGTGGCCTCTGCCACGCTGCTCCCAGATCCCATCCCCCGAGGAGGCGCGGGAGGGGCGGTGGGCCCGGTGTGAGGGGCCGTCCGGAGTCCCAGACGCCCTGGGTTGGACTCAGGGCCCCGCCATCGCCAGCCGCGCAGCCTTGGAAGTTGCTCAAATTAAGTGTTAAACCTTGGAGCAAAAACCGGCATTAAAGACGTGGAGTTGTTCCTCCCAGGGCTGTTGAGGGGATTAGATGACGTCATCTCTTTCCTTCTCCCTCCTCCGCCCGCTCCTCCCTCTTAACCCCGCTGCCTAATAAGAGGCCTGTTCAACCCTGCGCCCTGGTTCTGCGCATCTCCGCGGTGAGTCATGCTCCCTCTAGGGCATGATCTGATGCCCTCGACGCCCTCGTCTGCGGGGGTCAGAGTGCGCTCGAACCCTCATTTCACATTTCGGGGACAGAGGTGCAGGCTGGTCAAAGGCGCTGCCATCTCACAGCTGGGCAGGGGCAGAGATCCAGCTCAGAGGCACATGTCAGGCCCCCGCTCTTCCCCCAGGCAGCTGGGAGACACCTCTGGGGCTTGCGAGTCAGTCCCGAGTCCGCCTGTCCCCTCAGGACCGCGAGCTCACTGGGGGGGGGGGGAGGGGGGAGCGCAGTGCGAGGCTTGTCCTTACCGTAGGCGCTTTCTTCATCTCTTGCCAGCTTCCGACCTCCCATGCTCGCCTGAAAGAGTCCCAAGCACAGTTGGTCCTTTGTCATTGCTCGTTGCTTCACGCGAATCAATGGTATAAGTGCCGACGACGGGTCAGGCAAAGCGCACGGAGCTGGTGACGCCACAGTGAGGACGTCACGGTCCCTGCTTCCCTGCACCCCGGAGCTGAGGGAAGAGCATCAGAGGGACCCGCCCCGGGTTGGGGAGACACCGCGAGAGCGCCCCGTGAGCTGAGTTGTGTCTATCCGGGGACCCAGATGCAGAGGGCAGAGGGCGACTAACTGGATGTGGGGAGCAGCGTTAGATGACCGTTTCTCTCCAGCCTCATGGCAACGGCCCCCTCGCTCTCTGCCCCTCCCCCGAGCGGCTGTGGGGGCCTCTTGTCCCCCAGCCTGGCACTCTCCGCCCGTGACCCTCCACCTCTCCCCCGCTCTGAGACCCGTGTGTGCTGCACCGGTCCGTTCCCTTCGTGTCCAGTTCTCCCTCTTCCTGTCGTCTGCCCGCTCACCGCAGGTGACGCCTGTTCTCCCCCCTGCAGCCACACAAGCAAAAGCAGAGGGAGAGGCTGGCCGAAGCCCTGGTCTCTGGCCAAAGGGCTTAGACGACAGGCTTCCTGGTCCCCAGTCCGAAGGCCTTCGCTGCAGCCCCCGCCCCCCCATCCCTTCATGCCAAAGTCAAGTGCAGCCCCGGGCCTTTGAGATGGCGCTGTGTGCAGAAGCCAGCACACTCCCGGGACTGACAGTACAGCCCAACGCACAGACAGCCCCAGACTCAGAGCGAAGAACAAGAATTTGGCTGGAGCAGGAGGCAGCGTCCAGGATGGAGCTGAGGAAGCACTGGGGACGCGCGGGGCCCTTGGTGGGCCCTTTAGAACTTCCCACAGAGTTTGCAGGGTTTGAAGTCCTTTTTAGTTCCTAAGAGCTGGGGTCCGGCTTTACAGCAGGCGCACAGTACTGAAAAATGGGGCGGTCTTAAACTCCCAAGCGCCCGAGTTTATTCACCTAGTCCAGCACGTTCTGAACCTGCTTCCTCTGAGAATTAATTATGTTGGGGATTCTTTAAAATCTTCTTTCTTAGAGATTCTGCTTCACATATGTGTTCTTTTAAAAAGTAACTAGGCCCCCTCCCCGCCCCACCCGTGATGCTGATGCGTACAGTCCATGATCAGAGTTTCTGGATCGGTTCTCTTGGCCCAAACACGCATCATCTAGAGGCGGTGAGGGCATCAAGGTGGCTCAGCGGCACACACAGCCCTAGGCGGCTGGGCTTGGCAGGCACACGTTTAAGGGCACAGGTAGGGCAAGGGTTTGCAGACCATACTTATGACCTTGCATGGCTCCTGCGAGACCCTCTAGTGGGCACTGTGGGCCCAGAGCAGAGTGGAGTGTGCTGGGCGGGTCAGCCCAGGGGCACCCGGCATTTTCACTTGGCGACTTGTTCTTGGGGTATGCTGGCAGTAAGACCTCGGAAATATCTTTGCTGGTGCCGACTATGCTTTGGGGAGTGTTTACTGCCTTCTGAAGTGTGTTTTGTTCCCTGCAGGAGCCCCAGCAAATGTATTAGGGGAGCAGTATAGGGGTGAACAGTCCATCCTACATGAGCATGTGAGCCTCAGGGGCTGGAGAGAATGCTGGAAAAGATGCCTACCGCTTGTTCCAGACTTACTGGGTGTGAAAGTCAGAACGTCCTTAAACACCTGAGAGCGCTAAGACTCTCTCCAGTCCTGCTCCCCTGCCTGGTGCCTAGGAGAACCAGAACCCAGGCGCTCACTCAGCAGGCTGCATCCAGGGGCTGAATTCTTCCCCGTCCTCACAGCTCCGACTCCGCGGCAGGGCTCCCTCCCCCCGCGGAGGCTCACCTTTCCTGCAGATTTGGAGAAAGGCTCTGATGTTGGCCCAAGACGCCCCCGGCCTGCTGCTTTCCCTTGGGTTGTGTGTGCAGCAGGTTGTCTGCTCCAACCCGCACCGGAAAGTGTCCACGCCTCTCGAACCTCAGAGTGCAGGAAACTCCCAGCGCTGACTTAAAGAGACAGAGGCACTGGCCAGTGAGGCCCTGGGGACGCGAAGTTTCTCTGGGAAGCCCACCCCGCTGCTCTGAACTACAGAGATGTTTTCAGAAGGTCCTTTGACCTGACGCTAATAGCTTGTCCCCAGCAGGGGCTAGAACCTCAGAGGAGAAGAGCATTTTTGGTTTCTGAGACCTGTTTTCACTTCTAGCCTTGATCACTAGTCCGAACTCCTTTCGCTTTTTAGGTGTTTTCCTATAAGACGGCCTCCTGAGAGTCTCTGTCCCCAGGACAGGAATCTGTCCAGGACTCCTTGACTGGTCTTCAGGATGGACGGTGCCACCAGTGTGGTCCTACGTGCCAGGAAGCCGCGTGCAGAGTCTCACCATTGTGTGAGACGGAGAAGGCTTTTCCAGCTAGTGAACAGAGGACAGCAGGGAGAGGATGGAGATTCCCATACAAGGCTTGGTCTGGCTAAGATGGGTCATTTGCGTGCACCTCCAGCTCCATTTCCAGGTTCTCCTTTCAGGAGTGACAGGAGGAAGGTGAATGAAAGAGCCACGCATGGTGTGCGGAGGCGAGGACAGGCCTGTGGCCTACGGACCCTGGGCCTGGTCAGGTCGTCAGCAACCTGTGCGATCTTGCCTAATCCAAACTCTCCGGAGTCGACTTTCCCTTGTGTAGGGAGGGGATTCACTTAATCTGATGCTTATGGGCTGGGGTCTGATTTTCGGGTCTGATTTTCGGGCGTTCTTACCAGCTCATTAGCTCCAGTGAAGAACTCAACTCCCCCTAAAGGCACCGAGGTTCCCCCCACAGCTTTGTTGAGACATAATTGACATATAGAACATTGTGTCTGTTGACAGTGTGCAGTTTGTTGACTTGATATATATTTGCAAAATGGTTACTTACCATCTCAGCTTAGCCAACATCTGCATCACGTCACATATTACAGTTTCTTTTTTCTCCTGAGAAGTTTAAGATCTACTCTCTTCGTTCTGTGACAACTTACAAGTATATGAGACAGTGTTATGAACTCTCATCACTTTGCTGCACATTAGAGTCCCCAGAACTCACTCCATCTAACTGTTTGACCAGCACGCCCCGTGTCCCCACCCCCAACCCCTGGTAACCGCCATTCCACGCTCCATTTCTACGAGTTTGGATTTTCAAAATTCCACATAGAAAAGTGATATCATATAGTATTTATTATCCTCTGATGGCCAAATGTGATATGTAATTATATATATACACATATCTATATAACTTATCCATTGATTTATAGACAGACCTTAGGCAGTTTCCATACCTTGGCCACTGTGAATAATGGAACAAAATCCCTTTGAGATCTCGTTTTCCTTTCCTTTCACTAGATGTCCATAGGGATCATATGGTAGTTCTGTCTGTAATTTTTCGAGGACCCCCATCCAGTTTTCCATAGTGGCTGCACCAACTTACATCCCCCCGGCAGTGCACGAGGGGTCCCTTTGCTCCATGTCCTCGCCGACCCTTGTTATGGCTTCTCTTTTTGATCCTAGCTGTTCTGACAGGTATGAGGTGAAGCTCATTGAGGTTTGGGTTTGCATTTCCCTGGCAATTAGTGATGCAGGGCATCTTTCTCGTTGGCCATTTATATATATCCTATGGAAAAGTGTCTATTCACTTCCTCTGCTCCCTTTGAAAATGGATTGCTTATTTTTTTTGCTACGGACTTGTATGAGTTCCCTGTGTGTTTTAGATATTAACCCCTTATTAGATATACGATTTAGAAATATTTTCTCCCATTCTGTAAGTTGCCTTTTCACCTCACTGATGGTTTCCCTTGTGCAGAAGATTTCGTGTGAAATGCGAACAAGCCTTACCGAGGGCTGATGTCAGGGAGTTGACCCCCTTTGTTTTCTCCCAGGAGTTTCGGGTCGTGCATTCAAGTCTTAACCCATTGTGAGTTGACTTTTGTGTATGGTGGAAGGTGGAGTTTCATTTCATCCTTTTGCACATGGCTATCGGTTTCCCCAGCACCGTTTATTGAAGAGACTCTCCTTTTCCATTGTCTATTCTGGGCTCATTTGTTGTCAATTAATTGCGCATTTCCCATGGGTTTATTTCTGGGGATTCCATTTTGTTTCATTACCTCTATGTCTGTCTTTATGCCATTATCATGCTATTGTGTTCTGAGTAGCTTTGCAATATAGTTTACAAATCAGGACGCGTGATGCCTCCAGCTTCGTTCAATCTTGACTGCGTTGGGGATTCCGGATCTTTTGTGGTTCTATACAAATTTTAGGATTGTGTTTTCTACCTCTGTGAAAACCATATTGGAATTTTGATAGGAATTGTCTTAAATCTGTAGGTCTCTTTGGGTCGTTTTGGACATGAAACAATATTAATTCTTCCAATCCATGAGCACAGAGCGTCTTTCCATTTATTTGTGTCTTCTTCGATTTCTTTCATCAACATCTTATAATTTTCAATACACAGATCTTTCCCTTCCTTGATTTAATATATTCTTAGGTATTGGATACTGATTTGTATCCTGCAACTTTATTGAATTGTTTATTCTCACAGTGTTTTTGGTGGCGTCCTCAATTTTTTGTGAATAAGATCATGACGTTTGCAAATTGAGACAATTTTTCTTTTTCCTTTCTGAATGGGATGGCTTTTATTCGTTTTTCACGCCTATTGGCTCTGGCTAGGACTTCCAGTGCTGTGTTGAATAAAAGAGGTCAGAGTGGGTGTCCTTGTATTTTTCTTGGTCTCAGAGGAAAAGCTTGTATCTTTTGACTATCGAGTATCATGGTAGCTGTGGGCTTGTCACATACAGCCTGTATTATGTTGAGTACGTTCCCTTTGTACCCAGTGTGTTAAGAGTTTTTATCATGAAAGGATGTTACATTTTGTCAGATGCTTTTTTGCATTCATTGGGGTGGTTAAATGAGTTTTCTCTTTGATACTGCTAATGTGTATCACCTTGACCGATTCACAGGTGTCGACCTGTCCTTGCCTCCTTGCCTTCCTGCACAACGTTGAACGTTAAAATGGAGTGACACCACAAGGCATCTTCACCTTACCCCTGACTGTGGCATGAAAGCTTTCAGTCGTTCATCACTAAGTGCGGTGGTGGTTGTAGAGTTTTCACAGATGCCTTTTAGCAAATTGCGGAAGCGTCTTTATTATGCAAAGGTGTTCAATTTTGTCCAACGCTTTTCCTAAATTTAATGAGCTTATCATTTTTTCCTCTTTATTCTATCGACATGGTTTATTACATTAATTGATTTTTAAATGTTAAACCAATATTACATTCCTGGGAGAAGTCGCACTTGGTCACGGTATATGCTGCTTTTATATCTTGGTGACTCCTTTTTGCTAGCATTTCATTGAGAATTTTTGCATCCGTGTTCACAGGAGATATTGATCTGTGGGTTTTTTTTATTGTGATATGTTTTTCTGGTTTGGTATGAGGGCAGACAGTATTGGCAACTTAGAATGAGTTGGGAAACGTTCTTCTTCCACTTTTTGAAAGAGTTTGTGAAGAATCGGTATTAATTCTTCTTCAATGTTTGGTAGAATTTTCCAGTGATGACATGTGGGCTGGATTTTCCTTTGTAGGTAATACTTTTTATCAGTAATTTAATCCCTTTATGTGTGATAAGTCTATTCAGACTTTCTATTTCTTTGAGTCAATTTTGGCGGTTTATGAATTTGTCTGTTTCATCTATGTCATCAAATTTGGAGTATAAAATTATTCATAATATGTGTACATATATATATATTTTTTGGGGGGGCGAGGCAACCCTTGGTTGACCTCATAGATTATAAGGACATTATCATCTTACAATCCATTTTTAATTAATGAATTTTTTTACGCCTACAGCACCTGATCTTCCTAGGCATAATATTTTCTTATAATTTTTTTATATCTGTGAATTCAGTAATAATGTCTCCTCTTTCGTTCCTGAGCTTAGTAATTTAATTCTCGTCCACATTTTTTGGTCAAACAAGCTAAAAATTTGTCAATTTGTTGATGTCTTTAAAGAACCAAGTCTTGATTTTGTTGGTTTTCTATCTGTAGTTCATCAAATTCCACTCTACTCTTTATTACATTCTACTTCTCATTGATTTAGGTTTAGTTTGCTCTTAATTTCTCACTGCCTTAATGTGGAATACTAAGTTATTGGTTTGAGATCATTCTTCTTTGTTTTCAACATATATTATATATAGCTACAAATTATTATATCATATATAAATTATTATATTACATATAGCTATACTTTTTCTCTAAGCATTGCTTTAGCTACACCCCATAAGTTTTGCTGTGTTGTTTTTTTTTTCACTTTCATTCATCTCGAAGTATTTATAATTTCCCTTTTGATATCCTGTTTAATTCATTAGTTATTAAAAATCATATTGTTTCCTATCCACTTTACTGAATTTCCCAATTTTTTTCTGCTATCAATTTCTAATTTTACTTAATGTTTGGCTGAAGAATATACTCTGTATACTATCAAGCCTTTTAAACCTATGAAAGTTTGTTTAATGGGTTCACAAATGTTCTTTTTAGGAGAATGTTCCTTGTGCACTTGAAAAGAATGTGTATTCTGCTGTTGTTGGGTAGAGCGCTATAGCGTCCACCCAGTCGGTCACATGTGATTTTTCTTTGTTGACCTTCTGATCAGTTGCAGTACGCATTATTCAAAGTGGGGTCTTGTAGTCTACAACTATTATTGTTCAATGGTCTGTTTCCCCTTGGCTCCTTTGAGTCTTTGCTTCACGCGTTTCAGGGCTCATTTGTGAGGCTCCTACATGTTTATGATGATCACATCTCCATTTTCATTGAGTCTTTCCTCTGCTGGTTCAAATCTACCATTGAGCCCCTCTAGTCGGTTTTTCGTTTCTGTTCTACTTTCCAGCTCCAGAATTTCTATTTTGTTCTTACGAAAATAATGGCCATCTCTACTGCCATTCTCTTTTGGTGAGATATTGTCGTCGTCGTTTCCTTCATTTATACACTTAAAATTGCTGCTTTGAAGCCCGGTCTTCAAATCCAATATCTAGGCCCTCCCACAGGCAGTTTCTGTTGCCTGATTTTTTTCAGTATATGGGTCACACTTTCCTGTCTCTTTGTATGTCTTGTAGTTGTCATTGAAAACGGAGCATTGTAGGTAATACAGTATAGCAACTCTGGATAGTGATCTACCTTCTGCTTTCCTAGAGCTTGATTTGCTGTCACTTGTATGTTTGTTCAGTGACATGGCTGGACTCACCAATGAAGCCTATGTCTCCTGCAGAGTGAAGCCTCTGGTGTTGCTTCTCAGAAGGTTCAGCCTCTGGGTGTCACCTGGGATGACATTAGTGTTAGCAGGGCTCTCTCTGACTGTCTCTTTCAAACATCTCTCTGTTGATCTGTGTGTCTCTGTCGGTGTGACATCCAGCTGCTAGGTCTGCTAATCCATGGCTCTCCTGTTTTTGACAATGCCCCTTTGGTCTCCTTAGCATGGGCGGTTTTCGTGGACAGTCTTTCAGGTTTTCTCTGACCCTAGGAGGACTCTTTGTACTTGTCTCTTTTCCTCTTTCTGTCTGGTAAACTTGCTGGCCTGTGGTTTCTCCTCTGGCTCTCGTAGCGTCACCATCCTCCTCCATGCTACTTACCATTAAAATCTTCATTGTTTTCAAGCGTACCCTTTGAATTTCCCACACTCTGTTTCAAATCAAGTCATTTTCTATGCGGAGAACTCTGGAGTTCTTTGATAGTATAGACCGTGTTTCTTCTTGAACAAAACCTCTGAGCCACAGCTCGGGGCCTTGAGCAAGGGCTCAGCCCGGGTCTCCTCTGCCTCTCCCCGTGTGGAACCCCCATCACATGAGGGAGCTGCAGTGTGAGCAGCTGGGGGCCCCGTGTTCTTAGCCTGTTCCTCCCGGTACAGGGTCTGCCTTGCACACAGAGCAGCAGCATGGCGCTGCTGGCCGCACGCCCCAGGAGTTTAGTGCTGCAACTCAGAGTTGCAGGGGAGGAGCAATGCTGCCAGCACGACCCAGCCGGTAAGGGAATATGCCCTTGATGGGTAGCTGGGGGAGAGGAAGCCCCATTTCTTGGCCACACCTGCCCAGCATGGAATTTCCTCCAAGCGGAGCTGAAGAGTAGGTTGGGGAGGGAGGAAGGAAGTCATGGCTCAAGTCCCATATGCAGACTTCGCTCTTCTTCCCTAGGTTTAGTTGGCTAAAAGAGCATATTTCTTTGTTTGACATTTGGCCTTAGGGCAACGTGTAGAGACTTTAATTTTTTAAGAGATAGTTCCTGTCAGTTATGATCGTTCCAGCAGCAGGAAACCCGGAGGGTCCCTCCCGATGCCCTCGAGCAGCAGAAGCCCCGTCAGGGCTCAGGACGGACGTCGGCCCCGTGCGCGCTCTCGCCGTCGTGCCTCCTGCCGCGCGTGCACTTCCGTGGCGTCGTCCAGCTCTGCGTGCAGGTTCGCGTTCCCTTCTTGCTGTTCCTTAGTGGAGCTGAAGGAAATATCGCTACCTGGGGACCTAGGTGGCAGCTGCCATGGTCGTCCAGATTGCTATCTTTATCTGGAACCCTTGGTTCTCCACCGAAAGCTAACATGTCATGTTTGCACGGACAGGGAGAATGCTGACGTCACCTTCGATGTCCAAGTAGTCATTTATAGTCTTTCACGGCCTGGGAATGAGTCCTTGAATCCCAACTTTCCAGTGATGTTTCTTCATGAGAAACGGTATTCAGAAACAGTCGGGCTGTTTAGCTATGCATTAGGTCCCTAACCTTTGAGAACTTCACTGTTAGGATTTTGAAAGATGGCGCCATCCATAAGCACCTGTTCCAGGTTTGAGCAGAGTCCATTTTGTTTGGCTCATGTCGGAATCAGAAGAGTCACTGTGCTGAGTGTTGCGCCTGCTCTGCACGAGGCTCTGGTGTGGCTTTGGAGACTCCGAGGAGAGTCCTCCCCCTTCATCTGCAGCCAGCACCGCCCGCAGAGGGGTCTGAACTGGATCTTGAGCCCAGTTCGGTGTGATGATCTCCATGGCGAGGTTTCTTCCTGGCCCAACCTGTCTCCGCTCATCCCTCTGAACACTTCAGCAGGTACAAATAAGGCAACACTGAGCCTGGACTTGACCCTGGAACTTGGCCTTTCTGCACTGTGCTGTAAACCACAACTTGGGGTCATGGGTAGGACACAGCAAGCAGGAAATGGCTGTGGGCAAAGCAGGAAATATGTTTTCTTCTGCAGAAGACAATTTATAATGAATCATATAGCTCATTTCTTGGAAACACAGGGGTTTATGAAAAACAACGAAAAACGGTTTGAGCTGTGATATGCCGAGATAGACATAAAAGCGTCTCTTTGCTCCTCATTAACATTTTATTACAGCTCTTATTATTAGTGATAAAGCGTTTAAGGAAATTCTGTTTATGGGAGGATTGGAACGAAGCAATAAAAGATGTCGAATCGAAAACAAAAGGAAGAAGTGCAAATTAGAGCAGACAGCGTGCAAACCAAATCGCAAATCCCAGAGAAAAGGCACGTTACTGAATGCTACCAGATAGATGCGGCCGCCTCTGAATTTTCTCTCCATTCCCGTTTTCCTAAGCAGCCTCTTTGTCTACCATTAGCATCACGGAATGGCTAAGCATTCCAGGGAAAGCCAAGCACACATTGTGGGTTTTGGAGGGAGGGGACTAAAAAGTCTTGGAAGGTCGGTGGCCATGCCACCCTGAACAAGCCCGATCCCGTCTGATATGCTTGAAGGTGTCAAAAAAAGAAGGGATTGTAAGCTGACGAGGTCTTTGGAAGACGAACAAGGCAGGGAGCCGTAGGCATGCTGAGGAGGAGAGGAACCTGAGAGAGAAAAACCCCTGCTTCTTTGCTTCCTGCTTTCTCTGGCTGTTGGTGCCAAGTGGTAAACAGAGCTGATATCTGTCACCACCTGTTACTGTGTATCACTCTGATGACCATGGGGTTGCCAAGCACTGGGAGAGGCCACAGTAACACTGCTCTCTCACACCAGACCCCCGCAAGCTAAGAGCCCCATACTGGTCCATCCCTAGGGTCCTTACGAGGTCCCCTGTTCACTGTAACAGATTCATCACTCTGACCATCCAACATCTGAGAATCGTATGGGTACGTGGTCAGGGCTCATGACTCACGCTGCTCGGCATTTCTTTTCAGTGGGTGAGGCCCAAATATTGTGTGATGTCATATGGTGGGCATCAGGCTTAGACAGTGTAATGCCTCCCCTCCCTATTTTCTTCTCTGTAAAGATACTGGGGCTCAGAGAGGTTTGGGCTTGTTTGTTTGTTTTTTCCCATTTGTCTAAAGCCACAGACCTTGATAGTGGCAGAATCAGACCCACATACTCCTCCTGACTACATTTCATGTGTTGAGGGGAGACGCCCAGTGCCGATGTGCTAATGTGAGAGTCTACTCCGAAGCTCACGGACCAAAACCGGAGTCAGGGAACTACGAGGATCCAAGCCGCTAGCTGGGGTCAGTCAACCTGAGCTGCCAAGTGCAGCCCAGGCAGGTGTCTCCTGCGTATTTAATGCATGAAAGCTTGGTTGGTCTCATTTTTCAGGGAAACACCCTTCCCGGTTTCTCAGATAACACTAGTCTTCTGTGTGGATTTGCTCTTCTGTCAGAGTGTGAAATGGACTCTTGCCGGCGGGCCTGGGCCATGCTTTCGGTCAGGCACAGATGGTCTTGCAACCTACCAAGCCCATTCCACCCTGGCAGTGGGCCTGGCCCCCTATGTGTTCGGGAGGTCTTCGTTCCCTCTGTCTCTCTTGATGAGAGGCAATTTGGGGCGTTTGTTTTTGGCGGTGTATAAATTGTTGGCGAATGCTTACTTTTCCTGCAAAGTGCCTGAGTTCAGAAAGGGTCAAAGTAAAGAGGATGGGGTGGGGGTAGCTGTAGGGTCTGGGAACCCCGGGCAACAAGGAGTCACCAAATACGGGCTCGAGCAGAGTTTTAAAATGCCTTTCTGGGAAAGCCAGCATTTCGCTTGCCACCGACCCTCCCCTGGTCCACACGGGCCTCCTGCATGGGTGGAGAATGGGGACGATTTTTCTTTCTTTTTTGTTTCCAGTAAATGCGGGCTGCTCAGACTGTGGCATGCAGGAGCAGAATCTCTGGGTGCTGAAGAGGATGGAACAAAAGGCAGGCAAGAGGAAGAGAAGTGGAGGGAAGGAGAAAGGCGAGTTTGAGGCTCCGAGGGCTGCCGCCACAGACCGCCACCAACCGTGCGGCCACCACAGAGTGTGCTGGCTCGTGTTTCCAGGTGCTTAACTTCAAACGTCAGCGGAGTCACGCTTTCTCTGAGCGCCCTGGGGAGGACCCTTCCTTGCTGGTTCCTAACGTCTCGTGGTTTCTGCCAGTCCTTGGATCGCCTTGCTTCGTACGCATCGCTCCAAACTCTTGCCTTTTGCATTTTCCTATAAGCAGCCGGGAGACACCAGGCTGCCCCTCCCACACGGGGCCTGGAAATCTCCTCAGCTAAAAGCTCGATAGCACATAGGTCAAGGCGTCCTCTTCCACTGCGTAACAAGGATCACCTCCCTCCAGTGTCCACGCCTCACTTCAGGCTGAGGTCTCACCTGTAACGTTCAGATTCCCACCCGCAGTCTCTTCAGGGCAATCCAGCAGTATCCCATCATGGGCCTCAAAGTTCTCGTTATTTCAAAACCACTTCACACATTAAGGTTTTATGTATTTATGTATTGTATTTTTGTGTTTTTGTATTTATGTATTTATATAACAACATCCAAGTTCCTGGGACTAACAATAACCTCTGAAGTAAGTATTCCATTTTAAAGTCAGGCACGGGTGAGTTGCAAGAGAGATTAATTCATCCATGAGGGAGGCTGAATAAACGCCCCACATCAAAGACAGCCATGTGCTCATCCGCGGCACCTGTGAATTGTTACCTGATTGCAAAAGGGTCGTTGCCGATGTGATGAAATTAATGATTTTGCAATGAGGGGAGACTGTCCTTCATTATCTGAGTCATCACAAAGATCCTTATGAGAGAGAGGCAAGAAGATCAAAGGAGGCGGAGGGAATGTGATGATGGCGGCAGGTGGGAGCGATGTGGCCACAAGCCGAGGAATTCTGGCAGCTTCTAGAAGCTGGAGGAGTCGAAGGATGGATCGTCTCCTGGAGCCTCCAGAAACAACCCACCCTGCTAATAGCTTCATTTTATTTTTGCATAGCTGACTTAAGGCTCTTGACCCCCAGAACTGTAAGAGAAGCCATTTGTATTGTCTAAGGCCACTAACGTTTGGGGGCTTTGTCGTGGCAGCAATAGGGAGCTGATACACCAAGGG
Source organism: Eonycteris spelaea (assembly GCA_003508835.1). Classification (NCBI taxonomy): domain Eukaryota; kingdom Metazoa; phylum Chordata; class Mammalia; order Chiroptera; family Pteropodidae; genus Eonycteris; species Eonycteris spelaea. Next base: position 1,557,835 of record PUFA01000116.1, on the reverse strand, counting down.
CATTGATAATTATGAAAGAGCCAGGAGACTGTGAGGAGCCTTTGCTTTCATCTCCTGTTAGTATTCTTCCAATATGGTAATAAGTTTGAGCTTTGAATTTATAGCACAGGAAAAGCCCCGATTTCCACGAGGCAGACTCCCGTAGGATTTAAAGAAATGTCTCCTAATAACCTCCAACCTTGCGGAAGAGTCACGCATATCCACATTGCCATGTGTGTGTGATACACGGAGTAAGAGGAAAATGTAAAAAAGGAAGCCAAGGCTTTCTCCTCGTCCTTGTTTTTGCGTCTGACCACGTGGCAGGAGCGGCATCGTGGACAGGGGGCACCTTCATGGGGCTGCCGGTGGGGACCAGCCGCAGGGAGACAGGTGGCTCGCAGAGGGGCCGGAGGTGGGAAGGAGCGCGTAGCAACGAGGCCCAGGCGGACAAACCAGGAGAGGTACGAGGCGCCCCACCATTCAGCACAAATCTTCCAGGGGTTCACTGGTGGGACTGCCGTGTTCAGGCGCTGCTCCGTGGCCAGTGGCCTCGGGCCTGTCAACATCGCGGCCCTGCATCCTCCCCCCATCGCAACGCTGCCTCCCTCCGCTGAGGCATCTTACAGAGGGTACTTGCAGGTAGCACCTGGACAAGCAATGAGCTGGCCAGGAAAACATGGGACACACCTGCGGCAGGACACGTTTCCTTCAAGGAATAGGTAGAACGAAACGGAACCAGGCAATGAGAGAGATGTTTCGAGCGGGAGACGTGGATCTGGTTCTGCTGTAGACTCCCACGTGGGCAGCCCGGTCCAGGTGCGCTTCACGGCTGTGTGACCTGTAGAGTTAGGGCCCTGTGCTTACAAGCGCCCCTGGCTTGGTCGAGCGCCCTGGTGATGTCGTCTTGAAATTCTTAATGATATTTAAGCAAAGGGCCGGCTATTTTCCTTCCGTGCCAGCTCTCGCGAATTTTGAAGCTGGGCCCAACCCGTGCCTTTGGCGGACGTCGGAAAACTGTCACCTGGGACCCACAGCGTTAACGCCAATAAGTGGCCCACGGAAACTGCCCCGGACCCCGGCGTTGGAAGCGCAGCCGCTCCCCGCCGTGGGTGGCCAGCCCGCTGTCCGCGGCTTCCCGCGGCGTCTGGCCCTGGCGGCACCGCCGGCTTCCGCGGCCAGCGCTGCGGTTTCTGCATCTAGTGAGCCAAATGTGTAATAAACACGACTTAGGTGACAAGCGGAACATCTTGTCCAGCGCGAGGGCCTTGACAGCCGGCCGCGCCTCACTCGGCGTCCATCGGGAAGCATGCCCAGGGGCCTCCGAGCCACACGCCCGACTTCCTGCTGCCCGAAGCACCCGCGGTCTCCCCGTGCCCCAGGGACAGTGCTCGGCCACTGTGCGAGATGTGCGCCATTTCATGTGGGTGGTTTTGTGTCCAGCACTGGACGGAGAACAACAAACATTGCTGTGGGAGGGGCGTTGTGTCCGCAGGCGCGTGGAAGGGGAGGTTCTCGCTTGACACTGCAGCCCCCACCAAAGGGCGGGGCCGGTTCCTGTCCCTTTAAAGACCGGCGCGTCCCTCCCTGGCCCCACCCCTTCTGAACGCCGGGCTCAGAGGAGCTGGAGAGCAGAAGCCTGTGTTCTTCGCAGGGGCAGCAAAAGCACCAGCTTGAACAGCGTCTTTGGAGAAAACCTGACAACGCGTGAACTCGCCGAAGCACAGGTGAGCCTGGCCGAGAAGAGGTCCGCAGAGCGACAGAGCTGTGAGGCCAGGACGGTCCAGGGAGGGTGCCTGGGGGTGGCTTCTGGTCTGAGCAGGGACGAGGTGTGTGCCAGCAGCGCCTCGGGGACGGCCCGGCAGAGCGATAGTGGTGCAGGGGAGCAAGGAGCATTCGCAGCGGCAGGTCCCTCCGTCTCGTCCGAACAGGACGAGCCTGTGGCGAGCAGCGCACTTGCCAGGCACCTGCGGTTGTCACAGACACACGGAGGGCTGGCGGCCTGGAAAGCCGTCCTTTTCCCTTCGCAAGAAGCTAGTGTCCCCAGGCAGGTCCCCGGAATCATTTAGGGACCACCCAGTCTGCATCCTTCTTTTGACAGAAGAAGCTGGATCCCACAGAGGACGGTGACTCTCTGGGGGTGTTTCATGTCATGAACGGCACAGGAAATCTAGACGTGGGCGTGCTGATTTTTCTCTAATATTTAACAGGGAGACGCTGCGACCCTCACAGTGTGCCCTGTGGGAAGGGGGAAAGGAGGGTGCTGTGAAGATTTTTATTTTTTGTTTTTGTCCTGAAGATATTTCTCACTAAAGACAGCCAATGAGATTATTGTACTTTCAGTCTCTCAGACCAATTCTTTCCGTGGTTCATCGGCCACACAAAATGGAAGCATGTTCGTTTTATTTGCTTTTAATTTTTTTCTAGTATTGAAATATGAATTTCAATACTAGTATTACTATAAGATTAAACTATAATTTTGTTGTATAATAATGAAACTGTCTACATGGTTTCAAGATCAACTCTATGAAATCTAAGTGTACTCAAAGACATCCAATTTTAAGCTTCCAGCCCTGTCCTGCCCCCACCTGTGTCTCTCATCCCCATATAAGTAACTTTTTGTCGTCTTAGTTTTCAGATGATCCTGCCATTGCTTTTTCATATATGTGAATATGTATATAAGATTTCATATATGTAGTTCATATTCCTCCTTATTGGAGAAATGGTAGGTAAACTCCACATTATTTTCTTCACTAGTTTTCACTTGAGATATAATCTGAAGTTTTCTCCATACTGGTAGAGAAAAAAAATGCATCTCATTCCTTTGTACGGATGGATAGTGCTTCCCCATGTGAATGTACCTTAGTTTATTCAGCAGTCCCCTCCCAATGACCCTTCGATAGGTTTTTGGTCTTTTATGCTATTATAAATAATGATGCAATGAATAGCCCTATGCATCATTTCTTTCTGTTTTGCCTGTGTGTTCGTGTTTGGTCCGTGTAGCTTTGGGATGGATGAATTCTAAAACTGGGATTGATAATCAATGGGAACATGCATTTGTACTTTTGCAACACATTGCACACATCTCTTCTGTCAGTTTTGGACCTTTTTCTCATTTTCACTAGTGACACAGGAGAGGACCTGCTTTTCCCCCACACCTTTACCAACAGATTGTGCCAGCAAACATTTGGAGTGTTGCCAAACGTGCAGGTGAGAAATAGTATCTCATCTCAGACATAGAGGTGTCATTTTAATTAATTAATTTTAATTTATTTATTTGTGTGTGTTTTGATTTCATTTCTATTATGAATAAACGTTAATATCTTTTTATCTATGTGAGGCATATTTACGCTTTTTCTCTTTGAAATGTTTAATGATATCTCTTGCTCTGTTTTCTATTGAGTTGTTGGTCTTTGTTTCTCTACTTTTAGACTTTCTTTGTATAATAGGAAAATTCACCCTCTTTGGTGAATCTACCTACCCAGAGTTGAATTGTAAGCAAATGACAATTTTTTTATGGACATTTTTCTTCCCCTGCTTGACCTTTGTGCTTTAATTTGTCTATGGTGTTTTTTTTCTGCCTTGCATCACCTTTTAGATTTTCATGTACTCGAATTTATTTGTCCTTTTCTTACTCCATTTTAAATCTCAGAAATATTTCTCTCATCCCCAAGTTATAAAAACGGACCCATGTTTTTTTCTATTATTGATATGGATTCATTCTTTGCATTGAAATTTCTGATATTTGTCATTTGAATGACATGAGGTAACGAATGCAGATTTATCTTTTTCTGAGTAGTTGTATAGCTCCCCTGACCTTGCTTATCGGTCCCTCTTTTCCCCCATTACTGTGAGATGCTGCCTTATCGAATATAAATGTAACGTAATATAACTGAATTGAATATAAATGAATAGAATGTGATTGATTTGGTGTATTTCTGAATTTTCTGTTTTTGTGACCCTGCTCCCTCTCATCAGGCACCAACATCACATTGCTTTAAGGATGGAAACCGCAAAGTTTTACTCTCCGGTAAAGCTAGCGTTCCCTCTGTTCTTTTTCTTAATGGTGCACGCTAATCTTTTTCTCCTCACCCAAATGAACTTTATAATAATCCGTTATTTTAGCTGTCGGAGAAGAAAGGTGATGACAACAGTTTACATTCATATTCTAGAAAAGCGTGTCAAAGAAGTATCTATAAATTGCTGTTTTGTGAAATGCTGTAAACATGAGTCAGTGTTGAGTTTGGTCAAATGTATTTTCTGCGCCTAGGTCTTTTTCTTCTTGATCTATTAATGGGACACATCGTAATAACCAATTTTCTCATGTCAAACCACCCTAGTATTTTTGAAATAAATCGCACTTAATCACGGTGGATTACTTTTGTAGTGTGTGATGATTTATTTAGAATTATTGTATCAGGATTCGAAAATGAGACACAGCTGTAGCTCGAGTTATTGGTGAAGTCTTTTGGATCAATATTATACTTGCTTCATAGGAAAAAATTGGAAAGATTTCCTTCTTTTCTTTATGATCAGAAATAGTCTAAGTAGCTTTGAGATGCTCAGATCTTTGAAGGTTTCAATGAGTTTCACTGTGAAATTACCTGGACCTTGGACTCTTTTGTGGGAAAAATTTGTAACCACTTTATTATTTTTTCCATAATAATTTAACTCTATCATCTTTCTGTCTCTACTGGGATCAATATGAATAATAGCTTATTATAAACGTTCCAGGAGGAAAAGAAAAAAAAAAGAGGGCGGGAATGGTTTCCACACTTACCTAATTTGACCCTTTTTCCCTCTCCTTCCCTTCCTGAAAGGCACATAAACCCCAGACCTCTTGACATAAACATGGCCGGCTGTCAGGACAACATGCTGAGGATTGTGCTAGTGGGGAAAACCGGAAACGGGAAAAGCGCCACAGCAAACACCATCCTCGGGAGAAAAGCGTTTGATTCTAAGTTGCTCCCCACGCTGTTACCAAGACCTGTCAGAAAGCATCGCGGGACTGGAACGGGCAGCTTCTTGTCGTCGACACCCCAGGGCTCTTTGACACCAAGGAGACCCTGGAGACCACCTGTGAGGAAATCAGCCGCTGTGTCCTGGCCTCCTGCCCGGGGCCTCACGCCATCGTCTTGGTTCTGCAGCTGGGCCGTTACACGGAGGAAGAGCAGAAAACCGTTGACCTGCTCAAGTCCATCTTTGGGAAGCCGGCCATGAAGCACATGATCGTCTTGTTCACTCGCAAAGAAGAGCTGAAGACTCAGAACATGAGCGACTTCATTGACAGTGCGAGTGGGCAACTGCAAAGCATCCTGGCAGAGTGCGGGAAACGCTACTGCGCCTTCTCTAACCGGAAGGAGCCCAGCCCGGCTGAGGACGACGCTCAGGTGCGGGAGCTGGTGGGGCTGATAGACAAGATGGTGCAGGAAAATGGCGGGGCTCACTTCTCTGATGCCATCTACAAGGACACCGAGGAAAAGCTGAAACGTCGGGCAGAGCAATTGAAGAAAATCTATGCTGAGCAATTAGAACACGAAATTAAAGTTGTAGAGGAGTCGCCTCGTATAACACAGGAAAAAAAGGAAGAAATAAAACGCCTGAAGGTGAAACATGAAGAACAATAAAAAATGTAAGGGAAGAAGCTGAAGAGAGTGTATTTGCAAATCTTTTCAACTATATGAAGAACTTACTTTCCAAAATGTGGCATCTGTTTTGGTAGTTATGTAAACCTTATTGTTCTCCCTAATTTGCTATCATTTGCTAGTGTGGCACTTTGCATTTTCCAAAAGCGGCTCCCGCGGTGTCTTCTGCACACTTGTTCTGCTTAGATCTCAGCTTCTTCCCCCTTCTGCTGTGTCATGGCCTGTGTGTCCCTCCCTGACGCTGGGCAGACATGGTGGCCGCGCTGAGAAGCAGCAGATGGTTAAAGCAACACCACGTGGCTCCTAAGGGTGGACAGAACAGCACGACCCTGCTCTCCCGGGGCGCCTGCCCTTGCACGCGGTCGCCAGGTGAGGAAGCCCACGGCGCCCACGGGGAGGCCACATGAGGAGGACCTGACGTCGCTGGCACAGCCCCCGCCCGGCCTTCCGTCTGCCAGCCGGAGCTCACTCGCCAGCCGCACAAGTTCAGCGCCTCGGACGCGGCTTCCGCGGCCGCCTGTCGAGCCCCGGCGCACGAAGCTGCCAAGAGCGGAGACGAGCTGTCCCCACTGTGTGTCCTGCCCAAACTGTGCATTCGCGAGGAAAAATAAACGACTGCAGTTGTTTCTAAGTGCTAAGTGTTGGGAGAGTTTGTTACGCGGCGGTGGCTCAGCGGGAACGTCGTCCCAGCTCATGCCCCCCCCCCCGCCTTCCTCCCCCCCTCGCAACCCCGCAGATGTGAGAAGTTACAAAATTGGCCCGAGCAGCCAACGATTGTCACGCAGAGTCCAAAGACCCCGCTGAGGACAATCGGAATGAGAAATCCCGCACAGGTCAGGTGTTAGCACCGCTGGGGCCGCCTGTCATTTCAGTCCAGGTCCGTGATCCCGTCGCCGGTGAAGCATCCGGCTTCTCCTGCAAGACGGCTCCGTGGTGCACGGGGGTCTGGGCGTGGAGAAAGCCTCTTCCCCGGGCTCTCTCTGTTCTTGTTTGGCTTCCGCCCTCCCTTGAAATGCCCCCGCCTGTAACTTAAGGGTCTCCTCTGGCCAAACACGTGCCGCTTGCCGCGCAGGTGCGCATTGGCCCTTCTTTCCCCCACCCCTTTGCCCCAGGAGGCTGATGAACGTGGGCCCCGTCAGAGGCATCTCTGGCCGCTGCTGCTGGGAAGTCTAAGCAGGGTCACTCGAGGCTAGCAGCGCGGTCAGGGTGTTGGGCCCGCGGCCTCGCTCCCGGCTGGGTCATGCGTGATGCGCCAGAACCCTGAGGCGCAGGTCCCAGCTCCTCCCCTGGTCTCCTGTCCGCCCACCTCTCCTTCTGGGATGCAGTTCTCACCCGCCCCCTAGGGTTGGGATGTGACTTCCTTGCTGTTACTAACGCTCCCCCTCGTCCAGGTTCCCATCCCCTGTGTCCACGGCTCGCAGGCGGCCCCCACACTGGACTGTCCCCGAGGACCTAATTAGAGCGGGCCATCTCTTCTGCTAGAATCCTGAGTGATACGTCGTAATGATGCCCACTTTCCTTTCTCTTTCAGACATCCCCTGACTTTATTATTGTTTTTATTTTCAATTCTCTCAAGGATAAGAATGATTTCCTTGTCATTAACCAAGGGGAATGCTTTGTGTTCATACCCGAGGGGTCTGCTAGTGTATCATCTTTACTGAGTCGTAGGAGGACACAAGCCAGCGCTCTGAGGGAGCCGACCCCAGCCCGCGGGACTTGCTGAGTCAATGGTCTGGGTCATGGGGTTCTGGCTGAAACCAGTCGTCCTTGGATTCGGGGAGGGGGCTCGACTTAACCTGAGTTTTCTCTTGCCTGAGTGTGTGTTGTTGCTGTGGCCCCTGCCTCCGGGGCAGCCAGAGCCCACGGAAGGAGCCACCTCCGTGCCAGCGGAATCCTCTGCTGACCCCTCAGGGCACGTTGCGGAGGAGAAGCCCCTGTAGCTGAGAGAGCCGGTCCCGAGGGGAGGATGTCGGTGGCGGGTGTGACAGAAGTCTCCAGGTCTGGGCAGTTCTCAATGCTAACATGTGGCGCCATGTGCCCAGCGGCAGCTCGGAGGGGACGCACTTGGCCAGAGCAGTGACTGGCGAGGGTGGCCAGCTGCAGCCCAGCGTGCCATGAACCAGGTGTCGCACGGAAGCGATGGCTACCCTCCCTTCAGGAGGCTGAGCCTCGCCACGATTCGCCTGTCTCCTTTACTGGTCTCCGCAAAAATGAAACTTTTTCTTCCCACAAGACTTGTGTTCCTTTGGCTTAGACAGTCCCAGAGGGGAACCCACGGTGTTCAGTTCCCTTGTGGGGGGTGGGGCCTGGTTTCAAGAAGACGTGACCTCCTGTTGTCCCAAAAGCTGGACCTGGGCGATCAGAGGCTCCCTCCCACCCCACCCTTTTTGTCCCCGCGCCCCCGCCTCTTCCTGGGTGCGTGTTCAGCTTGCCTTTTCTGTTCCCGGAGCCGCCGGAAGGACACAGCCTTGAAAGTGTCATGTGCTGTTCAAACTGTCAGGATGTGTATGAGACTGGGCCTAGCTCAGGCCTCCGGGCAACGCCTCAGATCTGGCAGGCAGGAGGGAAAACTCCTTGCCTTAGGGCCACCCAAGATCGGCCTTCCACATTCCCTCACTCACAAAACCGCCACCCACCCCTCTGAGGCACCCTCCTCTTTCTGGGGTTCTCCCTGCCCTCCCTATCGCTGCTGGTTGCAGACTACACCCACAGGTTTCGAACCAGCGTAGCTTTGGAAACAGCAGTCAAATTCCACGTTCAGGAACAAACATAAACACGGGGAATCTAACGCGATGGTTCTCACGCTCTGTCTTTCTTTGAAGAAGCACTTGCCTTTTACAGTTCTTTCTCGGTCGGGGTGTGGAATGAACGCACTGCCCCGGTGCGGGAAGTCGCCATCATCGTCGTCCTCTCCGTCACAGAGGAGCATTCTCAGTGCTGCATCTGGGTGGCAGCCACTCACCTGTCCACGTCAGCGGACGGTCGCGCTGTGTAGCTGGCACGGTCCGCACGCGGTTGCCGGGGGTGCGGGGACGAGGGGTGGCAGGCGTCACTACGGGGCGTGAGGTGACATGTGTGGCTGATGCGTAGAGCTGGAGTCTTGTGGCGGTGACGGTTTCCCTGCTGGATACGTGTGCAAAACTGCATTCGATTCTATGTCCTATTTTATGCAGTTTATTATATGTCAAAAAGGCCTATTCATACCTTTTGCCCATTTTCAATTGTGTCGTGTTTTTCTTAATAGGTTGTAAGAGTTCTTTATATCTTCTGTCCTTTGTCAGCTGTTCATCAAATTTATTTACAAACTCTTTGTCAGAGATGTGAAATAAAGCAAACATTTCCTCCAGTTCGCAACTTGCCCTTCTTTTTGTCATATTCTTCTTGCATAAGATGTATTTTGCTGATTATTTTTCATTCTTGTTTTCCTCATATATACACTGAAAGCTAAAATTTAACCTGTAATCAATCACTCTTTTAGCTGCATCTTGTAAGCTTTAAAATGAAGTATTCTAATTATGCTTCAGTTCTAAATGTCAATTTCTGTTACATCTCGTTTGATTCAGGCGTTATTGAAAGCTTTGGCCTATGACCATGCCACCCTGAACAGGCCTGATCCCATCCGATCTCGGAAGCTAAGCAGGGTCGGGCCTGGTTAGTACCTGGATGGGAGACCACCTAGGAAGACCAGGTGCTCTAGGCACACACAAAACAAAACAAAAAAATAAAGCTTTGTTCTCCAATCGCCAAACGTAAGGCATTTGAATTCTTTATCTTTTAATTACATTGGGGTCAGGCAATGTGGCCTATATTATTTCAATCGTATAAAATTCTGAGAGCATTCATTGAGGACAAACATAGCACCGGTTTAGTGAATGGTCTTCCTGTGTGCTTGAAAACAACTGACTGCAATTTTACGAAATAGTCTGTGTGTGTCTTTCGGATCAAGGTCATTACTCCTGTTGCTTCGATCTTCCCTGTCCTTTTTGAATCTTTATCTGCCTGTTCTGGCAATGACAGAGAGGCGTGTTGAAATCTTGTCATAAATGTTGGTCTGTGTGTTTTCTCTTGTGATTCAGTGGCTCTCTTTGTAGCTGTGAGGCCCCTTTACGTGGTCCGTGTAAACACAGAGCCATGTTCGAGCGCGGCGGGTAGGACTGTGTAGCTGTGTCCTGAGCGCACTACTGAACTCCACCTGCCTTCTCCACTCACGATCCCTCTTTACCACACTCACTCTATGATTTTCTTTCTCATGTAAGTGAACACCTTCCCATATATTTTCGAATTTACGGATTTCTTCCTTTTTTTGTTTCGTTTCTGTCCTGTCAGGGAACACCGGGGGATCCAGAAAGCAAGGATATTCACTTGCTATTATTTGCCAAAGTGTCTAAGTGCTTAGAACAGTGTCTGGCGCAGAGTAAGCTCTCAATAACTATTGAAAGAAGTCTGTTTCGTTTGAAACTTTTTTCTTTGTGTAGAATTCGATTGCTATATTTGCCTCTGCTTCTGCATTCAACCTGTCCCTGGTTTCATGTTTTAGATTTACATTTCTTTTACAATCCATTCCTACAATGTGTGTGTGGCTTTTTTTTTTTTTTTTTTCTTAAAACCTTTGTGCATTTCTCATAATTATAACTCTTGATCTGTGTGGATACATATATAAGATTTTATATTTGTTTTCTACTTGTCTAACCTCTTTCATAAGACATTTTTTTTCCTTCTTTGTGGTTAAATTTTGATTTTGTGGGTATTCTTTTCACGTGCTATTTTTTCTTGTTACTAGTTTGGAAATGGCATAACTTTTCCTAATTTTGTAGTGGCCACCCAGCGATCGTAACACATGATCTTAGCTTATCAAAGTCTAATGGTAATCTATATATTTATCTTCCTCTTATGCAATCGATTACTTAGAACATTTCAATTCCATTCCCACCCTCTATCTCCATCCATATGTTTATTACTGTGTATTTTAATTTTCTTTTTTTTTTTTCTTTTGAAACCCTAGAGGCTTATTTCTATTACTTTGTACCGGTGATCTTCATTTAAATTTAGTTATTTGGTTTTTTCTTTAACCTCTGATTTACTATCTGGCGCTTTCCTCGTGCCTCAAGTACATTCTTGAGAAATGTCTTTGATGCGGTTGTTGGGGCCGCAGAAGCTCATCCTTTGCTGTATGAAATGTGCTTGTTTTACCCTCTTTTCTGGCAGCGGTTTTCCCTGAGTCTGGAACTGTGGGTTGACCGCTGTCGCCTCTCGACACACGGGAAGTCCGCGCCCGCTGTTTTCTGGCTGCCTTCGTGGCCATTCCGACCTCAGTGCCTCTCCTGTCATCTCTCCTTCCCTGGTCGCTTTCCCAGCCACTGTGAAGATATTCTCTTTGTTTCGATGTCCTGCCACTGCGCTGTTCCCTGTCCAAGTGTGAATTCCTTCTCGAGGATCTTCTTTGGGATTCGTTAGATGTCTGGACTGACTGGGTGGGTGCATTTCATCAGGTCAGAAAAACACGCAAGCACGACTTCCTGAAAGACTTCGCTACACTTCTCTGCACCATTTGCCAGTTTCACTGGGATTCTGGCCTTTTCCTGTTCCAATCTATCATCCACTCACCAATTAGAATTCACTAACTTTACGGAGGAGGTAGCCCTTCGGGGTTTGTGAGTCACCCCTGGAATCAGCCCTTGCCTCTGATTGTCATGTCAGTGGGCTTTGAGGAGCAACGTCGAAGTCCTCCAGGTTTAGTAATATGTCCCCAGGATGACGGCCAGCTGCTGTCCTGTCCTTGCGATCTCCGTTCCCACCCACGCTTCGCGCGGCTTCCCTGAACGTTGATTTTCTTGCCTGCTCATGCGCGCTTTAGACACGGTATTTGTAAGACGTTTCCGTATCTTTAGTTGATTTCAGCGGGAGGGATAATAACGTGGATACCTAAGAGAAGTTTATTTTGATTTGTTTGGTGAAGGGTTTGTTTTGTTTTTCCTTCTCTGGTTGGGTTTTGGTTTCCTGCGTTGATGGCGCCCATTCGGGTTATTTTCATTGCCCGTCGTGTTTGTCTCTTCTCTCTCCCTTTCCAACTGTAGCCTTTCTTCGAGCGTGGGCTCTCCCTGGTCGCCGGTTCTAGTTTCAGGAGAAGGCGTTGAAGAGCTGCCTGGAGCCTGGAGTGCGGGTTGTGACCGCGGGCTGCAGTGAGGTGACAGGCAGAGCAGGACAGGCCACCGAGCCAGAAGGCGGGGGCTTCTCCTTGGTGAGGTGCTGATGCTTGGAGAACACCCTCTGCTTGGAGTGCGGGGTCCTGGGTTGGGGGGAGGGGAGGGGACGATGGAACCAGTTGTCTTGTGGTGGCATCTTCCACTGACCCTGAACACCGGTCTTGGGTCCCTGTGTGACCACATGTTGTCTTTTGTTTCTTTAACGACTTTTGAATACTGTCCCTGCCTCTGCGGTCCCAGGGTGGAGGCCCAGGCAGGAACCGGCTCCCTGCACTCCGCAGAGCCCGCCCCCATGTCAGCGTTACTGCCCTGGGGTGGGGAGGTTGGTGGGGATTTCAGCCCCAGGGAATGCAAGCAACATTGCAAAGTTTAAAAAAATAATAAAGATGTATACAAACACCATGATGTCAAGTAATAGACAGCAAATAAAATGTGAAGAACACGGGGGTGCTGTCCGTCCCAGCACCCACTGCACTGTCGCTGAGGTGTCTGAAGCCGAACCTCACCGGGGAGCCCCAGTCAGCATTAGCAGCCCCCTCAGCTGCAACCTCTCTGGGGTCGTGCTGTCTGCGGATGTCCTTCCGTGGCTCACCGTTTGTCACCTGCCTTCCAGAGATTCGTTGACACCTCTTGTGGCCGATGCTTCCACTCCCCAGTATGTGAGAAGATTCTGAGAAATGGGTAACGATAGACCACAGACTTCCTGGGGACAGTGTTCTGATATGTGTGAACGCCACCCTCCGGTCTCTTCTGTGGGCTGAAAATAGGTTGTCGAAATGTGAAGAAAAAACAGGAAATGCATAAAAGAGCAGAAATTGTTGAGAACCCCACTGCAAAGCCTTTGAAGCTTTGGGGGTGAGAAAGGTGCAGGTACCGACTCCGCCTCCGGATGGAGGGAGACAGACGTTCAGGGTGGGAAAGGGCGTCGCGGTGAAGTGTTGTGACAGCTTGTGGCCAGCTTCACGATCAGTCAGCCACCACTGGTGACCGTGTCCACATCCAATCACACCTGAATGATGGCGCTTCTCACGCTTTATTGAATTTTATTTACCTGAAGCAGACTCGCTCCTTTTTCCGTAGAGCCAGTGATCGACTTTTTAAAGTTATTCCCACAAGTCTTGGCATCTCCCGGCAGCTCGCACGTGTGCGGACACGTCGCAACATGTGTTCATTAGAGTTTTCATTTTATTTGTTGATTCTTGACCCTCTGACCATTTCTCCCGCCCCCTCCCCCCTGGCACCTGCCAGTGTGCTTTCTGGAGTTACGTGAGCTGGGTTTTGTTATTGTTTTAGATTCTACAGATAGGAAAGGTCACATGCAGCAATTTCCATCGAGGATGTCGGTCTGTCGTTCTTCTTTCTTAGGATGTGCGCATCTGCTTTTAGGGTGTATGTTCCGCCTCCTGAGATAAAATGGGACGTGTTCCCTTGTTCTATTCGTTAAGTTTGTGGTAGATTAATATCATACAACTTTTTTCCTTAAATGTTTATTGTCATTTACCGATGAATTCACTTTGTCCCGGTGTTTTTTTAGTGTGTGTGTGGGAATGCTTTAAATCACAATTTAATATTTTCTTTGATATAGGGCGTTTCCGATTTTCTATTTCTTTTTTGGGTTGCTCTTGCTAACTTGTGCTTTTCAAGGGATCTGTCTAATCCACCTACACAGTTTAGTCTATCGGTAGAAATGTTCTCATTACTGTCTGGTGTTTCCCTCTAATATCTGTACAATTTACAGTGACTTTCTCAATTGGCATCTTTTTACCTTTTTGAAATTCGTATAGGGAAGGCTTGTCAATCTCATTATTTTCGAAGACTCGGCTTTTGTTCTCATGGTTGTTTTTCTGTTTTCTATTTCAGTGGTTCCTCCCCTGTATTGTTTCCTTCATTCTCCTTACTTTAGGTCCAATTTGCTGTTTCTTTTCCAATTTTTAAATGTGGTATCTCGCAGGATTATTTTTAAATGGTTTTTCATGTTTAATAGAAGCCCTTGAAACTGGAAACTTCCCTCTACACATCGCTTTACTGTGAAAGCATTTAGCCCAAACCTGGGTGTCGCTACAGAAATAAGCTGTAACTGAGAATGATCCTGTATGCACTGATCCCTGTAATCCATATAAGAATACCTCAGTGATGGCTGGGGGGTTATAATAGTCCTTAAAATCCCTGCTGCATTTCAGAGCGATCTCTGCTCTCACTCCCACCGTTAATTGGAGAATGAGCCAAGGCTAGCTAGGCTTAAGCTGTAGACTCGATAGAGCCCGACCCTTTCTCTCTTTAAGTCACTGGCTTCAGAACCCCAGAGATGCGTTCACACCATGACTATTCTTTCGATTGGCTTTTGTTCCCCTGTCTCACCTAGGGACCGAGCCGTCCTTGCCGTTTAGGTCAGGCTCTTCTGGAATGTTGCTTATCCTTAGGGCTAGTGCCCGATTCATTCCATTGCCGGGTCCTCTATTTAAGGAGAGTTACGCGTGGTTCAACACTCACCGTCAGAAAGTTTTGTCTTCTCTCGTGTCTCCCTTTGAGGTTGTTAGCAGTTTGTGTCACTACAAAGTTCTTTCTGCCTCGCGCCGTTATGTTTTCCATCTCCGTTTTTGTGTTTTCTGTCTCTTCATTGAAGTTCTCCCTTAGGTCGTCTGCTCGTCCCTTAAGGCCATTGAGCGTCCTTTGCGCGAGTGTTTTGAACTCTGCATCTGATAGATTACTCGTCTTCATTTTGTTGAGTTCTTTTTCTGGAGCTTTGTTCTGCCCTTTCATGTGGGACATGTTCCTTTGGCTCCTCATTTTGGCGGCCTCTCTCTGCTGGTTTCTGTGTATTAGGTGGGGCTCCTAAGTCTCCTGGTCTTAGAGTGGCCTTGTGAAGTAGGCGTCCTGTGGGCCCAGTGGCGTAGTCTCCCCGGTCACCTGAGTGAGGTGCTCCAGGTGTGTTCCTTGTGTGGGTCGTGTGTGCCCTCCTAGTGTAGTTGAGCCTTGGTTGGTGTTTGCCCATCAGTGGAGGGATAGACCCTCAGGCTCATTGGTTGTGGGGACTGGCGGAGATCAGTAGGGCTGTTGTGCACGGGCTGACCCTGCAGAGCTTTAGCTGGGCTCTGGTGCCTGCCCTATCTGCCCTCGGGTGTCCTCCGCAGATGCGACCTTGGATGGTGCTCCAGCGTCAATCCTGGTCAACGCAGGCCACTGCATGTGCCAGCCCAAGGGCCTCCTGGGAGGGGTCCAGCTGCAGGCCAAGTTCAGCTGCTGCCTGTGCACTTCTGGGGCCACCTGGTAAGCATCACCAAGCAATCAGCAGATGGCTGCCACCTGTGCCGGGCTTGGGACTGCTCAGCAAAATTATGGGGCAAACCGAGGCCAGATGCTGCTTCTCTGGGTTTTGTGAGCCTTTGAGAGATTTTAGGAAAGTCTGCAGAAAGAGCCAAGTCAGGCCATTTGTATGGAATAAACCCCTCTAGGTGGATTGGGCGGGCCAGCAATTGGGAGAGGCGGCGTCTCAAGGAATCACCTGGGCATGGTGACCTGTGTTAATCAGGTTGATGGAGAATCAGACATGGCGGCCGCCTGTGTCTCCAGGCTGGGAGCGGGGAGGGCTCAACAAAGGAACAATGGGTACTGCCAGCACTTCTGCCTGGGAGAAAGCCGCCTCTCCAGCCCTCGCCCTGAAGCCCAACAACTCAGAGTCACCCTGTATGTCCCCGACGCTCCTTGAGCAGCTGCCCCAGTACTGGAGCTGAGAGTGAGTGAGTCCATCAGTGAGTAAGTCCTCGTGTGGCCTGCTCAGCCAGCATCTCCTCTGGTTTTCACAGCCGGAGGTTGAGGGGTTTTCTTTTCCCGGCACTGGAACCTTAATCTGGGGAGCCCAGTGTGGAGCTCGGACCTCTCGTTCATCCAGGGGGAGTGTTCTTTGCAGCCAAAAAGTCTCTCCCAATGCTCAACCGCCAACGCGTGTACGGGACCCGGACTTTTACGTCTCCACCCCTCTTACCAGTCTTGAGGTGACCTCTTATGTATGTGCCCAGTTGTAGGACTTTGGTTCAGCCAGACCTAAGGCGACTCCCAGTAATGGTTGTTCTGTAGTTTGGTTATGAATTTGGTGTGGTCATGAGAGGAAGTGAGACCAGAGTCTTCCTTCTACGCCATCTTGACTGGAACTCCTAAATCCCTTTTATAGTGAGATCCATGTCTCTAGAGAAGTGGGACCCCATTACAATATTCTCACAATTTCCATTTTCATGGCGGTTAGTGTCAGAAATCAATGATTAGGTTATTCTAGAGGGTTCTAGTACCATCTCACAAGGTGACTTTGGGCTCATCCTAATTAGTCAAATGAAGACCAGTGAGACCCTCTTGCTTCTAGCAGATGATTCAGGCAACACATCTGGAAATAACAGCCCTCTCCCTCTCCCATGTAATTAGGAAGAAGGAGAGGAGGTGGGAGTTGCTTACACTGATAGGCCTGAAGCAATAGGGGCCAATGTTGGGCTGGGAGGCCGGTTGTGCTGAGAATCGGGTCTTTCAGAAGAACAGACCACTCTGGTTTTGACCCAGCAGTTTCTTCCAGAATTTCACAGTGGAGACTTTGCATGGTCCAAAATAATAGCCACTAGGCAGACGTGACTCTTTAACTTTAAATTAGTTAAAATGAAATAAAATTAAAAATCGAATTCTCCAATCTCACTCATCATATTTCATGTGCTCAACTGCCCATGTGGCTAAGGATGACCATAGTGAGCCTCACAAAGCAATTCTTCTTGGTACAAAGTGCTTTTAGTGGGCGGGTCTCTGACATGAGCAAGTTTGGACAGCTCCTCCCCTCACTTCATCTTTCTTCCTTCTTCAGCGTCCTTGTTTAAAATTGCCTTCGAAGTTAGAAAAGAGAGCTGGACCCAGATTTTCCAGGTAAAGGAATATGGGAGTTGGGGGGCAGGTGAGGGAGGGAAATGTGTGACTTGTTGGAGAGGAGACTATATCTTAAACCTATACCTTAAACTTCCCGGTTAACTTGCTCTCAGAAGATATTTCTTTTGCTTTCTGTTTCCTGTCTCTGCTGATTTTAGGCTGTAAATGTTTTAACGGCTGAGCCCTGCAGATTAATACCTCTTTCAGGGATTGTTGATCAGAGAATATTTGTACGAATAAGTGATTCCTTTCACTATTTACAGAATTTATAATTAAATCTGAAACTTCAGGGATAGAGTTGAGTCAATAGAGTCGGCTCTGAGGGCAGCTGGTGGGCAAAGAGCCCCAGGATGTGTGAGAAGCTCTGTCCCCCACCTCCTGATATTGATCGCCAATATCCACTTTGTGTCCAAAGCCTGTTTATAAAAATTCTGTGATTTCTCTTCCCAGTTTACAAGAAGCTGTTTTCTACTCTCTATCCTTAAAGGAAAAAGAAATAACTCTTCTTTCAAAACAAGTGTCTGTCTTTCCAACTGTGTTTCAAGTTGTATCTGATGCCTTCCTTTTAGAGGAACCTGTTGTTCAAGCATTTTCGGGGGTCCCGGTCGAGGTGTGCTTCACCCTGCGTTCTTCATGCAGCGTTCTCCATTGCCAAATGTTTATAGGTAGCGATAAAACAAAGGATTTAAGACAATACTATGTTTCTATGATGCAAAACATTGATTAATAAGGAAAGGATAATCTTTTAGATGCAGGCTGAACATAAAGATCCGAGAGAAGGCAAGAGTCAGGGAGATTTTTTGATCAATTTATTTATTTAATGAATATTTATTGAAGTCTACAGTCATGCCACCCTTAACGAGCCCGATCCCTGATCTTGGAAGCTAAGCAGGGTCGGGCCTGATTAGTACTTTGATGAGTAACCAGCTAGGAAGACGAGGTGCTATAGGCGTTAAAAATTTTTTAAAAATAAGGAATTGTAAGCTGACAAGTCCTTGCAATCTCTGGTCAACCAAGAGTTGCCTCATCTAAAAAAATAAAAAAGAATAATAAAAAAAAGAATATTTATTGAGAACTAGTCTTGTCTAGTATGGTGCTGTTCCTAAGGAACAAAAGAACATATAAGACTCAGATGGCCCTGGCATCACAAAGCTTCCAGGCTAAAGGGAGAGAGTAATAAAAACACACAAACAACTTCCTATTGTGGTCTGTACTCTCTGGGATCCCTTGGGAGTGAGATAAGTGCACACATAAAGGGGACCACAGCACGGCTGTCTTAGGGGTGGTGACGGTGCTGAGGGCAGAGGCTCCGGAGAAGCCTCTCTGGAGAAGCGAGGCCTGAGGGCTGAGCAGGGGTGCAGTGGGATGGGGTGGGGGTGCTCAGAGGCGAGGGCACTCTTCTACTAAGGCCTGGAAGCTGAGAGGAGCTCGGGAGGTCCTGGGAACACTGAGCAGGATTAAAGCCTTTTGAGAGAGACTAATGGTCACACAGGGCCTTATGGACCATTCTGCAGATTTTCAACTATTCAAAAAGAGAGAGAGAGAGAGAGAGAGAGAGAGAGAGAGAGAGAGAGAGAGAGAGAGAGAGAGAAGTAATAGAAAGCTGCTAGGTAATTTAAACAGCAACAAAAAAATTCGGATTTTAGTTTTTAAAAAGCACCCGATTATAGAGTAGAAAAGAAATTGGAGATGAGATGATCAGTTAGGAGCCTATTACATAGCAAGCAATGACAGTGGCTTGGATTAACATAGCATTTGGTGATGGACTAATGAGCAAGTGAGGAAAAAAGGCATAGATGACCCCAAGATTCCGCAGGACCACTGGCTGAGTGGTGACGCCATCTATCGAAGATGGGGCAGAATCATTCATGCGATCTGGAGGCAGAACAGGCTGTGGGGAAGGGGGAGGAGGAGGCTTTCATTTTGGCTGAGTTCTGTTCGAGATGCCCATGAGCTTGCCAGGCGGAGAAGCTGACTGGATCTAAAGGTTCAGAACTCTGAGGACAGCGTAGGCTACATACTGCGTGCAGACAGCGCTGGGGACCACAATTCACGGAAGAGAGGATGGGTAAAGGTACCCAGAACCGGGCCGAGGAAGCGCTTGAAACATTTCTGTTTGTGCAGAGGCAAAAACAGCCATCTGGAAATGGGACCGGCAATGGGGCACTGTGGAGAAGTGCTGGGAAGCAGGGAAGGAGAAATCAAGTAGCAGGTTCATGGGAAGGAAGAAGCTGTTGGCTCCGTGAGGTTTCAGGTTGCAATTACTTTCTATTTCCTTATAATGACAGTTCTGTTTTTTCATCTGCAGGAATTCAAACTCCAATGGCAGCTCAATACTGCGATACGAGTGTGAGCCTCAGGACCTTCTCCGGTGAGATGGGGTTCGGGCTCCCCAGACCAGGCTGGAGGGAGGGGACCCGGCAGGGTGGATCTCCTGTCCTGTCCGCCATTCCCATTTGAGCAAGAGCAAAATATCCCCAACCCCGTTGTTTATTTTCTCTTCATCGACTCTGCTCTTTCTACACGCTCGACCCTCTAACACTTTCTCCTTGTGATGCAGCATAAGAAGGGAGGTTAAAACATCCTGCTCGAGTCAGGCCGGATGACATTTTTTTACTAGGAAGTAGGAACTTCCTACAATGCAGACACACCAGCGCAGCCGGCTGTAGCCTCTCTGGTTATTTTTCTCCTTCTCTCCTCGGCTTAGGAAGGAAGGACAGGAGAGTCATTCAGGTCACTAATCTCCCTGCTCCTGGTGGCCTCACCATAACCAACAAGTACAGGAAACTCACTTGGTTTCTCCCACACCCTCCCTTTACTTCCTTTTCCGTAGAAATTGGCTATGGCAGTGGGACTTTTGCCCGTTTAGCAAAATGCTCCCTGAGTTAGTGGCCTGAAACATCAACCACCGTGTTGGTTCTAGATTTTGTGAGTCGGCTGGGCAGTTCTTGGGTCTGGGCCAACCTGACTCATCTCAACCAGACTCATTCATGTGGAAGCTGGTGGCTCAGTATACAACTGGATAACCTTTCTAAAAAGTTAAATTTATTGGGGTGACATTGGTTAATAACATTCTATAAGTTTCAGGTGTACAATTCTGTAGTCCATCAACTACATATTTCATTGTGTGCTCGCTGCCCAAAGGATAGTCTCCCTCCGTCACCATGTACGTGACCCCCCTTTGCCCTCTTTCTCCCGCCCCTGCCCCGCCTTAGTAACCTCCATACTGTTGCCTGTGTCTATGAGTTCGTTTGTTTTGTTGGCCCGTTTGCCGCTTTCTGTTTTGTATCCCACATCTGAGGGAAATCATTTGGTTCTTGTCTTTTTCTGTCTGACGTATTTCACTTAGCATGATGCTCTCAAAATCCAGCAACTGGATAATTTTAGTTAGCCCCATGGGCACGTCCGGTAGTCAGCAGGCTCTTGGGCATACCAGGGTGACAGAGGTACCTGGGCCCTGTGTCCCTCCCCATCAAGCAGGTGGGTCCAGACCTCTTCGTGGGGTAGCTGCAGGGTTCTGAAGAGTTGAAAGAGAGAGCAGCCTCCGTGCTCAGCTCTTTAGGAGTCTCTGCCGGCATCGTGCTTCCTATCCCTTTTTACTACCTGGAGCAGTCACGTGGCGTAGCCAGATTCAGGGTTGGAGGAACAGGCTCTACAGACTGATGGAGGAGCTGCGATCCATGTCCCAAAGAGGCACAAGTTTGGAGAGGGGGAAGAATTCATGGCCAAATCCATAATCTACCACATAGATTGCCATATACGGTCAGCGTTAGCGATTGTTGCAGCGTTAGGGCTGGCCTTTGGTGGCTGTCGGTTTCACTTCCTATGAGTTTCCTGCTCCCTCTCTCTGTGGCCAGCTAATGCTCTCAGGTTATCCTCAGGCTGGGGTCTTCCATTGTGATGCTGACTAAGAAAGAACCTGAACTCCCGCTCACATTTTCCCTTAATCTGAGCCATCCCGTATCCAGCGCTCTCAGCCCCTGGAAGTTTACTGCTCTTCATCCCAGGATTCCAGTTATCCAGTGTGGGAAACTCTGCCTTAGGGACGGTTTTACTAATCCCTGCATTAGCAAAAGCTTCCTCATCAGGTGTCTGGGAGAAGGGGATTGACTATAGATTTTGTGGGAGCTAGAGTGTGGGGTCTGTAAAATCTCTCTTCTGTTTGATGGATATTTTTAAAAGATTATTCCAATCTGCAGACTAGACTGAGGGGGCAAAATGAAAGAAGAAAGATCAGTTAAGGGACTGCTGAGGCGTGGGTGGCGATAATGGTCATCGAAATGGAGGGAAAGGGACAGATTTGCGTATGGAACCCAGAACATGCTAAGGGGCTGGTTTGGGGAAAAGGGGAATCAAGGGCGATCCCCAGATTTGGGGGCTGAGGAACGGGGTATGAATGGTGATGATATCTCTGAAAAATCACACGGAGTGGGTAACAGCATCTATAATATTGTCCGTGTGGTAGCGTATGCATTATCTCAAAGCAGAGATAGATGGCTGTAACCGAGTCCTCCTTCAACAAACAGTCTCGCTTAGAGGCTGTGCTGGAAGGGTCTGCCTTCTCAGAGAAATGTGCCCCAAGAGGCAGCTGTCAGTTGTCTTCCATGGCTTGCTCTGTGCTTAACAAATCCCGAAGACTTCAACTTTATAGACACATTAAACAGATAAGCAGGGGATTACTGAATACAAATATGGTAAGAGCTACATAGATGACCTGATGTTTAAATTAAGACACAGTTATTTTGAAAACATCATTTTAGGTTTTATGCTATGCTGCCCTGTTATTAACTTTCACCTTTCCTAAGAAGTGGATATGCTTAACCAAATCAAACTGAGAATGTACACCCCTACTGAAGCCAGTCCATTTGAGTTAGTATTATTATTTATTATGTAGCAGGGGATTTCAGAGTAACTCTACATAACTGTCAATACTTTCTGGCTATAATTCTTCAACATATTAGTTTAAAAGAGAAAAACTTCCCTAGGTTTCTACACTAAGGTCGTAACTTTAAATGTAAGGCATTTTGTTTTCCTCTGGGTCATAATCCCTGATGACATGGTTGCATGCGTGAAACATAAAGGGACAGTCTGTCCTTCTGCACGGTGATGTCCCAAAGTCAGATTGTGTGTTACTTCCCGCTTCTGCTTTTGAGGAACAGCTACCAGCGTCAGCTCAGAGTCTTAAACCACCTGACCCTCCTCTGTGGGCACTTAGCTACCAAAGGTCAAAGCAAGCAGCTTCAGGAAACCCCCAAAAGTGCCCGGTTCCTCTAGAACTGCAAGAGGCCCAGGGCTTCAGGTCCCCAGCAGGCAACAGAAAAGGGCACCAGTTTCTGGAAGATGAGCTGGAACAGGAAACGGGGGTTGGGGGCGGGGGTGGGGCTGCGGGGGGGAAACAGTTGGAGGTTAATCCTAACACTGTGGCTTTTGTTTCCTGAAACCAAGACCCCAGAGCTTCGCAGCTGAGACTTGTCTTAGTGGGGAAGACTGGAGCAGGAAAAAGCGCCACAGGAAACAGCATCCTTGGAGAGAAAGTGTTTCGCTCTGACATTTCGGCGAAATCGATCACCGAGGTCTGTGAGAAAGGGAGCAGCAAGTGGAACGGGAGAGAAATTGTTGTCGTGGACACGCCTGGCATTTTCGACACCGGGGTGCCCGATGCCGAGAGGCGCAGGGAGATCGTGCGCTGCATCCTCCTGACCTCCCCGGGACCTCACGCTCTGCTCCTGGTGATCCCGGTGGGCCGCTACACTCTGGAAGACCACATGGCCACGGAAGAGATGCTGAAAATGTTTGGGCCCAGCGCTAGGAAGCACATCATCCTCTTATTCACCCGGAAAGATGACCTGGATGACATGGATATCCACGCTTACCTACAGCAAGCCAAGGAAGGCATCGGAGAGCTCGTGAGCCAGTTTCATAATCGCTACTGTGCATTCAACAATAAGGCCATAGGAGCTGAGCAGGAGAACCAGAGGGACGAGCTGCTGACCCTGGTCCAGCGTGTGCTGATGGAAAACGATGGAAGATACTACACGGATCAGATGTACCAAAAGGCCGAGGAGGAGATTCAGAAACGGATCCACATGATGCAAGAACATTACAGAACAGAGCTGGAGAAAGGGAAAAGGCAGATAAGAATGGAGTATGAAGGGCAAATCAGAGAGCTGCAGGACGAGCTGGAGCAGGAAAAGAGAAGGGGGCAGATGATGGTGGAATTGGCAAAAAAGGATGAAATCTATACTTTAAGGCAGCAAAAGGTCAGAGATGAAGTTGTGGGTCAGAAACAGATGTTTGACATCATCTTGGATCTATTGGAGATTTGCCTCTGATATTTTCTTCATTTCTGTTTAAAGGCAAACGAGCGTAATGAAAATCTGTCTATTCTATATTTCCTGCTCATTTCCTGGTGCTCTTGCCCCATATAACACATTCGCTAACGTCAGAGCTATCCGATTCTGTCTGTCGCGCTCTTGGGACTAGTGAGTATAGTAAAGTTCCCTGTTGGCAGTTGGTAGACACTTGATTCATTTAACAGGGCAGGGACAAATTCTCAAGTTTGTAAAACCCCAAAGCAGAAAGTATGGCTGCCCCTTCCTTATCTGTTGAATTCTTTCTCAAAAGCCCAGAGAAAAAGAGTGCAGGAGACATGAAGATGACCCCAAGCCTTCTCTGTTTAGCTCTAGTCAAAGTTTCTGCTCTAGGTTCTTTCCAGCTTCGCAAATAGTCTCCACCTGTGGCTTCTGAAACTCCGTTAGTTTTGCCTTTAGGACCTCTGTGATCATTTTACCACGTGGCTTGTTAGAAAAGTCACTTATTTCTATTAGGTAATCTCTAAATAGGCTTATAGAATTCTTTCTAGGTGAATGTAAATTTGTCTAATGACAGTTTTTATGGAAGTACTCAAATTGTTCCTTATCTGCTCACTCTCTGAAGAACAAAGCATTTTCTGGAAAAGGGATTTCCCAGAACTCAACTAGTTGAAATTTTAGAATAAGCAAAAGACAGAGATTCAACAGATAAGAGAACAATGCTGCATTCGGATGTCTCTGTAGGGAGCCTTTGACCAACCTCAAGGTCACCAATTTGCTGAATAACCAGTCATCTCCCTTTCTGTTGGGACCCCACCTCCATTCCCCCCCACCACCTTGATTGCTTACTGGGTGGTGGGTCATCCGCACAGAGCACAGAGCTGCCCCACCCACTTGAATTGTTTGCTTATTGCTATTGTAATAAAACTTTTCTGTTCTCTCATATTTGTGTGACACTGGAATCTGTTTTACCTTAGGAAATTCCGCTCCTACTTCTAAGAACACAGGGACGAATCTCACTTTCTGCTAAAAGTTCAAGATGATTTCGGAGCTAGGTTTGCTCTACCCTCAGGACATCTCCCCTTCTCCTTTTCCCTGGAAGTTTGAGCCGTTTCTCAGCCCCTCTGCCTGGCAAAACCCATGTTCTCCACAGATTCATTTACTATGTGCTCATAGAAATTCTCTGTATCCAAGGTTTCTGAGACCTCTGTGGCTTTCCTAGTGCAAAAAAAAAAAAAAAAATCATGACTATGGATAACAATAGTTGAAGTCTGTCCATTTTCTACTTTTCTACCGGGCACTCCTAACCTAGTGATTGCCAGGATTCCCGAAGCGTTCCTCCATGCGGCACCAGCATGCCTCGGGTTTCCATGCCAGCTCTTGCTCCGCCACCTTGAAATTGGCTTCTCCGTGCCTCATACCATTTTGATCCAAATAGAACATATACCTGCCCATTACTTCCCCAAACACAAAGGACGTTAGACCGTACATGTAACGAAAGTTAGCAAAGGGCCAGAATAAGAGAAGCAGCACCTGCAGAAGCTCACACGATTCCTTCAGAAGCAGTCACCGCGAGTGAGATGGGTTTGGTTTCGCTCTGCGGGACACAGGTGCGCTTCACGACTCTTGGGATTGATTGAGTTTTAGGCAAAATTATAAGATACAAATTGAACATTCTATTATATCACGACCTTCTACAAGCAAATATTTAACCAAAGAGCCACATATGCCTTACGAGGAAAAGTAAATACAGGTTAAATATTCAAATAA
The DNA here is from genome assembly GCA_003508835.1 of Eonycteris spelaea. Lineage (NCBI taxonomy): Eukaryota > Metazoa > Chordata > Mammalia > Chiroptera > Pteropodidae > Eonycteris > Eonycteris spelaea. Next base: position 1,533,034 of record PUFA01000116.1, on the reverse strand, counting down.
AATGTTTTAACTGTCGTGCTTACTGTCTGTGTGAATGCATTTGATTATTCTTGCCCCTTGTGTTCAGGTTAATGCTGTAGCTGAGGCAAAGAAAAACGTTTCTGTCTTGAGAAGCGGTGAGATGAGAAGCCCACGCAAAACACCCGGAGAGCAGAGGTGCCTATTTGTCTCTTGGAACAGAAGGCCCTTGATGAATACTATGCATTGCGAGTAATACAAGAGAAAAATGGCTATCAAATTTTGTCAAAGGCTTTTTAAAAACCATCTATGAGAATAAGCTTAGGATTCTTTCTCCTTAAGTCTGTTAATAAAGTGAATGATACTAGATATCGACCCGTTTTTCATTTCTGTTTTGAGTCCCACTTGATCATCAGGTATCACATTCTGTATGTGATTTTGGAGTCTGTTTGCTAATATTTTATCAAGCACTTTTGTGTGGATATTTGTGAAAGATATGGTCTATGGATTTATCTTTTCACACTGTCACCATCAGGCTTGGGTTATTAATGCTATATTTGCTTTGAAAAGGCAGTGAGGTAATTTCTTTCATTTACAATGAAACAATCTAAGGAGCACTGGAAATACTTGGACCTTGGAGGTTGGGAAAATCCCCACACAAATCCGTGTGGCCCTGGTGCATCTTTTGTGCTGTGGCTCCTGAAAAAGCCCCCTCTAGTTCTTCCGTGAAAATCGGTCTATTGAAATTTCCTCTCTAATGGAGACAGTTTTGGAAATCTCTGTTTCCCTGGGAGATTATCTATTCCACTTAGCTTTTCAAAGTTATTTGCAAAGAGGTTTTAAATTTTCAAAATTTCTCCTATTTCAATGGTTATTTCCTCTTTTCACTTTGAAAATTTTATTTGTGCCCTTTTCTCGTGGACAAGTTCATTAGTACTTTTTCTATTTTAATTTTTTTTCAGTTAACCAAGATTTTGTTTTATTAATTAGGTCTGATGTTTTCTCTTTTCTACTACATTAATTTTTGTTTTCCATACTTGTGCTTTCTTTTGGTTGACTTTATTGTATTTTCTCTTTTTTCTTGACTTGAGAATTTAATTTATTTGATGCAAAGCATTTTCCTCTGATCACTTCTTCAAATGAATTCTATAGCTTCTGATATTTAATATTTTCATTATTGTAATCTTTAAGAAATTATAAAATCTTCATTTTTTTCCCTTTGCAACACGAGTTGTTTACTAGTAGGTATTTTAATTTCCAGAACATTTTTTTTTTTCTAAAGTAATTTCTGGTTTTATTGCGTTGTGATCAGAAGGTGTTGGTTGTAATATTTCCACTTCATGGACTTTGCTGGTGTTTGCTATGTTTATTATTATGATTACTTTTTGTGAACATTCCGTCTATGTCTGCAAAAAGGGTATATTCTCTGTTATTGCAAAGAGACTGTATTTTCTATATGTCCATGAGATATTTTCTTCAATATGTTGTTTCATTCTCCTATCTCCCTCTCTTTCTTTTCTACTTAATTTATTTTTTACAGAAAATGATGTGCTAAGGTCTCCTATTATCCAGGCATTTTAATCTGTATCTCCTTGTATATCTCTGATACAGAATTTGTGAGAGAGGATAATGAGATAGGGAAATACTTCATTGTATTTAATTCTATTTTCAATTCCTCTTGCAGTAATAGTGCTTTTGTAGGAAAAATAATTCAAACAAGCTTGCGAAAATGAGTCCCCTAAGACTTCAAGTAAATAATTCCTTGTGGAACAATCTAAAATTCACTGGAAAAGTTAACCATAGGCTACGTTTAGAATATACAAATAAAACGTAAACTTTTAATTTTTTAAACCTTTCCTAGCTCCCATCCACTACTTCTAGAGAAAAATCTAATTAAATGTTTCATCTTGTTTACACCAGTCCAATCTGATCTGTCAAGAAGTTCCTTTAGATAGTGTTCAGGGGCTATTTATGTGACTTAGGGAGCCATCCCCACCCCACAGCCATTGGGTTTCTCTCCCTCAGTGCGGATGAATGCCCTTATGATGTTGTAGTTTACAGAGAAAGATGGGGTTCCCAGACCTCGACATTCGTCTCCACTTGTTGGGTGATTGATGTTCCTTGCCTGTCAGGCCCCTGAAGTCCCGCTGTCCCCCAACAAGGAAGGCCACAGGCTGGTGTACCCAGCGTGAATTTCTCAGTCCAGGCGTGCCCTCTGGGGTTGGGGGGGGTGGGGACGGCCTGATGCCGGCTGACTTCACCATGGCTCTGCTCTAAGCTCTCGCTGATCTAAAATGCTTGGCGGCTGCTTGGGCAGTGACTCTCGCTCCCTGCCAGAATATCAGCTTGAAGGGACAGCCAGCTGCATGTCAGGGAAATGTCCCCAAAGCGGCTGAACGAGCGAAGGGTTCCGTTTTGATTCAGCGAGTTGACCTAGTTTACCGTGGTTAAGCCCAGAGCGATGTAACTCTCCAAAGGACTTGATTTTTTTTCTCCCTACCTGCTCCAAGTAACTTTGTTCTCCACGTCAAGATGGCTGCTTTACCTTCAGCCTCAGGTCCGAGCTACAGATGGAAAGAAGGTAAACAATGAAGGAGACAGATGGCACCTCTGTCTCAAAAGCGAAGCCAGCCCAGAAGTCCCCACGCGACTTCTGCTTATCTCTCACGGTCCTGTGGGTGACCCAGCTGTAGAGACACTGTGCAATGTGACATTTCACATGGGCACCTTCCTTTTGGGCACGAGATTATAGTTTTGCTGGGAAGGAAGAAGGGGGACATGGCCAGGAAGCAGATGACAGGCGGCAGGTGCCTCCAGCCGCCTGGGGAGTCTGCTGCGCCCTCCCCTCGGGCGGCTTAACTCTCTCCTCGCCGGAGCGCTCTTGTCAATCACCCAACCAACCTTTCCACTCATTCTCAACTTTCGTTCATTCTGCACATGAACCAAGGAAAAGATAAGAAAAGAAAACCTTGGATCCAAAATGAGCCATAGGTCAGGGCTATCATCTTTTGACAAAATCCTATCGATAGTTTTTTAGTCTTAGAAGCTGCTTATGCAGGGTTTCCCCTGTATTTTGTGAGACACTAACACACGTCAGAGCCACCTGGGAGGCTCATTAAAATACAAAGTTTCTGACTCAATTCCCGGGGCGAGGGAATTGTGAGACAATAACACACGTCAGAGCCACCTGGGAGGCTCATTAAAATACAAAGTTTCTGACTCAATTCCGCGGGAATCTGCATTCCTGCCAGGCGTTGTAGACACTGCTGGTCTGGGATTACACTTTGAGAGTGACTGTACCGAGGCAACTATCCCATGTTTGAAAAAGAAAAAGGGAACGTCGCTTTGATAATGTCCAAGGCGTTTCTGAGTGTTAGCAGGTACACCCAGGGCACAGAAGACCTCTCTCCTTGCCAGGATTTTGAAGGGCAGGTAAACACACAGAAGTCTAGGATTCCCTAGGAAAGATGGAGTGGAGACCATAGCAGGTACCAGAGGCCAAAGTCAGGGGTCTTTATTATTCTCTCTGCACGGAAGGCAGCTAGTGGCTCATACAGGGCCACCTGACAACCAAAGAGCCACAGTCTGAGAAGACAACACCAGAAGGGTCAGACTCACCTGGACCTTCCCCAAAGAGAACTTCTTTGGTCTGTCTATAGAATGAAACAAGGAACCAAAGGACAGGTCATAGCTGGTCACCACTGGCCAAAAGGGAAAGAAGACTGTCTGTTCCTGTTTTTCAAAAGTAAAAATAATAGTAGGAAGTGGTCGCATGGATGTCATTGTGGAAATCAGCTAAAGGACTGAATTTCAGGTCGACACAACATAGAGTTAAACAGACAGAGGACAGTGAGTGACACACGACTGTGAAAACGGAGGGAAGCCCGGGGCAGTGAGCCCGGAGCGTCCCCCTCCTCTGTCCTCTTTCTTTTAGGTGCCTGTGGCTTTCTGCACATGTCGTGTCCCTGAGTCAGCACACAAGAAGTGCTCCCGGGGGCAAACCACATACACGCGGTGGCACTGTGGTCCCCTGATCTTGACCACAGGATGTCGACTACGGGTCCAGTTCCCTATCGTGTCTGTCTGTCTGCGGTCACTTCCCGTTGCCTCCCAACAGTTACTCTAAAGTTCTTATTATTTTGTATTTTCCGCATGGTTCATCAATGTTCTTATCCCAGGGGCAGTGGGAGCGGCCAGCCTTCCCTGAGGCGTCCAGTAGTTGCTTTATCCCACCAAGGAGGAAAGACGCTTGTACTCATTGGGACTCTTCGAATGGCCCAAAGTTCTGGTTCTCATGCTTGGCTCCAGTGTCGAGATATTTTTCAGAAACAGCAAATGCTAAAGTTCACTATTTTCGTAGCTTTGCCTGAGACAATGCCCTCCGCCCCGCCCACCCCGGCCCTGCCCGCATCACAGAACACAGCCATCCCCACTCCCCCAGCCAGACGGAGTGACGGCCAGGCCGCGTTGTTCCTCCCCTGAAAGGCAGTGGGGAGCCCTAGTCATAAAGAAGAGAAAATATCATATTTGATATCATTAAAAGTCATTCCTTCAGAATTTTTAATAAATGACATGTTTGGAGTGACTTGTCATTTAGAGACACCAAAGGAGTGTCATTTGGGGAACAGCTTATATTTTCTATTATGAAACTCATTAAGCTAACAGAGTTAAAAGACACTCAAAGAAATATTTATCTTCTTATCCTAATGGAAATGCAAATGATTTGACCTTTTTACTCAATAGCTCCGAAGTTGTGAGTCTGTTCACTTAGAAATCAAATGGCCTTGATTCATGTATATCCTTGAAATACTCACCAATTCTCCCAAACTTAATACCTAAATGTGAGACAATTCCAACTGGACTTCCAGTAAAATTCTTTTCTGAAAATTAAACAAGTTATTTAAATTTTCACAGAGAAGAGTAAATGCATGAAAATTAAAAAGGAAATATAAAAATGAGGAAATCAAAGCCGCTGTAATCAAATCAATATTTTATTCATATAGGAATAGAAAGGTTGAAGGAGAATTAAGAATCCTGACATGGATCTGCATATGAAAAATTTAATAGATGCTAAATGCTGTGTTTCAGTTCGTGGGGACTGAATCGCTTATTTGATGAACAGTGCTGTCATGATGGCCATCATAAGTATATGCCAGAACAAGTTTCTGTTCTACCTCAAGACATTTTTCTGAATCTTTTAACAAAAGAAACGCTCCCAGCTTCCTTAGGAGTCCAGCGTGTCCAGGTAGGGGGCGATGGCCTCCAGTCCGGGAGGTCGGAGGTCCTGCTGGGGCAGCTGACGGTAGAGGGTCTCTGATCGGAGGCTACATCTCTGATTTCTGATCGTCCCCCAGCACTGTCACCCCCACTTCCACGTCCCACCATCCCAGGAGAAGGTAGCTAGGGACCCTCTGCCACACAGCATGGAGAAAGGAAAGAGGGGTCCATCGCCAGGCCTTTCCCTGCCCCCTCCTGCCCCATTACCATCAGGCGGTCAAATTCCCCAGGGTGCGCCGAGGCGCATCAGCCCCTTTGTGAGGGGGGCCAGAGCAGACCAGCGTCCTGCCGTCCCGGTCCTGTTCCTCACGGCCACCTGGGAGACCCCCATGTGACGCTGCTCTCCCCGGGAACCGGGTGGGCTGCTCCCTACGGCGTCTGCCATTCAACTGCTACCTTCTCTGGTCCCCTTTCTGCTCTGGCTCCCTCCATTCGACACCCCCAAGCCCTTGCTGGGGGGCCCATTCACACACCCAGGCGCTCACCCGGGCCACACTTTCTTCCCACTGTCCTGGGACAAGGAAGGGACGTGCAGATAAGGCTGAGCTGGGGCTGAAAACCACCTGTTTCCTGACAGCAGATACAATGGGAGGGGCAGTGACTAACAGGTGTGCAAACGCCTTAATCCACGTTGATTTAGGGAGGTGCTGCTTCTGCTGCTTTGCTGCCCCCGCCCCACCCGACACCTCCTGGGGCCGCCCTGGCCTGCAACCTCGTCTAGAGCCCGCCCTGCTGACCACGCCTGGCGTCTGGGACCCCCCGCCCCGCCCCACTCTGCCCTTCGTTCCCAGGAGGTGCCCCCAGGCTCATTGCTGCGATTCCAGGGCTTCACTCAGGGGTGCGTGAAAGGGCTGCTGCCCCCGCCGCCTCCCCGCTCCCCTCGCTCTGTCCTTCCCCCTCCACACGCGTCACAGAGCCATCGCAGGGTCCTGGCCCGGCACGCCCAGCACACAACTTTAGAGGCGTCACGCCCGCCCCTGCCACAGGCCAGGACACAGCCCAAGAGGTGCGAGGCCGCCCCGGCGACGGCCCACGCTGATTTGCTGCCATCATTTCAGGGGCCACCGCAGTGGCCAGGACGCTGAGGGGCTGCATGGATGAACGGGGCGCAGGCCTGGCCCCGGGGAGCCTCCGTTCCCTCAGAGCGGCTCAGAGACTGCAAGACGCGCGAGGCCAGTGCGATGGGCGGCTGCGCCTGGGGAGGGCAGGAGGCAGGCCAGCGGGGTGCAGCGGAGGGAGCGCCCCATGTTCAGGGACACGCGGGGAAGGAGCTGCATGTGAGCTGGGGCTCTGGAACCCACGCCCCTCGCTGCGGCGGACAGCGACCCGGAGACGGGGCGGTCAGTGGCCCATGGGACAGAGAGGGCCGGCGGCGGCCTCGGAGCCCAGCGCGGGGCTGCGGGAGGCTCACGGGGCACGGCGGTCCCGGGCTGGAGCCCCGTGGGTGTCTCCCCAGCGGGGGTTTGCGAGCCGCCTCTGAGGCCTTCGGTCACGGTGTCCGCCCGCCCGGGAGGGTGGCGGGCCGTGCGGCCGCCACAGCAGCCTTTGGCTTCCCACAGGATCACCCCGACCTTGTCCATGAGCTCCTGCAGCTGGGCCTCCCGCTCCTGCCCCTCCGCCCTGTTGCTGAAGCCACAGTGGCGCCGCCCACACTCCACATCCAGCCTGACGAGGGCCTGGTTGTCCGTCTTGCGCACATACTCCTCCAGGGAGCCGCCAGCCAGGTCCTCCTTCCGCGTGAACACCAGGATGGTGGAGGCCACCACGCTCTCGCCAAAGATGTCCTGGAGCCGCCGGACCACCTCCTGGTCCTCCTTCGTGAACCGCCCCAGCTGCGTCACCAGGAGCAGCACGTGCAGCCCTGGGGAGGAGAAGCCAGTGGCTTCACGGAAGCCACAGGCTGTCACTTCCAGAGGCACCGCAGGGCACAAGACATCGGGGGTGTCGATCACCTCGAGCTCCATCCCGTCCCATTCGCAGGTCTCCTTCTGGAAGGCCTGGGTCACGGTCCTGGCACTGACTTTCGACTCAAACGCTTTCCTGCCGAGGATGCTGTTTCCTGTGGCACTTTTCCCACTGCCGGACTTGCCCACCAGGATGAGCTTCAGAGTCCTCGGGGTCTCCTCCTCCTCCCCCAGACCTAGAACCATCACGAGAACTCAGAGAGGTTGCGGTCAGAGCCCACCCCACCCACTTACCCCCCTCGGGAATGCTCCGTGACCTCGGGGACACCCTGTCCTGGGTGGAGGGACGAACACCAACATCTGTGACTGAGACCTGCCCTGGGCTCACACTCTTTTTCTTTCTTTTAACATTTTTTTTTTTTTTACTATAGTAAAGTATACGTAACATAAAACTTGCTGTTTTAACTATTTTCAGGGGCACACTTCAGCGACGTTAAGCACCTTCACATCGTTGCGTGATCGTCAGCGGTGCTTCTCAAGAATTTCTCCATCATCCCAAACCGAAACTCTGTCCTCATGAACCAAAAAGCACTCATGCTCCCCGCCCGCAGCCCCTATTCCACTTTCTGTCCCTACAAATTTTGCTATTCTAGGGACCTCAGAAAAGTGGAATCCTGCAATATTTGAGCTTTTGTGTCTGTTGTTTCTTTCGCTTGGCTTAGTGCTTTTGAGGTCCATCCATGCTGTAGCACGTGTCAGAACTTCCCTTTTCATGGCTGACTAATATTCCATTGGACGGACAGACCACGTTTCGTTTATTCACAGAAGGGACACTTAAGTGGTTTCCACCTTTTTGCTATCGAGACTAATGCCACGGTGAACATCAGTGCCCAGATGCCTGTCGAGGTCCCGCTTCCCATTCTTCGGGGTTACAGCAGAAGCGGAATCGCTGGATCATGTGGTAGAACTGCACATTTTTATGTTTAGGTTTTGAAACTTCTTCTCAGGGTCACCTGTTCTCCCCCACAGGGGAATCTGCCCGTCATGCATATGGGCCCCTGAGCTTCCCTGGGTGTCCCTGAATGATGAGGATGAAAGTGTGTGGCCTCCACATCTACCCCTTGCCCCTGAGGTGACCGACCTATCACCTCCTTCGGTTTTCAACAGGGAACGCTGCGAGTATGCGTCCCTTCAGCCAGACCCGTGGCTCAACGGCACAGGGGCACACGGGTGTTGCACTCCCTGAAGTGTTGGGCTGAGCTCGCTCAGCCAGCCAAACAGTGGAACCCTCGGCTGAGAGAAGACTTGGAGACGCCAGCCTAATGTCAACACGCCGAATGCCAAGATTTTTTAGAGAAGACGGCGGCTGGCGGGCGGGAAGGGAATTCCTTCCCCTGGCCTTCCCGGTCGCAGACTCAGAGCGCCCGGAAATGACGGCTGGTGTCAAGTGCGTCCACACCGAAGACACCAAGCTGTCTGAGTGACAGAGCCCCGAGCCTCCCAAAGGCAGGATCGGGACCTTCGGCTGGCTGACCCACCGGCCTATCCTGACGGAGGACTCTGGCTTTCTCCAGCTGTCCCCGGGGGGCTCGAAAGGAATAGGAGAGAATGGCAGGGTTTCAGGGTGGCGTGGCAGGCGGGATGCTCACCCTGCCCTCCCCGCTGACCGGAGGCTGGAGCCAGGGCTCACTGCTGGACTCTCAAGGCGGGCACATCACTTAGGCTGTGGGAAGTGGTTTTTAAAGTAATATTTGACCTTGCTTCCTGTGAGAAGGGATAAATCGGGCGTCCACTGTCGTATTGGAAAATTTCCTATACAGGGTACCAATATGGCTTTCTCCCAATGGCTTAGGCCATCAAAGTCCATGTAGTAAAAAAAAAAATCATTCGTATTAAAATGCTTAATGAATCATAGATAATTACCTCTGGCCAGGAAAATGGACGGATTTTCAACATGCCTAAATTCTGCCACCCCAGGTTGGAAGAGGAGCTGAGCCCATGACAGTTCAGCGCCTGGTGACGATGAAACAGCTTTTGCGGGCCAGACCCCCTGGAGGAGGCCCGGGCCAGGTCTGAGCCAGCGGCCAAGCACACCCTGCTGGTCCCTGTGCTGCTTTGCAGCCCCGGTGACCCTGAGCGCTCCCATGTCCGGACCAGCCGAGCCCCGGCACGGTCCCTGGCTGCCAAGCCTTGGCCAGGCAACTCGTGTTGCACACCCACCTCCCAGAGCAGGGGAAGGCACACGGCTCCCTTGGGACTGGCACGGAGGGAGTAAAGGGGGTGCCTGGAGCTCTCTCTGCCTCCTTTCTCCCACCGCGCCTGCCTGGCGGGGCCTTTCCCTTATACTTGGTGGGGGGTGGGAAGGGGTGGTGCAGGGAAGGTGGCGCCCAAAGGCCCTCGCGTGGCCGCCCATACGGGATACGGCTCTGGGTTGAACGCCCCACCTCTCAGAGCACCTGGCATGTCAAAGGCCTTGGGCCACCTCTCTCGAGGTCACTTATGGGAGCAGAGCAGCTCGTTTTACCTTCCCACAGGTGTGGTCCCGGCTGCTGGGGCAGCGCTTCTGCGTCGTCCGGGAGGATCAGCTCATACTCCTCCTCCTCCTCCCCCTGGAGAGAACAAACGTCTTGCTGACTTTCCCCCCGAGTTCTAAGAGGTGCCCGGCTTTGCCTTTCTCTTGTCAGATGACAGCGTTTTGCACGGGTTTGGGCAGGAGTGGACTGCGGCCCTGTCTACCTCCTTCGGGGACCCTGCATCTCTCTCTGTCTCTCGGGGTCTCTGCCCCTCTGTCTCTACGTCTCTGTCTCTGTTGGCTCTGTAGTCTGCAGGAAGCTGCGGACAGGGGCAGGCTTGGGGGGGGGTCTTCGTGCCGGACAGAGGGGTCCAAGACTGACCTCTGAGCAAGGCGTGACAGTGCCAATGGCAGAGGGCTGAGAGGCGGGCGGCCAGTGCTGAGTTGAGGAGGCCAACGGCCTCCGCACAGGGACCTCCCAGTGCGGGGGACAGTCTTCTGGGAGCCAGGAGACCTCCACAACCATCCGTTAGGAGGGTCACGCTGCCTGGGCCTCGGTGTCCCTGCAAGTGTGACTACTGGGCCTGCACGAGAGGTGCCCGGGGTTTCTTCCTCTATGAGTTCCAACACATTTTGTGACATTTTCTAGAGCAACTCCTACTCTTCTTTGCAAAGAGGGCCATGTCACCCCAACCGGGAACTCTCGTCATCCTTCTGATGAGAACGCAGTGGGTCCTCGCTGCGCCCCGCCCTGCCTCGCCCCGCGGACTGCCCTACTTCCGTGTGGGGAGCCCGGGCCGGCATGTCGCTCCGTGTCCTCCGCGGGCTGGCTCGGCCCCGTGACTGTTTTCCCAAACACGTAGGACGCTTGGAGACATTCAGTCAGAGGCCGTCCCCAGATGCAGCCTCCCTGCCTCGCGCTGTGCCACACGGTGTGGTCTGTGTCTCCGGCCCAGACACAGAGCACACGTGTCACCTTGCCGTGTTCCTCAGCATAAAAGTGACACTCACGGGAGCCTCTCCCCAGGACTGGGCCGTGAGCGTGAGGCAGGGCACAGAGGGCACAAAGTCGCCATGACGGTTTAGTCACAGCTTGTTCTATTACACCGCAAACACACACGCACACACACACACACAACACAGCACACACAACACACAAACACACACAACACACACAACACAGACACTCACAAACATGCAGTACAAGGAACACAAACACACACAACATGAACACACACAAACACAAACGCACACCCGCACACACACACACACACACACACACACAACACACCCTCGGACTTGCCATTGGGCAGGATGAACAGCCGTGTCTCCCAGCTGCTGGTGCCGTGTGTTCTGGAATATTCCTGGCTTCTCCTTCCAGGGCTGGGTCACTGGCTCTGCGGAGCAATGAGCGGAGGGTGGAGCGCACAGCCTCCACAGTGTATGAATACAAGGACATTTCCTACAACTTTTGGCAAAATATGGTCGAAAGCTCAGCTGGAGAACTGCTCAGCAGAGAGCAGCCCAGGGCAGTGAGAGGAGGAAACAGGAAGTGGGTGGGACAGCCGGGGCCAAGCCTGCCGCCCTGGTACCATACACAGAAAACACAAGACACGAGACTTTGTTTTTATCCTGAGCTTGCCTAACTAGACCTCGGAGGCTAAAAAAAAAAAGGCAGCAGACCCTTTGGAAAACGTTGCGTCAGGAAAACGGTATTTTACTCATCACCTGCCTTTTCTGAGAGTGGCCCAATTCCTGCAGAGATCTCCCTCCTGCGCATATCCTGTCCGGCAATCGCAAGACCCGTGTCACGTTTGAGCAGTCCTAATTTTTGCTTTATGTCTTCAGACATTACCTTACAATGTTCTTGAAAGCTGGATGTGATCTGCTGGATATATCAGCAGTGGAAGTAAACAGGCCTGTGGTGTTTTCTCTCGCTTGTTGTCCATGGGCTTCCCTAAGGACCCCTTCTCAAATGGAGTTCTTGAAGCCTTGATTTACTGCTGTCCCCCCTGCCCCCCGCCCCGGAGCCCTGTCGCTGGGGTGGGAAGGCGTGGGGAAGTGCGGTCTTGGGATTATATCAGGCTCTTTAGTGATCTGTGTGACCCTGGAGTGTGAGCATCAGATTTTTAGCTCTTCCTCCCCCTCCCCCTGGAGGTGCCACAGGCCAGACGTGGTCCCTTCCCGGCTTCCCCTCCGTGTCCTATCACGGCCTCTTCCTGCTCTACGCTCCGGCCTTGCATCTCCGTCAGTTACGTGAATGCTTCACCCCCGTCTCTTTTTTCTCTAGCGGCTGCTGTGAAGAGCTGAAACTGAGACGTTCCCCAGGGAGAGTGCTCTGTTACAAAAATAGTTTGAGAAAAAGTTTGGAGGTTTAATGGAGGTTTGGAGGTTTACACTTTTCACTTTTAACACTATTTTTCAATGTTTTTCTGGAGGAAATCTAGTCACAGGCCACACACCGTTTCTGTCCACGACGGCCCACATATCTAACAGACGTCCCATAAAATTATAACGAAGCTGAAAAAGTCCTACGGCCGAGTGCTTTGCAGCTGTCATGACGTCATGACACGTGTAAACACACCCACTGCACTGCCAGTTGTGGACAAGTATGTGCATCATATTGTCACTGGGCCTTTTCTGTGTGCAGCCGTGTTTAGATGCACAAATACTCCCCATTGTGTTACAGCTGCCTAGAGTATTCAGTGGAGCAATGGGCTGCGCAGGCTTGTCTGTCGCCGAGGAGCAAAAGGCCATCCCAGGGAGCCTGGGCGTGGGGCAGGCTGGGCCATCCAGGTTTGTGTAGGTGCAGCCTCTGCTCTAGGAAGCCCGAGTATCACAGAGTCAACATCCAGCCATTTACCCAACGGAAATGTGTGCGTGTTTAACAAAAGGCGATGTCTGTAATAGTCCATGGTGGTCACACTCGGAAAAGCAAGAAGTCTGGGAGCAATGTAAATAACCATCAACAACAAGTGTTCTCATCACAAAAAAAAAGAAAGAGGGAAAAGAAAAAGGTAGCTATGTGAGGTGAGGGGTATGTTCGTTGCTGGACTGTGTGAGTGTTACACAATGCACTCCTCTGTCAAATCATCGAGTTGCAGGCCCTCAATGGGCACAGTTTTTATGGTCAATTAGACCTCAGCTAAGCCAGAAAATGACATTGCTGAAAAATAATTTTGAATGAAAAGGAAAAGACCATATAGCTCGCAGTAATTGGGTTAATTATGCAAACTATATATTCATATCATAAATTATATATATAAATTGGGTTATAGCCACACAATAGAATAGTATACAGCAGTGAGAATATACAATTTATTACTATATATTAAGATATAGAAAAACTTCAAAACTTAATGATAAGCCCCCAAAAGCCAGACACGGAAAAATACATAGTACATGATTCCATTTATAAAAAGAACAATTCAATGAGCTGTAAACTTATAGAAGACCTTTCCTTTATGTATATTATACTTCAACAAAAACTTAAAATTGAAAAAAAAGGAAGAAAGTGACTAATGGGCACACACACAGGCACACGCACCAAAAAATACAAAGTGGGCAAAACACCTAAAAGAAAAACTATCGTAAAAATGTCAGTAAACTTTTCCCAGGTGTACCAAGGGATTTGATTCAAGTCAATTTTTAAAAAGCCCCTGTAATTTTTTCTTTTGTACTGGAGAGGGAACTTGGTTCTAAAGTATAGATAAATGTGAACATGCCCGAAAATAGAGCCAGCTTCTAGAAGGACCAAAATAATCTCCAACGATAGTCACTAAGAAATGTCCCCCTCTACCTTCGTTGACCCACGTGGTGCTAAGTCAAGACCCCTCCCCCCCAAGTGCCCCCAGCTTCCCGCTCAACTCAGGCACGAAGGTTAGCCGGAGCACGGAGCACGTTCAGGGTGTCCGCGCCTGAGTTCACTGGAAGGCAGATTCCCAGGTGCAGATACGCGAGCCTGAAACTTACTTAGAAATGCTCTTGGGACCCAAACCTGGGGGAGACTGAAGGGAGCAGGACTGGCAGCAGGAGACACTGGGCTGTGAAGAGTCACCCTACGGGATCCAGAGCTGAGGTGACCCCGCAGAGCTGTCCCCAAGTGGAGGAAGAGGTCAGGCCTTTACACCTTTACATCCACGGGTCGTAAGTAAGACGGGAGCTGCCCTGGGAATGGGGGTTTGACCTTGGAGGGGGGGACCCCTTCTGCTGAGAGCGGTCATGAGAGGGTGGCTTAGGTCGAGGGGAGGGAGTCAGCCGAGAGCTGTCAGCCAGCAACACTCCCACCCCCGGGGGACTGGGGGCTTCCATGGGAAGCGGTGGCGGGTGGAGCTCCCTGGCATATTGTAACACATCCTATCCGAAGTGACATTTGGGCTGTTTCACAGGACCTCCTGGAACCCGCTCATAACCCAAAGTCGTGGCTGCGACTTTGGCAGTTTCCCCGGGCACGGCAGGCACCTTGAAGGAAAAGGTTCCATCCACACAAAACTGAAGCGCCCATCAAATCACACGGAAATGGTTTTTGTTTTGTTTTTCTATTTAAATGCAAAGGGCCATCTTTCTCAGCTCTACTGACTCAGTTTCCTGTTGGCAGGCCCCGAGGTTTTAGAGCTGAGTAAACATACTTTTCTGTCAACAAAGATTTGCAAGAGTCTGAGCAAGCCGCAGGCAGCTTTCTTGTTGACAGCTTGAGGTTTCACCGCTTCTGCAAGAGAAGCTGAGAGGGGCTGAGAAGAGGGGCGGGTGGCAGTGGCTGTTGGAGGCTGAGGTTTATTAGCGCGATGTCCACACATCCCACCTTTACAGAGCAGAAGTTTCCCTGAGATTCACGAAAGTTTTAATTGTGTATGAATTCTACATGATGTAATGTTAGGTGTAAAAACCAGAACCTAAAATCATTGGTACACTACCATCTGAAAAACAAGACACATAAAAAGAAGGAAATGATTTCGTATTAAACGGCTTCTAACTTTGGATGGTGGAACTACACAGTGGTCCCCCCTTATCCACAGGGGATCCCTGAAACCACGAATTGCACCAAGCCCTGTATGCACCGTCATCCCTAAATGTAGATATCCTTTCACTTGAAGGAATCACTTTGCAGCTTCTCTTTGGCACATGTGGCTGGCCAGCATCACTATGCTTGCGCTTCGGGCCATGATTAAGTCAGATAAGAGTGACTCGCGCACAAGCGTGTGATATGACAGTGGATCCCGTAATGGAGAGAGCTAAGTAACCAACAGGTGGGGAGCGTCTACAGCCGGGAACATGCAGGACAAAGGGAGGATTCGTGTATATTCCAAACACTTCCCATCCCATCCTGGATGATTTGGAAGCAAACACTAGAGATCCTATCATTTTGCCTGTAAATATTTTAGTACACATCATCAAAAGCTAAAGATTACTTGTAAAGAATATAACTACAATACCTAAGGTACTATAAATCTTGAATTTTATCAAACATCCTGTCATCGGTGTTTAGATTTCATGAATCATCCCATAATTTATTTACAGTTTATTTTGTTTGACTAGGGATGCAAAAGGAAAAAAAAAAAGTCTCATGAGATGATCGCAGGCCATGTTATGCATTTCCTAACCCAAATTTTGAATCAGGAATTTCTCCAAACTTCCCTCTGTTTGTTTGTTTGTTTGTTTGTTTGTTGGCAGAAAATGGTACTGAAAACTACAATTGGGGCTTGTCTCATAAGCTCACCAGAGGCCATCTCTGTTGTTGGTACACTGGTCTTCATCTAGAGTGTTCATTCTGTTTGTTCTTTCTTAGAATGTCCATTTCTCTGCTCGCTTTGCCCATCCAGCCTTGCATTCTGTTCAATTCACCCTTCAGAGCCTTTGGCATATTAATTAAAGTTGTTTGAAATTATCCTAGTCCGATCATTCCAACGTCCCCACCATGTCTGGTTCTGACGCTTGCTCTGTCTTCTTCAAAGCATGTTTTTTGCCCTTTAGGATGCCTGGCAGCTGGGCATGATGTCCTGGGTGAAAGGAACTGTTGTAAATAAAACTTTCATAACGAGGCAATGGGATACAGAGGGGGAGGGATTCTCTGCCTCCAAGACTAGGTGTTGGTTTTGGTAAGCCTGTGCCTCTGCACGGGGCACTCCACCAGTGTCTCACGAGTGTTTTTCCACCCCATTAGGGGACGAGGTAGCTAGAGTGGACTGCAGTTGGGTCTTTCGCTTCTGGACGGAAGGCTTGGAGCTGACGGTAGCTGGGTATTTCTCTCTCTCCAGGTCAGTTAGGCGCTGATAAACCCCAGCAGGTTAGGCTCTGGTTAACCAGCTTCTCCTGAGAGCGGCCTTACTCTCAGAACAGAGTGCTCTGGCTGCTACTGCCCCGTGGGGAGCGCCTTGACTATTTTCTCTATTATTTCTTCCATGGTCTTTGGTCTATTTCAATGTTTATGTCTCCACTGGGATCACTGTTGATAAACTGTATTTGCCCACAATAGAGATGTGTCATTTAAAATGAAGACATGGGGAGCAGATCGATTTCCCCATCCAATCAATGAGAAGGATCTTCGAAAATACTGAGCCAGATGACTGCTGAACTCCCGACATTTTATGTTATCAGTCATAAGGGACCCATTATGGTTTCTAGGTATGAAAGTATTTCGAAGAGAATGACATCCGGTCTATCTTCCCTTTTCTGTGCAGCTTGGGGAAGTGAGACTAACTGGCCTGTATGGCATGTGTCAGTTTAGACACAGTTTTCGCTTCTCTCACCGCCTGCTGGGTCGGCCACAGAAATGAGACCTGGCCGTGCACCTCCCTCCACGCAGCCGTGGACTTCTTTCTGTACGTGCCCAGACTGCCGACGATTCTGAATGAGCACCTTTCACAGGAAAGAAGGCTTCCTTCTGCCAGGATTCCTCAGCGTTGGTATCTTAAAAAACAAACGTGGATCTCTTCTAGGACACGACATAGATCACACGAATGGGGGAAAAAATAGTGCAATCCCAGATTGTTAAACTGTAAAGGCTGCTGTGGTCGCAGCAGGCTCGGAGGGGGTGTGGCGGAACGCAGACTCATATGTAGAGGCTGTCGGGGAACGCGCCCTTCAGCAAGAAAAACCGCGCCTGGCCTGGAAGACTTGCCATGATTGCTGAGCTCGGCACGGTGAGAAAGGAAAAAAAGGAGGAGTGGAAACACACCGGACCTCTAAGGCCAACATGGCCAGCCGTCGGGACAACACGCTGTGGGGACACAAGGGGACGTGGGAAAAGCGCCACAGCAAACACCATCCTTGGGAGAAACACATTTGTCTAGAGTTGCTGCCCACGCTGTTACCAAGACCTGCCAGAAAGCATCGCGGGACTGGAACGGGAGGCAGCTTCTTGTCGTCGACACCCCAGGGCTCCTTGACACCAAGGAGACCCTGGAGGCCACCTGTGAGGAAATCAGCCGCTGTGTCCTGGCCTCCTGCCCGGGGCCTCACGCCATCGTCCTGGTTCTGCAGCTGGGCCGTTACACGGAGGAAGAGCAGAAAACCGTTGTGCTGCTCAAGTCCGTCTTTGGGAAGCCGGCCATGAAGCACACGATGGTCTTGTTCACTCGCAAAGATGAGCTGGAGGGTCAGAAGCTGAGTGAATTTATAGACAATGTGGGTGTGGACCTGAAAAGCATCCTGGCAGAGTGCAGGGGCCGCTACTGCGCCTTCTCTAACGCGGGGGAGCCAGGCTCGGCTCTGAGAGACACTCAGGTGCGGGAGCTGGTGGGGCTGATAGACAAGGTGGTGCAGGGAAATGACGGGGCTCACTTCTCTGATGCCATCTACAAGGACGCCGAGGAAAGGCTGAAACGTCGGGCAGAGCAATTGAGGAAAATTAGAAGAGGAAATTTGAAGAGAGGCGCGTGATCAGCCATGCCAGAAGATTGTGCAGAAGAGGAAAAACTTCAATCACTAAAGCCGCAATGTGAGTTAAAACTACAAAATGTCAGGGAAGGGGCCAAGAGGAGTGTCTTTAGCCAACTTTTTGATAGAATTAGGATACAGCTTTCAAATGTATGACATTTTTTCACGAAGTCATAATTTTTCTCAATTTACTACTGTTCGTTAAGCATCTCTCCAGCTCCCTGCCTGCCACTCATTCTCCTTGCCAGCCCATCCCCACGAACACCAAAACATGTAAGAAATCACAAAATCGCTATGTTCGAGCAGTAATTCACTGCACGTGATTTAAGCATCCAAACGTCAGGAATACCAGGGCCAGAAGGCATCGTCCATTGACTGCTGGCACCGCCCAGGATCGTCATTGTGCCACCGTTGGTGACCCGCCAGGCACCTCTGGCAGCACCGTCCTGTGGCTTTGGAGATCTGCCAACTGACCACGTGCCCTCCTTTTCTCCTCCGTCCTTCCCTATGTGCTAGCTGAACACGGCCCAGACTATAGGTTAAAACAGCTTCCGTGCCAAATGCTTCCTCCTCCGTCCGTCCACCTCCGCCCGCACACTCACTCTCCCTCCTTGGCCGTCCTCCCGCCCTGCCAGGCCGCCCTGGAGGGACCACACCCGTGCGTTCCATCCTCCTCTGACTTCTGCTCGAGCTCCGCCACTGGGGAGGCCAGCAGAGGATGTGCGGGAGCTAGAGAATCAGATGAGGGCGTTTCGTCTCCTGGATCCCTCTCGGCCTGATGGCTTCTGACCATCCGCTACCCTCCACCAAGCGTCCTGCCACATGCACCAGTGGCTCTCGGATCTGCACGGTAAAAGTGCACCTGTGTGGGTGGGATTCTCCTCACGCCTGTGGCATGATGGCACCAAAACTTTTGACTGTTTCCGGAGATCATGGCTTCACCTGAGAATGAAGTCTGTTTCTCAGAAATAGGCATAAAGAGACTGATTCTCTTTCAGAATTCCTAATCCAAGGTCAGTGCTTCTGGAAGAGTTCCAGATAAACTGTGAGAACTGGGAAAAGCATAAAATGGGCACCTTGGCACGAAGGGGGCAAATCTGAGGGATAGTAATAATTTCACAAAAACGAGAGCTTGTCGAAATTAAGTCATTGTTGAACATGGGCGCGTAGTGTCTGGTGGGCTCTGAAAACGTCGGTCTCGTTTATAATAGGTCATATTTATAGAAAAAGTTAAAAGGATCAAGTGTTTAGAGGATGTAATTTGGGAAAGAGCAAGAAATTATTTCTTCTCGTGGGAATAACAATTCCATCACTTTCTTTGATAACTGAAATTTTTTCCATTCATCTGTATTTTTTATACTTTTTATCTTTTTGTCATTTTAATATTTTTATTATCCATTCATCTATACCTTCGAATTTACTGGCATGATTTATTCATAGAATTCTCTTTAAAATAGGAAATCTCTTCCTTTTTAAACTTACCGTGCTTTTCTTATGTTCACTATTGTGTTTTATTTCGGTCAGTATTACCAGGGCTCTGGCAGTCATCCCAAAGACTCGACTTTGGTTTTTAAATGTCGCTATACTCCTTTGTGCTCTCTCATTCACATTTTATTAGTTTCTGTTCCGATCAGGGACGTGGACCCAACCTTCTGACTCTATCCTGTGAAGTGACAGGAAAGACAAAAGGTGGAGGAGGTGAGACAGAAAACGACGGGCAGAAACAGGAGGGGGTGTGTTGTGCTCACGCGCTTCAGTTAACCAGAGTTTCGTTCTCATCATTGGAGACAGTTCTGGGAAACGGTCTGACATCGGGTGCGTGCCGCGGAATTCCCGAGGACGGGCCGATATGCAGAGGAACACTGCCCATACTGTGTTGTTAGAACTGGACGAGGCTCTCCAGACCAGCCTTGAAAGCCGGCTGAGTGGACAAACCGGTCCAGTCACACAAACGAAGCTTAACGTATCTTATCTGCAACACTGATGTGACCTGGGCCATGTCTTGCTGATGCCTTTGGACGTCAGAAAACCTGTTCCCCCAAACGGACACGAGGAACTGCTAACCAAGTCCCTCTTGCTCAGGAAAATTCTAACGCGATCACCCATCGCTATGAAGATGGAAAAGTCACCATCTTCCCACCGTGTGAGCTACTTTCTAACAGTGTCTCCCCCAGAGCCTCGTTCCATGCTTTGGTTTGAGCCCCCAGGTGGCAAACCCTCTTTTTGGTGCGTGCACAAGAAACCTTTACTGGTCACTACGCGGGCACGACGTCGGCTTTGCTTCCGTTGTGTCTAATCTTATAGACGACCTCTAACAACGTACTGGAGAACCCGCGTAGCGGAGAGGCGTGACCTTGCAAGGGGGGAAGAAGAGAAGAGAGTGGAAGACGTTTCCAGACCTGATAAGAGACACGGCACAGGGCTTGGGGTCCCGGAAGTCATGATCCCTTCTTCCCGGTGTTGCTGTAAGTATCAAAGAAGAAGAAGAAGAAGACGTAACACGGTTATGTCCCCTGAGCCGGAAGTCATGACCTAAGTGGTGGATGCGTCTGCTCCATGCACATTCCCCGTTTCCTTTCTCCCGGCGCGTGATGCTGACTTCACCTTGGAGGCGTCATTCGTTCGCACTCTCCTCCCCCCTGTCCCTCGGGCTGCATCCCAAACTCACCGAATCGGAAACCCTGGGAGTGGAGCTCAGTAACAAACCCTCCCCAGCAAGTCTGAGACACAGCAGAGTTTGAGAGCCTCTGGGCGTTGTCTGTACAAGACCTTGCACCTCCGATTAAAGCGGCTAATGGGGAGAGACAAAGCCAGGAAGTCGGGGTGTCTCAGAGATAAACCTCCCGCTTCTACTTACAGGTGGATAAAGGGCTCCGGGTCCACAGCTGCACCCCCGACGTGATGATGAGTTGACTTCAACAATGCAGGTGATAACAATGCTCTAGGGCCCGTAGTTCCCAAAGTGAGGTCCGAGGCCCAGCACCTGGGAACGTGTTAGAAATCCAATTATTGAGGCTCCACCCAAATTCAAACTCCCAGGATATTGCCTCGCCCTGTGTTTCCTTCCCCGAGCTCGTCACATGATTCCGATGTGGGCTCAGTCTCGTAGATGACCCTGCTGAGCACGGGGGGGGGGGGGACGTGCTTTCCCTGCCTTTTCCCATTCATTCTGACGATCCGGTGAGTCATTTAAACTGGTCCCGTGTTCAGATGGAGGAAATTAGGTCAGATTTTCCTAAGGACACATGGCTGGTCACTGGCCCACCAAACCTTGCAACTGCCTGATTCCAAAGCCTCACTGCGCAGGCGGAGGATGTTTGGGCCACGTGTGGTCTCTGATGGGTGCCGGGTAACTAGAAAAGTGTGTGGCAGGGTTTGGGTTTGGGAGCAGGAGAGGGACAGCAGGTTAGCAGTAGAGCACGCGGATCCGTCTCTCCAGCTTCAGAGGATGAAGTTCAAACCCAAGGTCCAGGAGCAACTTAGACCGCAGAGCTCATCTCTTATGACGGCGATGGCCTCTGAGAGCCAGGGGTCGTGAGGGCACCACAGGAACCTCCCAGCCAGTGCCTAGCCTGTGCGGGCCGGGATCGGACTCTCCACCGCAGTGGCTTGGGTGCGAGCTCGGACCCGCTGACGCCCCTCCCCATCTCCGCTGCCAGTCCTTTCCTTCCCTACCCCTCCCCGGGTGGAGGGGTGGTGGTGGCTCAAGGCTGGGGGCCGCAAGGCCTGTTCTGACGGAGGGGCACTTTAGCCCCTTCAGGTCACACCTGATCAGACGGTTTGCGGCCCGACCGGGGGCCGAGCTTGCCTGGGTCCTGCCATTTCCTGTCACAGACTAAACCGGAAACATTTTTTTTGGTCACCTTTGGCAAAACACGTGCGCGCGCGTGTACACACACACACACACACACACACACACACACACACACCACACACACACACACTCCCGGACACCGAGTTCTTTTCCAGACAGACTTGAATGCAGAGAGAATAAGAAGTAAAAAGCACAGGGCGTCAGGGGAGGGCAGACGTGTGGCGGACAGGTCCTGGCCGCAGGAGCAGGTGACCCCGACAGAGATCGGGGTGGAGATTGCCGGGCTCTCACCTCGGAGTTCACAGCCAGGTCCCTTCTCAGCTCACTTGAACCGCAATCGCAGCGTTTCTGTTGCCATGCGCTAAGCGGGTGGGGGAGGGGACGAAGGAAGTGAAGGCGGCGGGGAGGAGGGAGGATGCGCCGCCAGTGGGCACAGCCGCAACCAGCTGGGAGGCAGCCCAGGCGGGGGGGGGGGGGGGCGCCGCTCACGCCACAGCCCCCGCCCCGGACTCCCCTCGGCGTTGATGGGGCTCATGGGTATGACAGGCCAGGTGCGCCGGCCTGGATTGGCACCTCGAATAACACATTTCAGGTACAGTCGTTTATAATTACAGACTATTCCAGTTGTGGGGGTTCGAACAGTGAGGGCTGCCTGGAGGTTAAACATCCTCTGAATCTTTAGTGATTCCCAAATATCGTGGCGAATTGGACACTGTTTTGCAGGGCACACGTCTAAACAGGCCAAAAAGAGGCCATGCGATTCTTGAACATGCCAGTTAAAACACTCCCCGCCGCGGGGTTTAGAATTTTTGGTGTTGAATCAATTCGTTTATTTTACTTTGCATGTTCTCATCATCTATATATATATTTTTGAATCTGCACACCCCTCCTCCCCACAAACAATGTTTTTATCATCTTATTAAAATGACATTCTTGATAAACGCACTATCCGATAATGCTAGCCACTCGCCACATGACCATTTAATTATATGAATTAAAATGAAATTTAAATTTATCTTCTCCATCACATTGGCCACATTTCAAGGCTCAATAGTCCCTTCTGGTTGGAGGCTGCCATGTTGGAGAAGGCAGGTTCTGAATATTTCCATCATCACAGAACATTCTATTGACCTTTACTGCTTTATATAAATAAATTTCTTACACAGGACAATTGCCAAACACATCTTAATTTGCCCTCAAGTCGTCAGTGGTCTTTCTCTTGGCCTGGACTCATTTCCTGGCATAGCCCTGAACCATGAGAACGCAATGGCTTGTTGTACTTCTTATTCTCTCCACAGTGTAATGTAATGTGATCGCTCAGCCATGGCCCCTTTCCTTGCTCTCATCTGTCTTAACTCTCACGCAAGGCTGTGGCCCCATCCCTTACTGGAAGAGATAGGACACAGAGACACTGCGCCCTGTAATGGCCACGGGCCAGTGTTCAGAAGGGACAGGAGTGGAGCAACTGGGCCAGGGAAGAATTTTATCGGGGACTATGCTGCAACTTCTCTCCGAATGTCCCAAGGATGAATCAAGAGCAGTAATATTTGTGACTCCAAACCGAGAGGAATGATACAAAACCAGAAGGCCCTTGTCCTCCAGCTGCTGGGGGTGCCACCAGCTGGCAGTCCTCTTCAGAATGGGCTTTTGCTGCGGCGAGATGCTTGCCTGTACGTGAGGTCAGGTGTCCCACGCAGGTGAGGTGTCCGGCCAACAATGGGCTGATGGGACTGAAGCCCAGCCCACTCCGAAAGGCCATCCGAACTTAAGCTCTCCTGTAGCACGGGCATTGTCGTGACTACACCTCAGTCTAACCCCCTCTGCCTAATCCCAGGTTCTCTCCTTCCCCCTCAAGCCACCTGCCCACTTAGCTCCGCCTCAACCAGCTGCGTTCCTCGGCACCCAGCCTTTTAAATCTTCACACATACCTGTCACCTATGTTGGCAAACATGCTAAGATAATTCACAATATGAATAGGTGAAAAAGAAAAAATCATGGAATTATCTTGATTAACATTAGAAGACATTTTTTTACCACTTTCACCTCCCTAAAAACCTGTAATGAAATAGGGCTAAACAAAGTGTTTACTCTTATTTGAAAGTAAACTAATTCATCAAATACCCAAAACCAGCGTCAGTATTAATGATGGCAGATGCTCTAAAATTAAAATTAAAAATAAAAGCACAGCATTGGGTCGTTTTTGTAAGGGCAACAACCAATGCAATTATGTGCAAACAAGCAAAAAAGGGTCTATTTTTGGAAATAGGAGGATGAAATATCATTACTTGCAACTGAGTCTGTGATAAACATAGAAACTTCAGATCATCAAAAGGCACAGCGTGGCTTCTCTCAGGTCCCTCTGTGCCCTCCGTCTGTACAGTGCCCTATCAGAGGTGCCTCCTTGTTCTCGGAGAGTGGGGCTCCCCTCTCAGTGCATTGTACAGGTTCCCGATGTCTCAAACAAAGAATTGAGCAAGACAGCGAGATACAGCAGAAGAGAAAACCTTTATAAGAAAGGAAAGCACCCTTCCGGACGTGGAAGGGGGCCTGAGCCAGAGGAGCATGGCTCAAGGACCTGGTGGCAAAGCCTTTGGGGCTTTTGTCCCTATTTGCTGTGGGCGCTTACTTTTCTCAGAGGGGTGGGCTTCCTTGAATGACAGCAAAGCTTGCCAGGACTCAGTGATCATCGTTTGCTTTCTCCGCATGTTCGTTCCCAGAATTCAGTCTCTTATAAAGAAATTAATGAACTTCTGGACATGTGCATGATGGAATAATGAGGCTCACGTAAATTGGGGTCTTTATGGCGCAGATGCGAGGGACTGGCTGAAGCCAGTACCCAATTTTCTACTTGGTTGTTTCTTTCTATGTGTTACCTTCAGCCCCAAAATGCCTTCTGGCTTGCTCAATTGTGGGTGGGTTAGGGAGCAACCCTTCTAGGATAGGATGACCTCAGTGTCTTTGCAGGCAGACCCAGAAACCCCCTCACTAACTTTCTTGCCTAACTCTGTTCTAAGAGTCATGAGCCCCCTTATTATTAGTATGGCTGTTGAGGGATGGGAGGTCTCTTCTGGTCTCTTCTTTATCTGCTGCTTGCTGAGAAGGGCCATTGTCCCTTCCTACTGGGGTTTCACGGAGCTCTTTCCCTCTCTGCCTCAGTCAGGGCGGGGTCTTGGGTTTCCTGCTGAAGTGCCACCTCAGTCCCTGGACAAGGAAAGGAAGAAATGTACTTGTTATTTAAATCATATATCTATTAATTTCCATTACTGATTTGCCTATCAAGCAAGTAGAAGGAAACAGCCTGGTTAATATATTCTTAAAAGAGAAAAAAAAGACCTTTGCATAAAGTCCCCTCCCCTCTGCCACTCTGAGGATCCTATCTGGCCTACCACCTTTTGCTAACAATGGGCCGATGACTCTTATCAATCTGAGTCACCAGTTTCGGGGCAATTATCAGGCTTCGAGGGAGAGGGACTTTTTCCTAAAGAAAGGGGGAAGAAAAGTGAACTAGGTTTACTAAAAAGATTTAAGAACTCAGAGAGGGAAGTTCCACTTCATTACCTGCAAAAGATTAAGAATTGTACCAGGATGTCCCAGTCACCCTGAAGGGCGTTTGCCCTTTAGGAACACTCCCAGCCTCCCATGTGCGTGAAGTGTCCTTCCTTCTCGGTGCACACTGGTGACTGTGAGGACAGCCAGGGCGGGGGAAGGAACCGAATCTTCCAGCTTCCACAGCTTCCCTGGCCCCCGTCCTGTCCAGTCGAAATCATTTTCTCTATTGACAAGAAAAGACTGAGAGCAAATAACTAATGATCATATTTCCCATTTGAGCCGTTTGTTTTGCCTATGTGGCCAAAAGGAGAATTTCAGACGGCCCGTGGTGGGGCCCTTTTGAGGGAAGGGTGCGGGGAAAGGGTGCGGGGAGGGGGAAGCTGGGTGGCGATTACAGAGAGAGGAAGAAGACAGAGGTGTGTGTTTGCTTCATTTCCTTTTTCTCTTCGAGCTGAGCTGGCCAGTCATAGGTTTGAACGGGGAGCCATCTGTGTCCTTCGTCAGTAAATCAGGTATGCCCACATTTGGGAAAAGTCCTCAGTGTTGATCTCTAGTTTCTCTGGCTGTGCGCCACTAAAAAAATAAATAAATAATTTTTTCCCCCTAAAAGCAAATGTGCTGTATTTTAAGGGAAACAATTTAGAACGACTGCCTTTTGGCTTAAGTGAAGCCAGTTTACAGGGACTGTGAACTACCTATAATTTAGTTTCAGCTCACTGACAAAGAGAAGTTTCCTTAACAGGAAGCCAATAAGAAGTGCTAATGGGGAAGAATTTGGCAGTTCACATGAGGCCGTGAGTTTTCTGTGCCTCTGGCTTTTCTGTGCCTGTTGCTTTGGCTATGCTGCCAGACTTAAGCAAGAGAAAAACGTGTCTGATGAAAATTAGCCAGTACCTCTCCCTGCATGGGAAAGGGGACGAGGTGGCAGGGCTCCTTCCTGGTGGCTGGTGAGCAATGGGGAAGACGTAAGCCATCGAGGGATCAAGCGATGTGGATTTCTGGCTTCAGTGACAGTGTACATTTGCAGAGTCCCATTCTTAACTCAGGGAGTTTTTTTTAGCAAGGACTCAAAATGGGAGGAGGAGTTTGGAGAGAGTGGTAAGAGGTGGAAGGAAGGCAGCCAGGTGGGGAGAGAAGGAGAGAAGGGAAGAGGAGACTGAACCTCAGACACGGGGGAGGGAAGTCCAGAAGGGCAGTGGAGGGAAGTGAAGGCGTGTGACCAGGGACAGCAGGGGAGGGGGCAGGGCGGCCTCGAGAGGAAGGAAGGGCTCAGCAAAGGGGTGAGCGTGGAGATGAGAAACAGGCGGAACCGACAAACGAAACACTTCTCTCAACTCGCTGCGTGACTCTGGGCGAGCGACCCGGGTCCTCTGTGAAACGGACACAGGCATATCTCTCTGCTCCCCACCTGGCCGGCTCTGTGGGGTCACGTGAGACGTGGTTGAGAACGTGCTAGGCATGTAAGGGTCTTTCGCGATTCAGAACTAGACGATAATCGATCTCCGGGGTTGTCGTCGTCGTGTTACTGGTCTCTGGTCTCTCTCTGTCCCCCAGGAGCAGCGATGGACCAGAATGCATGCAGTCACTCGGGTAAGGACGCGACTTCTGTACGCACAGCTGTCTTGCCCCATGCTGTGCCTGTTTCATAGAAAAAGCTTCCTCTCCTCTCTCAGCCAAGTGTAAGCTCCCGGCTGTGTCTTCCTTACGCTGGTCGTTCCTGCCTTTTCCCAGATCCAGCCATTTCACCTCTGCCCAGCCAAGGTCAGACGGGCCATCTCTGGCCTTGGAACAGAGTCAGGCGACTTAACCACCCAGAGGTGGGGTCCACAGTCTTGGCTACACATCTGTGATCCTCAGAAGATTTATTTTCAGGAGTGGGGGGCGGAACAGAGCGACTCAGGCAAGGCTTGCGTGATGAGATGTGTTTTAAACCCATCTCGTCCTCCCCCCCCCCCGCCAAGCATGTTTTTCTAGGATCCAACAGGGCAACACACTGCACTCCTAGAGAAGTCTAGATAATTCGTTTATTTATTTGGTAAGGGGGTTAGCTTCTATTTCGTAAACGCACTCTATTGTAAAAGAAAGCGTATTTTCCTGTAACTTAGGAATACCTCCTTATCCTTAAAAATATTCCATCGGCCTGACGAGGGTGGTAGTAAACAGGAAACTCGCCCTTAACAGGACCACATACGAAGAACCAACATGCCAGGGGGCCAGAGCTGAGGATCGTCCTGGTGGGCCAGAACGGGGACCGCAGGAGTGCCACAGGGAACAGCATCCTCGGGAAGCAGGCGTTTGTGTCTCAGCTGCGGCCCCAGACCCTCACTGAGACTTGCAGTGAGAGTCGGGGACGCTGGGGAGACAGAGAGCTGGTCGTGATTGACACGCCGGACGTGTTTCCGGGGAGGGACCCCTCTGAGGCCCTGTACCAAGAGGTGCAGAGGTGCTACCTGCTCTCAGCCCCGGGACCCCACGTGCTGCTCCTGGTGACGCAAATGGGCCGGTTCACCACGCAGGACCAGCAGGCTGCACAGAGGATCAAAGAGATCTTCGGAGAGGATGCCATGGGACATACGATTGTCCTCTTCAGCCACAAGGAAGACCTCGCAGGAGCTCCTTGACGGAGTACATCCACGAGACGGAGAATGAAGCCCTAAGAAAGCTGGTGGCAGAGTGTGGGGGACGAGCATGTGCCTTTGATAACCGCGCCCAAGGGAGTGACCAGGAAGACCAAGTGAAGGAGCTAATGGACTTGATCGAGGGCCTGGTGATGGAGAAGAGAGGTGACCACTATACCAACGGGCTGTACGATCTCGTAACGGGGTCCGGAAGTGGATCTGAGGGGTCAGAGGAAAGGTTAAAGGATTTCAAAGGGGCTCTGATGAAGTTCATGGAAGTTCAGAGACATGGCACCACCACGACCCTCGAAAGAGCCCTAATGAAATACTAGTGTGTATTTTATTTTTATTAGGTTCTGTGTCAAATGGTTAATTCTGTTATTTTGTGTATTGCTCAAGATAATGCAATTTCTTTTACTGCTTACTCTGTAGTATGTGCAATTTGTTCTGTACCATACCTTTAATTATACTCAAAAAGTTAACGATAATTTCTGGCAAGGCTACTGGTCTAAAACACAAGACTCCTAAATTATAGTTACGGGCAGTAGTGATTTATTCACCTTCACGTGGTGAGTGAATTACAGAGCCTCCTTAAAAATACAGTTCCCAACGCCAGCATTGGAAACTCTGCAAAGTGTTTAAATCCTAACACTGCTCAATTTATTAATGAACCGAATTATTTTAAAAGTTATTGTTTGTTTTGAATATAATACCAAAACCTTTTTGAAAGTTGTAAACATAAAATTCCTCCCTTTTGCAAATGCCTAACGCCAGTTTTATATATTCCTGCAGACTCCTTTTATTCTTTAGAATTCTACTATTTCTACTGAATAATATAATGACGATAACATAAAATGTCTACTGAATATAATAAAATAGTAATAATAAGTAAACTGAAAATTTCTTGGATAACACGTCTTTCATTCGATTCATGGTTTTATTCTCAGGAGATGGTGAGACACGTGTTTTCATTTCAGCAATGAAACCAGCCATGCCCACTAACCCACCACGGCCACACTCACACATGAGTAGTCTGCTTCATCCAAAACTTGCCCCTTTAACATCAAAGAGGCTACAGTCAGATTGACCCCGACCCCAATCACACTGAGCGTTGAAACACACATACAGGCTGACACTTCTCGCGAAATCACCCCGTCGAAGCAAACGAAAGCTGAATTTATTAAAATACAACAATTTTTATTGATCAACGAGCTCACCAGAAAACAAGGAAAGCTGTTGACCATAGGCAAATGCACGTATTCGACCCCCAAGATGGAGAAACTCAGCCTTGGGTTGTTGGTCAAGTTGGAGAGCTGATTGCAAGAGGTCTGTACTGAGTCAGCCCTTCCCAGGGAACTGATATTACAGGCTCATTTCAACCAAATATATTAGGCTGTTCTGATTTTTTTATTTTTTATTTCTTTTTATGTTCATTTTGTCTTAAGCTGTGGTTTTCAAAGGGGTTTTTTTTTTCATTATATTAAAGTCGTGCTTATTGGTGTGTAAAATCTTTTTATTATGCTTTTTAATATATATGGGAATTATAGTCAAATGTTCCTGTCTTTGAATTTTCGATACCGGTGTCTTATCATCCATTTCTCTTTTTCGTTTGATCAGCCTGGCCAGAGCTTTATCAAATTTATATTAACTTTGCAAAAATCAAACATTTATTTTCTCTATTTTCTCTTTTCCACTTATTGCAGGTTCTTAACAGGTGTCTTTTGCAGAGCAAAAGTTTTTTTCATTTTAATGAAGTGCCATATCTTACTTATAATTTTTCTTCTTCCTAGGTCATACTTTTAGTGGTATATTCAAAGGTGACCCCCAAACTCAAAGTCACCCAGATTTTCTCCAATGTTATCTTACTAGGAGTTTTACAGTTTTACATTTACTTCTATGATTCATTTTGGTGAATTTTGAAAATTTTTGAGAAAGGTACAAGATATGTGTCTAGATTTGTTTTGGGTTTTTTTGCTTGTTCTAGCTCACGTTCCAGCATAACTTGTTGAAAAACTATCCTTTCTCATTGAATATCTTTGCTCCCTTTGTCAAAATAGTAATTAATAATAGATGATAAGTTATATTTAATGTAACAGTATCTGTGGTTGGAATTTAAGTTCTCTCCTTGCTCTGTTTTCTCTTTGCTCCATCGTTTTTTTTGTTGTTGTTATTTTTTTTCCCATTCTTTTGCGTCGAGTTTTAAAAATTCCATTTTATTTATTTGTTGGCTTTTATTTTTTAGCAGTTGCTCTAGGGAACAAAGTATTTAACCATAACTTATTATTCTCGACTTGAGTTAATAGTGTACCATTTCAAATAAGATGTAAGAATCTGACAAACATGTACTTCTGTTTAACCCCTTCCCTTCCTTTGTGATATCGTTGTCATTTTTTATTTCTCCATAGTTAAAAAAATTTTACAGTATATTGTTATTATTTTGCTACCAGCAATTTATAGGGAACTAAGAATAATCAAAATAGTTTTTTTCCTATTTCCCACATATTTTAAATTTCCAGAAACATTCCTTTTTCCTGTTGATCCACGTTTTTATGTGGTACCATCCCCTTTCAGCATGAAGAATTTCTTTAACATTGCTTATGTGCAAACTTAGTGAGCTAACATATCTCCGGTTTTCATTATCTTTAAAATGTCTCTTCTTAATCTTCATTTCTGAAGGGTATTTTTGCTGAGAAAAGAAGTTAGGCTGGTATTTTCTCTTCTTCAGCAGTTTAGACATTTTCCAGGGTCTTCTGGTTTACATGGTCTCTGATAAGGAAGTGGCTGTGCTTCTTAAACTGTTCCCTGTACGGAACATGTCTTTTTCCCACCTCTGGTTGATTTAAAATTGCTCTCTTTTTCTTTGGTTTTTCAGTACTTCGACTATGAAGTGCCCGGCTTTGTTTTCTTTGTACTTTTACTTAAGGTTGACTGAGATTTTTGGATTTATGAGTGGAAGTTGTTCATCAAAATAATAATATCCTCACCTTTTTTTTTTATCCAGTACAGTCTTTTCTTGTTCTTCTTGGATTCTAATTATTGACTCTGCTTGCTGCTATCCAACTGATCATTAGTGCCACGTCCAGGTATTTTTTTTCTCTTTCTGTGCCTCAGTCCCAACGATTGCTCTTAACCTGGCTTCAAGAGC
The DNA here is from genome assembly GCA_003508835.1 of Eonycteris spelaea. Lineage (NCBI taxonomy): Eukaryota > Metazoa > Chordata > Mammalia > Chiroptera > Pteropodidae > Eonycteris > Eonycteris spelaea. Next base: position 1,502,382 of record PUFA01000116.1, on the reverse strand, counting down.
CTTCCTGCAGTCTCTAGTATACTGTTAGGTCCATCCAATCATATTGGCTTTAATTCAAACATTTTATTTTCTAGTAGCAGAATTAGTTCTTTTTAGAGTTTATGTTTCTCTCTCCTGAAATTTTTCAACTCTTGACTCATTATACTTGTTTTTCTATAAATCTTTAATACATTTACAATAGCTATTTTGAAGTCTTTAACCGATAATACCAATGAATGAGTCATCTATGGCTCTACTCCTACTGACTACTTAATCTTTTGACTATGAGTAACATTTTCTTAATTCTTCATATATCATGTAAATTTGCATTGTAAAACAAAAGTCTGAAATATCTGTTTACCCTGGTTTGCTTTATTTCCTGGAGAGGGCAAGTTTATTTAACTGTCTGCTGAACAGAGTGATCACGTCATTGGCTCCTACATTTGAGGTGAAATAGGAATGAGCCACCACTCTAACGTGATGGGGACAGCAGCTCTCTGACAACTCCAGGCTGCTCCGTGCACTAGCCAAGCAAATTCTCGTGGCCAGATAAACTCTCAGACAGAGCATTGCAAGTGGCTGAAGTAAGACACCCCATGCATGCATAGGAACAGTGGCTAGCCAGGAGTTATCTAGAGGCACAGAAACCATATTCATGAAAGGTACATGTTGAGTATCAAAGGCTTCATCAAAGCCGAGCTTTGTGTCTTAGAGTAGGGCGAGGCTAGGCACCTCACTCTTAAGGAAGCACCCCACTATCAGGGTCGTTTATCTGCAGGGTTGGCACTTCAGTGACCCTAAAAGTGAGTGTCTCCTTAAACTTTGTGCCCTGGTCACCACACTTGGCTCCCACTAGTCCTGGTCCTGCTGATATAGTGGAAGAATGAGAGCCCCCCCCCCCACAAATGCTGAATGGAAGCAACGGGAGTGTCAGTCATCCAAGAGACTATCCCCTAAAAATGATGGGAAATGGTGGAAATCGGGCCTCTTCTCTACCTGAAAAAAATGGGCTGGCAAGAAATAAACAAAAACACAGATACCGGCCAGTCCATCAGGGGTCAGGAGAGCGTCCCTCTCCCGTGTGGAGACAGTCAACTCCGGAACGTTTAATGAGCTAGGAAAGGTCACATCACTGATGAGTGACCAGGGGCCAGTCCTGTGCCCCACACGACTGGTTCTTTCGCTCACCTCACTCTTTTACTGACCCTCTGGAGAAAAGACAGAATAACTAGAACTGGCGATAGCAACACAGGCACCAGGCTAACTCGAAAACTGGGGGAAGGCGGTCCCACTTGACACACTAGCTAGCCCTCAAGTCCTTCGACAGCCGGGACGCCTTCCTTTCGTAGAAATGATGAGACTCTGCTTCCAGATGCTTCTGACAGACCGGACCTCAGAGGAGCTCCGGTCACATGGATGGCCAATGAATGGAACGCTAGTGAGAATATCTCTCGTGTCCCTTGTCCTGGGGCAGGAGACTCTCTGGACCGATTTTATAGGGCGGAAAAATCCCTAGAGGGTAAAAAGCAATTGAAAATGAGGTCGGTAACCAATTCTCCAGCAGAGTCAGACTTCGGGATGCCGCCACCCTTCCCTTCCCTCTGGTATGACAAGAGATTTGGTATCGGGCCCTGCTGGGATCGCCCACCACCTTAGAGCAGGAGGGAGGTTTAGTAGGAGAAGCACCTGCAAACCCACACCTCCGGGGGAAGTGTTTCTGTTCCTGTAAGTCATCACCCCGGGCCTGCCCCTTCCTGAGCACTGAGGTTGGAGAAGTAAGGACACTTCCCTGTGTCCCTGTGTGCTGGGAGGAACAGCCTACTGCACAGACAACCAAAGAGGAAGCAGTAGGTCAGGGGCTGCTCTGAGCCAGCGTCACAGCCTGCCTGTCACCAGTTCTGCAGGACAGGTGAGCCCAAGCATGGGGAGGGAGCCGGCCCGGCCGAGTCCGAGTCCGAGCTGTGAGGAGCCTTAAGGAATGTCATTCGGAGCCTGTCTCGACTGCCTGAGCCGCTGGTGGAGCTCCTCCTGGCCTCAGGGCTCAAGATCACGCTCCAGGTTTTTAAAGGTGTTCTGAGTTTTGAATAGAACGAGTTCTGAAAAAGCTTTTTTGAGTGTCTTCTCCAGCCTGGAGGGCATGCGGGCTTATTTACAAGCAAAACTGTCTCCTTCCACAATCCCTCGTACAGGAAGAGAAGTGTGGCCAGAACCACTTCCAGGATCAAAGGTCATGCTACAAGGCATTCAACATTCCCCAAATCGCACACTGGGGGGAAGGCCAAACATCCTTCTGTGACCAGCCAGTCATCCAGCCCCAGGGCCAGCGGCAGTCGGCACAGATTCAGGACCCGTCTCCCCCTCCTCACTGCTCTCAGGGGTGGGGAGGGTGCCGGGGACATCTGAGGTTAGGCAATCAACGCCCCTCCCTGAATGAGCCCTTACACATCTGCTCCCTAATTCAAGCTTCCCCCACCCCAGGTGCAAAGACAACCCATTTCCTCAGTTGTACAGTTCAGGACTCAAAATAAATACCTGATGTCCAAACACTGATTTGTAGACTGATTACATCAGAAACATCTGAATTATGAATCAGGATCTCTGAGGTTAATCAAAAAATGTACATTTTTAGAAAGCACTCGGGTAATTCTGAAAAGTAGCTAGTTTGGGAGGCAATAAACTAGATGGACTTTGAAGTCTCAGAGTATTAAGAATACCGGATTCTACATGTTTTACAGATCTCAATATTTAAGAGCCACTTGTCACCCTTCAGCTGGGGCTACTCTCCCTCTTAAAAACTATTTAAAATCATTTCAACCCCTACTCCAACTATATGGAAATTTCCAGTGACCAACCAAGGGCCCCGCGTGTGCCGAGTGCTTCCTCAGCTCCATCCTGGACGCTGCCTCCTGCTCCAGCCAAATTCTTGTTCTTCGCTCTGAGTCTGGGGCTGTCTGTGCGTTGGGCTGTACTGTCAGTCCCGGGAGTGTGCTGGCTTCTGCACACAGCGCCATCTCAAAGGCCCGGGGCTGCACTTGACCTGTGGCATGAGGGGATGGGGGCGGTGGGCGGTGGGCTGCAGCGAAGGCCTTCGGACTGGGGACCGGGAAGCCTGTCGTCTAAGCCCTTTGGCCAGAGACCAGGGCTTCGGCCAGCCTCTCCCTCTGCTTTTGCTTGTGTGGCTGCAGGGGGGAGAACAGGCGTCACCTGCGGTGAGTGGGGCGACGACAGGAAGAGGGAGAACTGGACACGAAGGGAACGGACCGGTGCAGCACACACGGGTCTCAGAGCCGGGGAGAGGTGGAGGGTCACGGCGGAGAGCGCCAGACTGGGGGACAAGAGGCCCCCACAGCCGCTCGGGGGAGGGGCAGAGAGCGAGGGGGCCGTTGCCATGAGGCTGGAGAGAAACGGTCATCTAACGCTGCTCCCCACATCCAGTTAGTCGCCCTCTGCCCTCTGCATCTGGGTCCCTGGACAGACACAACTCAGCTCACGGGGCGCTCTCGCGGTGTCTCCCCAACCCGGGGCGGGTCCCTCTGATGCTCTTCCCTCAGCTCCGGTGTGCAGGGAAGCAGGGACCGTGACGTCCTCACTGTGGCGTCACCAGCTCCGTGCGCTTTGCCTGACCCGACGTCGGCACTTATACCATCGATTCGCGTGAAGGGACGAACAGCAGCCTGGGCCAGGAGCGCTTCCTCTCCAGGCTGGGCGCCACCTCGGTGACCAGAGCCTGCGAGGTGGGGAGCTGCAGGTGGGGCCCGTGGCACGTGGAAGTCCTGGACACGCCGGACCTTTTCAGCTCCCAAGTCCACAGCACAGACCCGCGGTTCGAGGAGCGGACCAGCTGCTACCTGCTGTCGGCGCCCGGGCCCCACGCGGTGCTGCTGGTGACCACGCTGGGCCGCTTCACGGCGCAGGACCAGCAGGCCGTGAGCGCGCTCAAGGCGCTGTTCGGCGACGGCGTGGTGGCGCGCACCGTCGTGCTCTTCACGCGCAAGGAGGACCTGGCGGGCGCCTCGCTGCAGGACTTCGTGCGCGACACCGACAACCGCGCGGCGGGCGGGGCGCGGGAGGCGCAGGTGCAAGAGCTGCAGCGCTGGTGGAGGGCCTGGGGCGGGACCACGCGGGCGCCCCCTTCTCCAACCACGTGTACCGCCTGGCGCAGGAGCTGGCGGCGGGTGGTGGAGAGGCTGGCACAGGCCGGCTTGGCGCCTCGCTTCTGCTCTACCTGCTGGTCACCATTCTCCTGTCGGAGACCCGGACGGATCCTGCAGTTACTGAAAATGCAGGTACCTGGTAACAAAGGACCCTGGATCTGAAGCGGAAACTCCAACTTCATTCCATGCCAAGCCTGTAGCTTCACGCACAGTGGTTTTTGTGTTTATCTGGTTTTGGTTTATTTTCTGTCTTCTTTTCTCCTTTCTTTTATTTTCTTGCATTTTAAAATATTATTATCGTTTTTAATTATTGTATTTTAGTTTTTTATTCTTTTATCATTATATTTTTTTTATTTCCCCCCTTCCCTCTGATAACCACTTGTCCATTGTCCATGTTTCTGAGTCTCTGTTTGTTTGTCCTGTTCGTTTGTCGCTTTTAGGTTTATATTCCACATGATTTCCAACCTTCTCTGGTTTATTTCACTTCGCATGATTATTTCAAGGTCCATCCATGTTGTTGCAAATGGCAGTATTTCATCTCTTCTTCTGGCTGAGTCATATTCCATTGTATGTATGTACCACAGCTTCTTTAGCCAGTCATCTATCATAGGACACTTCGGTTGCTTCCATGTCTTGACCACCGTGAATAATGCTGCTATGAACATCGGTGTGCAGATATCTTTTCGGATATGTGTTTTTAAGTCTTTGTGATAAATACCCAGTAGAGGGATTGCTGGATCATATGGTAGATCAATTCTTAGTTTTTTGAGGACCCTCCATGCTGTTTTCCACAGTGGCTGTACCAATTTGCAGTCCCACCAGCAGTGTATGAGGGTTCCTTTTTCTCCACATCCTCTCCAACATTTGATATTAATTCAGACGCAGAGTGTTAACGGTACAAGAACACTATCAACTTTGCCAAGGTTCCAAGTTCACATTTTAAATGTCACTTTTGATGATAGGTCTACTGTTTTAAAATAAATTCATGTAATTTTAAAACATCCTTAAAACGTTTTCGTAGTCTCGATGTAACTTTTCTCTCTTGAAGAACAGTGAAATGGCTGATGGTTTTCGTAGGAAAAGGACTTATGGAAAAAGGGAAACAACCATTTTTATTTTGAGCATTTTTCTAAAAACGTAGAGACTGTCTTGTCTTAGTCCATTAGGGCTGCTAAAACCAAAAAGTGCCATAGACCAGGTGACTTATAAAGAATAGAAATGTATTTTTCTATTGGTCACATCTGGCGAGGGCCCTTTTGTGTTTGCAGACTGACAACTTCCGCTATGTCCTAACATGGTGGAAAGACCGACTGAGCTCTCTGGGGCCCCCGTGTCCGCCCCTGCTGCCTTAGACAAGGGCACCATCGCAAACATGAGCGATCTCCTCTCATGACCTGTCACCCCGCAGTGGCGCTGCCTCTTGATACCTTCCTCTCGGGCAGTATGTTTTCATCATACAAGCATCGCAGGGACGCGAACATCAGACCATGGCAGACGCTGACCCTCCGTAATACCCTGTACTTCTCACCCCAGGTGGGTCTGGCCCTTGGTGATCCTCGTAGGTTTTTATCATCATCAGAGACAGAGATGGCGGGTCACACATGTTCGCTAGCTTCTGGCACGTCAGTTTATTTACTAGTGCAGTAATTTACTACGAAAAGACAAAGATAAGAAGATCGAAAGTAACAGTTTCCAATTTCTATCATGTATTATAATTCGCGTCATTCCAAGATGAAACAGGATTTGGGGGAAATCACATGCAATGTCTTCGATGTGGTTTTCTGTCTGAGGTTGTAAGAAGCAAAAAAATAAAAATAAAAAAACTGCAGAGCACGGAGGTCAGGTGGGTAGGACTGTACCATCAGGTTTTGTAGGGCATGGGCTAGCCCGCGAAAGTTCTCGAATGCCACACCATTGAAAACCAGAGTCATCCTTAGGTTGTGTAAGCAAAACAAACAAACCAGCAAACGAACAAAAAGCCTTTCCGCACCTGAGCGTGACAGCCGTTTTTAAAAGGAAGCCGGTCTCTTTACGTCAGCATGCGGAGACGCATGCGCCTCGAGGCCCCGCTGCGCTGCTGGGTCAGGCTGGGCCGCGGTCGGGGTCTGAGGGCCCCGGGGGCGGTTGCAGTGAGGGAAGCTCTGTGAAGCTCGCTGGGAAAACGGCCATTGTAAATTTTCGCTTTGAGCGTCCTCAGCGGCCATGGGGGTCCACGCATAGCCAGGGAAGGACGCAGTCCGCGGCCTGAGGGGCTCAGGGAGGGGCCGGTGTTTTGAGGGGTACTAAGAGTTTTATAATATTTTGCTATGAAAACAGACTCATGACCTATGAAGAATTTATTATTTGAGCATTTGAGAGTTTGCTGCTCAGCAATTGAATCGGTTTGGCTCAAATAAAATTATTTTAAAAGAAGAATAATTATCATTAACTTCTTTTGATTTGAAGAAGAAAGTAATCTATTGAAAATCAAGAAGTGCTGGCAGTATCCATGTTCCTTTGTTGAGCCCTCCCCGCTCCCAGCCTGGAGACACAGGCGGCCGCCATGTCTGATTCTCCATCAGACCTGATTAACACAGGTCACCATGCCCAGGTGATTCCTTGAGAGCCGCCTCTCCCAATTGCTGGCCCGCCCAATCCACCTAGAGGGGTTTATTCCATACAAATGGCCTGACTTGGCTCTTTCTGCAGACTTTCCTAAAATCTCTCAAAGGCTCACAAAACCCAGAGAAGCAGCATCTGGCCTCGGTTTGCCCCATAATTTTGCTGAGCAGTCCCAAGCCCGGCACAGGTGGCAGCCATCTGCTGATTGCTTGGTGATGCTTACCAGGTGGCCCCAGAAGTGCACAGGCAGCAGCTGAACTTGGCCTGCAGCTGGACCCCTCCCAGGAGGCCCTTGGGCTGGCACATGCAGTGGCCTGCGTTGACCAGGATTGACGCTGGAGCACCATCCAAGGTCGCATCTGCGGAGGACACCCGAGGGCAGATAGGGCAGGCACCAGAGCCCAGCTAAAGCTCTGCAGGGTCAGCCCGTGCACAACAGCCCCGCCAGTCCCCACAACCAATGAGCCTGAGGGTCTATCCCTCCACTGATGGGCAAACACCAACCAAGGCTCAACTACACTAGGAGGGCACACACGACCCACACAAGGAACACACCTGGAGCACCTCACTCAGGTGACCGGGGAGACTACGCCACTGGGCCCACAGGACGCCTACTTCACAAGGCCACTCTAAGACCAGGAGACTTAGGAGCCCCACCTAATACACAGAAACCAGCAGAGAGAGGCCGCCAAAATGAGGAGCCAAAGGAACATGTCCCACATGAAAGGGCAGAACAAAGCTCCAGAAAAAGAACTCAACAAAATGAAGACGAGTAATCTATCAGATGCAGAGTTCAAAACACTCGCGCAAAGGACGCTCAATGGCCTTAAGGGACGAGCAGACGACCTAAGGGAGAACTTCAATGAAGAGACAGAAAACACAAAAACGGAGATGGAAAACATAACGGCGCGCCAGGCAGAAAGAACTTTGTAGTGACACAAACTGCTAACAACCTCAAAGGGAGACACGAGAGAAGACAAAACTTTCTGACGGTGAGTGTTGAACCACGTGTAACTCTCCTTAAATAGAGGACCCGGCAATGGAATGAATCGGGCACTAGCCCTAAGGATAAGCAACATTCCAGAAGAGCCTGACCTAAACGGCAAGGACGGCTCGGTCCCTAGGTGAGACAGGGGAACAAAAGCCAATCGAAAGAATAGTCATGGTGTGAACGCATCTCTGGGGTTCTGAAGCCAGTGACTTAAAGAGAGAAAGGGTCGGGCTCTATCGAGTCTACAGCTTAAGCCTAGCTAGCCTTGGCTCATTCTCCAATTAACGGTGGGAGTGAGAGCAGAGATCGCTCTGAAATGCAGCAGGGATTTTAAGGACTATTATAACCCCCCAGCCATCACTGAGGTATTCTTATATGGATTACAGGGATCAGTGCATACAGGATCATTCTCAGTTACAGCTTATTTCTGTAGCGACACCCAGGTTTGGGCTAAATGCTTTCACAGTAAAGCGATGTGTAGAGGGAAGTTTCCAGTTTCAAGGGCTTCTATTAAACATGAAAAACCATTTAAAAATAATCCTGAGAGATACCACATTTAAAAATTGGAAAAGAAACAGCAAATTGGACCTAAAGTAAGTAGAATGAAGGAAACAATACAGGGGAGGAACCACTGAAATAGAAAACAGAAAAACAACCATGAGAACAAAAGCCGAGTCTTCGAAAATAATGAGATTGACAAGCCTTCCCTATACGAATTTCAAAAAGGTAAAAAGATGCCAATTGAGAAAGTCACTGTAAATTGTACAGATATTAGAGGGAAACACCAGACAGTAATGAGAACATTTCTACCGATAGACTAAACTGTGTAGGTGGATTAGACAGATCCCTTGAAAAGCACAAGTTAGCAAGAGCAACCCAAAAAAGAAATAGAAAATCGGAAACGCCCTATATCAAAGAAAATATTAAATTGTGATTTAAAGCATTCCCACACACACACACTAAAAAAACACCGGGACAAAGTGAATTCATCGGTAAATGACAATAAACATTTAAGGAAAAAAGTTGTATGATATTAATCTACCACAAACTTAACGAATAGAAGACAAGGGAACACGTCCCATTTTATCTCAGGAGGCGGAACATACCCTGAAAGCAGATGCGCACATCCTAAGAAAGAAGAACGACAGACCGACATCCTCGCGATGGAAATTGCTGCATGTGACCTTTCCTATCTGTAGAATCTAAAACAATAACAAAACCCAGCTCACGTAACTCCAGAAAGCACACTGGCAGGTGCCAGGGGGGGGGGCGGGAGAAATGGTCAGATCAAGAATCAACAAATAAAATGAAAACTCTAATGAACACATGTTGCGACGTGTCCGCACACGCGAGCTGCCGGGAGATGCCAAGACTTGTGGGAATAACTTTAAAAAGTCGATCACTGGCTCTACGGAAAAAGGAGCGAAGTCTGCTTCAGGTAAATAAAATTCATAAAGCGTGAGAAGCGCCATCATTCAGGTGTGATTGGATGTGGACACGGTCACCAGTGGTGGCTGACTGATCGTGAAGCTGGCCACAAGCTGTCACAACACTTCGCCGCGACGCCCTTTCCCACCCTGAACGTCTGTCTCCCTCCATCCGGAGGCGGAGTCGGTACCTGCACCTTTCTCACCCCCAAAGCTTCAAAGGCTTTGCAGTGGGGTTCTCAACAATTTCTGCTCTTTTATGCATTTCCTGTTTTTTCTTCACATTTCGACAACCTATTTTCAGCCCATAGAAGAGACCGGAGGGTGGCGTTCACACATATCAGAACACTGTCCCCAGGAAGTCTGTGGTCTATCGTTACCCATTTCTCAGAATCTTCTCACATACTGGGGAGTGGAAGCATCGGCCACAAGAGGTGTCAACGAATCTCTGGAAGGCAGGTGACAAACGGTGAGCCACGGAAGGACATCCGCAGACAGCACGACCCCAGAGAGGTTGCAGCTGAGGGGGCTGCTAATGCTGACTGGGGCTCCCCGGTGAGGTTCGGCTTCAGACACCTCAGCGACAGTGCAGTGGGGTGCTGGGACGGACAGCACCCCCGTGTTCTTCACATTTTATTTGCTGTCTATTACTTGACATCATGGTGTTTGTATACATCTTTATTATTTTTTTAAACTTTGCAATGTTGCTTGCATTCCCTAGGGGCTGAAATCCCCACCAACCTCCCCGACCCCAGGGCAGTAACGCTGACATGGGGGGCGGGCTCTGCGGAGTGCAGGGAGCCGGTTCCTGCCTGGGCCTCCACCCTGGGACCGCAGAGGCAGGGACAGTATTCAAAAGTCGTTAAAGAAACAAAAGACAACATGTGGTCACACAGGGACCCAAGACCGGTGTTCAGGGTCAGTGGAAGATGCCACCACAAGACAACTGGTTCCATCGTCCCCTCCCCTCCCCCCAACCCAGGACCCCGCACTCCAAGCAGAGGGTGTTCTCCAAGCATCAGCACCTCACCAAGGAGAAGCCCCCGCCTTCTGGCTCGGTGGCCTGTCCTGCTCTGCCTGTCACCTCACTGCAGCCCGCGGTCACAACCCGCACTCCAGGCTCCAGGCAGCTCTTCTAACGCCTTCTCCTGAAACTAGAACCGGCGACCAGGGAGAGCCCACGCTCGAAGAAAGGCTACAGTTGGAAAGGGAGAGAGAAGAGACAAACACGACGGGCAATGAAAATAACCCGAATGGGCGCCATCAACGCAGGAAACCAAAACCCAACCAGAGAAGGAAAAACAAAACAAACCCTTCACCAAACAAATCAAAATAAACTTCTCTTAGGTATCCACGTTATTATCCCTCCCGCTGAAATCAACTAAAGATACGGAAACGTCTTACAAATACCGTGTCTAAAGCGCGCATGAGCAGGCTAGAAAATCAACGTTCAGGGAAGCCGCGCGAAGCGTGGGTGGGAACGGAGATCGCAAGGACAGGACAGCAGCTGGCCGTCATCCTGGGGACATATTACTAAACCTGGAGGACTTCGACGTTGCTCCTCAAAGCCCACTGACATGACAATCAGAGGCAAGGGCTGATTCCAGGGGTGACTCACAAACCCCGAAGGGCTACCTCCTCCGTAAAGTTAGTGAATTCTAATTGGTGAGTGGATGATAGATTGGAACAGGAAAAGGCCAGAATCCCAGTGAAACTGGCAAATGGTGCAGAGAAGTGTAGCGAAGTCTTTCAGGAAGTCGTGCTTGCGTGTTTTTCTGACCTGATGAAATGCACCCACCCAGTCAGTCCAGACATCTAACGAATCCCAAAGAAGATCCTCGAGAAGGAATTCACACTTGGACAGGGAACAGCGCAGTGGCAGGACATCGAAACAAAGAGAATATCTTCACAGTGGCTGGGAAAGCGACCAGGGAAGGAGAGATGACAGGAGAGGCACTGAGGTCGGAATGGCCACGAAGGCAGCCAGAAAACAGCGGGCGCGGACTTCCCGTGTGTCGAGAGGCGACAGCGGTCAACCCACAGTTCCAGACTCAGGGAAAACCGCTGCCAGAAAAGAGGGTAAAACAAGCACATTTCATACAGCAAAGGATGAGCTTCTGCGGCCCCAACAACCGCATCAAAGACATTTCTCAAGAATGTACTTGAGGCACGAGGAAAGCGCCAGATAGTAAATCAGAGGTTAAAGAAAAAACCAAATAACTAAATTTAAATGAAGATCACCGGTACAAAGTAATAGAAATAAGCCTCTAGGGTTTCAAAAGAAAAAAAAAAAAAGAAAATTAAAATACACAGTAATAAACATATGGATGGAGATAGAGGGTGGGAATGGAATTGAAATGTTCTAAGTAATCGATTGCATAAGAGGAAGATAAATATATAGATTACCATTAGACTTTGATAAGCTAAGATCATGTGTTACGATCGCTGGGTGGCCACTACAAAATTAGGAAAAGTTATGCCATTTCCAAACTAGTAACAAGAAAAATAGCACGTGAAAAGAATACCCACAAAATCAAAATTTAACCACAAAGAAGGAAAAAAAATGTCTTATGAAAGAGGTTAGACAAGTAGAAAAAAATATAAAATCTTATATATGTATCCACACAGATCAAGAGTTATAATTATGAGAAATGCACCAAAGGTTTTAGACTAAAAAAAACCAAAAAACAAAAAGCCACACACACATTGTAGGAATGGATTGTAAAAGAAATGTAAATCTAAAACATGAAACCAGGGACAGGTTGAATGCAGAAGCAGAGGCAAATATAGCAATCGAATTCTACAAAGAAAAAAGTTTCAAACGAAACAGACTTCTTTCAATAGTTATTGAGAGCTTACTCTGCGCCAGACACTGTTCTAAGCACTTAGACACTTTGGCAAATAATAGCAAGTGAATATCCTTGCTTTCTGGATCCCCCGGTGTTCCCTGACAGGACAGAAACGAAACAAAAAAAGGAAGAAATCCGTAAATTCGAAAATATATGGGAAGGTGTTCACTTACATGAGAAAGAAAATCATAGAGTGAGTGTGGTAAAGAGGGATCGTGAGTGGAGAAGGCAGGTGGAGTTCAGTAGTGCGCTCAGGACACAGCTACACAGTCCTACCCGCCGCGCTCGAACATGGCTCTGTGTTTACACGGACCACGTAAAGGGGCCTCACAGCTACAAAGAGAGCCACTGAATCACAAGAGAAAACACACAGACCAACATTTATGACAAGATTTCAACACGCCTCTCTGTCATTGCCAGAACAGGCAGATAAAGATTCAAAAAGGACAGGGAAGATCGAAGCAACAGGAGTAATGACCTTGATCCGAAAGACACACACAGACTATTTCGTAAAATTGCAGTCAGTTGTTTTCAAGCACACAGGAAGACCATTCACTAAACCGGTGCTATGTTTGTCCTCAATGAATGCTCTCAGAATTTTATACGATTGAAATAATATAGGCCACATTGCCTGACCCCAATGTAATTAAAAGATAAAGAATTCAAATGCCTTACGTTTGGCGATTGGAGAACAAAGCTTTATTTTTTTGTTTTGTTTTGTGTGTGCCTAGAGCACCTGGTCTTCCTAGGTGGTCTCCCATCCAGGTACTAACCAGGCCCGACCCTGCTTAGCTTCCGAGATCGGATGGGATCAGGCCTGTTCAGGGTGGCATGGTCATAGGCCAAAGCTTTCAATAACGCCTGAATCAAACGAGATGTAACAGAAATTGACATTTAGAACTGAAGCATAATTAGAATACTTCATTTTAAAGCTTACAAGATGCAGCTAAAAGAGTGATTGATTACAGGTTAAATTTTAGCTTTCAGTGTATATATGAGGAAAACAAGAATGAAAAATAATCAGCAAAATACATCTTATGCAAGAAGAATATGACAAAAAGAAGGGCAAGTTGCGAACTGGAGGAAATGTTTGCTTTATTTCACATCTCTGACAAAGAGTTTGTAAATAAATTTGATGAACAGCTGACAAAGGACAGAAGATATAAAGAACTCTTACAACCTATTAAGAAAAACACGACACAATTGAAAATGGGCAAAAGGTATGAATAGGCCTTTTTGACATATAATAAACTGCATAAAATAGGACATAGAATCGAATGCAGTTTTGCACACGTATCCAGCAGGGAAACCGTCACCGCCACAAGACTCCAGCTCTACGCATCAGCCACACATGTCACCTCACGCCCCGTAGTGACGCCTGCCACCCCTCGTCCCCGCACCCCCGGCAACCGCGTGCGGACCGTGCCAGCTACACAGCGCGACCGTCCGCTGACGTGGACAGGTGAGTGGCTGCCACCCAGATGCAGCACTGAGAATGCTCCTCTGTGACGGAGAGGACGACGATGATGGCGACTTCCCGCACCGGGGCAGTGCGTTCATTCCACACCCCGACCGAGAAAGAACTGTAGAAAGGCAAGTGCTTCTTCAAAGAAAGACAGAGCGTGAGAACCATCGCGTTAGATTCCCCCGTGTTTATGTTTGTTCCTGAACGTGGAATTTGACTGCTGTTTCCAAAGCTACGCTGGTTCGAAACCTGTGGGTGTAGTCTGCAACCAGCAGCGATAGGGAGGGCAGGGAGAACCCCAGAAAGAGGAGGGTGCCTCAGAGGGGTGGGTGGCGGTTTTGTGAGTGAGGGAATGTGGAAGGCCGATCTTGGGTGGCCCTAAGGCAAGGAGTTTTCCCTCCTGCCTGCCAGATCTGAGGCGTTGCCCGGAGGCCTGAGCTAGGCCCAGTCTCATACACATCCTGACAGTTTGAACAGCACATGACACTTTCAAGGCTGTGTCCTTCCGGCGGCTCCTGGGAACAGAAAAGGCAAGCTGAACACGCACCCAGGAAGAGGCGGGGGCGCGGGGACAAAAAGGGTGGGGTGGGAGGGAGCCTCTGATCGCCCAGGTCCAGCTTTTGGGACAACAGGAGGTCACGTCTTCTTGAAACCAGGCCCCACCCCCCACAAGGGAACTGAACACCGTGGGTTCCCCTCTGGGACTGTCTAAGCCAAAGGAACACAAGTCTTGTGGGAAGAAAAAGTTTCATTTTTGCGGAGACCAGTAAAGGAGACAGGCGAATCGTGGCGAGGCTCAGCCTCCTGAAGGGAGGGTAGCCATCGCTTCCGTGCGACACCTGGTTCATGGCACGCTGGGCTGCAGCTGGCCACCCTCGCCAGTCACTGCTCTGGCCAAGTGCGTCCCCTCCGAGCTGCCGCTGGGCACATGGCGCCACATGTTAGCATTGAGAACTGCCCAGACCTGGAGACTTCTGTCACACCCGCCACCGACATCCTCCCCTCGGGACCGGCTCTCTCAGCTACAGGGGCTTCTCCTCCGCAACGTGCCCTGAGGGGTCAGCAGAGGATTCCGCTGGCACGGAGGTGGCTCCTTCCGTGGGCTCTGGCTGCCCCGGAGGCAGGGGCCACAGCAACAACACACACTCAGGCAAGAGAAAACTCAGGTTAAGTCGAGCCCCCTCCCCGAATCCAAGGACGACTGGTTTCAGCCAGAACCCCATGACCCAGACCATTGACTCAGCAAGTCCCGCGGGCTGGGGTCGGCTCCCTCAGAGCGCTGGCTTGTGTCCTCCTACGACTCAGTAAAGATGATACACTAGCAGACCCCTCGGGTATGAACACAAAGCATTCCCCTTGGTTAATGACAAGGAAATCATTCTTATCCTTGAGAGAATTGAAAATAAAACAATAATAAAGTCAGGGGATGTCTGAAAGAGAAAGGAAAGTGGGCATCATTACGACGTATCACTCAGGATTCTAGCAGAAGAGATGGCCCGCTCTAATTAGGTCCTCGGGGACAGTCCAGTGTGGGGGCCGCCGCGAGCCGTGGACACAGGGGATGGGAACCTGGACGAGGGGGAGCGTTAGTAACAGCAAGGAAGTCACATCCCAACCCTAGGGGGCGGGTGAGAACTGCATCCCAGAAGGAGAGGTGGGCGGACAGGAGACCAGGGGAGGAGCTGGGACCTGCGCCTCAGGGTTCTGGCGCATCACGCATGACCCAGCCGGGAGCGAGGCCGCGGGCCAAACACCCTGACCGCGCTGCTAGCCTCGAGTGACCCTGCTTAGACTTCCCAGCAGCAGCGGCCAGAGATGCCTCTGACGGGGCCCACGTTCATCAGCCTCCTGGGGCAAAGGGGTGGGGGAAAGAAGGGCCAATGCGCACCTGCGCGGCAAGCGGCACGTGTTTGGCCAGAGGAGACCCTTAAGTTACAGGCGGGGGCATTTCAAGGGAGGGCGGAAGCCAAACAAGAACAGAGAGAGCCCGGGGAAGAGGCTTTCTCCACGCCCAGACCCCCGTGCACCACGGAGCCGTCTTGCAGGAGAAGCCGGATGCTTCACCGGCGACGGGATCACGGACCTGGACTGAAATGACAGGCGGCCCCAGCGGTGCTAACACCTGACCTGTGCGGGATTTCTCATTCCGATTGTCCTCAGCGGGGTCTTTGGACTCTGCGTGACAATCGTTGGCTGCTCGGGCCAATTTTGTAACTTCTCACATCTGCGGGGTTGCGAGGGGGGGGGAAGGCGGGGGGGGGGGCATGAGCTGGGACGACGTTCCCGCTGAGCCACCGCCGCGTAACAAACTCTCCCAACACTTAGCACTTAGAAACAACTGCAGTCGTTTATTTTTCCTCGCGAATGCACAGTTTGGGCAGGACACACAGTGGGGACAGCTCGTCTCCGCTCTTGGCAGCTTCGTGCGCCGGGGCTCGACAGGCGGCCGCGGAAGCCGCGTCCGAGGCGCTGAACTTGTGCGGCTGGCGAGTGAGCTCCGGCTGGCAGACGGAAGGCCGGGCGGGGGGCTGTGCCAGCGACGTCAGGTCCTCCTCATGTGGCCTCCCCGTGGGCGCCGTGGGCTTCCTCACCTGGCGACCGCGGTGCAAGGGCAGGCGCCCCGGGAGAGCAGGGTCGTGCTGTTCTGTCCACCCTTAGGAGCCACGTGGTGTTGCTTTAACCATCTGCTGCTTCTCAGCGCGGCCACCATGTCTGCCCAGCGTCAGGGACACACAGGCCATGACACAGCAGAAGGGGGAAGAAGCTGAGATCTAAGCAGAACAAGTGTGCAGAAGACACCGCGGGAGCCGCTTTTGGAAAATGCAAAGTGCCACACTAGCAAATGATAGCAAATTAGGGAGAACAATAAGGTTTACATAACTACCAAAACAGATGCCACATTTTGGAAAGTAAGTTCTTCATATAGTTGAAAAGATTTGCAAATACACTCTCTTCAGCTTCTTCCCTTACATTTTTTATTCGTTCTTCATGTTTCACCTTCAGGCGTTTTATTTCTTCCTTTTTTTCCTGTGTTATACGAGGCGACTCCTCTACAACTTTAATTTCGTGTTCTAATTGCTCAGCATAGATTTTCTTCAATTGCTCTGCCCGACGTTTCAGCTTTTCCTCGGTGTCCTTGTAGATGGCATCAGAGAAGTGAGCCCCGCATTTTCCTGCACCATCTTGTCTATCAGCCCCACCAGCTCCCGCACCTGAGCGTCGTCCTCAGCCGGGCTGGGCTCCTTCCGGTTAGAGAAGGCGCAGTAGCGTTCCCGCACTCTGCCAGGATGCTTTGCAGTTGCCCACTCGCACTGTCAATGAAGTCGCTCATGTTCTGAGTCTTCAGCTCTTCTTTGCGAGTGAACAAGACGATCATGTGCTTCATGGCCGGCTTCCCAAAGATGGACTTGAGCAGGTCAACGGTTTTCTGCTCTTCCTCCGTGTAACGGCCCAGCTGCAGAACCAGGACGATGGCGTGAGGCCCCGGGCAGGAGGCCAGGACACAGCGGCTGATTTCCTCACAGGTGGTCTCCAGGGTCTCCTTGGTGTCAAAGAGCCCTGGGGTGTCGACGACAAGAAGCTGCCTCCCGTTCCAGTCCCGCGATGCTTTCTGACAGGTCTTGGTAACAGCGTGGGGAGCAACTTAGACTCAAACGCTTTTCTCCCGAGGATGGTGTTTGCTGTGGCGCTTTTCCCGTTCCGGTTTTCCCCACTAGCACAATCCTCAGCATGTTGTCCTGACAGCCGGCCATGTTTATGTCAAGAGGTCTGGGGTTTATGTGCCTTTCAGGAAGGGAAGGAGAGGGAAAAAGGGTCAAATTAGGTAAGTGTGGAAACCATTCCCGCCCTCTTTTTTTTTTCTTTTCCTCCTGGAACGTTTATAATAAGCTATTATTCATATTGATCCCAGTAGAGACAGAAAGATGATAGAGTTAAATTATTATGGAAAAAATAATAAAGTGGTTACAAATTTTTCCCACAAAAGAGTCCAAGGTCCAGGTAATTTCACAGTGAAACTCATTGAAACCTTCAAAGATCTGAGCATCTCAAAGCTACTTAGACTATTTCTGATCATAAAGAAAAGAAGGAAATCTTTCCAATTTTTTCCTATGAAGCAAGTATAATATTGATCCAAAAGACTTCACCAATAACTCGAGCTACAGCTGTGTCTCATTTTCGAATCCTGATACAATAATTCTAAATAAATCATCACACACTACAAAAGTAATCCACCGTGATTAAGTGCGATTTATTTCAAAAATACTAGGGTGGTTTGACATGAGAAAATTGGTTATTACGATGTGTCCCATTAATAGATCAAGAAGAAAAAGACCTAGGCGCAGAAAATACATTTGACCAAACTCAACACTGACTCATGTTTACAGCATTTCACAAAACAGCAATTTATAGATACTTCTTTGACACGCTTTTCTAGAATATGAATGTAAACTGTTGTCATCACCTTTCTTCTCCGACAGCTAAAATAACGGATTATTATAAAGTTCATTTGGGTGAGGAGAAAAAGATTAGCGTGCACCATTAAGAAAAAGAACAGAGGGAACGCTAGCTTTACCGGAGAGTAAAACTTTGCGGTTTCCATCCTTAAAGCAATGTGATGTTGGTGCCTGATGAGAGGGAGCAGGGTCACAAAAACAGAAAATTCAGAAATACACCAAATCAATCACATTCTATTCATTTATATTCAATTCAGTTATATTACGTTACATTTATATTCGATAAGGCAGCATCTCACAGTAATGGGGGAAAAGAGGGACCGATAAGCAAGGTCAGGGGAGCTATACAACTACTCAGAAAAAGATAAATCTGCATTCGTTACCTCATGTCATTCAAATGACAAATATCAGAAATTTCAATGCAAAGAATGAATCCATATCAATAATAGAAAAAAACATGGGTCCGTTTTTATAACTTGGGGATGAGAGAAATATTTCTGAGATTTAAAATGGAGTAAGAAAAGGACAAATAAATTCGAGTACATGAAAATCTAAAAGGTGATGCAAGGCAGAAAAAAAACACCATAGACAAATTAAAGCACAAAGGTCAAGCAGGGGAAGAAAAATGTCCATAAAAAAATTGTCATTTGCTTACAATTCAACTCTGGGTAGGTAGATTCACCAAAGAGGGTGAATTTTCCTATTATACAAAGAAAGTCTAAAAGTAGAGAAACAAAGACCAACAACTCAATAGAAAACAGAGCAAGAGATATCATTAAACATTTCAAAGAGAAAAAGCGTAAATATGCCTCACATAGATAAAAAGATATTAACGTTTATTCATAATAGAAATGAAATCAAAACACACACAAATAAATAAATTAATTAATTAATAAATTAATTAAAATGACACCTCTATGTCTGAGATGAGATACTATTTCTCACCTGCACGTTTGGCAACACTCCAAATGTTTGCTGGCACAATCTGTTGGTAAAGGTGTGGGGGAAAAGCAGGTCCTCTCCTGTGTCACTAGTGAAAATGAGAAAAAGGTCCAAAACTGACAGAAGAGATGTGTGCAATGTGTTGCAAAAGTACAAATGCATGTTCCCATTGATTATCAATCCCAGTTTTAGAATTCATCCATCCCAAAGCTACACGGACCAAACACGAACACACAGGCAAAACAGAAAGAAATGATGCATAGGGCTATTCATTGCATCATTATTTATAATAGCATAAAAGACCAAAAACCTATCGAAGGGTCATTGGGAGGGGACTGCTGAATAAACTAAGGTACATTCACATGGGGAAGCACTATCCATCCGTACAAAGGAATGAGATGCATTTTTTTTCTCTACCAGTATGGAGAAAACTTCAGATTATATCTCAAGTGAAAACTAGTGAAGAAAATAATGTGGAGTTTACCTACCATTTCTCCAATAAGGAGGAATATGAACTACATATATGAAATCTTATATACATATTCACATATATGAAAAAGCAATGGCAGGATCATCTGAAAACTAAGACGACAAAAAGTTACTTATATGGGGATGAGAGACACAGGTGGGGGGCAGGACAGGGCTGGAAGCTTAAAATTGGATGTCTTTGAGTACACTTAGATTTCATAGAGTTGATCTTGAAACCATGTAGACAGTTTCATTATTATACAACAAAATTATAGTTTAATCTTATAGTAATACTAGTATTGAAATTCATATTTCAATACTAGAAAAAAATTAAAAGCAAATAAAACGAACATGCTTCCATTTTGTGTGGCCGATGAACCACGGAAAGAATTGGTCTGAGAGACTGAAAGTACAATAATCTCATTGGCTGTCTTTAGTGAGAAATATCTTCAGGACAAAAACAAAAAATAAAAATCTTCACAGCACCCTCCTTTCCCCCTTCCCACAGGGCACACTGTGAGGGTCGCAGCGTCTCCCTGTTAAATATTAGAGAAAAATCAGCACGCCCACGTCTAGATTTCCTGTGCCGTTCATGACATGAAACACCCCCAGAGAGTCACCGTCCTCTGTGGGATCCAGCTTCTTCTGTCAAAAGAAGGATGCAGACTGGGTGGTCCCTAAATGATTCCGGGGACCTGCCTGGGGACACTAGCTTCTTGCGAAGGGAAAAGGACGGCTTTCCAGGCCGCCAGCCCTCCGTGTGTCTGTGACAACCGCAGGTGCCTGGCAAGTGCGCTGCTCGCCACAGGCTCGTCCTGTTCGGACGAGACGGAGGGACCTGCCGCTGCGAATGCTCCTTGCTCCCCTGCACCACTATCGCTCTGCCGGGCCGTCCCCGAGGCGCTGCTGGCACACACCTCGTCCCTGCTCAGACCAGAAGCCACCCCCAGGCACCCTCCCTGGACCGTCCTGGCCTCACAGCTCCGTCGCTCTGCGGACCTCTTCTCGGCCAGGCTCACCTGTGCTTCGGCGAGTTCACGCGTTGTCAGGTTTTCTCCAAAGACGCTGTTCAAGCTGGTGCTTTTGCTGCCCCTGCGAAGAACACAGGCTTCTGCTCTCCAGCTCCTCTGAGCCCGGCGTTCAGAAGGGGTGGGGCCAGGGAGGGACCGCCGGTCTTTAAAGGGACAGGAACCGGCCCCGCCCTTTGGTGGGGGCTGCAGTGTCAAGCGAGAACCTCCCCTTCCACGCGCCTGCGGACACAACGCCCCTCCCACAGCAATGTTTGTTGTTCTCCGTCCAGTGCTGGACACAAAACCACCCGCATGAAATGGCGCACATCTCGCACAGTGGCCGAGCACTGTCCCTGGGGCACGGGGAGACCGCGGGTGCTTCGGGCAGCAGGAAGTCGGGCGTGTGGCTCGGAGGCCCCTGGGCATGCTTCCCGATGGACGCCGAGTGAGGCGCGGCCGGCTGTCAAGGCCCTCGCGCTGGACAAGATGTTCCGCTTGTCACCTAAGTCGTGTTTATTACACATTTGGCTCACTAGATGCAGAAACCGCAGCGCTGGCCGCGGAAGCCGGCGGTGCCGCCAGGGCCAGACGCCGCGGGAAGCCGCGGACAGCGGGCTGGCCACCCACGGCGGGGAGCGGCTGCGCTTCCAACGCCGGGGTCCGGGGCAGTTTCCGTGGGCCACTTATTGGCGTTAACGCTGTGGGTCCCAGGTGACAGTTTTCCGACGTCCGCCAAAGGCACGGGTTGGGCCCAGCTTCAAAATTCGCGAGAGCTGGCACGGAAGGAAAATAGCCGGCCCTTTGCTTAAATATCATTAAGAATTTCAAGACGACATCACCAGGGCGCTCGACCAAGCCAGGGGCGCTTGTAAGCACAGGGCCCTAACTCTACAGGTCACACAGCCGTGAAGCGCACCTGGACCGGGCTGCCCACGTGGGAGTCTACAGCAGAACCAGATCCACGTCTCCCGCTCGAAACATCTCTCTCATTGCCTGGTTCCGTTTCGTTCTACCTATTCCTTGAAGGAAACGTGTCCTGCCGCAGGTGTGTCCCATGTTTTCCTGGCCAGCTCATTGCTTGTCCAGGTGCTACCTGCAAGTACCCTGTAAGATGCCTCAGCGGAGGGAGGCAGCGTTGCGATGGGGGGAGGATGCAGGGCCGCGATGTTGACAGGCCCGAGGCCACTGGCCACGGAGCAGCGCCTGAACACGGCAGTCCCACCAGTGAACCCCTGGAAGATTTGTGCTGAATGGTGGGGCGCCTCGTACCTCTCCTGGTTTGTCCGCCTGGGCCTCGTTGCTACGCGCTCCTTCCCACCTCCGGCCCCTCTGCGAGCCACCTGTCTCCCTGCGGCTGGTCCCCACCGGCAGCCCCATGAAGGTGCCCCCTGTCCACGATGCCGCTCCTGCCACGTGGTCAGACGCAAAAACAAGGACGAGGAGAAAGCCTTGGCTTCCTTTTTTACATTTTCCTCTTACTCCGTGTATCACACACACATGGCAATGTGGATATGCGTGACTCTTCCGCAAGGTTGGAGGTTATTAGGAGACATTTCTTTAAATCCTACGGGAGTCTGCCTCGTGGAAATCGGGGCTTTTCCTGTGCTATAAATTCAAAGCTCAAACTTATTACCATATTGGAAGAATACTAACAGGAGATGAAAGCAAAGGCTCCTCACAGTCTCCTGGCTCTTTCATAATTATCAATGCCCTTGGTGTATCAGCTCCCTATTGCTGCCACGACAAAGCCCCCAAACGTTAGTGGCCTTAGACAATACAAATGGCTTCTCTTACAGTTCTGGGGGTCAAGAGCCTTAAGTCAGCTATGCAAAAATAAAATGAAGCTATTAGCAGGGTGGGTTGTTTCTGGAGGCTCCAGGAGACGATCCATCCTTCGACTCCTCCAGCTTCTAGAAGCTGCCAGAATTCCTCGGCTTGTGGCCACATCGCTCCCACCTGCCGCCATCATCACATTCCCTCCGCCTCCTTTGATCTTCTTGCCTCTCTCTCATAAGGATCTTTGTGATGACTCAGATAATGAAGGACAGTCTCCCCTCATTGCAAAATCATTAATTTCATCACATCGGCAACGACCCTTTTGCAATCAGGTAACAATTCACAGGTGCCGCGGATGAGCACATGGCTGTCTTTGATGTGGGGCGTTTATTCAGCCTCCCTCATGGATGAATTAATCTCTCTTGCAACTCACCCGTGCCTGACTTTAAAATGGAATACTTACTTCAGAGGTTATTGTTAGTCCCAGGAACTTGGATGTTGTTATATAAATACATAAATACAAAAACACAAAAATACAATACATAAATACATAAATACATAAAACCTTAATGTGTGAAGTGGTTTTGAAATAACGAGAACTTTGAGGCCCATGATGGGATACTGCTGGATTGCCCTGAAGAGACTGCGGGTGGGAATCTGAACGTTACAGGTGAGACCTCAGCCTGAAGTGAGGCGTGGACACTGGAGGGAGGTGATCCTTGTTACGCAGTGGAAGAGGACGCCTTGACCTATGTGCTATCGAGCTTTTAGCTGAGGAGATTTCCAGGCCCCGTGTGGGAGGGGCAGCCTGGTGTCTCCCGGCTGCTTATAGGAAAATGCAAAAGGCAAGAGTTTGGAGCGATGCGTACGAAGCAAGGCGATCCAAGGACTGGCAGAAACCACGAGACGTTAGGAACCAGCAAGGAAGGGTCCTCCCCAGGGCGCTCAGAGAAAGCGTGACTCCGCTGACGTTTGAAGTTAAGCACCTGGAAACACGAGCCAGCACACTCTGTGGTGGCCGCACGGTTGGTGGCGGTCTGTGGCGGCAGCCCTCGGAGCCTCAAACTCGCCTTTCTCCTTCCCTCCACTTCTCTTCCTCTTGCCTGCCTTTTGTTCCATCCTCTTCAGCACCCAGAGATTCTGCTCCTGCATGCCACAGTCTGAGCAGCCCGCATTTACTGGAAACAAAAAAGAAAGAAAAATCGTCCCCATTCTCCACCCATGCAGGAGGCCCGTGTGGACCAGGGGAGGGTCGGTGGCAAGCGAAATGCTGGCTTTCCCAGAAAGGCATTTTAAAACTCTGCTCGAGCCCGTATTTGGTGACTCCTTGTTGCCCGGGGTTCCCAGACCCTACAGCTACCCCCACCCCATCCTCTTTACTTTGACCCTTTCTGAACTCAGGCACTTTGCAGGAAAAGTAAGCATTCGCCAACAATTTATACACCGCCAAAAACAAACGCCCCAAATTGCCTCTCATCAAGAGAGACAGAGGGAACGAAGACCTCCCGAACACATAGGGGGCCAGGCCCACTGCCAGGGTGGAATGGGCTTGGTAGGTTGCAAGACCATCTGTGCCTGACCGAAAGCATGGCCCAGGCCCGCCGGCAAGAGTCCATTTCACACTCTGACAGAAGAGCAAATCCACACAGAAGACTAGTGTTATCTGAGAAACCGGGAAGGGTGTTTCCCTGAAAAATGAGACCAACCAAGCTTTCATGCATTAAATACGCAGGAGACACCTGCCTGGGCTGCACTTGGCAGCTCAGGTTGACTGACCCCAGCTAGCGGCTTGGATCCTCGTAGTTCCCTGACTCCGGTTTTGGTCCGTGAGCTTCGGAGTAGACTCTCACATTAGCACATCGGCACTGGGCGTCTCCCCTCAACACATGAAATGTAGTCAGGAGGAGTATGTGGGTCTGATTCTGCCACTATCAAGGTCTGTGGCTTTAGACAAATGGGAAAAAACAAACAAACAAGCCCAAACCTCTCTGAGCCCCAGTATCTTTACAGAGAAGAAAATAGGGAGGGGAGGCATTACACTGTCTAAGCCTGATGCCCACCATATGACATCACACAATATTTGGGCCTCACCCACTGAAAAGAAATGCCGAGCAGCGTGAGTCATGAGCCCTGACCACGTACCCATACGATTCTCAGATGTTGGATGGTCAGAGTGATGAATCTGTTACAGTGAACAGGGGACCTCGTAAGGACCCTAGGGATGGACCAGTATGGGGCTCTTAGCTTGCGGGGGTCTGGTGTGAGAGAGCAGTGTTACTGTGGCCTCTCCCAGTGCTTGGCAACCCCATGGTCATCAGAGTGATACACAGTAACAGGTGGTGACAGATATCAGCTCTGTTTACCACTTGGCACCAACAGCCAGAGAAAGCAGGAAGCAAAGAAGCAGGGGTTTTTCTCTCTCAGGTTCCTCTCCTCCTCAGCATGCCTACGGCTCCCTGCCTTGTTCGTCTTCCAAAGACCTCGTCAGCTTACAATCCCTTCTTTTTTTGACACCTTCAAGCATATCAGACGGGATCGGGCTTGTTCAGGGTGGCATGGCCACCGACCTTCCAAGACTTTTTAGTCCCCTCCCTCCAAAACCCACAATGTGTGCTTGGCTTTCCCTGGAATGCTTAGCCATTCCGTGATGCTAGGTAGACAAAGAGGCTGCTTAGGAAAACGGGAATGGAGAGAAAATTCAGAGGCGGCCGCATCTATCTGGTAGCATTCAGTAACGTGCCTTTTCTCTGGGATTTGCGATTTGGTTTGCACGCTGTCTGCTCTAATTTGCACTTCTTCCTTTTGTTTTCGATTCGACATCTTTTATTGCTTCGTTCCAATCCTCCCATAAACAGAATTTCCTTAAACGCTTTATCACTAATAATAAGAGCTGTAATAAAATGTTAATGAGGAGCAAAGAGACGCTTTTATGTCTATCTCGGCATATCACAGCTCAAACCGTTTTTCGTTGTTTTTCATAAACCCCTGTGTTTCCAAGAAATGAGCTATATGATTCATTATAAATTGTCTTCTGCAGAAGAAAACATATTTCCTGCTTTGCCCACAGCCATTTCCTGCTTGCTGTGTCCTACCCATGACCCCAAGTTGTGGTTTACAGCACAGTGCAGAAAGGCCAAGTTCCAGGGTCAAGTCCAGGCTCAGTGTTGCCTTATTTGTACCTGCTGAAGTGTTCAGAGGGATGAGCGGAGACAGGTTGGGCCAGGAAGAAACCTCGCCATGGAGATCATCACACCGAACTGGGCTCAAGATCCAGTTCAGACCCCTCTGCGGGCGGTGCTGGCTGCAGATGAAGGGGGAGGACTCTCCTCGGAGTCTCCAAAGCCACACCAGAGCCTCGTGCAGAGCAGGCGCAACACTCAGCACAGTGACTCTTCTGATTCCGACATGAGCCAAACAAAATGGACTCTGCTCAAACCTGGAACAGGTGCTTATGGATGGCGCCATCTTTCAAAATCCTAACAGTGAAGTTCTCAAAGGTTAGGGACCTAATGCATAGCTAAACAGCCCGACTGTTTCTGAATACCGTTTCTCATGAAGAAACATCACTGGAAAGTTGGGATTCAAGGACTCATTCCCAGGCCGTGAAAGACTATAAATGACTACTTGGACATCGAAGGTGACGTCAGCATTCTCCCTGTCCGTGCAAACATGACATGTTAGCTTTCGGTGGAGAACCAAGGGTTCCAGATAAAGATAGCAATCTGGACGACCATGGCAGCTGCCACCTAGGTCCCCAGGTAGCGATATTTCCTTCAGCTCCACTAAGGAACAGCAAGAAGGGAACGCGAACCTGCACGCAGAGCTGGACGACGCCACGGAAGTGCACGCGCGGCAGGAGGCACGACGGCGAGAGCGCGCACGGGGCCGACGTCCGTCCTGAGCCCTGACGGGGCTTCTGCTGCTCGAGGGCATCGGGAGGGACCCTCCGGGTTTCCTGCTGCTGGAACGATCATAACTGACAGGAACTATCTCTTAAAAAATTAAAGTCTCTACACGTTGCCCTAAGGCCAAATGTCAAACAAAGAAATATGCTCTTTTAGCCAACTAAACCTAGGGAAGAAGAGCGAAGTCTGCATATGGGACTTGAGCCATGACTTCCTTCCTCCCTCCCCAACCTACTCTTCAGCTCCGCTTGGAGGAAATTCCATGCTGGGCAGGTGTGGCCAAGAAATGGGGCTTCCTCTCCCCCAGCTACCCATCAAGGGCATATTCCCTTACCGGCTGGGTCGTGCTGGCAGCATTGCTCCTCCCCTGCAACTCTGAGTTGCAGCACTAAACTCCTGGGGCGTGCGGCCAGCAGCGCCATGCTGCTGCTCTGTGTGCAAGGCAGACCCTGTACCGGGAGGAACAGGCTAAGAACACGGGGCCCCCAGCTGCTCACACTGCAGCTCCCTCATGTGATGGGGGTTCCACACGGGGAGAGGCAGAGGAGACCCGGGCTGAGCCCTTGCTCAAGGCCCCGAGCTGTGGCTCAGAGGTTTTGTTCAAGAAGAAACACGGTCTATACTATCAAAGAACTCCAGAGTTCTCCGCATAGAAAATGACTTGATTTGAAACAGAGTGTGGGAAATTCAAAGGGTACGCTTGAAAACAATGAAGATTTTAATGGTAAGTAGCATGGAGGAGGATGGTGACGCTACGAGACCCAGAGGAGAAACCACAGGCCAGCAAGTTTACCAGACAGAAAGAGGAAAAGAGACAAGTACAAAGAGTCCTCCTAGGGTCAGAGAAAACCTGAAAGACTGTCCACGAAAACCGCCCATGCTAAGGAGACCAAAGGGGCATTGTCAAAAACAGGAGAGCCATGGATTAGCAGACCTAGCAGCTGGATGTCACACCGACAGAGACACACAGATCAACAGAGAGATGTTTGAAAGAGACAGTCAGAGAGAGCCCTGCTAACACTAATGTCATCCCAGGTGACACCCAGAGGCTGAACCTTCTGAGAAGCAACACCAGAGGCTTCACTCTGCAGGAGACATAGGCTTCATTGGTGAGTCCAGCCATGTCACTGAACAAACATACAAGTGACAGCAAATCAAGCTCTAGGAAAGCAGAAGGTAGATCACTATCCAGAGTTGCTATACTGTATTACCTACAATGCTCCGTTTTCAATGACAACTACAAGACATACAAAGAGACAGGAAAGTGTGACCCATATACTGAAAAAAATCAGGCAACAGAAACTGCCTGTGGGAGGGCCTAGATATTGGATTTGAAGACCGGGCTTCAAAGCAGCAATTTTAAGTGTATAAATGAAGGAAACGACGACGACAATATCTCACCAAAAGAGAATGGCAGTAGAGATGGCCATTATTTTCGTAAGAACAAAATAGAAATTCTGGAGCTGGAAAGTAGAACAGAAACGAAAAACCGACTAGAGGGGCTCAATGGTAGATTTGAACCAGCAGAGGAAAGACTCAATGAAAATGGAGATGTGATCATCATAAACATGTAGGAGCCTCACAAATGAGCCCTGAAACGCGTGAAGCAAAGACTCAAAGGAGCCAAGGGGAAACAGACCATTGAACAATAATAGTTGTAGACTACAAGACCCCACTTTGAATAATGCGTACTGCAACTGATCAGAAGGTCAACAAAGAAAAATCACATGTGACCGACTGGGTGGACGCTATAGCGCTCTACCCAACAACAGCAGAATACACATTCTTTTCAAGTGCACAAGGAACATTCTCCTAAAAAGAACATTTGTGAACCCATTAAACAAACTTTCATAGGTTTAAAAGGCTTGATAGTATACAGAATATATTCTTCAGCCAAACATTAAGTAAAATTAGAAATTGATAGCAGAAAAAAATTGGGAAATTCAGTAAAGTGGATAGGAAACAATATGATTTTTAATAACTAATGAATTAAACAGGATATCAAAAGGGAAATTATAAATACTTCGAGATGAATGAAAGTGAAAAAAAAACAACACAGCAAAACTTATGGGGTGTAGCTAAAGCAATGCTTAGAGAAAAAGTATAGCTATATGTAATATAATAATTTATATATGATATAATAATTTGTAGCTATATATAATATATGTTGAAAACAAAGAAGAATGATCTCAAACCAATAACTTAGTATTCCACATTAAGGCAGTGAGAAATTAAGAGCAAACTAAACCTAAATCAATGAGAAGTAGAATGTAATAAAGAGTAGAGTGGAATTTGATGAACTACAGATAGAAAACCAACAAAATCAAGACTTGGTTCTTTAAAGACATCAACAAATTGACAAATTTTTAGCTTGTTTGACCAAAAAATGTGGACGAGAATTAAATTACTAAGCTCAGGAACGAAAGAGGAGACATTATTACTGAATTCACAGATATAAAAAAATTATAAGAAAATATTATGCCTAGGAAGATCAGGTGCTGTAGGTGTAAAAAAATTCATTAATTAAAAATGGATTGTAAGATGATAATGTCCTTATAATCTATGAGGTCAACCAAGGGTTGCCTCGCCCCCCCAAAAAAATAATATATGTACATATATTATGAATAATTTTATACTCCAAATTTGATGACATAGTGAAACAGACAAATTCATAAACCGCCAAAATTGACTCAAAGAAATAGAAAGTCTGAATAGACTTATCACACATAAAGGGATTAAATTACTGATAAAAAGTATTACCTACAAAGGAAAATCCAGCCCACATGTCATCACTGGAAAATTCTACCAAACATTGAAGAAGAATTAATACCGATTCTTCACAAACTCTTTCAAAAAGTGGAAGAAGAACGTTTCCCAACTCATTCTAAGTTGCCTACTGTCTGCCCTCATACCAAACCAGAAAAACATATCACAATAAAAAAAACCCACAGATCAATATCTCCTGTGAACACGGATGCAAAAATTCTCAATGAAATGCTAGCAAAAAGGAGTCACCAAGATATAAAAGCAGCATATACCGTGACCAAGTGCGACTTCTCCCAGGAATGTAATATTGGTTTAACATTAAAAATCAATTAATGTAATAAACCATGTCGATAGAATAAAGAGGAAAAAATGATAAGCTCATTAAATTTAGGAAAAGCGTTGGACAAAATTGAACACCTTTGCATAATAAAGACGCTTCCGCAATTTGCTAAAAGGCATCTGTGAAAACTCTACAACCACCACCGCACTTAGTGATGAAGACTGAAAGCTTTCATGCCACAGTCAGGGGTAAGGTGAAGATGCCTTGTGGTGTCACTCCATTTTAACGTTCAACGTTGTGCAGGAAGGCAAGGAGGCAAGGACAGGTCGACACCTGTGAATCGGTCAAGGTGATACACATTAGCAGTATCAAAGAGAAAACTCATTTAACCACCCCAATGAATGCAAAAAAGCATCTGACAAAATGTAACATCCTTTCATGATAAAAACTCTTAACACACTGGGTACAAAGGGAACGTACTCAACATAATACAGGCTGTATATGACAAGCCCACTGCTACCATGATACTCGATAGTCAAAAGATACAAGCTTTTCCTCTGAGACCAAGAAAAATACAAGGACACCCACTCTGACCTCTTTTATTCAACACAGCACTGGAAGTCCTAGCCAGAGCCAATAGGCATGAAAAACGAATAAAAGCCACCCCATTCAGAAAGGAAAAAGAAAAATTGTCTCAATTTGCAAACGTCATGATCTTATTCACAAAAAATTGTGAGGACGCCACCAAAAACACTGTGAGAATAAACGAATTCAATAAAGTTGCAGGATACAAATCAGTATCCAATACCTAAGAATATATTAAATCAAGGAAGGGAAAGATCTGTGTATTGAAAATTATGAGATGTTGATGAAAGAAATCGAAGAAGACACAAATAAATGGAAAGACGCTCTGTGCTCATGGATTGGAAGAATTAATATTGTTTCGATGTCCAAAACGACCCAAAGAGACCTACAGATTTAAGACAATTCCTATCAAAATTCCAATATGGTTTTCACAGAGGTAGAAAACACAATCCTAAAATTTGTATAGAACCACAAAAGATCCGGAATCCCCAACGCAGTCAAGATTGAACGAAGCTGGAGGCATCACGCGTCCTGATTTGTAAACTATATTGCAAAGCTACTCAGAACACAATAGCATGATAATGGCATAAAGACAGACATAGAGGTAATGAAACAAAATGGAATCCCCAGAAATAAACCCATGGGAAATGCGCAATTAATTGACAACAAATGAGCCCAGAATAGACAATGGAAAAGGAGAGTCTCTTCAATAAACGGTGCTGGGGAAACCGATAGCCATGTGCAAAAGGATGAAATGAAACTCCACCTTCCACCATACACAAAAGTCAACTCACAATGGGTTAAGACTTGAATGCACGACCCGAAACTCCTGGGAGAAAACAAAGGGGGTCAACTCCCTGACATCAGCCCTCGGTAAGGCTTGTTCGCATTTCACACGAAAGCTTCTGCACAAGGGAAACCATCAGTGAGGTGAAAAGGCAACTTACAGAATGGGAGAAAATATTTCTAAATCGTATATCTAATAAGGGGTTAATATCTAAAACACACAGGGAACTCATACAAGTCCATAGCAAAAAAATAAGCAATCCATTTTCAAAGGGAGCAGAGGAAGTGAATAGACACTTTTCCATAGGATATATAAAATGGCCAACGAGAAAAGATGCCCTGCGTCACTAATTGCCAGGGAAATGCAAACCCAAACCTCAATGAGCTTCACCTCATACCTGTCAGAACAGCTAGGATCAAAAAGAGAAGCCATAACAAGGGTCGGCGAGGACATGGAGCAAAGGGACCCCTCGTGCACTGCCGGGGGGATGTAAGTTGGTGCAGCCACTATGGAAAACTGGATGGGGGTCCTCGAAAAATTACAGACAGAACTACCATATGATCCCTATGGACATCTAGCGAAAGGAAAGGAAAACGAGATCTCAAAGGGATTTTGTTCCATTATTCACAGTGGCCAAGGTATGGAAACTGCCTAAGGTCTGTCTATAAATCAATGGATAAGTTATATAGATATGTGTATATATATAATTACATATGCATTTGGCCATCAGAGGATAATAAATACTATATGATATCACTTTTCTATGTGGAATTTTGAAAATCCAAACTCGTAGAAATGGAGCGTGGAATGGCGGTTACCAGGGGTTGGGGGTGGGGACACGGGGCGTGCTGGTCAAACAGTTAGATGGAGTGAGTTCTGGGGACTCTAATGTGCAGCAAAGTGATGAGAGTTCATAACACTGTCTCATATACTTGTAAGTTGTCACAGAACGGAAGAGAGTAGATCTTAAACATTCTCAGGAGAAAAAAGAAACTGTAATATGTGACGTGATGCAGATGTTGGCTAAGCTGAGATGGTAAGTAACCATTTTGCAAATATATAAGTGTATCAAGTCAACAAACACACTGCACACTGTCAACAGACACAATGTTCATATGTCAATTATGTCTCAACAAAGCTGTGGGGGAACCTGGTGCCTTTAGGGGGAGTTGAGTTCTTCACTGGAGCTAATGAGCTGGTAAGAACGCCCGAAAATCAGACCGAAAATCAGACCCCAGCCCATAAGCATCAGATTAAGTGAATCCCCTCCCTACACAAGGGAAAGTCGACTCCGGAGAGTTTGGATTAGGCAAGATCGCACAGGTTGCTGACGACCTGACCAGGCCCAGGGTCCGTAGGCCACAGGCCTGTCCTCGCCTCCGCACACCATGCGTGGCTCTTTCATTCACCTTCCTCCTGTCACTCCTGAAAGGAGAACCTGGAAATGGAGCTGGAGTGCACGCAAATGACCCATCTTAGCCAGACCAAGCCTTGTATGGGAATCTCCATCCTCTCCCTGCTGTCCTCTGTTCACTAGCTGGAAAAGCCTTCTCCGTCTCACACAATGGTGAGACTCTGCACGCGGCTTCCTGGCACGTAGGACCACACTGGTGGCACCGTCCATCCTGAGACCAGTCAAGGAGTCCTGGACAGATTCCTGTCCTGGGGACAGAGACTCTCAGGAGGCCGTCTTATAGGAAAACACCTAAAAAGCGAAAGGAGTTCGGACTAGTGATCAAGGCTAGAAGTGAAAACAGGTCTCAGAAACCAAAAATGCTCTTCTCCTCTGAGGTTCTAGCCCCTGCTGGGGACAAGCTATTAGTGTCAGGTCAAAGGACCTTCTGAAAACATCTCTGTAGTTCAGAGCAGCGGGGTGGGCTTCCCAGAGAAACTTCGCGTCCCCAGGGCCTCACTGGCCAGTGCCTCTGTCTCTTTAAGTCAGCGCTGGGAGTTTCCTGCACTCTGAGGTTCGAGAGGCGTGGACACTTTCCGGTGCGGGTTGGAGCAGACAACCTGCTGCACACACAACCCAAGGGAAAGCAGCAGGCCGGGGGCGTCTTGGGCCAACATCAGAGCCTTTCTCCAAATCTGCAGGAAAGGTGAGCCTCCGCGGGGGGAGGGAGCCCTGCCGCGGAGTCGGAGCTGTGAGGACGGGGAAGAATTCAGCCCTGGATGCAGCCTGCTGAGTGAGCGCCTGGGTTCTGGTTCTCCTAGGCACCAGGCAGGGGAGCAGGACTGGAGAGAGTCTTAGCGCTCTCAGGTGTTTAAGGACGTTCTGACTTTCACACCCAGTAAGTCTGGAACAAGCGGTAGGCATCTTTTCCAGCATTCTCTCCAGCCCCTGAGGCTCACATGCTCATGTAGGATGGACTGTTCACCCCTATACTGCTCCCCTAATACATTTGCTGGGGCTCCTGCAGGGAACAAAACACACTTCAGAAGGCAGTAAACACTCCCCAAAGCATAGTCGGCACCAGCAAAGATATTTCCGAGGTCTTACTGCCAGCATACCCCAAGAACAAGTCGCCAAGTGAAAATGCCGGGTGCCCCCTGGGCTGACCCGCCCAGCACACTCCACTCTGCTCTGGGCCCACAGTGCCCACTAGAGGGTCTCGCAGGAGCCATGCAAGGTCATAAGTATGGTCTGCAAACCCTTGCCCTACCTGTGCCCTTAAACGTGTGCCTGCCAAGCCCAGCCGCCTAGGGCTGTGTGTGCCGCTGAGCCACCTTGATGCCCTCACCGCCTCTAGATGATGCGTGTTTGGGCCAAGAGAACCGATCCAGAAACTCTGATCATGGACTGTACGCATCAGCATCACGGGTGGGGCGGGGAGGGGGCCTAGTTACTTTTTAAAAGAACACATATGTGAAGCAGAATCTCTAAGAAAGAACATTTTAAAGAATCCCCAACATAATTAATTCTCAGAGGAAGCAGGTTCAGAACGTGCTGGACTAGGTGAATAAACTCGGGCGCTTGGGAGTTTAAGACCGCCCCATTTTTCAGTACTGTGCGCCTGCTGTAAAGCCGGACCCCAGCTCTTAGGAACTAAAAAGGACTTCAAACCCTGCAAACTCTGTGGGAAGTTCTAAAGGGCCCACCAAGGGCCCCGCGCGTCCCCAGTGCTTCCTCAGCTCCATCCTGGACGCTGCCTCCTGCTCCAGCCAAATTCTTGTTCTTCGCTCTGAGTCTGGGGCTGTCTGTGCGTTGGGCTGTACTGTCAGTCCCGGGAGTGTGCTGGCTTCTGCACACAGCGCCATCTCAAAGGCCCGGGGCTGCACTTGACTTTGGCATGAAGGGATGGGGGGGGGGCTGCAGCGAAGGCCTTCGGACTGGGGACCAGGAAGCCTGTCGTCTAAGCCCTTTGGCCAGAGACCAGGGCTTCGGCCAGCCTCTCCCTCTGCTTTTGCTTGTGTGGCTGCAGGGGGGAGAACAGGCGTCACCTGCGGTGAGCGGCAGACGACAGGAAGAGGGAGAACTGGACACGAAGGGAACGGACCGGTGCAGCACACACGGGTCTCAGAGCGGGGGAGAGGTGGAGGGTCACGGGCGGAGAGTGCCAGGCTGGGGGACAAGAGGCCCCCACAGCCGCTCGGGGGAGGGGCAGAGAGCGAGGGGGCCGTTGCCATGAGGCTGGAGAGAAACGGTCATCTAACGCTGCTCCCCACATCCAGTTAGTCGCCCTCTGCCCTCTGCATCTGGGTCCCCGGATAGACACAACTCAGCTCACGGGGCGCTCTCGCGGTGTCTCCCCAACCCGGGGCGGGTCCCTCTGATGCTCTTCCCTCAGCTCCGGGGTGCAGGGAAGCGGGACCGTGACGTCCTCACTGTGGCGTCACCAGCTCCGTGCGCTTTGCCTGACCCGTCGTCGGCACTTATACCATTGATTCGCGTGAAGCAACGAGCAATGACAAAGGACCAACTGTGCTTGGGACTCTTTCAGGCGAGCATGGGAGGTCGGAAGCTGGCAAGAGATGAAGAAAGCGCCTACGGTAAGGACAAGCCTCGCACTGCGCTGCCCCCCCTCCCCCCCCCCGGTGAGCTCGCGGTCCTGAGGGGACAGGCGGACTCGGACTGACTCGCAAGCCCCAGAGGTGTCTCCCAGCTGCCTGGGGGAAGAGCGGGGGCCTGACATGTGCCTCTGAGCTGGATCTCTGCCCCTGCCCAGCTGTGAGATGGCAGCGCCTTTGACCAGCCTGCACCTCTGTCCCCGAAATGTGAAATGAGGGTTCGAGCGCACTCTGACCCCCGCAGACGAGGGCGTCGAGGGCATCAGATCATGCCCTAGAGGGAGCATGACTCACCGCGGAGATGCGCAGAACCAGGGCGCAGGGTTGAACAGGCCTCTTATTAGGCAGCGGGGTTAAGAGGGAGGAGCGGGCGGAGGAGGGAGAAGGAAAGAGATGACGTCATCTAATCCCCTCAACAGCCCTGGGAGGAACAACTCCACGTCTTTAATGCCGGTTTTTGCTCCAAGGTTTAACACTTAATTTGAGCAACTTCCAAGGCTGCGCGGCTGGCGATGGCGGGGCCCTGAGTCCAACCCAGGGCGTCTGGGACTCCGGACGGCCCCTCACACCGGGCCCACCGCCCCTCCCGCGCCTCCTCGGGGGATGGGATCTGGGAGCAGCGTGGCAGAGGCCACGGAGCCGGCACACGGCACAGCCCTGCCCGGCGTGCACCAGCAGGGTGACGGCCGCTGGCGTCCGGTCTGGCATTTTGGAGGGGCGCCCTCTGCAGAAGGGCTCGCCAGGTGCTGAGCGTCTGCAGGTGCTGCGGTGAAGCCCAAGCGTCAAGACACCAGAGGGACGATCCCCCGCCCACCCCCAGAAAGCTCCGCCCAGGCCAGACCACCCGAGGGCGGGTGGGGTTGGAAGAGCAGAGCCGGGGCACCAGGGCGCTGCCTTGTTCCAAGGGCATCCGGGGGTCCAGGCAGCCAGGACACGAGCTGTACGGTTTGGAGCTGACGAATCGCTTGTCCTCCAGGTTCCGAAGACACCGCGCCGGAGGCCAGGCTGCGGCTCATCCTGGCGGGGAAGACGGGCGCCGGGAAGAGCGCCACCGGGAACAGCATCCTGGGCCAGAAGCGCTTCCTCTCCAGGCTGGGCGCCACCTACTGCAACCCCGTGTACCGCCTGGAGCAGGAGCCGGCCGGCGGGGACCTTGAGGCGCGGCGGCGCTGGGTGGGGGTGGCGGAGAGGCTGGCGCGCTTCGTGGCGGAGAGGCTGTCGTGGCGCGGGCCGCGCGCGTGGGCGTTGTCGCGGCAGCCGCAGGTGGCCGCGCTGCTGGGCGTTGTGCTCCTCCTGCTCTACCTGCTGGTCACCAGGTCTAGGGTCGTCAGTCCTGAGTGACAGGCTGTAAATGGGACTTGGCCTCATCAACTGACAATGGCTTCATCCCTGGTGTCTGCGCTCCCGGTGCAGGCTCTCCTTGCCTCCCTCATCTGACCATAATCTACCAAGGACAGATCCCTGCTGGTCTCATGTCTGCCCCCCCCCAAAACCACGTGAATGTAAACTGGTGGTTCGATACTATAAACCAATTTTATGGTTAATTACCAACATAAAACCGCACCATTATCTGTTAGAAAGAACTTCCTTGTTAATTCAAACTAGACACAGAGTGAAAATACTACCCAACCTCTCAAAAAACGTGTATTTGTGTGATGTATATTCGTTTCAACTATGTCTCCTTTCACCTTTTCTCCTTTTATTTCTTCAAGGATAAAATACCTTGATCGTGTGTCAATGATGTTTCTGTTCCGGTTTCCCCACTCTGATGCCTGGACAAGCTGTCATTTTACCAAAGAAGGTCATATCTGGCTTACTTCCAAGAGCCGTTGTTGGCCATGGAGCAGATTCCAACCCCCGCATATCCTCTTACATATTTTTGTACAATATTCAGTTCCTAGCTGGGCAGATGCCCCTATCTTCCCAGAGCTGCACCCATGGATTGAATTCCCTGGAGGAGGAATTCCTGTCGATTCTTGGGGAAACTGAGCTAGACCACGACCCAAGACTCTTCTTCCGATGGTGGTGGTGGCAGCCTTTTCTAATACAACCGGCTGTGTACGTGTTTGTTCCACCAACAAAAGATTTCACTAAGAGTTTTCTAAATTTGTCTTTCACCTCTTTAAAAAAAAAAAAAAGATTTTATCTCCTAAAATGATGTGTCCTGTTATCATTATTATTTTGTCTTCATTATTTGCACATCTCACATGCAATCTCAATTTTGTCCAGTTCTTGTTCATTTTGTACTTTCTCCACTCTTGATAATTGTCTTCACATACCATACTACTGAGTGTTGGTCCTCTGACTCCTTTTTACTGTGAAAATAGTGTTAAGTTGTGAATATCCTTTTGATTTGTTAGGGTCACGGTCACTTCTTTCACATGCTAGTGAAATATTCCCATGGATACACTAAAGAGAACAGCTTATCTCTCCTCAAAAATTACACACACACACACACACACACACACACACACAACACACACCAGACAAAAGACAGAGTCACTCTCTAAGTTCTGTGGTCTTTCTTGAAAAGAACCACTCCAAGTAGCGAGCCTCAATTCTAACCTGTTCCTTAGCTGGTCTCCAGGGGGTAGAGAAGTGCTTCATGAAAAGCCATGAGTCTTTCTTGTGCCAAAGAAAATAGCTAACCTTCTCAGTAGCTTCTTTTGTAATTGCTTTCACATGGAGACTCCGACCAGCACCGCCTCTTACTCACAGTTACTCAGAAACGTTGATCTTCCAGTCATGGTGGCCAGATAGAACAATACTCCCCCGGAGGATCATTTTAGAACTCTGGATGAAATGAAATAAATCTTAAGCTTCAATCCTAATGGGAGAGTGAGGAGTTTCTAGGCCAAAATCCAGGCAAAATCAGAATCCAGAGAGTTGAGCCTAGTCCACAATGTCACGTTTTCCCCTGAGAATATTTAAGGAATATTAAGTAGAAATAACTTAAAACTGGCACTACTGGTTTGAGATTTGGTGGTCTCGCAGGGACAATGAGACAAAAGTGGCAGCCCACCATCCTCCCAGGCTGGAGGACATCGTCCCTATCACTTTTAGAAAGGATCCCAAAGTGCCAAACGCGCAGCAGTCACCCATCCTTCCTATAAAACACACAGTAGGACAGAGTCCTCAGACTTGGTTAAGGCAGTCTTTCTGTGACAGTGTCTCGCACGTGTGTCGTTAAAAATGGAGTCAGAAGTAAAGATCCCTCTTGGACCTCAAATATTTCTACAAACGCCCCTTTTTAAAGGGGACAGCTACAACACAGATGAAACCACACCCAGGTAAACATGACGCACTAAGAACCAAGAGAAGCAAAAAGCACAAACAAACGAATCCACAAAGCCCTGACTGACATAGTCGAATCATAAGATGCGGATATAAAATAAGTGTGCTTACGGCGTTAAAGAAAATTTGAAATGAGCTTGAGCGTGCCTGCAGGGAACGAGACACTTCTGAAAACTGACAGGACTGATTTGCAATCACACCAAACAGCACAATTTGAGGTAACCAGCAGGCTGCGGGCACCCAGGCCCATACTGTGTTCTCAGCTGCCCTTTGCGACCTTACTGGTTTACGTCCCTCACTCCAGCCTTCAAGGTGCAATCGGTTGACACACAGAGGAGCTGCCGCCCTGCTCCCAAGTGCCACGGGAATAAACAGACATAAGCTCCAGTCCCCTAAGGGGGCTGGGGCTGGGAGCTAGGCAGGTGCCCCTGCGGTGGGTACTGAGGGAGCGCTGCGAGGGGTGTTTCTGGACCTGGGGGGGTCGTCCCTGCCTTCACAGCCTCCTCCTCCAAATATTCTCTGTGTCAACAAGTCATGAAAAGGAAACTCCGCGGGGGCAGGATCTGACAGGAAGCGTCGCGGTTAGGGGACAGCACGCCTCGCGCTCGCTGGTCTCGCGTCCCGTCTGCAGCGGTTCCGCCGCCGCCCCGAGGCCCCTCCCTGCAGCCGGACGACCCGTCGGCCTCGCAGGCGCCTCCTGCTCCTCCGCGTCCGCCCGCTGCGCCGCGCGCACCTTCCCGAGGCCGCTGAGCGCCGCGCCCGCAGCACCACGCCAGGTAAGGGGACCTCAGGGACGGTCTCAGCCCCATGGGAGTCGGAGAGCCCCCCGGGTCTGTGGCCTAGCACAGCCACCGATAGCCGGTGCGCGCACACGGAGGTCAGCCTACTTCGGGGTGCGCTCGCCCACAGGGGAAACGGGGGCGCGGGGCGAGCGCTGTGGGCGCGGGCCTACGGGGCTGGGGGGACCACTCGCTTGTCCTGCATGGACGGCACCTCACATCCCAAGGCGCTCCAGGCTCTCCCCGCTCACTGCCCACTGCTTAGTGCGCTGGGTCTTCCGGGAGACTCACAGCGTTCACAACGCTGAACTTACAGCCTCACCCATTTGACAGATGTTGAAATCGAACCTCGCCAGGGCCCTAGCTGGTGGGGGAGGGGGCACATGCTTCTCAATTTACCCTCTTACCTTCTTAACCCCGCCCCCAATGAGCCAAGTGTTCTACAGGAGACCTCCTGAGTAGACATTGTCTTATGACCTTGACCTTCTGGAAACCATCCCCATTCTCCACCCCCCCTCCCGGTACCCCACACCCTCCCTCTGACACATGGTGGGACTCTACAGCAAACAGAATCATTTTGGGGTGCACACAGGAACAATCCCTTTGTCTGCTCAACCTTATGTGAGAGACCTCTCCGGAAGTCACAAGAGCGAGACTACAAAACAAGTGACTCTCATACAAGGAAATGTAGGGACTGAGGCAGATGAGCCAAGGAAAGACTCATGAACAAGGCAGACAAGAAATAGTTGGATCTTCCCCTAAAACAGTATGAGAGAGGCCGCTTTCTCGTAGTTTGATACAATAAAGCTGCGTGATAAAATCAGGCTCATACAGTGTTAAAATCAGAAGGTACATTATTTCCTTTCCTTCAGCCTCGTGCCTGAGCTAGACCTCCGACTGCCCCTGTCAGATGTTCTTATAATCTCTGTTGCACACTGCCTGGTGCTCCCTCACGATACCTGGTCCCCTTTGGGAGATGAATAGAATTTTCCTTTTAGAGGAGAAATCTGCCTCCATTGTCAATGTCCCCCTGCCCCTTCTGCCTGCTAAGATTGACACGTGCCCCCTTCCTGCAGATCTGTGGGGCGTCCTCCAGCCTTCTCCTCTCAGTCCTGTTCATATTTTGTCTAGGCTACGATCAGTTTAGCATCTCCATCAATATCTTTTCTGATGCACCTCCAGACACTTGTTCTTTGTTAGATCTGCCTAAAATCTTTCTGCATGCCTCCTCCGGCAGCCGACCCATGCAGAAGATGGTTCCGAACCACAGT